>CM019172.2:9936194-11192837 GCA_009739505.2 Apolygus lucorum | reverse complement strand
TAACCCCCCTGCATTTTCTTTATTAGGTAATTAAGATGTGGGTGGAGCGATTCTGGATAACTAAAATTGAAGTTCACATTCCTGTACAAATGTATATAGGTATTTGTTGAAGAGTCTGAATGTCGAACTCGGCCTGTCGAAGTTCGATTATGGAATCGTTATGGACTCCACCAAAATCAACAAATCCATGCATTGGGTAGGTTCCGCCACATATGTCCAAGGTCTGCCACTTCCTGCTCGTTGTTACAGTGATTGCTGTACAGAGAGTCAACCTTTTTCAAGACGACGGAAGAACGGGGTTATTCCATGGCCAGAATGAAGCGATTAATAGCTGTGAAAAATTCTCCTTCTCCCTCAATTCCTCGGTACATGGTGCTGCTGTGCGAAGGGCACTGGCTGAAAGCTAAAGCTGGGAGCAATAGAAGCATTCTGATTGGTGGAGCTCCAGGACGTAGTCATAGCTGATGGCAACAGATTGCGCTCATGATCGCATTCTCCCAACATCATCACAACAAGTCTCCTTGTTAACACATATTTCTTTTGGGGGTTATCAGCTGCATCAAAGTAATTAATTTGATTACATAGAATTATTTTCTCGATATTTATGACTGAATTCGAGCTGATTATCAAAAATATACCAGGTTTCAAACGTTTCTATAGGTGGCAGTTGTCAATTGAACATTTGCAATACTGGCAGTAGAGGCAACAACAATTGAACAGGGAATTTGGGAGAATCTTTCGTCTCAGTATTTCTTGCTAGTCAAAATGATGAAGAAATAAAAAAATTAACAATTTCTGGTCATTCGGAAGGAAGTGGGTGATTTATAAAGATGCGGCTTGGCCTCCCCCCCTCCCGCCACTTCAGTTTCTGAGTAGTTCCTTAGCTTTCTCCTCTGTTGACTTGTCTCCGTTACTCTGCAGCAAAGGGAAACAGTATCCTTGGTCCAGCTACCTCGTGTTATACACTTGAAACACGGACCAAGGAGTTTAGCGTGTGCGCGAGTCATTGGCTGTCAAAACCTAAAGGCGTAATGAAAGTGAAGGAAACTTTGTTTTCGAGGGAGGATGGGTTAGGTTCTTGATATCAAGGCCGGCCTCGCACTCCCGGGGCGTCTCTATCTCATTGCGAGAGGAGGCGCACCTAGAGTGTACACGCTGATACCCGAAAGATGGTGAACTATGCCTGGCCAGGACGAAGCCAGGGAAACCCTGGTGGAGGTCCGCAGCGATTCTGACGTGCAAATCGATCGTCGGAGCTGGGTTTAGGGGCGAAAGACCAATCGAACCATCTAGTAGCTGGTTCCCTCTGAAGTTTCCCTCAGGATAGCTTGCGCTTGGAAACAACGAGTCTCATCCGGTAGAGCGAATGATTAGAGGCCTTGGGTGTGGTCTCGAAACGACCTCAACCTATTCTCAAACTCCAAATAGATGAGAACCCCGGCTTCTTGAACACTGTTATGAAGCCGGGGGCTCGGATCAGAGTGCCAAGTGGGTACCATGCTCCCTACCTACTGCAGAGTCATTCTCCATTTTAGCGTAAGACTAGATCATTGAAATATAATATATAATATTATATATATATAAATATATAAATGTAATATATATATTGGAGGGGAACACTTCACCATATTGATATTTTGATTCAAAAACCATATTGAGGTCGCCATTATGTCGATTGTGAACAGTGTTGCCACTCTTGTAACTGTGTACATAATATCTTGCAAAAGTGTTACAACTCTGCACTTTTTATCACCTTGAATTGGTCGTATTTTACGACTGATTTACAGGCGATTGATTGAGTGAGTGGTGATTGGCGACTGATTTATATTTGTCATGGGTTGAGATATTTTGCCATTTTTGGGGCACCTTGAAGGGGTTCCCATGAGCTTCCCAAATCGTCCAACATTATAAATGTGCATTCACAGTAAAATTACATATATAGGTAACTACTTACTTACAGTTGGATTTCTCTCAGGTGAATCCCAACGGAGACATCAACCTCTTGACGGGTATCCGCATCGCTCATTTGGCTCTGAAGCACCGACAGGGGAAGAACCACAAGATGAGGATCGTCGCTTTCGTAGGCAGCCCGATTGGCGTTGATGATAGGAACTCGTCAAACTTGCTAAGCGTTTGAAAAAAGAAAAGGTACCATTTGGGCAAACGTGATGTTTTTGTTTTGTTTGAACCATGTTTTGAATTAACCGAACTATGCAGGTAAGGGCTGGTTCAAAAAAATGTACCATGCAGTTGAAGTTTACTTTGAGGTTTAGTTACTCTGGTGAAAAACTGCTCTAGAGATAATCGAAAAGTCTACCTGGGTTACATAACCCTAATATGCTAGTAGTAGAGAAAATTGATGGTGGCTCGAGGATTGGTGTTGGAATTATGGCTTGTAACCTTTACAGGTTACACATCGTGTAACCCAGGCCGGGTACACGATGTGTAACCTGTAAAGGCCAAACCAAAGCCTGTAACCAGTCTGGTTGAAGTAGGAAGGTTGAGGGGGATATGTAATGCGGCTATATCCTTATGATTTTTTATCAGTAGTCGAGTGCACTTTCGCTTATATAGGTAAGCATCATCAGGACTCTGTGGAAGAGCAGCAGTTAACACTAAAAAAGGTCTATACAGAAGTTACTAATATTAGGTTTGTCTAAGTTGAGGTACTTATTGTTAAATTAGGTGTTGAAACATGTGTTGTAGGGACTTACTTTGATATTGTTAGGTAGTGGGCACAACCCTAGTGTGGCACACTTTTTGAGATCCATATTTTCTGGTCTTAGCGGATATTTTGACAAGCTATTGCTTCTATGCATCTGGCTACTTACGGGGTTCTTATGGTTATTTCCTTTAGGGAACTGCAAATAAGATTGTAGGAAGGTGACACTAAGTAGGTGTTTGGGAGGTTAAAAATCAAGGGTGAGCTGGGAGGTCGCCCGTGCAGCTGCTGATCTTGATTTTGTCAGGCAGTAGTTAGCATGGTGCGACCGAGCAACACCATCTGCTCCAAAACCCAGTTCGTCTGCTGAGTTCGCTGCTGCGCTGCATGAGTCAGTAGATGGTAAAGAACTCCGACAGCGCTCCGAAAGCCCCATCTCCTCCCAATGGGTAGATTGGGATTCGGAGGGCATTGGGGCCCGCGACTACCGACACTTCCACGCCGTCCGCATGGCAACTCTGCCAATTGCGGTACAGTGTTCAAGAGGTAGTCGTCGTGGGACCCTTTGCCGCGCCTGTCGGAGTGGAAATGAACATCTGATCATGTAGTGCAGCAGTGTCCTCAGACCCTTGGGGGCCGCATCTACGTCATGATGCGGTCGCCAAGCAGATAGCAGTGTGCTTTGTCATCTAGCGGCTGGGATGTTGAGAGGGAGAGATTGTATCACATGCCAAGTGACCGGGTAAGAAGCCCGACATTGTTGCCGTCAAGCCCGACCAGTCTTGCATTATCCTGGGTGTCCAAGTTGTCAATGGCAGCTTGGACATGGAGCAGACTTGGCCGGCTAAGATAAGAAAGTATGATAGAAATGATTTACGGCAAGCGGTGTCGGAGCTAAAAGGAGTGGCACCCAACAACATCAGGGCGATGGCTGCAACCTTATGGCGCGGGGTGGTGTGGGCGGGAAAAGTGCCACGGAGTTGCGCGAGTGGGCATCTAAGTAGGCGTACTCCGTGGTATCACCACCCGTGTCCTGCTCGGCTCATATCTGAACTGGTGGTCGTTTTATAGAGGCACTTCCCTTCATCCCTCTCTCCCAATCTCACCTTCCTCATCTTCCCTCATCCCTAGGGCCGGCGTCGGGTGAGTCCTGGCGTTCTCCCATTATATTTTATTTATTTATTTATTTTTTCTATGGCGTGCCCCCTCCGTCAGAGAGACCTTTAGTCTTTGAGGGGGGATTATATTTTTAAAAAAAGGGTACTTGCTTAGTTTTTATGTAGATTCTTGATGGCTTTGGATTTGGGTGCAGTACAAATTTCTGCGGTAGATAACTCAATTTATGTAAGGAAGGGAAGCTTTACTGGTAATACATCAGGGTGTCCTGTTCTGTGCCTGTAGTTGAATTGATGTTATTTTTGGAATGTTGTTTTGATTATATTGCAAAGGTATGCTTTAGGTATAACTAACTCACTAACTAATGGCGCTACAGCCCAGGGTGGGCCTTGGCCTCCTCCAGGACATCTTTCCAGCTTGAACGATCTTGTGCCGTTGTCATCCAGTCGTAGCACCCGAGCCGTGCTGTGTCTCTTCTAAATTGTCACTCCATCTAATCGTGGCCTTCCTCTCTCTCCCTTGTACCGTCCGGGCGAGTTACAGGAGCTGCTTAGCCGGATCGTTATCATCCATTCGGAGAATATGGCCGGCCCACCTTAGTCTCCCCAACTTCACGAATTTTGACATCGTCAAAATCATCGTACAGCTGGCATAGCTCTTCCTTGTGGCGCCGTCTCCATTGTCCATGTCGAACACTGGGCCCAGTATTCTCCGAGGATTTTTCTCTCAAAAATTCTAAGGGCATTCTCAGATTGCTTTGTCAAGACCCACGTTTCTGAAGCATATGTCAGGACGGGGGCGAGGGCAGCGCCTTGTACAAGGTGAGTTTAACCCTCCTGGAGAGTACTCGGGATTCAGGAGTGCCAATAGTCCAAAATAGCATCGATTAGGCAGCTAGTGTTCTTGATTTTATTTCGATCGTACAATCATTATTTTCGTGGACAGAGGAACCGATATATTTAAAAACATCAACACTTTCGAAGCAGTACGGGCCCAGAGAATGTCTGGCGTTCTTATTTCATTGTAGTTTTTACTGGAGACCATGTACTTTAGCGATGAGAGAGCACGCTCCAGATCCCTCACAGTTCTAGCCATGAGATTGATGTCATCTGCATAAGCCAGAAGCTGTACGGGACCATGGAATATATTATCATTACTTTGCAAATGTGCGTCTCTCACTACCTTGTCTCAGTCCAACCTTTGTTTCAAACAGCTGAGACAGTGTCCCCCGGATTCGCACTCGGCAATGGGTGCTTCTCATGGTAAGCTTCACCATCCTACAGAGTTTATGAGGCACTCCGAACTCCCTCATGGCAGTGTAGAGCTTTTCCCTGATGATAGTATCGTATGCAGATTAAAAATCTATGAAGAGATGGTGAATTGTAACCTGGAATTCGACGCTCTTCTCCAGTTCTTGCCTCAGGGAGGAAACCTGGTTTATTGTCGAACTTCCAGGCATGAAACCCCGTTGATAGCTTCCAACTATGTTAATAGCATGTGGATGTTTTAGGTATACTTACCTATATATACTTACGTACTTATATACTTATTATGCTTACCCTACTCGTATATAACCGAAAGTCCACTCGACTACTAATAAAAAATCATAAGGATATAGCCGCATTACATATCCCCCTCAACCTTCCTACTTTACAGGTTATCAGAACAATTAATTAGCATCTATTTATTAATAGAATATCGTTTGGACAGGGAAATATTCTTGTAAATGAACACTAACAAATATGATCTTTTCTGCAGGTAAATGTGGATATTGTCAGCTTTGGAGAGGAGGCTGAAAACAACGATTTGTTGACTCTCTTCATCAATACCCTCAACGGGAAGGAAGGTGGGAGCAGCCACCTGGTGACGGTTCCACCAGGACCTCACCTCTCAGACGCCCTCATCTCTTCGCCAGTCATCCAAGGGGAAGACGGCGCCGGCGCAGCAGGCCTCGGAGGCGCCGGGTTCGAATTCGGCGTCGACCCCAACGAGGATCCCGAGCTCGCTCTGGCGCTCAGGGTGTCGATGGAAGAGCAACGTCAGCGTCAAGATGCGCTCAACTCAGCGGCTTCTGGCGCCACCGCTGCTGGCGAGGCTACTGGAGGACAGCCGAAGCCTGAGGCAGCCGCCGGCGGTCCAGACACAGGTTGGTTGCTACAGAAAGTCATGAATGTACTTCTTAGATCACCAGGCATGATGTACTTCCATGGTGATCTACCTGGAAGATCTTACCCTCACCTCGATTTACTTTGAGTTTATCGTCGTTGAAGATACAACACATGCTAACTGACTTTTGGCAGCTTTTCAGGAGAGACAAAAAACTTTATGTAATTTGTCCTACATTTTACAATTACCTTCTAATCTTCGATTGCTGCCAATTTCATTTATGGCGTTTAAATGAAAAACTGTGGTTATAGCATGGCTAGCACATGTTGATTGATTTGATGGACAGATAGCACTGGTTGCCTCTTCCGTTTTCAGATATCATAACATCATAATGTTCTACGATTTGAGCGTATTCTGATGATTTTTTGCTGAAAGTAACTTCTTTAAGTCGACGTTACACTAGATTACGCTTCTGACTGAATAATAACCTCATTTTGCCGAAATGTCAGTTATCATTTATGTTGCATCTTCAACGACGATGTACCTAATAATAGAGGGTAGGTATTGAATCATCGATTCATAAGTGCCTCTACTGCCATCAGTGATTCTCAAAGTATGGGGAATCATGTTTTCCATGCCATCTGATACATGAACTTCTGTCGACTCCCACACTTAGTAGCATGGAACGTACTTTAGCCTTGGACTAACTCGCGGGAGGCGTGACTCGAAAATGTGAGTGTGGGGGGAGGGGGTTATTCTCCACCCGTCCGCATCATCCCTTCTCCGCCGAAAAGCGCGGCTAAAGTATGTTCCATGTTTCTTGAATGTTTGCCAAAGATCTAAGCAGTAAGCATCCTGGCGAGTTTCAGCATAATTCTGCTTTCGCTTTCTTCATCCTCCCTTCTTTTGTTAATTCATGACATGAGCTGCTATATCTGCTCTGGTAATCCCTTCCTTGTCCATTTGGTTGAGGGTTTCTAAAAGGAGAAGCGTAAGTCGTGCTTGCAGAGGGCACTGGAGTCGACAAAAATGACTTCGTTGTCGATGACTTTTTTCTTTTCCAATTCTAACAGTTACATTGTCCTCTATCTACTAGATCACCTTGAAAAAAGTAGAGTTTTTCCCAATTTTCGCATTATAAAAAATACTTAAACCTCCAATTTGTGACCTCCTAGTTCCCCAACCTGTGAACCTGTCTGAAAGAGTATTGTTCTAGGGGATCTGGAGAATCTGATTAATTAATTAGAATAATATAATTTAATAGTTTCTGTATTCTACCCCTAGAGAACTACACGTTTCGTTTGAATACCTACTCCATGGTGGAAATTAACCTAGGACTAGGGTTGATGGATGGAAGATACAAATTGAATTAGGAAAGATGAATATATATATTATCCTATAATCAATGAGACTTGTATCTATAAATGAGGGGGACGAAGTATCAATAGAGTTTACCTGTTAGATCTTCGGATTTGAACCACGAGGTTAAGTGATCTTGTATGAAAGTAGTTACTTACAGATCGATGTCTGGAATGAGACTGCGGAGCGATCCCTGAGTTGTGATTTGGGGGAACAAAAGAACTGTTCCATCAAATCACAAATCGGGTGTCAGAGCAACTGTTGCTCTTTCACAAGTCTTTCAAAATTACTTGATTGGTATGCATGAAATGGGGGTTGCGCCTGATTTTAAAAAAATTGTTGATCGATAGTAGACCTCATTCTGAGAATTTTGACACCAGTCATTCTCTTTTTGGATGAGTAGATCTTTTTCTATGATTTTTCAAAGTTTCGACCGTTTATGACGTCACGCGCCCCTCCCGCCTGGGCGGGACCCCTCAGCCCACTGTGACGTCATAAACATTCGAAACTTTGAAAAATCATAGGAAAAGGTCTTCTCAAGCTAGAAGGTCGCGGTTGGTGTCAAAATTCTCAAATTGAGGTCCAGTTTAGATTAGAATTAACAATAAACAGTTTTTGCGACCCATGCGCACACCCCATTATCATTCTCAGTGAAGCTTTGCCCTGGATTTGGCCGATTATGGAAGCGACAGTAAAAATTGTTGGATCACTTTGTGGCAACCCTGCTTTGCCCAAGAGTTACAGGTATACCACTCCTTGCACCATCTATCACCAGCCAGGCTGGCTGGTGGCTTCAATGATGAAGTTGATGGCTTGCTTAATATTTTAGGAGGTATTTATTTTCAAAATATACAATGGTAGGGGGGGGAGGATGTTGTGATCAGCCACCTCTTCGTATTTCTGTCCATTCGCTTCCTTAGCTCAGTAGTAGGATGAATATGCTTTTTGTTGTCATTATACATAAAAGGGATATAACAATCTTCAATAACAGTTATAAAATCAAACAATGGTAAAAATAGTTGTATAAAATGTAACATGTCATGAAGTAGGTAATAATTTAAAAAATAATTTAAAAAAGAGGAAACCGGTCATTCAATGTAAAACAAGACAATAATGAAAATAACAAGTTGGGTGATGCGCTATAGCCGCAGAAAGCGGTGCGGGGCCAGAGGGGAGCCCCGGGCTCACCCATCATGGTGGCCTCCCAAAACAAAATACGCAAATGGCTCACAGAAGAGCCGCTGGCGATCCGGCGTATGAACGCACCAGAGGGCGCCACCCCCGAGCGCCGAGTGGTAGGAGCTTCGATTCAGAATTGGAACGATAGGAGATCGATCGCCGGTCGAGGGAAGTTAATTTTTGATGATTCGGCAGTAGGAAACAACCAACTAAATACAAATAATTTAGAGCCGCATACTATCATTATAAGAAGTAACTAGTGATATCAATAATGAATTTGAATGAATTGAATTCGAATTATGAATGAAGAAAATTGTGATATTTTCGAATGTGCAATAACCACCCCTTGTTCCTTGTTTATCGTTTCTTTTCTTTGACTACGAGTATTTTCGTCCTCAGGTGATTTGGCTATGCTAGAAAGGGCGCTGGCGATGTCCCTGGATGGCCAGCCCACTGAGTCCGCTCCTCAGCACGATTTCAGCAACATGACAGAAGAAGAGCAGATAGCGTTTGCGATTCAAATGTCCATGCAGGAGTCCGAAAACGCTGCTTCCACTTCGGCTGAGCAAGCTAAACCAAAACAGGTTTGTAGATTTGTAGATTATCCTGTCTAAAAAAAAACCCTAGGTGATTTTCGGGGTTGGTGACGATCTGGGGGATTGGACTTATGTGTGAGGGGGGGGGGGGGAGTAGATAGCGATGCCTCCCTAAACGCCTCCTATCGATACCTTAAGGGGCTATGTCCAAACACGAAATTTTGAGAAAAATGCAAAAGAAGTTTTCAGCAGTGCACAATTCCTAAAATGAGCTTATTCTACTAAACTATTCAATTTCTTATTAGCTATAATCTTCAAGAAGGTTTTCCAATAATAGTTTTGCTGTATAAGTTCGATGGTGGACATGTCCTCTTTGGGTAAAGGAATTTACGTAAATTTGATTACTGGTTGCTAAGGTCGCAAAACTGAGGACACAACTCGAAGAAGCGAACAGCGATCGCATTTTGGTCAACTAAATTTTCAACAGAGATAGGTAAGGCCTCTTTCGTTATTCATACGGGTGTGAATAACGAAACAGGCCTTACCTATTTCTGTTGAAAATTTAGTTGACCAAAATGCGATCGCTGTTACTGAATTATCGTAAGATCAAAAGCACACCATCCTATAGAGCTCCGGGTGGTCTCATTCGATTCTAAAAATTCAATACTATTTTAAATTGAAGAAAAAACAATACCTTTATACCATAAGTTTTTGAGTTAAGGCGTTTTCAAAATTTAAAACCTTATTTTTCAACCCTTAGAAGTCACAGAAATCTACCTAAAGCTTCGGGGCACAACTAGACCCCAAATGGAGCCTACATACAAAATTTCATCAAAATCGGTCAATGCTAAGTGGGGAAAGTGCCGCGTACGGCGGAAGGACGGCCAAATTTGTGTTCGATCTTTAGATTCTACGTACCTTGAAACGTAAACCAACAAATTTTGTGGAGGGGGGGGGGGTTAAAAAAATTGTTCTTGGTCGATTCCAAAGGTTCATTATTGAAATTAATATACCAAAATCAACTATTATCACATTTTGGTTTATTGTTTTCAATAGGGAACCTTTGGAATCGATCAAGAAAAAAGTATTATCTTACTCAAAATTTGTTGGTTTACGTTTCAAGGTACCTAAAATTCAAAACGCTGCAAATCATTACATTAAGGATTATTATTTTTCTATATAGATCACTCGTCTGCAAAGAACTCGGCTATGCCATTGTCACCACCTACCAACCACGTACCTACAGCGATCGCATTTTGGTCAGCCAAAATTTGAACGGAGTTTAGACCTCTTTTGCGGTTCACACTCGTGTTTCTGATTTATCGTAAGTCCGACTCTTAAGTTCTCGTGGGGAGTGAATGGTTTGTCCTACAGAGCCCTGGGTGGTCTCATTCGATTCTAAAAATGCGATACTATCTTACATTGATGGAAAAACAATACCTTCATATCGACATTTTTTGAGCTAGGGCGTTTTCAAAATTTCAACCGTTAGAAGTGAACGACATTAACCAAAAGCTTCGGGGCACAACTGTGCCCGTTGGTTGATATCAGTCACTTCTAAGGGGTGAAAATTAAATGTCGAAATTTTCAATAGTGCCCTATCTCGAAAACTCTCGAAATAAAAGTATCGTTTTTTCACCAATTTAAGATAGTATTGCATTTATAGAATTTTTTGTAACCACGCGGAGCTCTGCGGGACCAGCTTTTCGCTCCCAACGAGAATTTAAGGGTTGGACTTACGATAAATCAGAAACACGAGTGTGAATCGCGAAAGGGGCCTAATCTCCGTTCAAATTTTAACTGACCTAAATGTGATCGTTGTTCGTTTCACTGAGTTGTACTCAGTTTTACGTCCTTAGCAACTAGTAATCAAATTTCCTTTTAATTAGGGCAATCTCAACTCCCTGATTCTTCGAACTGAGTGTGAAGCGTAGGTATTAGATCCCTAGTGCGGCCTGTGGTTTGTTATGGATCAGAGGCTTGGACCATGCGGGCTGAGGATGAGGCTAGACTTCGGATATTTGAGAGAAGGATTATAAGGAGAATCTATGGAGCGGTCAGGGAGGGCCAGGGGTAGAGAGCAAGACAGAATGCAGAAATTGATAAATTAATAAATCATGAAGACTGTGACGTTCCACTACTGCCGAGTGAGTATTCTCACAAAATACCGATATTAAGACTCGAAATGAGGAATTCGGCAGCAGTAGGTACTACCTACCAGCTCAAACATCCAAGCGGCCTCACCACTCCATCGGTGATGAAGAAACAAGCGACGAGCGGGGGACCACCGATGGAGAAGAAAAATTGAATGAACTTCATTCTACGGTAATCCGGAATTGATCATTTTTTCTATCCAGAGTATTTCTCGAGAATTTCTAATTCCCCAGTTATTCCGCTACTTCCACATCACTGCCTGCGTCTCCAGAGAAGAGAGCAATCATCATCTTCAGACAAGAAGTCAAGGATTTCTCCGCCATCACCACAGAACGGACAACGCCAGAACGGACAGCACTTGAACGGACTTCACTATAACAAGACAGAAGCTGAGTATCCGACAACCTACCTACTACATTCCCAGAGACATTTATACCATTCTTGATTCACTAGAATATATATAATTTATCATCGTTCAAGATTTTCTCTTTTCTGTCGTAGTATTTGTATGGAGTGAGAATCTCACTCGTAGTTAGACGTGTCTAGTTTAGGAACGTCGCATTTGGCATCCCTTGTTATTAGAACTCATAATTTAATTTATCTTTTTTTTCACTAATTCAATATTCTTGCAGCATGCAACGGCCAGCAACCCGACGGTATACACGACTGCAGCAAATGACGGTACCGCCTCCGGCAGCTGTTACCCAGCTTAGCACTTCGCCGGTGGTGTCACCCATCCTGTTTTCACAACCCCCTGCTACTGCGCATGCTCCATCAGAAAGTAACAAATCATTTTCTTCTGTTTATTCTGGTCTTCTAGGACAAAATCAGACCTCAGTTGATATCAATACTGCCCTACCAATTCCTACAGTTGAAAATAAGGATTACGTTCAGTACATGTTTCAAACCATTTGTGAGAGAATTGATAACCTCGAGCAGAAATTTGACAGTTTATATCACCATTCTTTTCAAAGTAACGATTCCATCAAAAAATGCACCCAAATTTACATAAATAAGCTTTCGGAAGTTAATGCAAAAATTGAAAATTTAAATTTAGAGGGCGAACATTTGAGAGAAATAATTGACCAAAAATTTTCTGAGCTACATTCAAGTGTTCAGTACCTTTGTAAACCATCTAGCGCTGCCCATGATGATAGGAACAATTACAAATATAACCATCAGCAATCAAATGATGAATACAAAATTCATGATAAAGACCTCATCTCATTTATTAAGGAAAATTTGAAGTTCACAAATTCTGAATTCGATATTGCTCCAGCCTTTTTGGAGAATCTGGAATCCTCAATCGTTGATATTGAGCGTCGCCCAGACTTCAAACGGTGGCTAGGTTGTTGTTTTGAGGGCGAAACCAAAGATTGGTGGAATATAGTGAAAATTGAATGTGATGATTTTTATACATTCAAACAAAGATTTCTAAACCGATTTTGGGGGAAATCGAAAAGAAAGCAATTGCTAAATAAGCTACAAAATGGGTACTATTCTAGGGCCGTAGGGTCAAAAGAAAAGTATTTTGGATATTTTTTTACATTAGGTCAACATCTAGGCTCTTATGAGGATGACTTTGCTTTGATTTCCGAAATCAGTAGGCATTTCCATGACAGGATCCTCGATGCAGTAATCTCGCGGAAAATTGATAACGCTGACGATTTCATAAATCTACTTATAGAATATGACAATCCTAGGTGTAATTACAACATCACCAATGCCTCTAATAAAATTACGGGTGACAGTTCACCAAAATCATTCAATAAAGATCCCAAGCTACGAGATAGTAAACCTTCAAATACTTTTTATAGTAGGAGTTCGACCAAACCTCAAAGTAATTCCAAGCATGTAAGAGAAATCCAATTCGTAAATGAAGATAATCAAATACCCTCTGAAAATGAATGTACCAATTCTATCGTTGAAGAAAATGAAAATGTTGCAAAAAACGGGAGGATGGGATCATCAATGAACTATTCAGTATAAGATCAATGTTTGAAAATAATCCCATATTTGATGATCCCGAAACAGTAAATAATATTTTGATTGCCACCCAAGTTTGTCCAATAATACCGATTACTATAGGTAATTCTGAGGAGAGTGCTCTCGTTGATACAGGGAGCGAAATTTCGTGCATTTCGAATGAATACGTGGAGTCAAATCCTAATATATTTACAGACATGATGCGTTTACCATTAGTTAAAGTTTCCATTCGCGTTGCTATAAGTAAATCGCTATTTCAGCCCAAACAGCAAATATTTCTTCCCATAAAAATAAACAATTTTCTATTCGAATATCCATTCATTGTAATACCAAACCTAGCTAATAAAATTATAATTGGGGCCGATTTTGCAAAACAATTCTGGGCAACCATAGATTTTAAAAATAATGTTGTGAGTTTCATTGACAATCATATGAACAAGGGAGTATCGGTCCAGTTTAGTCGATTGGATAAACAAGTAAATGTTCAATGCCTAGAAATCAAAACAAATGGAGTGAACCGACTCGGTGAGAAAAAACCAAATCCCAGTATAGCAAGTCAGGTTGATCTAAGTGAATGCATGCTCGAAACAAATGAAAAAGAGATATTCTTGAAGACATTGTCAGAATTTGCAGACGTATTCTCAGAAAGTCCTGGCCTTACTAAGGTATATATACATCCTCTCCATCTGACTGATACCCAACCATTTTTCCATCGTTCTTATCCAATTCCAAAACATATGGAACCAGCAGTGGATGCAGAAATTGATAGAATGCTTTCCCTTGGTGTAATTGAACGTAGTGACTCACGTTATATCAGCCCAGTGGTAGTAGTGAAGAAACGAGATGGGAGTGTACGGCTTTGTCTAGATGCTAAATTTTTGAACACCCGTTTACTTCCCGATCATGAAAGACCTTTAACTATGGAACAAATTTTTCAGAAATTCAAAGCTACAAAAATAATGTCCACAATTGACCTTACAGCCGCTTTTTGGCACGTACCTTTGGTCCCAGAACACAAGCAATATACAGGATTTATGCATAAAGGTGAGATTTACAACTTTGTAGTTGTCCCTTTTGGCTTGAAAACCTCATTGAGTGCCCTCGTCAGAATGTTGAATTCAATAATTCCACAAGGATTAAAAGATCATTTAATTAATTATGTCGACGATTTGTTTCTCCATAGCGAATCATTTATTGAACATATAAAAATTCTACGACAACTTTTTTCCACATTTAGACAACATAACATCAAAATTAATTTGAAAAAATCTAAGTTTTTTCGAAAATCTTTGGAATTTTTAGGTTATACGTTCACTCCTTTTGGTGTTGAAACTAGCAAAGATAAAATAGAAGCAATCAGTAGATACCCAGTTCCCAAAAATGTCAAGGAAATACGTAGATTCTTGGGATTCATAAATTATTATGCTCGCTTCACTAGCGGAATATCAGAGTACGCAGCCATCCTAAATGAACTTGTTAGGAAGGGAGTAAAATTTAAATGGTCAGAAAAGTATGAATCAGCATTTGAGAAAATAAAAGAACTATTTATTAAAAAGATAAAATTATCTCATCCCGACTTCAAGAAACCATTTTACCTGCATACCGATGCGAGTGGGTTTGCTGTTGGGGCAGAGCTTTATCAAAAAGATGTGAGTGGATGTGTTAAGGTGATTTCGTTTGCCAGTAGAGTGTTGAAGCCAATAGAGATTACATATTCAGTTACCGAACGCGAAATGATTGCAATAATATTTGGAGTAAAGAAATTTTTCACATATCTAGCGGGTTCAAAGTTTTTCATCATGTCAGATCACAAAGCATTGTCATTTCTACAGCGATCCAAGCCTACCAACGCTCGTATCACACGTTGGCAACTTTATTTACAATCATTCGACTACGAAATTTTGTACTGTAAAGGTTCCGAAAATATTGTGGCCGATGCATTTTCCCGCACAGTAAATGATGGTGCATGTGCGGTCAATGAGAATACGATTTACCATGTAAGAACAATAGATTTGGCAAAAGTAAGCAAAAAATTTTATTTGATGAAAAATCTCCCAACGTTACAACTACAAGACCAAGATTTAAAGATAATATTTGACAATATCAATGATCCTAAGTTCAGCAGCGAATTTCGAATTATTGGCAACATTCTATTCAAAATTACTATGCATGGCCCCAGAATCATGATCCCCAACGAATATATTGATACAATTATATCTCTCGTCCATGTATATTATGCACACATAGGAGTAAATAAGTCTCAACATTTAATTTCTCAGCAATTTTACTTTAGGAAAATGAGGAAAAAAATTAAATATTTGCTAGAATCTTGCCACAGTTGCCAGGTAAATAAAATTTCAAACAAACGTAATCTTGTACCCTTGAGATCCATTCACACTGAAGCCCCATGTGAACTAGTTTCGATGGATTTTTATGGTCCGTTACCAGCCAGTAGAAGTAATTTCAAACACATATTGGTGTTAATTGACAATCACTCAAAGTTTGTAAAATTATACCCCATTGTAAACAATACCACTGCTGCAGCAATCAAATGCATGAATCAATATTTGAAAATATCGCATCCAAAACGAGTCTTGTGTGACAACGGTTCACAATTCACCTCAGTAAAATGGAAACAGTATTTAGACAAACAAAACATAAAATTAACATTAATTCCAATTAGACACCCTCAGCAAAATATTTCAGAAAGGGTAAATCGCGACCTCGGAAATTACTTTCGTGTTCTTGTTTCAGACAGGCACAACAAATGGGCGAATTTTTTAGAGCACATTGAGCATATAATAAACAGTACAGTACATTCAACGACTGGGGTAGAACCAAACATAGCACATTTTGGTCTACAGGTACCACGAGTTTGGGATGAACATCTCCCGCATGTTGGTACATCTCAGGTATTGAATATGGATTTGGCTAGAAAGATTGGTGATAGAATACTGAAAACAAGATTAAAAAAGAATGAATTTGCAAACAAAAAACGTAATCAGTTGGATTTCACAGTAGGAGAATTGGTCTTGGTGGTGAATTTGAGGATTAGTAATAAATCCGAAAAGATCATAGCTAAAATGTTACCACTGAAAGAAGGTCCCTATGAAGTCATTGAGATTTTTGGTAACAACACATATTCTTTGTGTCACATTGGTCAGTCCTGTAGAAAGAGAGGCACCTTTCATGCAAATTTGCTGACCAAATACATACATCCCCGTCACGCTATACTACAGAATAAACCGGAGCTCTGATTACTATTGTGATGAGCTCGCAGTAGTGGTGGGTTGTGGAACATACCTTTGTTGGCCTTTGCATGTTGTGACAATATTGGATGCACACAAAAAAAAAATATATATCTTGCTTACGGTCTTCAACCTTCGAAATATATATTTTTGTTCTTCGACGGGGGGGCCTAATGTGACGTTCCACTACTGCCGAGTGAGTATTCTCACAAAATACCGATATTAAGACTCGAAATGAGGAATTCGGCAGCAGTAGGTACTACCTACCAGCTCAAACATCCAAGCGGCCTCACCACTCCATCGGTGATAAAGAAACAAGCGACGAGCGGGGGACCACCGATGGAGAAGAAAAATTGAATGAACTTCATTCTACGGTAATCCGGAATTGATCATTTTTTCTATCCAGAGTATTTCTCGAGAATTTCTAATTCCCCAGTTATTCCGCTACTTCCACATCACTGCCTGCGTCTCCAGAGAAGAGAGCAATCATCATCTTCAGACAAGAAGTCAAGGATTTCTCCGCCATCACCACAGAACGGACAACGCCAGAACGGACAGCACTTGAACGGACTTCACTATAACAAGACAGAAGCTGAGTATCCGACAACCTACCTACTACATTCCCAGAGACATTTATACCATTCTTGATTCACTAGAATATATATAATTTATCATCGTTCAAGATTTTCTCTTTTCTGTCGTAGTATTTGTATGGAGTGAGAATCTCACTCGTAGTTAGACGTGTCTAGTCTAGGAACGTCGCAAGACATAGTCCGATTCATCAAAGCTGGGCGCATCCAGTGGCTGGGACATGTCGACTGCATGCCGGTGGAGGCCTGCCTGAGAATGATGCTGCGAGTTAGGAAACTAGAAGACGAAGAGATCGTCCTGGGAGTCGCTGGCTCGTTGATGTCTTGAGGGACCTCCGGATGGTGGGATTGGGGAGGTCTCAAGCTGGTGACTGTTCCTGGTGGCAGAAGATAGTTCGGGAAGCCAAAGGCCACATCGGCCTGTAGTGCTGTGCATTTAGTTAGTTATTGAAGTAGGTATGTGGTAGTTATTTGTCAGGACGCTCCGAGAGATATCACAGTGTGCAGATGCTCGTTAGCAGCTGTCAATCCAAACGTAAGTAAAAGAGAATTTTGAAAAGTAGCGGGAAAACCGCCGCACCGCCTTTATCCACTAATAAATCCATCCTATTAGCCCCAATTTGCTTACCTGAGACTCCACTTCAGTCCATCCCGAAACGACCAATGGGGTATTTCGGTGGGTCGGAAATTCAGGTTTTTGACCTCAAATTTGGATTCAGCACCCTTGAAAACCTATATACTCCAACTTTTAGCCCAATGATACTATAACATGTGGTAGAAAATTAATTAAAGAGATCACACGTTTGAAAAAGGCGGGCCGCTATAAATGCACACACACTAGGCAAGGACTACGCCACGGACTACGCCGCGCGCCTGTGTGAGTGGTGTTTTGTAGTATCCAAGAGGTCCCCCAAGGGTTTCTGTGCATGGATACTTTTTTCAAAGACAGTTGGCTAGCTACGTCACACCATTCAAATCTTCAACTTTCCTTAGCTTCTCTGATTTTTTAAAAACATTTTCTCGACGAACAGACCCGATTACCGTTATTCCTGAGCCATACCCTTTTGAAAAAAAAAATTAAAAAAATTGACTGAAATACCCCATTTTCGTTCATTTTTGCTCGTTCGCATTGTCTGTTCGAATCCTTTCCTACTAGAGTTTTTTTTCGAGTTTTATCGACTTTTTATCAGTGAATCAGTGGTTTTTTTTTTTTTTTTTTTTTTTTGCGTAATTGCGTTTTGTTACTTTTTCTCCCATGTTTTTTCGGTTCGCCATGCAGTCTTCGCGTTTTTTTCTCCCGATCTCGACTGCAAGACACTGCCACCGATCTTCGGATTCGGCGAGACGAGAAAGGTCTGGGAGTGTTAATCGTGGTTATTCCCGACATGGTGGTGACAATGGCTAAGCTGTGTTCTTTGCAAACGAATGATCTATATAGACAAATAATAAACCTTTGTGTAATAATTTGCAGCTTTTTTATCTATAGATTACACTAGATTACAAAATTTAGGGGTGGTCTGGCTGCCTCGTTCTTTCACCACTTTTCTTATGGTATTTGGTGCGCTGAATCCGAATCTGACGTCAGTTATTTTTGTTTACGTCGGATTTTCAAGATATAGCTAGTTTTAAGATTTTTCTACTTCTCACTTTTCTTCATTTTTTAGTGAAAACTCATCTTGCTCCAATCTCCTCAAAAAGTACTCAGACTTATAGGAAATTTCATGTAGAATCCGAATATGTACTTAGTTTTTATGTAAAACCGTGTTAAACCCCCTATTTTCCACAAAACGTATCAAAAAACACCGGTTCTCAACGTTTTTTCTTCGGGTTTTCCCTTACATTTTGCCACTTGAAAAAAAAATTAAGGCTAAAAAAAATTTTCTAGGGCCTTCACTTTGTAGGGGGGACACCCCAGAGGAGAATGAGACCAATCGCAGCCTCCTAAACCCATTAATATCGAAGGAATGAGCTTTTTCATGGCACTGAGTTGTGAAAATTCACAAAAACCGTTAATTAGTTTTTCCAGATAAGTAACTGCGTTCCTAAATCTGTTTTCCTCAAATGGATTTTCCTTTCTTCTACATTTTTTATGCTTGTCACCTATTAAGAGTAAGATCGAAAATAGGTACTCAAAGGGGGAGTAAATCATAATTGGGAAACTCTTGTTTTGTTAAGTGATTTTAATTCAGTTTTACAAACGAAACACAACAAACTGCAGAAAAGTTGACGGTGTAAATCTGTTTCATGAAGGCCCAGATGAATCAAAAGTTGTTACAATGTTTGGTTATTCCTCCACCTCAGAGGTTCCACCAAGGTATAAAACCATGGAAGAACGGTACAAAGGGTATTGAAAAGTTCACATGATGGTGGACTACTGTTGGACCTTAAAAAGAGATTTACCTCAGGCGGCAAAGTTTTCTCTACATAGATTCCGGCGATGAAACCTCTGAGGTGGAGGAATAACCAAACATTGTACCAACTTTTGATTCATCTGGGCCTTCATGAAACAGATTTACACCGTTAACTTTTCTGCAGTTTATTGTGTTTCGTTTGTACAACTAAATTAAAATCACTTAACAAAACAAGAGTTTCCCAATTATGATTTACTCCCCCTTTGAGTACCTGTTTTCGATCTTACTCTTAATAGGTGACAAGCATAAAAAATGTAGAAGAAAGGAAAATCCATTTGAGGAAAACAGATTTAGGAACGCAGTTACTTATCTGGAAAAACTAATTAACGGTTTTTGTGAATTTTCAACTCAGTGCCATGAAAAAGCTCATTCCTTCGATACTAATGGGTTTAGGAGGCTGCGATTGGTCTCATTCTCCTCTGGGGTGTCCCCCCTACAAAGTAAAGGCCCTAGAAAATTTTTTTTAGCCTTAATTTTTTTTTCAAGTGGCAAAATGTAAGGGAAAACCCGAAGAAAAAACGTTGAGAACCGGTGTTTTTTTGATACGTTTTGTGGAAAATAGGGGGTTTAACACAGTTTTACATAAAAACTAAGTACATATTCGGATTCTACATGAAATTTCCTATAAGTCTGAGTACTTTTTGAGGAGATTTGAGCAAGATGAGTTTTCACTAAAAAATGAAGAAAAGTGAGAACTAGAAAAATCTTAAAACTAGCTATATCTTGAAAATCCGACGTGGAAAAAAAAAAAACTGACGTCAGATTCGGATTCAGCGCACCAAATACCATAAGAAAAGTGGTGAAAGAACGAGGCAGCCAGACCACCCCTAAATTTTGTAATCTAGTGTTATCAGACCGTGGATACCTCAGAATAGATTCAGCATCATAAATTTCAAAATATAAGCCCTTGATTGCCTTAAAAGTTGCGATTACATATACGATTTTTATTGAAATTACGATTACACGCTCATCTTATGATTACAATCGTAATTAATCGTAACCGTGATTACGATTGCAGAACTGACTAGAGCGAAAACTCTGTAGAATTGACTAGACACCTGTTCTCTTTACTGTTTGTTTGATTAATAAAGTTTGAATGATTTGTTCATCCAGGAACCTCCGGAAGAGAAGATGGAAACGGAAGACACCGACGACCCCGCGTACGTCCGCTCAGTCCTTGAAAACCTCCCAGGAGTCGATCCTGGCGCCGACGAAACTCCCAAATCTCGTCGAGACAACAAGAAGTGAACAGAAAAAAAATCGAATTTATCATATTAATAAGTAAAGGTTTAACATTTTACTATGAAATAAATTAATCCTTGTTACGGTTTGAAACGGTGAAGTCAAATGTTTCGTTCATTTTGTCAAAGCTTGACCACATCTTTTGCGTTAGCTTAGTTTACTGGAAAGAATCCTTGCGAAGTTTATTGTAGCTTGGAAAATGAATAAATTATTTGCGTATTACGATTTGGTCTTGTTGATGATCCATTATAGTTCTTCCATTCTTGACAAGCTTCTCTGCTCTTTCAATGGTGGGTTTTTGATTTGAAGATGAAGTGTCTTCAATAAAATCATTTTGGCGAGAGCTTCTATGCTTCTATTAACCCTAATTGAACCATGGTGTCACTAGAGTAACCAAAACAATCTTAAGTCTATTTGTAGGTTCGTTCGGAGAAGCAGTCCTGAACTGTTCGCAGGAGTCCAGGCGCCTCTATCCCCTCCCCTTTTCAGTTCTGGTTTGGTTCTGAACTGGTTCAGGACTGCTTCTCCGAACAGACCATGTGACACCTTGCCCCAAGGTGTCACCAATTAACTAGATTTAAATTGAAAAATTGATAGACAGAACTGTATTTTTCGATCCATTTTTTGTAAGCTTATTATAAGTCAAAAAATGATGTGATGGCGATAATTTTGAAAAATATTTCATCGATTTCTTTGAACATTTTTGTCATTACTATTTTGATACTTGAAAATAGTTCTCAAAAAATTCCCCTGTACATTAAATGTAAAACCGCAATTTAATTTTGGTTACTCCTGTGACACCTTGGGACAGCTGTGGAGTTCCTGGGATGTTTACGGTGACACAAGTGACACCATGGTTCAATTAGGGTTAACAGGCCCATTGATGCTGTGTTTCGGAAATTCAGGTATTTGATCTCAAATTTGGATTCAGCTCCTGTAGAGGATCGTGCTGGTGTAACAGTTCAGGGACAATAGACTGTAGTAAAGAATTTAATGATTAACATCAAGGCAAAAGGGTTGAGAATTTATACTGCTTGAAAACGGAAATGAGAGTAGTACTCACAGGTGTTGGAGCGCTCCGAGACAACGCCGGCCGGCGGTGAAGACGTTGATAATTCCAGGACGACGGAAAAACTCGTTATGAGCAGTTTTTAGGGGTTTTATGAAGTTAAGCGGAAAATTAGACAGTCGAAATAGAACTTATTATAAATTATTAAGTACGAAAACGTGATGGCACAAGAGGGATTCGATAGCGAACAAGCGTGATGGCGAACTGAAACTCTCTTGGAAGGGGAGTAAGATTCAAACGTTGTCACCTGAGTCTACAGGTGGCACCACCTTCCAGAGGTACCTATTTAAGAGTAATTTTGCTGAGTGACAGGCCTTTACAGCTCTATTGAAAACCTCTATACTCTAACTTTTTGCCCAAGTTACAATAACATGTGGTAGTGTAAGCTTTCTGGGCAGTGTTACAGTGAACAGGTTCCTTCAACAAAGGGGGGTTCTAAGGGGGTCGCGATACTGAAAGGCAAAACAAGAAAAAATATCGGAATCTTAGACTAATTGAATTTAGTGGTACTTAACTGGTTCGTGGTAGCGGCGTTCTCCTGAGCGGCTTGGAGATGAGGCGTAGCGTTCCAGTCGATACCTTTGTTATATATGTTAATTTCAATGCTGTTATACCTGAAGGGTCTTGTAACCTGAAGGGTTTTATGTATCGATATATTGAAAATAAATGAAGTTACGTTACGTTTGTTATTTCTTTCAAGCAAAATCCTACTATCGATACGGTTTGCGATACTCTTGTTACTCAGAACCTGGGATGTTGGGTAAGTTTTGAAATGAGAAGAATTATTTAACCAAATGTCTTTTAGATTTAATCTCAGGACTAGAACGGCGATACAGGTAAGTAAAAATGGTTTCAAAATGGTTACGGTAAGTTCTGCAACTTCGATCCCAGGGATCGAGCGCCTGAGGGGCGTTACGGTGGAATTCAATCAGGTAAGAAAGGTAAGTTTTACTTATAGCGACTAGTCTTAGTCTTACGTTACGGTACGATACTCTTAGAGGTAGGATCAACAAGGTGAGTATTCTTAAGCTGTTAGATACGTTACAGGTAAGTTCCTCTTAGTTCCTATTTTAGTTATAGTAAAATATCACTGAGTCACGGTACCTCTACCTTTAATTGGCCAATTATATTAAGGTAGGTAAGATTGTTTGCACTCACGTTCCGGGTTACCGTAGCGAGTCCGGAGGCGATGCAGCGAGGTTGAAGGGGGATAGCCGGGAACGGACTGGTTCTTCGTATCTTCCTCCGATGCGACGATCCGGCAGGTTCCACGAGATCCAGGGGAGGCAGGACAAACAAGATTCACCGGTTACAGTCTTTCCCAACTAAGTAAACCGCGTGTCTTGGGGGAGGCAGGAGGGATACGGTTCGGCGCGATACGGGTCGACGCGGAACAAGGGGAGTGCGCTTCAAAGACAATGGGGAGATCACTTCGAGACGAGCTGGCCAGGCTAAACTTCAGGACTGAGCTCTCTTGAACAATACAAATCATTATTAGGCAGTTTGGGCCCAATGTTGCCACCTCTCTTCATATTTGGTACTCCGGCTTTATTTGGTTTGTCAGTTGGTAAACCTCCAGCTCCTCCATGCTCCTCCATGTGATCGACAGTTGATTACTTTTGTTCTATGGTGTTGGTCGAACAATTGACTGAGGCCTATGGTGGCCTGTTGGGTTTCCCTGGTCCCGAAGGGGTATCAGGGCTTAGGGACAGGCAGTGCCTGTAAGGGGAAACAGTGAGCAACTGGGCTGTTGCTCACATTCCCCGCCCCTTCGGGAGCCAGGGTCATCCTCGATGACACTGGTTACTGCCAACTGATGTGATGGGTACGCTCGCTTCATACTGGTAATGCCTGCACCCTGGACAGCTGGCAGGGTCTGGAACAGGTGTTGACGTCCAGGCGTTAAGCTCGGGGTCCTGTAGTTGCTGTGGAGACCCAATCAGTACAGCGGGATCTACCTCCATTATGATGTTGATGGGTGTTTGTGACGCGCTCTCCCCTGGAAACATGTCTCGCTCAGGTGTCGGTCTCGGTGACTCCTGCTTGCGGATGGTTGCGGTGGTCTCAGTTACAGGTAAGTTAATTTTAAGTTTTACAAGGTAAGTTTTCGATTTTAAGTTATTTCAAATAAGATTCGACCTGAAGGGTCCTGGTTCCTTTACATGAGATCTATCAGTTGGTATCTCTCTATTTCTAGTTTCCTGGTTTTACATTTTGGTGCATGTGTTTTTTTTTTTTTTTTTTTTTTTTTTTTTTTTTTTTTTTTTTTTTATTGCGAACATTAACCTTATGTGTATCTTAACTGTATCATTGTATTTATGTGTTGTGTGTCTGTCTGTAATCGTAACTCTAGTAGTAAGTCAGTTAGTCGAGCCTCGTCCTGTGTGAAGGTGGTTGTAATCAACCGGTACCCCTGGACGAAGAGTATATCCTGGAGTAGTCTCCGCTTGATCCTCACCCGTCACCATCTCGACCTTACTTGCGGTGACCGCTGGTTCAACCTCAGAAAGAGCATGGGGGATTGGATATGGCTTTTGGTTTGTAACCTCTGGCTGAGTGGTAATTCTTAGACGAGCCACATAAAGGTTACAGCCCTCTCCTGGAGGTCGCTGAAAAGGAGCCCAATATAACCTCACGGTATCTTTTGATACCCTCTGAGGTGCACTGGTCAAATTGGAGAGCTTCTCCCCAATCATCAGCTCCGTTTCCGGTTGTGGGTCGTCCCATTGATCTGTGGGTATCCTTTCCCACTCCTCGGCGTCCTGGTTTGGATTGTCAGGTGTCCATCTTTCCGGGTCTGAGGTGGTTTGGTCCATTTTCAATTTGCAAGGCTTTGTGGTGGGAATCCCATTCATCGGAAGCTCTTGGGTCCTTTTGCGTGTTTCTCTACTTTCAGGAGGGGCGCCCTTGTTGAAGCTTCCTTGATGTAGTGTATCGGGTTGGTGCTTACATGAGGGCGATACACCCTGCGATACACCGCTGCCACCAATTTGTAAGCTTGGGGGCGTTACGGTATCCGATACACCCGGCGATACCATGGGCGATACCCCCGGTGTCTGTTGGTACTGCAGGGGCGATACGGCATCCGATACACCCGGCGATACCATGGGCGGTTGTTCGCTGCCACCCATTTGTAAGTGTGAGCTTGGGGTCGTTACAGGATCCGATACACCCGGCGATACCATGGGCGATACCTCCGGTGTCTCCCTATGTTGTTGGGATGTTACGGGATCCGATACACCCGGCGATACGGTGGGCGATACCCCTGGTGTTCCTCTGTGTTGTTGGGTCAATGAGGGGTCCGATACACCTGGCGATACGGTGGGCGATACTGCGGGCGATACCCCTGGTGTTCCTCTGTGTTGTTGGGTCAATGAGGGGTCCGATACACCTGGCAATACGGTGGGCGATACCGCGGGCGATACCCCTGGTGTTCCTCTGTATTGTTCCCATTCCTCTAGGTTCCCAAGGGCAGCGGTTACCGAGCGAGAGGTGCTGGGGAGGGCCGTATCCGTTCCATCCTGATAACTCGGGCACTGTGATACGGTATCCTCCCTCCTCCCGGCCGATAGTACTACCCCTATGTTCCTGAGGTTCCGATACTCTTGATCTCGATCCCCATTCACTGATTCGATGTCAGCTCTTAGTTCCATGTTGGGTCCAGTTGTAAGAGTTAACGGGATCCTCCTGAGTATATCAAGACCCAGCAGGTTCAAGTCTGCTCGTTTCCGTGCAAACACTGGAAAGGTGTGTTTGAACCGATGCCCTCTGATACAGGTATTGATAACCTGTTCCCCCGCAAAGGGTAAGAGGGTTCCATCTGGTCCCCAGGCTACCATTTTGGTTGGTAAAAGCGGTATTCCCGCTACAGGGCTTGCCAATACGGACAGTGATGCTCCTGTGTCTACCAACATACTGCGAGTCTCTGGTCCTAGACCCACTCCTATCTTAAGGGTTCTCACCATTGGCCGTTCCACCGCGGTTACACACAGTTTGTTGTCTTCGGTTCCCTTATATAAAGTTACTTCCTTCACATGGTTAGGTTCTGCGGGTGGCTGAGATACGGGCAGCAGCTTTTTCTTCTGCGGGCAATCCGGTTCCAGGGCAATCCGGTTCGACATCCACAGAAATCACAGAAGATAGTCTTCTGGGGACTTCTGGGACAATCCACCGGAAAGTGTTCCTTCGATGCACAAAAGAGACACGGATATCTGGGCATGGGTTTTTCGTCGTTACGTTGGTTACGATGGTCGTTGTTCCACTGATCTCTACGGTCTCCGTTCCACTGGTTCCGCTGGTCACCGTTCCATCGGTTCCGCTGGTCACCGTTCCACGTGTTTTGCGGGTTCTCGTTCCACTGGTTACGGCGTTCTTCACCGTATCTTTGTTCCCGTCTCGGTATGGGTTGGTCTCGACGCGGACATCGGGCGGCAAAGTGGTTCGTTCCACCACAATTGTAGCATCTTTGTTCCGCCGATACCGCTGCGAGTTCCCAATGTTCGTCAGTATCTTCTGTTTCGGCGAAGGTCTCTTCAAGTTCCTCTGCCTTCTGTAGGGCGATACGTATCGTAGCGGGGCGATCCATTACGAGGAAGGCACTCAATTTCTTTCCGACACCTCTAATAAATGCGCTGAGGGTCTTCCGTTCCACCCAGTCACTTCGGTCATGCCGATCCAGATGGGTTCCCTCCTCTACTACTGCGCATTGTGCCAACCCACGTATGCGATCCGCAAATTGACGTAGGGTTTCTGAGGCGTTCCGCTTCACCGTCCAAAGTGACGCGGCGGCATGTTGCGGGTTCTGTCTTCTGAACCATGACAGCATCTCGTCTCTGATCATGTTATAGGCATTATTACAATCAAGGGTATCGTTCCTATCAATGAGGAATTGTTTCGCGATCCCTCTTGCCTTGATCCTGAGGAGTTTCAGCTTCTGTTCCTGTGTTAGTCCCTCGGTTACTGCGTCGAAGTTTGTAAAGAACGAGCCAACACTCAGCGATCCGGTTGCGTCGGGGTCCCATGGTTCCACTTCTAGGAGCAAGGAACGTGGAATACCGTTCCCGCCCTCGTCACGGCCCGACTCGTTGTACTTCGACAATAAAGTATTCATTTGCTTCATTGTTTCAGTAAGCAAGTCGACCGGACCCTTTTCTTGGAACGGATCGGGATCCACAAAGTCGTCTGGATCTCCCAACGACATTGTCACTGTTTATTAAGCAATACCGGAACACAATCACAATCACAGTCACAGGGTCGGCTCGGAACGGTTCTGTCAAGTTTCGGTCTGTATTGGGTTGTTCTGTGTGACGACACAGGTGTTTGTTTGTGTAATACAGTTGTGAAAATACGGTGTAATAGTTCACTTAATATATACAATTTTCTTAGTACTATACACAATACACCAACACACCCTGGTTCTGGTTTATTCGATTCCGATATGACTCTACTGGAAGGAACTGCTACTGAACACCTAGCTACAAAACGGAACTGGGTTCGTGCGGAGCGCACCACACGCAAGTCCGGGCGATATACCGACCCGACACACAAGTTATCGAGTGCGATACGGCGCTTCGGAATTACGATTCGCAATATCCCACCGATTGCCAACAATTTGTAAGCTTTCTGGGCAGTGTTACAGTGAACAGGTTCCTTCAACAAAGGGGGGTTCTAAGGGGGTCGCGATACTGAAAGGCAAAACAAGAAAAAATATCGGAATCTTAGACTAATTGAATTTAGTGGTACTTAACTGGTTCGTGGTAGCGGCGTTCTCCCGAGCGGCTTGGAGATGAGGCGTAGCGTTCCAGTCGATACCTTTGTTATATATGTTAATTTCAATGCTGTTATACCTGAAGGGTCTTGTAACCTGAAGGGTTTTATGTATCGATATATTGAAAATAAATGAAGTTACGTTACGTTTGTTATTTCTTTCAAGCAAAATCCTACTATCGATACGGTTTGCGATACTCTTGTTACTCAGAACCTGGGATGTTGGGTAAGTTTTGAAATGAGAAGAATTATTTAACCAAATGTCTTTTAGATTTAATCTCAGGACTAGAACGGCGATACAGGTAAGTAAAAATGGTTTCAAAATGGTTACGGTAAGTTCTGCAACTTCGATCCCAGGGATCGAGCGCCTGAGGGGCGTTACGGTGGAATTCAATCAGGTAAGAAAGGTAAGTTTTACTTATAGCGACTAGTCTTAGTCTTACGTTATGGTACGATACTCTTAGAGGTAGGATCAACAAGGTGAGTATTCTTAAGCTGTTAGATACGTTACAGGTAAGTTCCTCTTAGTTCCTATTTTAGTTATAGTAAAATATCACTGAGTCACGGTACCTCTACCTTTAATTGGCCAATTATATTAAGGTAGGTAAGATTGTTTGCACTCACGTTCCGGGTTACCGTAGCGAGTCCGGAGGCGATGCAGCGAGGTTGAAGGGGGATAGCCGGGAACGGACTGGTTCTTCGTATCTTCCTCCGATGCGACGATCCGGCAGGTTCCACGAGATCCAGGGGAGGCAGGACAAACAAGATTCACCGGTTACAGTCTTTCCCAACTAAGTAAACCGCGTGTCTTGGGGGAGGCAGGAGGGATACGGTTCGGCGCGATACGGGTCGACGCGGAACAAGGGGAGTGCGCTTCAAAGACAATGGGGAGATCACTTCGAGACGAGCTGGCCAGGCTAAACTTCAGGACTGAGCTCTCTTGAACAATACAAATCATTATTAGGCAGTTTGGGCCCAATGTTGCCACCTCTCTTCATATTTGGTACTCCGGCTTTATTTGGTTTGTCAGTTGGTAAACCTCCAGCTCCTCCATGCTCCTCCATGTGATCGACAGTTGATTACTTTTGTTCTATGGTGTTGGTCGAACAATTGACTGAGGCCTATGGTGGCCTGTTGGGTTTCCCTGGTCCCGAAGGGGTATCAGGGCTTAGGGACAGGCAGTGCCTGTAAGGGGAAACAGTGAGCAACTGGGCTGTTGCTCACAGTAGAAAAATTAATTAGAGATCACACGTTTGATAAGCATGTTGTTTAGTAATGCATGCATTCCAGGGGACGTCCCATTGGACGAGCATTAGGTCAATTATTACCAGTTAAGCGAAAAAAAATTGGTTGCCTGTAAAGTCGGTATACGGGCGAAAGTTTTATTACGTGACAACGACTTTGAGTGGTAAAATAATTTTAATGTTAATATTCATTCGTATAGTAGGAAGAAGGATAATATTATTATTATTATAAATTTTTTTATTATAATAAAAATTGTATGCAGGCGCTTAAATAGAAGCGCAAGACATGAACCGATGTGTATGCCTATCTCTCTCGCTCTGTCTCTCTCGCTCTTAGGCGGAAGAGAGAAAGAGCGAGAGAAGTGAAAGGGACGCGTGCCTCTCACTCGCTCTCATTGTGAGCGCATAACGTGAGCGAAGGTCTCTTGAAGGTCACCCAGTTTCTTGAAGTGTCACCCGGCAAACCAATTTATAAGACGTTTTCACGTCAAAACTGTTTCACTCGATGTAATTTATTAAAAAAAGTAAACAGAACAATGGGATAACGTACGTACAATGGGTAAATAAAGAACGAGAGATGAGTTTCTTCAATTTCAAAGCTTGGGCATAATTAGTAAGCTATATAGGAACCGAAATATTGAAAAATCGGATATTTTGTGAATATTATCCCCCCACTCTCCTCCTCCCCATGCTAATTTTAATACTCTGATGAAATATGAGACAGCGACGAAAAACCGTCTGCCAAGTGGGTGTGGCACATAGCTTCCTCGTATCCATAACCTGATTATATAGATGATCAGATGCATAGTAGTTAATCTCAAAACACTAATCTCTAAGTAGGTACCTTTCACTACCCTCATAGGGAACCATCTACACGCTAATGTGGACAATCCTAGAAAATTTCATCAAATTCGGATGAAAAATGTAAGTGTTATGGCTGTTACAAGGATTTTACGTTTGCGCATGCGCAGAGGCTTCTGTAAATTTTAAAGCCTTGATTTTCATAGGAGACCGTCTACAACCTAATCCGCGTAATCCCTGAAAATGTCATCAAAATCGGGTAGAAATTGTGGAAGTTATGGCTGTTACAAGCAATTCACGTTTGCGCATGCGCAGTGGCTACTGTCATTCCGAAGGTGGTGATTTTCATAGGGAACCATCTAAATACTAATCTGTAACATCCCTGAAAATTTCATTGAAATCGGATGGCAAATGTAGAAGTTATGGCCGTTACAAGGAATTCATGTTTGCGCATGCGCAGTCGCTTCTATCAGTCCGGGGATGATGATTTTCATAGGGGACCGTCTACACACCAACCCGCACAATCCCTGAAAATTTCATAGAAATCGGACAATATCTTCGTATAGTTATGCGCGTTACAAGGAATTCATGACAGACAGACACGGAACCAAAATTGTTCAGAAAGGTCTAAAACGCAAAACGCGAGTGAAAATTTTGATTTAGGAGAACTTTTTTTCTCGTCCTTGAAAAGTGAAAACAAAGCTCTCTTAATTTGCTGTGTAAATTTAAATTTGAGAATACCGTTGGAAAGAGCATTAAATTTCATATCGGATAGATGCCTGACCTTTATTTTTGAGTCAAGGTTTTGAACATGAAAAAGCCCTCTGAAAAGAAAATATTTTCAGTATACCATACCAACATACTGTATGCACTGGGTATGCTTTGAAGATCTTAGGAGTCCATATTCATGTTCTACTCGTCTCTACGAACTCATAGAGTACCCACACGGCTACTCTATTTCTGGGTACGACAAATATACGCGCGTTTTCATTAAATATATGAATATATCCATAATTTTCTTAGTTTTTGGACAATTTTCATTTTTGAAAAACGCATTATATCAGAAATTTTGTGCTAAATCCGAATATACCATTTATTATGATGATTGTAAAGGTATTAACCACAAAAAACGGAAAAAACTCGTTTTTTTGGACTTTTTTTTCACTTTTTTTGAAATTTGGACCACTTTGGATTGTCCAAAATTTCTGGCTAACGAACTTGACCTTTCGTTTGTTGTTACGAACATTTTGGCGAAAACTAAAAAAAAATTCTATAATATATATATATATACATGATTTTTGGCGAAACTTCAAGGATCGTTTCAGAATGTTCCAAAACGGATTTCAGTGAAAAAATTTTTCGAAAAAGTCGATTCTAAAAATTTTGAGGCCATTGCAATAGCATCATTTTCTTCGAAAATTCGCTAATTTGGGAAATCCAGAGTTTTTTTTTTCAATCGGAAAATAAACTCTGAGAACCATTATTTATTTTTAGATGTAAAAACTGCGCCAAAATCTCAACTTTCCAACAGTCGTCATTTTTATTTTTGAAGTGAAACTTACCACAGAAATTTGTGTTTGTACACGGAAAAACGTGAGTTTTTTCAAAGAACTGATGGGGGTCGCTGTCTATTGTGCTGCTCACACATCCCTCCTATCTACGAACCCCTCAAACCGTCTTAGAGCGCTGATTCCGTTGAAAAATTTGAAGAAAAACTATGAATGGTAGTGTAATAATTTGCAGCGTTCATCTAAGACTTAGTGAGATTTCCGATATCAGCGCTTCTAGAGACTATTCCGGGTAGTAGCAACCGGCTTTTTCAAATGGTCATGTTTTTTAAGATTTATTTTATTCGTTTACTAGGCAGTATCGGCTGAATGTAGGGGCTTTTTCGAGGTTTTGAATCCGATTTTAATACTCTGGTGAAATAGTGTGCAACTTGAAACAATGACGAAAAAAAGAACCACGAAAATCGGTTGAGAACTAAGGCCTGGGCAGACGACACAAGATTTTGTCACACACACACACAGACATACACCTATGGTTTTTTTTTGGCGTATTTGGATTCAGAATGGTCCAAAACGGATTAGTGGACGGTTATTTTTTTTCCGTTGAGGGTTGTCCTCCTTCACCCCAGGTCAATCTCATAAGGACGCCCAAGTCTTACTGAGGGACGCCCTAAAAACTTCAAAAGAGTATATTCTGTAGGAGATATTCAAAATAAATAAATACAAATGTTGGAAGATTTTTACGCGTAACTTTATTGACAAGCAGTACAGAATGGAAAATTGGCAGTACAAAATGGAATCGACAGTTCAAAACACGAACGGACTAGGTTGGGCTATTGAAATCGTTACGAAATCATGGATATTTAAGAATCGTTTGCAAGTACCACCTAAATTGAGAGGTTCAGTCACTCCTGCCTAACTAGGTAGGAGACATCTAAATTCAACAACAATAATTGTACGACCCATCTAATAATTTTTTATAACAATCTACACTACAATTAATTAACGGTACCTATAACCTAATTTACGAAAAAACACAGTAGTCAGCAGTTGTATGACCTTCACATTAAAAAGGATGAAAGTAGGCGAATACAAGTAGAAACAAACTTATTTTATTAATATGATCGTAGGTTGCATTGTGGGACCTGAAATCACGGAAGAAGTCGGAGGAAGGCCCAGACATTGAAATGAACCAGCTCAATCTCTGATGGGTGAGGGGAACTAAAATCTGCTTGATGCTAACGATTCTATTCAAATCGATGTTGACCAATTGATTTCTGGGATCGATATTTTATGTCAAAATGTCCAAGGATCAAAAAGGCGGATTGACTTGAGTTAATCCTCAATGGAGATTAAAAATCACCAATTCCAACTTGCTATTACTGTTCAAATTGGCCTTATCACAATGAACATTACCTGTGGGTCTGCACTTTTGGATGATAACTGATGGGAGAAGAGGAATTACAGTTTTTGCATGCCACTACTGGGGCCCGTGGAACCCCTTCACAAAGCTCGGAGTTCACAGAGCCCAACAGCGGGCGACGATAAAAGGGTTCCCCAGACAGTCACTTGTTTCTAGAGGCCCCCAGGCACGAGCGCCTCCCCCCCCCCCCCTGTCCATAGTAAACAGGCCTTCCTCCTACTTCTTCCATGCCGGGACCCTCAAAATAGAGACATTTTAACAATAAAGACAGAAATGAGAAATACAACAGAAATAGTACGTTTTTTTGAAGGCCCTCACTGAGGAAATGCCTGAGAAAATTAGGAACATTCGAGATGGATGCAAAAACATCCTCTTACAAATCTGAAAAGATATTTTTCACATTACTCCTGGTATCTATTCCAAATACAGTTCAATACAATGTTGCGCAAACATTGAAAAAAAAAAAAAAAAAAAAAATAGAATAGAAAGAAAATAATTATACGTAACAATGCTAGAAAAACTAAGCAGTAATTTTTAACTTAAAAGACACAAATAAGGTAATTTTTATAACGATTAGCGATGAAAGTTCAAAAGTATCCGTACAGAGCTCTCTAAGTGAGTGGGCGTGAGGTTTGATCCATCTAGAACTGAAAGCGAACCTAGCATTCACAGTTAACCCGTTGAAAGCAGAAAAAAACGCGTTGGTCCACTAGATGTCCAAAACAGCTAGATATGAACGGTAACCGAGAACGAAATAACAGGAACAGAATCTGTTCCTGTTCTTTCTTTCTCGGTTACCGTTCTTTTCTAGCTGTTTTGGACATCTAGTGGACCAACGCGTTTTTTCAAGAATATCTGATATTCTTGAACCTTTTGTGAGAGGTGTTAGCGTGACATTGATGCAGCCTGCCACAGGGACCCTGGGCGATCCACGTCCAATGCGTTAACTAACAGCTGTCCCATGATTATGAGTCAACCGCTGTTCCATCAGGATAATTCGGTTAACAACGATTAAACTGCAGACAGACAGAAATCGACAACTCCAAGGAGTTCTGTTAAAAGTCAAAAAATTATATGACAAAACAATTGAAAATTGAAATTTCAGTCAACTCTATTTTGAGACATCCGATAGCCCACAAAAAATTTTGCTGTCCATTAACTTTAAAATGGAGAATTCGCATCACAATTTTAGCGTAGAATACGCTTTAGCCATGGACTAACTAGCCGAAAATGGAACGTGGGATGGGAACGAAATGTGTGACATTAACATGACAACCAATAAACATATCACCAGATGTTTATTGCGACAAACCCGTTTGAAGTGAAGTGTTTCATTTTTCAATGAAATAAACCGTCGTTTTTCTATTGATCCGTGTGTAGTAGTTGCGACAAACCCGTTTGAAGTGAAGTGTTTCATTTTTCAATAAAATAAACCGTCGTTTTTCTATTGATTTGCGCACGTTTGTATTGATTGTCACATACAAGAATGCGGATTATCGTGGTGGATCGTGCATTGATTCCATATTCGCCCGCCATATCAATAACATTGTTAGTGTACATTACTTAAACGCTAATACACGTTTGATAATCACCGTTGAACGTTCAGCAATTCAGCGTCCAATCGAGGCTAAAGCGTATTCTACGTTTCTATACTTGTAGCAGCAGGCTCTAAATAAAAACAAAAAGGGGGGTCCAGGGGGCACAGCCCCTGGGCGAGGCCCGTAGGGCCGAGTTTTAATTATTCTTTTTATCTAAAAAGGATTTATCATAGTGTGCTGCTTGAAAATGCTTTCAAACAATTTAGAGAGTTTAAGGAAGGTGGAAATTTTAAGTAGTGGCAATCTGAAAATGGAGTCAGCTATGTTGTGACGTGATGAGCTGCCCCTTACAACAGCAGTGCTACCTCTGGAAGCAGACATGAAACTATTAGCTTATGTGATCGAACACAGGAGTGCACCGCAAACTGGCAGAAAGAACGCAATCGCAAAAGTAACCAAAAGTAAGTATTGTAAAAAAAAAGTAACCACGTTTTTTACAAAACAATTCCACCGATTAGTTCATCAAGCATTATTAGTCTTCATCTGCTCTAATTTAGTTTCTATAATAGTTAGTTTCAATATTTGAATCACATTAGAGAGTTACAGTGGACCATGATACATAAAAAACGACATACGCGAGGAACACGACTGTCTCAAGTAACTTGAGAGTCAACTCAAGTCTTGAGTAACTCTCAGATAGATGAAATCCCGTGAGATCTTTCGTTTTGAAGTGTTTACTTATCTTTTGCGAGTTCTTCATCTTTGGGGCCACAGTAAAGTTACTAAAGATTGAAGAATTGATTCCTCATACATTTCAGTCTGTTGCTGCGTCTGAAGTGTTGATGGCGGATGTTCGATCTCGATGAGATTGGAAGAGATTGAGGACTATAATACGAAAAATAGAGTAGTCCGACGTCGATCATAAACCACCAATCTTGTTGAATTCGGTTGTTTGTCATCTACTCCTCAGACAAGGAGATAAATTGAAATGCACGATTACTCACTTTCATTTTGCAAATTATACTTATTTAAACATTTACGAATATTTTGGGTAATATACAAGCGCCATTCATTGATTTCCTCATTATTCCTTCCTGGACTCCTTCAAAGGTGCAACGAAAACAAAAAACCACTGATTGAGTTAACGTTACCTAAGGAGTGTTGTAAAATCTAAAGCAACGTCAATCCCAAGAGCCTCACATTGGGAAGTTAGCATCCACTTGATGCTGGCCCTAGCAGCTTCTCACAGGATGATGGTTCCAAATGTCGCTGTAACTCTCTATTATTTGAGCAGATCGTTTCATGTGGTCATAAGGGCGCTTACTACTCCACCTGGTGACATTCTCTGACACTATTGGCCGAGACATGTTTTACACCTCGCCAGAGCAGTTTTGCGGGAGGAACCCCAGGCATGACTTGATTTTTGACAGAGGCTTCACTTGTTTAGGCATTTTCTTCTAAGGTCATTTTTTCCCTAGGGTATTCCGGGTGTTGAACGTTATTCTAGGGCCCTTTATAGAATTTGACTTGAAATGTCAGAATCTAAAATCGAGGTAAATTCCCCATTGAAATTTAATTTTGGTTACTCCTGTGATACCTTGGGACAGCTGTGGACTTCCTGAGATTTTTGACACAAGTGATACCATATTGTCATGTAATATCTGAATTGGGGTATGGTATTTCACGATACGGGGTATACAGTTTAGAACTCCTTGACAAAACACGAGAATCTGATAAATCAATCTATCTGAAATTTAAGAATATCACGAGCTTCAGGTTATGTGACGCTAAATAACTGGACGGCAAAAAGCGTTTCATCAGCGTGATTTTGAAAGCTGTGAACTGAGATCAGACTGCAAACCTCCTGATGGAACAAAACTAATAAACTAGAGCATTTTTTTGCACATTTGCTTGTTTCAATTCCCGTGAAGTTTGAATTATTTGGATCAAACAATTGGAAACTCAGATAGTTGACTTTTAACTACACGAGGAAAGAGCGGATACTCTTGAACTACCACCGTTAAAATAAAAATAAGCAAAAAATAAGGCAGCAATTTCAAGTCAACCTGATAATCGTTCCTTTGATTAGATGATACGTAGTTATCAGACTGTTTGCAACATTCAACCTCCATTATCATGGTACAAAATATATGAAATTGTAAAACCTCACAAAATGAATATTTTAAATGAAAATTTTCCTCAAAAAACTGAAATCACCAATCTGGGAGGCTTGGATGCCAACCTCATTTCGTTGGAGGATAATAGAAGGCTTTAACCCTAATTGGACAATGGTGTCACTAGTGTCACCGAAAACTGCTGTCTCAAAATGTCACCTGAGTGACCAAGATTAAATTGCGATTTTAAATTTAATAAACAGCAGAATTTTGTGGGCAAAATAGAATTATGACGAAAATTTACAAAGAAATCGACGAAAAAATGTTCAAAATTTTCGTGATATTATTTTTGACGTTCAAAAACTTCCAAAAAGTGGTTCAAAAATACAGCTCTGTCCATTAATGTCTTAAATTGCAATTTAAATCTAATCAATTGGTGACACCTGTGGAATTTTTGGAATGTTTTCGGTGACACTAGTGACACTATGGTTTAATTGGGCTTAAGGGGGTCTCATTGGTCGCCATTCAATCCTCGTTCCGGGATAGTATTTGCCTAAATTACCAACGCTAAAACTTCAAAAGTTGTACCAAAATTTGAAAATTTTCAAGAATTTTTGAAATTTATTAGTGCATGCGTGTCAATAGAAGTCGTCTTGACGCTGCCATGGAGGAGCTGGGAATCCCCAGCAAGCTCATAAGACTGGTGAAAGCGACGATGGCTGATGTCAAGAGCTGTGTAAGAGTGAATGGTACTGTATCCGAACCACTCACCATTAAGAATGCCCTACGGCAAGGTGACGCGCTCGCGTGGTTCGTGGCGCAAATCTACAAAGTAGAGGAACGATCTTTCATAGGAGCGTGCAGATTTTAGCCTGTGCTGACGACATCGACAATATGGCCAGAACCAAGCAGGATATGGAACGAGCCTTTGTTGCTCTAGACGCTGCAAGCCATAATATGAGGTTGACCATCAATGAGTCAAAAACCAAATGCATGGCAGCTGGTTTGGCTCATAGAGACAATTTGCCATCACACCTCACTCTTAGATAGTATGCATTTGAAAGGGTGAGCCAATTTATACCTCGGTTCCACAGTCACCTCAAAAAATGACACCTCCGCCGAAATCAAAGAGCGGCTTATGGCAGCTAATAGAGCTTACTTTGCCATGATCAAGCTTTTCAAATCCATGCTTCTGTCCCGTACAACAAAATTCAACCTATACAAGGTGCAGAACCGACCAGTAGTCACCTACACCTCAGAGACGTGGCCCTTCACCAAGCATGACTGTGAACTGCTGAACAGATTCGTATGAAAGCTTCTTCGCAGAATCATTGGACCTGTCTGCGAACAAACGAGATGGAGAAGAAGGTACAATGTTGAGCTGTACGAAATGTACGGGGACCCTCCTGTTTCGCGTATTATCAAGTCTGCAAGGCTTAGATGGGGCTGGCCATGCAATGAGAATGTCTGAGTCAGAGGTGCCCAAAAAGCGATTTACTGGTGATCCTGGAGGGCGTAGGGGACGTGGTCAACCGAAGATGAGATGGTTGGATGGAGTGGAGTGGAGAATCTCCGGCAAATGGGTTGTAGAGGCTGGAGGACGATGGCGAAGGATCGAGGCACCTGGCGATAGCTTGTTGAGGAGGCCAAGGTCCACCCAGGACTGTAGAGCCAATGAAGAAGAAGATCAGTGCATGGGTGTAGGGAATTGTAAAACTAAAATATTGCCGCTGGAATCATCAAAATCGATTAAGTAACGTTCGATTCTGATGAATCCAGCGGCATTATTTTAGTTTCTCAATTCCCTAGGCTGGTGCACAAATAAATTTCGAAAATTCTTGAAAATTTCAAATTTAGGTACCTAGAACTTTTAAAGTTTGAGCGCCGGTAATTTAGGGAAATCCTAACTCGGTACGAGGAACGAACGGCGACCGACTGAGACACACCTAACTGCTTTTCTCAACCCAAAAAACTTACTTTAAACTATTTTTACCAGTATGAAGAAAAGATTCTACAAATTTCATTACATTTCTTGAAGAGGTGGAAACAACGGTTTTTAATGAGTTAATTTTTTGACCATCAATAGGAAAAAACGTCTGCCAAGTTGGGTGGGCAGTATAGCTTCCTCACTCATTGTAACATGGACGTATAGAATCAGTTGGCGAAAACTCGGCGCTGCGCGCCTCGGCGGGGGCTTCGCCCCCTGCACCCCCGGATGATTTCCGCTTAGAGCCTAATGGCTAAAATGTGACATACCTTGAAAAGGTTTTTGCTCCCTCTCCCTCTTTATCTTTCTTCCACTGTAATATTTAAGCTCACTCAGCTGATCAGTGACCACTCAGGCACCTTTAGCATTCTCCATTGACCCGCCCTCTCAAATTTCAGCTTCCTGCGTTCAACAGGAGAGAAAATGGCCTTGGAGCTCACTCAGCTGATCTGTGATCACTCAGGCGCCTTCAGCATTCTCCATTGACCCGCCCTCTCAAATTTCAGGTTCCTGCGTTCAACAGGAGAGGAAATGGCCTTGGAGCTCACTCAGCTGATCTGTGATCACTCAGGCGCCTTCAGCATTCTCCATTGACCCGCCCTCTCAAATTTCAGGTTCCTGCGTTCAACAGGAGAGGAAATGGCCTAGGAGCTCACTCAGCTGATCAGTGACCACTCAGGCACCTTCAGCATTCTCCATTGACCCTGCCTCTCAAATTTCAGGTTCCTGCGTTCAACAGGAGAGGAAATGGCCTTGGAGCTCACTCAGCTGATCAGTGACCACTCAGGAACCTTCAGCATTCTCCATTGACCCTGCCTCTCAAATTTCAGCTTCCTGCGTTCAACAGGAGAGAAAATGGCCTTGGATCTCACTCAGCTGATCAGTGATCACTCAGGCGCCTTCAGCATTCTCCATTGACCCGCCCTCTCAAATTTCAGGTTCCTGCGTTCAACAGGAGAGGATGTCAAGCATATTTGTCGTCAAGCATATGATAAATCATAGCGCTACTTTCCTGTCGCTTTTTCCTCTCGCTTTTTACTGTCGATTTTTCCTGTCGAAATTCACGTTTGCGCATGCGCACTCGCTCCTATTGGTCCGAAGGTGCTGAAATTTATAGGGGACCGTCTAGGACCTAATCCGCACAATCCCTGAAAATTTCATTAAAATCGGACCACAGGTTAGTATAGTTTTGCCCGGGACAAGGATTGACCACAGACAGACAGACAGACCGACAGACAGACAGACACGGAACCAAAATTGTTCGGGAAGCTCTAAAACGCAAAAAGCAAGTGGAAATTTTGATTTCGGAGGACATTTTTTTTTTTCACTTCTTTCACGAATACAAAGCTTCCCTACCTTCGGTAGTGAGGAAGCAAAAACATTGATAAATTGATATTTCCCAGAGATAATTTGTAGGCCTGATCGGGCGCTTCGCTTACAACTTAATAAGTAGATTGCTTTATTCGACATTTGTCAAAAGACGGTCAAAGACTTTGTCAAAAGACTTTTTCTCAAAATTCGAGACTTTGTCAGTTTAGCTAAGAAGCTATTTCCGAAGAGTTTAAGCTCAGCTAAGCGTGCGCAAACTCACCTTTTCAGGTTGAGCGCTAGCTTAGGACAAAGTTGAGTTTCAAGTCTTTTGACAAAGTCGGACCGTAGGACAAAATCTCTAATTTGAGAAAAAGTCTTTGACCGTCTTTTAATAAGTAGATTGTTTAAAATGAGACGTTATGCTTCGAAAATAGAGGTAAAACATTTGTAAGGGGTACCAGAGAGTAATGTTAATGTGATTGTTTTGATCCGATTCTACCTGAATCAGCCATCTTCATAGAAGAGCTCCTGAAAAAGGTTGGTTTACTGAAACTATTAGGAACGGTTTCCAATTTGACTTGACAACTTGCTATAAATTCGAATACAGAGAATAAATATTACGTCCGAGTTACTACGTCTGTAGGTCGACGGATATCACTAGGGAGCAGTCTTCACAGCCGACCAGGTAGGAATTGAACTCTTCGAAGTCTTTTTTGCTGAAGCTGTACGTCCCGCCGCATCTGCAGTCGCAGGAGTAGACGTCGTGGGTCGGATCGTACTTGAGATCTTTCAGGGAGAAACTGCCGAATAGGAGGGACTGTTCCTCGATTTCACTCTGGAAAATAAAGACTTTCATAGATTTTTGTTTATAACGAAGTTCTTCAGGACTCCGTTCATTTTATGATAGGGATCGTTAGAAAAACTTCAGCTCCTGGGGGGGGGGGGGGGGGGGGGTTCAGAGTATGATAGAGATGATTTACGGCAAGCGGTGTCGGAGCTAAAAGGAGTGGCACCCAACAACATCAGGGTGATGGCTGCAACCTTGTCATGGCGCGGGGTGTGGTGCGGGAAAAGTGCCACGGAGTTGCGCAAGTTGGGCATCTCGGTAGGCGTACTCCGTGGTATCACCACCCGTGTCCTGCTCGGCTCGTATTTGAACTGGTGGTCGTTTTACAGAGGCACTTCCATTCATCCCTCCCTCCCACCCCCACCTTCCTCATCTTCCCTCATCCCTAGGGCCGGCGTCGGGTGAGTCCTGGGCGTCCTCCCCATTATATTTGATTTATTTATTTATTTTCATTTATGGCGTGCCCCCTCCGTCAAAAAAGACATTTTGTCTTTGAGGGGAGTTTGAAAAAAAAAAAAAAAAAAAAAAAAAAAAAAAAAAAAAAAATTGAGAACCACAGGAGAGTCTAGCCCCCAGAAAGTGTTGTCGGGTTTCAGCGCTACCTGCCGCCACTTCAGCGAACTACCATTTCTGATATCTTATCAGGTGATCACGCTTACAACCGCATTACCGTCGCTCCTCTAACTTGCAGTTATCCCAAGATTACAATGTAGCGATGTACATGGACTTAGTTGACTCGAGAACATTCATTTTTGAGTTTTACAATTGATTTGAATGCACTAGTGGTGAACTTGATGTGTGTCTAAAAAGAAATAACAACTAAACAGCCAAACTTAGAATTAGAGAGTGGTAAAATCGAGGTAAGCCTACTTTTCAGAAATGCCGCTTGACCATGCTCACATCGAGCTGAAAAGGATGGTAGTTCGCTGAAGTGGCGGTAGGTAACGCTGAAACCCGACAATACTTTCTGGGGGCTAGACTCTCCTGAGAACCACCAGGGCTTAAGGGGGTCTCAGTCGGTCGCCGTTCGTTTTTTCGTATTCAGCGAAATTGAAGGCGCAAAATCTTGAAAAGTAGTTGCAAAAATTTGAAATTTTAAAGGATTTCAGAAATTTATTAGTGCACAGCCCTAGGGAATTGACAAACTGAAATATTGCCGCCGGAATCATCAAAATTGAACAATAATTGCCAGAGAAAAATGGGAAAAAACTATTGAATAAACGAGTTTTCCCAAGTTTTTCCCATATTTCACTGGCAATTATTGTTCGATTTTGATGATTCCAGCGGCAATATATCAGTTTTTCAATTCCCTAGGGCCGCGCACTAATGAATTTATAAAATCCTTTAAAAATGCCAAATAAAGAACAACTTTTTATGTTTTTGCGCCTTCGATTTAGTGAAATACTGACCCGGAACAAGGAACGAACGTCGACCGACTGAGACCCCCTTAACATCACATCAAACCCCGGAAATGCTATAAAATACAGGACCATTTCGTATTGGTTGCACTTAAGATGTGGAATTCATCACATGGAAACAAGAACATAAAGCTTTCTTGGCATTACCTAATTCTTGGAGAAGAAGCGGAACCCATAGACCATGTTCAGTACCGAATGAAAGCTATTGGGAAGTACTTTTAGTAGGGATGTATGAAGTACCAGAGTACTGCTCACAAAACTTGGCTGGCGTTGAAATTCAAACGCGTCCTAATGATTTTGATGTGTATTGCCTCCAAATTTGAGAATAGATATCGAGGGCTGCGTGGCAGAAGTGACCAAGTCCATTTTATCCAATTTTGAGGTTTCAATGCGTCAGAATCTGACGCACGTTATCTGATAACACATAAGCCTCCACTTGTGACGATCCTACTTTTTTATAAGGGACAATCCAATTGGTTTGTTCCCGATTTGTTGGAGCTACGCCTTGAGGGATATCCGATTCATAGAGATATGAATCGATATTCTCTTAAGGCCGGCTGATTAATCTAATCACTGGTTTGAAGGGGTAGGGTCGTCATACCCTCCTCTGTCTCATATATGGGCAATTGGGTGTACTTCTCATTTGTTGTACAGATAGAAATTCAACCTATATTGTTACACACTACAAGCTAGTATTATTAATTTCTCGATTATCAAAAATAAAGGGCTCAAAGAACCCTTACAGTATACCCACCCACCCCTTTTCAACCCTATTTGCATTCTCCTGGCAGAACTGTCATTTCTGCCAGTAAAAGGCGAGCGTCACCAGTAAAAAACTATCAAATCAAGTGTCAAAATAGTCTCTTCTGCCGGCCAAAATATCGTAAATCAGTTGGTTAAATTAAAAGCCAAAGTGACAAATTTGTATGATGTTAATTTATCCCACTATTTTGTTGGTTGGTTCGGCTGGCTAAATTGTTTTCAATTTTATTTCCTTCTAATCAATCAATTTTATTTTCTCTAATAAAGAATATTCCTGATACATAAAACAAGTGTTTGATTTTCCGTGCTTATCTGCTATATGAGAGTAAGGTAAAGGTACCTAAGGTACTTCACGAACCTTTATGATCATCATTTTGTCCATTCATGAGGTAAATCAAGAGAAAAACTCATAAATCACACAAAAACTGTGAATTTCGGGGGAGCAAGCGCACTTGGTCACTTCTGCCTTTCAACCCTCGCTATGTCCTCCATCTAAATAAGTGGAGAAAGTACCTACAGCAGCTTCGATGCGATAAGGAAATGGAGAGCATGCGACTCAAGTTGGGATTCGTGGACGGAGATGGAGCCATTTATGGCCTAAACTGAATTCAAAACTCCTTTAGGTTGTTTTCGAAAAGATTTTCCAGGCAATATTCATCAGAAAATTACTTGCTATGTGAAATAAACCGTTTTGTTATCGAGACAGTCCCTGCCTACTACATAGCTACAATCATGTATGTCTACATCTTACACCGAAGATCAGTCAGTAGGTTTGTTGACTATAAATACCTGTTTGAGGGAGGCATCGTAGTTTTTTCTGGATTCGGGGTCTCTCAACGTCTTCCAAGCATCGTCGATTTTAGAGAACATCTCGGGAGATCCGTCCGAGTTCTTATCAGGGTGATGTTTGAGTGCTAAATCGTGGTATGCGCATTTCAATTGCTCGAACGAAGAAGACTGAGGGCATCCCAAAACCTCGTAGTGGGTTTCCATGATGCGTCGAAACTTCAAAAAACGGAATCAAACAGAAAAAACCTCCTTCGAAGGAGGATATTTGGAGAGGAAACGAGAAATGTTTCACCTCGAGTTCGGTAGTTGTATCAGCCGATGTCACGTCATCTCTTCATAGTACAAATTTCACCTCACCATTAGTCTGCTTAGCTCGTAACAGCCGCACGAACACTCATAGAAGTTATTTTCACTGCTTCCAGACACGACAAACGTCGAACAATCGAGAAATAACGGAATTTCAAAGAGATTTCGCAAGAATGTTGACGAAATTCAGCTGCGTGATGGATGCTATAACGTTTTTAACATCCATGGAATGAGAGCTAGTCTTTCATTTCATGGCAGTAAAGACGAACATCGAAGTGAACGTTGCCGGTAAGGGGCAGAGGTAAACTAAACTTGCACGACACTTCGGTCTTGAGGAAGAAGTATACCTTTTACGCCGGTGGTACAGACCCCATATTCCTGGTCGGTGCATTACACAATTACATTATGCACAATTACATTGCATTACACATTACACAATGGTTTATTATTTTTCTATATAGATCACTCGTCTACAGAATCACCAACCATCCAATATAAAGAAAAAAAGAAAAAAAATCAAAAAAAAAAAATCAAAATCACTAACTATTGATTACATTTCGATCAGATCTAATTTGAACGGAGATTAGGCCTCTTTTGCGATTCTCACTCGTTTTGATTTATATATATATATTTCAATATAAACACTTAAATTTTCGTAGGAAGCGAACGGTTTGTCCTACCGAGCTCCGCGTGGTCTCAGAAAATTCTAAAAATTCCATAGAATCTTAAATTGAAGGAAAAACAATACCTTTATATCGAAATTTTTTGAGTTAGGGCGTTTTCAAAATTTCAAAATTGATTTTGGAACCCTCAGAAGTGACCTACGTCAACCAAAAGCTTCGGGGCACAACTAGACCCCAAATGGAGCCTACATACCAAATTTCATCAAAATCGGTGGCAAAAGTGCCGCGTACGGCGGACGGACGGCCAAATTTTTATTCGGTTTTTGGATTCTACGTACCTTGAAACGTAAACCATCAAATTTTGAGGGGGTGTTAAAATTTTTTTTCTTGGTCGATTCCAAAGGTTCATTATTGAAAATAATAAACCAAAATTATGTCAAATCGTCCTTTATTGCTGAGAAGAACGAAATGAAGGTAAAAACAAGCGTTTGAACAGGTCGTTTCTCTCCAGCGAATCAACAAGTTTCGGTGTTTCCAACCTTCTTTGTCGACTTTTTTCAAGATTTGGAGATGAAATCGAGCCTTTGAAGAGGTCGTTTCTCTCGAGTGAATCAACGAATTCCGGTGTTTCCAACCTTCTTTGTCGACTTTTTTCAAGATTTTGAGATGAAATCGAGCCTTTGAAGAGGTCGTTTCTCTTGAGTGAATCAACGAATTTCGGTTTTTCCAACCTTCTCTGTCGACTTTTTCCAAGATTTTGAGATGAAAACAAGCCTCTGAAGAGGTCGTTTCTCTCGAGTGAATCAACGAATTTCGGTGTTTCCAACCTTCTCTGTCGACTTTTTCCAAGATTTTGAGATGAAAACAAGCCTTTGAAGAGGTCGTTTCTCTCGAGTGAATCAACGAATTTCGGTGTTTCCAACCTTCTTTGTCGACTTTTTTCAAGATTTTGAGATGAAATCGAGCCTTTGAAGAGGTCGTTTCTCTCGAGTGAATCAACGAATTTCGGTGTTTCCAACCTTCTTTGTCGACTTTTTTCAAGATTTTGAGATGAAAACAAGCCTTTGAAGAGGTCGTTTCTCTCGAGTGAATCAACGAATTCCGGTGTTTCCAACCTTCTTTGTCGACTTTTTTCAAGATTTTGAGATGAAATCGAGCCTTTGAAGAGGTCGTTTCTCTTGAGTGAATCAACGAATTTCGGTTTTTCCAACCTTCTCTGTCGACTTTTTCCAAGATTTTGAGATGAAAACAAGCCTCTGAAGAGGTCGTTTCTCTCGAGTGAATCAACGAATTTCGGTGTTTCCAACCTTCTTTGTCGACTTTTTTCAAGATTTTGAGATGAAATCGAGCCTTTGAAGAGGTCGTTTCTCTCGAGTGAATCAACGAATTTCGGTGTTTCCAACCTTCTTTGTCGACTTTTTTCAAGATGTTGAGATGAAAACAAGCCTCTGAAGAGGTCGTTTCTCTCGAGTGATTCAACGAATTCCGGTGTTTCCAACCTTCTTTGTCGACTTTTTTCAAGATGTTGAGATGAAAACAAGCCTCTGAAGAGGTCGTTTCTCTCGAGTGAATCAACGAATTTCGGTTTTTCCAACCTTCTCTGTCGACTTTTTCCAAGATTTTGAGATGAAAACAAGCCTCTGAAGAGGTCGTTTCTCTCGAGTGAATCAACGAATTTCGGTGTTTCCAACCTTCTTTGTCGACTTTTTTCAAGATTTTGAGAAGAAATCGAGCCTTTGAAGAGGTCGTTTCTCTCGAGTGATTCAACGAATTTCGGTGTTTCCAACCTTCTTTGTCGACTTTTTTCAAGATTTTGAGATGAAATCGAGCCTTTGAAGAGGTCGTTTCTCTCGAGTGAATCAACGAATTTCGGTGTTTCCAACCTTCTTTGTCGACTTTTTTCAAGATGTTGAGATGAAAACAAGCCTCTGAAGAGGTCGTTTCTCTCGAGTGAATCAACGAATTTCGGTGTTTCCAACCTTCTTTGTCGACTTTTTTCAAGATTTTGAGAAGAAATCGAGCCTTTGAAGAGGTCGTTTCTCTCGAGTGATTCAACGAATTTCGGTGTTTCCAACCTTCTTTGTCGACTTTTTTCAAGATTTTGAGATGAAAACAAGCCTTTGAAGAGGTCGTTTCTCTCGAGTGATTCAACGAATTTCGGTGTTTCCAACCTTCTTTGTCGACTTTTTTCAAGATTTTGAGAAGAAATCGAGCCTTTGAAGAGGTCGTTTCTCTCGAGTGATTCAACGAATTTCGGTGTTTCCAACCTTCTTTGTCGACTTTTTTCAAGATTTTGAGATGAAAACAAGCCTGCCTTTGAAGAGGTCGTTTCTCTCGAGTGATTCAACGAATTTCGGTGTTTCCAACCTTCTTTGTCGACTTTTTTCAAGATTTTGAGAAGAAATCGAGCCTTTGAAGAGGTCGTTTCTCTCGAGTGATTCAACGAATTTCGGTGTTTCCAACCTTCTTTGTCAACTTTTTTCACGATTTTGAGATGAAAACAAATCTTTGAAGAGGTCGTTTCTCTCGAGTGAATCAACGAATTTCGGTGTTTCCAACCTTCTTCGTCGACTTTCCAAGATTTTGAGATGAAAACAAGCCTTTGAAGAGGTCATTTCTCTCGAGTGAATCAACGAATTTCTGTGTTTCCAACCTTCTTTGTCGACTTTTTCCAAGATTTTGAGACAGCGACTTGATCCTAAATCTCATGTTTCATATCAAAGGCAGGTTGATCAGAGCTCTCATCATCGCCATTGTTTTCGACTCCATGATATTCTTTGAAAAAAATATTATTTGTGAAGAAACTTTGCTGTCCATCCAGCCTCGTAGACGTTCCTTGAGGTGGTTTCTATGTCATAGTGATTAATTTTATGTCTCTTACAGGTAAACAATTGAGGGTTCAGAGCGTTTTCTCTAAAAATTGACGTTTCAGTGTCTTATTTGCTAAGAGTGGCTTAACTAAGGAAAAGACGAACTACCTACCTGCGTGGTTTACACGGTTAATAATTGAATTACACTTTGGACGTCGTCTGCGCAATAAATGATAAATCACCTGCCTTCTGGGGTGACGCCATCCCACTTGAAAACATCGTTGACTCTTCATACACCGTCCGAGTTTCACCAATCAGATATCAACGATAATTTTGACGTCCGATAAGACTTCCTCATCGGCTAAAACACTCGAACAGGATCAAAATTCAACCACACAACATTCGTAGAGTTACACCGTTTGTTAATCGCGTTTTCCATCAGATTTCCTGAATATTTTGTATTGGAACTATGAAGTGCAGCGTGCTGGTTTTCACAGCCGTCTTGGCTTGTGTTTCATTGATTCAGGTGAGCCATTTTCCCATTATCAGATGGACTCTAAAATTCGTTTCTTCTGCCAAACTGTCATAAAGCAGAGTAGGTATTTGTGCAGTAATTCAAAAGTGTTCAATAACTTGAATTTTGTGTTTCGGAGCTCTCTGAAGGTTTTTGGATCAGAACTACCTTACAAAACCCTTATTTCGAGCAAAATCATACACCTACCTACCTACTACTAATTTGATAAATATCCTGAAAATCACGATTTCTCAGTTCTTAATTTTTCAAAATGGTTCAGAAAGGAAAGTATTTTGTGTTTTGGAGCTCTCTGGTGGTTTTTGGATCAGAACTACCACAAAAAACCCTTATTTCGAGCAAAATCATACAACTACCTACTACTAATTTGATGAATATCCTGAGAACCACGATTTCTCAGTTCTTAATTTTTCTAAACGGCTCAGACAGGAAGGTCATTTGGTTTCGGCTCCGAGATGATTGCCTTGAGTTTGATGATTTAGGAAAAAGTAGATAAAAGCATTTCTTGCCCTTGAGAAAATGTACGATTAAAGTCTGACAAGTTGCGTGGGCAGTAATACTTCTTCTCAAAAATAATGACATGGACACTTGGAATCTGTTAAATTGAAAATAATTGCGTTATTTAGTGCACTATTATTTATCTATTTTTTTTTTTGACTTTGCGATTATGTTGGCTCTCAAAGTACTGAGCTGCTGTAGTAAATACCTTCGTAAATAAGGCTTTATAATTCACAATAACGGTAGATTGCACAATACAAGAGAGGAATTTCGGAGTTTCAAGTTTAGAACTGTAATATTCTGAATGAAAAAGGTTTACCTAAAAGAAGGCTTTATTCTACATAAAATGCAACGGGGAATGAACGGATACGGGAAATTTGGTTCCTACAACAGTTCGGTATCAGTCATCATAACTATATCACGAGAATATGATGACAAAATAGGTACCTAGTTGCTATAAGACTGGATGTATCACGTCAGCTGCCTATTTTATGAAAATTCCATTAAAATTCCAAAATATAGTTTACCCGAAAAAACTGGTTTTGCCTCAGACAAGAAACCAAACCTGTTCTGAAAGCTTAGGAACGCAAAATGAGTAACATTTCCGGTAGGTACGAGGAATTTGTCATACTTTCAAGCTGCGGGAAAAATTATATTATTTAAAAAAAATAAGGAAAAAAAGAATTACCGTGTCTTTAGAAGTTGCCGATGTCGGTGAGGATTTGTTGAAACAAATTGGCGTGGTTTGCACAAAACAAATTGGACCTGCCTTTGCAATTATTTTTCAAGTTCCTTATCTCCTGACCTTTGTGAAGAGATGTTCGTAAACCAACCGATTCATAGGGAAGGTATTGGCCCCAAGCAAGCGCGCAGCGATGTCTCTTTACTTCCTCAAACTAAGCGTACATTAATTTATCGAAATGTGAAAAGGAATCGTTACTGGTCCCTAGAAACATCGGGTGGGCGTGAAACAGTCGCGAAAGTTGTGAAACAGCCCGGGAGGGGGGGATATAACGGATATTTTCCCCGCATTTTTTTGACCTGCTGGACGTCATGTTCCTCTCCATTCGTTAATAAGGAAGCAAACGAAAGATCGACCAAGTGGCAAGTTTTAAAATTAACAAATGATGGAGAAATAAATATTTCATCTGGAGAAATTCGATGGTTATCCGTTCTATCCCAAAACGCTGCCATCAGGTTTATTTTCAGGCTTAAAATCGATGTACATAATATGTACATATTATGTTATATTACGTCATATTACGTTATATTATAACGCCATATTATTTAAAATTGGGTTTACTGAAGTTCGGAGACAACAAGGAATTAGCGCTGGCCACGATGGTATTTAAAATTTTAAAATTCGAAACCCCTTCATACCTCTTTGGAAAATTTAAAAAGATGGATTCGGTACATTCAAGAGACACACGTAATGCAAGTAGAATGCTTCAAATACCAAAACATAAGACTACATTATTTAATAAATCGTTTATAGTTCAAGGTACACGCATTTACAATGAAAGCATAGAACTATTCGACTGTAGTAAATCGGTGAGAAATTTTAAAGAAGAATTTTAGACAAAATTGCTAAGAAAATATACATTGATTTGATTTGTTTTTGTTGTTATCATTTTGATTAAGGATGTGTGAAGTGATGTACGCAGAATTTATATGAAGTGAAAAATTATGTTATAGAATGATTAGCGAGGAATTTGTGAATTATTTGTAGCCAGGGAAGGAGTAAGAGAGGGTCTCAAGGCCCTATCCTATCCCTGGTGGTAAAATAAAAAGCTTAATCAATCAATCAATCAATCTATTGGCAATTCCTATTGAAAACCAATCTGAGCAATGTTTTCGGTTTCAGCCGAGTTACGGAAACTTCAGAAGCAAAGCTCTGAGCGACCTGAAGAGCACTTTGGAGAAGATCAAAACTGACATTCTGAACATGAAACCGTCCATCAAGGCGGCAGCTGGTCTCGTCGACGCCTACATCCCGAAAGCCGTCGAAGACACGCCACAGTCGATAGACGACGCCTTCGTTCAACTCAATGAGAAAAACATCCCAGAAGGATGCCTACAGGTAGGCAACTCTAGATTCACTTTATAGGCAACTTTAGATTCACGGTCTTATAAGAAGTTATATTTCGTTGCTAAAGGTGCGACACCACATATTGTTTTTGGCAACTTTTCAGAGGGAAGAATATATACTGTTTGAAATATGCGTACAGGGATTTTAATCACGGGTTTCATCAATATTGACTTCCAAAAAATATCCCACATGGACTTGAAAAAAAATCCCCAATTAAAATACTGTTTTTGAACAAGTTTATTCTTCCCCCAGAAGTGTTGACAAAAGTTAGAAACGTGGTGTTTCTTCAATTTCTTGGTTTTTGTCGTCGTTGCAATCTTTGTTGGCTTCAGAATCTCTCTACAAATCAATAACCTCACGAATTTTTGATTACCTAGCTTGGACACAATAGGGTGAGCGCCTAGGTAGGAAAAACTGTTCATTGTTATTTTTAATCTAAGGCAGACCTCATTCTGAGAATTTTGGTACCAACTGCGACCTTCTAGCGTGTGTAAATCTTTTCCTATGAATTTTTGGTCGCGGTTTGTGCCAAAATTCTCAAAATGTAGTCTACTTTCGATTAAAAATCTAAAAAAAATCAAGGCGAACCCCCATTAAGCGAAAATAAAACCCATTTTCGTAGAGGTAACTACGTATAAATTCTACTACAGTATTATTTTATACTTTTACCCCAGAACTTGGCCTTTGGAATCGAGCAAGAAAAAAAATATTAACCCCCCCTCAAAATTTGATGTTTTACGTTTCAAGGTACGTAGAATCCGAAAATCGAATACAAAATTTTCCGTCCGTCCGCCGTACGCGGCACTTGACTGGACTTGGCAAAACTGGACTGATTTGGTTCAAATTTGGTATATGGGCTCCATTTGGGGTCTAGTTAAGTCACTTCTAAGGGGTGAAAATTAAGGGTTGAAATTTTCAAGAGTGCCCTAGCTCGAAAACTCTCGAAATAAAGGTATGTACCTATCGTTTTCTCACCAATTTTAAATAGTATTGAATTTAAAAAATTTTTTGAGACCACCTGGAACTCTGCAGGACAAACCGTTCGGTCCCTACGAGTACTTAAAGGTTTTCCTTCGATAAAACAGAATCATGAGTGTGAATCGCAAAAGAGGTCCAATCTCAGCTGAGTGAGCTCTGAAGCCATTTTCAATCCTATTGAACGCAGGAAGCTGAAATTTGAGAGGGAAGGTCAAGGGAGAATACAGATGGTGGTAGGTGCTACTGATGGAGAACCAGTGATCTATACAGAAGGGTGATCTATACAGAAAATAATAAACCTTTGGGCAATGATTTGCAGCGTTTTTAGGACGTCCCACAGTAAGACTTGGGCGTCCTTATGCGATCGATCTGGGGTGAAGTTGGACAACACTCAACAGAAAAAAAAAATAACCACACAGTAATCCGTTTTAGACCATTCTGAATCCAAATCCGCGAAAAAAAACCATAGGTGTATGTCTGTGTGTGTGTGTGTGTGTGTATGTGTGTGTGTGTGTGTGTGTGTGTGTGTAACAAAATCTTGTGTACTCTGCCCAGGCCTTAGTTCTCAAACGATTTTCGTGGTTCTTTTTTCGTTTGACGCGGAATACTATCTAGTTGTGCACTACGGCGCCGGAATTTTGGATTTTGCTTTTTAAGAGGGGGAAAGGGGGGGTTAATGCTTAAAAAACGTGCGTTTGCGTGCATAATCTTGTAAACTCTGCCCAGGCCTCAATTTCCAACCGATTTGCGTGTTTCTTTTTTTGTTTGACTCAAATAACTTCCGCGTTGTACATGATTTTACCAGAGTACCAAAATTCGCAAGGGGAGGGGATGAGTGGGGGGATAATATTCACAAAATATCCGATTTTTCAATATTTCGGATCCTTTACTGCTTACTAATTGTACTCAAGCTTTGAAATTGAGGAAAAATTCTCATTATACCTCCGGATTTTCATGAATTATTCTCTCTACCACCATGGAACTAATAGTGGTGCCACCATGGTGCCAGGACATGGTGCCATGATGCCATAAACCTCTTATTTCGTGTTTTTTTTTTTTTTTTGTGTTTCACCTTGAATACGGATGTGAACTTCGACGGACTGCCTACCAAAACTATCAGATGAAAGTTCAATGTTACGACGTATTTCCGCTATGGTGCCAGACTGGCACCATTGGTGGGGGGGGGGGGGGGTGAACTCGAATTCGCATGTTGGGTGTCGTAGATCATGAATTTTAAAATGCTCTTCAGATTCGTGATTCCCATGCCGCTAGAAATGTTAAGGTGGATAAGGGTGGGGGGGGGGGGGGTCAGTATTTCTGGCCTAAAGTAATAAATAAATTACATTGAGTGAAACAGTTTTACCACTTAACAACTGGTTGAACTGATCTAATGCTTATCCAATGGGACGTCCCCTGGAATGCATGCATTACTAAACAATATGTTTCGATTTGTATTCAGTAGAGATGGGTCGCTCATTAAAGATCCGGCTCTTTGAGCCGGGTCTTTCAGAAGAGCGAGTGAACCACGGGTCAGTAAAAAAGAACCGCGGCTCTTCGGATCTTTTGAGCTCAGTGCTGGTAGTGTTCGGTGAAGATCGGTTCTTCAAAAGAGCGAGTGAACTGCGGATCAGTAAAAATGACAAATGAATCGCGGTTCTTCGATCTTCGGATCTCTTGAAATCCAGTAAAATAAATGAACGGCGGCTCTTCGATCTTCGGTTTTTTTGAGATCGGCAGTGTTCGGGAAAATTAGGACCTCCTTTTCGTCAGCTCACTGTTGCCAACCCGTACGATAATTCCGAGGGAAAATACGATGTAAGTCGATCAAACAATACAATTTTGCGGAATTGTATCGTACCACCACATGCATTATTGTATTTTTGGTCGTAAACTTTACCGTATTTCTCCAGTGTTTTCTGTGACCCACTTTCTGATTCTTTCCGTTGTTTTTTCTCCCTGTTTAATTTTTACATCATGATTTTTTGTGAGGAGCTTTCTGATACAAGTTCAAAAGGCAAGCAAAAGCACATCCTTATCTTACCATTATTATCAATATTGAAGCTTTTGTACTTATTGGTTCGTTTATTCTCTTTCAACTTGGTTACCTTAATTTCCTTTGTTGAATACCATGATATAACATCAAAATGTTATACCTACTAAGAAATTTTTTTTTAATTGTGGTTTGTCATTAGAGGCATAAAAAATGCAGATTTCATATAAATAAATATTTTACCAAAAAACTGTATTTTTAAGTCTTACTTATTCATTGCTTTAATCTTGTTCATTTACTGTTTTTCGTTGATTTTTTGAAGGATTTGTTGAGCATCTTTATTGAACAACAGCGCTTTTAGGGTTATTATTTTCAATAATGAACCATTGGAATCGAGCAACAGAGAAATTATTCCCTCTCGTCCTCAAAATATCATGGTTTAGGATTCAAGGTAGTGTAGAATCCAATAATCGAATAAACATTTCCGGGCAGAACTAAAATAAACCGTTGTGTAACAATTTGTAGCGTTTTTATCGTATTTTCATCTCTACAATATATACGAGCTCAAAAGAGCCAAAAAGAGCCACTGATCCGTCGAAAAGATCCGGATCTTTTGAATGAGCGGAGCGCTCAGAGCCGTTCTTCTTGGTGAACCGTTTTGCCCATCTCTAGTATTCAGTTTTGCTGTCTGAGCAACCAGTAATCGAATTTCCATATGAAGCTCCCTATTTTTCGAATCGAGTGTGAAGAGTTTAGTTCTTTCTAATAAATTTGATTGTGAAGGTATAGGCATTATGGTAAGGTAGGTAGTACCTACCTATGGTTGGTAGGTAAACAAATTTAAAAAAACGCTGCAAATCATTGCCCAAAGGTTTGTTATTTTCAGTATAGATCACCCTTCTGTATAGATCCCTCCCTACCAACCGTAGGTACCCACTACCTACTAGGTCATTTTTGCAAATTTCAGCCCTTCATTTCTATTGGTTGGTGGTTGGGGTTGAAATTTTCAAAAATGCTAGTAGGTACCTACGGTTGGTAGGGAGGGATCTATACAGAAGGGTGATCTATACAGAAAATAATAAACCTGCAATGATTTGCAGCGTTTTCGTCTAGTTTTGAGTTGTCGAGTGTCAAAGAATACTCTAGTCTAGTGTTTTTTTTAGGCTATAGCTAAGGAGAAATTAACACTAGATTGCCATCAGTTCCGCACAGTCCGCATTTTGTTGTAATAATCATTATTCTCAGCCATCTTCGTTGTTTCGAGTAATTTTGCACTCAACACTTTCAAAAATGAAGATCCTCATTATTGTTTTCGTTGGCGGCCATAGGAAGCTCAAACGAGGCTCAACACCCTGAGGGATGTTGTGGTGCCGAACTGCAGCGCCCTCCACATCGTCGAAGACGTCGGTGCCCTCTCCTACAACACCGCCAGCTTCGTCGCTATGTCGATGGTCACTCTGGACGACGTCTTGGGAGGTATCGACCAGTGCAGCCCTTGGTCAGTATCAATCTGTTATTGGTGATTATGATGTCACATTTTCGGAAAATGAGCTTCATGAATCGAAATCATGAAGAAATCAATTTGAAAAAAGGAAAACCGTGAATTTGAAATGGAGTTTTTATTCTTCAGTATGCTTTTACTGCAGATAAAGTCTCTACAATTAACTAAACCATTAAAATGCATGTTTGTAGGTACGAATTCTGGCACTACATTCCCTGCGTTCTCAACTACGCCTGGACGAGCTATTCCGACCTGACTGGGATCATCACCGAAGCCTTCAAAACCTTCAAAGACAACGAGCAGAGGATGTCCGACATCGTTCATCAGCTCGTTTGCAAGACGAGCCAGGTGTCTGCTCTTAGCATGTCCTCCACTCAAGTCATCAACGAGGCCTATCTGTGCGCCAAAAACTCCAAGAAAACTATATAATGTTGGTGAATCGTTGTAAATTTGTGTTCGTAAATAGAATGTAAAATATACCGTTGAGCATGTATTGGCGAATCTCCATGAAATAAAGGACCTCTTCAATTTAAGGAAGGATATTGTCGATTCTTGCAGTTTTTAAGGACAATTGAAAAGCGATCGGGAACCTATGTAAGTGAGCTCCAGTCGGCAAAGATGCTTTTCGCTCATGCACATGCACCAGACACACAAATGCATAAAGCGACAGTGAAATTGCAAAACCATGTAAGTCCGATTTTTTTCGAAAATAAGGTTATTAGCTATTTGGATAGAATGAGACCCCCTTGATCCATCAAACGGAGCCAAACTGGCAAAAACTCGACTATCTCTTCTCTATGCGTCAAAAGCAACAAATATGAACCAACAATGACGTGTTAAGTCCACTTTGATGCAAGTTTTTCTCGTTTCCTGTAAAATTTCTGGAAAACGACTTACATGGTTTCGCAAGTTCACTGTCGAAAGGCTCGGTAGAGTCAGAATTCTTAAATCTCTAAAAGAGCTCCGGCAGCTTCCACTACTACTAAGGTACCTACCTATTGTTTTTTCATGAATTTAAAACAGTATTGAATTTTGAGAATCGAATGAGACCACTCAGAGCTCTGTAGGACCTACCGTTCGCTCGCTACGAAGTATTTAAGTTGGAACGAATGATAAAGAAGAAACACGAATGTGAATCGCAAATAAATGTTCACCGACGGAAGTAAGCCAAATAATCTCGGATTACAAACCTTCGTTGGAGAAACGGAAACTTTGGATTACAACCCTACTATTTGTAATTAAAACTTTAAACAAATATTAAATTTCTATTAAAAATCAAGTTTTATGTTTGCTAGTCAAGTTGACGTGTTCTGATGGTAACATTCGTGTAGTTAAATGTGGAAACAAATGTTACCTCAACTGCCGTCCTTAGCAAGAAGGGCGTATCTCGGATTTTGGCGATTTTCAGGTTTTTGCATATCTAGAATCTTTGGAGTCTTCTTCACCTTATGATACCTCATTCATGTACCTATGGGTACGAAAAGGTACACATAAATGCTAGTGAAAAAGGGCGTATCTCTGAAATTTCTTGAAATCCTTAGGCGATTAGGCGTATGTCGTTTTTCCTAAGCCTAAAAGGCGGATATCATGCCGAATACCTTTCTCTACTAAGCAAGAAAGCCGCATCTCCTGAGATACGGCTTATTTGCTTAGCAAAAATTCGAAATATGTTCTTGGCAACCAAAATGCTTAGCGGAAAAGCCGGATCTCGTAGGGTGCTCGCTTATTAATGATAAGTCACCAAACAAACTGAGCTGGAGGCTCGTCACCGAACTTTTCCATATGATTGAATTTAATAATCTGCGTAAAAAAGAAGTAGTGTAGAAACAACTAACGAATCGAAACCCCGGCTAAAATCTGCCAGGAAACCGCTTGAATCGCTTGGAATGCTTAACAAAAAAGGAGTATATCTCGAATATCACCCTCATTTACTAAGCGGAAAGGTCGTTTCTCCTCTATTAGAGGACCTCTAAATTGGTTATGAGTCATAACTTATGACGTGAATTCCCATGAAAAAAGGCCGTAGTAAGTTGGAGAATGATTGGACCTACCGTATGATGTCCCGAAAATGGGGTTAAAAGTATAATTAACTGGACGCGAAACTTAAAAAACGAAAAGTGCTTGTACTGAAAATCTTGATTTTCGGAGATGCGCCTTTCATGCTAAGGACGGCAGTCAAGTGTAGATTAGATGGAAGAAAGTTCGGCGTCGGTACAGCCATCTCTTATCTCAGAATCGTAGGTACTTGACCCCAGGCAGTGCCGACTAGCCACAACGCAGGCATTTCACAAAATATGAAATTTGTTAGGCATTAGTTTTGTAATAGGAATTTATTATTATCAACCTTTTTTCCTCTTTATACCTAATAACAGTTTGTTTAAATGAAACAAATAATGTGAATACTTGAAATTACACTGACGTACTCTATTATTTTTCTTCGAAGTGAGATTAAAGAAGTGGGTTATTCTTGTTACCCATAGATACCATAATACTACTTCCTTAATTTCGGTGCTGGAAATTTCATTCCCACGAGTCAAATAACTGACATCCATAAACTGATACCATGACAAGGCGTACAAATATGAAAAATGCACGGACACGAAGTAGGTTTAGGTAGATATACTTGTCAAGGCGCGGGAATATAAAGACATGCATTGAGAAGGTATCGTCTCATGAGTAGAACTCCCTAATTCATACGCACGCTAGTTCATGATCACACGTTTCCACTCAGGCGACATCGATCAATTTGATTTATTATTTTGAATCCCTTCTTGCACAGAGACCCCTGATTCAGTGAGGTGGCATACAGGACTCAGGCACTTACTCAGTGAAATCAGCAAAATGAATGGAAATGGTAGGTACTTGTAACTGAATCACGAAAATCCAACCAAGATTCCATTTTAGTGACTTTTCGAAGAAAAGCCGTACCAATGTGTGTTAACTTCAATTAACAATTTTGATGGGTTTTTGCATTTTGAAGGGTAACTAAATTTGCAGCGTACTGAAAAACTACAAAAATGGAAGAAGTAACAGTTTTGTATGTATTGCAAAATCAGGCAAATTTCTTCTAGTGTACTGGTTGTACTCACAATGGCATAGTTTCGCCTCTTCACTCTTGAATCCACCATGGGCGAATGAAAGATGAACACAAATCTGCGATTGAGTACAAAAACAGCTAAGCGTCACTCAAACACACAATAAATCAGTTAGAGGCGAACAAAGAACTGAAAATTGTTAAGTACACAAATAAAACCGGCACAAATTCCTTGTTTACATTTCGATTTTTCTGTTGTCAAACTGAGAACATTGTGAGGGTGCGATGCCGTGACAAAAAAAAAAAACCTTTGGTTTTATGTTTGCCGACTCAGAGAAGATATTGAGAATTTCGACATCCCGTTGCACAGACGTCTCAAACCCGTCAACATTTTAAACGATTGAAGTTGGCTACGTTAAACGAGGAGGTAAAGATAATAAAGATAATACGTAGGAGGTAAAGATAATCGAAGATTTTGGAAACAACACGAAATAATACGTAGGTTTTCAATTGATTATTCCTTCTGTGTGGTTCTAAAACCTTCTCTTTGAGGAATGTTTTAAAAGAAACACCATTACCCCTTCTTCCTCTTGAGAACTAAACTGAGAAGTGTCTTGTGATCGGTTTTCTGGATTTTTTGAATAATTTGTGTATTTCAGTACTTTTGTTCCGAATTCGAGATGATTTCAAGCAAAATCGCATTTGGGGTTGCCCACACGTACCTCTTAGTCCGATGTTGATGAAATTCTTACGGCTCTTTGTAAAGACTATCCCGCACTTTCCTGAAAATTCCGTTTAATTGCACCAAATTCTATTGACTTTGTTCCTTATTTTCGTTAGAGAGGAAACAAAATTAAAGTTGGTATTCAGGTATTATTATCTCACTGATAAGTACGAGCGTGTTAGGTGCAGTATTGAATGGAGTCACCGAAAGCTCTATGCCGATCAAGAGACCAAGGAAGCTGAAGAAAGTGCCGAACAAACGGTCAATACAATTTGGAACCGATAGGAATGAGAAAAAGGTAAGTAAGGTACATAACTTAAGCCTAGAATAAGTAAGACTCTTACGTTAGCAGTAAATAGCTAAAAGAGCACGGAAAATGGAAGTATAAAAGATGAATTTTGACTTGAGGCCCTCTTTGAAGTGGTTTTCAAGGTACATACTTTAAGGTGTGAGATTATTCAAAAGCGTTACAGCACCTAGAATACATTAACCATTTGGACCATCAGGAAGGTGGGTATTTGAAGAATTTTCCACTGAGTTTCAAGTTAATATTGGTTTAATGTACCTAGTCAATTTAGAACCTTGAATTTGCAATGGATATCCTTACATTTAAAATAAAAACTCTTACATTTGAATTAGGAATTCTTAAATTTGACTTGAAAAACCTTGAATTTTACGGTAGAGCTACAATAAACATTGAAGAAGTTTATGCCGAAAGAGTGACCGAAAAACTCGGGGAAATTTTATACCTTATTGAATAAAACCTCAAAATATACGTGAATATGCTGTTTGCGATTTAATTTTTCAGTTCAGGCGAAATCGGTGAGAAACCCAGAGAATCGGTGAGAAGTTATTTGATGAAGAAATTACCTTTGGGTTGAATAAAATATCTCATTGAAAGAAAAACGTTTTACATTAGACTTCGGAAAGCTTTAATGAGAAAGTTTTAAGGGCTGAAAGATCGTCAAGAAAAAGTTTGATTAATAAGGAAAACACGGACTTTGTCGTTGATTTCTAATCTAACGGTTTTATCTTTCAATTCAGGTAGAAAAATGTCTGTCAGATGAGGAGGCACTGAAAAAAGGGTTTGACGAAAACCAAGGAATATATTTGGTTCTTGGGACACTTTACAGAAGTAAGTTCAGAATTAACGACTGGCGAAGGTCTGTTGAATTTTCCTACTCATCAGTTTACTCTTGATAATATTGAATTATTAACCCATCAAGGCCCGTATCTTTTTTTCATGAATGTTTTTCATGAAAATTTAGGAGGTTGTTCAATTTGGTCTCAGCAGTAGAGGAAAAATTTAAAAAAATTCCAAACAGCGAATTTAGCAAAATTGATAGATGCCATATGGCTGCGCTGGGCACTTGAGACACGGGTACAAGATACCTTGGTGTACCATTTCCGACTCGGGTTGTACGTAAATCACATCAAATTTGTTAACCAAACAATTTAATATTAATCACATTTGAAATCATGAATCAGATACCTATGAATTTTTTTTTTTTTAAATCGATATTGTTTATTAAAATATCAGTAACATAACAACTGAGCATTTGTGCCCATCAAGCTAATTTCTATGCATACGTACAATATTTACACTTTTTAGAGTTAACAGCCCAATGGCTGTGCTCTAGAAGAGAACACCCCACGCACTACACTGAGTCATGTCACAAGTTCATAGGGTTTTTTTCTATCCAGTCGCCGCACGGCATTTGTATTTTCTAGGAGACGGAGAACTTCGGGGTTTGTATGACTATGAAGCCGATGTTCGTGTTTAATAGCATGTTGCTTGATCGCTTCGCTGACGGTTTCCATTTTACTATGGAGGTTGTCGTTGCGCACCATGTTGCTGTTCTGAATGTATTCTGCATTTTCATGACTTTCTTAGTGTTGGCTTAATTTTCATACTCTTTTCGAGTACGTTGACTCTCTCAATCAGGAGTTTATTAGTTACTTTTTGTTCGTTAACCATTTCGAATAGCAAGGTGAGCATCTTGTCAACCGGTGAACTGATATGTTGACTGCGCACGATATCGGCATAAGATACCGTTGATTTTGGTTTATTATTTTCAATAATGAACCTTTGGAATCGACCAAGAAAAAAAAAAATTTTAACACCCCCTCAAAATTTGATGGTTTACGTTTCAAGGTACGTAGAATCCAAAAATCGAATAAAACTTTGGCCGTCCGTCCGCCGTACGCCGTACGCGGCAGTTTTGCCACTTAGCATTGACCGATTTTGATGAAATTTGGTATGTAGGCTCCATTTGGGGTCTAGTTGTGCTCCGAAGCTTTTGGTTGATGAAGGTCACTCCTAAGGGTTTCAAAATCAATTTTGAAATTTTGAAAACGCCCTAACTCAAAAAATTTTGATATAAAGGTATTGTTTTTCCTTCAAATTAAGATTCTATAGCATTTTTAGAATTTTTTGAGACCACGCGGAGCTCTGTAGGACAAACCGTTCGCTCCCTATGAAAATTTAAGGGTTTATATTGAAATATATATATATATATATATATATAAATCCAAACACGAGTGTGAATCGCAAAAGAGGCCTAATCTCCGTTCAAATTAGAGCTGACCGAAATGCGATCAATGGTTGACGATTTTGATTTTTTTTTGATTTTTTTTTTTTTTGATTTTTTTTTCATATTGGATGGTTGGTGATTTTGTAGACGAGTGATCTATATAAAAATAATAAACCGTTGTGTAATAATTTGCAGCGTTTTTACTAGTACCAAATTTTTTCAAGTTACTATTTTCGTTGGGGGGTTTTTTGATCTTTTTTTGATATTTGACTCGCTTCAGGCTTCCCAATCTTGGAGCCTTCTGTCTTATCTTTCATTTTCTGTAGCTCCCTGGCTACCTCACACCCACGATAGCTCGCTGGATGCGCATCTCCACAATTGACGCATTTTGCCGGTCCTTCATTGTGGGAGCAGCTCGTGAACAGAGCATGTTTTGTGAAGTATGTCTCCACTAATTCTCGTTGAACTGTAAATGGATTTTTTTCATGATACGATTTTTAGCCACACGCTCTTTCGGTTAGAGGAATCCGAAATTTGATTACACGTGGTTGATGTTGTTGACTGAATCAGAGGTTCCACGTGTTGATCATCAACTTCACTGAAGCCACGAACCCTAACATTTCCAATAATTATTACCGTTGGAGCTTATTATTGTTTCCTTGGCAAATGACTTTTTGTCGATAAGAACATCAGGTTCTGGTGGTTCGACATACAAGTCAATGATCGTATTACCTTCAGATAATAGTGTTTCCAGGGCATCTTGAAGGGAAAAGCCTGTCCTGTAATGAAAGATTGTTAGTCATAGAGCCCAGTCTATCCTATAAAGCCTACCTGGCCTGAAGAGTAAGCCATATTGACAAGCCGCATGAAATGATGGAGTAATTACAAATACGCCTTCAAGCGCCCAGCGAAACCATATGGCATCTCGCAAATAAATTCACTTCCCAAGAACGCTGGGTTATTACGAACTCGACAAAAATCATCCCCTTTTGTACATAAACATCTATAGAACATCCTAACATGAATAATATATCGAAAAAATACAGTAAAATCAATTTCTGCAACGAACTTCGCAATAACTCCAAGTCCACAAGAACATCCATTTTTCGAACCACTTTGCACGACACTGGATGAGTTTCCAAACATTACTGAAGGAAATAGTGCTTAGGAGAACATTCCAGAACGAGAAGATGGTCAAAATTAAACAATAGATAAAATAGATTCATACAATAGATTCATTAAAAAATCACAAAAATTGGCAGCTTCCCCCAGCGAAGCCATATTTGTTTATTTGGGAATCAAAAATACAACATAGATACAAGGAATAGGATAGAAAACAATGTCTTGTGAAACAATAAAACAAATTATCCCAATACCTTGCCCACCACGGCTTAAGTTCTTACGAACTTGTGCCCCTGGCGGAGTCTTGGTAATAAACTTTTTTTTTTTTTTGAGACAAAATTTCGAATTAAAGTTATACAAATTATTAAGTCCAAATATACACACACAGCCAATGAATATGCTATACTATATTTATAACCATTCTCTTTAAAACAATGAATTTAAATCATACGCACCCCCACACCAATCTCGAAAAACTACCGACAAATACTTCTTTAATCCAAACTCACTACGAAAACTAGACACATCAATCCTGTGGTGGTAAAAAAAGTTCACAGCAGCAATATAAGAATTTCTTCGATAAATTCAGTACGGCAACGTGGTAGTGATATATTGGAAGCCAAAGCAGTTCTGCCAGAGATAATGTTACAAGCATGTTCAGACCTAATGCCCGTTTTGTAGACACGAATACAAGACTGAAGCAAAAACACATTTTTCACAGCAAATACATTCAATTCAGCATGAAGTCTGGCAGTGGGGTACCTGTAGGGTTTGTTAAGTAATATTTTAAACAATGCATTTTGAACAGTTTGCAGAGCAATTAGGTGTGTTTTGCATGTCCCACCCCTAACGGTTAAGCCATATTTAATTAAGGAGAATGCGAGACAGTAATAAACAGTTCGTAACTGTTTTTTCGTTTTAAAAAATCACAAAAATTGGCAGCTACCGCCTACAAACCACTGGTTCATCTCCCTCCTCCCAACCTGTTTTATCGTTATTTGAGATAAATGATGTACAATTCAATATTTTTCAGCCTCTCTGTGGTCGTGGGTCCACACGGTACTATTCTCGTTGACTGCAATGTTCATGATGGTTTGCCTAGGACGAGTGGCTGTACTAATTTCTGACGACTTCAGCCTCTTGTTCGAGACAATCCACTACATCACCATCATAGGTGGGGTTCTCGTTATCCTCCCTCCCATGATGAGGGATGAATTTCGATTCGAGAAGATATTCAAGTGAGAAGCAATATTAGTAGATAACTGATAACTTGAGCATACAGTTTGGTATTAATTTTGCATTTCACCCAATAGAAATTTGAGAATAAATAACTGGAGTTAGTTTGCGCTTTAAATTTGGGTGGTGGGGGGGAGGGGGGACCAGGTAAGTCGTTTTTTTTTTGGTGAAAATCGAGATAATATCGTCGGCTTACAAGAGAAACTCACTAAGTCAAATATTATAGTTTTGAGAAAATCAAATTTGAAAAATTCAGTTTGTGGTGAGAGTCGTTTTGCTAGGGAGAAATTGGATTAGAGAGTTGAAATTTGGTGTGCAGCAGCTTCATGATGTCTAGTTACTTCCATGTGAACCCCGTGTGGTTAGCGCATTCACATCTAACTTAAAAAGGTTCTTTTCGTACGAAGGGACCTGACTTAGCGAATTTCACCTGACTGTTGTGACTTAATGATTTTCACTCTTGAGATGTGATGACTTTAGAATTCTTCTATTAATTTCTCCCTGAATTTTGATCGCATTAATTTGGGAGGAGAAATATTTTAATAAGGAGTGTGGTTAAAAATAACTTATTTAAAATCTGATTTTCGACTGCCTTTACAGTTCTTTTTGGATCAGAAATGAATCCATTCAAGTGACTTAGTGAATTTCATTTCAACGTCAATAATATTGCCATTATGAACCATTACTCTGGAGAAATTCACTAACTCTTGATATAATCATCACAGCAAGGGCTTAATGATTTTCTCCTGAATATTTTTTTTAAATTTTGACTTAGTGAAAAGCCATTTTGAATTTTTCCGAGGAAACGGTTGCTCGGATCCCAAAACTAAAGTCACCAATCGATCGGGCGTTGAAAAATACATAGGAGTAGCCAATAAACCGAAAATTGAAAAAATTGACTTAGTGAATTTCACTTGTAAGCCGACGATATATTCACTTTAGGCGTTATTTTGTGTCAGCTTTCGTTTGCAAGTATCAGCGTAAGTCTACCAGGCTTCCTATTGGCTGGAACGTTAGTGATTATACGGTTAACTCTCATTCCCGAAATTTCTGTAACTGGTAACTGAGTTTACCTACTCTTTCCCAGTGTACTGAATTGTGCTTAACCTGATAAGTAGGTTTTCTTATGGTGGGTGAGCAGGTAAGTCTGAAAATTTGGTTGCTCGTAACCAAGTAATTATGGAAATTAGACTTCACGTAACCAGGTAATTATGAAAATTAAACTGCAGGTAACTCGACAATTTTTAAAAAACCATTGAATTTACTATTAAGATGTAATTTGAGGGGCAGTTCGAGCTATCATTTCGGTTTTAGGATACTTTCGTGAAAAAATGGTAGGTTTAAGCGTCAATTATTGTGAATTCCTGAATTAGGAATAAAATTTTAAACTTTAAAATACTGTCCTGTAAAATTCCATTTTTTGTACTTAGGTACCTTGTTTTTTCCCTCCGCCAGCCATTTATACTTATAGGAAAAGTCATTTATTGAGGGAGAGGATATGACTAATAGTGATATTCGCTTGTACACAGGACTTTCGGCAGAAACGTGTACAGTTATGACGTGTTGGATGAGGAAACGGCTCAGTCTGTCCAAAAACTACGAGCCCAAGGCAACAGAGAGAAGCAGTTACTAACAAAGTAAATTATATACCTACTTTATACTTACCTAATCCAACAAATACATAGAGAGCATGCGACTCATTGTTGGGATTCGTGGACGGAGTCAGTTATGGCCTAAACTAAAAACAAAATTTCTTTAGATTTTTTCAAAAAGATTTTCCAGGCAATTATTTAAATTACTTGTTAAGTGAAATTAATTGATTGTTATGATAAATACATGTTTTTAATATTAAATAGGTACACAGTTCGATACGAAACTATTACAATTATAAACTATTACAAGGCTGTGGGAGCACATTCTCGAGTTTCGCCGTGTACTGAAACGTTTTTTCGAGCAAATCATTGCCTAATGAAGGTTTTTCCTTCGCTTCTGCGCATAATTATGACAAAACAAAATAAATCGCATTTTTTTTTTTCGTCAAATAAATTTTATTGATTACCTGTCTATTATCCGGCCCAGACTAGGAATTTTGCTTGGCGCCTGCAGAAACACTAAGTAATGCGCGTATAGACTAGACCCGCACAGCACCAACTGCAGAAAACACCCCTTTTCCTGACAGTTTCTTCGTTTTCCCCCGAAGTTGAAAGACATAGACACGATTTATTCTTACTCAGGAGGTGTTAAGAAGCAAAACTATAAAAGGAATTTTTTTAAAATGCCTCAGACGAAAATATTCAATAAAATGGATTGTTCAACTTCAAATGATTGGTAATCGAAAAACATCCCATCGATTGTGGAATTGAAGGCACCAGTCTAAAAAATCAATAAAAAAAAGGTAAAAAATCAATAGAGATCGACATTGAACATCAATTACAATTATCGAAATTAGACTGAGGAGCAATCGAACCACAGTCATGTCAGAATGCTTTTCATGATTACCTGTCCATCATCTCGCACACGAGCAGAAACGATTTGATGAACTGTCCATCGACCCGCACCTAACGTGTTAAAGCCTTGGGCAAACAGAACGAGATCTGTCGCGACGGGCAGCGATCCCGCGATTTCCTTGGCGATCGGCGATACGACTACGTCACACACAATGCGATCCCGTCGGTGTGCGATCTGTGTGAACGATCCAAGTATTAAAGTAGATTTCCGCACAAGTGTTTTGCGAATTTTCTTTAAAAAATAGTAGTTCTGAGGAAGAGAAACTCTTGCTTCTTTAAGCATTAGAGAGTACCATCACAAGAAGATGGTTTTCGGTGGAACCAATAAATCAAAAGAGAGAACAACTTGAGTACCACCGTCTCTGTCGTGAACTACAGTCTCATGAAGACAGATTTTCTTCATATTTTTGAATGTCGAGGCGAAGTTTCGAGGAGCTAAATGAAGTACTGCGACCCAGGATTGAGCGGATCACCAATAATTTATCGGAGAAGACCGATTTTAACAGAGGAAAGATTAGCCAGTTGTTTGAGGTAAGTTATTTCTTCCCCCATCTTGAAACTGGATCGTCGGATCGCAAGATGATTTCTGTAATTTTGTACAACTATGTCGCCTGTCGGCGCGATAAAGACTGGACCGCTGCGACAGATCGCCTTGTGTGTGACAGCGATGATGCAATATATCGCCATCATACAACCATATCGCCGAATCGCTTCTTCACTTGGTTTCAAACACAATTTAAAACAAATGTTTTAAACATGTCCATCGTAAGTTTTTTTTTTATTCTGGAAAAACCAACTTGCTCCACATGAGTATTGCATGTTGTGTAGCACTCATTTTATAAAAATGAAATAAAAACAAAATTAATTAATTAAGTCTTCGAACTATTTGCGATCGGTTGAATTGCAAAATAAACAAAAATGGAAAGAAAAAACTGGAAAAAATTATAATTAGAAATTCTGATGGAAAAATAAATAAATGTATCTTTTGTCCAATTAGTTATGGCCAGTTTCGGAAAAAATATGTTGATAAAATAAATTTGGGTGCACCCTCTCTGCTTTCGCTTACTCACATAGCCAACTTGGAGTCTTCTTTCTTCGGGCCCAAAAGATGTATCTCCTGTTTGATTATATCAAAACGTAGGTATTTATTGGATGGTATTTATTGGATACCTGCACGAGGTAAACTGAGCCATCGTAAGTTGTTTCAAACTGGGCCAGTAGGAGTTTTTCAAAATTAATTTTCATTTACAGTAAATTACCTTGTATGAGTTTATCAAAAAAGTGTAATAAAAATGTTTTGCCTTTTCAAAAATGAATTTTGACAGAGTTTTTCATGTAGGTACAGACAAGCTACCTTAGAGCTTCATATACAGATGTAAACTGCCTTTATAAACGTTTTTACCAATAAACAAATAATTTTTGTATTTTTCATGTTTTTATTAGAAAAAATTGTTTTTTTCAACCCTGATTTCTGATGAAAGGAGGAGTGGGTGGGTTCTCGCGTGAGACTGCAAAAGCAAGTCACCCTGGTACATATTTTCCCCTTTATCATAGTAAATTCATTCGTTCTAGAGCTTTCACGGTGATGTTACTGGGGACGTTTGCCGGGTTCAGCGTGTTGTTGCCTGGAATGTACATAATAAATGGAAAGTTCTTCGAACGACAAAGGGGTAAGTACTGAAGTATTTCTCAAGAGTAAAAACCGGAAACCTAATAATGCTCAATTTAAAGGGTTTACCTTAATTTTCTCTTTATTTAGTATTGAGAAGTAGGGTAAAAGGGTATACGGGGGAAAAGTGTAATTGGCCGGAAACTGGGTCAAATCATGATTGGAATGAATGTCTACTCTATGGTGGTGTTATCTTTTAGGTACTTCTTATCACCGCATCTGATGAGCAGCTTGTTTACGGTTTTAAAGGGACTGAGTTTTTCAGTTTTTCAGTGTTTGGTTTATTATTTTCAATAATGAACCTTTGGAATCGACCAAGAAAAAAAATTTTTAACACCCCATCAAAATTCTATGGTTCACGTTTCAAGGTACGTAGAATCCAAAAATCGAATAAAAATTTGGCCGTCCGTCCGCCGTACGCGGCACTTTTGCCACTTAGCATTGACCGATTTTGATGAAATTTGGTATGTAGGCTCCATTTGGGGTCTAGTTGTGCCCCGAAGCTTTTGGTTGATGTAGGTCACTTCTAAGGGTTCCAAAATCAATTTTGAAATTTTGAAAACGCCCTAACTCAAAAAATTTTGATATAAAGGTATTGTTTTTCCTTCAATTTAAGATTCTATAGAACTTTTAGAATTTTTTGAGACCACGCGGAGCTCTGTAGCTCTAATTTGAACTACAATTTCTCCGTTCCTAATAGTACAAAACTGCTCGAATTCGGGTGGTTTTTTCAATTCAGGCTCTTAATGTTTCTACTGAGTTGGGAACACGCTGAAAACTTCGACTTCCTTGACCGAAAACGACCCGATTATGATGATATTTTCAGCCATTACGGGTATCTGCCCCCAGATGATGAAAATATATTTTCTCTGGGTGTAATGTAAAACCTTTGTGTAATAATTTGCAGCATTTTTAAATGTAGGCTATTTACTTTTTTACTGAGTTGGGAACAAGCAGAAAACTTCGACTTCCCTAACCGAAAACTACCTGATTATGATGGTATTTTCAGCGTTTACTGGTATCAGCCCCCGGATGATCTCCTAATTTCATTGTTGACGCAAGCTTGATTTTCAAGGAGAAATCGTAATTTCTCTGGGTGTACCCAAGCACCCGATTTTACTCAAATTTGAAGGGTGGTTGAAAATTGATTTCTTAATGTTGAACGCGAAAATTGCTTATGAATTTATTGCCTATTCACATGAAAAGAATTTACGTTCGCGTTTTTGGTTTCTAATTGAAGGAAACTAGCAACTTGATCGTGACGTTTCTTACCTAGTGATCGATTCAATAATTTTAGCATGGAACATGCTTTAGCCTTAACCTAACTGGCAAAAAGTGTTACGTTTGTCGGGAACGGTATCGAGTCACTTGTAACGTGGTGTAACTTATGCGATACTTCCATTAAAGGTAGTAGTGATTCATCATAAGCGCTATCAAATTCTGCGTGAACCCTTGCATACCAGTCTTACTCTAGCCGTCCTCAGACAGATTTTTTTTATAAGGCTATCAAAATAGCAAAATAGGTTTGATCGCATTCTTTCAAATAAAAATATAAAATTAAACAGAATGAGAAAGCGCGGCTAAAGCATGTTCCATGTTTCTTGAATTTTAACCGTAGGATCTAAGCTTGCCCCCTGGTGAGGTCCGAAGGGTCGAGTTTTTAACCAACTTTTTTATATTCTGCCCTTTTTATACAAAACTACTCAACTGCCCACCCAACCCGACTTATTTTTTTAAATCTTTATTGTCTTGCGTTCTCAATTTTTGAATCAACATGTGATGTGATAAATGACCATTTTGAAACACGCCATTTCAGAGGATGGCATCATAATGGGAATCCCGTGCGTGCTTTGGTTCCCAGCTAGAGTTGGCGACGATTGGATCATCTTTGTCCGAGTTTTTCTGCTGCTGATAGAAGAATACGCCGCCTTCACAGTCGTAGCTTTCATCATAGGACAGCAAACCTCGGCTATATGTATTGGACACACGCTTTTGTACGAGTTCAAGGTAAGTATGGAGATTGAGGCGTTTGCCCTTCGACCCTTCAGAATAGACTAAAAAAAAAAAACATGTGGCACATAGCTTCCTCGTATCCATAACCCGATTGTATAGATGATCCGATGCATAATAGTTAATCTCAAAACATCAAAACAAGTTAATTTGTAACATCCCTGAAAATTTCATTGAAATCGGATGGAAAATGTAGAAGTTATGGCCGTTACAAGGAATTCACGTTTGCGCATGCGCAGTGGCTACTATCAGTCCGAAGGTGGTGATTTTCATAGGGGATCATCTAAATACTAATCTGTAACATCCTTGAAAATTTCATTGAAATCGGATAGAAAATGTAGAAATTATGGCCGTTACAAGGAATTCACGTTTGCGCATGCGCAGTCGCTTCTATCAGTCCGGGGATGATGATTTTCATAGGGGACCGTCTACACACCAACCCGCACAATCCGTGAAAATTTCATCGAAATCGGACAATAACTTCGTACACACAGACAGACAGACACACAGACACGGAACCAAAATTGTTCAGAAAGGTCTAAAACGCAAAACGCGAGTGAAAATTTTGATTTTGGAGAACTTTTTTTTTCGTCCTTGAAAAGTGAAAACAAAGCTTCCGCTACCTTGGTAGACTCTGAAGCAATACTATACAACTTTGCGGTTCTAATTTCACATCGATTTATTCTCCTGTTTGCAGGTTTTATCTCTGACGATGGAAAAATTTGCGAGAAGAGCCACCAAGTTGACGGAGGGCAAAAAGTTTGAAGGAATCCGAATCAACTCTGAAAAGCAATTGTATGAAAAGTTGACTGCTTGTTTGAAAGATTCAGTCAAACACCACGACATTCTATTGGAGTGAGTATTTCGCTATTTATAAGAAAAAAGATTCAGTTTATTGTTGTTGGAATTGTCAGAATTCAACCGACAGGGAAGTTTACAGGAGTCTTTATGTATACTTGTGGTGATTCAAATCTAACTTATTGGATAAGAGTTTCCGGGGTGCAACTACCCAAAAACGACCCGTACTGAATACGAACAAGCAGTGACAAACTCAAAGAGCAGTCGTTTCGTAACTCAAATTAGAAGAGTTTTGAAGAAGCAGTTTTGCACTTACTACTTCATCAATTCTAGTGAGCTATGTGACATATCCACTCAGCATCCATTTAGTAATTCCACTGAGATGATGGGTCCAAGTGGGTGTAGCACATAGCTTCCTCGTGTCCATTAACGGTTGGATGGTAGATCCGATGCATAGTAGCTGATATCAAAACATTAATCTCTAAGTACCTTGCGCTACCCTCATCCACACCAAGACCACATCCGATGACATCTTCTGCACTCCTCCTCATATTCTCCCATTGCGGGAATGTGAAGATGGTGTGGCAGACATCATCCTCTTCTATCCCACAGTATCTGCACTCTGGGTCAGTGGCTTTCCCGACTATGGATATTGCCTCTGCCTTCCTCATTATTATCCTTTTACGTTCCAGTTCCTGGTGGTATATTGGAGTAGTTCCTGCTAACACTTGTGATGATGGACCTGAGGCGGTTCTAAATGCGCTACTGACTCTCAGAGCTCCTAACCTCTGTACAGCTTCCATACGTGCCCTTTACTTTTGATTCCGAAGGGAGTCTACCCACACTCCTGCTCCATACAGCATAATAACCTCTGCAGTCCTTATGAGGAGTTTCCTCTTAGCGGGTTATGGGCCCCCTAGATTTGCCATCAGTCTGCTCAACTTGTTTACAATATCTGCAGCCTTATCTGCTGCTCCACTGATGTGCCTCCAGAAGATTAGTTTCCCGTCCATCATCACACCAAGATAGCGAATGGCTGGAGAGGTGATGATTTCCTGCCCATCAGACAACCCATACAATCCCTGAAAATGTCATCAAAATAGAGAGGAAAATATATTACAATATGGATGTTATAAGGATCTTACGTTTGCGCATGCGCAGCGGCTACTATCATTCAGGGATCGATGATTTCATAGGGTACCATCTTAAGCAACACACGCCAACCCACAAAACCCTGAAAATGTCATCGAATAACTTCGTATAATTTTGCCCATTACAAGGATTTCATGACAGACAGACACATAGGCAGAAACGGAACCAAAATTGTTCAAGAAGGGCTGAAACGTAAATCGCGAGTGGAAATTTTGATTTTGGAGAACTTTTTCTTTCAATCTTGAAAATTGAAAACAATGCTTCTAGACCTGGAGCAAAATACCTCTGTTTTACAAATTTGTGTTTTAATACCACTTTATCCCGCTTGCAGTTTTGCAATACATTCGTGCTACTGAGTTTCAGCTGTGGCCGAGCGAGTTCCTGTGTCCCTAGAGACGAGACTCGGACCAGTTGCGGGGCCGTGAGTTCGAGGCTCGCCTCGGGGGCATATTTTCGGGTAAGCCGGTCGCAGTTCCCCCTCCTCCCAACCCAGGGAGGAGAAGGCCAATGGGAAGCCATGAGAAAAATCATCAAACAAATTCTGATCTTCTCTTAGGAAGACAGCTGATGACGTCTGCGACGCCAGGAATGGCAGTCGGACGAAAATCCAACCTGAAATGATTGTTTACTTTACTTAAATGTACTTTACTTACATTCGTGCTACTATCTAGTTCTGGTGTAACAACTCACGGACGTATTGGACTGTAGAAAGAGTAATAAATAGTCAAATTCAAGGAAAATTGTCGTAAAAACGGTGGTGATGACAAGTAATCCCAGAGAATAGCATGTTTATAGTAGATTGTAGGGGTTTTGAAGTTACAGGGTCGAAATCCATTAATGGATTGAAGTTAGATTAACAAAGTGTGATGGCACGAAAGGTCGATAGCGAACAAAAGTGATGGCAAACTGTTACTCTCTTGGAAAGGGGTGATTCAAAAGGTTACCACCTGAACCTGCATGTGGTACCACCTTCCATAGGTACATGTCTCTCTATAAACTTAATCATAACTCTGTTATGACCCACATTATTAATTAATTACTTCTCCAATAAAAGAAGATGTATGAAAACCCTTGAGTGAGTTATCACAACGAAGGGAGAGTGAGGTACGGGGAGAAACATGTCAGAATGACGTCACTCTACCTCCACTCACTCTACCTCCACTCACTCAGGGGTCTTCCAGCATGCTGTCTACTCCACTCGATCAAGTTGATTATTTCTGTCTACCTCCGTCCTGTTAACTAACCAGTTCCTCAGAGTCAGCAGTTCGCCCTCCAAGGCGCCGACCTTTGCAGTCATTTCTCCTTAGAACTTTCCACGATATTAGGCTGATTAAGTAAATGCTCTGCTGATTAACAGTCGGCCTTATATGAGGTGCCGGAGAAAGCAGATAGATCTCACATTGCACTACTCCCATCGGTTGGCTTAACAGTGCCGGGGAAATAGTGCATGCATCCAGTCTAGGGATCTTTCTCTCCGTTGAGTAGGGAACTAAAGACAATTAATCAAACCCATCGAGAAGGCCGTCACCTTCACTCAACGACACACTGACATAACAGCATAACATATACAATTAATTGTCATCAATTCAATCATTTCTAGTGTTTCCGAGCAGTACAAATCAATATTTTACGTTCCTGAACTGGTCATCCTTCTAAGCAGCACAATGGTCATATGTCTCAGCGCTATATCTCTAACTTCTGTGAGTCGTTCAAAGCTAATATAATTAAAAATCTATTTGTTTTGGTTTTAGTTGTAACAACCTATCGTGTATTATATAAATATAATCGTTGAAAGCAATTCTTGATGATTGATGTAAAAACTTGCGTTGAACACAGGATGATATTCCACTCGAGGCGAAGGCTTTGTCATTAATCTTGACGGGAGCAGAGATGGTGAACGTCTTCGTTAATTGTTACTACGGGCAAGTCCTGTTGGATGCTGTAAGTTCCACTTTAATCAATAAATTTCCCTCGAATCAAGAATATAACAATAGTAATCATAAATAAGTAGGTAATAACAGTAAATGATATCGTTTTATAATAATCTGCCGCTATCTGGTTGGTCTGTTTTGTCATCGATTCACGTGTACAAACACGGCTTCACCTAAGAAGCTCAAAGTTCGCTTGAGAATTCTGCAACTTCCTGGGAAAGTTATAGGATGTCCAAAACTTCTGCGCACGAACTCCGGAATGTGGTTATCCTAAGCAACTTCGAAGGAGGAAAAACTTTCGTAACACGACTAGTCATGATATTTCGATACTTATTTCGATGTTTCAATTGTTTACTCCAAAAACCTCAAAATATACTCTACTTGTCTCCAGAAACTCATAGGGTGCCCTCTCGGCTGCTATAGATGTTTTCAAGTTTGTAGTAAACCAAACTACCTTGCTGTATACACAGGGTATGTTTTTACACATTTTAGTAGTTTTAGTACTTTTCGTCTTCACACTCAGAGTACCCACACGTAAATTTTTTACGTTTTTCAATGTTTAGTAAATCGTACTACCACTGGGGAGTACGTCAGGGCTGTATATTGCCCCCGTTGCTTTTTAATTTGTATGCCGAGACCATGTTCAGAGAGGCTTTGGAGAATACTGATGCGGGAATTTCGGTCAATGGGGTCCGGGTAAGTAACCTGCGATATTTCGAAGACACAGTTCTTCTGGCCTCCAGCATGATTGACCTCTAAGCGTTCTCGAGAGAAGCAAGGCAATGGGTCTCAACCTCAACTTTCACAAGACGAAGTGGCTTGTGATATCCAAGAGAACCAGACAGGGAGAGCAGTTGGTCCTTGGTTGGCTCGTGTGGTGTCACGAGTTTCCAGTTTTAGGCATCTCGGAACACAAGTAAGTGAAGAAGGAACCAGTATGGCTGAGGTCCGCGTCCGTATTGAACAAGCTAGATCAGTGTTTAGAAAAATGCAGGTGTTGACAAGCAGGCAGCTCTCACTGTCGTTACGGGTCTGGATCCTCCGTTGTTACGTTTTTCAGTCCTCCTGTCTGGAGTAGAATCGTGGACGCTTACCAAACAAATGCGCCAGTACATTGAAAGTTATGAAATGTAGGCGTATCGGAGGATTCTGAATATACCTTGAACGGAGAGAGCAACCAATATTGAAATCCTCAGACGCATGGATAAGGAGATGGATTTGATGAGCACAGTAAAAAGGAGCAACTTGCAATACTTTGGCCATATTGTGGGAGTCGGTGGTCTAGTGGACAGTGTACCCGACTGCGGTGATAGGATAAGAACCGTCTAGCGGGGATGCGAGTTCGAATCTGGTCGCCAGCAGAAAGTTTTCTGTCTATTAGACGATCGGCAATCTCTCGTTCCAACCCAGGGCGGTGATGTTTGGGAAGCCATGAGCGAAATCATCAGAACAAATTCTGATCTCCCCTTAGGGAGACAGCTGATGACGTCCGCGACGCCAAGACTGGCAGTCGGACGAAAATTCAACCTGAAATGGTTGCTTACTTTACTTACTTTTTACTTACTTTGGCCATATGATGCAAAATGAGAAGTACTCTCTTCTGCATAATATATTGCAAGGCAGAATTGATGGGAGACATGAACATGGACGGCGAAGAATATCTTGGTTGAATAACCTTCGTCAGTGGTTCGGGGAGTCCTCACCTTCATTATTTCGGAAGGCTGAAGATTAGGTAATGATTTTAGGGATGATAGCCAAAGTTCGTCGCGGACAGGGGATTTGAAGAAGATGATATTACTACTACTTGTTCATTACTAAAACCATGCTATACTTCTTATTCAATTCTACTCGTCCCACAAACGAATAAGTCACTCGGCTATTATTGAGTTATTCAGTTTTAACCTTGAAAAGGTTTTAGCGATGGGACCCCCCGCCGAAAAACGACAGGAAAAATCGACAGTAAAAAGCGACAGGAAAAAGCGACAGGAAAGTAGCGCTATGATTTATCATATGCTTGACGACAAATATGCTTGACAACCTGATGTTATTATGAATAAGGAGGTATCTTAAAATTTAAGACTTAAATTTAATCTTAATATTTTAATCTTAAATCTTAATATTTAATCTTAATTTAATTTAATCTTAATATTTTAATCTTAAATCTTAATCTTAATATTTAATCTTAAAGGTATCTTAATATTTAATATTACAGTGGAAGAAAGATAAAGAGGGAGAGGGAGCAAAAACCTTTTCAAGGTATGTCACATTTTAGCCATTAGGCTCTAAGCGGAAATCATCCGGGGGTGCAGGGGGCGAAGCCCCCGCCGAGGCGCGCAGCCCCCGCCGAGGCGCGCAGCGCCGAGTTTTGACGAATGTACCTAAGCCATTTTTCGTGTCTTCTTCTTCTTCTTTCTGGCTCTACAATCCGCGAGGGATCATGGCCTCCCGCAACAACGTTCGCCAGGTGCCTCGGTTCCGCGCGGCAGTTCTCCAGTCACGGACACCCAAGATTGTGCGGGCGTCTTGGGTCACACCATCAAGCCAGCGCAATCTCGGTCTTCCCGCTCTTCGTGTCCGGTAGAGTACCTCATTCAGGAACTTCTTGGGAATCTCTCTTTCCTCCATTCGAGCGACATGTCCGGCCCAGCGAAGACGCCCCACTTTGACTACCCGAACCACGTCTCTTTCCCCTTAGAGCTGCATAATCTCATGGTTCGTACGTCTTCTCCAGATCTGGCCGTCTCGCACAGCGCCGTGAATTCTTCTCAAGATGGTACGCTCAAATCTTTGCAAGGCCGACTCATCGTGTACCGTCAGTGTCCAACTTTCAGACCCGTATATTAAAATTGGCCTAATGAGGGTTTTATAGAGTCGGACCTTAGTGGCTCGTGATAGGAGTTTGCTTTTAAATTGCTTTTGCAGCCCAAAATAGCATCGGTTTGCCGCCATGATTCGCCTTCTTATTTCAGGACTCATCCGATTGTCTGCTTCCACCTGGGTTCCTAGATAGATAAAACTGTCCACCCATTCAAACCTGCTCTGGCCAATGGTTACGTGCCTTTCATGATTCACAGGAGGGTTGGTGCGCATATACTTCGTTTTGGCAGTATTTACCACAAGCCCCAAGGCAGCTGCCTCCCTGATTAGATCATTATATGCTTCCTCAACTGCGGCCAGCGACCGACCCACCAGATCAATGTCGTCTGCATAGGTTAGCAGCTGAACGGATCTGTTGAAGACAGTGCCACCCACCTGTACCTGAGATCTTTTTACTGCTGTCTCCAGTGCCATATTGAAGAGGAGACAAGCTAAGCCATCTCCTTGCCTGAGACCTTTATGTGTCTCGAATTGCTCTGAGACATCAGACTGGATTCGCACAACACATGTAACGTCTTTCATGGTCATCCTGATGAGGTTTACTAGCTTTTGGGGAACTTCCATTTCAAGGAGACCAGAGTATAACTCTTCCCTCAGTACATTGTCGTAGGCGGACTTGAAGTCAATAAACAGGTGGTGGGTTGTGATCTTGTACTCTCGTGCTTTTTCTAACAAAATTCTTAGGGAGAAGATCTGGTCAGAGGTGCCCTTCCCCTCCATGAAGCCTGCTTGATGGACACCGATCACCCTCTTTGCATGCGGGAGCAACCTTCCATAAAGGATCGACGACAATACCTTGTAGGCGCATGACAACAAAGATATGCCCCTATAATTGCAACAGTCAAGGACATCACCCTTTTTATGGATTGGGCATATCACAGTGAGATACCAGTCAGTAGGCATGGATTCACTTTCCCAGATTTCAGCAATTATACTGTGAAGAATTCTGGCCAAGCACTCTCCTCCTTTCTTAAACAGCTCGCCAGGCAGGTTGTCAATTCCAGGAGCCTTATTGTTCTTCAGCCTGGCAATGGCGCTTTTCACTTCTTCAAGAGTTGGAGCTTCCAGAGGTTCAAAAGGGGATCTGCTGGGAGCCTCATTGTCCCTTCTATCCTCATGCCCATTAAGCAGAGTGGAAAAGTGAGTTCTCCACCTTTCAAGAACCTCTGTTCGATTGTTCAAGAGGCTACCCTCTTGGTCCTTGATCGCAATGGTATGAGGTTGGAATCCCCTGCGACTCTTATTCACTTCTTTATAGAACTTTCTGATTTTATTTTGTTGCCTTAGGTTCTCTATATTAGCCAGCTGCCTGCTTTTCCACAGTCTTTTCTTTCTTCGGTGCACTCGTTTTTCCAGCCTCCTCCGTCTTCTATACTCTGCAGCCAAACTTCGGGTGTTACGTTGTTGCAGTTTAAGTGCATAGACCTCATTCTTACTGTTTGTCACTGCCTCGCATTCATCATCAAACCAGTGGTCTCTATCCCGCCTCACCTCCAGTCCAAGCACCTCCTCAGCCACTTCACTCATTATGCCCTTGGTAGCCTGCCACCTCTGATTTACATCACTGGAAGAATCCAGTTGCTCAAGTGCATGATCCATTTTCTTGCGCAGCGCCGAGTTTTGACGAATGTACCTAAGCCATTTTTCGTGTCACATGTATATAATATATACATATTGTGGTATAACAGGTTAGAATTGTTAAATTTTAGGACTCGTTTTAAAATGTTCCATAACTAATTTAAGTCGATTAAATTATTTAGATTTTCCATGCTAAAAATGGTGTGTTCTTGCATTAATTTTCTTCGAAAGTTCGCTATTACGTGGCATTATTTTCCCATTGTAGCTTTGAGTTTGTTTGGTTACTAAGTACAGGTCGGTGTGAAGCGTAGGTAGGTCATCTATCTGGGGTGTATGAAATCGAATGAAAGGCCCACGATTACCATTTTAGGTTTTCTTACTCGAACGGAGTTGAGGCTTGAATAGTTTGAGTTTATTTTATGCTTCTACAACTATTATGCGTTGATGTTTGTCCCTTCAAGTTGACCAGGAACCTTTCTGGAGTGACTGCATCTTCGGTTCCTCCTAAGAAGTTGAAATTCGACTCTGACGATGACGAACCCAATTTTTCATTATAATTATATTTGCCAATGGTGCACAAAATTGAAAGACAATAAATCTTTAAATTCGATCAATAAATGGGACTGAATGTACATTTTGTGAGGTTTTTAAATGTGGTTAATAACGTACCTTCTATTTTTGTTGAAAATATTTTTATGTTACTAGCACGATGAACTCGGTGACGCAATTTATGGAAGCGGGTGGACTAGCTGCAGTACCACTGTACGTCAACACATCCTCATCATATTGAGTAGAGTTCAAAGGCCTCTTTCACTCAGCGCTGGGGGGTTTGCAGCAGTCAATCTGGACACGTTTGCACAGGTTGAAAAATCATTCAATTTAAAAATTGACTTGTATATCTTATTTTTACATATCAATTATTACTTAAGTAAATTTGAAAAAATTGCGGTGATCTTTCACTTAGTTATTGATTTTATTGCACCCCTGATGGTCGTATTTTTGATGAACTCTTGATGTTTCTCAATTGACAGCTTGTCGAGTGGAAATGCGTGGACTTTTTTAAATATTCCAATGCTGATTTTAAAATAACGTGCTTTTGGTTTATTTTTTTCAGTAATGAACCTTTGGAATCGACCAAGAAAAAAATATTTTAACACCCCCTCAAAATTTGATAGTTTACGTTTCAAGGTCGAAATCGAATAAAAAAAAATCGAATAAAAATTTGGCCGTCCGTCCGCCGTACGCGGCACTTTTGCCACTTAGCATTGACCGATTTTGATGAAATTTGGTATGTAGGCTCCATTTGGGGTCTAGTTGTGCTCCGAAGCTTTTGGTTGATGTAGGTCACTTCCAAGGGTTCCAAAATCAATTTTTAAATTTTGAAAACGCCCTAACTCAAAAAATTTTGATATAAAGGTATTGTTTTTCCTTCAATTTAAGATTTTATAGAATTTTTAGAATTTTTTGAGACCACGCGGAGCTCTGTAGGACAAACCGTTCGCTCCCTACGAAAATTTAAGGGTTTATATTGAAATATATGTATAGATATATATAAATCAAAACACGAGTGTGAATCGCAAAAGAGACCTAATCTCCGTTCAAATTAGAGCTGACCGAAATGCGATCAATGGTTGGTGATTTTGATTTTTTTTTTTTTGATTTTTTTTCCTTTTTTTTTCTTTATATTGAATGTTTGGTGATTTTGTAGACGAGTGATCTATATAGAAAAATAATAAACCATTGTGTAATAATTTTCAGCGATTTTGGTTTATTATTTTCAGTAATGAGCCTTTGGAATCGACCAAGAAAAAAAATTTCGACCCCCCCCCCCCACAAAATTTATTGGTTTATTTTTCAAGGTACGTAGAATCCAAAAATCGAATACAAATTTTTCCGTCCGTACGCCGTCGGCGGCATTTTTGTAGGTTACCATGGACCGATTGGTCTAAAATATGGCATATGGGCTTCATTTGGGGTCTAGTTGTGCCGTGAAGTTTTTGGTTGATGTCAGTCACTTCTAAGAGGTGAAAATTAAGGGTTGAAATTTTCAAGAGTGCCCTTGCTCGAAAACTCTCGAAATAAATGTATTGTTTTTTTACCAATTTGAAATAGTATTGCATTTTTAGAGACCACCCGGAGCTCTGTAGGACAAACCGTTCGCTCCCTACGAGAACTCAAGAGTCTGACTTACGATAAATCAGAAACACGAGTGTGAAATTTTAGCTAACCAAAATGCGATCGCTATTCGTTTCTTCGAGTTGTATTCAGTTTTGTTTCCTTAGCAACCAGTAATCAAATTTCCATTATGAAGGAACCACAACTTGCTATTTTTCGAATCGTGTGTGAAGCGTTTATTTCTTCCAAATAAAGTTGATTGTGAAGGTGTGAAGGCAGTATGTGTAGTAGGTAGGTAGTAGGTACCTATGGTTCTTACTGCCAAAGCTAACCTACGAATTAGTCTTTGGCAGGCTTACGGCGGGGAGGCTGTAGGAATTAGATCGTGAAGTACGCTCTGCTGTGCGCTCTTGGCTGTTAATCCCACCTGGTATCCCAAGTGCCTACATCCATGCACCAGTAAAATCTGGTGGGCTCGGTGTTGTGTCTCTCGTTTCATCCTTTCTCTGCGCCGCCAGTGCCTGCTAGCCCTCCGGGGGTCGATCTGAGGATTTTGTCAGGCAGTAGTTAGCATGGTGCAACCGAGCAACACCATCTGCTCCAAAACCCAGTTCGTCTGCTGAGTTTGCTGCTGCACTGCATGAGTCAGTAGATGGTAAAGAACTCCGACAGTGCTCTGAAAGCCTAATCTCCTCCCAATGGGTAGACTGGGCTTCGGAGAGCATTGGGCCCCGCGACTACCGACACTTCCACGCCGTCCGCGTGGCTTCTTTGTCAACTGCGGAGAGGTGTTCGAGAAGTAGTCGTGGGACAACCCAACCCCTTTGCCGTGCCTGTCGGAGTAGAAATGAACATCTGTATCATGTAGTGCAGCAGTGTCCTCGGACTCAAGGGGGCCGCATTCTACGTCATGATGAGGTCGTCAAGCAGATAGCAGGTGCCTTGTCATCTAGCGGCTGGGATGTTGAGAGGGAGAGTTTATACCACATGCCGAGCGACCAGGGTAAGAAGCCCGACCAGTCTTCCATTATCCTGAATATCCAAGTTGTCAGTGGCAGCTTGGACATGGAGCAGACTTGGTGGGCTAAGATAAGGAAATATGACTAATGATTTACAGTAAGCGGTGTCGGAGCTAAAAGGAGTGGTACCCAACAACATTCGCAGGCACATTCTTCTTCGTTTTCTTCCTATTGTTGAGTTGAGGACACCAAAACTATTAGCTCCTCAGAAGGTCTTCAATTCCTCTTAAGCCCCGGATACACAGGGTGTGACTCGTATTATGGCGAATACCACTCGTGCTCGAATTAATCCTGTCGCGTTGCTTTGAGATCCAGACCTACGATCAGCCAGTCTCGCAGCACTTTCAGGAAATTCGCCATCTGAGCGATGAAGGTTGCATCTATTGTGCAGACTATAGAGCTCGTTGTATTTCCTTTTCATTTATTCTTCAACACCCTTAAAAATGGATGACACGGGAGGGAATACATGAGAAGGTGCATCGGTATCTGTGACACGAATGTCAAAGATGTCCTCTGTCTGTCTTTCCCATACCGCCAAGTTCCATGTCGTCTCTGAACCCTACAATTAAATAAACTATTAACCGAAATGAGGTGGATGGTTGGAATCACCTCTCTCAAGTATTACTCTCCATGTGCTATATAAGAATACATTATTACTATTACATTTAACTTATTTCTACTAATTATGAGCTTATTTCATTTTCAGGTGGTAAAATCTTCATTCTCCTACTTCAGCTTACTCCAAGCTCTTAAAGAGTGAAGAGGTGAGGGTGGAATTACAAGGCAATGTAGGTACCCAATTTAGTCAATTTATTCATTTATATAGCCAATTTAGTTGCAGTGTAATATTTTACATATTAATGATAAATTAATAATCCTATTGTAGAATAGGAGTATAAGGGGAGTCCAAAGTGACAGGTGTGTCAAGTTTGCACAACGCTGTAATCAGATTTGAATTTTCATGAAAAATTAGAGAAACATTATCGAGGAAAAAAATCAAAGTGAAAAGAGTGGCATTATAAGAGGAGTAAAAATTAGTGCTAAGACAGGAAAGTTGTTGTAAATTGGTTGCAGAATCGTTTCCTGAAGTATTGCTGATTGGTTTCGGGACACCTTGCATGAAGTTCAAATTTTATTCTGTGCGTCTATTTATGCCCTAGCTTTACCGATTCAAACCTACGAGAGGTACCTTTTTTTATTCAAATGTATGGTCACCCAGGAAATCAGCAGAAACTCTTGTCTTTTCATTCTTGGGAATCCTATTACATTCGCGTTATGAATAGTACACTTTGTTCAGCAATAAGTTAGCGTGTTTTTATGCTCAATAAGAAATTTTCAAATTTACTGGTTCTTCGGCACCTACAATTTTGAAAAAAAATCACGTTTTTACTCGTTTAAACACAAAGTTCTCCCCTAAATGTGATTGACATATTTTATTATACCGTCCAAAAGCTTATTTAAAAATGATGTTTTTGTAAAATCCGCAAGTATAGATCGGGAAAATAAATTTATTTGCTCCAAGACACATTTTCTAAAATTTAAACATTTTCGAATTATAGAAATATTTCTGTGTTTAAAAGAATTGCGTGGGAATCTAGAAAAGTTATGTTTCCTTCAGGAAAATTTAATGATATTTTCAATGTGTTTTTGACATGAATATTTCTTTTAGCTTAAAAGTGCATCTCTAGACCAATATACAAATTGTTCTGGTTCGTGATCGATTAGAAAGATTATACCTGTAAACAACTTTCTATAATATAGAAACATATTATGTTTCTAACCAATATTTTTGCGTTTTGAATCCGTTGTAAACCATTCATAATTTCATTCAAGGCGGGATGTCAAATTTTTTTTTGTAATAAAATAAATTATGTGTTTATAAACATAAATTTGTTGTTTCTCTTCTTTCCTACATCTCCCTTCGTTCATTTCAACCTTAGTGGGGAAAATAATACCTAGACATATCTATGATCAATTTTTTCCATCAAGGGAGAAATCAGATGAATTTTGAATTTGTTGTAGGACGAATATTTGAGGAGATTTGGTTAGTTTTATGCAAAAAATCTCGTTTAACCTCCACACACACAAAAAACACAAGTTCTGCAATTTTTCCTTGCACTTGGGAAGTGGACATGAGTAAAGAGGAACTTTTTTGATGCATTTGAGGTGCTAAAACACCTCCTAGCGTTTGAAAATCTTGTCAATAGTCACCCTGTATCTAGGGTAGGTAGAGAAAATAGTATTTAGCTATCTTGGGAGTCGTACATTACTGTTATATTGCTGTTAACCCTTAATATCTTGAGGTGTCTTTCTGGAAGTCCGATTTTTATTTGCAACAGAAACCAGCCATTGACTATCTTGATACTCCAACTATGGAGTAAGAAAATTTGTGTAAAAAAGAGTAATAATAAAAAAATAATAATTCAAAGAGTTCAAAGACTCTAATAGGGCCTTAGAGCCTTTGACCTTCTACTCTCATTTCTCACCTTGTAAGATGTTGGTTGGGTTTCCTCACAGAAGGCATTACAGATTGCTCTATGAAGTGAACCTTCTCCACCTTATTCTTCGGTTTGAGAAATAACTGACCCAACAGCTCACCTAGAAAGTTTCCTTCTTCTACTCCAACAAAATTGGGTTTATAGACAGATTTTTCTGACGCAGATAGCGCTAGTGTGGCTCTTGAAATGATCTTTCTTGAGGTGACTGATTGTAATAGAGGTACCTTCTGCTCAAAATGTTCTATAAACTTGTCAAATTACATATTAATTTGAATTAAAAAATCCGAAAAAACGATTATTTTGAACTAGTGGGAAATTAAGGGTTAAATCCGAGTAACTGTTACTAATGGGGCAATTTCCTCAGTGAAGAGAAACTGATCAAGTCCAACTGTAAAAGTAACTGTTAATATTCGAGCAGTTTCCCTTCTTGTTTCCTCAAGTATCCGATCAAAGGAGCCTTAGGAGGGAAACTCGTCCAAACTACTATAATATACGCGTAATGTCAGAAAATTATGCAATGCCCTGGTCAGTAGATTCCAGCTTATACGAGGCTACCCTCCGCCCCTTTCGCTCCCCAATAAATTACTGACCCATTTCAACGTTCATACGACACCCTCGAAATCCCGAAATCGGACCATTAGAACGTTTTTTTCGGTTCCTCAAGACAAACGAACCCTAACCGTGATCGTATGACCCTTTCCTCTGTCTCGGGAGTTTTGATTTAGACGTATATATATGTTTAATTACACCGAGTACTTGCATGCTATTGATCTGATGAGGATGGGGGTGGTTGAGAGACTAGGTGGGGGAAATGCGAGACTATGTGGTGGGGGAAGACCTCGGCGCGAGGCTAGCTTATCTTCAGTCCGTGCTAAACCGTCAGCCCCTCAGTGTCGGACCGTTGAAACCAATTTTTGTACACCTTTGAGAGGAAAACCTCATTTTTCTACCAATTTTTCCTCTTTGCAAAAAAAACCAACAATTTTATAACGAATTTTGAAATAATTTTTCCCTCTGTACTGTACAAAAATCGTCTCTACCACAAAAAAATACGGAATCCGCGTGTTAATTCGACTTTTCGGGCGTTTTGTTTCTTCGTGCACCGAATCTGTTGTACATACACTTAGTTCAATAACACCATTTTCGTTATCGGAGAACTCATCTGTGATAAAAAAAAATCCTCTAGAAAATTTGAATCGAACCTTTTTTTTGACAACCCTGTGATATTCATAGCCCCAGCAACTGGTAGGCGTAGTTCCTGTTGCGATATTTTGGACCACCCGTTCAAATTCATCCAGTCGATCGGAATTCTGGATTACGATTTCAATCGGTATGTTGTTTTATAATTTAATAATTACAACAAATTTGCTAAAACAGGTATCTAGGTACTAATTTCATAGTTTTGTTGGGTTTCATTTAAATAATGTTTCAACTAGTATTTCGATTCTTCATTTTTGGAAGTTTCATTCTTCAAACTGGGTTTTTGGGCTGTTTTGATTTATTTTTCAATTTTTTGTTTAGAGGGTTTCTCGTGTTCAATTTTCAATAATTTTTGTCAAGAATTCACCCCCACAACAACTGAAGCGGTATTTATTGCATCTAATGCTATCTCCAGAGCCAAATTTGAAAATTGGCCCGAGAAGCTGAGCTGACTGAGGGGTTATTCAAAATATAAATAACAATATCTTTTTGAAATGTAATATATATTCATTCAGGATCTAATCGACATTATTGAATAACAAATTAACTAAATACCTAACCCATCAAAATAGTCGGACTTGTTACGTCGCGCCTGAATATTCTAGGGGGCATAGCAGATCACATTCTATTTTGATGTAAGCAGTCAATAATGGAGTTCAACTCTAGTTGATAGAGTTGCGTAATTCGATTATTAGGGTTGGCAATTAAAATGGAGGGGTTTATAATTTGCTCGTGTAGTTACATGAATTAGTTGTGACAATTTTGCTCTATGAAATTAGGAATCATGCGATAGAATGAAGGATTTGTGTTTATGAAATAAGTCGCGATTTTTTTCTTTCTCGTCTCTTCTATACAACCGTGTTATTGAAGTCTGTTGTATTTCACAGATATCGTGGAGGCTGTGTGGTGGCTTCGGTGGCGCTCCTAGCGGACAACTCGGAACCTAACAAGTGCCAACATGTCGACGTCTGCCTGATTCGCGTAACAAGGGCAGCTCTAAGAACTGAGTCCCGAGTCGTCCTAGAGTGCCCTGGTATCCTCTTATAGTTTTTTCCCTCGATCGGTCAACCCTTCGACAACTCAGTTCGGTTCTCCGTCGGTCGGAATCCCGGTTTTCATCATCGCGAAAGTGACCCTTTCGGTTTAGTGCGAATTTTTCCGTTTCTTTTTCGCCCAGTTTCCAAGTTGTCGGGCACTTTCCGTCGACGATTCGCGAGTGTCAAGTGCGCGTTCGTTCTCGTCGAAAAGTCGATCACGGCAACCCTCGTATTCGACTGGGCGAAAATCACCACATGGGAATTCTCTCCGATATCGCTGCTTTGTAACAGCTCTATTCTCAACCACCAACCAAATGTAAGTTTCCTCAATTCGCACGTATCAGTAGCTACAAAAACCCCATTTCCTCCGTCAAACTACCCTTAAACCCTTACCTTGTCCTTAATATTTAATTTTTTAAAAAATTTAGATTACACCTTTCTTCACTCAACCTCAAGGGTTGACCTGGATTCATTGCCACAATGGCTGCCATCTTTATTTTTGCCACCCCTTCCTTATAACAGGAAAATTCGCACAAAAAACACCCTTATACCACCAAAACCGTAAAAATTCAACGTTTCCCGACGACAGAAGATCAACTTGCGATGTAATTTAAAAAATTTTCGATCGGAGATTTCCTCAATTTGGCGAGTTGAAATCTTCGTAGGTATGAATATGGGACTGCGCAATTCTCTTCGACTGTTTTTCCTCGCATAGAAACTGACCCACGTTCATCCCTTACGTCTTGTTTCAATTTGAAAAGAGAAAATTTTTCGAAGTTTTTGGTCGGTTAAACATTTTTCAAACCTTTTCTTCATATAAATTAATATTGGAGCATTTTGAAACAAATGTGAAATTGAGCCATTTTTCATGTTTTTCTTACCACTTTAAAATAAGTGAAAAAGCTTTGTATTTGTGCAGCTGATTATAAAAAAATGCAAAATTAACACGAAAAAACAAATTAATTTATTACAGTATAAAACATACTGCAGATTGATTAATTAAACTATTTACCTACCTACCAACACTGTATATTGCAGACTTACAAATTTGCAGAGTTTATTTGTTCAATCTAACCGTTCATACGAGCCGAGGGTTGTATATTGTTAATGTCAAATGAATTTTAAATAACTCCTAAACAATTTCTGTTCAGCTATGCGATTGGTTAGGCAACAAAACGCAAGACCTGCGGGTCTTGACGGTCAGGTATAACCAGTGCGCCGTGCTCCGCAGGCCCCACTTTCAAGTCGATTCCGCGCTGGGGCAGCGATTTTAGGTTTTTAGCGCTATTTTCTCAATGATTAGTCTGATATAAATGAAATTACCAGAGACTGATCCTCAAACTCTTTTGGTTAGATAGTAAAAATCTAAACTCAATCCAACCTATCAAAAAAGAAAGTTACATCTCCAAACTTGATCCCAATTTTTTTCGGTACAAATATCCCGTTTTCTCTCAAAATATTAAGCTATCCGTCTGGAATTTTGACAGCATCATCAGTATACCTGAGAATCTCGCACGGTAAAGGTGATTTCCTCACATTTTCCAAACTTTTGAAAAAAAAGCAAAAGGTTCCTTTACATTTGTAATTGTGTTAGAAACATGATTTTTGTTTTGTTGTACTCAATATCAAGTCTGTAATTGATTTAAGAAGAAACAAATCAAAAATTAATTTTTTAGCAGTGAAAAACTAAAAATTAGTACGAAGAAAACTCCTTTTGAGTAAACTTTTGCAAAGCAACAGCAAATTTGGATAAAATAACCATGGATTTTGTGAGCCACGAAGCTAACTAATAACAAATTGGTGAAAGAGAGGTAAAATTTTACTAAAAACTCAGAAAAAAGTAAAATTGTTGACGTTTGGTTTTCTTCGCCAGGAGACAGAGGAGAAAACCCCATTTTTGACGCCGTTTTAAAGGGGAAAAAACCCATTCTGGCCAAAAATTCTCTTACTGTCGGATAGCTCTCAACTAGTAGAACAAATCCCCGTGTCTTACTCATTTTTGATTAAAAAAACAAGAAAATAAAACTGGAAACCCTCTTTTGCGTGTGACCTCCTCATCTAGTAAAGCAAATATGGCTGCCAATTAAAAAAAAATTAACTGAAAAAAAAGGTTTTCAATGTTAGCAATTTTAGAATTTTTATCACCTAAATTTAAGTTTTATGGCGTTATAATACAAAAACCCTCAACCATAATCAAAGAACGTCCTCCTAAGTTTTCCCTATCGGATAAGAAACTACTAAAAAAATGGAACAAATTTGCTCAATAATGAAATTTTACATATTTGAAAGAAAAACGCGCGGTGGAATCAGGCGGTCAGGTTAATCGACTCTTTAATGGCTCTTTTCAATTAATTGAATTACGATAATATCGTACTTAGTATTATTAAGTCTCGATATTTCCAAATTGGTCGTTTACCATCGTAACATCAAAGAATTGATATAGTTTGCGGGAAAGTTTTCCCGAATTTTTATCTCGTATGTACAACAATATTCTATTGTGGCACCTCTTGTGGTAGTTTTCATTCGAAATAACTAAATTTAAGCTCAAAATATCGAAGGTGCGAGAACAAGAAGGTGAAGATCCCAGTCTATATTGAAATGTGAGGTAAAAATGTATACCTTCAAATGAATAAGTACTTTGTATGATAAATGTCGTTCCACCTCAGCCCGAGAGTCATTCCTTCTACAGGGCTCCGCGAGCTCTAGTAAATCCTTAGGTTCCAACACGAATTTGAAAAACTCCTACTTAAGTACCTAATTATCAAATTTTAATTTTTTTAAATTACTAAAATTAATTAATATTTTTGAAAAAAAAAATTATTTGTGAAAAACATTGTTTTGGACGTATACGTCAAAACTTGAAACGTGTCCCCATGACTTAGGAATACCCTTGTTTTTTGACCCACCTCAAAACATGAGGCGCAGTAAATTATTACACATCGGTCAGGCCTGCAGCAAGGATTTGGCTTCGGGGGGGGGGGGGGGGGTGTAAGGGGTCATTTTCCCAGTGGAAGACCCAAAATCTTTGTAGTATAACGTAAAATTGATCTATTCAACATATAAGTACGATCAAAAAAAAAAAAAAATTAACCAAAATTCTCAGCTTTGTCACGGGATGACGGTTCGTTATTTTTTTTCTTAATCTTAACAGCGTCCTATATTTACTAACAGTCGGTTTGTTTGAGAAAAATACCATTTTTAATGTATAAAAAAAAAAATCAATTCACGATCTCGGGAAATGGTAAATTTGGTCAGAGCGTCAGCCAGATTCGTTCAGAGCTCTTCAACGTCAAAAACACGAATGAAAATTCCGATTTTGGAGAATCTCCATTTTTTCACTTGCTGCTCCAATACGATTTTCCTATGAAATTGATTTCTTACGATGGTTGGATTCTGCTCCAGTTTGGTGATTTATTGTCACTTGTTTTCATATTTCCTTCGAATTCTAAATTCGCATTCCATTGTGACAACTAGACTAGAGTATATAATTATATGTAATAACCCATCATGATCAAATCAATGTTAGACACTGCGCATGCGCAAACTGAAATTCTTGTACCTACTATCCATAACTTCTGTATACTCTATCCCAATTGGATGAAAATTTCTAAGATTAGTTTTGGGACACCATATCGTCCCTTATCAATTTCAGACATCGGATCATTGGTAGCCATTGCGCATGTGCCAACGTGAAATCACGTGAAATAAGCTCAACTTCTATTGCAATTTCCATTCGATTTGGATGGAACTTTCAAGAGTTGTGTGGATAAGACTGTCGATTGATCCCTTTAAACATTATGTTCATTTTATCATCAAATTAGAGTCCTTGGTGATTCAAGTTTGGAGATTATTTACTATGAATCAGATCTCTACACTTTCGTGTTGTACATACGAGGAAGCTTAGCCTCAACCCGCTTAGCAGATATTTTTCATATTATAAACGAATAAATCAAATCATTTATGATTAGCCTCCGCTTATATGGCTGAAAATCTAAACAAATGGGAAAATGGGTCGATTCAATAGTTGTTGAACCTACTCATTGTACTCGTCCATGTTATTCTTTGTGAGGCCGCCACACCGCCCAACGTAACCGGGAAGAATTTTTTGTTCGGTCGACCCTCAACTTTACAAGTATGACATCAGAGCTCCCCCCCCCCCCCCACAAGTGAGGATTACCATCTAAATTAATCCTGGACTTTTTTATGTCTTCTGGCGAAAGAGAGAAAGAGCGGCTAGAAAATGATTTACATACTTATATATTTGGCACACTCGGCCCCACCTGGGGAATAGCTATGCATTTATTCATGATTTTCATTCCACCTTCGAGGGAACTGAAGAGGGCGAATCGGACGAAGTTTGTCTACGTGCGGTTTTTTGATGGAATTATTACTGTTAGAGTAGAGTGTGCAAATAGATTTTATTTTTTGAAATTTACTTCGAAATTTGTAAAGATTCTTTGAAATTGTGAGTAGAATGACCGTTTTTGAGGCGAAAACAGAACTTATAGTGATCATTTTCTTTCTGCGTAAAACTGAATAGATGATTGAACAAAACAAGTAATTTTCCAAATAATTTTACATACCTTGAAACGTAAATTATGAAATTCTACCCTTCATTTCAGAATTTTTCATACCTCCTTCGTAACCATCGTTTTAGAAAAACTCATCTTTGGTTCCTTCATTACCACAGGCAGGGGAGCTTCGTATTCGCGCGGAAAGTCAACAAAATCAGTGATTACGAGAATTTTGAGCAACTTCCACTTTTGACATGTTTCAATCGTCCGGTACAAATGTCAATAATCAATCCAATTGCAAACTTGAAAAAATTATGAAAATTAATTTTTCTGATGTACGAGTAGTAAATACAAAATACGAAGGGGAAATGATGTGCAACAGATACTATCTCATTCTTCTTCCATCCGGAGTTGTCCAAAACCTACTTCTCCCAACTCATCTACCTTTAAAGCCACCAAGACGAAATTTTAAAAAGTCCATTCATGCAGCATGAATTAATGAGCGAATTTTCAAAGAAATTTTTTCGTTAAAGGGATGGTTAAGAAAAGGAACAATGATGTTAAAATTTCTTTTAGAAAGTTTTTTTTTTACACGATTCTTGGTTTTTTCGATGTTCAGTATACCATACCAACATATTGTATGCACAGGGTATGCTTTGGAGATCTTAGGAGTCCATGTTCATGTTCTACTCGTCTCCACGAACTCGTAGAGTACCCACACGGCTACTGCATTTCTGGGTACAACAAATATATAGGTATCGAGGGTGAAGAACCGACATAGCCTACGTCACTTTTTCGGTTTTTAGATAAAGTCATAAACTTATAGAAAAAAGTGTGCTGGATCCAATGGTGTGGTAAGATAAACAGTTTAGCAAACGGAAACGCGAGAAAAGTGCTGAAGGCAACAGTGCTCAAGTCAAAGTGGAACATCACAAGTGCCTAAGTCAGTGTTTTCGCTGTCATTGGGTATGGTCGCCCAGCCTCCTCCATGAAATTGTGAGTTATCTCTAGTAATTTTTGTGTTCTGAGCATTTATTATTGGTGGAGTCAGTAAACCCATTGCACAAATTTGTATTGAAAAGGGATAGATTGTGGTCATTTTACCAAGGTAAATGATGCCAGAAAATCTTGATTGACTTGGGTCATTATTTTTCTGCCCAATTCTGTGACTTAGGCTATTATTGCTCGGTCTTGAGGACTTGAGCTAAAATGGTTCTGTCTCGTTTGTTGACTTGGGCATTTTTGGAAGGGGTTGAGGGAGTAAAACAACAGCTAATTAAAAAAAAAACTGCCCCCAACATAGCCTATCTAAAGTAATTCCACTTAGCCAATAATTTCTCGAAAAAAAGCTATCAGTTACTTGTTGGAGTCATATGGGAAAACAATGGTGTCAAAAAAATCACCAAGAGTCGTGGTTAAGCCGTGAAGCAGTTTTTTGAGCCTCCTGAAAAGTTGACAAAAGTGAGTTAGGCTATGTTGGCTTTTCACCCTCGACATACAAATACAAATAAATATATAATTAGATACCTAATTTTTGATTTTTTGACAATTTTCATTTTTGGAGAGTGCATCGGTATCAGAAATTTTGTCCTGAATCCCAATATACCGTACATTACTATGATTTCTAAGATGATAACCACAAAAATCTGGAAAAAACCTTTTTTGGACTATTTTTGAAATTTGGACCACTTAGGGTTGTCCAACATTTTTGTCTAACGAACTCATCCTTTTGTTTGTTGTTACGAACAATTTGGCGAGAACTTGAAAATTTTTGCTAAACAATTACTCAAGTTATCGTGCGGAATGACACATATATGTGACATATATACATATGATTTTTGGAAAAACTTCAGAGATCGTTTCAGAATGTTCCAAAACGGATTTCAGTGAAGAAGTTTTTCGAAAAAGTCCATTCTAAAAATTTTGAGGTCATAGCAATAGCTTCATTTTCCTTGAAAAATCGCTAAAACAATGGGGGGGGGGGGGGGGGGTGCGCTTGAGTTTTTTAAAATTTTTAATCGAAAGTAGACCTCATCCTGAGAATTTTGACAGCAGTCGTTCTGTTTTTGGATGAGTAGATTTTTTTCTATGATTTTTCAAAGTTTCGAATGTTTATGACGTCACGCTCACCTCTCGCCTGGGTGGGACCCCCCAGCCCATTGAGACGTCATAAACATTCGAAACTTTGAAAAATCATAGAAAAAGATCTCCTCACACTAGAAAACGCTTCGGTGTAAAAATTCTCAGAATGAGGTCTAGTTTAGATTAAAAATAACAATGAACAGTTTTTCCGACCCATGCGCACACCCCATTAGGGTTGAGGGGGTGAAACAATTTTTTTTGCTCGATTCCAAATGGTTCATTATTGAAAATAATGTACTATAATTATGAAAAATCGGTTTCAATATTTTTTGAAAATTTATATGGTGCAACTTGGGACCTTTTTTTAAGATCAAAGAATTTAGGTAATCATCAACTCAATGGTTGTGTGTCGATTTTGCTCTTTGTGAGGAGTTTCATTACCTACCCAACTTGGCGGACGTTTTTAGAACCACCCGGTAGTACCCGTGCATAACAAACGACATTGATGATATTTCTTCGTGTTCAGTTCCTTCTAGTAGACACATCGCGGTAGAGCTTCGCCCCCAACACACTCTCTGATTCCTTATAATTTATGTACATCTCCTGTCTCTCGCTACGAACTCCTTACAACCGAATCTCCTTTTCTATAGAAACCTGATAAATGCGGATGAATATTGATGAACCGTCCGGAGTATAAGAGGGGAATTCTGATGAATAATGGATATCCCCGAGAAGAACCGTCGTCGGGGTGAAAATTCCAATGAGTTCCAACATCCACCCACTCCTTTTTTTTTACTTACTGGATTTTCTTCCTTTTTTTGAGAACAAGGTACCGTGGCGAGAAGAAAAAGAACTGAAAGCCTTTCGCTCTTAGCAGCGGAGGGAATGCAATATCCAGGGAGTACGAGAAGAGCGGTTCTCAGTAGGATATTCACACGTAGGAAGGAAATTCTTGCGGATCAGGGAGAAGTACCTACTTCAATATTATCGTTCGTGTAGCTTTTCTATCTTATACAAGACGAATCGAATTTTTTATGTTTAATCTAAATAGCCAGAAAAGGTACTTCACAAAAAATAACAAGGACACAGTTGTTTTGCAATGATTGCTTTGAAGTAGGGTGGTTCTCTATGAATGGACCACCATTTTCGTCAAAAATGTCTTTGTCGTGAACTCCCTAATATTTGTCATATTGTCCAATAAACAGTTGGAGGCCAACATTCCTAACGGGAGATACGCTGGGCAACGGTCACAACAAAAGCGACGTGTCCCTCTCCCTTGGACTACCCCCGGAATACGACCGCTTCCCAGAGTATAAAAGCCCGGCGTTTGCTGGTTATCCATTCTAAAACTAAATCTTGGCTTATTCACTTGAAACCTTAAAACCCTCTATGGTAGTGCAAACGCCGGAGTTTTGTTAGCTCACCAAAAGAACCTACGGTTTTAACGACGCCGGCCAAATTATAAATCCCTGACATAGTCAACGGTCGTGCAAACGCCGGAGCTATCAAATTGCTTCATTCCTTCCGAAATTCAGCTAAAATATATAGTCAAGGGTCGTACGTACGCCGGCGCTATCAAATTCAGTTCACCACTTCACAGTCCACTAAAAACATATAGTCGACGGTGTGAGAACACCGGAGCTATCAAATAAAAATTTTCCTGTCAAACATTCAGTTTATTTTCACCATTTAATATTGGAGTCAAAATTACTGAGTCACAACAGTTTTATGAAGGGTTATGGGGAAAAAAAGGATCAAACTCTATTTTTTGGCCGATTTGAGATAGGCACACCGTCGTGTAGTTTGGGAGGAGAAGAACCGAAGGGTTGTTTCACTTTGGGGAAGAAAGATCGCATTCATTCGTTTTAAAACTAAATCAATTGAAGGGTCATGTTGGGAAATGGATCAAACTCCTCTTTTCCTAATTCTGAGAAAATCGAAAACATAGTTTGAAGTCGTCCCAGACATTAGCATGAAAAACATCGCTGCAAATTATTACACAAAGGTTTATTATTTGTCTGTATAGATCACTCATCTGCAAAGAACACGGCTTTGCCAATGTCACCCTCTACCAACTATAGATACTACCACATACTGTTAGCAGATTGAAAGAATGCGGCTGGCGAATTTCCCGAAGGGTATACCTGCTAACATATACGAGTACCTGTTCCAAAATCTTAGGTAGCCTGGTGAGTCGGGCTGAGGAAAGGACCGAGCCTCCATATCTTACCCCTTTCGTAATGCGGTCATAGAGCTTACTCGAGTCATAATTCGGTAGATGAGGTAGGTAGATAATTCATAATGATAGTGGATAATTGATTGAATTTGACGCCCGTTCCCACAATGCCCTTATTGCTTCCGAGTCTACCAAGGTAGCAGAAGCTTTGTTTTCACTTTTCAAGGTCGAAAAAAAAAGTTCTCCAAAATAAAAATTTTCACTCGCGTTTTGCGTTTTAGACCTTTCTGAACAATTTTGGTTCAGTGTCTGTGTGTCTGTCTGTCTGTGTGTCTGTCATGAATTCCTTGTAACGCGCATAACTATACGAAGTTATTGTCCGATTTCAATGAAATTTTCAGGGATTGTGCGGGTTGGTGTGTAGACGGTCCCCTATGAAAATCATAATCCCCGGACTGATAGAAGCGACTGCGCATGCGCAAACGTGAATTCCTTGTAACGGCCATAACTTCTACATTTTCCATCCGATTTCAATGAAATTTTCAGAGATTGTGCGGGTTGGTGTGTAGACGGTCCCCTATGAAAATCATAATCCCCGGACTGATAGAAGCGACTGCGCATGCGCAAACGTGAATTCCTTGTAACGGCCATAACTTCTACATTTTCCATCCGATTTCAATGAAATTTTCAGAGATTGTGCGGGTTGGTGTGTAGACGGTCCCCTATGAAAATCATCACCTTCGGACTGATAGTAGTCACTGCGCATGCGCAAACGTGAATTGCCTTTTAACGGCCATAACTTCCACTTTTTCTAACCGATTTCGATGAAATTTTCAGGGATTATGCGGATTAGGTTGTAGATGGTCCTCAATGAAGATCATCACCTTCGGACTGACAGTAGCCACTGCGCATGTGCAAACGTGAATTTCCTTTTAACGTCCATAATTTCTACATTTTCTATCCGATTTCAATGAAATTTTCAGGGATGTTACAGATTAGTATTTAGATGGTTCCCTATGAAAATCACCACCTTCGGACTGATAGTAGCCACTGCGCATGCGCAAACGTGAATTCCTTGTAACGGCCATAACTTCTACATTTTCCATCCAATTTCAATGAAATTTTCAGGGATGTTATAGATTAACTTGTTTTGCTGTTTTGAGATTAACTACTATGCATCGGATCATCTATACAATCGGGTTATGGATACGAGGAAGCTATGTGCCACACCCTCTTGGCAGACTTTTTTTACATTTTTACGGTAAATTAAGGTAGTTTGGTAATGTTAGTGACAAGGTCAAAAACACGAATTGAGATTGAAAAAAACTTGGAATGGCTAACAAAATTGCTAAGAGCTATTTTCATACTCAAATTAGTTGTACAGACGATTTTTGAAGTTTGGCCCATCTCAATAGTAGATACCCTGTATAGAATTGGGAACCACTGCTTTTAGGTCAAACACCAAAGGCCTGTAATAAACCAACCATTTCACTTCATCATTGGTCGGTAGTCAACAACCCTCGGTCTCATTTTTCCTGGCTTGAGTGGAAGGTAGATGAAGGACGATGTTTTTGGGACTGTAATACTCATGGACACCTTACCAAGCCATCCGCATTCTCTCAATCTGCAAACAGTACCTACTTCACAACGAACTTTATTTGGAAGAAATAAAAGCTTCACAATCAGTTCGAAGAAACGGAGAGTTGAAGTTTCCCTAATTATTAGGAAATTTGATAACTGGTTGCTAAGGTCGCAAAACTGAGTACAACTCGCAACAAGATCTACACGTTGGTACTACTGGCTTTTCGATACCTCCATCCGTTACCGAAAGAGAGCACTATAAGCCCTTATGGAATTTAGAGAAACAAAGGAAAAAGTTCATAACCAAGGGCGCTTGATGAGACCCTCAGTTGGTCGGCAGCGCATCACAATGTGATGATGAACATGTCATGTTCGGGTAGGAGGCCAATAGGCGTTTTAGAAAAAGCGCCCCTTGTGCCCTGAGTTTCCTGTGAAACGCCTTCTTCTCAATAAAAAATATACAACTTTTTTCTCAAAGGGTCTAATGTGAATGGGCTCAACTTGATAAAGCAAGAAAACATATTAAGCGCTTTTACAAATTCCAACGTTTTTTTTGGCGATTTTACGTCTTTCTCCCTATATTATTGGTTGAATTCGATTCAGTTCTTAGTTCATCGATAGTACACTAAATTCTCAACAGAATGCGAAAAGAATTAAAAATCTAGCTAAAATTGCAGTGACACAATTGAGTTGGGAAAAAAGTGAAATCTTCAAGCCTGTTTTACTCGTAATTTTAAAACTTTGATAAGCGCCCCTTGAGAACTCGCAGTGCGAACTGCACTTTTAAAACGAACAACAATCGCATTTTGGCCCTCTTTTGCGATTCACACTCGTGTTTCTGATTTATCGAGCGAACGGTTTGTCCTACAGAGCTCCGGGTAATCTCAAAAAATTCTAAAAATTCAATACTGTTTAAAATTGGTGAAAAACCCATACCTTTATTTCGAGAGTTTTCGAGCTATGGCACTTTTGACTATTTCAACCCTTAATTTTCACCACTTAGAAGTGACTGATATCAACTAAAAGCTTCGCGGCACAACTAGGCCCATGTGTCAATTTTTAACCAAATCGGTCCAGGGTTGCTAAGAAAAGTGTCAAGGAAAAGTGCCGGCATACGAACGGACAATTTTTCATTCGATTTTCGGATTCTACGTACCTTGAAACGTAAAACATCAAATTTTGATGAGGGGGTTAAAATTTTTTTTTCTTGGTCGATTCCAAAGGTTCATTATTGAAAATAATAAACCAAAAGCGCCCCTTATGCCCTGAGTTTCCTGTGAAACACCTTCTTCTCAATAAAAAAATATACAACTTTTTTCTCAAAGGGTTTAATGTGGATGGGCTCAACTTGATAAAGCAATAAAACACAAGAGGCGCTTTTACAAACTCCAACGTTTTTTAGGTGATTTTACGTCTTTCTCCCTATATTATTGGTTGGATTCGATTCAGTTCTTAGTTCATCGATAGTACACTAAATTCTCAACAGAATACAAAAAAAAAACAAATAAATAAAAAAATAAATAAAAATCTAGCTAAAATTGCAGTGACACAATTGAGTTGGGAAAAAAGTAAAATCTTCAAGCGTGTTTTACTCGTAATTTTAAAACTTTGATAAGCGCCCCTTGTACCCAAAAGCGCCCCTTGAGAACTCGCAGTGCGAACTGTACTTTTAAAACGAACAAAGATCGCATTTTGGCCCTCTTTTGCGATTCACACTCGTGTTTCTGATTTATCGAGCGAACGGTTTGTCCTACAGAGCTCCGGGTAATCTCAAAAAATTCTAAAAATTCAATACTGTTTAAAATTGGTGAAAAACCCATACCTTTATTTCGAGAGTTTTCGAGCTATGGCACTTTTGACTATTTCAACCCTTAATTTTCACCCCTTAGAAGTGACTGATACCAACCAAAAGCTTCGCGGCACAACTAGGCCCATATGTCAAATTTTAACCAAATCGGTCCAGGGTTGCTAAGAAAAGTGTCAAGGAAAAGTTCCGGCATACGGACGGGAAATTTTTTATTCAATTTTCGGATTTTACGTACCTTGAAACGTAAAACATCAAATTTTGATGTGGGGGTTAAAATTGTTTTTTCTTGCTCGATTCCAAAGGCTTATTATTGAAAATAATAAACCAAAAAAGTAGTTGCGAAAACGCATCAGTGGCCGGTGGAAATGGGTCAAACGTGGAAATCAGTCTTATACTCCTGGTAAAGTCAGTGAACTAAAAATACAGGCTCCTGCTTATTACCCCCTGCATTGAAGTAGCTACGTTACAAAACACCTTTCCGAGAGAAGGGATTGGAGCAATACGCGATTGACTCAAAATAAGTCTACGCCGTCGCAACGACTTCTTTGCTTTCTCCATTCCGGAAAATTGAGATAAAAAAGGGGATTTAAGTTGTTTGAGAGGTTTTTCCGTAGGTCTATTTACCGTCCACGAGGTAGTTTCGCCTTATAGTGAAGGTTAACTGCCTCTGAGGAGCGTTTTCAACCGTAACGGTTGAGAGAAATAGCGTTTAAGGGCGTAACGGCGCCGTTCAATCAGCGATCAACGTTCCATAGAGCGCTCTCTACGGTCGGGCGCGTATAAACGGCTCCGAACACGGAATTTTCATTGGTAATTCGAGGACTTCGGAATCCCAGTGTTCGGATGTATGGATGTTGAGAATAGGTATCGAAGAGACGGTAATTTGGAGGATTTCATTCTCAAAACATGGTTTTTCACTCTGGAGCACATACCTAATCCGAGTATTACCTGATTCCTCTGTCGTTAATTCCGTATAACTACCCGGAAATATAAATTATTAGATAATTCCCGATATAAATGAGATTATTGGACTCAAATTTTTGGTTTGAAAATTTTGGAATATTTCTTCATGAAAAACAATTTTTTAACACAATTGCTGAGGCATAACACTTTGGTTCTTCACTATTCATTCTTCAAAATTTATTGTCGATTTAATTATTGTAACATCGTGTAACAAGTATATTTTGTTCTCGCAATAAAGTCGACATGGAGTGACTACTTGACAAGGGACAGACGCCCTTAAGAGAGTTGACCCGCAAACATTTAAAAAAAAAGTCGGCTTTTCGGGCCTTCTACTTTACTACTACGTTACTGCTTATAGCCTTCAGCTAAAATTCAAGAAACATGTAACATGTTTTGTTTGTTTGCTGTCTCCTTTTACTAGGACTTTGTTGTCTGTTGTTTTAATTAGCTGTTTACGGGTCGGCTTTTCAAATTGCTCGTCATTTCATTCGCCTCTTGATGTCGAAATATCTTTGAAATTGATCAAAAAAATCTAAAACGTCGAAGAGCAGATCGCAACTAAAAGCCTAGTTCACAAGATCCTTTGTTTACTTTTTGGTAAAAACGATGCCTGCCAACTACATAAATGAAACGCTGCAAATTATTTCACTAAGGTTTATTATTTTCGTGTATAGATCACTCATCTGCAAAGATCACAGCTTTGCCATTGTCACTATTTATTTATTTTTTGTTTTTACCTACTAACCAGATGTAACTACTACCTACCTCACCATACTGCCTTCACACCTTCACAATCAAGTTTATTAGAAAGAACTAAACGCTTCACACTCGTTTCGAAGAAATATCGAGGTTCACATGGAAATTCGATTACTGGTTGCTCAGAAAGCAAAACTGAATACAAATAGAAGAAATGAACAGCGATCGCATTTTGAATAGCTGAAATTTCAACGGAGATTAGAGATCTTTAGTGATTCACACTCGTGATTCTGTTTTATCGAAGGAAAACCTTCAAGTACTAGCAGGGAGCGAACGGTTTGTCCTACAGAGCTCCGGGTGGTCTCAAACATTTTTAAAAATTCTCTTCTATTTTAAATTGGTGAAAAAACAATACCTTTATTTGGAGAGTTTTCGAGCTAGGGCACTCTTGAAAATTTGAACTCTCAATTTTCACCCCTTAGAAGTGACTGACATCAACCAAAAGCTTCGCGGCACAACTAGACCCCAAATGGAGGCCATATACCAAATTTGAACCAAATCGGTCCAGTGTGGCTAAGAAAAGTGCAGCCAACGGCGGTCGGACGGAAAATTTTTTATTCAATTTTCGGATTCTACGTAACTTGAAACGTAAACCAACAAATTTTGAGGGGAGGTTAAAATTTTTTTTTCTTGGTCGATTCCGAAGGTTCATTATTGAAAATAATAAACCAAAATTACGTTTTTCCCAATATTCTTTCAATGCCAATACATTCTTCTCAAGGGTGAAAATATTTCAATCTTGCATTTTATCATAACGAAAGTAAAAATTTACGTTTTTTCCAAGTATGTTACTAAAGTCTGATGATAAATTTAGTCTTGTGAGGAACACAGGGAATGGAAAACTTTTTTTTTCTTCATTACAGGATAAATGAGTCAGGAGAAATCGCTTTCATTTTATATTTTTGTTTTAATCAATGACAAATAGTTTATGAAACACTCGTATGTCTATGTTTACCTCTGCTTACCATTTTTTTCTACAACTACCAAGATTGATTAATTTTTGGCCTTGGCCAAGGTAATGTCAAGGCCCAGTGCATTGTTGTGAGGCTTACTGGACATTCCTACTTGCCGCCTTTCACCCATTGAGAGAGGCGAGATTTAGATGGGGCCTGATGGATATTCGTGTAAATTAGATAGGCATCCAATGAAGCTATTCTTAGTTGAACAGGACACATCCAGCAGTTACACAAAAACAATTTTCCGGCGATTTCTTTTTTAAATTTTTCCTAAAAATTAACTAAATTTTAGAGAAATTTTCTAATGCGATCCAAATATTTGAAAACCTAAAAATACACTGTGATCTTAAATATGCATAAAAATGAGCAATTAAATTGCTTATAAATTGTTGGAAACAACTAAAAACCTTTCAAAACGGGTTCCTATGAAAATTCAGAGCTTGGAAACTGAGTATCCAAAAATCTTGTATCTAGTACCTAATAACATGAAATTTCAATGGTCTTTCTTCACGGAGAAACGTTCTGGATGGGATTACCACAATCACCACAGTGGGATTGTGGCTCGCAGTTACAATTCACCATCTTGGGGCCACCACGAGCGAATATAGCTCGACCAGCTGATCAGGAACAATCCCAATTTGTCATTAGAATTTTGTAGTCTCAGATAGGCTTCCTGTGGAATATTCAGTTTCATGATGTCACAAGGACAAAAATTTTGTTGCGTCGATGTTCTAAAGGGAAGCTGAGTTTGTCATTTGTACTCAGCATTGGCGAAGTCTTTGTAAAATTTCAGTTTAGTGAGGCCTCGGGAGAGAATTTAACTCGCCAAGCTGATCAGGAAGTTGCTCTGTATGTCATTCGAACGCTGCAGTTTCAGACAAGGCTATAATATTTCAGCTACATAGGGCTATTAAGAGCTGTCATACGTACTTAGCTAATAGAACGAAACCGAACCAAAGTTGTTCATAAAGCTTTAAACTAAAAATACGAGTGGACATTTTGATTTCTTTGGTTTCACATTTCGCACCCCTCGTGGAACAAGGGAACAACTCAAAAAAGGTGATTTTTGGAAAAATCGAGTTTAAAGTTTTGCCCTTTTTCAAATGCCATTATCTCAATGGCAACATGTTAAATGGTGTTGATTCTCATGAAAACGTGTTCCAAATATAAAGGCTTCAATAGCTCTTACTGTGACGCAAGGCAGATGAATTGCTTGTATTCCACGGACGAGTCTTGCAGTTCCTATCCATGGAACAAAGACAAGCCTGCTCTCCCGTGGAGCAAAACTTAATTATCCCCATTTCGACCTGCCACGGACAAAATATACCACTCCAGCTATCCAAAAATTGTGCTAATTCAAAAATGGAATTTTTTGGGTTGGTCCTTGTTCTACACTGTTCAAAATTCCTTCAATGTTCGTTTAATGGTCCATTTTTCAAAGACGACTTTGAGAATCTTCTTAAGGATTATCTTCGTAGAAATGAACGAACCTCTGGGTAACAGTTGACAGTGTTTTTATACGAGTATCAATATCTCTATAACACGAACTGACGCGGCAAGTACTGTTGAGGCGAAGTTCCTCGCCCTATCGTACAAACCCGTACCAAAAAGATGGAAGTTATCAAATGTTTTTGAACCAATTTCTCGGGGATTAGGGTTTAATCTTGAAGAGTAAGCTCTAGGGCTTGGGAGACCTCGTTCCTTTCTCTCGATTGAGCCCCCCCCCCCGTCAACCATTACAATAGTCCTTCTACCCCCACCCCTCCACCACCACCACTTCAGCCTTTGCTTCCATTAGACCGCCCAAATCCTACTCGACGTTTCCTCTACTTCCTTCTGCTCCACCATTTTTTTAGGCTTTCTCTTAGATTTTGTTATTTTTTTGTTTCTTCTTCCTTCTTGAGTATCGTTTTTCGTATCATCTGAAAACTAGGTCGCGACTGGCGGAAAATAAACGTTTTCGAATCCCGCGGTGACGAAATGATTTGCCTTCGGAGAGAACAATGTCGTGCTGAGCTCCACAAACGATTACGCAAACAGATAATGGAATAATTTGAGCGAAACAGGAGAAATCGTTTTTAGTATAGTCTAGGTAATTGTTATTGACCGCTTGGAGGACCTTGATTTCGCTGGTGAAGAAGAAGAACAAGAAAATCGTTCATTTTCAACGATCCTCAGTACAATCAACGAAATAAAACTCCCAATTAACTGTCTTCTTGATTCGCCGTCTCCAAACGAAGGTTGGCGATCCACATTGCTAGTTCCTCCCTATCTGCAGCCGCTCTGAAAATATCAATGGACGAGCAATTAAACCACCTTCTCAGGTCCTTCAGCCACGAATTTTTCCTCCTTCCAACCGAGCGTTTCCCAGGAGTTCTGCCCTCAATCAACCTGAGGAGGCTGTATCGATCACCGCGTATCACAGGACCAATGTATCGAGTCTTCCTCTCTTTCAGGGTGAGTAAAAGCTCAACGGACTTACACATCCGTTGGAGCACTTCAATGTTCGAGACCTTCTCGATCCAGGATATCCGCAGCATGCGCCGGTGTATGTACATCTCGAAAGCTTCGATGTTCTTTTCAATCTTGGGATCAAGTTTCCAACTTTCGCAGCCATATAGAAGCACCGAGAACACATAACACCGTATCATCCTCATTCGAAGGTCCGCGGAAAGATCTCTGCGCGTAAAGAAGTTCCGCACCTGACAAAATGCGCTCCTGGCCATTTCAATTCGTGCTCGGATCTCTTTTTTGCATTCGCATTGCTCATTAGCTTGCGCACCGAGGTATTTGTACGAAGAAACCTGTTCGATTCGAGTTCCATTGACAACCACTTTGGCCGTTTTTCGATTCTTGGAAAACACGAGGACCTTAGTCTTGGCTACATTCAGGTACAGCCCATTATTCTCGCTATGACGCACCACAGCATCCACAATGGCTTGGAGATCCTCCGGGCTCTCAGCAATCAACACGGTGTCGTCAGCATACCGAAGGTTGTTGAGAACGACACCGTTCACTCCACCCCTCTCTCTAGTAGGTACCTTGTCAAGAGCCTCACGAAAAACTGCTTCGAAATGGAGGTTAAAAAGCAACGGAGAGAGAATACATCCCTGACGCACACCTTTTTCGATAATAATTTGCTCTGATGTTGTCTGCTCCCCGTCGATTTGAGCACTTCAATTAGCTCCTCATGCTTGATACTGTCAAAGGCCTTCCGGTAGTCAGTAAACGATGCATAGACATCGAAATTCATGTCGCGGCATCTCTGCAACAAGAAATTTAAAGAAAAAGGGCCTCCCGAGTGTCTAATTAACTGTACTCTGTTTTCTCGTCAGCCGGAGGTTTGGGTTTCAGAAAATGAAGAAGAGAAAGGAAGGGAGAGACAAGAAAATCTACAATAGAAAACCACTTATAAAAACTCTAGGCTCAACTTACAAATTAAACTGCCCCTACAAATCAAACTGTTGATTAATTAACTCTCCAGAGTCAATTAATCAGCAATTAATCGGGACATCTGTTCAACACATATAAATATTTACTTACTTAATTAATATAATTGGGTTTATGTCATGTATAGTGTACAAGTTGATCACATCTATGTTTCTTTTTCAGGTACAGCGGGTGTGGACTGAGGGTGAACGGAAGCGATGGCCAGGGAGGCTACCACCCTCAGCGTCCGAACCGCTCGTACTACTCAACAGGTATGTGCAATTGATTTACCTACTACCTAAAAAAGTCATTACCGAAGATAGGGAAGCTTTGTAGAGATTGAAGCTGGAACCGTCACCATCCACCTTAATTATGCCCCCCCCCCTCTGCATTTCATTCAAATCGATTTCTAGAATAGAAACCTGTTTGGAATACCAGAGGTGGGGATTTTAATAAATTCAATTCAATATCAATTCAATATCTTTTTTTATTGTTATCGTACAATCTAGTACACAACAATCGTCAAGGTAGGTTATAATCTAATTAAATTAACGTAGGTACATAGATCAAGAAGGTACATATATCAAGAAGTGAAAAAGAAACGCATTACTGTGAAATAAAAAGACGCAAAATAGGAACTTGAATATGTGAAACAGGAACTTAGGTGGTCGGATTGTCCAGGAACAGAGGTAAGTGTGGAGCGCCACCGCACAGGCCGGAGTGTCCCGACCGGCCCGGACCCACCCACCATAGCGGCTCCCGGGGCTACCTATCCATTTCTGGGGAGGTAGCCCTGACGAACAGCGCGGTCTACCATAAAGGCAGACCACCCGTTCCCCTGAAAGAACCAAGGGGGCCGACCCCAAGCCGGCCAATGCCCGAAAGCATTCAGCACAACAGGCACACACATGCATACGTAACGCACAATCACAGTCATTCCTAATATCACAGTCGAGGTACAAGATTACAGTCAGTTTAGATCACAGGTAGATTATAACTAGATAAAAAATGAAATAATAACAATTTTAGCAAGTGAGAGTACTAGGTATATTCCTCTGCTGCTTAAAACTGAAAAACAGATAAGAATATTTTGAATAGATAGTAGTTAAAACATAACAGGCTTAGATTTGCAAAAATCAATCCTATTACTCCAGGCTTCAGATTTATGCAAATAGTTGGCAACAAGTTGACAAAATAATAACTAAATAAAGGAAGTCCTTCTAACTTAAGATTGAAATGTTGAAAAGGAAAGATAGTTCACACAGATATGCTCAAAACTATGCCTTTCGCAATAGTTGTTAGATCTGACGGTGTGAGGATGTGCAAAAGATGATACGCAGACGGGAAGCACGCACATGCAGACCTCTGAGACTGCCTGGTGCTGTTTAGTTGTTTATCCATTGTGACCAGAAATCAGGAACCCGATTTTGAGCATGTACACCTAGACTTTCCCAGAAAGTATGGCAGCATTGCCGGATGTCGCTGCTTACAATGGAGATCAGTAGATTCCTCCTGCTGGTGCTACGATGAGATAATGACGACCCACGCTCAATAAGTATTCTTTTTTGGGGTGCTGCCGACCCTGGATGGATGAAGAAGAAAGACTGTTGTGAGGCATAAGTGAAGCATGGAGAATGACTGAATAGTTACGACTGTTTGTTGAGCCCAAGGCACGCAGGGCTAAGGGCACAGTTCTCTTCCACTTCACTCACTATCAAACTATCTGAAGGTCTAGCAGGTATCGAAACAATAATAATTATGTGGCCCTGAACAAAACTTACTTCCAGATACATAGTTCTATATAGGTCTGCATCCAGCAAGAGTTTTAGATAGATTTGCTGAAGCTACAATACGAGAATTAGTATTCGGGAGAGACGGTTCACAGTCTAGGGAAATTTGACAATGAAGACGAGAGATCAAATCTGGACACCTCACTTTCCCACCCTGAATCGTTGCTTCTCTGCATTCTCTGCAAAGATATTTCTGGGAAGATCTGCTGGCGCTGCAATAAGCGTTCAAGTTCCTTAGGAGGGACAATGTGCAGTTCTAAACACCTCTTCAATAAAGACCAGAGATCCCTCCCATCCATAACCTTTGCTCCTCTGCATCACATTCAGATATATTTCTGGAAAGATCTGCTGGCGCTGCAATGAAGACGAGAGGCCGAAGCTGGTTCTAATGGCGCTAGAGAAACCCCTCCCCCCACTTCAGCATCTCATCCAGATAGAGTTCTAGATTAAAAAGTTCTAATTACTTCGAACCCCATGCCAACTTCCCCCACTCCCTCAATTTTAATTGTGTCGTGCGATCGATTCCCTCTTAAACAACGACTTCCCTCCACCACCTCCCTCACTACCACCGGTAGGGTTAGACAAGGGACGAATGGAGGGGGCAAAAGAAGAAAAATCCACTTGATAAAAAGAACCGGTCCGACAGACAAGGTCTCCCAATTAGCCGTCGATTCCTTTTTATGGCGCTTTTTTGTGTCCCCCTCCACGCAGAAGGGAAGATTCTCCCTTTGTTCCGTCTTAATCGAACTTGGATGCCCCGAGGCTAGAATAACTTCGTGGAATTGGTTCAAATTCGATATTTAAAACGATTCGTGAATTCTAATGTGCCAAAGTTTATTTCTCCAATTCCCTCCTGGTCTATGCTCTAACTGAAGAGACTAGAATACTTATTCTGATCTGTATATTATATTTCAGGTAAGAGTATTCCAGTCTTTTTTGTGCCAGTCAAACTCTGTATCTGAAAAATGTTAAGGAAAAATGTTCCTATTGTATGTTTTGAACTCCCCCTCCCCCCTCCTCGAACATACTTTCTTTAAATATTTTGGACCAACGCAAGCCTCATCCTGTTTGACTCCACCCCATCCTTGACGACAATAAAAGAAGCTCAGAAACACAAAATGCGATTGAAAATTTCCATTTTGGATGACACAGATTTTATGACTAAGCTTTCTTATTTTCGGAAGTGAGGAAGTAAAATGAAGAAATGAATTAGCAATTCTAAAATTTGGCTTGAAAAATCACGAAAATGTGGAATTTGATTGGAAAAAGCCATAATTGGATCTCTAGAGTTTTCCCATTTCAATTCTACTCTTTAGAAGTTCACTAGAGCTTCATATTGTTAATAATAATTAAGAATTTACTTTTATTTTTACTTTTCGCATCGACATTTGCTCTGTAGAACAAGATCTGTCGAGTTTTAGATTGATCGCAGTGCCTACCTATGAAAACTTTAGGTTCACACTCGCCTGAATCTGAAAAGGACTTTTCCCTCCCTCGGTTGAAGTTGAATTCGAAAAAGACAGTCTCTCGTACATAAAGAAAACCGAGTTATTTCCCAGACTCTCGACAAAATACTCGCTCAGGAGTTGAATAAAACGAAATCTCCGAGAAAAACCTGTCTGATTCGCGACTGTCGACCGCCCTCGGCGAGAAAGATCATTCATCCATTTTCCTCTCCGCGGTTTTTCCACGAGAACTTTTAATCGAGTTTTGCCACTATTCGATTCTTTGACGCCGAGTCAAGCGGAGAGTCTGGTTTCCATAGAGTCTCAACTCGTCACGGGCCGGAAATCGAAAGAAAGGTTATAACAAGCCTCTTGAGGCCACTGATGGAAGCGAAATATGCATCGTGAAATAGCCAATCTTCGATTTTTTTTTTTGATCGATGAACAATATTATTAGACTTTGTAAGTCCCTAAATTAGCACCAATAGATGGGCAATTAGCATGTTGTAACTAGTATCCCAAAATCATATGAAATTCTCAAAGATTTTGGTTTTTATTTTCAATAAAGATCCTTTGGAATTGATAAAGAAGCATGAAATTTCAATTCCCTCCAAAATGTTATGGTTTAAATTTCAAAGTACGTAGAATCCAAAAAGCGAATAAAATCCAAATTAATAATAATACAATAGAGGTTGCACCCATAGAGATAGAAGGTAGAGAGGAAACGCCTTTGTCCGACTGGTCGGCCGGTGAAAAGGAAAGTTCACCCCCTTCTCGTCCGGGCCGAAAAATAGGAGGTACACTCGCCCTATAATTCTGTGTTTGAAGATAGGAGGATTGACTTTGAAATACATTAGGTCGAAACGTGAAAGAGCATTAAATAATCTATAGAGTCATGTGCATATCATGGAGCTACGTTGGAATGTGATGGCATTACAGAGGCTGGAAGTAAAAACGGATTTTGTGCTGCACATTATTTTGCCTTGTTGGAATTCAACATTTCATTTTCAAATAAAGCATGACGTCACGTATCAAAAGAAAATTCTAATTACTTCCTTTAACGTGTGCTTCGTAGAATTTGAGGACATTCATGTTTAGAGTCGTTAGAGTTTACCTGTTCAAAAATTAATATACTGCATTTTTTCAATAGAATTAAATTGAATTTTTAACTGAATTGAGAATTGAATTTTAAGAATCAAATAAGACCACCCAGAGCTCCGTAGGACAAACGGTTCGCTCCCTATTAGAACTTGAGGGTTGGAATTGAATCAGAAACACGAGTGTGAATAGCAAAAGAGGCCTAATCTCCATTCAAATTTTAGCTGACCAAAATGCGATCGTTCCTTTCTTTGAGTTGTTTCTTAATGAAGGCTCCCACTACTCTTTATTTCTTCGAATTAGTGTGTAGCGATAGTATGGCTGGTAGAAAGTGTCAATGGCAAAGCTGGGTTCTTTGCAGTCGAGTGATCTATATAGAAAAATAATAAACCATTGTGTAGTAATTTGTAGCATTTAAGTTTTGAAAATTTGTTAAAGAACTTTAAAAAAATTATTTTTTGATTTTTTTTTTTTTTTCCAACTTGAAGAGCTTCTTGTTATTTTATAAAATATGAATGATGTATCCTTAATAAGAATTCTTGCAATCTCTACAACAAAGTTCTTGAAATGTGAGAATTCTCTGGAAAATATAACATGTATTCAATCTCGAATAGTTTTCAACTGTTATCTTACCCGTGGACTCCACAACTGAAGAGTTTTCTTTCAAACGGGCTTATATCCATTTTTTACACTTTTCGTTTTTTTCACGGATTCTGGATCTTTGGGATAAGGGTCTACCACCGGAGTTGTATTCCTTCCGAAACGGTTTGTATCCCGCTTTAAAAGCTAGGCTAATAATCGGGTTTGCTGACAAAACGGCTTACATCCATGCCGTTGTTTTTAATAAACACTTTTAGTTTGCTATTAACATGGAGCATGCTTTAGCCATCAACTAACTAAGCAAAAACGTGACGAAACCTTGGAACGAAAGTAGCGCGGGATTTCGTAATGATTTTCACTTACAACCGACCCGTTTCTTGGGAAATGTCTCGCCGTTAGTTTCCATCCCACGAAAATCGTTCGCCACTCGTTGAAAAGCCCTCAATTTATGCGTCAATTATATACTGCCAAGACAGCTGTAAATATGGACGAATTTGAGATATACCTCTGATTTAAAAGAACTGTAAACAACATTCGCGATAAAAACAACATCGATTTAGTTGATTATATTGATGTTGTTGGTCGGCTTGGTTTTGGTTTATTATTTTCAATGATTTTTTTTTTGTTTTCACGGGAGTGGGGAAATTCTTTAAGGGCAAAGGGGAAGTTCACCCCAACAGTGTTGGACTCTCTGCATTGGGCCTACCTACTAAAACCCCACTCCCTCTGCTTAGGACTCACCCCGGAACCACTTGTACAGTATTACTTCAGGGTGAGCCCTTTTTTTTGTGCCAAAAGGCTGCTCCTACTTCTGGTCTCTCATTCAATTCTATTCCTCATCTTCTTCTTCCCATCTTCCATCCAGCTTTTATTACTATTTTTTTTGCTTTGAGGACTTCTGTGACAAATACTGCCATTGCGTCCCAGCTCGACTTGACCTTAATCATAATAGAAATAATAAACCTTTGTGTAATAATTTGCTGCGTTTTTCTTCACACAACTTCGTTTTTTTCAAAGTTGCTCATATCCATCGTTATTCATCAAATGGGCTTATATCCGAATAAGAAATGGCAAAATTTTGAAATTTGGTCTTACAATCAAAAGTTCCATGAACAAGCCATTTGGAAAATTTGTGAACCCTAGACATCTTCCTTCTCCATGAAATTAGTTTTTCTCAATTAACCACAAAACATCTCAAGTGGATATAAGCCCGTTTGAAAGACTCCTCGACTGCACTTGGTGGCCCGAAGTACGCGGGGCGACGGTGCCTGAGTGCCAACGCCCTCCCCCGGCCGTGGCCTCCCCATTCCGATCGATACCACCTTCTCCCATTCCTGATGGGGCTCTCTCCATTCACAACCTCATTAAGTGGCCTCAACTTCCACTTCTCTTTCGTAATACTGGCGAACTTGAGGGTGTCTTATAGGGCGGATTCGATTAGTCCGATTTTTCAACCGACCAACTGCATGAAGCGTTGTGAAACCAAAACGCTGCAAATTATTACACAATGGTTTATTATTTTTATATAGATCATTCGTCTGCAAAGCCACGAGAAGAGGTATCGCGTTGCATTTTTTGTGGCAAAAAAAAAAGTGTCGCGAAAAATTCCTTAACCCCTAGCCAAAAGACATAATCCGTGTCAATAGTTGTGTCATGATTAGAAACAGAAGATTTATCGTACGTAAAACACTTAAATTCTCGTAGCGAGTGAACGGTTTGTCCTACAGAGCTCCGCGTGGTCTCAAAAAATTCTGAAAATTCTATAGAATCCTAAATTGAAGGAAAAACAATACCTTTATATCAAAATTTTTTTAGTTAGGGCGTTTTCAAAATTTCAAAATTCATTTTGGAACCCTTGGAAGTGACCTACATCAACCAAAATCTTCGGGGCACAACTAGACCCCAAATGGAGCCTACATACCAAATTTCATCAAAATCGGTCAATGCTAAGTGGCAAAAGTGCCGCGTACGGCGGACGGCGGACGGACGGCCAAATTTTTATTCGATTTTTGGATTCTACGTACCTTGAAACGTAAACCATCAAATTTTGAGGGGGTGTTAACATTTTTTTTTCTTGATCGATTCCAAAGGTTCATTATTGAAAATAATAAACCAAAATTGAACTTGCACTAATATGACAGGAAATTTAATGCTCTTTCCAATGGTATAATCAAATTTGAATTTACTACATCAATTAACGGATCTATGACAGTTTTAGTGAAAAAGGTCGAAAACACGAATAAATTCTTAACACATTTCCGGCCACTGATGCGTTTTCGCATCGACTTTTTTTTTAATATTGAAAATAGTGGAAAATCTTCGTAGGAGAATTTTTTCTCGTTCATGCTGTTTCTATATTCCTAAAGAAATCCTTTGACATTCGGGAGCTCGATGCGACTTTGGAAATTTTTCTTTGAAAAGGAGGCCTTTTGGCCGAAAGCATGATTATGGTGGCTCTATTCGATCCTGGGCGATTGAGCGTTCTGGGCCACGAGTCGGATAAATCAAATCGATTTGGAAGACTGAGACCTCTTAAATCCCATTAAAATGTAAAATTCATAAAATTTGGAGTATTTTTGGTCTCAATTGGTGGGCAAATTATGCCTTATTTCGACCGCCATCTTGTAGAAGAGTTCATCCTCCTCCTCTCACTTCTCTGTTATTTCCACTCTTGGCTTGAAATGGGTTAAAAGTGAAATAACTCAAAAACGAAGCCTCTAAAAAAACGCTGCAAATTATTACACAATGGTTTATTATTTTTCTATATAGAACACTCGTCTACAAAATCACCAACAATCCAATATGAAGAAAAAAAATAAATAAAAAAATAAAAAAATAAAAAATAAAAAAAATCAAAAATAAAAAAAATCAAAATCACCAACCATCGATCGCATTTTGGTCAGCTCTAATTTGAACGGAGATTAGGTCTCTTTTGCGATTCACTCTCGTGTTTTGATTTATATATATATATTTCAATATAAACCCTAAAATTTAATTTTAGTAGGGAGCGAACGGTTTGTCCTACAGAGCTCCGCGTGGTCTCAAAAAATTCTAAAAATTCTATAGAATCTTAAATAGAAGGAAAAACAATACCTTTATATCGGAATTTTTTGAGTTAGGGCGTTTTCAAAATTTCAAAATTAATTTTGGAACCCTTAGAAGTGACCTACATCAACCAAAAGCTTCGGGGCACAACTAGACCCCAAATAGAGCCTACATACCAAATTTCATCAAAATCGGTCAATGCTAAGTGGCAAAAGTGCCGCGTACGGCGTACGGCGGACGGACGGCCAAATTTTTATTCGATTTTTGGATTCTACGTATCTTGAAACGTAAACCATCAAATTTTGAGGGGGTGTTAAAATTTGTTTTTTCTTGGTCGATTCCAAAGGTTCATTATTGAAAATAATAAACCAATATTGCTAAGAGACGATTTTTTGTAAGAAATTAGTTGTAGAATTGACCCCTATCTGATGGTGCGCCCTTAACGTTTACACCCTGTATACAAATTTTTTGAGTTAGGGCGTTTTCAAAATGTCAACCCTTATTTTTCAACCCTTAGAAGTGACCTACATCAACCAAAATCTTCGGGGCACAACTAGACCCCAAATGGAGCCTACATACCAAATTTCATCAAAATCGGTCAATGGTAGGTGGGGAAAGTGCCGCGGACGAACGGCCAAATTTTTATTCGATTTTTGGATTGTACTTTCCTTGAAACGCATACCAACAAATTTTGAGGGAGGGTTAAAAAAATGTTTTTCTTGGTCGATTCCAAAGGTTCATTATTGAAAATAATAAACCAAAATCACAAGTTTCTTGAATTTCATCAACTACTGGATCTCATTCTACTAGACTATTCAGGACTTATTTCTGGTATGTTTCTGGTGTTTGCAGGAAATTGTTGCATTATAATAATTCATCGGAAAGTTTGTTGTTCATCGCCAAAAAATACCCGCAAAATGCGTGAACATTGTAGAGGAGGGATTGATTGGTACAACATGGATACCACGCCTTTTTGCTCGGCATATTTTACCCAAGGAGTGATTATTTTGGAAGGGTCTGAGATGAAGATTATAATAAATAGAAGATGAAATTTAAACTGGGTTAAGACAGAATAGCTTCGTTACGAGGGTGTGATTCTTGAAGAGATCAGATAGGTGAATCCACGCGATATCCGTTTTCCGTACCTGCAAATGTTCCTCTTTAATTCACCCTGTGGAGAAATCCGGAGAGGAGAAAATTCTTTGAAGGCTTCTGACGTCCCAAATGAAAAGGGAAAATTCTTCTGTCGAACCGGAATTCCCTTCCGTTTGTTTCAAAATGAAACTCGAGAAAACCCGCAGGTTTGAAAGTATTTTCAACTCGAATAGTCGACGGGAACAGAAAAGAGTTGAGTACATATTGGTTAACGAGGAAGGCTTAAGGAAAAGCTTCGAGGGGGTAACCCTTCCATTGAAGGCCCCCATTTATCAACGTCTCCGACTTAAGAAGGGAACTGTTGGAGGGGGATACTGAGGAAAACCCCTTTCTATTGATTCCTTATCTAATTCACCCGAGTTCAGACTATTATCTAATGAAGTGTACTGAAACTGGGTATTTCTTCGAACGAAATTCAACGGCTGGAGAATCACTTGCTATTCAAGCGTTGAGATTCGAGCTCAGTGCTGGTTGGTTTGATTGAATCAGAACAAGTTGGCCCGATTGCTTCTTCTGTGCTATTCCATTGCACACTGCGAAGAACAAAAGGCAGTTAGAAAACGAGTTACTCGAATTTTCGGTTTGAACCTTCTTGACCATAACGCTCATATCCTAGAAGAGGGGTACAAGTCCAAAAATGTGATTTCCGGGAAATCGCTTTCAAAGTTTTACACAAACAAATAGCTATATCTCCATGACAACACGTTTAATGTTAATGATATTTGGGGAAAATGTTCCCGTACTAATGCTTCTACAGCTCATGGACCGAAATTATTCTTTTCGCTAGTGAAGAAGGAGTGGGGGGAATATGTTTGTCAAATTTCTTCGATTTTTGGTGTTGTTCCCTTTTTTCGTGGACAATACTTCTTTATATCAGAGATGTGCCCTTTTTTTCATGGACGATTTTTATTCTTTCCCAAATGATTAATTTGGTTTTAAATGAGAATTATCATGACTTGAGGTGTATAAAACGAGAATTTATTAGATTGGGAGTTGTCGGAAAAATAAAACAGATTGAAAACGGAAGATATTTATAATTCTGTCTCCAAAAATATTCTTAAAATCTATAATCAAAGATAACCAACGTGTGATTTCGAGTTCAATCCCCCCCCCCCCCTCCTCACACCATTCCTTCTTCAACGGTTTCAGTACAACCACTACAACTTTCATCGGTAGTTTCGGTAGGTAGTCTGTAGGAGTAGACATTCAAGGTGAAACATACCAGTGGCACCACTAATTTGTTCTATGGTGTCAAAATTTATAGTTCATGAAAATACAAAGGTTTATTCATAAAGATTCAAAGCTTGGGTACCATTAATAAGCCCTAAATGAACCAAAATATCGAAAAATCGTAATTTTGTGAATATCATCCCTCCACTTGCCTCTTCCTAATGATAATTTCAGTACTCTGGCGACTTAATGTTAGTCAGTTAGTTATCTGAGTCGAAAAAAAGAAACACGCGAATCGGCTGAAATTGAGGAGTAGGTAGCGCGCTCAACGTGCTGTCATAATGAGCCTTACTTTCTAAATAACCCCTCGTTCATCCTCCGTTTACTCTAATCTCAAAATTTCAGCAATGTAGTGCAAAACTAGATAGATTTCCACGTCGAACAAAAAAGAAACACTCAAATCAGTGGGAAATTGAGGTTTGAGCGAAACACACAAGATTATGCTTTAAAAAAACCAAATTTTAATAGTTTCTACTCCCCCTCCTCCTTCAAGGCAAAATTTAATGCGGATGACGTGGTCCACAGCGCTAGATAAATTTTAGCGTTGAACAATGGAGGAACCACGCGAATCGGTTGGGGAATAATGCCTGGACAAACACAAGAGACACAGACTGATGGATTTTCTTCCGTGGATTTGGGTTTTGAAAGGACTAAAACGGATTAGTATCTGGTTATTTTGTTTTCCGTTGAGTGTTGTCCACCTTTAACCCAGATTAATCGCATATTCAAGGATGCCCAAGTCTTACAACGTCCTAGAAACGCAAGTAGGTAACCATCTACCTACCTGCTGTTAAATAGCCACAGCATGATGGATGAAATAATTAGGAAACCGTGTAAATTATTATAATTGTGATTATTTTTGCAATTATTATTTTTCTGTAAAGATCACCAGTCAACTACCTTCTTGAGACAAGGTCAGGAGGGGGGTCCTTTTGGCTAGGCTCGAGGGAACGGAGTGCTCAAATAAATTGCACAATAAACATGCATTTATCATTGTTGATCGTCTTGATTGTGATAGTAGTTTCCAAAAAATTAACACTAGGTTTCTTTAATTGAGGAAATCATTTAATAGAGGTGATACGTCCACTTTAGAGGGTAGCACTGGGCTTTGTGCCTGTCTTCTGCAAACGTAGGTGGCTCGCCCCGTCCATCGAACAAAGAACTTTCAGCATTCAGGCGGAGGGGGATTGAGCTAGGCTTAAGTTTGTCTTCTAGGGATGAAAAACAGCACTTCCACTACCCAAAACTGCTCCTAACTCAAAAATGACATTTTTGGACTTGTACCCCTCTTCTAGGATATGAGCGATAAAACACGAAAATTTTTGAGTGTATTTTGAGTTTGTTTACGAAGGTTCCAATATGAACTATGAACTGACAATTTATGATAGCAGCAATAGCTTTAAAGGATCAAAAGATTTTCATAGTTCAAATAAGGACTTTGAAACCGATGGGTTCTGAAGACCGTGGAATCGAGAACTTTCCTCACTTTCTTGGGAGGAAACTCGGGAAAACTAACGACGTTGCGACTGGCACAACCTCGAAAACGACCTTTGAAGATGGAGAATGGAATGCGCGGGTTGGGAAGTGGAGGGCGAAAAGAGAATTTAGGGCGCGAGACTTCAGCCAGTCGACCCAATTTCACGGCTGAAAGGCGGGATTTCACGGTAGACGAGGATTTTCGCTTTTGACCCGGAGGAAATTCGTCTTTTTGGGGTCGAGGTGCCAATGATGGGTTCCCGAATAACTTTTATTACGCACAATAGAAGGTTTGCCGAGTGATTATTGCACACAGCAAGATAATTCTGCCTGAAATGCAATTGATAGAAGACATCAGAAAATGTCATTATTTGATGATAGTGGTGGAAGTTGAGCTAGTTAGAAGGATGTCATACGCAAGCGCAGCGGCTACTACTGTGTGTTTGTGTGCACAGTAATTAACATAAAATGTTCATAATTTGACGATTAACCCATTTGAAGCCGACGGTAGTAGTATTTTACAGAATGCTGGCCGAAGTAAGGCATCATTTGCTCACCAATCGAGAGCAAAAACGCTGCAAATTATTACACAATGGTTTATTATTTTCTATATAGATCACTCGTCTACAAAATCACCAACCATCCAATATGAAAAGAAAAAAAAAAAAAAAAAATCAAAAAAAAAAAAAATCAAAAAAAATCAAAAAAAATCAAAAAAAAAATCAACATCACCAACCATCGATTGCATTTCGGTCTGCTCTAATTTGAACGGAGATTAGGCCTCTTTTGCGATTCACACTCGTGTTTTGATTTATATATATATATATTTCAATATAAACACTTAAATTTTCGTAGTGAGCGAACGGTTTGTCCTACAGAGCTCCGCGTGGTCTCAAAAAATTCTAAAAATTCTATAAAATCTTAAATTGAAGGAAAAACAATACCTTTATATCGAAATTTTTTGAGTTAGAGCGTTTTCAAAATTTCAAAATTGATTTTGGAACCCTTAGGAGTGACCTACATCAACCAAAAGCTTCGGGGCACAACTAGACCCCAAATGGAGCCTACATACCAAATTTCATCAAAATCGGTCAATGCTAAGTGGCAAAAGTGCCGCGTACGGCGTACGGCGTACGGCGTACGGCGGACGGACGGCCAAATTTTTATTCGATTTTTGGATTCTACGTACCTTGAAACGTAAACCATCAAATTTTGAGGGGGTGTTAAAATTTTTTTTTTCTTGGTCGATTCCAAAGGTTCATTATTGAAAATAATAAACCAAAATGCTCCAAATTTTATGAATTTTACATTTTAATAGGATTTCAGAGGTCTCAGTTTTCCAAATCGATATAGTTTATCCATTTCATTGTCAAAAATTTTAAAAAATCTATATAAAATCTAAAAATTAATTTTTATGAACCGGAATCTGTTTCGACTCATGGCCCAGAACGTTCACTCTCCCAGGTCCAAATTTGAGCAACATGCTCAAAAAATTTCATGCTTTCGTTCAAAAGACTTCTTTTTCAAAAACAAATTCCCAAATTGAATTGAGCTCGCGAATGTCGAAGACATTTTTCTTTGAAAAGTTTAGGAACAGCATGAACGAGAAAAAATTCTTTTACAAAGATTTTCCACTATTTCAATATTTAAAAAAATCATTATTATGACGATGCAAAAATGCATCATTGGTCGGAAATGGGTTTAAAAAAATTCTCCCAAGTTTGGTGGGCTACCTCTGCTACCATATCTATACCTTAAAGCACAAAGGGGCTATGTCCATCCATCTTCCACATTTTAATTTTTTTTTCAACTTCAGAAAAACTCTAATTTAACAAAACTATTATTGACCTTCTTGACGATTATAGCTCGAAAATTTCTTGAAGAAATTAAAGAATTTGGTGTAATAAGCCATTATTTTAGGAATTGTGCACTGGTGATAACTTCTTTTGCGTTTTCCTCAAAACTCCGTTTTTGGACATAGCCCCTTTGTGTTTTAAGGTATCGATATTATGGTTGCTACCATATGGTTGGCTACCATATTATGAATATTTTTTGTTGATTATTGTTCACACAAACACACAGTAGTAGCCGCTGCGCTTGTATGACATCATTTTAACTAGCTCAACTTCCACCACTATGGAGCCTTTAATTTATTATATTTGTGTAGATTTTTCAACTTTTATTGAAAATAAACATAAGGTTTGTCTATTGACATCGCCTACTAACCTTAATATCGAAGAAGGTTAACCATCAAGTTTATTTTGAAAGAATGTTCCTACCAGCGAAACATCGTTATCCCAAAGTTGGGGCGCGTCTTCGTTACGAAATTCGGTTCTTGGTTGTTGTGAATCAGAACTGAGTGACAAGAAATTCTATTCGAGGAATCGAAAAAACGTTGCTAATGATAACAAAACGATTCTCCTTCTTCTTCACCAGTTATTTGTCATAACGCAACGATTAAGAAAATTTCCTGCTTGTTTCCAAAAATTCGTTATTGAAAATAGTAAACCAGAAGATGGCATTCGTTTTTGATCTGCTGAAGTTTGCATCACTTTTGTAGGTGAACGTTCATATGCGATTCACTCTCGTGTTTCTGATTCACCATTTGTCCTTAACAACTTAATCAACTTCTAAGTTCTTAACTCTTCTTCGTCTAACGGCCCAGTTACGTGAACCCCCTCGAGCTAGATAACTGTCAACTAGAACCGTCTGATGACGACTAAGCTCGCAGGGAGCATGTGAAATTATGATAAAATTCACAATCAACGCTCATTTAACGATGGTTCATCAATTAGGTAATTACTTATCCTCATAGGAAGCCAACGGTTGGTTCTATACAGCTCTGAGGAGGAAACATTGGATTTTAAAAAATCGTCAACATATTAAATTAATAGGAAAACAACACCTTGAAAAATTCAACCCCCTACTTTTCATCCATTAGAAGTTACTTACTGAAAATAATCAACAGCTTCAGAGCCCAACTAAAAGCCAAATGGAGCCATACGAGTACAGCAGTACAGACTGCACCAGATATTCCCCTAAAGGACGAGGTTTCAATCCGAAGAAGTACCCAAACTCGATACCTGGATGATTATGTGCAAAAGGTCGGGGTGAATGTGGTATTGTTTTGTTTCCTCATGCTTGCTGTTCAATGTAAAGGTTTGAATTTTCAAATTTATTCTATTTGATGGCAAATAGGGCGATTTTTGCTTACATTATCCTGCATTTTATTTTACAGATAGCGAGGAAGCAAAAGAGGTACTACCACACTCAGTTGCTTTTTCTTTCATCGGTACCTCTGTATATTCAGTGAGGTTGGGAGGAGTCGAAGGACTCGCGCGGATAGTTTTTCCTCTCGTCTAGAATGCCATGAAAATTACGACAGAAAGGAGAATTTTTCGGAGGAATCGCAGGAATAAGGGACTAGGAAAAACAAAAATATATCAGATGGGCGTGAAATGACCTCTGGCTCGGCTCCAGTTGTGGCCCCACAGGGGTCTGAGTTGTCCCGAGCGGGTCGTCCAGTCGGTTAACCCCATTCAGCCCTCACGACGGATAACAAACTCAAAGTGTCCCATCCTGCTCTATGATTCATCTCGGAAAACCCTAGGCGAAAATGGTGTCGTGAAGCGAGAAAGCGTTGTACCGTAAAACATCGTCTGCCAGGTTGGGTGGGCGGTAAAACTCACACTGATCATCTTAGACAATGGGGTAGTTGCATGATATTTTTGGTTCATTATTTTCAATAATGAACTCTGAAATCGAGCAAGAACAAAAACATAAATCACCAAGATAAAACCTAAAGATACAACGTACATAAAGAATACATACAACATTAAGTTACAACATGATACAACATAAATCACCAAGAACATAAACATAAATATACAAAAAGATACAACATAAAGCACCACATAAATAGAACATAAATCACCAAGATACAACATACATAAAGACTACATACAGCATAAAGATACAACAAGATACAGCATAGAGCGACACATAAATAGAACATGAATCACTAAGATACAACATAAATCACCTCATAAATAGAACGTGAATCACCAAGATACAACATAAATCACCTCATAAATAGAACATAAATCACCAAGATATAACATAAAGATACAACATACATAAAGAACACATACAGCATAAATATTCAACTAGATACAGCATAAAGCACCACATAAATAGAACATAAATCACCAAGATACAACATACGATATTTATTAAAAATACATACATTAAGATTCGTACATTAAGATTCGTACATTAAGTATAAATACAGCATAAAGTAAAGAGACAACAAGATACAGCATAAAGCACCACGTAAATAGAATATAAATCACCAAGATACAACATAAAGATACAAGATACAACATAAATCACCTCATAAATAGAACCTAAATCACCAAGATGCCAACCGCGTTTTTGTAGCACCCCCCCCAAACAATAAAAAATACCATATTTCAGTAGGTAAGGAAGAAACAAGGCCATAATAAACCATTTTTAAATAATAAGAGTTCAGTAAACCACCCAAAGATTTGAAAACATAAAAAAGGTTACGCAGCTTTTTGGCTAATGAAGTACTAATATGCAGGTCAAAAGTCAACTTGGAATCAAAAAAATAATAAAATAAAAACCTTTTTAACAAAAAAATGGACCGACCTCAAAAATGATGTCCGTAAACACCAAAAAGGGAAAAATAATAATCTCAGCGAAAATTTACTTATCTAGTAGGTTGTTGGACATAAATATCTAGTCAACAGATGGTAGGTATGTTGGAATACAAACAATTATTTGTAGTGTGATTCACACTTATCTGTACTCGTATTCATGTTTTGTATTGCACGATTGACGCATGTTGTAATACCCACCAGATCATTTGAGTAGTACTTAATAACCACAGCGTATCCAGATAGATAGGTAGGTACGCATTGAAGTCGCCGCCCTGCCCATCTGTAGACACAAACATCTTCTAGATCTTCTTCTTACCAACATGTTATTCTTTTTCGCAAATATACATACCTCCCATACTACAAACATGCTTCCACACCGAGTATGAACGTAAATATCAGTTCGTTTAATATTGTTGGAGTTTTGAACGTTGATTAGGTAACAACGCTTCCGAAGGTATCTTATAATATGTCCATCAATATAATAGGCAGTCTCATATAATAATAAAGTCTCAAAATACTCGTCACAACCATTCCTAGGATGGTTCACACTTACTATCATTCTCATAAGGCAGCAGAGACTTACTAGGTACCTGATAGTTAGGGGAGCACATTTGGATTCAATGGTACTCTTGTAATGCTAACCAGATCATCGAGTAAGGAATGTGTTTAGTTTGTGTCTACAGATGGGCAGGGCGGCGACTTCAATGCGTACCTACCTACCTATGTGGATACGCTGTGGTTATCAAGTACTACTCAAATGATCTGGTGGGTATTACAACATGCGTCAATCATGCAATACAAAACATGAATACGAGTAGGTACAGATAAGTGTGAATCACACTACAAATAATTGTTTGTATTCCAACATACCTACCATCTGTTGACTAGATATTTATGTCCAACAACCTACTAGATAAGTAAATTTTCGCTGAGATTACTATTTTTCCCTTTTTGGTGTTTACGGACATCATTTTTGAGGTCGGTCCATTTTTTTGTTAAAAAGGTTTTTATTTTATTATTTTTCCATTTTATATTATTTTTTATTTTCCACTTTTTAGTGGTCCTCAATATAAATCTAAAATTAATTTACCCGCACGATCAGTTTTCGGAATGTAGATCTATTTCCTAGATCGATCTCCTATACCATTAGATACCCAACTTTATTGTAAATGACGAGGAAGCTATGTGCTACACCCACATGGTAGAATACCCTCTCATCACCTAATTGTACTATATGCCTACCTCATATTTGGGACTGCACTATTCATTTCCGACAATCTCCTATACCATTACATGCCCAACTATATTATGGATGACTAGGAAGCTATGTGTTACACCCACTTGGTAGAATACACTCTAACTAACTATAACTGTACTATTACATACCTCATATTTAGTTGGGCACTATGCAGTTCTGACTATGCCCTCTACTATTACCTACCTAATCATGTTATCGGTGATGAGGGGGCTATGTGCTACACCCACTTGGTAAAATACCCTCTTATCAACAAATTGTACTACATATCTCATATTTGGTACAGCACTATTCAGTTCTGACGATCTTCTATACCATTACCTATCCAACTATATTATGAATGACGAGGGAGCTATGTGCTACACACACTTGGTAGAATACCTAACTAACAGTTCTATAATTATCGCTCATACTTGGTAGGAAAACTCACATACATGAGCATTCGTAGACACGTTTGATATGGCTCATGCAGGTTCTGACCTAAAAGCCACTATAATTTCCCCGTTTCTCATCCCCCGCAGCACCTTTTAGTTATCGGAACCCCCCTCATAAAGCATATCATTTTAAAGCTTACAATCAGTCCTTCAATTTGACTATACACAAATGGTCCTCCATCGACTCAGTCGGATGTCACAGGGCAAGAAGAGTGAATGCGGACCAATATTCCCGAAAACGGGAACCACGTTTTTCAACTTCTTTCACAAATGTTCGATACTTTTAACAAAGTAAAATGAAATCTGTTTGAAATGGGACCACCACGGATACTGGTAGAACACATTTCAAGAAGAATCAGACAGATTGGCACCAGAATAAAGAAATGCAAAGTGTTCAGACATACAAAAAAAAAAAAAAAATCGTCGTCCCACGACAACCCGAATTGAGTACCTCCTCTTTCGCGCGCCTTCGGCGCGTTGAAGTCGGTCAAAAATACACCAAGATACTTGGAACATTGAGAAAATGGAATGGGTGGGCACCCTCACAGATCATTCCCATGGCAGCTGTAAGAATGAAGTTTAATTACTTCATCCAATGAAAATTCTTTTCGTGAGTTCCCTGTGAATCTAACAACTGAAGTTTAATCTATAAGTATTGAGGCACAAGTAATTATGATCCATCCAAGTTCGAACTATATTCAAAACCTGGCACCTGGGTATATTCTGACCTTACTAAATCATTATAATTTTTAGAATAACAGATGATTGCTGTGTCGTCAGCAAACCCAAATACTTTACCCTCCAAGATAAATAGAACATAAATTACTAAGATACAACATAAAGATACAACATACATAAAGACTACATACAGCATAAAGATACAACAAGATACAGCATAAAGCACCACATAAGTAGAACATAAATCACAAAGATACAATATAAAGATGGTTTTGTAAATTATGATTTCATTTTGAGCTGAAACGTTCCTTCTATTCAGAAATGGTTTCAGACAGAACACACATATTATGTGCTCTTTGAACGTCAGCCACTTATCAAGGAATATTCCAAGGTATTTGTATCCAGTTGCTTTTGGTATAGGCTCTCCAGCATAAAATACTGGTGGCTCGTCATATTTTAAGTTGCAGGTTAGGTGACAATACACGATTTCGTGGAGTAGATTTTCGCTTCCATTTGGAACACCACTGGCCCAAAACCTCGAGGAGCTCCTGCAGTCTTCTTGTTGCTTCTGCTGTGCCCCTAAGGCATATTGAATATACAAAATCAGTATCAAATTAGTTGTACAATCGACCTGAACTTTGGTCAATCTCATAGTAGACACTGCATAGAATTGGGAACCACTGCCTTTAGGTCAAAGCCCTGGCAGACCGCGAACGGTCTGTAATAAATCAATCCTTATATTTCATCATCGGTCGGTAGTCAAACCACCCTTGGTCTCATTTTTCCTGGTTTGGGTGGCAGGTAGAAGAAGGTCGATGTTTTTAGGACTGTAATACACATAATACCTCACCAAGACTTTCTCTGAAAACAGGAGGTAACTTTTAAGACCCACTTTGGGTCTCGTGGCCAGGGGACAAAGGCAGCTGAGACCCACCTCTGGGTCTTACAAGATGTTGTGTGTATCGACCCACGGTATGAATAAATTGTCAAATATCAGGACTGGGGTCATCCAGAAAACGCTGTTATCGCCTAGCTTTCGGAAAATTTATTTCCTTCATCAGGGCTCAAAAGCAGTTATATGTGAGGAGAGAGCACCAAGCAGCCCATACTCTCTATCCGGTTCTGTGTCAGCTTGTACAAGTCAAAACTTTCAAAATAAATAGCATCAGGCTCTCAACAATACTACACTTTGAGTAGTTTAGTTTTGTTTCCAAAACTATATTGTTTCCTGTTGCCTATTTACACGCCAAAAATTTTTAAATGAACCCGTTTTTTTAAAGGGGCTATGTGACATTTTCGGCCATTTTCACTTTTTTTTATTTTCTGGGTCTCCATACTTGGTTGCATCGATTGCGATTAAAAGGAACCTCGTATCATTGACGCTTCCCATCGAAAAAACAGGTTGAAATTTCCGATGTCTTTTGAAAGGGGCTATGTGAGCCACATGACCCCTTTCAAAAGAAAACTTACTCACTCGCTATGTGGTCGACCTGGAGTTTCGAGACTCAAATAATGAACTGTCGGGTTGGTTTATAATAATTATTATATCGTTAAAGGGAGGGGGGTTAAATTTTGTTTCTTGGTCGATTCCTAAGCTTTTTTATTGAAAATAATTAACCGAAATCACTTCCTTTTGAATCTCCACCTTGCCCTAACTAAGACAACAATTTCAAGTGGGTGTGGCACGTAGCTTCCTCGTATCCATAACCCGACTATATAGATGACCAGATGCATAGTAGTTACTCTCAAATAGTAACTTAGTAGTCAATCTCTAAGTACCTTTCACTACCCTCACAGGGGACCATCTAGACGTCAACCCGCACAATATCTGAATATTGCTGCAAATGTAGAAGTTATGGCTGTTACAAGGATTTCACGTTTACGCATGCGCATAAGATGCTTTCAATTTTGGGATCTTGATCTTCATAGGGGACCATCATCATCCCAACTCGCATTATTCCTGAAAATTTTATCAAATCAGATGGAAAATGTAGAAGTTATGGCCGTGGCTAGGATTTCACGTTTGCGCATGTGCGGCGGCTACTATCAGTCCGGGGGTAATGATTCTCATAGGGGACCATCTAGACCCCCACCCGCACAATCCCTGAAAATGTCATCAAAATAGGATGAGAAATGTAGAAGTTATAGCTGTGGTAAGGATTTCATGACAGACAGACAAAGACGGAACCAAAATTGTTCAGGAAGGTCTGAAACGTAAAACGCGAGTGGAAATTTTGATTTTGGAGAACATTTTTTTCAATTTTGAAAAGTGAAAACAAAGCGTGCGCTACCTTGGTAGACTCGGAAGCAAAATTCGACAAAAGCGAACAATTTGTCCATGTGAGAGGCATAGATTTCTCCCGAGCTATCGTGATTCCGCTCTCATCAAAAGAAAAGTGCGCTTAGTAGATCGGCTACACATCTTTCTCCCCAAAAATCGTCCCCAAAATTGTTATGACCTACAGCAATGCTCAAAAGTCCATTTTGTGAATTGCCGGACTCCCATCAACCCATTCATTTCTGTTAGCTGACCTAGAGAGGTTGAAGAATTACATTCCTGAAGAACATTTTTAGCATTTCATGTTGGCCAAAAAATAAACTGATCATATACATATTTTATGTTATGATGTTTTATGTACATATTTTCATCAAAATATGTTTCATTCAATGAATAAAGCTGTTTATTTAAATGAGTTCAGTCCTGAAAAATCGATTTTTTTCAAAGGGGGTATGTGAGAGCATTTCAAATTGCAATTTAATATACTTCCCCTTGCTGAAAAAATCTGAAAAATTCTGGAGGATTGTGGAGTAATTATCTGTGTTGGAATATTTCAAAAAATGGAATGTTTTATCGTTTTGACAACTTGGGACAGTTTTTTGCGTTTTCCCGAAAGTTTCACAAATGACACATAACCCCTTTAAAAAAAAAGGGTTCAAATGTATTGGTTTTGTTGTTGTTGAGAGCCTGATGCTATTTATTTTGAAAGTTTTGACTTGTACAAGCTGACACAGAACCGGATAGAGAGTTTGAGTTGGTGGGTGCTCTCTCCTCACATACAACTGTTTTTGAGCCCTGATGATGGAAACATATTTCCGAAAGATAGGCGATAACAGCGTTTTTCTGGATGATCCCAGTCCCGATATTTGACAATTTATTCTGGGTCTTACTAGTTGCAGGAGGTATTCGGGAGAAATTAATATTCGAGGGCTGACGCTATTCATAGAAGACCATCTGTGGGCAAACCCACGGAAATCCTGGAAATGTCATCGAAATCGAACGAAGTTTTCATTTGATAGGCCCAGATGAGAAATTGACTGACAATCGCGGCACCATTTCAAATAGCGAAAATGAAATTTTGTTATTGTAAGAACCGAAATTCGTATGACATGAATACAAAGGGAGCGGAATATTTTCCGATAGATCGTTATTGAAAATAAATAAACCAAAAGTGCGTCACTCGATCGCAATTTCCGACCAACTTTTAATTGAGCGCCGTCGAGGTTGTTATAAAGTTCTTTGACTCTCCACGCTCTTTCCCTTCGGTCCAACACTTTTCTGTTTACTCTCTCAAAACTTTGTTCGGAGCCTTATTTCGTGTTTCCCGCGACGGGAAGCCCATCAGTGGGTAATGTAGCTGAAGCGGGGGGGCAGTGGAGGTTCATATTCACATTTTTTCCCCGCCAAGGAAGAAACCATAAACGAAAACCAATTAAAAACTCCGAAAATAATTACTCAAGAAGGTGGTAACCTCATGCTGGATAACCGGAGTAGGGATTTCCTGGTATGTCGAGGAATTTCGGGAAATTATTTCAGGGAAAAAAAATGAACCGAACATTCTTTGTAATGTATAAAAGTTTTTCAATCCACCCTACTGTACAGATATATTATATCTGTACAGTAGGGTGGATTGAAAAACTTTTTTGTTTTGAAATTGTTGAACACTTCGCAAACGGTGTAAATAAGTAAGTAAACATATCAGGTTGAATTTTCGTCCAAATTATTGCCTCACCCGCTATAGAGGGGTTCACCCTCGGCCCCACCCGAAAAATTATTCAAGACCTGCGATACCACGAGCGGTCACCAATCCGGATTATCTCCCGGGCCGACTAAACTTCGTTGATCTCACGGGAACCGGTTCAAATGTCTCGAAGGTGTAGAAATTTAATTACCTGGATCGCTGATGTTTTCATACTTTTATACTTCGACCTCTTGGCTTCTCTACTAACTCCTCGAGCTTTTTAAAATGGAACATGTTTTAGCTTAGGGTAACTACCCGAAAACGTTGCCCGGGAGAGGGACGTGGCATTTTAGATATGTCGATGGGGATATTATAACTTTTGTACTATACCTACCTACTACCTACTAAAGGTTCTGCACTAAATTTGGCTAAAACATGTTCCACGTTTTTATAATTTACGCCGTAGGCTTCAAGTAGGTAGATAGCATCTGCGGGTCCAGGGGTGCTTGCGCCGAGTGTTTTTCCCAATTATCTTAATAGTGAGGAGTTGGATTGATATGGTGAAAATACTAGTGGTATGAGTATGTTGTTGAAGTTTAAAAAATATATTTGTATCAGTTATTATGAAATTTTCATCGATTTTAAGTAGGTACGTTTTGAAAATGACAAGTTAATTTTTGTTCCAAAAGTGGTCATACTTTTGTATGATTTTATTGTTTGACGAAACCATCTTATATATATTCTATATAATATATAGACTATATATAAGATGATTTGTCAAACAATTTCAAGCAAGATTTTGCATGCCAACGAATGTAAATTTTGCACAAATTAGGACTTAAACTCGCTAGAAAAGAATCGCTGCAAATTATTACACGATGGTTTATTATTTTTCTATATAGATCACTCGTCTGCAAAGAACTCGGCTTTGCCATTGTTACCACCAAACATCATGAAGAAAATCATCGATCGCATTTCGGTCAGCTAACATTTGAACGGAGATTAGGCCTCTTTTGCGATTCATACTCGTGTTTCTGATTTATCGTAAGTCCAATCGCTAAATTCTCGTAGGGATCAAACGGTTCGTCCTACAGGGCTCCGCGTGGTCTCTAAAAATTCAATAGTATGTTAAACTGACGGAAAAACAATATCTTTGTGTCAAAATTTGTTTTCAAAATTTCAACCCTTAGAAGTGACCTACATCAACCAAAAGCTTCGTGGCACAACTAGACCCCAGATGGAGCCCACATAACAAATTTCATCAAAATCGGTCCATGCTGGGTGAGGAAAGTACGTACGGCCTAACTTTTGTTCAATTTTCGGATTCTATGTACCTTGAAACGTACCTAACCAAAAAATTTTGAGGGGAGTTAAAAAAAAATTTCTTGGTCAATTCCAGAGGTTCATTATTGAAAATAGTAAACCAAAATCATAAATTTGCATTTGGTTTAGAAAATGTTTAATTCGATTTGGCAAGTCATAAATTTTATTTGGTAAATCATGAATAAATGATTAGCTTTTGAAAAATCATGAATTTGATTTTAAAAATCTCGAATAGGGTTTGGCAAATCTTGAATTTCACTTAGAATATCATAAATTTGATTTGGAAAATCTTGAATTTGACTCAATAAATCATGAATTTGATTTGGAAAATTATGAAATTGACTTCGTAAATCTTGAATATGGTTAAATAAATCATGAATTTTACTCAAAAAATCATGAATTCGCATTAAAAAATCAGGAATTTGACTTGAAAAGTCTTGAATTCGGTTTAAAAAATCTTGAATTTGACTTGGAAATGTTATAATATATCTTGCTATATTATATTATGCCGTATTATACGAATATATTGTCTTGGTTCTTCTCCAATCGCAGATAACTGGAGCTGGTCACAAGTTTTAACATGCGTATTACTGCTTGTGTGAGGGATGGTTAGTTCCAGTAAACAGTTTGGGCTCTACTGAAGGGCCTGGCTGAGAACTATCTGTGGGTTGATCCCCTTGTTAGCCGCTTCGTGATGACAATTTTGGAAATCTATTCAATTCCGATCCAATACCTCCTGGCACTCTATCATCTTCAGTGTTGGCAGCCTCGACTGAACGGATTTCGTGTTGTTCGCAGGTGGCTGTGTGGACATGGACACGGGGACGTGGTCGAGAAGTCGACGAGCCGCCCCCCAGGGTGGAGGCGGTGGGGACTGGAGCGAACAGCCCTGGTGATGCCATCGCCACACCCTCCTTCACTCGGACATCAGGTATGAGCTAATTAGTACTAAAATCATTTTAAAAAAAAATTATTCGAAAAATTTGGGAAAGCATCAACGCTTCACGTTGTTACAATGGGTTTGTAGCCAACATGTCTTTGCATGTCCTTGAACTTGTGTTCCAGAGTTATCTTGGCTATTTTTATGGGGTTGAAAGCAAGCTTCACGATTTTAAATTTAACGAATGTTGTTTTGGATCTTGTTTGCTCTGCTACTACGTTGTAAGGTACTCTTACAAAAAAAAAAAAAAAATCACCTCGTTGAATGATCACCTTCCAAAGCCCCAACAAAATTCAATAAATGGGGTGGAACGAAATCCAACTATCTCGAAGATACATGTATATTAGCTATAAGCGTATAGCAGCTCGAAACAGAACACAGAGATGTAAAAGTTACGAAAAATAAGAAATTAAGCTCGCCCACAAGGGTATATTGGCAGTTTTGTTTGTGCAGGTTCTTGCGCGCACAAAGGTACTGAACTTCTCTTCTGGTGTCAATTGAGACGAGATAGTTCTGTTTACAACGCCATCTCTCGATAGGCCATCACATCTCTTAGACCTTCCAGTAGAGTCACCGATTACCACGAAGTTACTAATCTTCTTAAAACTTAACCTTACGACATTTCGGACGTGACAATGACATGAATATTACTAGCTGAAATATTCTTTTCCACTTATTATTTCGAGATTTGGTTTATTATTTTCAGTAATGAACCTTTGGAATCGATTTGAAAAAAACGCTGCAAATTATTACACAATGGTTTATTATTTTTCTATATAGATCACTCGTCTGCAAAGCCACCAACCATCCAACATGAAGAAAAACATCGATCACAATTCGGTCAGCTAAAATTTGAACGGAGATTAGGCCTCTTTTGCGATTCACACTCGTGTTTCTGATTTATCGGACGTCCAACCCTTAAATAGCGTAGGGAGCGAACGGTTTGTCCTACAGGGCTCCGCGTGGTCTCTAAAAATTCTATACTATCTTAAATTGATGAAAAAACAATACGTTTATATCAGAATTTTTTGAGTTAGGGCGTTTTCAAAATTTCAAAATTCATTTTTGGACCCTTAGAAGTGACGGACCTTGAAACGTAAACCAACAAATTTTGAGGGGTGTTTAAAAATTTTTTTTCCTGGTCGATTCCAAAGGTTCATTATTGAAAATAATAAACCAAAAATTGTAAGCCCTCCCTCAAAATTTGTTGGTTTACGTTTCAGGGTACATAGAATTAGGAAATCCCAAATTTCATCAAAATTGATCCATGGGAACTAAGGAAAGTGCGGGGTATTGATGGATTTTTTTTAGATTTTCGTGTTATTATTATTTTGAGGGGGGTGTTAAAAAAAATTTTCTTGGTCGATTCCAAAGGTTCATTATTGAAAATAGTAAACCAAAAAAGGACGTTTTTCCCGGTTTTTATGTTATTATCTTCACAACCTCAGTAATGTATGGTATATTCGGATTCAGGACAAAATTTCTAACATGTTCAGAACATAGCCCGTGCAATGGCAGCACTCAGCCGTATTAGCAAATTTTCAAAAAAAAAAAAAAAAAAATGGAGCGATTGCGATAGCCTCAAAATTTTTAGACTTGACTTTTTCGAAAAATGAAATCCGTTTTGGAGAGTTCTGAAACAATCCCTGAAGAGTGTAAAAAACGATTTCTTCGAAAATTCGCTCATTAATTCATGCTGCATGAGTGGGATTTTTCAATTCCCTTGGCTGCTGCACTAATGAATTTCGAAAATCCTTAAGGGGGTATCAGTCGGTCGCCGTTCGTCCTCAGTATTTCGCGAAATTGAAGGCGCAAAAACTTAAAAAGTTGTACCTACATTTGAAATTTCAAAGGATTTTATGAATTTATTAGTGCACTGCCCTAGGGAATTGAAAAACTGTAATATTACCGCCGGAATCATCAAAATCGAACAATTATTGCCAGAGAAAAACGCTGCAAATTATTACACAGTGGTTTATTATTTTTCTAGAGCCGTGCATTAATGAATTTCTAAAATCCTTTGAAATTCAACGACTAAGATCCCCTTAGAAGATTCAAATTTAGGAAGTAGTTTTAAAGTTTGAGCGCCTGTAATTTAGGGAAATACTAACCTGGAACGAGGAACGAACGGCGACTGAGACCCTCTTAAAGTATCGATATTGTCTTAAAAATAACCAGAAATTATTATTAATAATTTAATAATGAATTGCGATAATGAAGTCGGGGGAGGTGCATTCGGGAGCTCAAAGTCGGGAGGCGGGCAGTTGGGAGCCTCATCGGCCGGCTATACGACGTTCCCGGTGGGTGGCGATGTATGTAGGTCGAACGCAAGATGGCGGGCGGCCCTCGGAGGAGCCATCGATCCGCCCCACAGCTGGTTTCTCCGGCCTCCGTTCTTTGCCGCCCCTCGTCGCTCTTTCCGCCAGGCTCGGCCGACAGGTTGTGGAAGGGCTTCAGGCCGCTGACTCTCCTCCTCCTTCACAGCTACGATTCCCAAATCCAAAATCTATTTGTTTTTGGTTTAAAGTTCAAAATTTTTACCCTGCAATTCGAGCGGTGTATTCCATCCGAAAAAGTCTGGATGTGGCACATTTTTGGCTCACTTTTCCTAATACATAAAACCCCAACCATACGTATGTACGTACGTATGTACGTCGGAGGAGAGAGCTATCTCGCGGGAAAAATTCCAAACTGTGTGGTGTAACTCAGTGTAATATCCCTCTCCTAATATTTGAGTTTTTCTGAAAATTACAAAAAAAGAAAAAAAAAGTATATGTAGAAGATGGGTGGAAATAGCACCTTTGTGCTTCAAGGTATCGATATGTTATCTACGATTTGTTTTTGCCTGCTCTGAGCAGGCTTTTCAGCTATCCTAATACATAAAACCCCAACCATACGTATGTACGTACGTATGCACCTCGGAGGCACATTTTTGGCTCACTTTTCCTAATACATAAAACCCCAACCATACGTATGTACGTACGTATGTACGTCGGAGGAGAGACCTATCTCGCGGGAAAAATTCCAAACTGTGTGGTGTAACTCAGTGTAATATCCCCCTCCTAATATTTGAGTTTTTCTGAAATTTACAAAAAAAAAGAAAAAAATATAATATATACATATTATGTAGAAGATGGGTGGAAATAGCACCTTTATGCTTCAAGGTATCGATATATTATCTACGGTTTGTTTTTGCCTGCTTTGAGCAGGCTTTCAGCTAGTACTTAAGTAATTTACATACTCAATTTCGAGTTTTTGCCAAAATGTTCATAATAACAAACGAAATGACGGGTTCGTTCGCAGAAAATTTTGAACTGTGATGGCCCAAATTTTTTTTAAAAGCCAAAATTGGCCAAAAAAACTTGTTTTAGGGGTTTTTGTTGCATGTTTAAGTTGCAAGAAATGATCCAAATTTGATGTCAAAATCTCAAATTTTAGGTGTAGAACTTCAAATTTTCGTTTAGTAGGTCGAATTTGGAGTGAGAAAAATCCAAAATTCGAAGCTATAGTTCGAGCTTATCCGAAATGAATAAGAGAGTTGGAGCAGCGATGGAGGAGGAGTAGGATAAAAATAGGGCAACAAAATCTCGTTTGTACCTTTTCTAGTAGTTTCTAGAGAGAACTATTGATTTTTTTTTTGAATTTTGTTCTTTCTACTCGATCGCTCAAGTTCATTTTTGAAAACAGCGACCTAGAAGTAGGGAACACCCACAATTTCAACATGATTTCTATGTCAGATTTCATTCCACTTACAAATGTTTAATCTCGAGTACTACTGTTACGAGAAAATATTATGAAATCCGTCAAAACGTCGCGAAAAGACAAAAAAGTAAGGTTGTCACCGGATGAAAGACGACGGAAACGAAGGACGGACCGAGAAAATAAGGATTACGTCTAATAATAACGACCTACGAGGGGAGCTCGAGAATTACTGTGGAGAAAACACGAGAAGAAATCCAGGATTCATCACTGCAGATTTTCCCTTAATGACGCCTCTCTTCACTCTTTTAGTTTCGAAAAGAGAAAATTCCTCTCCATCTCGTCTCGGGAAAACGTCAGGCGGAGTCTCAAATTGTACTCGTTCGAAGGTGGTTATTTCACGGTAGTTCGATCGAATTAGGGCGTCATTTCCGACTCTATTCGAAGTTGTTTTGGTACGGAAAATGTGTTGTGGAAAAAGCTAATTAACATTCAGCAATCGGAATCTGAATAGGTAACAACAATCTTGTAGGTTAATCAGTTTTTGTTGAAATGAGAGTTGAGAGGTTTCCACCATCTGGCAAAACAGTTTCCCTGCCTTTGAGGGGAAATAAGGGAAAAATCCTTGCCTATCAACATTTAGATGGTCCATCAATAAAGGAGAACACTGGGAAAAGGGGATGCCCCCATTTCAGTCATCAGTCATGAGTGGAAGATCTGGCATAGGCATAAAAGGCCCCTCGGTCAGCCTTGTAAAGTCTCTCGGGACAAACGCCACAATCTTCCAGGCAGAGGTCCATGCAATTCAACTGTGCGCTGAAGAAATGCTGAACAAGCATCTCAACAGAGCCAAGGTTTTCATTTTGTCAGGTTGTTTTTCAGGCAGTCAAACTGCCTTGAAGGCCACTGCTTCATACACTATAGGCTCGAAGCTGGTCTGGGAGTGCCTGAATACCCTCAAAGCTGTGGCCCAGAACAATCAGGTCACTCCTCTCTGGATTCCCAGTTATGGAGGTCATGAGGGTAATGAAACCTCGCCTTGCCAAAAGAGGATCAGAGTCCCTGCCAATAGGGCAGGAACCACCAAAAGCTGCTTACAGAACGTGTTTAACAACTGGGAAAGAAGTGAGCAAGATACTGGCAGAACCTCCCAGGTCTGAGACAGGCAAAACTATTTTTGACGTTCTCAAAGAAGCGGGCTGGCGAACTCATAGCTATGCCTAAGAAAGACGTTAGAATACTCGTGGGTCTGTTAACAGGTCACTGCCCACTTCGATATCATCTAAAGAAGATAGATTCGTTGTCGTTGCCATTCGCAAGGTTATTCCTGACTATTTAGGCGAGGGGAGGAATTATTAGGCTTTTCCTCATAATATAATTTACTCGTGCTCGAACGTTTTCGCCGTTAGGCATAATCAAGAGCTACAAATTATAAGAAAAACCGTCCCAGGTGAGGCTTATTAAAACTTACTTTTAACGTTAACGCTAAATAGTCTTTAAATGTATATTATTACATATAGATCATCCTGAATGTGGATATAAAAATATATATACGAAAAATTTTTTTTTGTTCTCCTATCACAGCTTAGTTGCACTTATACCTAGTAATCTAATTTGGTAGTATTACTTAACATTGAGTAAATAATATACTCGCCCAAATAATAAAGAAGATAGGCAAACTAACGACGGACATCTGCCGCTTCTACTATATGGAAACGGAAGATGCCGAGCATATCTGTGCTACTGTGCAGTACTGGGTCGAGCTAGATACTCAGTCCTTTGAAATGATGTCCCTGCTCCTGACACGATCTCTAAGGTGGCCTACACCGATCTTCTCTGCTTTGCTATAAAGTGGTGAGAAGGGGGGGCAGTGGAAGGAGTTCGTACTTCAACTCAGCAAAAACCTCCTAATAAAAATAAAAATTAAAAAAAAAATCAACAATTAGAACCGATATCCAATTATTTGGATCGGTTTCCACATCAGCTTTTGGAATAAGTGCCAAACTAAAGACCATTTTTCAACAATTTGAAACAATTTTCAACCATTTGGATGTGTTTTCCCAAAAACCCTTGGGGTAAGCGTCTAACGCTTAGAACAGTTTTCAACCCTTCAAAACGATTTCAAATCATTTGGATCAGTTTCCATATCAACCATTGGGATAAGTAAAACTAATTTCTTCTGTAACTAGCGTTGAGCTGTATAAATGTATTATATTATTTGGATAAATATTAATACTTTAAAAATTATATATTTATTATATTATATATTTCGTTTTAATTTTTGTATTTATTATATGATGGTGAAGGTTATAATAAATTTCAATTAAAATTTTTTTTTTCAACTGGCAAACTCTTTGGACCAGTCAACACTTTGAACACGCACTTTGAACCGATTTTCAACCATTTGGATCAGTTTACCCACCAACCCTCGGAATGAGTAGGACCAATTTTCAACATTTCGACATAGGACCAATTTTCAACATTTTGAACAGATTTCCAACCATTTGGATCAGTTTCCCCACCAACCCTAGGAGTATGTGTCAAACTTAGGACCAGTTTTTAACACTTTGAAGTGATTTTCAACCATTTGGATCAGTTTCCCCACCAACCCTAGGAGTAAGTGTCAAACTTAGGACCAGTTTTTAACGCTTTGAAGTGATTTTCAACCATTTGGATCAGTTTCCCCTCCAACCCTTAGGATAAGTGACAAACCCTTAGGACCAGAGTTCCATATTTTGGATCAGTTTCCCCATCAACCCTTGGGGTAAGTGTCAAACCCTTAAGACCAGTTATCAAGCCCTTAAATTTCCAAACCTTTAGGACCAGTTTTCAACCGATTTCCACCCATTTCGATCAGTTTCCCCAACAACCCTTGGGGTAAGTGTCAAACCCTTAGGACCAGTTATCAAGCCCTTAAATTTCCAAACCTTTAGGACCAGTTTTCAACCGATTTCCACCCATTTCGATCAGTTTCCCCATCAACCCTTGGGATAAGTGACAAACCCATAGAACCAGTTTTCAACACTTTGAACCGATTTCCAACCATTTCGACAAGTTTTCCCATCAACCCTTGGGGTAAGTGTCAAACCCTTAGGACCAGTTTTCAAACCCTTAAATTTCCAAACCTTGAGGACCAGTTTACAACCGATTTCCACCCATTTTGATCAGTTTCCCCAACAACCCTTGGGATAAGTGACAAACCCATAGAACCAGTTTTCAACACTTTGAACCGATTTCCAACCATTTCGACAAGTTTCCCCATCAACCCTTGGAGTAAGTGTCAAACCCTTAGGATCAGTTATCAAGCCCTTAAATTTCCAAACCTTTAGGACCAGTTTTCAACCAATTTCCACCCATTTCGATCAGTTTCCCCAACAACCCTTGGAGTAAGTGTCAAACCCTTAGGATCAGTTATCAAGCTCTTAAATTTCCAAACCTTTAGGACCAGTTTTCAACCGATTTCCACCCATTTCGATCAGTTTCCCCATCAACCCTTGGGATAAGTGACAAACCCATAGAACCAGTTTTCAACACTTTGAACCGATTTCCAACCATTTCGACAAGTTTTCCCATCAACCCTTGGGGTAAGTGTCAAACCCTTAGGACCAGTTTTCAAACCCTTAAATTTCCAAACCTTGAGGACCAGTTTACAACCGATTTCCACCCATTTTGATCAGTTTCCCCAACAACCCTTGGGATAAGTGACAAACCCATAGAACCAGTTTTCAACACTTTGAACCGATTTCCAACCATTTCGACAAGTTTCCCCATCAACCCTTGGAGTAAGTGTCAAACCCTTAGGATCAGTTATCAAGCCCTTAAATTTCCAAACCTTTAGGACCAGTTTTCAACCAATTTCCACCCATTTCGATCAGTTTCCCCAACAACCCTTGGAGTAAGTGTCAAACCCTTAGGATCAGTTATCAAGCTCTTAAATTTCCAAACCTTTAGGTCCAGTTTTCAACCAATTTCCACCCATTTCGATCAGTTTCCCCATCAACCCTTGGGATAAGTGACAAACCCATAGAACCAGTTTTCAACACTTTGAACCGATTTCCAACCATTTCGACAAGTTTCCCCATCAACCCTTGGGGTAAGTGTCAAACCCTTAGGACCAGTTTTCAAACCCTTAAATTTCCAAACCTTTAGGACTAGTTTTCAACGGATTTCCAACCATTTCGATCAGTTTCCCCAACAACACTTTGGGTATGTGTCAAACCCTTAAATTTCAAACCTTTAGGACCAGTTTCAACCGATTTCCACCCATTTCGATCAGTTTCCCCATCAACCCTTTGGGTTTGTGTCAAACCCTTAGGACCAGTTTTCAAACCCTTAAATTTCCAAACCTTTAGGACCAGTATACAACCGATTTCCACCCATTTTGATCAGTTTCCCCAACAACCCTTGGGATAAGTGACAAACCCATAGAACCAGTTTTCAACACTTTGAACCGATTTCCAACCATTTCGACAAGTTTCCCCATCAACCCTTGGAGTAAGTGTCAAACCCTTAGGATCATTTATCAAGCCCTTAAATTTCCAAACCTTTAGGACCAGTTTTCAACCAATTTCCACCCATTTCGATCAGTTTCCCCAACAACCCTTGGAGTAAGTGTCAAACCCTTAGGATCAGTTATCAAGCTCTTAAATTTCCAAACCTTTAGGTCCAGTTTTCAACCAATTTCCACCCATTTCGATCAGTTTCCCCAACAACCCTTGGAGTAAGTGTCAAACCCTTAGGATCAGTTATCAAGCTCTTAAATTTCCAAACCTTTAGGACCAGTTTTCAACCAATTTCCACCCATTTCGATCAGTTTCCCCATCAACCCTTGGGATAAGTGACAAACCCATAGAACCAGTTTTCAACACTTTGAACCGATTTCCAACCATTTCGACAAGTTTCCCCATCAACCCTTGGGGTAAGTGTCAAACCCTTAGGACCAGTTTTCAAACCCTTAAATTTCCAAACCTTTAGGACCAGTTTTCAACGGATTTCCAACCATTTCGATCAGTTTCCCCAACAACACTTTGGGTATGTGTCAAACCCTTAGGACCAGTTTTCAAACCCTTAAATTTCCAAACCCTTAGGACCAGTTTTCAACGGATTTCCAACCATTTCGATCAGTTTCCCCAACAACACTTTGGGTATGTGTCAAACCCTTAAATTTCAAACCTTTAGGACCAGTTTCAACCGATTTCCACCCATTTCGATCAGTTTCCCCATCAACCCTTTGGGTTTGTGTCAAACCCTTAGGACCAGTTTTCAAACCCTTAAATTTCCAAACCTTTAGGACCAGTTTTCAACCGATTTCCACCCATTTCGATCAGTTTCCCCATCAACCCTTTGGGTAAGTGTCAAACCCTTAGGACCAGTTTTCAAACCCTTAAATTTCCAAACTTTTAGGACCAGTTTTCAACCGATTTCCAACCATTTTGATCAGTTTCCCCATCAACCCTTTGGGTTTGTGTCAAACCCTTAGGACCAGTTTTCAAACCCTTAAATTTCCAAACCTTTAGGACCAGTTTTCAACGGATTTCCAACCATTTCGATCAGTTTCCCCAACAACACTTTGGGTATGTGTCAAACCCTTAAATTTCAAACCTTTAGGACCAGTTTTCAACCGATTTCCACCCATTTCGATCAGTTTCCCCATCAACCCTTTGGGTTTGTGTCAAACCCTTAGGACCAGTTTTCAAACCCGTAAATTTCCAAACCTTTAGGACCAGTTTTCAACGGATTTCCAACCATTTTGATCAGTTTCCCCATCAACCCTTGGTGTAAGTGTCAAACCCTTAGGACCAGTTCTCAAACCCTTAAATTTCCAAACCTTTAGGACCAGTTTTCAACGGATTTCCAACCATTTCGATCAGTTTCCCCAACAACACTTTGGGTATGTGTCAAACCCTTAAATTTCAAACCTTTAGGACCAGTTTTCAACCGATTTCCACCCATTTCGATCAGTTTCCCATCAACCCTTTGGGTTTGTGTCAAACCCTTAGGACCAGTTTTCAAACCCTTAAATTTCCAAACCTTTAGGACCAGTTTTCAACCGATTTCCACCCATTTCGATCTGTTTCCCCAACAACACTTTGGGTATGTGTCAAACCCTTAAATTTCCAAACCTTTAGGACCAGTTTTCAACCGATTTCCACCCATTTCGATCAGTTTCCCCATCAACCCTTTGGGTAAGTGTCAAACCCTTAGGACCAGTTTTCAAACCCTTAAATTTCCAAACTTTTAGGACCAGTTTTCAACCGATTTCCAACAATTTTGATCAGTTTCCCCATCAACCCTTGGTGTAAGTGTCAAACCCTTAGGACCAGTTCTCAAACCCTTAAATTTCCAAACCTTTAGGACCAGTTTTCAACCGATTTCCACCCATTTCGATCAGTTTCCCCAATAACCCTTTGGGTATGTGTCAAACCCTTAGGACCAGTTTTCAAACCCTTAAATTTCCAAACCTTTAGGACCAGTTTTCAACCGATTTCCACCCATTTCGATCTGTTTCCCCAACAACACTTTGGGTATGTGTCAAACCCTTAAATTTCCAAACCTTTAGGACCAGTTTTCAACCGATTTCCACCCATTTCGATCAGTTTCCCCATCAACCCTTTGGGTAAGTGTCAAACCCTTAGGACCAGTTTTCAAACCCTTAAATTTCCAAACTTTTAGGACCAGTTTTCAACCGATTTCCAACAATTTTGATCAGTTTCCCCATCAACCCTTGGTGTAAGTGTCAAACCCTTAGGACCAGTTCTCAAACCCTTAAATTTCCAAACCTTTAGGACCAGTTTTCAACCGATTTCCACCCATTTCGATCAGTTTCCCCAATAATCCTTTGGGTATGTGTCAAACCCTTAAATTTCAAACCTTTAGGACCAGTTTTCAACCGATTTCCACCCATTTCGATCAGTTTCCCATCAACCCTTTGGGTTTGTGTCAAACCCTTAGGACCAGTTTTCAAACCCTTAAATTTCCAAACCTTTAGGACCAGTTTTCAACCGATTTCCACCCATTTCGATCTGTTTCCCCAACAACACTTTGGGTATGTGTCAAACCCTTAAATTTCCAAACCTTTAGGACCAGTTTTCAACCGATTTCCACCCATTTCGATCAGTTTCCCCATCAACCCTTTGGGTAAGTGTCAAACCCTTAGGACCAGTTTTCAAACCCTTAAATTTCCAAACTTTTAGGACCAGTTTTCAACCGATTTCCAACAATTTTGATCAGTTTCCCCATCAACCCTTGGTGTAAGTGTCAAACCCTTAGGACCAGTTCTCAAACCCTTAAATTTCCAAACCTTTAGGACCAGTTTTCAACCGATTTCCACCCATTTCGATCAGTTTCCCCAATAACCCTTTGGGTATGTGTCAAACTCTTAAATTTCCAAACCTTTAGGACCAGTTTTCAACCAATTTCCACCCATTTCGATCAGTTTCCCCATCAACCCTTAGGGTAAGTGTCAAACCCTTAGGACCAGTATTCAAACCCTTACATTTCCAAACCTTTAGGACCAGTTTTCAACCGATTTCCAACCATTTGGATGACTTAAGTTTCAAAAAAAAAACTCTTCATTTAGTCCTTCGAAATATCAAGTTTCAAATTGTACTCGTTCGAAGGTAGTTATTTTACTGTAGTTCGATCGAATTAGGGCGTAATTGGTTGTAGAACCGACTTTGAAAGTTTTGCGGTCCTCGACAAGGGGCTGATGAATAAAAACTGGAATAACTGGAACCGATGACTTGAAATTTCCATTCCACTCTCAAGTTTGGGAATAACCATGTTGTTCGGCCCACAAATTCAGTTACTCGTGGATATTTGAATATTCCGAAAAATTGCAATTGAAAAACATTAAACTACCCTGAAATCAAATAAAATTTCTAAATGAATTGAATTACAGCTTGCGTGTGAAAGCGATGCCTCCAACACTGCATTTTCCCTTTCGACCCTGTTTCGAAATTATATCGTACAAGAGCCACATTCTCCGACAACCAGCTCCGGTGGTTTTTATACCGGGAAACTTTAATTATCGCCGAAAGCTTTCCCCGTTTTCGCTCTCGAAAAACGAGTTTATTTGGTAAGAGAAATGAACAAGAGGAGCGGGAACGTTCCATTAGCGGCGGCACTTTGTATCAATTACGCTGCTGGATGGCTTCTAGCAGTTGCTCAACCGGACCAGAAAACTTGCTAGTCCGCTGAGTATTTAAAAACAGGTGAAACCACCATTGGAATTTTCAATTATCGCGAATCCAAGTCGATATCTAAACCACGAAAAACTGAGGAGCTTTGGAAATCCGGTGTTTGAAGTATAAACTCGGAATTCGTTTTTAGCGATACCATTTTTTAGGACGTCCCACAGTAAGACTTGGGCGTCCTTATGCGATCGATCTGGGGTAAAGTTGGACAACACTCAACAGAAAAAAACCTCACGCTAATCCGTTTTAGACCATTCTGAATCCAAATCCGCGGAAAAAACTATAGGTGTATGTCTATGTGTGTGTGGGACAAAATCTTGTGTCGTCTGCTCAGGCCTAAGTTTTCAACCAATTTTCGTGGATATTTTTTTGATCGACGCAGAAAACTATCTAGTTGTGCACTACGTCGCCGAAATATCGAATTTTGCCTTTTAAGGGGGGGGGGAAAGGGGGGTTAATGCTTAAAAAACGTGCGTTTCCATGCATAATCTTGTAAACTCTGCCCAGACCTCAATTTCCTCAGTTCCCCCCCCCCCCCTCAAAAAAAATCATACAGCAGCTGGTAATTTTACAACGCCAACTTGAAAAATCGACGAGCAATCCAAACAGTATATTATTATTATTATTTATTTATTTCCATCCAGAATTACAGAAAAAGATACAAATGAATAACATAATAATATTATGTTATATATTATATTTATATATCATATAAATCTTCTAATAAATAATAGGATAAATAAATCTTCTAATACACCTTATAATGAGTATATATATATATATAATATAATTACTAAATATAAAATAACATTTGGCTTCTGACGTAGAGTTCCATCACCTAAAATTATGGAAATTAATTCTCCATATGGGCACCAGCCCGTGGCGGAGAATGAGTATAGGTTTTGCTTAATTTTTTTACTTTTCTTTTATTTGTTATTATTAGTTATTCTTTATTTATACTGTTTGTTCTGTATTTTATACTGTTGTAAAATTATTAATTTTGTTGATTCAAGAAAATCGGAAATAAACGCTGCAAATTATTACACAAATGTTTATTATTTTCTACATACAGAGTGTCGCACGAGTTGTCCCCCCCCCCCCCAACCCCGCTAGAATCGTCCAGATGGTGGTAAAGAAAAAAAATTTTTTTTTTTCAAAATCTTCATGATTTTTTCCGAAGATCTCAAATGTGACCACGGTGCACAATCGTGTTCAACGCACACCAACTTTGTTATCTCAAATAGGAACCCCTATGTTTTATTGCAGATTTGGTTCTACTCAAAATTTCATGAGTTTTAGACTCCTCATCTGATTTTGTTGGTTGCGCACAACCCCTGAATTGTGCCAAAATTGAGATGAATGTAGACCCCAAGTGTGATACATGTTTTTTCATTAATTTTCGACGGTGAATCACGTGATGGTATGTATTTTGGGATGTAACAGGAATTTTTCGAAACGGCGGCCGAAAAGTAGGTGGTTTTAATTGGAAAATCGCTCTTTTCCCATACTTATGAGTTACGAAGCAATTTTAATTAGTTAAGTAGTAATTTAGGGGTAGAGTTAGCCACCTGAACTAGCGTCTAAAAAAATCGGTTGAGGGGTCTAAAACTCATAAAATTTGAGTAGAATCCAAATCTGCGATAAAAACGATGCAAATTACTACACAAAGGTTTATTATTTTTCCATATAGATCACTCGTCTGTGAAGAACACGGCTTTACCATTGTTACCACCAACCAACACGAAGAAAAACATCGATCGCATTTCGGTCAGCTAACATTTGAACGGAGATTAGGCTTCTTTTGCGATTCACACTCGTGTTTCTGATTTATCTTAAGTCCAACACTTAAATTCTCGTAGGGACCGAACAGTTTGTCCTACAGGGACTACAGGGGCTCCGCGTGGTCTCAAAATATTCTAAAAATTCTATACTAACTTGAATTGAAGGAAAAACGATACGTTTATATCAAAATTTCTTGAGTTGTTTGAGGGCGTTTTCAAAATTTCAAAATTCATTTTTGAACCCTTAGAAGTGACCTACATCAACCAAAATCTTCGGGGCACCACTAGACCCCAAATGGAGCCTACATACCAAATTTCATCAAAATCGGTCAATGCTAAGTGGGGAAAGTGCCGCGTACGGCGTACGGCGGACGGACGGCCAAATTTTCATTCAATTTTGGGATTCTACGTACCTTGAAACGTAAACCAACGAATTTTGAGAGGGGGTTAAACTTTTTTTTCATTGTTGATTCCAAAGGTTCACTATTGAAAATAATAAACCAAAATTGTCCGGCGGATGTACAGTCACGCCTTCCAGATTTAATGTCAGAGCCAGTAGAAACGGATGCTCGATTGAAGGATGTAAATGTAGCTGTGTCCAGAAAGCTCCTAAAAAACTGAACTTCTACTGATTTTCTTAGATTGAGCTTAGAATTAGATTTGTTCAAGAAATCTACAAATCTTATTGAAATCAGGGACTCGTGCCCTTAATGTGGGTCCGTGCAACGCACGGATGACTAGGATTACTCAATATCATGGTTCTACGTCGACATTCTTCCAAAAATTATGAAGTAAAGAAAAATGACTCTCGACTGACGACAGACAGACTACGTTCAAGATTTAGCTGATTCTTCAACGCGGAAAGAATAAAACGAAAAATGAGATGGAAAAAAAGAGGGCTTCTTCTCCCCGTAGGTCAGGGAAAACTACCCCTCAGACGTGAAGGAGGGTACAAATGATGAATTCTAATGGTCTCGGTTATAAATAAGCCTGGTGCTTCGCGGAGGAGGGAAAGGGGATGGCCCCCAGGCGCCTAACCATATTCCCAAGATTGCTTGAGTTGGCAGGATCCGACCGTATTTACAATTCAAATGAACGATTGCAATTCTTAGCCAGAAGGAATGTAAATCTTCTAGAAAACCCTTTTAGCGCATTATGGGCTTTGAAGTTCGGCCAAGTTATATGATACGACATCATTTTCATTTTTTCCGTTTTTTTTTGTTGTTTTTTTGCAATGTTTTTCTTTTGGTTCGAGCACGTTTGGAAGTGTTCAACACACTTGAAAGTTGATAAGGAAAGAATTTTGATCGGAAACACCTTCGTTACAAGAGTATTACGAGTACAGTAGGTCCCACTTGTAGTGATCGCATTGGGCAACACCAGTCTGATCACTACTAGCCCAAGAGAATTAGACCAATTATAGGCAATACATAAACACTAAAAGACAAAGCTGAATTTTTTGTAAACTATTAGAAGTCAAAAAATGAAGTTACCACAAAAATTTTGAAATTTTTTCATCGATTTCCTTGGAAATTTTTGTCATAACTCTTTTCTGAGACTTCCAATGGCCCACAAAAAATTCTGCTGTCCATTAAATTTAAAATTGCAATTTAACTTTGGTTACTCCGGTGACACTTTGGGACAGCTGTGGAGTTCTTGAGATGTTTTCGATGACACTAGTAACACCACGGTTCAATTAGGGTTAAATGCAAAATACCTACTTGTAAAAAACAGAAAACTATCGGTTTTAAATTTTTGAGATTCGGAATCGAATAGCCCGATTCTTAAAATTTATAAAATAATCCAAAAATTCCGATTATTTTTTTAAAAAGGTCCATCTATAGGTGGAGTTGGATCTCGTAAGACACCTGGAAGGGTCCGCGTCTTCAGGTTATGTGTGATTCAAACCCACTAAAACACCTCCGTTTCTCCCACGTTGGAACTCGGCCCGGAACCGTTTAACACATTACTTCGGGCTGAGTCCTGGGGCGGTTAATCAGTTCTGGGGAGGGGTCGGAACACATGCTCCCTCCTCTTTCTTTCTCGTTCTCAGAGTATCTTTCGTGTCAGGATGCTTTCTGTGTACTCTGCCACAGCAGTCCAGCTCCTTTCACCTTCCAGCATCCTGCTGACAATATCCTCTAGTGTTGAACTCCGGGGAGCTAACTCCAGGTCTGCCATAAGCTGGTCTCTTTAAGGTGCATTTGGAGAAGGTGTGGAGCACATCATCGTCATCTTTGTTCTGGCAGTGTAGACATGTTGGGGCAGATACCTTTCCAATTTTATGCAAATAAGCATAAGAAAGTCCATGTCCTGTAAAGAACTGCTTAAGTAGGTGAATTTGTTAAAGTAGATTGTAGATGAATCCGCGGATCAGGGTGATGGGAGCCCAAAGCGCTGAAGCCTAGTGGCTTATTGTGCTACTCGGCGGATTCTGTTCCTAGTCAAAGAGTCCTAGCCCTTTGGTAAGGGCCAGTAGCGGTTTGGCTAGATTTGTGCTGGGAAAAGCCTCCATGGGTTTAGGTGACCCGAGGAGGTGAAACCTGCGATTTGATAGCATTTCGCAGTCAAAGTTGTGTTCTGATTTACCCCAATGCGGTTGAGATGGAATCGGAGTGGAGTAAATGCAAATGGCATTATGCAAATAAGCATAAAAAAATCCATATCCTGTAAAGAACTGCGTAAGTAGAAAGTTTAGAAAGTAGAAGTTTCGAAAGAGCTTCTTACTACTAGGGAATGTCATGAAGTGAGTAGATTTCAGGCTAGCACTGGGAAATGAATGCTTCGTCCAAACGGTGTGTTTAAAAACCTCGATATTTTGAAAACCTTGATAATTGAGTTTTTGACATCTTCAAGATCAAGTCCATTACTAAAGCAAATTGGGGTTTCAGTTTGATAGATTATGATCATAAATCATCCGATCTAAGATGGTTTATTTCAGGTTTCTATGAGCCACTCTTCTGCTCTGCCCTTTTTCTCTCTCCCGTACGGTATATCGATCACAACATTAATTGCCTTCCCCTCCAGTTCCGGAGAGCGATTCTCGTTGGGAGCTAATTGGACGTGATTTATAGAACTTGGAGAAGCGCTCCCTGGTATGTGTTGTGTAAACGTCTTGTTTGGCGACGAGCTCCCCGCCAACCATTATTACTCGCTTCCAGGTATGAGAGGCGACCTCTCGAAGTCGTCTATTCATAATGAAAACTGGGGAAACTTGCTGATGACGGAGAAGGTCGTCGAATTCTCGAGGAGGTTGGAGTATTGAGTTCTCATGAGGGGTTCCCGCAGACGGCAGAACATCCACAAATAACCTGCGAATAGTCATCTCTCAGATACACCGAGAGGACTTGTTATTGGTATGAGTGGGAATATGATTACTTGTTTGTGAAGAAAACGTCTGCCAAGTAGGGTAGTCAGTAAGTATATGTAATGATCCATTTACTTACCTATTTTAGTTCTCCAATAATGATACGCGAAGGGAACTCCTGAATGAGTCATCAAATGGTGGTAGAGTGAGGTAAACACGTCAGACTGACATCAGCCTCCTGTGCTCTCCCATTACCTTGTTACCTGTAATATAAAAGGAAGACTCAGGGCTAGCCCTTCATGCAGTTTACTTCAACAATTCGCTTGATCATTTCTCTCTCCTTCGTCTCATCAGAAGCCCGAGTTCCTCAGAGCTATTGGTTCGCCTTTGTGGCGCCAGCCTCTCCCATCTTACCTAGGAGTTGTCTTCCCCAACTAGCCACTCGGTGAATGCGCCGCCTCCATCCAGTCTGCCACATTGGCGGCGAGGTCTGCAGCTAGAGTGAACTTTCATACACTCCTTCCTTCGGTAGGCAGTAATGCGCCAGGAAGCCAGTGTACGGTAAATCTCCTGCATCCTTGTTGAGTGGAGACCAATAGCAATCAACAAGCCTTTGAAAAGGCCATCACCTTCACTCGACAACAAGCTAACTTAACAGTACATATATTTTTAGGTTCAAAAACGATTTAGTTGATAGTACAAGGTACAGCAACTTTACTTCCTTTTTTCAAAACTGAATAAAACGCCTTGTATGAATCAGATAGTTTGTAATTGGTTTTTACAATGTAGTTACACGACTGAAGTTTTGTTTTACCTAGTTTTGACGGTTAAATTTATATAGGTGACGTCTCCAATTCTCAATTTATTGAATATACTGAGTTCTGGCGTTTGTCATGACTGGAGATCGGATTCTTATGTTTTTACATATTCTTTTTTATACAATTTATTGGCAATTTTGAAGAAGAAGTGTTCAAATAAGCAACTTTTGAAGCGGATAAGCCTAGTTTTATTTTACTTATTTTCACATATTTCGCTGTAAATCCATATTTCCACATTTCCAACTGAAAAAACCACTTATTTTTTTCATTTTGAGCAGTCTTTCATAATTTTGAGGAGGATTCCTTCGTTTGAAAGATGATAATTTGTAGAGAGAGCACAGATGGTTGTCATAGCTGAGGATCACGGATTGGCCATACTTATTATTACGGATATTCTCAAAGAGTCTGAAATATTCTTAGTCTGAGATCACCGCCTTCAAGAACGAACCGATAACATCTGTGGGCATTGAATGGTCGTTCAGTACCTAGGTACAAGGCGATTTTTCGTCCTGATCGTCGTCGCTTCACTTATGAACATTTGAAGTTCCTTGTCGCGGCGAATAATTTCAAAGAGAGAATTCTACATTTCCCCCTTCTCTTTCAACTAACCAATTTTTTTCTTTGGAACAACTGTTCGTTTCGAGCTTTTACCCATTTTTGAAAATATTCCAACATTCTTACATACCTATATACCGCAACTTACCAGTACCTTGAAACGTAAACCATCAAATTTTGAGGGAGGTTTTTCAATTTTTTCTTCCTCGATTCAAAAGGTTTATTAAAAGTCGTGGTTGTAATGAAACTTAACGTCAAAAATCGTTTTAGAACGCGCTTAAACCTCCAATGGTAGACTCCGGAGCATGGCGCTCCTTCGGCCCATTTTTCGAATACTGTGGTTCACAGTGGCTATCCTGAGGCTGTGATTCACATTCCCTCCTAGATACTACCTCTTTGCAGGACTGTACCCTCCTCTCTGTCCCTCAAACCACTCTGGGCTTAGTATGAGTCGCTTTCTTCAACAAAACCGTGAAAGTTTTAAATCACTCCGCCGTCTAACCTTAGTGTATTTTTTGTGTGAAAATATTCGATGAAATGACTGAGCGCTCTTCTGTCCCCAAGTAATGGTTGCAGTGGGTTGAGGTCAAATTCGGAAAATTGCAAACCAAATTCAGACTTTTCCAATTCTATGTGAATGTTCATCATTTCAATATCAAAATTCTTAAACTTTTGTACCATCTTCCTCATTACTGGTAAATTCAACTCCGGGATAAAAAAAAGTTTAGTATTTGATGGGCATAGCAAAAGTACATACATGGGTAAAAAAACGTAAAAAACGCAGTGGTAAAAAAACCTATTTTTAACATTAAGTATTTCCGAGTTTAACAAAAAACTGTTTTTACCAATATGTATATGAAAACATGTTTTTCATTGAACACCTTTAGATACAACAGGAGATGAATGGAATATCACATTCAGACCGAAAACTATTCAAAAATGTAGTAATAGATCAATAGGACACAAACAAGAACACCAACAAATTTAAGCGCAACTTAACACACTTTTTAATCCCAAATTCATTTTCCCATTGAAAATCCCATTTTCAATCCATCAGCTAGAAAATTCGTTTTCTGTGAAGAGCACAAGTAGATGCAGATGACTAACTGCATGGATTGAAAATATCAACCAGAGGGTTGTTGAAAGCTCTCCAGCAATAAAGTGATTGGAAACCGAAAGAAGGACTTTATTGTTTAAAAAAAAACCTTTTATTCTTCAATCAGCTTAGACTCAAAGTTGCGTCCCTGATCTGTGTGTAGTTCCCAAGGTACTCCATTTCTACTAAAAGCATGTTCAATGTGGGCGTTTGCGACAGTTTTAGCTTCCTGGTTTGGAATGGCAACAGCTTCTAGCCATTTAGAGAAATAATCTGCTGCAACCATGACGTATTTGTTTCCCCTCCTTGTTTGGGGAGAGGGGCCTAAAATATCCAGTTCCATCCGCTCGAAAGGTCCTCCAACCATTTTCTGTTTCAATGGAGCTGGGTAGCGCTTTCCTGGTCCTTTAACTTTCACGCAGTCGTGACATGTCTTGCATCAAATCTTTACATCGTGGGTCATCCCAGGCCAGAAGTGAGCTTGTGGTATTTTCCCCAAAGTTTTCATGTGCCCAAAATAGTCTCCAAAAGGACTACTGTGACATTGGGTCAAAATCTTTTGGATTGCAGTAGACGGTACTACCCACTGTCTGTGGCTTCTACCACGAATACCTTAGAGCTGATCTACGAATAGTATAGTAGAGCTGATCTTCTACTACCTCCAAAAATTCCCATCCGGCAACCAGTTGTCGGACTGCTGGGTCCAGCGTCGTGTTTTCAGCTCCTGTTTTGTTCTTTGCTTTGAGTCTGAGAATGGCCCATTGAATGTTACCATCATTGGTCTTAGCGGTAACGTTTTCTTGAGATTGAAACTCTCAATCTCCCGGACGGGCCCCCAAATGTAAACACATCACACTCATTTGAATTTTAAATGCTTGCATACGAGTCTGCAACACATTGGGACATTTTCATGTCAACCACTACACAACAAGTTTGTTGACAACACTACGCATCAAAGTTTTCGTGACGATTTTTCAGTTCATGTGCCAAAGCAAAATGTTAGGTTGTTGATTGTTCTCTACGCAACACAGTGAGTCTATTTTATTTATTGGTCGCGTGAGCAAGATTTGCTTAGTTTCCGTGACGATTTTTCAGTTCATGTGCCAAAGCAAAGACATGAAAATGTCAATAAATCAATAGGACACAAACAAGAAAAAACAAATTCAAGCGCAACTTAACACTCTTTTTAATCCCAAAAAACACAAAACCAGATTTTTTTCACTCCAACACATGTTATCAAGTGTGGGTTTACCACACTAAATATGATAAATATTGATTTATCCGAGAGGAAGTACCGAAAGAGTGCCTCGCTCCTTGGTCTACTGTTTGCGGGATGAGAAGACGTCTACCACTGGAGGGTTAAACGAATTTCCTTTGAAAAAAATATAACATTTTGCTTCATAAAATATTCTCCTTCTTTGGCAGCTCTGTGAAAACCATAAATTAGATTGATAAAATGTCAAAAAATCACTGGAAAACCATCTGTAGTTCTTAAATAACTAACTTTTTCTTTCCTTATTCGTTCCGAAGGGGAAAGTCAGGGCATCGTTCGAAAATGTACATTTTTTTACCATCCATAAATAAGTACGATTTTGATTGGCCTTTCGACGTCTATTTCCCTCACTTATCGTTAGTATCAAGTTGCCCGTTGAATGATCGTAGCGGACCAATCTTCTAGTCCAATAATACAAATGTAACCGGAAGTCCCGAATCCAATATCCTTCAAACGAGGTAAAACCCCATTTCGTCGGAAGGAAAAATAAGGGAGAAGTCGCTTCAAACCGCTCCCTTGAGGTTCCTCTTTTTTTCCCCCCCAAAGTCGGAAATGAAATGAGTTTGATCAGAGGAAAGTGCAAGAAAATGATAAGGGTGGAGCAAAAGGTGGCGCGTCCTATCCAGATCGGCTTATCTTGGAATTGTGAGGCGTTTATCAAGGGAGACGTCGGAAAAGCCCCCCACCCCCCGCTTCTCCAGTCATTTCTATCTCTTTTTGTTCACTCTGGTCTAGAATGAATAAAATATAGCGTGTATTCACCGAGAAGGTATTCGTAGGGCATCTTTTCGCGGCGGTACTCTTGTTTAATGCTCATGACATCTCAATTGGTTGTTTTCAGGAACGTTATCCTTAATCAATCAGTTCTTTAAGTCGAACCAATCTAATACATAAAATCCCAACTTTGTGAAGTGAGACTTCGTGTAATATCCCCCACTTCTCTTCCCTGGTTTTCTTTTCACATAAATCTACGATTTGTTTTTGTCTGCTTTTAGCAGCCTTTTCAGCTATTTTATAATAAAACTGCCGATGTATGAGAACATCTGTTTAGGACGTCCCATATAAGACTTGGGCGTCCTTAGGGCGATTGATCTGGGGTAAAGTTGGACAACACAACAGAAAAAAAAACCACACACTGATCCGTTTTAGACCATTCTGAATCCAAATCCGCGAAAAAACCATAGGTGTATGTCTGTGTGTGTGTCACAAAATCTTGTGTCGTCTGCCCAGGCCTTAGTTTTCAACCGATTTTTGTGGTTCTTTTTTGTTCGATGCGGGAAACTATCTAGTTGTGCACTACGTCGCTGGAATTTCGAATTTTGCCTTTTAACCCATTTCCGGCCACTGATGCATTTTTGCATCGTCGTAATAATGATTTTTTTTTAATATTGAAATAATGGAAAATCTTTTAGAAGAATTTTTTCTCGTTCATGCAGTTCCAAAACTTTTTTACAAAATTTTTTCTTCGAAATTCGGGAGCTTAATGAGATTTGGAAAATTTTTTTGAAATCGATTGGAGATTTCGGCCGGCATTCTATAAAATAGTTCATCCTCCTCCTCACCATCACTGTTATTTCTACCCTCGGCTTGAAATGGGCTAAGAGAGGGAGAGAGGGGGGAAGTGGTTAATGCTTTTAAAAAAGTGCGTTTTTGGGCATAATCTTGTGTACTCTTCCCAGGCCTCAATTTCCAACCGATTCGTGTTTCTTTTTTTCGACTCAGAAATCTTCCAAATTGAACACTATTTCACCAGAGTATCAAAATTCGCAAGGGTAAGAGGCGAGTGGGGGGGACAATATTCACAAAATATCCAATTGTTCATTATTTCGGTTTCTTTATAACTTAATGATTGTGCCCATGCTTTGAAATTGAGGAAACATTCTCATTATACCTCCGAAATTTCATGAATTATTCTCTGTACCACCATGGACCTAATAGTGGTGCCACCATGGTGCCAGGACACGCATATTTCTTTTTTTTTTGTGTGTGTTTCACCTCGAATACGGATGTAAACTTTGACGGAGCCTACCAAAACAAATAGATGAAAGTTCAACGTTACGACGTATTATCTCTTTGGTGCCAGACTGGCACCATTGGTGGGGGGGGGGGGGGGGGTGAACTCGAATTCGCATGTTGGGTATCGTAGATCATGGATTTTCAAAAGCTCTTCAAATTCGAGGCTCCCACGCCGCTTGAAGTGTTGTGGTGGATAATGGTGAGGAGTCCTATACTCTAATTTTTGCTCTGAAAATGAACAATTAATTATATGAAACGATGGCTTAAATACATATTATATCATCCCTCTTGACCGATTCCCTCAAGAACCTGAAAATTGTCGGGATGAGTTCCTGCAAGTTTCGTCACTCCTGATAGCATAATATCTCACTTCTGCAGGATAATTTCGGCCAAAACTGAGATTGAAACGGGCCAAGACTCACCCAATCTTTCAGGGCTCCTCATGTCTTTCACAATTTGGAAAATTCAACCAATCTGAATTAAATTTTATAAAGTATTTTCCATTAATCAATTTTTTGGAAAATTCCCCCTTACCTACTACAAAGTTCTATAGTAAATTCAGAATTTATTTCGAAGCTTCAGACGTTTTGTTAAAGATTTCTTTTTGATCATTTATTTGAATTTTTTACCAATACCAAATATTGAAAATTTTTGAGCTAGGACTTTTTAAAAATTTCAGCCCTTCGAAGTGACAAACATCAACCAAAAGGAGCCCATATTCCAAATTTCATTTAAAATTGTATTAGATTTCTGGATTCTTCATATCTTAAAACGTAAACAAACAGTTTTTTTCTTCTTTCCAAAGGTTTATTATTGAAAATAATATACCAAAATGGGTTACCGATGGAAAGCTGATAAAATTATAGGTGTTTTAAAGGGCCATGATGATTGCGTTTAGTAGGAAAAACGCAGAAAATTATTACACAAAGGTTTATTGTTTTTCAATATAGATCACTCGTCTGCAAAGAACACGGCTTTGTCATTGTTACCACCAACCAACAAGAAGAAAAACATCGATCGCATTTCGGTCAGCTATAATTTGAACGGAGATTAGGCCTCTTCTGCGATTCACACTCGTGTTTCTGATTTATCGTACTTCCAACCCTTAAATTCTCGTAGGGAGCGAACAGTTTGTCCTACAGGGCTCTGCATGGTCTCAAAAAATTCTAAAAATCCAATACTATCTTAAATCGATGGAAAAACAATACCTTTATATCAAAATTGTTTGAGTTAGGGCGTTTTCAAAATTTCAAAATTGATTTTGGAACCCTTAGGAGTGACCTACATCAACCAAAAGCTTCGGGGCACAACTAGACACCAAACGGAAAACTGGATTTGGAAAAAGTTGAATTTGGTTTGGAAAAGGATTAATTTGACTTGGAAATGCTATATCAGGTATTTAATCAGGATTCTTGCATGTCCTTGTTTCTACGGTCTCAACCGCTTTCCTCTAACTAATAACATTAGGTATAATAGGTATAATAATATTAGGTATAATAGGCTTAGTTGCACTATCCCATCAGTGTTAACATGTTGGGTACCATAGGCGTGTTGCGTTAACACAATAATGTTTAATTGTATCTTCATCCTTTATTCATCCTGTCTGTGGGGCAAACTTTGCTTCGACGAATGATGGCCCCAGTGCAGGAAAGTGGGACAGTTGAGGCCACAATCGAAATGGGCGTTCAGTCTTTCGTAGTAGTGAGCTGTCAAAAACAAATAATTCATAAAATAAATAATAAATTGATAAAGAAAATACAAGTGCCTTTATATAAAAAGGTACATGAAGTTGGGTCCCTTCCGAACAGGAACGTATACGTAAAATACCGATAAAAACTGTTCAACGACGTTGTTATATCCGGGTGGGAAGTAAAAGGGTTATTTATGAGCTAGAAAGTCATTCAACCTTTCTTGCTCGCGCCGTTTGATAAAATACTGGACGTTCCGCGGTTATTTGTGAATCTATGGCTGTTTTCAGAGAAACCATCTTGGCAATTCCTCCCCTGTATTTCATAACGCGAGAGTGGAAAAATGAAGTAGGTTTCTCGTGAATTGAAAAACCATTAAAATGGAAGCAGTCAGTTTTGAGATTCAGTTGAACATTGAACTTCGGAAAGATAGAAAACATTGAAACGAAATGAAATGGAAAACGTGCCTTATCTGATGGATATGGTATAAACTATATTTATATGGATATGGTATAAACAAACTGATCAGAACCACATGTAACGTGATAGGAAGAAGAAAGAGAATAGGTACTGGTCAAAACTGGGACCGTAGATTATGGACGTTAACCTATTTCTGGATGTACGTTCCCCTTTCTGAAGTACCCACCACGATACGTAAAAACCACTGGCGTCCCTATACCTGAAATTCCTATTCACGCTTGAATGATGTAGGAAAGGTTCATGTACAAGTCAGGTGGATTCGGTAGGGCGACAGTAAATAGGTATGTATTGTCCTATAATGGAAATGGCTCAGAATGGGTCAGAAATGTTACACATATGACAAGGCAAAGATGTGAGAAGATCCGAGTTAGCATTAATGAGACATTCACCACAATATAGGACGAAATGTAATTAGAGAGATAGACTCACGGTTAGGTTGCGGCTCTCTGAGAACACAAAGCCTCCAGAAGGGGGTGACGGGTCCCGCGGTACCTGTCCCCCCCCCTTCCTCCTTCATCAAGGAAGTTGGAATGGAAGGGTTATCAGGTGAACCTTAGACTCTCGATAAGTTATCGCTGGGATCCGTCACAGTCCACCCCCGCGAGAAAATTTGAAAATTTCGCGAAATTTGAAAATTTTACGTTTGTCTGGTTGTTGAATGTCTCTATCTCCAGCTGTATTACAATATGGGGTCACATTGATTTGAGCCATTGAAGATTACATCGTTAGGTACATTTGGGTTGTAAGTTTGAATTATATGAAATTGGTTGTATGGGAGTTTGCTTGAAAACCTTGTTGTCGCCCTCAACAGCTTTTTGTTTTATTGTAAGTTTATTGATCATTGTCTCTATACACGACGATGGTCGTATGGGAAATCCGTTCCTTCTGTTATAACAGAGGGCCCGTCGATCTCCATCTTGGTGCTGTGTAATCCCGGTCCGTTTCCGAACCGTCGTGATTACGATGGCGTGAGACAGTTACTTCGTAAACCCGGTCCGTTTCCGGTCCGTCGTGATTACGATTGCGTGATACTCTGTTTTTCTTTGTTTTTTTTTTTATTTTTTTTCTATTTTTTTTTATTTTTTATTTTTATTTTTTTATTTTTTTTTTATTTTATTTATTTTTTTTTTATTTTTATTTATTTATTATTATTATTTTTTTTTAATAGCGCTGTGGGGGTAGCAACAAATGCTTCAGTAAATTTCACTGAGGGCGCTGTTGCGGCGCCCTGTTGTTGGCTCCTGCTGCGTCTCCTCTTCCCCGTCCTCTTGCTCGAGAGCCTCCTCCAACTCCTTCATGGCCTCGGCTTCCGTCTGCGCTGTTTCCATCTCGTCGGGTGGTATATGTAAAGATAGAGAGGGGTCGGTGGTTAATCTGTTGTCTTGTTTTATTGGCGGTTTTATTCTTAACCCTTTTTTTTGTGTGTTTGGTTGTTTATTATTATAATTGATTACTGTAATATTATTAGTATTGTTGTAATTGTTATTATTAATTTTATTTATTTGTATTTTTATTATTAATTTATTGGTGTTGTTAACCATTTATTATGGTGGGTTACCGTATAACTTGAGCTGGCTTATGTGCCTTGTTTTCACGTCTGTGGCGTCGTCGACATTGACGACTTCGTATGTCACCGGGGACAAGATTTTGGTGACTCGATACGGTGAGGAATATCTATACGACAATTTTGTGGTAATTTTTCGTGTAGCACTGCTAAGGATGTATGTTTTAAGCAGGACCACGTCCCCGACTGCCAAGGTTAGTGGCGTGTGTCGTTGGTCATAGTATTTTTTTCTGTGGGCAAGCGCTTTCTGTAAATTGTTGTACGCTTGTCTCCATACCTCCTGGATAGGGGTGGGGGGGTTGGTTTCGGCTGGTATGTCCCAAGCCAAACTTAGTGGACTAGCCAATTTCCTTCCCATAAATATCTCGGCCGGGGTGAATCCGGTACTTTCGTGCCAGGTCGTATTCATTGCTAGCTGAGTGTACTCTAAATTTTTGTCCCAATTTTGATTGTTTTCTGCGTGGTAACACGTTAGAATTTGTTTTAGGGATTTAATTTGCCTCTCACTGTGATTTGGATTTGGATAAAAGGCATGTAGTGGTATTATTTGCATGCCATGTTCGAGGACGAAGGTGTTAAATTTCTGAGAACGAAATGTTGAGGCGTTGTCGGTGCACAGATTCCGCCAGTACCCAACTTTCGAAAAAATGTTGGTATGCAAAGCTTTTATTATCGCTTCCGAAGTATGCTGTCTCATGGGAATCAGGTATGTAAATTTTGAGAAAGCGTCTATGGCTAGCAAAATAAATTTATGTTGTCTGGCGGTGCGTGGTAGAGGACCGACAACGTCTATAAACAACACTTCGCCCGGTTTGTCTGTCGTCCTTGCTGACATTTCCCCGTAGGTATTTTGGGTCGGTTTAGATCGTGCACACGTGATACAATCGGCTACCATTTTCCGGATTATTGTGGATAATCCCGGACGGTAAAATTGTTGCTGTATTTTGTGAAGAGTTTTGGCAAAACCCGTGTGGTTCCCTAGGACTGATCCGTGATGGAACTTAAAGATGGTAGATATTAACAGCTCGGGTAAATAAGCCCGTTTGTTTCCTTTTGTATCAGTGTGATACAAAATGTTTTGTTGAATGTGATAAGAAGGTACGCTTGTGCCCTGTTGGATTTGCCGTTTGATGTTGGCGATCGTTTGATCTTCGTCTTGATAAATTCGGAGGTCGTTGAACGCTTGCGGGAAGTTCCCCAGTACGAGCGTTTCTCCGATTGAGTGAATGGGCGTGGGAGAGGGTGTGACGAATGTCAAGGTCACTTCGTTAGGTGTTGTTCTCCGTTGATCGCAAGTTCTTTCATTCATATTGGTGAACGGGCGATATGGAGGGGGTCCCGTGACAGACGTTGGCCAGTCCTCAGGTGTTTTCTGAGCGACGTGAACCTGTTCTGCCGGGTTTGTTTTTGTTTGGATACCCCGTGTTAGTTGTGGGCGCCAAGAGTGATCCGCGAAGTCCCCCAATTGGTCTAGTGGAATTTCCAGCGGTACCGTACTATTTCTTGATAAATAATCTGCTAAGCTATTCTTTTTTCCTTCTATATGATACAACGTATAGGAGAACTGGTTAAGTTGTTCTCGCCAGCGCGCAATGCGCGCAGAAGGGGCTGTCAGCTTCGCTACGGAAGCAATAGCTTTTGCATCTGTGTGAATGTAACAGTGCGAATGTCCTATATGAGATTTTGAAAACCTGTGCAAGCCGTACAGGAGAGCTCCGTACTCCAATTCAAAGGCACTGTAGCGCGTTTCGCGCGGAGCTAGCTTTCTCCCCGCGTAAGCTATAGCATGATATTGTCTGTCCTGTTGTTGACACAGGACTACACCTATGGCCTTGGCGCTGGCATCGCAAAATAGGTGGAAAGGCTGGTCATAATTAGGGAGTCTTAGGGTTGGTTTCCTTAGTAACCTTTGTCGGAGTGCTTCAAAGGATTGTTGGCACTCCGTTGTCCACTGAAACTGTTTATTTTTTTTTCTAAGTTCGTTGAGGGGAACCGCCAACTTGGGTAGATCGGGAATATAGCTGCTATAAAAGTTAATGGCCCCTAGAAATTGTGCGATCTGTTGCGCCGTGGTGGGCGGTGGTATCGCTAGTAGATCTGATATTCGATCATCATTGATGGACAAGATACCATTCTGTAATTCATGTCCCAAGAATTGGAGGCACTGGGTGGCGAATTTGCATTTGTCTGGGTTGACTGTTAGATTCGCCTTGCGTAATCGTTGCAGAACCTCCGACACGGTTTTTTGGTGTTCTCGGTACGTTTTCGTGTAGACCACCAAATCATCGAGGTACCAAATTAATTTCTCCCCGTACAAATCTCCGAAAATACGTTCCATTAAGGCACTTAAGACCTGTGAACCGACGGCGAGACCGAATGGTACGCGCGAAAAGCTATAGGTACTTATCATAGTTTTGAAACTTGTGAGTTGCCTGCTTTCCTCCGATAACGGTATCTGGTTGTAGGCCTGGTTTAAATCTAGGACACTAAAGTAGTTGGCACCATGCAAATGAGGTAATAAGGTCTCAATTTTGGGTATTGGGAAATCTATGTTTACTATTTGTTTGTTGAGTGCCTGATAGTTAACGACCAGGCGGTACTTTTGCTCCGCCGTTGGGTCGGCCTTCCGCTTTGGGACTAGGAAGCAAGGCGCCACCGCCGGTGCAAGAGTTGGCTCGATCACACCTTGGTCGAGCAATTTTTGAATCTCTTGTTTCATGATTTGTTGGAGTGGGGGTGAGACATGATACGTAGGGGTTTTGGTTGGCAATGTGGCCCCCGGTTGCAGTTGAATATCATATTTGATTAGGTTCGTGCATCCGAGCTGCGTGGTGAGGACGTCTGGGAATTTTGCCTGAAGGCTTTTTGCCATGACGTCATTCGTTGTCATCACCTGCAGTGTGGCCTTGTCTTTGGGGATTGCCGGAACCAAGGCGAACTCTGTGGTTCTATCGTGCTTAAAGGAGATGGTTCCTCTACCTATATCGTATAATGCGGCAGTTGGTTTTAGGAAATCAAGGCCTAAAATGACGTTATGTGCTAACTGAGGTATTATGTAAAATTTGTGTGGCCATTTATTGTTTCCTATCGTCACGGTTAGTTCAACTGTGGTGTCTGTAACGATCACCGAACTATCTCCTATAGTGAGGTATTGTGGCGTACATGGATTCCTTGAAGCTTTTTGTAAACGCTCACATTTTAATAGGAATCCCTGATTCACAGCTGAAATTGAGGCTCCCGTATCCAGAAGGGCCTGAATAGGGACTGAATTCAGTTCGACTGGTAACAAAGCTGTCGTGCTGGAAATAGGTGCAAAAATTGAGGTCAAGTGTTCTGTTTGTTGTTTTTGACCTTTAGGGTGGGGGGTTTTCTTGATTTTCGGCTCGTTGTCTGCCCCTACAGGCAACGTGCCTACTCGTTTTCCTCCGGTTCGGATGAACTTGAATTTTGTTCATTTCTAGTTTCGACTAGTTGGAGGTTTAGTGGTACATTCGGTTTATGATACGTTTTGGACTTGTACGTCTGCCCATTATCATAATTTTTGTTTGTCCCTCGGGGTGGATGTGTATTCCATTGTTTCGGAATAGCCCCTTGGGGTTTGTATGTTGGGGGACTATTATTGTTTTGTGTATTTTGATTTTTGAAATATGGGGGTTTAGACTCGAGTTTCCCCTGTTGGTTGTGAGGTTGATATGTGTTTACGTTGCTTTTCGATTTGTAATTACTTGGGGTTTTGTCCGATTTTTGATTAGTTTTAGAGACTTGCTGCGCACCGCGCCTTGCGGCGTTTCGGAGGCGGATAGCAGTCTCTATCTTACCTATAAAGAGGTCTAATTCTGCTCTAGTTTGGGGGGCTTGCTGGAAAGTGAAGTGTTGCCGGGTAAAGTCGTTACAATTATTGATTATCATTGTGATTAACTCAGTTTCGGCATCATCATATTGGCGGAGGACTCGCTCGTACTTCCAGATATTTTGTACATAATTTCTGAAATTTTCGTTAGGCCCTTGAGGGCGATTTAATTTCTTGGTTACTAATTCAGCTATTGTTAGTTTCGGAAATAGCTCGTCCTTCATAACAATACGTAGTTGCTCGAAGCTGTTCAATTGTGGGTGGACCTGCAAAATCTGGCGTATGTACATAAACCTTTCGCTCACCGACAGGTACTTTAGCACCGTTCGGAATGAAATATGATCGGGGATTGTCGTTTCCAACTCGCCCATTTCCCCTAGAAAATTCATGGCGCTAAATGGACTCTGGACGTTGAGTCTAGGATACTTGTCTAGAATTGAGAGGAATTCAGCCGGGATTTTCACTTGTTTATGTCTCGGCTCCTGCGTTGGGTGAGGTTGTGAGCCAGACGGATCGCTTTGTTGTGTTGTGGTGGCTTGCAAGGTCAGTTTGGTTATCTGTTCTTGCATGAGTGCCATCGTTTTTTGATTTTCTAAGGCCTGTTGTTGCATCGAGGCCATTAAATTTGATTGCGTTTGCATCTGGGAAATCATTGCCGTCCAAGCACTCGTAAATGTGGTCTGAGTAGCAGTGGAGGCACGTAAAAATGCATTAAATTGTTGCGAGAACTCCGGTTGTTCGCCCGGAATGGGCATGGTCGGAGTTTGAATCATTTGGCCTGGTGCTCCCGGGTTTGCGCACAGGAAGCATACGAAACTCTTTTTTCGTTCTGTTGGCATCTTTTTCCAGTTGACGTAGTTTTGGCTTGCACATTGTGCATGATAAAATTGGGTACACTGCGTGCAATAGATCGGGTCTTTGTTTTCGGTTTCGTCAATGGTTGCCTCGCAATAGGTACATGTGATTAATTCCGGAATCGGAATGATTGGGGCCATCGTTTATGATTGATTATTATACGATGTGAAAATAGCAAAGCGAGATGAACGAACGATAAGAACGAAAGGACCGATAATGGAATAAAGGCTATGAGATCGGAGTTCGTTTTACTTTGTACCTCCTGCTGTAATCGACTTCGCTGGGCCCGATAAAGTCGTTTACACGTTATCCGTGTCAGTACAGGAAGTAATGTGTGGGTTGGTGGTAATCAGATAGTCTTGTCTGAACAAGATGCTTTTTAGAGCTGATTACGAGGTTCGAGACCGGTTCGAGTCTGCTACCATGTAACGTGATAGGAAGAAGAAAGAGAATAGGTACTGGTCAAAACTGGGACCGTAGATTATGGACGTTAACCTATTTCTGGATGTACGTTCCCCTTTCTGAAGTACCCACCACGATACGTAAAAACCACTGGCGTCCCTATACCTGAAATTCCTATTCACGCTTGAATGATGTAGGAAAGGTTCATGTACAAGTCAGGTGGATTCGGTAGGGCGACAGTAAATAGGTATGTATTGTCCTATAATGGAAATGGCTCAGAATGGGTCAGAAATGTTACACATATGACAAGGCAAAGATGTGAGAAGATCCGAGTTAGCATTAATGAGACATTCACCACAATATAGGACGAAATGTAATTAGAGAGATAGACTCACGGTTAGGTTGCGGCTCTCTGAGAACACAAAGCCTCCAGAAGGGGGTGACGGGTCCCGCGGTACCTGTCCCCCCCCCTTCCTCCTTCATCAAGGAAGTTGGAATGGAAGGGTTATCAGGTGAACCTTAGACTCTCGATAAGTTATCGCTGGGATCCGTCACACACATAAATATGTCATTGAGATTATTGTTAACAGTGGTAACAAGTGGTTACAGATAAAATAGTAAGTTAATGATTTATTTTTTAAATTTTTTAACCAAGGTGTTGATTGTATTCCTGCTATGTGCTACACCCACAATAATGACTACTCTATCTTATAGCTAATATTTCGATTTTCTTAATCATAGCTCTAAAGATTTATATGAAAATTCGCTCATTAATTCATACTTACTGCATAACTGGATTTTTTTAAATTTTTAATCAAGCGGTTGATTGTGTAGTTTAACGTTTCCTGCTATGTGCTACTCCCACAATACTGACTACTGGGTGTTTCTTGTTTCAGATGCGAGGAGGGGGGTCTTGTCGACACGGGGACGAGGTACAGCACCGACCGGCACTCGCCGATCGAGCGGTACGTGCCCGGACCACGCTACGACCGCTACCCGGTCGGGCCGGCCGTCAGCCCGGCGACGGGCCCCTCCCGCTACGTCGACCCCTACGCCCGGCGTGACCTGTTCTCCCCGGTGCCGGCGCCCGCGCCGCCGCCGGCGCCTTCGCGCTACCTGCGCCCGATCCACCGCTACACCCCGCGCCCCACCCGCATAGAATACAGGACCCACGTCGAGTATCTCGGATCCTCGGGTGGCAGGTGAGAACCACATCCTTCATCCATTAGGTTATAAAATACGAGGAAGCCATGTGCCACACCCCCTTGGTTGACGTCTTTGTCTTCTTGCTAGGTAGGTTACCTGGTAGTGAGGCTTCAACCATGAAATCAATACCATTCAACCATTCGTAATGAAATCAATAAATCACCACTAAAGAAGGGCAAAACATGTATTTTTCCCTCAAATAGACGTCAAAATTTATTTGCCATTTTTCTGTCAATTTTATTCCAAAAATATGTCAACATTTTCTCAAAATACCGTAAAACCGTCAAACTTTACCCCACCAGGGGTAACTTTACCCCAAAAAGTGAGAATCTTCAATTGTGACGTAAGCGTGGTAGAACTTAGATAAAAGTTAGCTATTGTGTTTTCGTTATTCTCCACATCCCAGAGAATCGATGTGGCTTGCGATGGCGCCTTTATCCATGTTATCAGCTGTTATCAGTCATAGTTTCCTGTTCAGCTGTTTTTGTCCTGTTTCTCGTGCTCCAAAATTTCTTCCATATCAGGTGTTTGGAGTGGATTTACCAGGCAAGCCCCCATCAAATCACTTTCAATATCTTATTTTGAACAAAATACACTAATAAAACTCTCAAAAAAGTGTTTTCTTAGTAGGTAATGCTTTTGTTTACCAAAAATTTGATGGTAACTTTACTCCAAAAACCGGGTATCTTTACTCCACTATTTTGGTTGGGATAAAGGTAGCCTCACTCATATTTTTCTTATTTAATCTCGAAAAATATTTGAGTTTTATAATTTTAGCAGTGTTGAATGTAAGGTTTCTAGTGTATCTCATGTCAGAAGTAAGAGATGGGGAGAAGAAATGAGAAAAAGCTTGGTACGCGCCCCTACCGAAACTTCACAACTGAACAGCTGCATTATGATATGAACATAAACGTGTTTTGGTCTCATAAGTTGTGATTTACAATATTATTTACTCGTGGGTTAACTTTGAAATTTACCATTGCAATTCATTTGAAAGTTATCGAATGTGAAACAGACTTGTTCCTTGATTTTGTTAAGTCATTCGTTTATCGTTTATTGTCCTTATATATTTCTTTACTTGTAGAAAGTTTTGCTCGATTACCTACATAAGTCTGTCTATACTGAAGACTGAAATTGTGATCTCTTAATCAGAAATATTGCATTTCAAGCAAATTCGTTGAAATAAATGATGAATAAATGAACATTGGAATTTATATTTTTCTCAGGTACTTATAACTTGAATTTTTCAAGCTAAAAAGTTCAATTTTTCAGAATACATTTTATAATAATATTATAAATACTTGATATTATCAGAATACATTTTATAATAATATTATAAATACTTGATATTATCACATTTTATAATAATATTATAAATACTTGATATTATCAAGTATTTCTGGGGTAATGAATTCAATCCCAACTAGTAACATTGCACCACTGCCCGTTTCTGTAGCGATAACCGTGAGTTTTTCAGAGTGGAGTAAAGATAGACGCACTCGGAGGAAGCTTTACTCTAACATTTAAACAATTAAATCTGGGGGTTACAATTATCTGATCAATGAGCTCGACCACTCAAAATGTTCAGGAAGCCCTGAAGATCAATTCACTTATTTAAAAAAATCAATTTAACCCATTTCGAGTGGGAGAAATTGTATTTGGAAATGTTTTGGAGTAAATCTTGGGGTAAAGTTTGACGGTTTTACGGTACGTCAAAAAACGTCTGCCAAGTTGGTATGGCACATAGCTTCCTCGTATCCATAACCCGATTGTATAGATGATCCCATAGTATGGGACTGACTAGTTAAGGGGGTCTCAGTCGGTCGCCGTTCGTTTTTAGTATTTAGCCAAATCAAAGAGGCAAAACGTTAAAAAGTTGTACTTAAATTGGAAATTTCAATCCTTTAATTGTTGAAATTTAGTAGTGCACGGACCTAGGGAATTGAGAGACTGAAATATTGCCGCTGGAATCATCAAAATCGAACAATAATTTCCAAATAAAAATGGGAAAAACTTTTGAATAAACGGGTTTTTCCATGTTTTTCCTATATTTCTTTGGCAATTATTGTTCGATTTTGATGATTCCAGCGGCAATATTTCAGTTTTTCAATTGCCTAGGTCCGTGCACTAATGAATTTCTAAAATCCTTTAAAATTTCCAATTTAAGTACAACGTTTTATGTTTTGCTCCTTCGATTTGGCTAAATACTAACTCGGAACGAGGAACGAACGGCGACCGACTGAGACATCTGAATCTGTTGATGTTGCTACCCTTACAAAGATCACACTTCCATTTCGCTATTTTGTCGTAGAAGGCTTTAGTCCATTTGTCAAAAGTTAATAGACGGGTTTAAGAAGCTTGAAATAACGGATTGCTCACCGCACATTTTACTGGATCAGGTGGCCAATCAGGGTTTTCACACTTAGCGCATTGCTTGGTGACATGCTCTAATGGCAGAGTAGCTCTTTGCGTTGCCAACAGATCGATGTGCACCTCAGTTTCTTCTCCAATTGAAGTGAAATGAGGAAAATTAAAAAGAAAAGAATCCTTCTCCAATTACGATGATATATTTCGTACTATACAAATCAAAGTATCACCAACTTCGACTGGGATGGTGGGCACAATCCACGGATTCCTCCAGGAAAAGAATAGGGAAGACGAACAAAACTGAATGAGACACGCACGAACGAGCGGCAATGAGTAGACTGACTCTTCTCCGATCCATCGAGCTCAGCCTCGGGGATGATTTAAACCCTTTGATCCTCTTATCTGTCATCTTCTCTAGTTCTGGAGCCTGACAACATCAATAGCTAAGTACCTACCACATAGGGGACCATCTACACATCAACCGGCACAATGAGAATATTGTAAGAAAATGTAGAAGTTACAAGGATTCCACGTCAGTCCGAAATAAAATTCCTAAAAATGTCATCGGAATTGGACCATAACTTTGTATAGTTTTGCCAGTTACAAGGCTTTCATGATACACACACAGTCCGACACGAAACCACAATTGTTCGAACAAAAATGGAAATTTTGATTTTCGAAAACTTTTTCACCTTGAAAAATGAAAACAATGCCTTCCTTGGTAGAGTCTGGAGCAAAATTGTGAAATCTATTAGTGTTTTGGATCTTATCATAAAAGAATGAAGGATTTCTAAACAAAGGATTGGATTGTTGAAAAAGAAAACACAAACTAACTAAAACGTTATTTAAGAAAATAATCATCATATTCTGATGTTAATTTGTATAGGGTTATGTGGAAGTCTAGACTTATTTTGCTCAAAATTCAATTTTCTGGTGTGTTTAGGTATACTTTTGTTGGTTTAAAACCCAAAAACGTCTGCCAAGTGGGTGTGGCACATAGCTTCCTCGTATCCATAACCCGGTTATATAGATGCATATGCATAGTAGTTAATCTCAAAACACCAATCTCTAAGTACTTTTCACTACCCTCATAGGGGACCATCTACACGCTAATCTGGACAATCCTAGAAAATTTCATCAAATTCGGATGAAAAACATAAGTGTTATGGCTGTTACAAAGATTTTACGTTTGCGCATGCGCAGAGGCCACTGTAAATTTAAGGCCTTTATTTTCATTGGGGACCATCTACACACAAACCTGCACAATCCCTGAAAATCTCATAGAAATCGGACAATAACCAAAATTGTTCAGAAAGGTCTAAAACGTAAAACGCGAGTGAAAATTTTGATTTTGGAGAACTTTTTTTTTCATTCTTGAAAAGTGAAAACAAAGCTTCCGCTACCTTGGTAGACTAGAAAGCAAAAACAATGTAAATAAACGTTTTTATTCCAAAAATACGACAAAAATAATTCAAGTAGCAATCGTTTCGGAGCACTCCGTGTTTAAGTATATTTCGAAGCGAATAACAAGACTGTTGGGTCAGGGAAGAATATGAAAAAAAAAATACATAAATTCTCACGTCAAACTTTCCTCTCCCCTCGAACCTTCATAAGGGGAGCAGAGACAACCAGCTCTACTTTCCTAACGAACTTCCCGACACGTCCGAGAGCCATATCTCATCCACGTTATACTTCCAACTCTTTTTGGCCCAGTTGAGATATATGGGTCATCCCCTTTCTGCCCTGTACCACGTCGAAACGTACGGCAAATATTTCAATATATAACGGAGATCGTTATTGGCCCGTTGAGAGAAGCGTCGTTGTCTCGTTATTTCAGTCGTTACGCTTTGTAACCCTTAGTGGAGGTGATTGGTCAGGTTATTCAAGGCACATACTGGTTACGGTGTAAAAAGCTGCAAATTATTACGCAACGTTTAGTATACCTCTGAGTGGTCTCATTCGATGCTACCTACCTAATGAGGAATTTCACCGATTTCTGTTTGCATTTTTCCTGAATAGTTAATGGTGTGGGATAGATGAAAATCGGGCTGATTTCGGAAAATAAGTCTCCTGTTATTTTTGGGAGACAATCAAAATTTTTAATTTCAAAACTAACCGGGAAACCAGACGTGCAGCGGAAACGCTCGCTGATTGGGCTGTTCGGATCGCCGTCTCCTCCCAGTGTTGCCCATTGGGACGACGAAATCGTGTTTTCTAAGAGAAAAGTTATCAAACAAAAACAGAGGAAACCTAATTTTCCCCATCTCGCTTTTTCTATTTTTTTTCTTCAGTTTTTCGATTTCGAACTTTACTGTTTCATGAAATTTTGCATCTGGGGACTATGGATTTCTCGATCTCAGCGCTTCAAGCGGCCATAAATGAACTATTCCAGCATGACGTCATTTTCCCGGTTTTTTTAAACATTCGTATTTTCTACACTGTTTTGTTTATTCGTAAATTAGGAAGTTCGGGCTGAAAGTTTGCCTTAGGAGGTTTTTAGAGGTGCTGAATCCGATTTTGGGGTCAAAAATAGGAAATTCTGACATGCTGAAATTCCTCATTGGAGGACAGCCAATGAAAGGGATTGGTTACTGATTCCCTCTGTTGACTCCGGAAACGAGCTAAGTGAAGACGGGGTAGTTCGTTTGATAGGAATTTAAGGCTAAATGTCCCGACTTTAGTTGTGAAATCTGCCACCACGTGGCAGCACCAAAATGAAGAAAATTTCGTTTACTCCTCAGTTGAGAACGGATCGAGATATTTTAGTTCTGCAAACGGATTTCTTTTCAAGATCACCGTAGAATTCCGGGTAATTGGTTTAGGAAGTGTACAAAAATTTTTTGCACACAGTTCCAGCAAAAATTTGTTTAAATTTTGAACATTTTCAAAAAGTGGCCTTATAGCCACTTGCAGAACCTTCATCAGAATACGAATCCGTTTGCGGAATTTTTCTAACTTGATCATAGCCGTCGGATTCTCGTTTTTACTATATGGAGCGGGGGCGAGGGGGGCGATCATGGGCTGGGGGGGGGGGCGATCAAACGCCCCGCCGCCCGCCCGACCTTCACATTCATGTTTTGCTAGTATGCACCCTTTGATCTCTATTCCTTTTCCTGGCCTCCTAATAGGTAGCTACCATCAACGGCTATGATCAAGTTAGAAAAATTCCGCAAACGGATTCGTATTCTGATGAAAGTTCTGCAAGTGGCTATAAGGCCACTTTTTGAAAATGTTCAAAATTTGAACAAATTTTTGCTGGAACTGTGTGCAAAAAAATTTTTGCACACTTCCTAAACCAATTACCCGGAATTCTACGGTGATCTTGAAAAGAAATCCGTTTGCAGAACTAAAATATCTCGATCTGTTCTCAACTGAGGAGTAAACGAAATTTGGCCCCGATGGTGCTGCCATCTCTTATTTCAGAATCACACTAAAACATCGTGACATTTAGCCTTAAATTTGTGTGGGCGCCAGTCAGCTTGGTATTTTGGGTAACAAATTAGCTGAAATTTCTATATTTATCTACGAGCTCACAGAAAAAGGTAAAAACGGACCAAACCTTGATCTGCTGGTGGGGTCTGACCCCGAGTTAAAAAAGAGAAAGTAAAAAAAAAATGTCAGTTGTCAGGATTAGATAAAACCAAAATTCAAAATTGATTTTCTGTTTCAAAGAAAAACGAGTCCTACGAACCTGGAGTGAGATCGGACCTCAACACTCCGTAGTGGTTCTGGTGGGTCTTTGAGAATCTATGGTCGTGACACCAGTGAGAAGTTGGCGCAGACCCGTCAGGGTTGGCGTTCTTCGACGAGTTTGACGTCCATTGTTAGCGGTTTCAGTATCTTCGACGTCCGGAAGACGAGCGAATAACAGGCAGAGGAAGGCAAGGAGGAAGGGGACAAGAAGAGAGACTACAGAACACGATAGGAGGAATATGAGGGTGAAGGAGTGACGGGAAAATGATGTAACAGGATGAAGTAGCATTAATTATCATCTATCACCTGATCATCATCATCCTGAACTGTTCCTAAATAACAGAACAACGTTTGGTTTTTGTCAACACAGATTTCCAGTCTGGTTTCCGTTGATGTTTCGACGGATTTATCCGTCATCTCCAGAGCCATATTTGGAGGAACTAATTCTTATGTGAATTACTGAGTGTAGAAACGGGATAAGTCCCAAAAACCTAATTTTACGGAAGACGCAAAAACCTTGGTTGGTGGTTGCCTTCTTCTTGGTTATCAACTTCTTCTCGCTCCTCTTTCTCTTTCAAATCTACTTTCCACATGCTAACTTCTTCTCACTCCACATCCATCTATTGTAGATAGATAGATAGATAGATAGATATGTTTATTTCGCCAGTTTGTACACTTTTACAATAATATAAATGCATGAAGGGATGCAATTTGCTCAGATTTCCTACCCGACATTAGGCTTGGCCCGTGTTGTAGGGTAGGATCTTTGCAAAATCGCTCCATATCGGTAAATATATTGATGTCTACTTTACAATTACAGTAATAAGTAAATTAATAAACAATACATGATTGGACAGAATTAAGGACGCATTTTGATAAACTCCTACATATACTAACTTACTTTAATATTCTCTAACTTTAATAATCTCTAAAATTAAATAGTCTCCTATACATATATGCTGTTTAATAGCCTTTCGCATCTAAAGCCCCCTTCTGTAACTAGCCAACTTAACACTTGCTTTTTGTATTTTGGTCTAGTAAACTTCTGGGGACTTTTCATGCTAGAAACAATTTCTCGGTGTATCAAATGTAGAATGAAGATCGGGCTGTGCGTTGTCAGAGTCAGTCTAGGTCTAGGGCCAATTACATTCCCTGCGGCGGCATATCTAGTATCGTATTTCGGATCCCTTCGAGAAACTTCAATTATGTTGGGTGTCCTAAAGTATTGCAATAGTAGATTTTTCAGATAAAGTTGTCTAATAGTAAATACCTTAGCAATATCAAATAGATCTACGGAAGGGGTCCTACGCGGTAATGACAACATCATTTTTATGATAATTTTCTGCCGAACATGTAACTTATTTAACTTTATTGTATCTAGTATATTGTATTTAAGTACATTATTATTATTAATATACATACATTATTTAAGTACATTGTATCTAGTATATCTACTATATCTAGAATCTTACCTTAGGCGACCCGGGGCAGGAAATTCCTGGTACCGCTAGCCCAATTCCATCATTCACCTCAACCTACTTTAACAACACTTAAAGTAAGCAGTACCTAAATGAATTCAAATTATAATAGGTAAATTTATAACGTAAAGCTTGCCAAGCTCTTAGAGTTATAATATTGTTCTTTTTCTTTTCAGATCTGTACAGACTGATTTCGCGTCTCACGGGGACTCGGGGTGCGTGGACGTGTTCGAACAGGACCACAGCCCAGAGGATCTGTTTAGAGCGACCCTCTACATCAATACCCCTCGCACACCTCGTGAGCGAGAGTAAGTAAAGGAATTAATTATCCAATTATTAGCTGATTAAGTTAGATTAGTTATAGTATCTGATATAGGTTATCATGTAGTTACAACCATCACATGGTTATGAGACTCGTGATTTGGTTGTTCTCAAGTATACAACTTCGGGACAAGTATTTTATACATTCAGTATTTCAACAAAAATCGACCAATAATCTGACCAAGAAATAAATGATAAAGAAAATATTTGTGAAATAGCATGGTATCTGTATATAGGTACCATCTAGTTAAAGAAACAGTTGTAAATAAGGCTGGCTCTGAAGTAGGTATGTGGCAGTTTTGATGTGACCCAAGGAAGCTATCGGGTGCAAACCCGTCGGCCACCGTTCTTTCCTCACTCCGGGTTAGTATTTCTTTTATGAACCGACGCTCAATGTTTAAAAATTGTACCTAATTTGGAAATTTTCAAGGATTTTCGGAATTAATTACTGCATCTTCATAGGGCAGTAAACAACTAAAAGATTTCCGCTGGAACCATCAAAATCGAACAATAATTGACGTCGAAAAGTGGGATATTCAGTTAGTGAATAAACCGTTTTACCCACTTTTCACCGGCAATTATTGTTCAATTATGATGATTCCAGCGATTATGTTTTAGCTTTTTAGATTCCCCAGGTAGATGCACTATTTAATTAAGAAAATCCTTGAACATTTCAAATTTAGATACAACTTTTAAACTTTGAGCGGTGGTTGTTGAGAGGAATATTAACTAGGAACGAGGAACTAACGGTGAACAACTGAAACCCCCTTAACACAATACTGGAGTGTGAGATGCACGCCTAGAGAACTCTTGGAAGTTGGAAAAAGCAGCACCTCGATAGTTGGTGCTTCACAGTGAGATGTCCTGGCCTGGGGATGTAGGAAGGCAACTACCAAACAGACGGCCTACAGGTGGTCATCCAGTTGTGGACGTCGCAGTGAAAACACGTTATTTAGCGCGAATGTCTCACAACCAGAGAGTATTCACAGTTGACAGAAAATATTGCACTATATTCATCGTACTATTCAACAATGGCGGTTGAGTCACATTGAAGCTGTTGTTTTAAACGAGGATGGAGAAGAATTGGCCTTGATTCTGGAAGAAGGCAGGATGTGCATGATGTGCAGAAACGTATCCATGAATACTTTGGAGCTGCAAATTCTAGAGCACCAGGAATAATGTAAGTTGCAATTCAAACTCAAGATGGAACACCAGGGCATGGTTCAAAGAACATGCATCCAGGCGGAATAGCAGTGGTTAAATGGCTACCTTATACGCTGTATGAAAAATAATGGTTTTACTATTACTGGTGGTGAATTTGATTGCTTCAATCGCTTGAGAGTGGAAGAAAGTGAGTTGAGTTTATAAGAAGAAAGCTGGAAAGCAAGATGGAACACCAGGACATGATTCAAAGGACTTGCATCCAGGCGGAATAGCAGTGGTTAAATGGCTACCTTATACGCTGTATGAAAAATAATGGTTTTACTATTACTGGTGGTGAATTTGATGGCTTCAATCGCTTGAGAATGGAAGAAAATGAGTTGAGTTTATAAGAAGAAAGCTGGAAAGCAAGATGGAACACCAGGACATGATTCAAAGGACTTGCATCCAGGCGCAATAGCAGTGATTAAATGGCTATACGCTGTATGAAAATAATGTTTTTACTATTACTGGTGGTGAATTTTCAATACTTAGAGACTAGAAGAAAATGAGTTTATTAGAAGAAAGCGATTAGTGGCTGGTGTAATAATCAATTCAACAGGGTATTAAGTAATCAAACTATAAACTATGAAGTTTTGATGGAGCTAATTTGATTTGATGAAATCCATATAACATAATTATCTCCATGTTATGATCGCACGTTTGGAATAATAGTGGTACATGATCGAAATTCAACAAATTTAGTGCAGGTAATCTCTGAAGAAATTTATGGGCAATTTTCAAGACGGATCTGTCAGAGAGACAGTTAATAATGGTATCAAGAGCAATGGAAAGGAGATTAAAGCAATAAACTGTGGGAACATTTTTGGGAACAAAGTGCTTTAGTATTAAAAAATAATCATTAAACTCGATTTCCCATAAGTTGGGATTTTGGATATTCCGATATTCCGTTATGTGATGAAACTACCGACTATATTTATTATGCATGTGGAATTATCAGTGGAATTTTCTCGTACAGTGTACCAAAACTGTTAGATGAACGAACTATTTCCATGGTTCCCAGGAATTCACAAATTCTAGATCTTGCTGCTATAAGAGGAAAGCATCTCTGTAAAATTGATCACTCCTCTGTTATAAATAAACCTTCTGGAACTAAGGCTTTAATTCGCTAAACTTCGCGTACATAATTGAGAACAGAATACAGTATCGGAGTTGAAATTAAGAATGGTTAACGTATTCAAGTATCCCTAACAACTATGATCATTTTTTTTCTGAGAAACTATGGAATAAATTATTTATTTTGAATTTTTTTTATGAAAAACCAAATTTTTTTTAAATTTTTTTTTTAAGTTTGTGACGCGCTTTCATGTCTTCGGAAAAACCCATTTGTGGATTGAGAAGGAATTTCGATCGTTGTTTCACTCTTCTGTCTGGAGTACTGCTGCACCATCCTCCAGACCCAGGGATCGGATAGTCTTCCTCGTGCCCCTCAGTCGAAGGGACACGGCTCTGATTATCGACACCTGGGTCCGGACCTTCACCCACCTTAACACGTGGGGGTAGGGCCTGCTCCATTTTACTGCCAGTGTGGAAGAAAGCCTCTTCAACAACACTTCATATTCCCGATGAAGGGTGCCGTCACAGGAACAGACGAGAGGTGTAAACGATCCTCGAAGATATTCAGCTGCTCTGTCATACTTGGCGTGTTTATACCCGGTGGCTGTCTGTGCTGTGGAGTCCCACGTTTGGGAAAGGTACGAGGCAGCGTCAGCATTGATAATGCGTGTGTCGAAAAACGCTGGCTTCGCACTTTCCCAAACTCCTTGGACTTTGATATCAGCCACTAACATCGGGCTTCTCTCGTTGGATTCTTGCAGCACTGGTTCCAATGTAGCACCACCCCATGCAAGACCTGCCAGTCTGGCACACTCGTCCCTAACTTCATCATGACCCCTTTTTACGAGGCCTTCTTGCAGTTGAGCGCGTGGCTCAGATCCATATGTGCTCCACAACCATCGCACTTGTCAGGAAGCTCGAGAGGGGTGTGCCCATAGCGTAGGGCCAGGGCATCTTGTCTTGCAAATAAGCAGGCGATTTTCTCGATCTTTGGGATCTTCTCAGCTCAGGACTCGTAGACTGGCAGTTAGGGTCTGCAGTTTTCCGAAATGCGACTCTTGTAAGAGGGGGGCTGGAATCATCAGGTTCTGGCAAAATCTGAGGTGCTTGCTTTTCTTGAGCAGGATCAGTGTCGCTGTCTTGCTGTTTCTGCCCGAAGATAGATTCGTCCCCTGAAGGGGCTAAATGCTTCAAGGAAACGGTGGTTTCCTTCCCATCTTGCCTTCTTATCAGAGCGTATTCCGGATTAGCTTCAATCAGATCGACTTCTTCAACTAGTGGGCTATATTTTGATGTTCTTACGAGGCATTTCATGAGAACCTTCCCTGGTTTGGCCAGCCATGAAGGTATGGCGACACTATTTGTTGATCTTCGCGCATGGGTTAACATTCTCTCGTGTGGTGAGCAGTTGGTTGAGGTGCATAAGAGAGATCGGATGGCATGCAACGAATCTTCGAGCACTTCCTCCCAACGGGTTGTCTCTAGTCCTCGGCTTTTCATGGCTAGAGACATAGTCTTCCAAAGGATGCCATTATATCTCTCCACTAGGCCATTCCCCTCGGGATTGTATGGGGTAGATGTACTAGTAGATATCCCTTGGCCATGGAGGAATGAAGTGAGGTCTCTAGAGAGAAAGGAAGTGCCGCGGTCAGAATGGATGTAGGCTGGAGTCCCGAAAATCGTGAATAGGTTATGAAAACACGATTTTACGGTTGCTGAAGTCATGTCACGGCAGGCGTATGCAAAGGGGAATCGCGAGAATTCATCTACGATGGTTAGAATATACTGTTTCCCAGAGCTTGATGGGATGGGGCCTTTGAAGTCTACATTCAGCTGCTCGAAAGGTTTAGTCGCTTTGATGAGATGAGTGTCAGTGGGCTTGAAAAAGCGTGGTTTGAGTTCGGCGCAGACATGACATGCATTTGTAATTCGTTTGACGTCTTCCAAAGAGAATGGCAAATTTTTCATCCTTACCCAGTGATAAAATCGAGTGATCCCAGGATGGCACAGCGCATTGTGCATGTTGAGGAGGTCATCTTGCGTGAGCGCTCCACATACCCTCGACAAGGCATCTGCAACTTTGTTGAGCCGTCCTGGGCGGTAAGTAATGTCGTAGCTGAACGAGGACATCTCAAGTCTCCAGCGTTGTATTTTATCATTCTTGATTTTGCTCGAGTGCTTTTTCTCAAAGATGAAGGAGAGAGCTTCTTGATCTGTGATGAGAGAGAAATGTCGATTCGTAAGAAAGTGTTTCCATTTTCGAAGGCATTCTATAATTGCTGTCGCCTCCTTTTCAATGGATGGATATCCCTGTTCAGTTTTGTTCAGGGTACGAGAAAAAAATGCTACAGGCTGCCCCAGTTGAGTCAGAACAGCCGCAATGGCAATGTCAGAAGCGTCCGTTTCTATTAAAAGAGGCATAGAGGGGTCTGTGGCGAATCTCCATCAATTGGTTGGTAATTGGGAAACCACATTACCACCAGAGAATTTTCCACGGGATCATAACAGATCCCTCACAACTCCTCTCGCCAAAATTGGTGACCCCGAGGAACACGAGGATAGATTTGCCAGCCTAGCGAAAACAAAACAAGCTACCATGCAAACCTCTGTAAGTCCTTAACCCTTTTAATTGAGGAGGGGAGTTGTGTGGCGAATCTCCATCAATTGGTTGGTAATTGGGAAACCACGTTACCACCAGAGAATTTTCCACGGGATCATAACAGACCCCACACAACTCTCTCGCCAAAGGGTTGATGAGAAGCGAATTCGCGATGTCCTTCTTGATGCCGTCAAAAGCCTCAAGAGCTTTGGCTTCAAGTGGTAAGGACGGTCAACAAGAACGGTTTCTTATGAGACGGTAAACTATAGTTTTCTCGAATTTCTACTGAAAATTTCAATATTAATCAGCTTCTTATAACATAGCATTCCGCCCGAACAATTCAAGATGCAGATCCCGGATAAGGATATGAGCGACTTCCGGATCTTCCGAACAGTTTTCTACTACTGCATCGTCATCATAGCGCTTCCTGTCATCACGTTCTTCGCTTCCAAAGTCTTTCTATTTGATGCAGTCTTTGGTCTGTCGACGATACCCAGCAACGTCTACTCCGCTATATCTGCCATAGCCGTCCTTCACATCGCTCTCGGCTGCTACATCTACCGGGTGTACTCCGATCCCGCCAAAGAGAGCAAGCAAGACTAACCACCATTCGTCACCCATCACCTCCAGTTCCCTTACAAAATTGCCGTTAAGTACCATATTGAATTATTCATTTTTGACGCACTCAAAACTCCAATGTTACTAGTAGAAAACTTTTCTCTTTCCCTAGCGAATTAAATTGTTACATAATAAACCTTCTGGAACTAAGGCTTTAATTCGCTAAACTTCGCGTACATAGGGATGGCAACGATATATCGATATATTAAATTATCGATATGTTACGTTTGATATATCGATATATTTATATCGATAAAGAGAACCGATATTATCGGTCAATATCGATCAATGTAACATTGCAATAAAATTTTCGCACTTTATTCCAGTTTAAAAAACTCGGCGCTTTGCGCCTCGGCGGGGGGCTCCGCCCCCCTGCACCCCCGGTTTATTTCTTTTTCCATACTCTGTATGAAATCATAGGAACACAGAATGTGTTTTTGCGATGCTAGTCATCCGTTAAATAAAAAACAACAATAATAAATGTGGAGTTTTTGGCAATAATAAAATAAATAATTGTTAGACATTTAATTTGGTCTAAAACCCTATAAATGTTATATAAATAAATATGTGACTACAAGAAAAATACTATATAAATTGAGAGCTTTCCAACGAATGGTGAACAATTTCTGTGCAATGAACACTGCGGGAGTTCTATTTCCTTACCAACGGCTTGGTTGCACGTGAAAATCATTATAAAACGCTGCAAATTATTACACAACGGTTTATTATTTTTATATAGATCACTCGTCTACAAAATCACCAACCATCCAATATGAAAAGAAAAATAAAAAAAAAATAAAAAAATCAAAAAAAAAAAAAAATGAAAAATCAAAAAAAATTTAAAAAAAAATCAAAATCACCAACCATCGATCTCATTTCGGTCAGCTCTAATTTGAACGGAGATTAGGCCTCTTTTGCGATTCACACTCGTGTTTTGATTTATATACATCTATATATTTCAATATAAACCCTTAAATTTTCGTAGGGAGCGAACGGTTTGTCCTACAGAGCTCCGCGTGGTCTCAAAAAATTCTAAAAATTCTATAGAATCTTAATTTGAAGGAAAAACAATACCTTTATATCAAAATTTTTTGAGTTAGGGCGTTTTCAAAATTTCAAAATTGATTTTGGAACCCTTAGGAGTGACCTACATCAACCAAAAGCTTCGGGGCACAACTAGACCACAAATGGAGCCTACATACCAAATTTCATCAAAATCGGTCAATGCTAAGTGGCAAAAGTGCCGCGTACGGCGTACGGCGGACGGACGGCCAAATTTTGGTTTATTATTTTCAATAATGAACCTTTGGAATCGACCAAGAAAAAAAAAATTTTAACACCCCCTCAAAATTTGATGGTTTACGTTTCAAGGTACGTAGAATCCAAAAATCGAATAAAAATTTGGCCGTATCTATTTTTCGAATCGAGTGTGAAGCGTTTAGTTCTTTCTAATAAACTTGATTGTGAAGGTGTGAAGCCATTATAGTGTGGTAGGTAGTACCTACCAATAGGTAGGTGTGGTAGGTAAAAAAAATTAGTAGGTAAAACAATGTTTGTAGGTAAAAAACGCTGCAAATCATTGCTCGCTGATCAGTGAGCTCCGAAGCCATTTTCAATGCTATTGAATGGAAGTGCTCTTCCAGGCGTCTCCAGCATTCGAGGAGATCTTCTTCACTCCTCACATCACTGATCAGCTGAGTGAGCTCCAAAGCCATTTTCAATCCTATTGAATGGAGGTGCTCTTCCAGGCGTTTCCAGCATTCGAGGAGATCTTCTTCACTCCTCACATCACTGATCAGCTGAGTGAGCTTCAAAGCCATTTTCAATCCTTTTGAATGGAAGTGCTCTTCCAGGCGTCTCCAGCATTCGAGGAGATCTTCTTCACTCTTCTGATCACTGATCAGCTTAGTGAGCTCCGAAGCCATTTTCAATCCTATTGAACTCAGGAGCTGAAATTTGAGAGGGAAGGTCAAGGGAGAATACAGATGGTGGTAGGTGCTATTGATGGAGAACCAGTGATCTATACAGAAGGATGATCTATACAGAAAATAATAAACCTTTGAGCAATGATTTGCAGCGTTTTTTAGCTTGAAAATATACGAATATCGAGCAGTGGACACTTCTTGCCCTGGTTTCTTTGTTACTCATCAAGTTAACTTTGAAAAGAAACCTAAAACAAGCTTGTTTCTAGAAAAATTTCAATATTTTTCAACTTTTTAGGGAGTGTGTGATCACAAAAAAACTCGAAACCTTATCTTCTTCATTTTTTAATAAAATTCACAGAAAATATATTTTTTATTACAATAATATGACTCTGATTTATATGGCTCAATTCAAAAGTAATTCCAAAACCATGGACCATGGATGAACCGAAAATTTTGAGATTTTTATAAATAATAGGTAACCATCAGGAGGTTAGTTTTAACAAATCGGAGTGAAGATATTTGGAGTACTTAATTGTTTCAAATGTATGATACCAACAAAAATATATGATAACATTTTAAAATCTGAAATGTAAGCTCATTGCTTTATTACTTAACTAAAAATATGAAGAATTGCAAAAAATAGTCCCTGTAGGCCTATCTGATGCGGAGATATATGGGGGAAATGGTTAGGATCTCCCCCTTAGGGTTTGGGTTCCGTAATTTGGTTTGATTCGTGAACACATTTGGATCGTCCACGTGATCAAAAAATAGAACAGAACACTTTAAATATCAATGCTTAAACGGGAAAAAGTTGGTGGCACAAAGTTGTACCCTGTTTGTCCCATTTTTTACTTTCCTGTAAATATCAAAGGAAATAATACACTCATGAAAAAGGCAAATATGGCAATTCGTTGCTGATATTATAGGTTTGAAAATATAAACTTACCAGAAACGTGAACCAAACGCTAGTGGGTACCCAAAGGAGACTTTTTGGACAAATTCAACTTACGAAAAAAACCGGGAACAGATACAATTTTATCACTGTTGCTGATGACCACTGATAAGCTTGTTGAGTTGGTTAACCTGTGCCTATACTAGGTATTGCCCTGCCCCTGTGATTTTTCCTGAATTAATAGCTTCATCCCAGGAATCGCTAGGTAGCGCTGACTGTGAAAAACATTTGTGGCACATTGTTGAACAGGGTGGCGAAAGTTGTACCAGTTGACGGTATCGAAGGTATCGATATCTCATTGACGATATATCATTTGATCGATATATCGACATATTTCATTCGATATGCCATCCCTACGCGCACATAATTGAGAACAGAATACAGTATCGGAAATTAAGAATGGTTAACGTATTCAAGTATCCCTAACAACCGTATGATCATTCAATATCTAATAATAACAACTGTTGATGTAGCACATCCTCCAAGAAACAGTCTCTCGCCTGGCGGTGCTTACCTACCTTTGCCGCCTCTTCAATTTTTAAGGCCCCTGAAAGTATAAAGCACTCGGGAAGCTTCCTCGGAAAGTTTTAATAGTAACTTCTCACCTGTATTAACAGAACGACAATGAGAAGCACTCTGTCCCTTTATAATTCAGGCCGTCTGCGAGGGAAGGTGGTTGTCCTATTGCAGGTTTGAAAGAACCCATTCTTCATCGGTAGAAAAGAATTCGCGGAGTTTCCTACCTTCGTGCAATCAACTAGACTAAACCGACGAAACATCAAAAAGTATTTCAGGTGGTGTGGACAATATAGCCTCCTCAGAGTTAGTTAGGCTAAATAATATTGTTACTACTTGCTACTACTAAGTAACGTTATTACTTGCAAAAAATGAAAATATAGAATTTCAACAAAAAATTAATTGATTTATTTTGCATATTTGTAGTGAGGCAAAGAGTGTTTGCTAAGTTTGCCTGGAGGAGACGCCACTGGTGCCACCATGGTGCCAGGACACCATAAACCGGATATTTCCTGTTTTTTTTTTCTTTTTTTTTTTTTTTTTTTTTCATCTTCAATACAGAAATGAACTTCAACGGACTGCCTACCAAAGCTAATAGATGAAAGTTCAACGTTACGAAGTATTTCCGCTTTGGTGCCAGACTGGCACCATTGCCGTTGGGTGGGTGAACTCGAATTCGCATGTTGGGTGTCGTAGATCATGGATTTACAAAAGCTCTTCAAATTCGATGCTCCCATGCCGCTAGAAGTGTTATGGTTGATAAGGGCGAGGAAGGGAGGGGGGAGACAACTATTTCTTGCCTGAAGTACTAAATGAATTATATCGAGTGAAAAAGTTTTATCGCTCACCAACCGGTTTAAATTGACCTAGTGCTTATCCAATGGGACGACCCCTGGAATGCATGCATTACTTAACTATATGTTTAAGTTCATATATTATTTTAGTCGATCTTTTTTCTGTTACATACCTAATTCACATTTTTCTTGTTTTTACATAAATTATATTTTTCTTATTTAATTTTTTTTGGTCAAATTTCTTAAGTAGTTGATTTTTGTTTTGTTTCATAGGTACATTATTCATATTTTTCTTATGTCGCATTTTGGTTTATTATTTTCAATAATGAACCTTTAGAATCGACCAAGAAAAAAACATTTTTAATACCCCCTCAAAATTTGTTGGTTTACGTTTAAAGGTACGTAGAATCCAAAAATCGAATAAAAATTTGGCCGTCCGTCCGCCGTACGCGGCACTTTCCCCACTTGGCTTTGACCGATTTTGATGAAATTTGGTATGTAGGCTCCAAAGTCTAGTTGTGCCCCGAAGATTTTGGTTGATGTAGGTTACTTCTAAGGGTTCAAAAATGAATTTTGAAAACGGCCTAACTCAAACAATTTTGATATAAAGGTATTGTTTTTCCTTCAATTTAAGATTCTATAGAATTTTTAGAATTTTTTGAGACCACCCGGAGCTATGTAGGACAAACGGTTCGCGAACTACGAGAATTTAAAGTTTGGACGTACGCTAAATCAGAAACACGAGTGTGAATCGTAAAGAGGCCTAATCTCCGTTCAAATTAAAGCTGACCGAAATGCGATCGATGTTTTTCTTCATGTTGGATGGTTGGTGGCTTTGGGGACGAGTGATCTATAGAAAAACAAACGGTGGATACAGCTTTCGTACAAGTACGCAACCACGAGAGACATATTATGTCTTGTTTAATAAATTGAGAGCTTTCCAATGAGTGGTGAACGATTTTTGTGGGGTGGAAAATGAGGAAGTTAGTTTTCCCTAGGAACGATTGGTTGTACGTGAAAATCATCAGAAATTTCCGCGTAACGCTCCCCGCGTGACGATTTTTCATTTATGTGCCATAGTAAAGACATAAAATGTCAAAATAATAAACCATTGTGTAATAATTTGCAACGTTTTTTAGTTGATATGTTTTCTTATTTAAACTTTTTTTTTAGGTCATATTTTTTAGTTGATTTTTTGTTTGTTACATAGTTCATACTTTTCTTGTGTCATATTATCTTAGTTCTTAATATTATACCTATTTTATTTCTTGTTACATAATTTTCTTGAATTGCGTTGCAGATACTCGCGGACGCCGCCTTTGGGCCGTCCGGCGGGGTCGGGCGTCGGCGGCGCAGGGGCGGGCGCGGAGCCGGTCCGGTGCTCCGCCGAGTCGCAAACGCCCCCGGCGCCGGCGCCGCTCGCCCTCTGCTGCTCCGCTCGCCGCGTCCTCCCGCCCGCCCCCGCTCAACCCGTCTCCCTCACCCCGCAGCACCATCACCACCAATCTCCGCACTCCTCCACATTATGGTGAGTTCTCCTTACTATATTTCCAGTATTTTTGGTTTATTATTTTTTTCAAAATTGGCAATCTCACTACATTTTATTTTACAAAATTGTAAAATGTTTATATAAATACTTATAAATTGTAATATTTTAAACATTTGTGTACCGTGGTTAAGTCTTTCTACCTCAAATTTGAACATTTGTCAGTTTTTGAATCATTTTGGCACCAAATAGAGCCGATGTACAAAAATTCATGAAAATCGCATATTTTTGTATGCGGGATGGTCGGGAAAATTGTATTCGATTTTCGGATTCTACCCAATATACCTTAAAACGTTGGTAAACCATCAAATTTTGAGGGGGTTCTTACTTGATTCCAAAAGAAAATAAGTATTGTTAATTGGTTTCACATTTTATCTTACAAAATTGTGAAATTTTCTTATAAATATTTATAAATTGTAATAGTTTACAAATGCGTGTGTAATAGTGTACCGTGAATCAGTCTTTCTACCTCAAATTTGAAAATTTGTCAATTTTGGAAACGTTTGGACCAAATAGAGCCGATGTACCAAAATTCATGAAAATCGCATACGGAGGATGGTCGGGAAAATTGTATTCGTTGGTAAACCACCAAATTTTGAGGGGGTTCTTACTTGATTCCAAAAGTTTATTACTGAAAATTAGATTCCTGAAGTATTGTTGATTGGTTTCGAGACATCCTGTACTGTCGCTGACGGGCGGTTCAGTCGTGGGCTCTACTCGTATTTATCACGAGATGGAAGAAACACGGTTACCGAGACGGAATTAAACGGAAAAACGATAATAGTTGTTCCAGACGAGAAATTCACCGTTGAAGATACACCTTTTCAGTAATCCGATTACTTGAGTTCGCTTTAGAGAACTTTACCCAGTCGGTTGCTCCCCGAACCTTATTTCAAGGACTAACTAGATTAGTCTAACTGGAGGATAGAACGGATTAAGTGTAGACATTCTGCTCGTAATACGAGATTATCACTGTCTGAGTGTAGCCTTTATTTTTGTCACCATTCGAAGCGAAATTGTATCTTCAATGGTTTTATTCAGTGCAAATAAAATATAGGGTTTCCAAGTCAAATTGAGAATTTTCCAATACAAATCGAGAATTTTCCATATCAAATTGAGACTTTTTAAATCAAATTGAGAACTTTTCAAATCAATTTGAAAACTCGTAATTTTGCTTCCTCACTACCGAAGGTAGGGAAGCTTTGTATTCGTGAAAGAAGTGAAAAAAAAAAAGTCCTCCAAAATCAAAATTTCCACTTGCTTTTTGCGTTTTAGAGCTTCCCGAACAATTTTGGTTCCGTGTCTGTCTGTCTGTCGGTTTGTCGGTCTGTCTGTGGTCAATCCTTGTCCCGGGCAAAACTATACTAACCTGTGGTCCGATTTTTATGAAATTTTCAGGGATTGTGCGGGTTAGGTCCTAGACGGTCCCCTATCAATTTCAGCACCTTCGGACCAATAGGAGCGAGTGCGCATGCGCAAACGTGAATTTCCTGGAACCTCGGTTTCTCGGTTTCTAATGAACCGATTTTGCTCAAATTTGGAGGTTAGTTAGGGGCTAACTTCTAAGAGACACCCTATAAGTTTCAATCAAATTGGTCAAGCAATAGCCGCTGCGCATGCGCGAACTTTAAATTTATTGTTACAACCAAAACTCCGCAACTATTCAACCAATTTCGATGAAATTTTCAGGGATCGTGTGGGTTAGGTCATAGACGGTGGACCGCTAAATAAAATAATAAAATTCTACTTTTGATTTTAAACAAAACTCAAATTACGAGTATATAACAAATTAATACCCATAATCCTAATACGTACACCTATTATAGTTTTAGTATTGAATAATAATAATCATTATCGTCATAACTTCGTAGTTTTATTTTATACCTACACTCTTTCGTTCTTTTATTTCAGTGGTTTATATACCACAACTATTTACAACACTATTATAAACATTAATACCTGCAACCCTATCCCGCATATTATCGCAAATATTTTGGTATTCAATAACTCTTTGAATCATAATTTTTTCGCCAACTGATTCTATACGTCCATGTTACAATGAGTGAGGAAGCTATACTGCCCACTCAACTTGGCAGACGTTTTTTTCACTCGAAAACTAACAAAAAGTAAAAAACGGTTTGCAAAGCATAATTAAAGTTAGATTCGACCTTTAACCCTAAATAGACCATGGTGTTACTAGTGTCACCGTGAACATTTCTGGATCTCCACATCAGTCCCAAAGTGTCATTAGAGTAACCAAAATTAAATTGCTATTTTATGTTTTTATTTTTGAATTTTTTGGGGCTATGGAAGTTTCAAAATAGAGTTATGACAAGAATGTCCTAAAACATCGATGAAAAACTTTTCAAAATGTTTGTCTATTTACATAACATTATTTTTTACTTATAATAACTTAAGAAAAATTTTCAATAAATTCAGCTTAATCCATTAATTCTTAAATTGCAATTTAAATCCAGTTAATCTGGTGACGCTTTAGAACAGCTGTGAAATTCCTATGATGTTCTCGGTGACACTAGTGACACCAAGGTCCAATTAGGGTTAACATTCATTGCAAAATGTATTTCAATGCTGTTTGTTATAAATGGATGCTACCTACGTGCAGATAAGGTCCATTAGAAATTTGCCGATTTTGACTAATTTCGAGCTTCAAAACGTGGAAACAGCGGGCGTTGTTTTGTTTCAATAACTAAGAAATGATATTAGGATGATTACAGGAACACTCTATTAAGTTTATTGTGAATTATTCAGATACAATTATAATAAAACAATAGAAAGAATTAACGATTTACCGCGTATTTGGTAGAATAATCGATAATACTGATGACATCCAAACGGGCCATTCACCCATTCCGGTTATTGATGAAGCCATCAACATCATGGCTGGAGATAAAAAATTACAATTATGATCAGACAGATGTGGAGAAAAGGATCCCCAGGATCCAGGTCTTCTCAATGAGACAGGAAGGTGCATAGCAACGTCCAAACAGAAAAGCCCTCTATGGAGCCATATGGCCACACTGGGCGGTAATAGGTTAATTTTTTCTATTGTTTCATTATAATTGTATCTGAATAATTCAGAATAAGCTTAATAGAGCGTTCCTGTAATCATCCTAATATCATTTCTTACTTATTGAAACAAAACAACGCCCGCTGTTTTCACGTTTTGAAGATCAAAATAAGTCAAATTAAGGAAATTTCCAATGGTTTGTCACATGTACGTAGGTACCTAGTATCTATTTAAAACAAACAGAATTGACAATTAAATCTTGCAGTGAATTAAAGGTCGAGGCAAAATCACGATTTACATAGTTTCACCGATTTATTAGTTTTGAAGTGAACAAAAAACGCTGCAAATTATTACACAATGGTTTATTATTTTTCTATACAGATCACTCGTCTACAAAATCACCAACCATCCAATATAAAGAGTAGGGGAAAAAATATCAATAAAAAAAAATCAAAATCACCAACCATTGATCGAATTTTGGTCAGCTCTAACATGAACGGAGATTAGGCCTCTTTTGCGATTCACACCCGTGTTTTGATATATATATATATATATATATTTCAATATAAAACCTTAAATTTTCGTAGGGAGCGAACGGTTTGTCCTACAGAGCTCCGCGTGGTCTCAAAATATTCTAAAAATTTTATAGAATCTTAAATTGAAGGAAAAACAATACCTTTATATCGAAATTTTTTGAGTTGGGGCGTTTTCAAAATTTCAAAATTGATTTTGGAACCCTTAGAAGTGACCTACATCAACCAAAAGCTTCGGGGCACAACTAGACCGCAATTGGAGCCTACATACCAAATTTCATCAAAATCGGTCAATGCTAAGTGGCAAAAGTGCCGCGTACGGCGTACGGCGGACGGACGGCCAAATTTGTATTCGATTTTTGGATTCTACGTACCTTGAAACGTAAACCATCAAATTTTGAGGGGGTGTTAAAAATTTTTTTTTCTTGGTCGATTCCAAAGGTTCATTATTGAAAATAATAAACCAAAATGTCGAGTTCTCAAACTGGTTTGGAAAGTTCTCAATTTGATTAGAAGAAGTCTCAATTTGATTTGGAAAATTCTCAATCTGATATGGAAAATGCTCAATTTGACTAGGAAAACCTATATTTTTTTCGCTTAATTTCGCTTCGAACGGTGACAAAAATAAAGGCTACACTCAGACAGTGATAATCTCGTATTACGAGCAGAATCTCTACACTTAACCCGTTCCATCCGCCAGTTAGACTAGTTCTTAAGGTATTTGGTACGCTGAATCCGAATCTGACGTCATTTTGGTTTATTATTTTCAATAATGAACCTTTGGAATCGACCAAGGAAAAAAAATTTAACACCCCCTCAAAATTTGATGGTTTACGTTTCAAGGTACGCAGAATCCAAAAATCGAATAAAAATTTGGCCGTCCGATATAAAGATATTGTTTTTCCTTCAACATAAGATTCTAAAGAATTTTTAGAATTTTTTGAGACCACGCGGAGCTCTGTAGGACAAACCGTTCGCTTCCTACGAAAATTTAAGTGTTTATTTTGAAATAGATATATATATATAAATCATAACACGAGTGTGAATTAGAGCTGATCAAAATGTAATCGACAATTGGTGATTTTTATTTTTTTTATTTATTTTTTTGTTTTTTGATTTTTTTTTTTCATCATATTGGATGTTTGGTGATTTTGTAAACGAGTGATCTATATAGAAAAATAATAAACCATTGTGTAATAATTTGCAGCGTTTTTTTATGTTCACCTCGGATATTCAAGATATAGATAGTTTTACGATTTTTTTAGTTCTCACTTTTATCATTTTTATTGTGCACTCATCTTGCTCAATCTCCTCAAAAAGTAGTCCTCAAAGGTAGGAAATTTCATGTAGAATCCGAATATGTACGCAGAAATGAGCTTTTTCATGGCACCGAGATGCACTCCTGCGATATTAATGGATTTAGGAGGTTGCGATTGGTCTCATTCTCCTCTGGGGTGTCCCCCCTACAACGTAAAGGCCCGACAAATTTTTTTTTCAAGTGGCAAGGAAGAATCGAAGAAAAAACGTTGAGAACCGGTGTTTTTCGGTACTATTTCTGGAAAATAAAGGGTTTAATGCAACTTTACTCAAAAACTAAGTACATATTCGGATTCTGCATGAAAGTCTGAGTACATTTTGAGGAGATTTGAGCAAGATGAGTGCTCAATAAAAAAATGAAGAAAAGAGAGAACTAAAATTATTGTAAAACTAGCAATATCTTGAATATCCGAGGTAAACAAAAAAACTGAAGTCAGATCCGGATTCAGTGCACCAATCCGGTAAACAAATTTTGTTTACATTCAAATTTTCTGGATTGTGGAAAAAGTGTGAAAATTTAATTGAGTTCTTATCTATCGTTCTCCTGCTTAACGCGTGTTTTCTTTCTTCAACTGTTTAGTCAGTAACACGGTCCATGAAAACTAAGGAAAGTGCCGCAATTTTTGGATTCTACGAGCCTTCAAACGTGAAGCAACAAATGTTGAGGGGGGTTACAAAATTTTTCGGTCGATTCCAAAGGTTAATTATTGAAAATGATAAATCAAAATGTTCATTTCACAGATTTCATTTTGAATTTTCTAAGAAAATTCACTAGAAGGTAGAACGGCAAACTAGCTAAGAACAACAATCCCAACAATAATATTGGAAATGCATACAAATTCGGGACATGAATGTGGACGTAGACGAAATAGCTCCCGTTGCCCTGAAATTGCCCTTACATGTAACACCGATGGAAACCTTGCTCGGAGGTTCTTGTGGGGTCTTGGCCCGCTGTTAATATCTTCTCGACCTCTCGCACATGAATTATGCAGAGGAAGCCTTGAGGTAGGAGACACGCATTAACAAGGGTGGACCCGCGGGGAGGGTTCATCTATATCACCTTCAAGTCTACCAAGTTGCCTCAACATTGTAAATTGGAGCAGGTTGATGTATTTTCTGGAACCCAGGATACCTACATGGTCTCGAAAAGAGACGAAAAGGTGCGGTCCGCAACAATATTTGAGCACCGGAATTGACTGGGAGGAAGTAATATCAGATGAACGCTCTATTTGTAAAGTTGTAAAAGTTTTTTTTCGTTATTTCCACTGTTGTAGCATACCTTTGAGTGGGTGTAAAATAAAGTGGAAACGTACTCACAGATAAAGCTTAAACATAAAATTTATTAGAAAATTATTTTTGGAAATCATAAAATTATATTATATTTGTTTCCTAGAAGGCCTTTTGGTTTATTATTTTCAATAATGAACCTTTGGAATCGACCAACAAAAAAAAAATTGTTTAACCCCCCCCCCCCCCCCCCCCCCCCAATCCAAAAATCTAATAAAAATTTGGCACTTTCCCCACTCAGCATTGACCGATTTTGATGAAATTTGGTTTAAGGGCTCCATTTGGGGTCTAGTTGTGCCCCCGAAGCTTTTGGAGTCACTTCTAAGGGTTGAAAAATAAGGTTTGAAATTTTGAAAACGCTCTAACTCAAAACATTTTAGTATAAAGGTATTGTTTTTCCTTTAATTTAAGATTCTATAGAATATTTTGAGACCACGCGGAGCTCTGTAGGACGAACTGTTCGCTCCCTACGAGAATTTAAGGGTTGGACGTAGGTACGATAAATCAGAAACACGCGTGTGAATCGCAAAAGAGGCCTAATCTCCGTTCAAATTTTAGCTGACCGGAATGCGATCGATGTTTTTCTTCATGTTGGATGGTTGGTGGCTTTGCAGACGAGTAATCTATATAGAAAAATAATAAACCTTTGTGTAATAAATTGCAGCAATTTTTTTTTTTTTTAGATATAGGAGATATTAATATCATTGCACCCCCTCATTCTCCTTGTTTGGGCCCAAGAGAAAATGCCCGCTGACTGGTGTATTAGTCTAATAGTTTCAATACACAAGAAAGGCGACAAGCTTGACTGCCGTAATTACAGAGTCATCTCGTTCTTGGATGTAGAATATAAAATACTGCCCATTATCCTTCTTCGACGAATCCAGGGCTACACAGAAGAAGCTCTTGGAGGCTACTAATGTGGTTTTCGCACGAATAAAGGAACTCTCGATCAAATTTTCATTTTGAGGCAAGCTACTGAAAAATTTGTAGAACAATACCGATTTGCACGTATTGTTTATAGATTATCAACAAGCATTCAATGGTCTTAACAGAGTAGGGATAATGCACGCGTTGAAGAGAAACGGGGTTCCTAAAAAGCTGATCGGGCTAATCGAAATTACCCTTCAGGGAAGCACTTCGAGGGTTATGGTTGGTGACCGCTGCGGGGAACCCTTTGAGGTAAGCTCGGGCGTCATCAGGGAGATTCGCTGTCAGCCACGCTGTTCAACCTAGCTCTGCATGAGGTTGTCAAGAATGCAGATAAGAAGGGAGCAATTGTCGACAGAGCATGGCAGATTCTGGCTTATGCCGATGACATTGCTTTATTGGGGCGAAGTCTTGATGCTCTGCAGGAGGCTTTGGGGTTTTGCATGAAGGGAGAAAGCCAATGGGTCTGCGAATAAATTAAAGCAAAACTAAATACCTCAAGATATCTCTCCTGAGCCGTGTCCAGCGGGTACCCAGAAGGGTGACGTTTGGTTCTTATAAGTTTGATGAAGTCAGGTCCTTCACCTATCTGGGGAGCTTGGTCACGAATAGAAACCAAGTACAGGATGAGTATGCTCACGAATAATGGCAGGCAGCCGAGCATTTTATGCCAATATAAAACTCTTCAAGAGCAGTGTGATCTCCAGATCAACGAAGATGAGGCTATACAGGGTGTCTACACTTAAGATGGGCATAACTTCAGGGATCGATTCTACCAGGTATTTCCAACAGAAAATGTCTCCTAGCAATTTTTTCTTAACCCACTCAAAATGTCTTTTTTCTCACTTCAAAGTTTTTTTTCGCGTTTTCTACCTTACTTCATTAAAACTGTCATAACTCCTGTTATTTACCAAGTAAGTTCAAACTCGAATATATGGTTGGAAAGAACGTTAAATTTCCAAGCTACCCAGTGTAAAATCAAAATCTTTTAGCAATAAACCATTTTAAAAAAATCAAGGCAAATAGCAAATTTCAAATCTTTTTCGAAATATGACTCTTTTTAAATCGAAGTTTTCACTTCAAATCTCTGGCTATTTCGATGGGCGCTCTTCGGGTAAAACATGCTCAGATTGTCAGCTTTCCAACGGTATATCGATTTTTCTTTTTAAAATCCATATTGGAGGAGTAAATCAAATTCGAATGCAAGAAAACGTGTGTTACAAGAAAATCCAGTGTTTTAGGCGATGTTCGATCTCAACATGACTTGACGAGTTTGGTATCATTTCCTACGTAATTTTTACGCTGAATTCAATAGTGATACTTACGAATAATTCTGACTGCTAGAAAGTGGATTTTTCGAGGAAATCCTTCATATTTTGACAATAACAAACGCATTATTCATAAATATGGAAGTAAGCATAAAGTAACGCATTTCTACTCAATAAAAACATCAACTTTCAAGCTGATTGATGTTTTTATTGAGTAAAAATGTGTTACTTTATGCTCACTACCATATCTAGAAATAATGAGCATTGTATGTACGAAAATCGAAGATCTTCTTCGACAAATCCACTTTTTAGCTGTTAGAATCATTCGAAAATATCACCATTGGATTCAGTGTGAAAAATTACACAGGAAATGATGCCAAAATCGTCAAGCCATCTTGAGATCGAGGGGGACCATAACTCGCTCAAAACACTGGATTTTCTTGTAAAACACACGTTTTTTGGCATTCAAACTTGATTTACTCTTCCAATTTTAATTTTAAAAAGAAAAATGGATAGACCGTTGGAAAGCTGACAATTTGAACATGTTTTTTCCGAAGAGCGCCCATCGAAATAGCCAGAGATTTGAAGTGAAAACTTCGATTTAAAAAGAGTCATATTTCGAAAAAAGATTTGAAATTTGCTATTTGCCTTGATTTTTTAGAAATGGTTTATTGCTCAAAGATCGTGGTTTTACACTGGGTAGCTTGGAAATTTAACACTTTTTCCAACGATATCCTTAAATTTGAATTTACTTGGTAAATAATTTGAGTTATGGCAGTTTTAATTCCTTAAGGTCGAAAACGCGAAAGAAAACTTCGAAGTTAAAAAAAAAAAAAACATTTTGAGTGGGTTAAGAAAAAATTACTAAGAGACATTTTTTGTCGGAAATACCTTGCAGAATCGAATTCTGAAGTTATGCCCATTTTAAGTGTAGACACCCTGTATAGATCCCTAGTGCGGCCTGTGGTTTGTTATGGATTGGAGGCTTGGACCATCCGGGCTGAGGATGAGGACTGCGGATATTTGAGAGGATTGTAAGAAGGATCTATGAAGCGGTCAGAGAGGGCCAAGGGTGAAGAGCTAGACAGAATGCTGTTATTGATGAATTATTAAAACACGAAGACATAGTCCGATTCGTCAAAGCTGGGCGCATCCAATGGCTGGGACATGTCGACCGCATGCCGGTGGAGGCCTGCCCGAGAATGATGCTGCGAGCTTGGATGGAAACTAGAAGACGAAGTCGCTGGCTTGATGTCTTGAAGGACCTCTGGGTGGTGGGATTGCGGAGATCTCAGGCGGGTGACCGTACCCGGTGGCGGAAGGGAGTTCGGGAAGCCAAGGGCCACATCGGCCTGTAGTGCTGTGTAGTGTAGTTTATATTAAATATTGATATACTAAACACTCTTGCGTAGACAGTTGGCTTCTAGAGAACCATTTTGCTCGCCACTCAGAAAGCAAAATTTCTAATGTCTAAAATATTTACTGAATTGAATATTGAAATAAAAAGTGACAATGGCAAAGCTGTGATCTTTGCAGAAGAGTGATCTATACAGGAAAATAATAAACCTTTGTGAAATAATTTGCAGCGTTTTTTGGTTTATTATTTTCAATAATAAGCCTTTGGAATCGAGCAAGAAAAAAAAAATTTTAACCCCCCCTCAAAATTTGATGTTTTACGTTTCAAGGTACGTAGAATCCGAAAATCGAATAAAAAAATTTCCGTCCGTCCGCCGTACGCCGTACGCCGTCCGCCGTACGCCGTCCGCCGTACGCGGCACTTTTCTTAGCAACACTGAACCGATTTGGTTCAAATTTGGTATATGGGCTCCATTTGGGGTCTAGTTGTGCCGCGAAGCTTTTGGTTGATGTAGGTCACTTCTAAGGGGTGAAAATTAAGGGTTGAAAATTTCAAGAGTGCCCTAGCTCGAAAACTCTCGAAATAAAGGTATCGTTTTTTCACCAATTTTAAATAGTACAGAATTTTTAAAAATTTTTGAGACCACCCGGAGCTCTGTAGGACAAACCGTTCGGTCCCTACGAGTATTTGAAGGTTTTCCTTCGATAAAACAGAATCATGAGTGTGAATCGCAAAAGAGGTCTAATCGCCGTTCAAATGTTATCTGACTAAAATGCGATCGCTGTTCATTTCTTCGATTTGTATACAGTTTTGCCTTCTGCGTAACCAGTAATCAAATTTCCATATCAAGCTTTCTATTTTTCGAATCGAGTGTGAAGCGTTTAGTTCTTTCTAATAAACTTGATTGTGAAGGTGTGAAGCCATTATAGTGTGGTAGGTAGTACCTACCAATAGGTAGGTAAAAAAAAATTGGTAGGTAAAACAATGTTTGTAGGTAAAAAACGCTGCAAATCATTGCTCACTGATCAGCTGAGTGAGCTCCGAAGCCATTTTCAATGCTATTGAATGGAAGTGCTCTTCCAGGCGTCTCCAGCATTCGAGGATATCTTCTTCACTCCTCACATCACTGATCAGCTGAGTGAGCTCCAAAGCCATTTTCAATCCTATTGAATGGAGGTGCTCTTCCAGGCGTCTCCAGCATTCGAGGAGATCTTCTTCACTCCTCACATCACTGATCAGCTGAGTGAGCTCGAAAGCCATTTTCAATCCTATTGAATGGAAGTGCTCTTCCAGGCGTCTCCAGCATTCGAGGAGATCTTCTTCACTCTTCTGATCACTGATCAGCTGAGTGAGCTCCGAAGCCATTTTCATTCATATTGAACGCAGGAGCTGAAATTTGAGAGGGAAGGTCAAGGGAGAATACAGATGGTGGTAGGTGCTATTGATGGAGAACCAGTGATCTATACAGAAGGATGATCTATACAGAAAATAATAAACCTTTGAGCAATGATTTGCAGCGTTTTCAGTTAATATTATTTTGCTTTTCCGGAAAATAAATTAATGTTGATGGCTTGAAGGGAGTTGCAGAATGAATGTAACCATTACTGACGTTGATTTGGAACATATATTTTTCCGTCGGACAAAATCTCTTTCTGTCGGAGAAAAAGTCTTTGACAAAGTCTTTGACCGTCTTTTGACAAATGTTTAAACTCTTCGGAAATAGCTTCTTAGCTAAACTGACAAAGTCTTGACAAAGTCGTCTTTTGACGGAATCTCGAATTTGAGAAAAAGTCTTTTGACAAAGTTTTTGACCGTCTTTTGACAAATGTCGAATAAAGCAATTTCGCTTTAAATCCAAATCGTTCCAACGCTTCTTCGCGTTGCTGATGAGTCACCGAGATAAGGCGAAAACTGTTTACCAAAATCCCATCATCACTGAAACAAATGTTTGACTGCCCCTTCTGCATCAAGATGCTTTTGGGTTGAGTCGCAAAGTTTCAAATTCCCATTTTCAATGGATAGTTAAGTTTGGTACTTCGTTTCGATCTTTCGGATCTCTTCAGCTAAGCGTGTGCAACTAGCCTTTTCAGGCTAGCTTAGGACAAAGTTGAGTTTCAAGTCTTTTGACAAAGTCGGACCGTCGGACAAAATCTCTTATTTGAGAAAAAGTCTTTGACAATGTCTTTGACCGTCTTTTGACATATATTTTTCGGTTTCCTGTGCAGATTTTCCCGCTCTCATTTTCCCCTTCAGCATTTCTAGGATTTCCTCGTCGAGAATCGATCGGTCTGCTTGGCGTGCAACTGACTTTTCCGGATAAACTCTTCGATAATTCAAAGGGGGACCTGACGGGAGGACTGCCACAATGCCAGGGAACGTCGGTGGGTCGTAAAATCCCTCAGCGGAAACTGGTTCCTCTCACGCACTGCCGGGCTCACTAAACATCGTTACATTCAATCTTGGTAATTTACCCGAAGGTAGTCAACGTTCAGAAAAGGGAGTTAACCGGGTTATTTAGCTGTTCCGCATAAATCCGCTGTTTTAACTTCATTTTTCCGACGTTTGCCCACATCGAGATGTTCTTTATTAGAGACTAATATTCATTATTTTACTGATTATATCTGTGGTTTGGTGCACGACTGGGGTGCCATTTGCGCTCACGGAACCTCAGCAATGGTTTCGTATGACTGATCGATTGACAAACTCATTAATACTGAATAAGAGAAGGAACTGAGTCAGTACTTACCAATTTATGTGACAGCAGAGGAAACTGGTTCAACAACGTTTTATAATAATGTCTTGTTTGTTTGATTAAATGAGTTTATATTGATTTTATAATTATGTTTGTTTGTTTCAGGTAAGTCGATAGCTTTTACCACATTCAAAGCAAGCAGAAGTGAGTAAATTTCATTATTATATATCATCGTAACTAAATGTCAAGTTGTGTTCCTAAATACTAGAAAAAAGTCTGCCAAGTGGTTGTGGCACATAGCTCCTTCGAATTCATAACCCGATTGTATGGATGATCCGATGCATAGTAGATAATCTCAAAACATTAATCTCTAAGTGCACTCTCTCTTGCCCTACCCTCATAGGGGGCCATCTAGATGTCATCCCGCAAGTGGGTGTGGCACATAGCTTCCTCGCACCCATAACCAGATTGTACGGATGATCCGATGCATAAGAGATAATCTCAAGACATTAATCTCTAAGTGCACTCTCTCTTGCCCTACCTTGATAGTGGGTGTGTAATATTGTCTCGTACTTCTAATATTTTATAAATGAGAACCTTCTCGTGTGGACTGTAATGACATAATGAATCTTTATTTTGCCAACTTAGAAACAGTGAAACATTCAGCTAATATGATTTAACATAAAAATAATAATGTATGAAGGTTTAAAGCAATCTCATACAGGGGGCCATCTACATGTCATCCCTCGCAGACTCTGAATATTGTTGGAAAATGTAAAAGTTGTGGCTGTTCCAAGGATTTTACGTTTCCGTATGAGCATAAAATACTTTCAATTTGGTGGCCAATATTTTCATAGGGGACTATCTTCACCCCAACTTGCATTATTCTTGAAAATGTCATCGAAATTAGATTGGAAATGTAGAAGTTATGGCTGTAACATGGAAATAAAAGTTTGCGCATGCGCACTGGCTTCTATCAGTCCAGGGTTGATGATTTTCATAGGAGACCATCTACATGCCAATTCGTACAGTCCTTGAAAATTTAATTTAGGTATCGAATGAGAATTGTAGAAGTTATGGCTGTGGCAAGGATTTTACGTTTGCGCATGCGCAGCGGCTACTATCAGTCCGGGGTTGATGATTTTCATAGGGGACCATCTACATGCAAATTTGCACAATTTCTGAAAATATCATCGAAATCGGATGAGAAATGTAGAAGTTATGGCTGTGGCAAGGAATTCATGACAGACACACGGACACACAGACACACAGCTTGCTTACCAATTTACCGAATTTTTACTACTCCATGAACAAATCTTTCAAAACATACCCTTTTTTTCAGAAATGACCGTGACATTAACCAGTAGGGGACCAACCACAAAAACCCTTTCAATCAAAACTGGTGACTCGTGTGGTTCTTTTGTTTGTCTGGCGGCCATCCTGAATTCAATGAATTTCTCTGATTCAAATTTTGGTGGATGAAAGCCTTATCAAAACAGCTCCTTTTTGCTGGAAGCGGAGACCGACCTAGCTCCCTTCTCAAAAGTTCCTAAGTCATTTTGCAATTTTTTGTGGTTGGTTCCCTTCTGGTTAATGCCGTCCAATTGTGGCATATTCGAAATTGGCTCAGAATTTTTGATAATACAGGTAAATTCCAAAAAATTGAGAGTAATTGAAAATTTACACATGGACTCATCCTTTTGCTGCAATGGGATTTATTGGAATTTTATTACGCGAGGAAAGCTGTGTGCTGTAGTTCGGTACACACCATGCAGAGTTTTTGTTCAATTACTCGAGTGGTATTCTAATTTGTGTAACTTCTGCCTTTTGAAAGGAACTGAAATATTTTAGACTTGTTGGAAATTGGTGGAAAAGTCCTTGAAGAATCGCTCATACCCCCTGGAACCCTTTTCAATGACTCTTCGTTCGAGTTCACCGACTCGTTCTCCCTGAGGTTTACAAAAGGCCGTATTTAAGAGAAGCTGCTTCACCGTAGAGTTTGCGTCTCTACGAGAAAAAATAAGGACAAAAAATAAGGTTCAACGTCACTGTGGGGCGGCTCAGCGGGCGGTTTTTATTATAGTGGGTCCATAACCTTTTCAAAGCGGTAACCATGGCGGTAACCTTCACCCCCCTCGGTTACACGTCGTCTCTCATAACCTCGGATATTGCCCACGTCGCACTGCGGGGCTTAAACCCACTCGAGGCTGATGTCCCTAAACGCGTTTCTTCCCTTGAAAAGGCGAAATTGTCTGGGGGAATTTGGCGTGTTGTGACCATTTTTCTCTGTCCTTGGGTTTTTGTCAACGTGGTGTTTACGTGTTCCCACTTAGCCATCATCACTTCTATGTATCAATCAAAGAGTTCTGTATAAAACGAGATAATAAGGTAGATTGGGTGAAATTACTGTCATGGGACTGCACGAAAGGCCCATATTGAGAGGGGTGTTCTTACGAGAGACGATTTGTTATACTCGCATTTCGGTGACAAATTTGTTGTGTTAGGTATTACAATAGGTATTATTATAATAATATTTAGAAAACTCGGTTGGTTTACTCGAGAGACAAGACAACTTCAAAGGCTCGTTTTCACCTTCAATTAGAGTTGTGTCGGTCAGGAGTGAACGTATTGAAAAGACCTTATCTTCAAAACGACCTTGTCTGAACTGAACGGGTTGCCAAAATTAACACGGTCATTCGTTCATCAACCCACCAATCGAGTTTTCCGAAAACAACGGCAGAAGGCCAACAAAACAAATTAATTGCCCGCAACAAGGATGTATAATGTATTTGTACACATCCATGTTTGTACATTGATCAAGAATGTGTGAAAATTACTTGGGAGTACATCATGGATGCTAGGTCCATGGAGTACATCAACAGAAAGGAGTGGTTTTCTATGGAAGTATCAACAACATTTTTACATGGAAGTATCAACGGAAAGGAGTGGTTTTCTTCCTTCATTCAACTTCCATCATCCAAGTGCAGTATTACGTCCGAATGAACTATGGACGTATTAGTGTTGAATGAATCAAATGAGCTAAAAGACAAAAACGAACGAATGATTCATTCGAATCGATGACCTGAAAGACAAAAAAGACTCAAAGACTGATTCATACGATTCGAATCAATGTTTCGTTCGTTTTTGTCTTTTAGCTCATTTGATTCATTCAAATCGCCTCCTCACTTACTCGGACTCGTTCAGTTTTTCGACTCAGCATTTTTTCGAGTCACGACCTGAATCTTAATATGGATCCTTATGGATGTTGTTTGTTTGATTCCAACTGGTTCGGTTTACCGACTCACTCGTTTCAATTTCACTGACATCGAATAAGTTTTGTTTTAGCATCTTTGATCGATGTCTTGTTCCTCTTCCTATATCGATTACACAAGATAACAAAATTTAGGGGTGGTCTGGCTGCCTCGTTCTTTCACCACTTTTCTTATGGTATTTGGTGCGCTGAATCCGAATCTGACGTCAGTTTTTTTTGTTATCGTCGGATTTTCAAGATATGGCTAGTTTTACGATTTTTCTAGTTCTCACTTTTCTTCATTTTTTAGCGAGCAACAAACTCGCTCGTTTTTTGTGTGACTTCTGACCGGCTGGTTGTTAGTCTTGTGTTCTGATCGCTTCCTTTTAAATTCCAAATCCGAATTATTTGTTGGTTTCTGGACTCTTCGGTTAACCACTTTGGTAAGTGATCGTATTGTAAGAACTCTTTATTATTTTGCAATAAAAAAACCTTATTTATGAATTACTGTATTTTGGTAATTAGCGCATTTTCTTATTTTTCTATGAGGAAAAAAAGCGCTAGGGTTGGGTATTGTTACAAAAGTATCGATACTGTATCGTATTCGAGTTGATATCCCATGCACCATTTGGCTTGAGTGTCTCAAAATAACAACTTACCTAACTGATTTATCAGGCAAAATATTTTTTAAATTCATTTCTTGCCATCAAGAGCCCAAGCTAAGTATATTATTGAACATTATTTCTCCATAATATTAATTAGTTTTTATAGCATAGGGCTATATGTAATAATAATAATAATATATTCGGAACACTAGAAGTTAGTCACGAGGTAAAACGTATAATAAGACACGTAATTCAAACATCGGTGGTAATCATAATGCCATAGCAACTGGTAAACAATCTAGGAGTGTACTCCTTTCTAGAGGCGATACTACATTCCTCCCCTCTTGGTTTCTTGTTCCGCTCAGATACGTTTCCTCAATTGGTCTGCATGTTTCCGTTTCAGAATTCCGTTTACTTCCACTTTGTATGAGTATTCACCAGATTTACGTCGAACGAGTCCCTGCATGCATCCTTTCCCATCAGTGTTGGCCACCCATACTTTATCCCCCTCTTCAAAGTTCCTGAGTTTGGCTCCTTTATCATGACATACTTTCTGCCTTATGAGTGCTTCATCCACATTTTTCTCCAATGATGGCTTGAGGAGGTGGAGCTGAGTTCGAAGATCACGTTTGAACATAACTTCAGCTGGAGTCCTGTGGGTTGTCTTCTGAGAAGTAGTGTGTTTTGATAATAGGAAGTTTTGTAAACGAACGTTTTTATCTTTGGTTCCAGTCGCAGCTTTCATTCTTTGTTGGAATGTACGGACTGATCTTACCACCAAAGCATTATTTTGTATTTGTCTTGTGTTACAACCTTCCGGCAGTGTAAGGCCGAATTTCAAAATCCAGTTGATCCCAAATAAGGGAAGATCATTTAGTCTTGCTACTAATACTGGAAGAACTAGTCTCTTGCCAAACGCGTTCACTTCGACGTCCGTGGTTCCTAAAGTCTCCACTTTTACTCCAGTGTAGGCAAGAAGATTTTGGTGCCTTTTTCAGAATGGGGCTTCCTATTTTCCTCCAAATTTTTTCACTGATAATAGACTTGGAAGCACCTGTATCATACAACATCTCGACTAGTGTACCGTTTAAGCAAACTTTGACGTATACTTCCATCCCCTGTTGGATATTGTGGAGCTGACGTACACTATCAGTTCCCGAAGCTTCATATTCAGAGTCTGATGTGTCTGACTCGCGTCCTTTGTCTAGCCTATTTAATTGAGGCCGCTTTATTTCAACTTTTCCCGACTTGAAACATACTTTTGTCATGTGGTCTCTTCCTGAGCATAATTTACAGGTCTTTCCAATTGCTGGACAGATATCCTTGTCTGTATGAATTGTCCCACCACATTTGAAACATTGTTTTCCCCTATAAAGTATGATCGTCTGGGGTTTTTTCATTCTACTATTCTGTATCCTATTGGTTGCAATGTGTTTATGATCCAGTCGATCTTTGTTAATAGATTCTATTTTAGAATGTTGAATATATACGTTTTCTAGGGTCCTCAGAAGCGATTCAACGTCGTCGAAAGAGCTTTTACCATCTACAAATCTTCTTAGTATTTCCTGCTGCCATTCTGAATGGTTGACACCGAAAACAAGTTGGTCTCTGAGCCTTTCAATATGATTGGCACCAAAAACACATTTTGCAGCTTGAGCCCTCAACCTACTGGTGAACTCGTTGATTTTTTCAGTTTCGTGTCGCTTCAAGTGATTAAACTGTAATCGTTCGGATAAAATATTGTTTTGAGCCCCGTAATGTTTGTCTAGGACGTCCGTGAGTTCTTCAAAGTCTAATGTTTCAACATCTTGGGGTGTAAAATGATCAACCAGTAATTTAAAAGCCTTAGAACCGACTTTTGCTAGAAGAAAACTCACTCTAGTCTCCTCTTCTTCGATCTCACAAGTGTTCAGGGAGATTTTGAACCTCTTAATCCAATAAAGCCATTCCTCTTCATCAGCATTGAATGTCTCAATGTTCAAATCACGTAATGACGGCACTCTCCTACTACTCCCGCTAGGAGTTGTATACAATCCCTTTTTACCTTTACCCATTACTTTTCCTGTCGCCAATATAGCATAGGGCTATATGTAATAATAATAATAATATATTCGGAACACTAGAAGTTAGTCACGAGGTAAAACGTATAATAAGACACGTAATTTAAACATCGGTGGTAATCATAATGCCATAGCAACTGGTAAACAATCTAGGAGTTTACTCCTTTCTAGAGGCGATACTACAGTTTTATCAAAGACCCAACTGCCTCTCTACAAATCTACAAAGGTTCATTTCACTGGTTGAGTTGGTATGTGAACGTAATGAACGGATTCAAAAGACCTGGTCTCTGTAATGAGTGACCGTTTGGGATTCGAATCTGCCAAATGACCGTGTCTTACACACCCCTACCTTCAATTGACTGAAAACGTCGACAAAGAAGATCGAAATCATCGAAACTAGTTCTTGATTATTCTGACCTCCCATCTCTGGAGGGGTCAATAATTGTTATCAATCTCTTAGAATTTGTAACTGCACTAGAAAAATGTTTCTGTCACTAGAGAAGCGTTTCTGCCGGCACGTAGATGCTTCGAAGATCAGATTTGATAATGAAAAAGGAATTCCTCGAGTTAAGGCTGGACCCCACATGCCCGAGCCGAGCCCGCACGGAGCCCGACCCGCGACACGGCCGTGTGTACGTTACGGAGTAGGGAGGCCTCACATTTCCGAGTCAGGACCGAGCGCGGTCAGTCACGATTTGAAGCTCAAGTCGTAATGTTGGCGAATTTTAAAAACAGTTGCGGAAGCTTTGTTTTCTGATGTACCTACAACGAAATCGAGGATGTAATAACTTATGTTTGCCAGGGGGGGGGGTGGAGGAGGGCCACTTTGGCCATAATCCCTTCCTGGTTTTGTAAACAAATTCGTGCAATCAATCAATCATCTTTGTGCCAAATTTTAGGGAGCTCAGGAACAGCCTCTCTGGCTCTCATACCCTCTAACTCATTATTAGCAAAAATTCAGTTGTTGAGATGTCCAGCATTCCATGACATTTTCATTAGTGCGCTGTTGTCACGAATACGATTTTAGAACTTTCAGTGGCCAATATCAGAGCGCAGGTCGATAGTTGAAATCCAATGTATGTATAGGATTTCCAAGTATAATTCGGAATTTTTCAGACCAATTTTTCTAAATTTCCAAACCATTTTCAGAATTTTTCAAACCATATTCAGAATTGTCCAATCCAGTTTCAGAACTTTCCAATTCAATTTCAGAACTTTCCAAGTCAAATACAAAATTTTCCAAGTGCGATTCAGATTTTTCCAAAACAATTTCAGAATTTTCCATTTCAATTTCAGAATGTGATCAATGTTTGTGTGCGGTAATATATAGCATTTCCAAGTCAAATTAATCCTTTTCCAAACCAAATTAATCCTTTTACAAACGAAATCAATCTTTTTCCAAACCAAATTAATCTTTTTCCAATCGAAACTAATCATTTTCCAAACCAAATTATTCCTTTTCCAATCGAAATTAATCCTTTTCCGCGATTGCGAACCTCCTCAATTAACTTTTCCAGTTCCATTGCTATCCGAGGCACGTCCGTGCAAAACTAAACAAAAGTAGTTTGAGACGGTGCGGGCTCGTGTCGGAGGGACGGTGCGGAAGAGTGGGGACTTCCCCGTAAGATTTCCCATGATTACTTCCTATCCGTGTGTCGTCCGTCACTCGGACGTCGCACGGTGCGGACTCGGCTCGGGCATGTGGGGTCCAGCCTTTATTCGTTGACAGAAAGTTCCAAGAATACGACGGAAATTTTTCTTCCATTCCTCAATTTTTTGCAGAGCGCTCTAGTGGACACACTATGAAACTATTATCACTACCTTATATTCCTCTCTATCCTCCCTTGATTGGGATCCTCTCAGGTTTGATAGTAAGTAAAGTAAGCTAGTAAAGTAAACAACCATTTCAGGTTGCATGCGAACAAAATACTTTCAATTTGGTTGCCAGGATTTTCACAAAGAACCATTTCCACCACAACTCGCATAATTCCTGAATTTTAATGAATTTTGTCGTAAAAATGTTCAGTCTAGTACTAACTGGTACCATCAATTTGTTACTGATAAGTAACTTGCTGAGGGAATTTTGGGTGGATTCCATCAAATTATTCTCTGATTGAATCTCAGCTGTCGTGTGGAAATATCTCCGACGGATTTTGTTGTCAATTTTTCCAGACTGTTCCTAAGCAAATATGTATGTGACGCTACATCCAATCAATCCATAGATAGCTTCCCAAAACGAATTATAACGATAAAGGATGAAAGCTGATTTAAACCGTCGGACCGTTTGACCTCATTCGGAGAATCATCTCGCAACCTGTTTGCCAGCGGGGGCGGTAAATCAAATGCCTCGATGATAAGGAAATAGGTCACGGTTCATGCAGATGGAAAACCTATTATTGGTTCTATCACACCCCGAACTCGGTCTCCGATTATACGTCGGCAGTCAAACCGAAAACCCTCAGATTAACGCACATTGGTGAAGTACCGCCTGGCAAATGTGCAGAGTCCAAGCAAACCTGAAGAGGTCTTGTTGGAAACCAGCAAGTAACCTGTAACATACTTGCAAAGTAGTTCGAAAAGCTGGTTATAAGTCGGAAATATCTGTCACGCTAGGTGGGGAGTGTAGGTTCCTCATAGATCACAACAGAACACGCCTCTATCAAGATGTTACCTAGTTTTTAGGATTCAGAAACATCAACCAGATTGGGAATTGTTTCTAATTATGTCAATTTTTTTATGAGGTGCCGTGGATCTTGTTGATTGTCATAACAAGTGTGTTCTCAGAGAATTTAGCACCAATTAAGGCTTCTGACAGGGATTGATCTCTCGTCACCGATTCCAACTAACGGCCGTGATTCTCTATCGCAGAACCTCAGAAACCGGATAAGAATCGGACTGAGGTTCACGAAATTCCTACTGATTAGTTCACCATGAAGTTCATAGACCCAACTACCCTCCGAATTTCAAGTTAATACCTAAGTAAAGTAGTAGTAGGTAATAAAGTAGGTAATTTCAGGTTGGATTTTCGTCCAACTGCCATTCCTGGCGTCGCGGACGTCACCTAAAGGAAAGGTCGTCTTCCAAAGGAAAGGTTAGAATTTGTTCTGATGATTTTGGTCATGTCCTCCCATTGCCTCACCACCCTGAGTAGTTAGAAAGGGGGGGGGGGGGGCTGAGCATGGAACGCACAAAAAAACGCCCCCGCAGCAGGACTCGAACACACGACTTCCCCGCAGTGGCCAGTCACAGCTGACCCCATTTTTACAAATGATTTACGGCAAGCGGTGTCGACGCTGAAAGGACCTGGCACCATCACATCAGGGTGATGGCTGCAATTTTGCCATGGCGCGGGAATAGTGCCACGGAGTTGCGCGAGTTGGGCATCTCAGTAGGTGTACTCCGTGGTATCACCACCCGCGTCCTGCTAGGCTCATATCTAAATTGGTGGTCTTTCTACAAAGCCACTTCCCTTCATCTTTCTCTCCCACCCCCACCTTCCTCATCATCCCTCATCCCTAGGGCCGGCGTTTTTTTATTTATTTTTATTTTGCGCGTGCCCCCTCCGTCACAACGTCACAAAAGACAATTCATCTTTGAGGGGGGTTCCAAAAAAAAATAGTAATAATAATAATTTAATAGGTGTACTTGAAAGTACACGTTTGAGACCTTAAGAGCAACAGCAAAGGGATTTATAAGGCGCCTAAGCAGCTCAAGAAATTTTGATTATTTGGATCACTATTTTGAATAGCTTTGACGTGAACAATTTTAGAAATCACAAAATTCGAGTGAAAATTTTGTTTTTGGAGTCCCTTCATTTTTTCAACCTGCTACACGAATACAAAGCCTTCCTACATTTGAGTGAAGAAGCTAAAATGTGATGCATTTTCAGTGTTGAATCACCTACTTTGGGTGGCGATTATTTTGGTCGGTCAACCGTGTGCAAAATCGTCGATAGGGCGTTGAAGAGGTGACAAGAAGGTCATCAGTTTTATATATAGGTACCTCTGCCTCTGTGAGGTGACATTAAAACGGTGGCAAAGCCGTCTTTGACGCTACACTGTGAGGCAAAAGTGAAAATAATCAATAAGCATGCACCCGTTAAAATTATCATCGAAGGCACAATTTTTTAACACTCAGTGCGGATGATGCTTATGGCATCATCCCACACTTCCATAAATGACGGATGATGCAGCGTGACGGGCATCATCTCATTCCTGAGGCGCTCGAAAACTCAAAATGTCAGTGGGAGGTTACAGAACGTTTTTAAGGGTTCCTTCTTTAGTGGACTTCATTTGCTATCCGACTATCAAAAAGTGACCTTCGGATTCGTTTTCACCATTTACAATGTTTACAAGTGACGTTTTTGAGGAGGGAGTCACTTCTCCTCGCTTTTCTCACTCTCTCCTGGAACAAAGTACCGAAAACGTGTGTTTATCTTCATGAAACCACTGTTTTTCGTTAAGTAACACATTTATTGATTTTTCTTTGAAATTTCATTCACAGTTTTCGATATTTCACGCTGCAAATACAACGAATACATGCATATGAAGAATATGTTATGGTTTTTTGATCCATTTACACCAATCATAAAATGAAAAAAATTCCAGTCTTGCAGAATGATTCAAAGAGCGAATTTTTGTAACAAAAACACGTTTGAGAGCTTTTCTTGACCGACTTCAACGCGCCGAAGGCGCGCGAAAGAGGAGGTACTCAATTCGCGTTGTCGTGGGACAACAAATTTTTTTTTTTTTTGTATGTCCGAGTCGCTTGCATTTTTTTATTCTGGTATCAATCTGTCTGATTCTTTTTGAAATGTGTTCTACCAGTATCCGTGGTGGTCCCATTTCAAACAGATTTCATCTTGCTATGTTAAAAGTATCGAAAATTTGTGAAAGAAGTTGAAAAACGTGGCTCCCGTTTTCGGGAATATTGGTCCGCATTCACTCTTCTTGCCCTGTGACTTCCGATTGAGTCGATGGAGGACCATTTGTGTATAGTCAAATTGAAGGTCTGATTGTAAGCTTTATTGTGCACAGAAAGTGATCATAATATGATCATGATAACTTATATATTATATGAGTGATATAATGCCATATGGCATCATCCGTCAGAGGGAAAAACATGTGCATGTTGCGGGTTTGCAAACCCTTGTTCTTTCCCTCTACCGGATGATGCCATATGACATCAAGTTTTAAAAATTAATGAATTTGATTTTGCTTCCGAGTCTACCAAGGTAGCGGAAGCTTTGTTTTCACTTTTCAAGGACGAAAAAAAAAAGTTCTCCAAAATCAAAATTTCCACTCGCGTTTTTCGTTTTAGACCTTTCTGAACAATTTTGGTTCCGTGTCTGTCTGTCTGTCTGTCTGTCTGTCTGTGTGTCTGTCTGTCTGTCATGAATTCCTTGTAACGCGCATAACTATACGAAGTTATTGTCCGATTTCAATGAAATTTTCAGGGATTATGCGGGTTGGTGTGTAGACGGTCCCCTATGAAAATCATTACCCCCGGACTGATAGAAGCGACTGCGCATGCGCAAACGTGAATTGCTTGTAACGGCCATAACTTCCACATTTTCCATCCGATTTCAATGAAATTTTCAGGGATGTTACAAACTAGTATTTAGATGGTCCCCTATGAAAATCATCACCTTCGGATTGATAGTAGCCACTGCGCATGCGCAAACGTGAATTTCCTTTTAACGGCCATAACTTCCACATTTTCCACCCGATTTCGATGAAATTTTCAAGGATTATGCGGATTAGGTTGTAGATGGTCCCCAATGAAGATCACCACCTTCGGACTGATAGTAGTCACTGCGCATGCGCAAACGTGAATTTCCTGGTAACGTCCATAATTTCTACATTTGCTATCCGATTTCAAAGAAATTTTCAGGGATGTTACAGATTAGTAGTTAGATGGTCCCCTATGAAAATCACCACCTTCGGACTGATAGTAGCCACTGCGCATGCGCAAACGTGAATTCCTTGTAACGGCCATAACTTCTACATTTTCCGTCCGATTTCAATGAAATTTTCAGGGATGTTACAGATTAACTTGTTTTGATGTTTTGAGATTAACTACTGTGGATTGGATCATCTATACAATCGGGTTATGGATACGAGGAAGCTATGTGCCACACCCACTTGGCAGACGTTTTTTTCTTGTAGCAAATACTTCTACACACTTCCCTGATTAAAATAAATGCGCTATTTTTGAATGTAAAACCTTTACAAAATTCAGGCAGAGGCGAAAGTCACGAAAATCGATTCCACGCTGAGAGTGTTAAGGTACAGCTTTGGAATGTAGTGAGGGGGTGAAGGTACTAGTGGTCCAGGAATTTCCCCATAAACATCTCCTGGGTACAACCAAACCTGAGAGGAGCCCCAAGAGTAAAAAAGTTTTTTGTAATGACTCCAGTTCACCGATCCAATCACAGTTCCAAATCACCGATGAGAATTGCTATAAAATAAAATGTATTTCGTTCTATTTCAATCAGAATATAATCAAAAGAAATCCATAAAATAAAATAATAGAAGAACCTCTAGTATTAATAATAACTAGCTAGGTATAATTATTATACCTTCTCACTTGCTACACGGACTAATTGGATAATGTAGTAAACGTGAATGTGCACCAATACAACTACACAGTCTCAATCAAAGAAATAACGAGTTTATTGTATACAATTTTGGTAGTTTTCCTATGGCGATTTGTTTTAATTTTTCCCCTAAAGAGTACACTTGACCCTCTAAAATATGATAAACATGAAAAAGTTTCTATAATGTTAGAATTTGAACAAAATCACGTACGTATATTAGACGTTGCGAAGTACTGGCTTGACAGATTTTGCTCAACTTTGGATGAGATTTGTAATTTGGAGGATGGTTGGGGTTTAGTTCCAACATGATCGAGTTTGAAATGCATCACGTTACGATCAGTAGGCTCCGAGTACTTAGTATAGTAGCTCTATCAGTATCAGGGGAAATGCAATGACATCCTCGAGTCAGTTACAAAAGTCTTTTTAATTTCATCCAAATACTCTCCACATTCCTATTGAAAGTCGTACAGCAGAAATGCAGTGGCCCATTTACATCTCGTAGGACCGTTTCAGTTCGGTCCTTTTGATGAATTGCGCGGTTTTTACTGGCGAACCAATGGAAACCTTAAGTGCTCCACGAGGGCTCAAGTAGGACTGTAGTCTCGAGTCACAAAGCGTTTTGAAAACCAAGTGGGAGGACGAGCTCTCTTTCAAGTTTCGCGCTTTTCTCCCCTGCATTTTAAAGTACTTTTGTGTTTAAAGCTTTCTAATTTCCATTAGACTAGTGGAAGCTACTCAGGTCTTCTTCCCTTCCGCCCATTAGAACTGGTTTGCGCGGTTTTACTACGAATTCAGGGGAACCTCGTTACGTCATTATGTTTCCTGGTATGGTAAGTAGGTACCTCAAAGCGGTGGTGAGACCGGACAAAACCCTCTTGAATGGATTATTTGCAGAAAGTCATGTTTTGATTGTTACAGGGAGAGTTTAAAAATAAAGTGAAAATCGAGAGAGAGAGAGAGAGAGAGAGAGAGAGTTAAAGCATTTATTTATCAAAAACAAACATTACAAGGATTTAATTAATTTAAGTTTTTGCCATCATGGGCCATTTCATGTTGCATGTAATTTTCCGTTATTATATAATGTAGAGCTTATTATTAAAGACCTTTCGAAAATCATTATTAATTACTAATATTTTAGTTGTTTCTCTTAACGCTTTGCCGTAAGCTTCATTTTCTACTTACTATTTCTATTTCTACTATTCTTTTTCTAACTTTGTCATAGCGTATACTGCCGGATAAAATCCATCGCAGGGGGGTATTCGCTGTTAATTTTTGCTATCATGCCTGTTTATATGTTTATATCTCGTTTATTTATAAATGTGCTTTCATTATTTAATTCTTTTTTTTCGTACAAACTCTCTAATAGATTATGTATAGTTATATTCATGGACCAGAAATTGTCTATACTTACTTGCTTCTCTTGTATGTTTAACAAGGTTTCCCACTTTACCTTTACCATTCAACAATTTTACTATCTCTCCTTCCGTGATTGACTCCTTGGCCAAATATCGCACCCTGAACTTCCTCAAAATCGGGCATGTGGCAAGGAAATGGAATGACGTTTCGTCTTCTTGGCGGTTGCACACTGAGCATTTATTCCCTTTCCCGTCTCTCCACCACTTGTAGTGAACCGTGAGCATTTCTGTTCGAGCCCTTGCTATCATTCTAATTTTATATAATATATAATGTCATCAAGGACACATTGGAGGACACATATTATGTCATCCAAGTTCCTGAACTCCAGTCTTGCGTAAAGCTGATGGTGTGCTGAAGTTTTCACCTCATTTTCCAGCTCCACTCGCCACTTCGATCTCGCTTTCTCAATCACTTCATTCATTGTTCTTGTGTGAAAATCGATACTTCAAACAAATTACAATGTGCAATTATTTGAAAAATCGTAAATTTCTTGAAATCAGAAGTGTTCCACACAGTAGTTCATAAATAGCTAAGAATAATAAGTCGACATATCACGATTTCACACCAGAACGGAGGTCATGGTAGCCTGGTATTAGTTGCCAAACGAATTAATTTGTTTCCAACCAAAGTTGAAAAGCCTGAAATCTGTCAAGACTTTGTTGAGAATAGAAATAGCTGAAAATTGCTAATATCAAGAAAATCTGAAATCATATCAATCTTCAAGTTCTCTTCTCAGTTCCCCGAACGTTAGCAATCACTAAAGAGAGAACATCTCTGTCTCCTGCAATGCGGAAAAGGTCCCGTGCTCGCTGGATACCAGTCCTCTCCCGGATGTTCAGGAGCCACGACATCTTTCGCCGTCCGATCCCACGCCCTCCCTCGATTTTCCCCATCATTATCAGCTCCTGAATCCGATACTTCTGTTCCCGAAGCACGAGACCAAGATACGATATCTTCCGGCACTTGACGGCAGTCAGAAGTTGGCGCTCGACCCCAGCACGCTGCGATACCTCTTCATTCTTCATCCTAGCAATCCACGGAATCCGAAGCTTTTGACGATGGATCTACATCTTGAAAGCCTCAGGGAAGCTTAGAGTATTCATTTTAAACGTCCAGGTCTCGACTCCATAAAGAACCACGGACCAGACATAGCATTTTACCATCCGCTGCCGCAGTTTGAGGTTCAACTTGTTGTTGCATAGGGGAGCACTCATCTTCCTGAAGCTTGATTTGGCATCTTCTATTCGACATTTGATGACAAGGTATTTGAAGGACGATACCGGCTCAATCTGCGACTGTTCGTGCATCATTATGTGGCTGAATACCATAAAGTTGGTCTTGCTGATGTTGACATTCAAGCCCATCCTTGTGAAACATCTCCTGGAGTCCACGTAAACTGTCACAGAGAAGGACAGTGTCATCGGCATTCCATTCATCTTAATTCCCAACTCCGAGCCCTTTACAGCCACCTTAAATATCTGATCGGAATAAAGGTTAGTCCGGAGTGGGGATAATACGCACCCTTCCCTTACACCCCTCAGGATCTCCACGTCTCTAGACTCAGAGCGGCAGAGTCTGATGAAGGCAAACTGGCCCCAGTACAGATTTTGGATTATTCGAATATCCTTGGAATCCAGCTGCTCCAGCCTGAGAATCCTCCTGAGCTCATCATGATGTACTCGGTCAAATGCTTTCTCGTAATTGAGAAATCAAGCATACACATCCTTTTGCTGACTGCTGATTTGCTTTTGTCGATTGCTTGTGGAGTCGAATTGCAGTTACGTATCAAATCTGCCAGTACTGAATTCTCTGCTCTACAATACTTCAAATATTGTTTGCACTCTGTGGGGATCAGCATATTCAGAAAAACTACTTAGTCATTATCTTGCTGGAATCTGCTAGAACTAAGATCACCTCCCATCCATCCAGGAAGCATTTGCGGTCTCACTTCTGGACTTTTCGATGTGGTTTCAGGCATCGAGGGCTCAAGACAAAGTTAGCAGAGCCACCTCCCCCCCCCCCGCCTTCCATTCTTGACACGACCCCTTTATTATATTAAAGCTTTTTCCGCACAGTGGCCTCCTTCCATCAACCACGTTCCAACTTATAAGCTCTCAGGATATTAACAACTTTTCGTCCTCCCTTGAGCTCCCGCTCGCCTGACTCTTAGTAACTTTATTACCTATTTTCACCTCAAGCTTTAACGAAAAAAATGTACGAGAAAATGTGGCGAGCGTAATGGAAAACGCCCATCATTCACACAGTCAACTTGAAATCTGTGGGAAGAAGCGTGTAATTAGGTGATGGCCAGCTAGATTTCTTTACAAAATCTTCACTTAATGATTTAAAGCTAAAGGGAACCTCCACCCCTAATAAATTTCGTTTGGTTAAAATGTTGTCAAAAATTGAAATTCAAACCAAATTATACCATTTTCAAATTTTTATTACGTAAGTATAATATCAATCTCGAAATCAAGGAAAACCTAGGTTTTTTTTTGTAATTTGTTGTCTACATATGAAGAGTTCTGGAAATCTGGACAAGGGATTTTACGTCTCTGGTTGTTGTAGTATTTAAATTTACTCGTAGATGTACAATGTCCTGAAGGAGAGGAATACATGAAGAGTATAAAGCCCTAACCTAGATACCACTTCTAGACCGAGGAATCTTGTTCTGGTTCCTACTCGTAGATGTTGGATGTCCTGTAGAGAAGAATCCTTGAAGAGAGAAGCTGTTATAACCTTGAAACCTCTTATAGACCAAGGAATTTATCTTTCTAGTTGTTATGGTATTATGTGTTGTGCCTACTCGTAGATATCAAGCCCGAAAGAAAGCATCACAAAGCTCCAAGAACAGTCTCAGCCCCATTCGTGTTCCAAAAAATAGTTCCATTCAAACTCACAGAACCTTTAGGCTCAGGTCCCTGCAAGAAACCACCATCTTGGGCCATCTCAGCAGATATCATCACTAGACACTCCAACTCTCAAATTGTTCTTTAATCAGAATAGTCTTTTATCTTAATCTTGAGACCAAAAACAGTAAAAATGACTACATACACGTTATCTGCATACAAGAACAGGCGATTTGCATTACACCATACCGATACCTTAAAGCGTAAAGGCGCTACGTCCATCCATCTTCTATATTTTAGCATGGGACATGCTTTAGCCTTGACCTAACTGGCAAAAAGTTTTCCGTTTTTCGGGAACGGTATCGAGTCACGAAATTTTGCTTAGTCGTTGATACGGAACTGAGGATCGTTAAACGTGGTGTAACCTATGCGAAAGGGTTATTTGAAATAATGTTGTAATCTCTGTATAAAATAAATAATGCTGTAATCTGTATAAAATACCTTCCTAGCTGAAGACTGGTCTTTTTAAAAGCAGAATAGGTTTGGTTGCATTCATCCAAATAAAATAAAAATAAAAAAATACAATTAAACAGAATAAGAAAGCGCGGCTAAAGCATGTTCCATATTTCTTGAATTTTAGCCGTAAGCTCTAAGCGAAAAACATCCGGGGGTCCAGGGGATTTGGGCCGACTTTTTTTTAATTTCAGAAAAACTATTATTAACCTTTTTGAAGATTTCTTGAGAATTTCTTGAAAAAATTAAAGATTTAGTGTAACTAGCCATTGTGTTAGGTGCACTGGTGAAAACTTCTTTCGCCTTTTTCTCAAAACTCCGTTTTTGGAAATAGTGTCTTTGCTCTTTAAGGTATCGACATATCGACTCCCTCATTCTGCAAAAACTGGTGGTTTTCAAGAGACCAGAAACGATCAGGGGATTATATAAGCACCATTACAGTGATAAATGTCAATCGAATGGCATTTAAATAATTCGAAAATACTTTTCAGTCTAAGCATCATCACCATCATAATCAACGTTCGTTTAGAAGGCAACTATTATCCGAGACTATAATGTACAGCAACTGACCTTGAGCAGCTCAAGAATAGGGTTCTTCTTCCTGAGGTTTTCCGGCCCTTTGAGTTGGTTTTAAGCTTTTCCCCTTAGATTAATATTAGCCCGAGCCGGTAATGGAGCACCAGGAGGTTGTAATGGTCCCCATTTCTGGCAGCTTTATTGCCTCCACTCTCCCCCGAAACGTTTTATAGCGCTAACCGCCTTTTGTCGAGTCCACGAGAGCGATTTTCCCCCGGTATTTCTCAGTGGGTCACTGCCTACTTCGTGGTACAAATGAGAACTTTTTTCGACGTACCCACGTCGTTCCTATACTTTCAAGTGTGGGCGATGAACGTTAAACTTCCCACAGACTTAGGTATAACGAATAGAAATAAAAGTTTCAGCCAAGGATTAGGAGGAAATAGGGGTCAGTGAGGAGGTTAGAGTCGATCTCTCTGAGGGGAATAGAGTAGCTTATTGTAGGAAGGCTTAATACTTTGAGTCTTGCCCACTATGGGAAGTTAGGGACTAGCCAATTAAGGGAAGTTGGTGTCTAGGTCATGTTGAGTAATGGAGAGGGATGATTTACATCTGCTCACCTCAGGTCGTCTTTTAAACGATGTTGGGGGTCTAGCTTACTGAGGGAAGTTGGGGAATATACCCACTAAGGGAAGCTGGGGTCTAGTTCAAGGAGGGGTGTTTAGGTCTAGCCTAGTGAACAAAGTTGGAGTCTAGCTTACCGAGAGAAGTTGAAGGACAAACGCACTAAGAAAATTTAGTTTCTTGCCTGTTGAACGAAGTTGGGGTCTGGCCATTTGAGGGAAGTTAGGGTTTAGTTCACCGAAGGAAGTTGTGGTCAAAACAGAGGTATTATGTCTGGATAAAAATTTCAGGTCTAGTGCACCAAAAGAAATTGTAGCTTAATACAACATGAGAAGTGAAATTGGAGTGAAGCCGACTAAGGGAAGCTGGGATCTAGTTCAAGGAGGGAAGTATATGTGGGGCGCCAATATGGTTACTCTCTTGCCTCCAGCAGCTTAAGAAGAGACGGACGTGGGTCTATCCTTTGTCCAAATTACAATTAGTACAAATTACCTGTCAAAATCAGTATTTCTGGGCGCCAGTTTGCTTGGGATCTTGATATAGGGGCGTGGCGTCCGTAAGGCCACTCAGGGTCCTGCCCCGGCAAAATTTCCCTAAAAACTTAGGTTTGACCTCAAAGTTGAAAAAACTCACTTCGAAAAGTGTTCTCCCCAAAGTAGAAAAAAATCCCTTGTAAAATATCCCTTGTAAAAATATCCATGGAAACATGGATATATTTTTTTTTGTAATTGTTTATTACTTTGTCTCTTATCTAAAGCATTTGAACGACTTCTGCTCCCATATCTCCAACGGTACACTGACCATCTAATACCAAACCAACAATTTGGTTTCCGTCAGAACCATTCTTGTGCACTCCAACTCCAACGTTTCACCAATTTCATTAAAAACTTATACCACCAGAAAAAAGTGTGTTATGGATCTTTTACAAGTGTAAAATTATAAGTAATTATAATGTCAGGGATCCATGGTGTAAATGGAAAGTGGAAGTTGGTCTCCAGAAGCTGTCTCCACAACCAGCACCTAGACCTAGGACCTAGAGAGAAGAAGAAGACGAAGAAGTAGTAGAGAATCAATAAGTATTCAACAATCGATTGTCTACTCTTGAATTTTCAAATTTTGTGGAAAAAAAAAACACTTTGCCAAAGAAACACTGGGGCACAAACCGTCAGGACCCTGGAGTTCCCATGGTTACGTGTTTTTTTAAGATTATGCCTCACTCATTTCTCAGAGGACTTCTTGTTCGATGAAAAAATTGTTGGAAAATGGGAAAAACATACCTGAATAAACGGTTTTTCCATTTTTCACCGCTAATTATTGTTTTATTTTGATGAATCCGGTAGCAATATTTTAGTTTTTAAATTTCCTAGGCGGATGCACCAATAAATTTCAAAAATCCTTTAAAATTTCAAATTTAGGTGGAATTTTTAAAGTTTGAGCGCCGGTAATTTAGGGAAATACGAATTTAGGGAACGAGGAACGAACGGTGACCACCGAGACCCCCTGTCTAGCCCCGACATTGGAAGTATGAATCTAGCTGATTGAGGGAAGTGAAGGTCTAGCCATTTGAGGGAAGTTGGGGTCTAGTTCAGCAATGGAAGTTGGGGTCTTCCTCACCAAGGGAAGTCGATTGTCTTATTGTCTTATTTCGTCTTCTTATTCGTCGATTCGTCTTATTCCTATATTACATTTCTTCCGGATTGATTCCAAACAAAAATGACCTTGAGAAAGTCGTGATATTCCAGTCACGAGCGCCTCTGACCACTTTAAACGTTTCTTTAGTCAAACTTCGCTTTTTAAAATCGTTTATACTCCGACCTCCGCATCCCCCCCCCCTCTAAAGAGAGTTGAGAAAAGCAAATATTTGCTCTCCGCAGATACACCTGCCCAACGATGATGTCACAGATAAGAAATTTCCGACGAGCCGAGTGGGGATAACGTTTTACAAGCCCGACAGTTCCCAACAGTTCTCAAACGGTCGGCCGGTCGGAAACTCCCTGTCTGGAGTTGACGAGTGATGAGGTGCGTGCGACTGCGATAAGTGAAACGATGTGTTTCGCGTTGTAATGGCAGAAAACAGATTCCAAAGAGTCGCCTACGCGAGGGTCCCTCATCGAGTTTGTTTCGAGTAAGTTTTCACAATTGGTTTCCGACCTCCCGGTTTTTTGATTGTTCGACCCCAGGAGGTTTTTGATTGTTCGACCAACCCTCCGCTTTGGATTGGCTGGTTACTAGTAATTAGGAGCGACAGGGGAAGCCTGACGTCTGGGGAATGACAAACTTTTCAAAGAAGTCAAGGAAATGTCAAGGAAAACCATTTATTCGACTACTTCAGTTTTTCTTACGAAAGAAATGTCCCGAAAGAAAAGGTCCATTTTTGGGACTACATTAGTTACCACTTCGTTTTGATTGATTGAATAATTGATACAGTTCGTCAAAAAGTTAGGATTGAGAAATTAACTCTCCTGCAAACTGGGTTCTTGAATACACATCAAATTAAAATCATGGACATTTCTTTTTAATTACACTCTTGATAAACTTTTTGCCTATAAAATGCCTAATAACATTATAAATTGACAATACACAGCCATAAACCTTGGGTCTTTTTCTGCATTGCGTCATGCATGGAGTAATTATTGATTCTCCGATTTTATCAGTGCATCGGGGGAACTAATTTGTTTTGTTATCTTCTGCACGTACAAAGCTTCTGTACTTTTGAATACGAAGCACAAATAGTAAAGATTGTTAATGTTTTTGCTTCCGTGTCTACCAAGGTAGCGGCAGCTTTTTTTATTTTCAAGGTTGATTTATGTTTCAGACCTTTCTGAACAATTTTGGTTCCGTGTCTGTCTGTCTGTGCGTCTGTCATGAAATCCTTGCCACAGCCATAACTTCTCATTCTCATTCGATTTCGTTGAAATTTCCAGGGATTGTGCGTGTTGGCGTATAAATGGTCCCCTATGAATATCATCACCCTCTGACTGATAGTAGCCGCTGCGCATGCGCAAACGTGAAATCCTTGCAACAGCCATAACTTCTACATTTCTCATCCGATTTCGATGAAATCGCGGAATTTTGCGCATGCGCAAAAGTATATTTCTTAGAGATGATTTACGGCAAGCAGTGTCGGAGCTAAAAGGTGTGGCACCCAACAACATCAGGGTGATGGCTGCAACCTTATCATGGCGTGGGGTGTGTCGCGGGAATAGTGCCACGGAGTTGCGCGAGTTGGGCATCTCAGTTGGCGTACTCCGTGGTATCATCACCCGTGTCCTGCTCGGCTCATATTTGAACTGGTGGTCGTTTTATAGAGGTACTTCCCTTCATCCCTCTCTCCTACCCCCAACTTCCTCATCTTCGTATAAGATGTTGTGTTTATCAACCCACGGCATGCATAAACTGTCAAGTATCGGGAATGGTGTCGTTCAACAAACGCTGTTATTGCCGAGCTTTCGGAAAATTTATTCCCTTCATCAGGGCTCAAAGCAGCTACATGTGAGGAGAGTGAACCCACCAACTCATACTCTCATTGTTTCAACTTTGTCAAACTTTTAAAATAAATAATAGCATCAGGCTTCCAACAATAACAAAACAATAAATTTTAAAATTTTGTAGGCATATAAATAACAATAAAACTTTGGAAACAAAACAAGCTAGCTGCTTTGAGCTTTAGCTGCTTTCAGCCCTGATGAAGGGAATAAATTTTCCGAAAGCTCGGCAATAACAGCGTTTGTTGAACGACCCCATTCCCGATACTTGACAGTTTATTCCTCATCTTCCCTCATCCCTAGGGCCGGCGTCGGGTGAGTCCTGGGCGTTCTCCCCATTCTATTTGATTAATTTATTTATTTTTATTTATGGCGTGCCCCTGCGTCTTTCAGGAGAGTTCATTTTTTTTAAAAATCTATATTTATAATAATATTCATAGATTGTGCCGGTTGACGTGTACAGTCCCGTATGAGGGTAGTGGAAGGTACTTAGAGATTGATGTTTTGAGATAAGCTACTATGCATCGGATCATCTATACAATCGGGTTATGGATACGAGGAAGCTATGTGCCACACCCACTTGGTATACTTTTTACTATAAAATTTCAACGTCTCGAAGTGTACGGGAAATCAGTTTGCCCAAGGACTTTGACACGTTGACCAGTCCCTGTGGTTCCGAAGATAGATTGAAGGTGTTCATTTAAAAATAAAATCCGGCGTGGATTAGGACCAGGTACATATAGCCAAAACCAAGTACTCTCTTTGTACAGAGATACAGATGAATTGAAAAGAAATGAGCTGAGTTGAATTGAATAGAGATTAACTAAGTTGAGTGTATGAGCTGGAGTTAAACTTGAGCCATGAGATGATTAGTTGAGTGGTTCCCTTGAATGATAAATGAATAGGCACAGTAATTTCGTCAATTAAATGTCGGTGAAAGAGGCTACATGAGGATACGCGTAGAACAACAGTTTGGGTACAAAAAAATTTCGATGAAGGATCCTTACCAAACAAATAACGTATGAAGCAAAGAGATAAGTAGGTAATATTCTCTCGTCAACTTTATCTGACCCACATACCTTCCTATTTATAAGTGTGACTCAGCAACAAAATCACCAACCTCGTGGATGTTGATGGTACTTTGAAGAGAAAAAAACGCAAATAATGATAACCGGATTGGTTCAGCTGCACTTCTATTTACCTCTTATCTAAAGTTGACTAATCGGTTGACAATCGTTAATCCAGTCATCTTGTGTACATTTTTATACAAACGTGCAGAAGGCGTCTTTTGCACCTTTTTCGTGCTTTTTTCCGCTAAAATTGACGGAGATTTTGTATGAATTGTATAGATTTTTTAGTGCATTATTTCCTGTAATGTTGTCTACTCATTACACGAGTATGAAAAATAATAAGACAAAACTCTCAGACGAACTGAAACGGTAACATCTCACCAACAAAACAAAAAAAAAACAAGTAAATAATTCTGTCCAGTAGAACCATACAGATTGTCCCAAATGTTATCCACCAAACTACGGGAGTAGTTTCTACAACTAATTAGCAACAAAAAGTGTATCCTAGCAATTTTCTTTTAACCCCCTTAAAATCCGGCTTTTTCGACTTTCAACTTTTTTTCGTGTTTTCGACCTTACACCATTCAAACGGTCGTAACTCCCTTAAATTAGACTCAAAAATTAAAAATAAGGATATTGTTGGAAAGAGCGTAAAATTTCTCTATACATGATCCGTTGACCAGTCGAGAAAAACAAAACGCTATAGTAGTATTTTCAACTTGAAAAATAGTCAATTTTTGTTTTTGGTGAAAATGTTGATGATTTTTCCTCAGTGAAACAAGGTATTTGCCAGAGGCTCAAAAGCTTAAAAACTGCTCCATTTCATCAGGTTTCCAACGGTCACCCAATTTTTAGTTTCACTGTGGAATTAGAGGGAGAAAATGGTGTTTTAATGCGAAAAAACGTGTATTTTTTTCAACGAAATCGACGGTTTGACGTGGGGACGTGGTGCTTGGGAGGAGGGGCGGCGGAGCAGACCCCGGATTCTTCCCGTCCAACCGTCAATTTCGCTGAAAAAAATTCATGTTTTTTCGCATTGAAATATCTATTTCCCCCTCTAATTCCACAGTGAAACTAAAAATTGGGTGACCGATGAAAAGCTGATGAAATGGGGAAGTTTTAAAAGCTTTTGAGCCTCTGGCAAATACCTTGTTTCCATGGGGAAAAATCATTGAAATTTTTGACAAAAACGGAAATTGACAAATTTTAAAGTTTAAGGTAAAAAAAAACTACTCTAGCGTTCAGTTTTTCTCAATTTGTCAACGGCTCATCTATTGAGAAATTTCACGCTCTTTCCAACAGTATCCTTATTTTTAATTTTTGAGTGCAATTTAAGGTAGTTATGACCGTTTTATAGGTGTAAGGTCGAAAACACGAAAAAAATCTTAAAAGTCAAAAAAGTCGGATTTTAAGGGAGTTAAAAAATTGCTAGGAGACATTTTTTGTTACAAATTAGTTGTAGAATCGAATCAGTTGTAGAATCGAAGTTTGGTGGATAACATATGGGACACCCTGTAGAAAGTTGTTCCTCGCGCCTTCAAAAACGTTATCTCTCAGAAAACGCCTTTGAAGTTTTTGCCTTCTAGAACGCCACTCGACTCGCCAGCCCTCGTCCGCTAGCTCCTCATTTTGCCCACTTTCTTATTTTTCTTTACCTAAGTAATATTCTTCCTCCACACTTCTGAATGGTTAATTCGAGTTTTGAAGATATCTTCGAAAATGAAGAAGAAGGTGACCTTTTTATTATTTTAAAAACGAAATAACAAAACAGTCTTCCATAACTTTGGATCCTTCTTATTTTATTTAGTTTTCATCTTCATTATGCCACTAAATCGCCCAGTTTTTAAGAAGTGCAAAAATATACCTCTTTATAGGATGAAAGTTGTAGAATTAGACCGTGAAAGTGCTATAGATATCAACAATGTCCATCAGCAGTACGACGATCAAAACAGTCCTGGGACATCGCGAGCTTCTTCATCAAGGAGTTGTTCAGTTCTACTAGTGGATCTGCATCTTCTAACCAATTGAATGACATGGAGGAGTGTGACTAGTATGATTCTACTACGATATTCGATATATTTATATATATTATATCAAAGTTGTGCTCGGTTGTCACTGCTAATGCATTTACGTTTTCGGAGATTACTAGCTCTGAAAATCTTTAACTTCCGAAATATCAGTCAAAATAAAGTGCGGTTGGTCTCAAAATGATCTCAATGTAATCTAATTTGATAAACAAATGTATTTGGAAAAACGAAAAAAAAAAAATTCGGGTAGGTACCTACCGGACCCCTTTAACAATTTTGGTTGCGTATCCTTCTGTGTCAGCAAATTTTTGTAATGGTTTTTTATATTCATTTTTTAGCATTGATTGATTGAGTAATTACCTGCGTTTAACGTTCATGAGAGCTGGGAAAATATCTTCCGAGTTGATTCCCACTGTTTGCGCCGTTCTTGAAGCACCTGGACTGTACAGGCTGCACGTTGACTAACAAGTGTGATGGATTTCACAAGCTGCTGCATCCGGCAAGTGTTTCCGCTCTTCAGCGCTTTGCAGGTGGAGATGTCCCTTTCTGTTCCGGGATTCTCTCGAGCATATAATGAGATCATCCAAGAAAAGCAAGATACATTGGCAGACGTGCCTTCTGCAGGACTACACACTACGTACTAAGAAACCCTGCACGTGTATATAGGCATACCTTATACATAACGATATTGGAAGGCTAAATTTTAGTCATATTTCCCCCTTCCCCCCTTCTCCCTATCCTCCTATCCCCTTCTTCTTATTATCAAGAAATCGAAAACATCTAATGCGTCGAAGAACACCTCACAACTAAAAACCCGCGTTCATAACAAAATCTCGCCTAGGTTTCAAGATCCTTTGATTACATTCGTAAAAACCAAGCCAACCAACAACATCAATATAATCCACTTACCACGAATATTGTTTACAGTTCCTTAAATCACAGGTATATCTCAACTTCTGCCATATTTACAGCTGTTTTGGCAGTATATAATTCACGTATAAATTGAGGGCTTTTCAACGAGTGGTGAACGATTTTCGTGGGAAGAAAACTAACCAACATTTCCATAGAAACGGGTCGGTTGTTAGTGAAAATCATTACAAAATCCCGTGATGCTTTCGTTCCACGGTTTCCTCACGTTTTTGCGAAGTTACGTTTACAGTTCTTTTAAATCATACGCTCCTTAGTTCCGTATCAACTAAGCAACGTTTTGTGACCCGATACCGTTCCGGAAAACCGTAATACTTTTTGCCAGTTAGTCAAGGCCAAAGCATGTTCCATGCTAAAATTGTGTTATTGCTAAAATTTGCCTCGCTTCTGATAGCGATCATTTGTGTGCGATTTGCACTCGTGTTTCTGACATAATTCTTCCAACTCTCTGAGTAAGGGAGGCTCTCTTGTGAGAGTATTTTCAACTATTTGCAAGTGGAGTGGGAGGGGGTGCGCAGGGCTCACGTGTTCTGAATAATTTCACAAAGATCGCTTGAAATTGAATAATTGTATAATTTTTTATCGACTTGAGGTTTCATTATTTGTTTTTTAAAACTGGATATCTTCAATTGATGAAAATACGTCATGAAACATTAATTCATTTGGTAATTTTGTGGGAGATAAAAACCATTTATTGAACATTTCAGAAGTAAAAATGTTTCCCCCTTGGGGAAAAAACTTTTAGATCATGGATATGTCCGTTGTTGTTGCAGGTGTAATTTGAAAATTAAAACGATGAAACAAATTACACACAAGATATTTTATGAATAATTTATTGGCATGAAGTAGGATGATACTTATATAAACTGTCGATATCAAACAGCTTTATTTAGCACAAAACTAGCGAAAAATTCTCTGAACCCCAGCTAAAAGACATATTCATGTCAAAAAGGTAGACAAGGACTCAAGTAGTTGTCGAAACGTAAGGGATCTTTAGGTAATTCATCATTCAGTAGGTAAGGGAATTCATTAGGTAATTAATTATTCTCATAAGCGAATAATTGATCCCACGGAGCTCTGGTGTCAAAGAATTCTTTAAAATCGTACCAGATCTCAATTGATGTTCAAAATAGCATTTTGTGGAAATGTGTCACATTTGGAACCAGAAATTCCAATTAGACGTTTTATTGTTTGTACAATGAAATGTTATATTTGGGGTCTTAGCTGCAGCTCGACCCACTTGGAGATTAGCTTCACCCTACTCCTTGATTCACCTACATCCCTCTGCCGTTTCTATAATATTGGTGTCGGCTGGGCCATTGAGTCCCAGCTTACATAAAGTGAGTAGGTACTAGGTGTGTGTTGGTCCAGGTAGCAGGTATTTCTCTGGAACGATTTCAGTGGTAACGGTGACAAAGATGTAACCATTTCTAATTACCAGTACAGCCTACTGAGGACGGTCAAATCCCACTCTCATGATCACAGCTTGCAATTCAGAAGGAAACAATTCAAACAAGTGTTGAAGTAGAGATACTCATTTAATAATAGTGACCAGATATTTCAAGGAAAGAATAATTTCTGGTTGCAGTTTAAGAACAAGAATATCGGAGACATCATCACGCTTACGAGTCCAGAAGATCCCTCCCCAGTCCAGAGCCATTCCATGATATCTTTTCAGTCCATACAATCGGAAAGGGCGCTTCCAGATGCATAGAACTGGACCGGTAAGGGCTGAGTTTTTGTCACCACATGGAACCGTTACTAGTTGCTACTCGGTTCCATAGTCCAAGTACTGTACTTACTTACTGTACTTATACAGCTGTAACAGCTGTACCGACACACCTCTATTGAGTACAGCTGAGATATTGAGTAGCTTACACCACGGCAACTACCAATCTATAAATCATTAGTAACAAGTTCCTCAGAGAACGCATTCAATATCAGTTCTTGATGAAACAGCTCACCACCCCAACGTCGCTCCATTCCCGGCTGTTCTGATACGAGGGCTGAATTTTCTCTTCACTACTACAACCTTCGATATCACTCTCACTCATCTTCCTGGTCCTCTCCCTCCTACCCCAGAAACGTCGTCACTTAACGATCTCCGCCTTCATACGCCGACTAATTTTCCGGCCTTCATCAATCATAATTTAAATATCAAGCGAAGAGGGAAGACATGATGGATGGAACCACCTCGCGATTACGAGTTTCCCTTTTCGCGGTGCCGAAGCTCAGTCCGTTGACGATGCTTGGCGGGTGAAATCCTCATCGAGCCTAATTCAAGTTGTTTCCTCACATTTTCGATCCAATAAGGAACGATTCAATCATATTCTACGCTTTCGAATCGAGTATAACTATACCGAGCAGCTATGAATTCACGATTCAATATAGCATTTACCCTAAAACATTGGTTTGAATCTCCCTAAATTTTTGGAAGCATGTTTGAAAATGTAGGTTGGAATCTCCCTTAGTAAACCTTTTAATTTGCGGGTTGAATCTCCCTAATTAAACCTTCGTGTAACAATTTGCAGCGTTTTTGAGGTAGTAGTATTCAACTGCATTTATGAAATTTTGAACACGTACACAACAACTATTTTCTTCGAATATGAACATTCATTTTGCTTCCGATTTTGCTTTGAGAGGTGAAAAAAAGGTCTTTAAAATTATTATCCTCTCGAACACTTCTGTTAGGTCGGACAGTGATTCTTGCCGTAAACGGAGGTGGTTTTGTCCGGGAGTTGAAATTGACCACAAACATGGATACTCAAAATTAGAATCGTACAACATGTCAAACTCAAAATCGGAAGAAAAGACGTCTGTCAAGTGGGTGTGGCATATAGCTTCCTCGTATCCATGACCCGATTGTACAGATGATCCAATCAATCTTCAAGTGCCTACCACTACCCTCATAAGGGACCATCTACACGCTAATCTGAACAATCCAGAGAATTTCGTCGAAATCGGATGAAAAACGTAGAAGTTATGCCCCCCCTCCCCCCTATTTTTAATGCATTATAGATAGGTTGCTAGGTATAATATAACTTGTGTATTATCCAACCCACTAAAATCGTTTACCACTCATTGAAAAGCTATTACAAGGGCTGGAAAATGCGCTTTGTTCACTTCAACAAACAATTATTGAGAGAGCATATTACCTATCATAGCGAAGGATTGTTATGTGGTGAGGGGAGGATTAAAGCGGCCGATCCTCTATATGATTCATTTATTCTTTGTTACTTCAAGCTAGCTTTCGCCTTCAGTGGCATCGTCAGGACAATATAAGACAATTTATGTGACATATAGTTGTAGTACCAGTAGTTATAGTCCTTTGCGGTGAACAAATTGCAATGGTAATTTCTTCATTTTGGTTTATTATTTTCAATAATGAACCTTTGGAATCGATCAAGAAAATTTTTTTTAACACCCCCTCAAAATTTGATGGTTTACGTTTCAAGGTACGTAGAATCCAAAAATCGAATAAAAATTTGGCCATCCGTCCGCCGTCTGCCGTACGCCGTACGGGGCACTTTTGCCACTTAGCATTGACCGATTTTGATGAAATTTGGTATGTAGGCTCCATTTGGGGTCCAGTTGTGCCCCGAAGATTTTGGTTGATGTAGGTCACTTCTAAGGGTTCCAAAATGAATTTTGAAATTTTGAAAACGCCCTAACTCAAAAAATTATGATATAAAGGTATTGTTTTTCCTTCAATTTAAGATTCTATAGAATTTTTAAAATTTTTTGATACCACCCGGAGCTCTTTAGGACAAACCGTTCGCTCACTACGAGAATTTAAAGTTTGGACGTACGATAAATCAGAAACACGAGTGTGAATCGCAAAAGAAGCCCAATCTCCGTTCAAATTAAAGCTGACCGAAATGCGATCGATGTTTTTCTTCATGTTGGATGGTTGGTGGCTTTGCAGACCAGTAATCTATATAGAAAAATAAAAAATAATAAACCATTGTGTAATAATTTGCAGCGTTTTTGCATTATACTTCACAGCTTAGCTATGGGGTAGAAGGTTTTCTAGATATTGGGAGACTTTATAGTACTGCATTGACATCAAGCTCCGTTTATTCAAAATTATTCTGCCTGGTTTGTGGTTTGTTCTGTACTAGGTGAGTAGTTTTGCTACTATTTGGGTTTGTTATTACGAGTCTACTTGCTTTAGGTTTTTTTCTGCGTGATTCTCTTCTACCTGAGGAGTCTTTCACTATTTAAACTGGTTATTAAACAAATTATTTAATTAAACTCGTTATTTAAGGGGCACCACATGTTCATATTTGAGAATCAAATTACTTAATTTGATAATTACGTAAATTAGGTATTTTAGGTGAAACAAACATAGTACCTACATAGTATATTAAAATAATTTTGACTGTGCATTGGTATCAAAATTGTTCAACGAGATCTGAAAATTGATTTAGAAAGACTCAAATCAAGTAGTGAACGAGCAAAATAGTTCCCTGCCTTCGGTAGTGAGGAAGCGAAAATATGAAATCCTGTAGCGCAGTAGGTCTCCCTCATCCCACCAATTCCACGGCGTTGCTCTTTAGGGGACGATCTCGTTATTTACTTTATCGGAAATGAGGATGGGGTTCATTTAAATACAATTTTCATTCTACGAAGGAGGTTGAAACGAAATCATCGGTATCGCCTCCAATAATAAATTGGTTCGCTGGAGAGAGACCTTCTCTTAGCATTAGCATTTGAACCCCCAACAAATTGGTTGCCCGCGCCTCCTTATAACTCCGATCTCAAATTCCGCCCCTTTCTCCCCAACCCATACATCCCTTTCACCCCTCCGACCCTTTCACCCCTCCAACCCTTTCACTTTCCTCCCCCCATCCTTTCACCTCCACCCTCTCCCGTTGCACCTCATTCTTCTCCCCTTCCTTCTCCTCTTCCTTGAAAAAAAAGCGGTAGAATATAAAAGGGAGTTATTTCAATAAAGACACCCCTCCCCTTCACCCCATCCCTCTCATCTCTTCTCATTTTCAGACGATTGTTGAAAACGTCGACGAAAACCGGTAAGATTGTTCGAGTTTTGCATAAAATATTCTTTACGGGTCGTATAAAATACTGTTTCCAGGATAAGAGTTTGGAGGGGGAACTACGTTTTCTTTCTCGGATTTCAAAAATACGACTTTTTCGTTATTTTTTAAGGGGTCGTTGATATGAGAATAATTAGGGGATCGTTCGCTCTTGAGAATATTTTTCTGCCAAAATTGTCGCAAGAGTCAAGAGTTTTTTTGTTTTAAAAATGTTTCCAAGATGTAGAAATCTATCTCAGCACTCAGAAGTTATCATACAGATAGTGTACCAGTAATGATAATGTATAAAATATTCTTAAAATTATAAGCCCCGCTGTGGAAAAATTGTATTATTAATTAAGTATGAACCATATAGTTTTTAAATGAATGAGGGAAATTTCTCATCTTCAACTTATAACGACTTATTACTTCAAAAAGGGAAGAAAATCAAAGAAATAAATCGTTCTAAGCAAAATCACTGCTACCACCCCAGTTATCTGTGGAAAACAACCAAAATGCAGCCCTAATAAAAAGATCAAACTGAAAAAGGGAAAACTGAGACCACGAGGGACATACAAGGATTTCATGACAGACAGACAGACAAGGAACCAAAATTGTTCAGAAAGGTCTGAAACGTGAAACGCGAGTGGAAATTTCGATTTTGGAGAACTTTTTTTTTCAACCATGAAAAGTGAAAACAAAGCTTCCGCTACCTTGGCGGACTCGGAAGCAAAAATGGTCTTTAGTACCTTTTGGAATCAAACTCCCCAATTTTTATTTTTTTTTTGTAAAGATTTACCCTTCTACCCTTACGTTCTACCAATGGAAAGTGAAGTCTACGTGCCAGAAAGTGAGGAAGGGCCTCACATCTCACCCAACTAGGTTCGTTTTGTATTGAAATTAAAAAAAAAACCTACAGCTGCTTCTTTCTAAAATTAACGAAGTTTGGTATGTTGGAAAGTTTTTGGTTCAAATGGACACATCCACATCATCCGTGCTGGCTGAGGAACGAACGAAAAGGAGGGAAATAAGGGGATTTTTATTGCACGCAACGCTGGCAATATTGTCTCACACATCCCGGAGTTCAAATTGATTTCCGAGGATATTGGCGATATTGCTTCCGAGGCTTGATATACTACCATATCGGCAGTAGCCTTGTGTTCGAGAAAGAGATCAAAAGGCGAAATTAAAATCTCGTATCTGTCTGTGTGTCCGATGCGAAACGAGAACTACGAGAAAAGAGCGCTACAATTGCACAAGTTTTTTCTGGGATTGTTTTAAAAAGTTGAATTCTAATATCGTCTCAAATATTAGGGGAACGGTGTATGTTAATTAACAAATACAAATATCGAACCTATCATCTCCCGTCATAGTAACAAAACTGTTAGCTCTATCCCTGCACCTGTAAGGGGATAGAGGGGTAGAGCAAAGAGAAGGTTTCCTGTTATGAACCCTAGAACGGTACTCTTAGGAGCAGGTGCGTCGTTGGTACTCTACGTAAAAATGACGTTTTGTTACTTGCGAAGAAAAACATTAAAAATTCACAGCACACATTTGGAATATTGAATTTTCCAAAATTTGGTTTTCGAGTTTAAAATATTCCAAAATTGTACAAATTTCAAATTGTTTCAATTAATATTGATGCTGCAATGATAAAACACATTCAAAGTGGGGGTTTCACGGTTTTAGAAATTTTGGGAAAAATCTATGTTTTTTGACTGTCAATTGTGACCGTTGTACAATTCTCAATTTGAAGTTTGACCAGTTCATTCGACGTAAAATTTAATGATCTTTCATTATGTATATGATCAATATTTCTGTTTTATAGTTATTGGGCTGAACTAAATTCGAGTGGACTTTGATGATTATGGTTACAGGTAAAGAAGAAGGGAAAATTAAGTTGTAAAACGTTGTGTGATGGGCTGCTGGCCTAGATCGCTCAAATCCAACCTGAACAAAAGGGTATGTATAGGGATGGTATGTATAGGGCTGATATTAGAATTGTCTGTGCAAGGTAATCAAGGTACTAAGGTAATACGGGATTACGATGAGAAATAACTCCACTCACCGATGGTGTCTGCAGACGGTACTACGAGAATTTAAGGGTTTTACGTACGATAAATCAGAAACACGAGTGTGAATCGCAAAAGAGGCCTAATCTCCGTTCAAATTTCAGCTGACCGAAATACTATCGATGTTTTTCTTCGTGTTGGATGGTTGGTGGCTTTGCAGACGAGTGATCTATATAAAAATAATGAACCATTGTGTAATAATTTGCAGCATTTTGGATTCTACGTACCTTGAAACGTAAACCAACAAATGTTGGGGGGTGTTTAAAAAAATTATTCTTGGTCGATTCCAAAGGTTCATCATTGAAAATAATAAAACAAAATAGCAATCGTCCCACTCCTCCAGATGGTCAATCCGCGGCCTTACAATGTAGGGTCTTCTTTCTCACTGCAGGAATTCGACCATAGCAACATCTTCGTCGCTGCTGTCTGAAAAAGAGTCCCACACATCCATTTTCGATTGTAGCATAATTCACTAGCAATCAACCACGCAATTTGCAAAAAAGAACGTTCTGTGAAACAAAAACACGAGAAGTGACTGAGGTAAATCCTTGGGTAAATCCTTTCCTGAGGTAGGTCCTTGGGTAAATCGAGTTACCCTCCGGTAACTTTTCATCCGGTCCTCGGACGACCAGGTAACTTTAAACAACGAGTAACGGCTATCCGGGGACTGATAAACCTGTCCTTAAATTTTTTAAATACAAATTTTAATCAATGGTATAAATCTTGGCTGAATTCATTTAGTTAGTATCTATAAGATAGGCTTAATACGTAGTACAAGTTACGGCTTCTAGTTTTATACTTTCCTCTGGCCCTTCCTGAACAGTGGAGAGGAAAGTTGCGATGAAGATCCAGTGGGGGTGGGGGGGGGGGGGGGGGGTAGCAGGATGCCTCGTTATGCACAAGCTCGCGAGGATACAATGGAAACCGAGAAGCCTTGTAGTGTAGTTTGCCCTCCTCCTGCCGCCCCTCGTTTTGGGGTTGTCGAATCAATTATTTCGCCGTAGCGTTTCAGCGTGCGAGCGAGGGGAGGGGGGTCGGAGAGGGGGTGTGGATGTCGGGGAGGGGGCCTAAATGTGGGTCATCCCACTTCCCCACTCCTGCGGACCGCTTTTACCCCGCAATCCACTCCGGCCCGGCAGGATTTGTTTCACACTTTGTCCACCGGTTGATACAAATTCAGAAGGGCGATAAGCAAATGACACCTGAGAGAAACTGTAGCTAGGAGACATGTGATATGAAAAACGATGCAAATTATTACACAAAGGTTTATTGCGCACGATAGCTAGAGTAATTGTTGGAAAATTTTTTTAAAAGTTTTTGCCAAAATGTTCATAACAACAAACCATAGGTCAAGTTCGTTAACCAGCAATTTTGGACAATCCAAAGTGGTCCAAAATTCAAAAAAAAGTCCAAAAAATGAGGTTTTTCCGTTTTTTGTGGTTATTACCTTCAAAATCATGGTAATATATGGTAAATTCGGATTCAGTACAAAATTTCTGATATCAATGCGTTTTTCAAAAATTAAAATTGTCCAAAATTAAGAAAAGTATGTATCTAATTATATATATAATGAATACGTGTGTATATTTGTTGTACCCAGAAATGCAGTAGCCGTGTGGGTACTCTATGAGTTCGTAGAGACGAGTAGAATATGAATATGAACACCTAAGATATTTGAAGCATACCCTGAGCATACAGTATGTTTTTATGGTATACTGAAGATCGAAGAAAAACCAACAATAGCTGTGTGGGTACTCTATGAGTTCGTGGAGACGAGTTGAACATGAATATGGACTCCTAACATCTTCAAAGCATACCCAGTGCATACAGTATGTTGGTATGGTAGCAATACTGAAAATCAAAAAAAAAAAAAACAATAGCCGTGTTGGTACTCTATGAGTTTGTGGAGACGAGTAGAACGTGAACATGGACTCCTAACATCTTCAAAGCATACCCGGTGTATACAGTATGTTGGTATGCTATACCTACTGAAAATCGAAAAAACCAAAAATCGTGTAAAAAAAAACTTTCCAAAAGAAATTGCAATACCATTATTCCTTTTCTTAACCATACCTTCAACTGAATGAGTTCTTTGAAAATTCGCTCATTAATTCATGCTGCATGAATGGACTTTTTTTTCTCCTGAAGAATCGGAGAATCGATTCGAGAATCGGTCCGATTAATTTCATTAGCTTTAAAGCTGGGTTCAAATAGGTGCGTAAAGTCCGTAATGCGTAATGCGCAAAATGAGAAGTGGGGGTGTTCCGTAATGCAGAAAGTGCTTATTGCAGAAAAGAGCGTTCACATGGCAGAATGATTACGCGATTCAGAAGAGCTCAGTACGTTCTAAGCAGAATTGTATCCAAACCAAAACAATGATTCTGGTTGTTATGTCAATAAATGAGACCAAGTCAATAAACTTTCTGTGAAAAAAATGACGAGAGTTTGTTACGAAGTTTACCGAAGTTTGTCGAAGTTCATCCGTAATGCGTAAAATATCCAATTTTTCAAAAGATACACTCTGCTCTAAAAGTCGACATCCACAAAGAACAGTCCCGTCCCCTCAACAGGTATTTCAGTCAATTTTTCTCAATTTTTTTCTTCGAAAGAGCATGGGTCAGAAATAACGGGCCTGTTCGTTGAGAAAATGTTTAGAAGAAATTAGGGAAGCGAATGAAAGTTGAATACTTGAATGATGTGACGAAGTAACTTGTTGTGACGTTGATATAAATTGCTTAATGATATAACGGTATTGTTTGTCCATCAATTTAATATAGTATAGAATTTTTAGAATTTTTTGAGACCACGCGGAGTCCTGTAGGACAAACCGTTCGTTACCTACGAGAATTTAAGGGCTGGACGTACGACAAATCAGAAACACGAGTATGAATCACAAAAGAGGCCTAATCTCCGTTCAAATCTTAGCTGACCGAAATGCGATCGATGCTTTTCTTCATGTTGGATGGTGGTAACAATAGCAAAGCCGTGTTCTTTGCAGACGAGTGATCTATATAGAAAAATAATAAACCTTTGTGTAATTATTTGCGGCGTTGCATTCAATTTTCGGATTCTACGTACCTTGAAACGTACAAACGTACCTTGAAACAAATTTTGATGGGAGGGGGTTAAAAATGTTTTTGCTTAGTCGATTCCAAAGGTTCATTATTGAAGATAATAAACCAAAATCTAGGGAAAAGTGGGAAATGAGGGTTAAATTCATTTTCTAGGATTTCCATTAGGATTTATTAGATTCACGGGAGTAATCTCCATATTAGGGGGGATCATCATTGACAACTCCCGAAAAACTGGGGGTTTAACGCCATCTTTGAGAGATTTGGTCGTTTTGGACCTGAACAGTTTTGCAGATTCACCTGACATGGAAATTCAAAAGGGTGATGAGCAGATGCCTCCAGTGTGAGGAGAAATGATTTCTTAACACATTTATTGTGTTTCAACGCCGAGGATAGACGACTGCCACCCGAAAAGGCTCTGGATGAAATAAATCATATTTTTGATTACCGATTTATCGGGTGAGATTATTCGCCAACTCATTTCCAAAGGAAACGGCGCAACATCATCCCAACGTATCATTTTCATTTCCTTTTTGGTTTATTATTTTTTCATACCTCGAGCCAAAAAAAATCGTCTGTAGCTGTTGCTCTACGCAAAGTGTTTTTCCAGTGAGGGTAATTTCGTTAACTGCGGCGCTAGAGTTTTGACAGCTTGATCGAATTAACCGGCCCTCAAAGGCGGCCGAGCTAAAACTAACAAGGTCGGAAACCTGCCTCGAAACGCTGCTAAGCCTTTGCAAAACAACATCGGAAAATTAGTTTCGTACGTGCTTCATTTTTCGAGAAAAATGCCCCTTTAATTTTGCCCAGATGATGTGGTTAGCGGATTGAGTTCCAATCCAGGAGCTGTGAATGATTGATCTTGAGTCTCACTTTCACCTGGTTTATTAGGACGTCCCACAGTAAGACTCCGTCCTCATGCGATTGATCTGGGGTAAAGTTGGACAACACTCAACAGAAAAAAAATAACCACACGCTAATCCGTTTTAGACCATTCTGAATCCAAATCCGCGCAAAAAACCATAGGTGTATGCCTGTGTGTGTGTGTGTGTGTGTGTGACAAAATCTTGTGTCGTCTGCTCAGGCCCAAGTTTTTAACCCATTTTCGTGTTTTTTTTTATCGACGCGGAAAACTATCTAGTTGTGCACTACCTCGCCGGAATTTCGAGTTTTGCCTTTTAAGGGGGGAAAGGAACCAAATTTCATAAAAATCGGTCAATGCTAAGTGGGGAAAGTGCCGCGTACGGCGGACGGAATTTTTATTCGATTTTTGTGTTCTACGTACCTTGAAACGTAAGCCAACAAAATTTAATGTAGCATTTAATGTTGAGGGGGTGCAAAAAAAAAAATTGTTTTTTTGGTTGGTTGATCCCAAAGGTTCATTATCTAATTATATAAAACGCCAACCGTACGTACGTACGTATGCACGGAGGGGTCGTAGCAGAGGGAGAGTTGTAGGCTGGAGGGGTTGGGGGCGGGAGGAGTCGGAGGCGAGAGGAGTCGGAGGGGTTGGGGGCGGGAGGAGTCGGAGGGAGTTGGTGGCGGGAGGAGAGTCGGAGGAATAGTCTTTGCCTGCTTTTAGTAGGCTTTTCAGCTAGTTGAAAATAATAAACCAAAACGTCTGCCAAGTGGGTGTGGCACATAGCTTCCTCGTCACCGTAACCACTGTATATGCCATTGAAAATATTTATTCAATCAATTTTCTCGTTTTTGGACAACGAATACGTACTCCGGCGACTCAAGCGAAAAAAACCACTGGACTTAGTGCTGTTAAAGTGCAGTTATAGCTCAGTGTTGAAGATACTGTTATGAGAAGGCACTGCGTTTTACTGTAAACGGGCTCTCAAGGAGTGTAATAATGATATGTAATATTGGTAGATGGATTGTATTTAATATTCAGTTGCAATAATAAATCACGTTTAAAAAAATCAATTTTCTCAATCATAAATTCAATTATCAGTTCGGAGTTGTAGATTAGGGTAGAATGTGGAATATAGTTTGGTTATTGTTATGCAGAAGCATAACACGAAAAAGGTGAAAATATATTTTATTATTATTAAATTATGAAATGACAAAGGAGTGATTGGTTAAAACGTTTCATTTCTGGAAGACCGTCAATCCCAGGTTACACTGACACCCATCCTCAGCATTGATCAAAATTGGATCAAATCTGTAACATTCCTGAAAATTTCATTGAAATCGGATGGAAAATGTAGGAGTCATGGCCGTTACAAGGGAATTCACGTTTGCATGCGCAGTGGCTACTATCTGTCCAAAGGTGGTGATTTTCGTATGGGACCATCTAAATACTAATCTGTAACATCCCTGAAAATTTCATTGAAATCGGATGGAAAATGTAGAAGTTAGGCCGTTACAAGGAATTCACGTTTGCGCATGCGCAGTCGCTTCTATCAGTCCGGGGATGATGATTTTCATAGGGGACCGTCTACACACCAACCCGCACAATCTCTGAAAATTTCAAAGAAATCGGACAATAACTTCGTACAGTTATGCCCGTTACGAGGATTTTATGACAGACAGACAGACACGGAACCAAAATTGTTCAGAAAGGTCTAAAACGCAAAACGCAAGTGAAAATTTTGATTTTGAAGGACTTTCTTTTCATCCTTGAAAAGTGAAAACAAAGCTTCCACTACCTTGGTAGACTGGGAAGCAGAAAGGATTTGGTTGACGAGCACTCTTCTTTCCAGGAAGACTGAAGACATCCTCTTCCCAGAAGTCCAAAGACTGAAGCAAGTTCTCGTAGGTTGGATCCTGTAGTTACAGTAGTTGTGTTGGACAGGTTTCTCGGTACTGGGCTTTGGCGAAAAGGTCGTTAGGAATGAGTGATAGGTCTCCCTGAATGTACAGGCCTGAACGTCGTTGATGACGTCACAGCCCGCTCGGCGTTAGGGCTCCACGTGGACTCCATGTCCCTCGGGCAGGCCTGGTAGTTCAGTGGTCATGGTTTCTTGGTAGCAGAATTTACTTGGAAAGCACCTCAGCCTAGTACAGACTCACCCCACCTCTAGTCCACATAGAAGTTAGAAGGAAGCCGGTTCAGTTCTTCATCAACCCTCCATCCAGACACTCCGTACTGTGTCCATAGTTCTAGATTTTTATCAAAAATAGTGTTAACAAAACCTTTTTTCAATTTTTATTATAATCCATTCATCAAAAATCACCCTTGTTGTGTTAGGGTCATTTCTAGTGTTTAGGGTTTCAAGTTGATCATCAATTTTGCCATAATTCTGGCGAAGAATGAAATTATTGCAAGTTCAGCTGTGTGCAATGAGTCATCCATGCTAAAGGTAAATGGAGCTTCCGAAATGGCATTCCTCTTCATTATTGTAGATACCTGCAGGTATGTTAATTCCTATTAAATGTATGAAACAACTTGAGAGGGGGGACCGATATCAGTTGGGATTGTACTTTGATGAGAATATCTGCTATGAAAATAATAAAGAATCCATCTAAAAAACGTCTGCCAAGTTGGGTGGGCAGTATAGCTTCCTCACTCATTGTAACATGGACGTATAGAATCAGTTGGCGAAAAAATTATGATTCAAAGAGTTATTGAATACCAAAATATTGGCGATAATATGCGGGATAGGGTTGCAGGTATTAATATTTATAATATTTTTATAATTTTTATAAGGTATTATAGTTTATAATATTTTGTATTTTCAACGTAGAATTTTATTTAGCGGTCAACCGTCTAGGACCTAAACCACACAATCCCTGAAAATTTCATCGAAATTGGTTGAATAGTTGCGGAGTTTTGGTTGTAACAATAAATTTAAAGTTCGCGCATGCGCAGCGGCTATTGCTTGACCAATTTGATTGAAACTTATAAGGTGTCTCTTAGAAGTTAGTCCCTAACTAACCTCCAAATTTGAGCAAAATCGGTTCATTAGAAACCGAGGTTCCAGGAAATTCACGTTTGCGCATGCGCACTCGCTCCTATTGGTCCGAAGGTGCTGAAATTGATAGGGGACCGTCTAGGACCTAACCCGCACAATACCTGAAAATTTCATCAATATCGAACCACAGGTTAGTATAGTTTTGCCCGGGACAAGGATTGACCACAGACAGACCGACAGACAGACAGACCGACAGACAGACAGACACGGAACCAAAATTGTTCGGGAAGCTCTAAAACGCAAAAAGCAAGTGGAAATTTTGATTTTGGAGGACATTTTTTTTTCACTTCTTTCACGAATACAAAGCTTCCCTACCTTCGGTAGTGAGGAAGCAAAAATATATTTATGGAAAGTAACGCTAGGAAAGTACAGGGCGGACAGACTTATTTGATTTTTGGCTTCCAATCAGATACCTACCTTGAAACATGAATCATCAATTTTTGAGAGAGGTTCACAATTTTTTTTTTTTTTTTTTCAATACGTATAAAAAATAATAAATAGAAGAAATCATGATCCCTCTCTTTCAACAATGCTGAATTTTGTAACTTTGTGAATCTTTCTCTGCTGATTTTTTTGCGGTTTGCAGAAAAGTTCCTATTTTTGACCGACTTCAACGCGCCGAAGGCGCGCGAAAGAGGAGGTACTCAATTCGGGTTGTCGTGGGACGACGATTTTTTTTTTTTTTTTTTTTTGGTTTATTATTTTCAATAATGAACCTTTGGAATCGAAGAAAATTTTTTTTTAACTCCTCAAAATTTGTTGGCTTACGTTTCAAGGTACGTAGAATCCAAAAATCGAATAAAACGCTGCAAATGATTACACAATGGTTTATTATTTTTCTATATTGATCACTGGTCTGCAAAGCCAGCAACCATCCAACATGAAGAAAAACATCGATTTCATTTCGGTCAGCTAAAATTTGAACGGAGATTAGGCCTCTTTTGCGATTCACACTCGTGTTTCTGATTTATCGTAAGTCCAACCCTGAAATTCTCGTAGGGAGCGAACGGTTTGTCCTACAGAGCTCCGCGTGGTCTCAAAAAATTCTAAAAATTCTATAGAAACAATTCCTTTATATCAAAATTTTCTGAGATAGGGCGTTTTCAAAATTTCAAAATTCATTATTGAACCCTTAGAAGTTCAAAATCTTCATCAAAATCGGTCAATGCTAAGTGGGGAAAGTGCCACGGCCAAATTTTTATTCGATTTTTGGATTCTACGTACCTTGAAACGTAAACCAACAAATTTTGAGGGGATGTTGAAAATTTTTTTTCTTGGTCGATTCCAAAGGTTCATTATTGAAAATAATAAACCAAAATCATGGATACACATCGGTAGCTATGAAGTAAGGTTCTCCAGAATAATGCGATATATAATATACGAGTATATCGCATTGTTACGTGCGATTGGAGTTTTTTTTTTAATTAAAAAAATCCTGTTTATTTATAGAAAAAGTAAAGGTAAATAATTGAGCATTATTAACGCTAGTGCTAACATTTCATAATTTTAACAATTCTTTCTAACTGAGATATATCAACTTACTTCGTGCTACTATTCATGAAATATCTAATAGGTTATAAAATTGTGTGTATTTTATTTCATAATTTTAATTTTCAAATTACACCTACATTAATGGACATATCCATGATTTATTTTTTTCCCTCTAAGGGAGAATTTTACGTTTCCATTTTTGTAAAGCCATCTCGCTCCCCTCGCTTTCCAACTTGTAATTTCAGCCGTCGGTTTGATATCGAATTTCACAGAGTTTTCACCTACTTCCTAGTTTTATCATATAATTATATAAATATAAAATTTTAAATTAAACTGTCGGGTCTGTGGGGACTACCTGGAGATTCTCACCAGTGAGAGGGAAATTTTCCTCGCCATCGTCGTCAAGCTGGCCTATATCCCATGAGTTGCCACAACAACGTTTGCATATTGGGGATCAATTCAGCCTTCCTGCAGCCACATTCTCGTTCGTTCTATCCAAAGTCCAAATTGATTTGCCCTGTTTGGCTGAATACTGTCTATTTTAAGACGTTCACTATTGCATGCGTTTCCTGATAAATTATGTTATTCACAAAAAAATAATAAATTATGTTATTCACAAATGTGATTTACCACTCAAAAGTAAGGTTCTTAACCCTAGAGTGATAGACTACGTAAAAATTACGTAATTAGTGGGGAAATATGACCCCTACAATCCCCCTTCTCGGCCTTCTCAACTGGGCCTCCTCCAGTGCTATAGGTACCTACCTAGCAGTGAAATGACCTTTGTGGAGTCAAGACCTCATCTCCACTTCTTCCCGTCAGGATCTTGGTTTTCCATAACGCCCTCACGTCAAAGATACGTAGTCTACTATTTGTTGAAAATTATTTGGAGTCCCTCCCTGCCAACCATAGTTACCTACTAAGGTATTTTTGAAAACGTCAACCCTTTGATTAGTTGTTGGGGTTGAAATTTTCAAAAATTCCCTAGTAGGTAGTAGGTACCTACGGTTGGCAGGGAGATCCCTCCCAACAGAAGGGTGATCTATACAGGAAAACAATAAACCTTCGTGAAATAATTTGCAGCGTTTTTCTATAACATTTATATTATGAAAAATTCAAGAATGAAGCACACCTTTTCTCCACATCTCAAAATAGCAAGAGATCTCTCTTTTTTCTCAAATTTTTATTCATTGTCTCAAAATATTTCAAGCAAAATATTTTCATTTCAAAACATTCATTTTATCGAATATAATGTATTATCCAGAGTAAAAATCGAGTTTTGGATGTGATATTAGAACATTTATGTGATATCATTCACGTATTCATAGCTTCTCTTTAGAAAACATTATTTTATATACTCAACACCTAAAGGTATATACTAAGAAGAATGAGTTTATGTTCGTTCTTTGTTGAATAAATGAAAAATATATGACCATTTTGTGTTGAAAATATTTTTTCAGTTGCACACGTCATTTTTACGTAGTCTACTAATAACAGTGTGTCAGGGAAGTCTGCTACTCTAGGGTTAATTACTCTGCATTTTAGCTTGCTGTGTTCTAAATAAGTAAATAAATATGATATTTTCTTCTGTTTCAGGTAAGTTTATAGTGTTCTGGTCACCTACCCAATGGTAGGTAAGTACTTAACCTTATTACGGTGTTTGCTCATTCGTGGACCAATTCGATATTTCGTCCCGATATTGAGTTCATTCGATGACACCTTCTACCTGTAAGACGATTCATTTTACCTAACTAGAAAAACCTCTGCTAAGTTAGCCGGATAGTGCAGTTACAGATCAATAAACAGATATATATTTTAAATATTTTTATGTAAAAATACTTGATTGTATTATTGAGCAATGCCACTGATGAATTTCTTAGTATCATTGTTGCACTATGGGATGTCATCATCCACGGTTGGTACTAGCTGTGTCCTCGTTCTTCCATCACTGTGGACTTGAGTCTTCCAGTTTTGCCTCTCGAGGAATTTTGACATGAATATGTCTTTTGGTTGGGGCAAGGAATGTTTTGCCTCAAAAAATGCAACGCTGTGTAATAGAGGTGGGCGGTATTTAACATAACAGTTAAAAATAACCTATTACCGGGTTCCGTTAATCCCGCTTGGAACGTACTACCAAAATAACCCTATTATTAAATATTGTTTCAGGGAAGGCTCCAAAATGTGTGGAGCCAGAACAATAGCTTAGGTTTTTTTTTAAATCGAAAAATTCGGAAATAACTTGATAGAAACCCCAACTTAGGTATGAAGCGAAAACGAGAGATCAACGGAATGATACTTTGAAATGGAATAACAATATAACATGATAAAAAAACGAACGTAGGTCGGAAACAAAAAATCGAAATCAAAGAAACAATACCTTGGAATGGGATGTCGGAATGGGCTTGTGAGAAGGTCCCTGAGATAACCTATTAATAAATAACAGGTTATTGGAACATAGTACCCACCCAGAGTGGTAACGGTGGAACCTAATATGCAAATGTAACCGTCGCCCATCTCTACTGTGTAAGCCCCTAACTAATATAGGTAGTAGCGTTGTCCGAGGTTGCTGTGAAATTAGAAGAGTTACGCAACTTAAAATTAGGTTATATGAATTTACTTAACTGTTTTGAAGCAACGGTTGCAGACTGAGGTCTAGGGATGACCTCAAAGTATCGATACCTTTTCCCCTGATATATATCATAGTATCGATACTTTTTTTCCAGTATCGGAGGCGATACTTTTTTCCATCTCACATTAGATAAAATGCTATCTATTTTTTTATCTCTCACATTAGATGAAAGTCTCGAATTTTAGTAGGTACCTACTTGACAGTACCTCTTTCTCTACGTAGATTGTTGGGAGACCAACCACTTAACAAACTAAACAGAGATGATGTACCACCACATCCAGCTCTCTAATATAACCTGCTGTCCTCCATCATCTAGGAAGGACCACCAAAATGTTAACCCAACCAAGTGAAATACAAAAACAGGTGCCTAAACAAAAAATGAGTGATTTATTGTTTTGTTCATTCTACATTAATTATTATCCTCGCGATGGAGAGATGTCACACTGATGTAGAGAAACATAAAAGGCATTTCACCCATTTTTGTGAAAGTATCGAAAAGTATCGATACTTCAAAATATCGATAAATTTTGAAAGTATCGTATCGATACTTTTTGATACTTTGTAGATGTATCGATTCGATACTATATCGATACTTTTGAAGTATTGGACATCCCTACTGAGGTCTGTGTTGTTCCTTCAGCTGAAATTTATCAACTCCCTGAAGAGGCTTTACCTCGTTGCTCGCAAGGAAAGAAAAGAGAAGGCAATTTAACTAAAATGGTTCATACTGGTGAAGTAATAGTTGCTTATGTATTCTTATGGCTCTTTGAATGACCACTATTGAGGGAGTCCAGGTGTTGCTTGAAAGAGAACGCAATAAATGTGATTCAATGTGTGTGTAATCGAGGTGGTTCGAGCAACGGCAAAATATGTACAAAAATTATGAGTTGTGAATACAAAATAAAGAGAAAAAGTCTCAGCAACACTGTTGAGATGTTCGCGATTATGTTGATGATGTTTCACTCGTATCTTCTCGGCTTCTTCCAATTAGATCACGATGAGACCAATATGCGCTCTTCTTGGGGAAATCCCTAACCCCCCATCCAAATTTGAGAAAAATCAGATGAGCTAGTTTTGTTTAACCCTGTACTTGGCAAAAGTATCTTCATAGCAATTCTTCCAGATTTCCCCCCATAAATTGAACTTGAGCCCTCCAACAACATGTTGAATTTAAAATCTTTAAAAATGTTGAAATGTGCTATAGTAAGTAGGTACATTTATATTGTGCACTGCCAAATCACCGGTGAATGAGAATTGTTATTAAATGGCATGTATTTCGTTCTATTTCAATCGTAATAAAATTAAAAGAAAAAAAACAAATGGGATAAAAGAATCCATAAAATAAAATAATGAAAGGATCGCTAGTAATAATTACCTACTTGCTAGTAATAATTATTATACCTTCTCACTTGCTGTACGTACTAATTTGATGAAGTAGTAAACGTGAATGTACTCCGATATAACTATGCAGTCTCGATTAAAGAAATAACGAGTTTGTTATCTAAAATTTTGGTGCTTTTCCTATGGGGATTTGTTTTAATTCTTCCCCTAAAGCCCTCTAAAACATGATAAAACTGAAAAAGCTTCCATAATTTAAAATTCGAATAGAAAACACGTATGGTATATTAGACGTTGCGTAGTACGGGGTTAAAGTAAAAATTTTTAAGTAAAATCACGTTTGATCTTCAGCACAAACTGCAGTTTTTGATGTTGATGATATTCAAGGAGACCTTCTCAAGGCTAACTAGCATTAAACCGAAATTTTTTCCTCTTTATGGAAAAAAAACTTTGAATCTTGGGTATGTTTTCAGTCACTACATTTTCTTAACCACATTTCAAAGTGATTCCATGAAGTGGATAAAATTAGTAAAATTTGTTTCGAAGCAAGAATAAACAATGAGAGAACCAACCGCCAGAACATCAAAATCCAGATGAAGTCAATAAGGACAAAGGAAACTAAAAACACATCTTCTATAATATTGCTAATTTCGTTTGTTGTTAGTTCTGTTTCTCGGTAATATCTCCAAATTGTTCATCGGTTGTTTGGTCCTGAAAATCCGGCGACGCAAATCCCCAGAAACATTTCTACGTTGAACTTTCATCAAAATCGGACTATTATTTCGAGTAATTATGCCCAAAACAACTGTTGACCTCAAATTTCAGTTATTTTAAATTTTGTGTCGGCAACATAATAGTGAAAATCAGATTTCGTAATGGAAAATTCATCAGTGGTCCGATAAAAAAATTTTCCTAAACGAATTTTATTATGTAATTTTTAATTCTTTATGAATTTTTTTTATGAATTTATTTCTTTTATGAAATAATTTTATTATGAAATTTTATATTCTATACCTACTGCTCACCCAATTAGGCGGACTTTTCCGCGTGAAGCAGTCATGAACGCCAACCAGTCGTTTGACGCCGTGTTTGCGTTTACAATTTCCGGTTGAATACAGGAACACGTGGGCATGGGTATTATACACGTGGCGGAGATGAAAAAGGCCTGTAGACGCGTGCGATATTTCCACTCGTTGAGCGGAAGAAAATAATGAGGAGAACAGCAAACACCTCTCAAACCACCTAGGTTCGTGACACTTGTGGTAGATTAATGGCGAATATTCTATACAGAGTGTAACAGTATAAGAACGACAACCCGAAGAATTTCGATTCAACAACTAATTTCCGATCGAAAATACCACATAGCAATTTTCGTTTAACCCCTTGTTTTTCCAAGTTTTTCCAATTTTAAGATTTTTTTCGTTTTTTTGACCTTATATCACTAAAAAATCCGTAACTCCATTTGGATACAGTAAAAAATTAAAACTAATTATACCGTTGGAAAGAGCGTTAAACGTTCTATCTTCGTAATGGGGAACCAAAGGTTTTTAAATAGACGAAACGGGTGAAAAATGAACTTGAAGAGGAAAAATTTTCAAATCTTGAAAATGTCAACTTTTTTTAACCGTTCATAAGTCCCTGCTTTTCAGCGTGTAAATGCTTGCCTGTAAGCGTAAAAGTTGCACCAAAAGCTAACCTTTCCAACGGTTTAGTCATTTTCAATTTTAAAGTAGGATTTATTACAGAACTTTGTGTTTGAACGCGGAAAAACGTGAATTTTTTCAACGGAATCGGCGTTCTGGCTGAGACGATCTCTACCCCCTCCCATCGGCGAACCCCTCAAATCGCCTTGGCCGGAGTGTCGATTCCGCTGAAACAATTCACGTTTTTCCGCGTTCAGACACAAATTTCTGTAATAAATCCTACTTTAAAATTGAAAATGACTAAACCGTTGGAAAGGTGAGCTTTTGGTGCAACTTTTAGGCTCACAGGCAAGCATTTACACGCTGGAAAGCAGGGACTTATGAGCGGTTGAAAAAAGTTGAGATTTTCAAGATTTGAAAATTTTTCTTCTTCAAGTTCATTTTTCACCCGTTTCGCCTATTTAAAAAACTTTGGTTCTCCATCAGGGATGTAGGAAGTTTAACGCTCCTTCCAACGGTATAATTAGCTTTAATTTTTTACTGTATCCAAATAGAGTTACGGACAAAATAGTGATATAAGGTAAAAAAAAAAAAAAAACGAAAAAATCTTAAAATTGAAAAAACTTGGAAAAACAAGGGGTTAAACGAAAATTGCTAAGAGGTATTTTCGATCGGAAATTAGTTGTGGAATCGAAATTCTTCGGGTTGACGTTATTATACTGTTACACCCTGTATTACATATTTTTTTAGTGAAGGGACCTAGAGATTGGTGTTTACAAATTTCAAATCCAAGTTTCAATACCACTCATGAGAAAATTTGGAGTCAAATTGTGATCATTTGTAGGCGTCTATTTTGGCATCAACTTGATGAGTCTGCTAGATTCTTATCAAGAAGAACATTCATTGAATAGAAGTTGGTAGTGACGTTTCGGGTAGAATCTATCGTAATTTTCAGACCCCTTCTTGCACGACTCTCTCAATACCTTTTTTTTCTGTTTTCGTGAGGGCTGAAAGAAAGCAGAAAAATAAAAGGGGAAAAATTGGGGCAGAAAACCTCCGTCGAAAGAGAAAGCAATAATCCTAGAGTGGTATCAGCGTGTCAGCAATAAACGACTGATTTATAGGACCCCTCCCCTAACACCTTCTTTTCCCCTTAACCCTTTCGCCTCAAGCTACCCTACTTTCTACAGTCCAACCAAAAGAGGCTCTGCAGCTCAAAGCGTAGTTTTATCATCGTCGTTTTTTATTTCCTTGGAAAAACTTGGAGTAGGTTCAGTACAATGGAGAAGGGGTATACAATGACTATCCACGCATTATTGTGGTTTTTAAAGGTATTTCTACGTCAACAAGTTCGAGATTTTACGCGACGAAACCTAAGCTTTTCATATCAAATTTAAGGGTAGGTATAGGAGTTTTGAGAGTGGTGCATGAATTATGAAATAATTGGCACACAGATAAGAGGAAAAATTATAATGATTGTCTGCCATGTAGGGTTGGCAGTTTCCTTACATTGACTAACAAGGGTAAGGAATTGAGGAAGTTGGGACTGAAGTAATACGCCTTTTAGTAGTGTTGAACTGATGTGATTCATGAGTATGGTTTGGTCACCATGTGTCATAATGATGTCATAGAGTCATTAGCCAGTAGGAATTTACAAGGCAGTGGTGTTCGGTTAAGAACAGCCTCGACGAGGTCAGTCGGTGTACGTTGCTGCTGCAGCTAGCTGGTTTCATATTCAACCATAATTTTCCGTGTAGAATTTCGTCATGAGGGCATGTGCTGTTGTTTTTTTTTTTAATGTTAGAACTATTCGCTGGTCTTCACTTTTTTTTAGATTGTCTATATCTGGGGATCATGAGATTTGTCGTTGTCTGCTACTAGGTTCGAAACTCTTTTCATAATTGAGTAATTAAGTATAAAATCAATTAATTTAAAAGACCCAGAAAAACGAGAAAAAATTATTTGCTCGAGAGGAAAGTGTTTGGAAAATTGAATTTATTGCAAAGCTCAGAAAATTGAGTTCACCTGAAATAACTTGTATATGACTTGTGACGTTAGACTACTTGGAGAGAAGTTAGTCGATTGTACCATTGATTGTGTCACAAAATTTTCACGATCATGTTATAGTTTGTTCTGAGTTGATCAACAGTAACACGAATGTCATTTGCATTCAAGATGATTTGCCACTCTTTCGCTCCTACTGGATCGTTGATGGCAATCAATTCTTCGTCTTCTTAGGCTCCTTAACTTTGCTCAAAATTTGAGAAAAATCGAACTTTGCGGGAAATTTGTGCTCAATGTTTTCAGTATCGTGTTGGTGAAATTCGTGGGGACCGCCTCATGGTTAAACCTCATCAACCATGAAAATTTCAAAAAACCTTAATTTGGTTTCGGGTAGTTTACGCCAGGGTGAAGGATTGATTACAGACTTACAGTTAATAAATCATTAAAACGAATATAATATGTTCGTTAAACAAGATATTATCTTAATTTAGAAAAGATACTCCGAGGGACAGATGTGGATGCGAGTTTATCTGGATAAGTAGATCGTTTAATACCTAACCTCAACCATGCATTTTCGGAAAGATGGGGCATTTTTCCAATCGAAGTAGAATTGGTTCACTTCAAAATGTCTCTTCTTTCATTCTCTCTAAGTGTATAGGTGAGGTCTGATTATTAAAAGACTTTAAAGCCTTCAAATTCACAGATGAGATCATCAATTATAGGAAACTTTGGTTAAGCTGGAAATTTTGAAACGTTGGACATTTTGATACATTGAAAATTCTGAAACGTTGGACATTTTGATACATTGAAAATTCTGAAACGTTGGACATTTTGATACATTGAAAATTCTGAAACGTTGGACATTTTGATACATTCAAAATTCTGAAACGTTGGACATTTTGATGCATTGGAAATTCTAGAACGTTGGACATTTTGATTCGTTAGAAATTCTGAAACTTTGGACATTTTGATACAATGGGAATTCTGAGACGTTGGACATTTTGGTGCATTGGAAATTCTGAAACGTTGGACATTTTGATTCGTTTGAAATTCTGAAACTGTGGACATTTTGATTCATTGGAAATTCTGAAACTTTGGACATTTTGATGCATTGGAAATTCTGAAACTTAGGACATTTTGATTCGTTAGAAATTATGATACTTTGGACATTTTGATACATTTGGAATTCTAAGACGTTGGATATTTTGATACAATGGAAATTCTGAAACGTTGGATATTTTGATAAGTTGGAAATTCTGAAACTTTGGACTTTTTGATACATTCGATATTCTGAAACGTTGGACATTTTGGTAAATTGTAAATTCTAAAACTTTGGACATTTTGATGCATTGGAAATTTTGAAATGTTGGACATTTTGATACGTTGGACATTCTGAAACGTTGGACATTTTGATCCATTTGAAATGATTAATTTTGAAAAACTGTTGATTTTGGGGAAAATTTTATTTGATATGCTGCACAAATACAAAGTTACCTTCTTTTCCAAAGACAATGAGTCCTGGTTATTTCATTCGTTTAACTGAAAGACTTGAGTGAGAGCTTTCCAAAAAGGCCCTGTTCGAGAGGTATCCGATGAGTAAGAAGTGAATGAAAATAAGTGCCACAGTATTGTTAGGTGTTAGTATACAATAATATACAATTGTCTATGTCAATGTACAATAAATAATGTAGGTTTATGTTCGTTTCAACTGGTATTTATATTGTTGTTGAGGAAAATGAAGATGCTTTCGTGAAATCTATTTGAACGATACTTAGTTGTGACTTTAATCTCATTTCTGTTTTCTATCTTGCGGAACGTACTGTGGTGTCAGAAGTAGGATAGGCTAAGCATCTATGATAGGCAGTATGGATTACTAACAGCTACAGAAGGGCTCAATGGCACATCATTTGGTAAACTATTGTCTCATCTGTGGTGAAGCTTCAGCAAACACTAATTGGCTGTGTTGTCGTACATGGAATCCTCATCTGATACCATTGTTACATTTACCAATGTAGCAACAATATAGAGTTGTGACGTCATGAGGAAGTTTGAGCAGAACATTCAGTATTCGTGAGGTTTTCAGAGGCGCTGAAGCCGAAATTTTTATCAAAAAAGCAAAATTTTAACCAGAATTCCCTATTCTTAAGTCCTCTTATATATAGGCAACCTGGTCGGTGGAAATGACCAAAAATTGATCAACAATTTAAGAGATATTCACTCCACATAGGTTTTACCACACTTTTCGTGGGAAACCTCCCACAGTAATGGCACATAATGCGGTCTTCCGTTTTTCACTGACCCTCCCTTCTGGGTATCAAACAGTCATCAAGCGTTTCATACGCATTACGAATTCCAAACTCGAACCCGACGGTTTTTCGATGGAACAGTCTGTCGCAGTTGGAATTAGGATTCAGTTAGACGCCAGTTGCGGAAAAATCGAGAGCCGAAGACAGTACAGTGTGTGTGCGATGAGTGAAGCTCCATTTTGGTTCATCATTTCCCTCAATGAACCTTTGGAATCAAGTCAGAAAAATATCTAACTACCCCTCGAAACTTCATGGTTTACCTACGTTCTTGGTTCGTAGAATCCAAAAATCGAATTTAAACAATGTCCGTCCTTTCTACTTACGTAACACAGCCCAGTTACCATGGACCGACTTGGATGAAATCTGGTACTGTGGCTCCATTTGGGGTCTGTCTGGTTATCAGTCACTTCTAAGTTTGATATGTAGCATTTGCACTTTGAATTGAACCTTTCGCGAATTGAACTAGACTTTTCGCAAAATGAATTAAACCTTTCGCGAATTGATTTAAACTTTCCGCAAATTGAATTAGACTTAGATACCCGAAAAGTACCTAACCACCACGGTCCCGATTGATAGTCCAAACTCTGCCGACCCAGAGCCTGATACCTTCCTGTTGATTGGTCCACAATCCTTATCGTTGCATGGTTCAGCATTCCTTCTCTATGTTGTTTTTCCCGGACCTAATTGGACCGGTAGGAACGGAGGAAAACGTATTCCTTCTCTCATGCCTAGTTCATTATCTCAGTGTCTCCGTTTTTGGTAAAGTGTTCGATTTTTGTTCGTAGGTAGAACGTTTTTTAAAAAATTAAAATGAGTGACGATGAGTCAAGTTCTTCGGATTATTTCCGTAACAGAAGAAATAATCGTAGACACGGTAGACGACTTATAATTAGCGACAGTGATTCAAGTATTACTTCAGGTACTCGGAACAGGGTAAGAAGACGCCGAGGGAAATATGAGTCAATCTCAGTTGAAAAGCGCAAGATTTTCGTAAACCTTTTCGAAGAAGGGTTTCCTTGAAGGATGCAGCATCAAGAGCTGGTGTAAAATTGAGTACAGGTTGAAGTTGAAATTTTTGTTTTACTACAGATTTGGCTAAGGTCGAATTCTTTTTGCGAAAAGTTTAATTCATTTTGCGAAAGGTTTAATTCATTTGGCGAAAAGTTTAATTCATTTTACGAAAAGTTTAATTCATTTTGCGAAAAGTCTAATTCAATTCGCGAAAGGTTTAACTCAAAGTGCGAATGCTATAAAAGTATTGTTTTTTTTTTTTTTCAATTTTAAATATTGTAGTTATATGTGGAAAAGGAAGCAGTAAGACCCAGTTCTCATTCGTCATTCATTTTACTAAGGCGAGCGCTTTCAGGGCATATTCAAAGAACTATAGGCTTCAAGAATATAGGCTTGAAAAATAGGGCACAGTTTGCCCTGAAAGCGCTCGCCTTAGTAAAATGAATGACGAATGAGAACTGGGTCTTTTCCGCTTCCTCCTACAATATGACTACAGCAGGAGTACATAGTAAATTGTAAATAGTAGTGCATTTTTATAATCAAATGAGACCATCCAGACTCTGTAATTCTCAGAAATTCTCTACGTATAAGGACTAGAGTGTAGGACAGGGGCGGCTACTGATAGGAGCATAGGCGCATGTGCACCCCCAGCCAATTAAAAAAGAAAAAAAATTCAAAGTTCGTTCCTCTTCGTTTCAAGAGTAAGTTGGCTAGTGACAGAAGACTCGATCGTAGGCACTGTGCTAGTTGAATCTACGCGCGAAAACTGGCGGGAGCTCCCTCTTTTCTGACCAATCACACCCGTTTGGAGCATCACTTTCCTTTGCACCATTTCTGGGGAAGGTGACGTCATTCGAGGGAGGCAGGCACGTGAGATTGACCAACCAGAGAGCAGGACATTTTGTCGTCTTGAGCAGCATTGGTTCGTTGCTCCCCCGTCAGAGAGCTCTGCAATCCGGATTTCCTTGTAGAGTAATAAGTAAACAAACAAACTAATGGGACTCCCCCCTCTCGTTATTGCCTATCACGGAATTCCTTGGCAACCTAAATAGAGCATCCGTCCATCCATAAACAAACAAACCTGATAAGGGAATTCCGTTATACGTTTTCGGTTTACTACCGTTTCAGTAGGTACACACCGTTTTGTTCAAAGTATTGTGAGTACTTAGAGTGTTGTAGGTACGATGAGCAGTTTACAGTTAGTAAAGTAAACTATTAGCGTTTGTCGATTGTGGAAAAGTGCGACATTCGAGAAACTGGCAGCCCTTTGCTGTCTCTATCTGGACTCCAGCAGGCGTTGAAATTTGCCGTGCAGATTTCAGAAACCGTGCAGATTCGTACCGTAAGTTTTAATGTCGACTATTATAAGAAGGTAGATTGGCTTTGTGGGTGTGAAGTGACTAACTGACAATTTCGCCTACTTTGTTCTCCAACCGAAATGAGGCTCGAGTTAAAGACGGCATAAGTGATCTCCCATTTAGCCAAAAAATTTAAAAACGCATTGGCTGTCTCCCTTAAGAACGCTCTGGTAGATTTGCGTATAGTGTGTCGTCAAAATATAATGCAACAACTCGACAGTGCACATCGTCATAATCTGATACAAAAAAAAAAAAAAAAAAACGAAACGGTTAGAAAAATAGCCGTGCGTGGGCATGATGAGAGGGAAGATTCTTCGAATCTCGGAGTTTTCAAGGGGCTCGTTAATTTTTCTTCCGAATTGGACGATGTTTTGAATCGTCACGGGCAAATATACATTTCAGCTATTGCAATTAGATGGATGAATTTCTTGGGTTTCGACCTCTGATGATTAAGTATTTCAGAATTTCTGTTAACCACTAGAGAACATGTTTCGTGTCTATTGCACCAAAGTATTTAGTACCGTTTGCAATTTTAAGATGAAAAAGTTACCAAGATTTATCCCATTTGCATATCGTTAAAATTTCTATTTGGCAGAGAAAATCACTTATTCTGTCCCTTCTCCATAGCCTCTCCTGATCTCTGTGCACCCCCTGAGTTTCGGGGCGGGAACCGCCACTGGTGTAGGACCAATTATGTCTTGTGTGAAAAGAAACATGAGTGTGAGTCGCTTTTCTTGATTAATTAGGCGTGTTCAACCAGTATGATCATTGACGTTAAATAAGTTAATCACATTTTAAATTATAAAGATAACAATTCCAACAGTACAAAAAGTCCGGGTAAAGCTAAGATTCAACAGAGATTTGAGATTCTTTGGTATATCAATGGAGGAGTTGAGGAAAAGCGGTGCAATCTTCGATGAGGCGACTAGTGCTGACAACTACACTTGACTCAGTCAGGAATTGAGAAAACCGTTAGTGAGACCACTAAGGCCTATCCAAAGTCTGGCTAGGTTCCCTTCTTCTCGTCGTGAGTAGGCTGCGGATCCATCCGGAAGTCCTCCGGTCCTCATATCCAAAACTTTTGGTCGTCCATTTCGGTTGCCAATTTCCCCAAACTTCAAATTACGTCGATGGTACGAAATCATAGCAATGGGGGATTCTGGAAAGGCGCATTTGGCTTCCCTGTCAGCTAATTCGTTTACAATGATTGCTTTATGTCCAGGTACCAAACAGAACATGCTCCAGAGTGAATCGCAAATGAATGTTCACTGACGGAAGTAGGCCAAATCTTTCAAATTCCTGCTGGTCGAAAGTGATATTCTTTCTTCCTTCAAATAGAGTTTCATGTCACTCAGTTGTGGTTCCTTAGCAACCATGAACCATATTTCATTATGAAAACACTCAGCCATCGGATAACTGTAATATCGCTGGTATTTTCATCCTAAACCGCTCGAACCGTGGGCAACCCAACCTCGTAAGTCAAAATCCGTTGCTAGTGAGAGCATTTCTGGTTATATCGCCTTGCATATCACTTACCAAAACTGTTTGTTGTAACTGCTTCCGGAAAACTACCAGTTCGCTCTTTCAAGGAAAAAAAAAACATAAGGGAGAAATGGCTTTGTCAGAGACAGTTCTTGGAACGCATCGTCCCATCGATTTGCCAGCCCTGACCTCCATTCTCGAAACACGAGTCTCGAAGTGCTTCGAGTCAAATTGAAATCACCCTTTGAAACTTTCCAAATGAAGAATCTTCAAGAGTCCTGGGAAGGAAGAGGATTACAATCAATTTCCTACTTGGCCCGTTATTTAACTGTATTGGATGAAAACTTTTCAAATTAGATGCCAAATAAACCAAAAAAATCAAAACCATTAATTTTTTTAAAAATTATAAGGCCTTTTTTGTACTTGTACAGATGTTATCCGAATTCGAGCTACCTTCAGTGTAGAGCATTGTTGAAATATATTTCAAGAATCGGAGCTCTGAATCACCTCACTATTTCTTTGCGTTGTGGACCGATGCAGAATGGCGTGTGAATTTATAATTTTTTGCCAGATATTTTACGTTTCCTCACTCGCAAATCCTTTGAACGTTGGGTAGAGTTAACTATGTTGATTTTTGCGACTCGGTCTGTGTATAACGACTTGGGGTAAATGACTCACACCAGTCTTAATCCTCTTCTTCTTTATTGGCAATATTTCGGCGCCATGATGGCCGCCCTCTTCAGGGCTTATTTTCATCTGTTTTTAAGAAAGATTAGGATTGTCAAAGGCCAGTAGTGTGGTTGTCATTCAGAGGTAGGAGTCATGGTAAAAATGAAAAAAACTCCATTTTTGTTCATCCCACTCTGTTTTGATCACCATGACTCCTACCACTGAGTCACTACCATGTAAGTAGTTTCCAGCACAGCCTATGTTTTTACATACTCAATTATGTATCATGCTTAAGAAATTATTTTTAGATAACACAGTATGTCCCTGAAGAGGGCGGCCATCATGGCGCCGAAATAAAGAAGAAGAGGATTAAGACTGGTGTGAGTCATTTACCCCAAGTCGTTGGATAGAGTTATAATTAATATTGACGAAGAATTTTCTTAGTTTTTTAGCTGACTTGATATCCAAGTAGCCATTTCCGTCCTGAATTCCTTTCTATTTTGTATTTGTTTCTAGTCTGCTTGCTTGTCGATTGTTTTGAATTTTGGCCTTAACATTAAAATTTGATTGATTCATAGACTTCTCTGGGTTTTCAATGTCTAGGGGATCTCAGGAAAAGAGTTGGTCGACAGAAATGCAGAAGCCAGTGAGGGAATAGCAACAATCATAAATATAGGTTTCCTAATTGAGAATAATAAACCAACTGATAAATTATCTCTCCATTCCAATTTCAGCCTTCAATTCTGCCTTGAAGAATAGGAAGAACAAAATAAATTAAGGAGGTCTCAGTTGGTCGCCGTTCGTTCCTCGTTCCGTGTTAGTATTTCCCTAAATTACCGGCGCTTAAACTTGAACAGTTTTACCTAAATTTGAAAATTTCAAATTCTTTTCGAAATTCATTAATGCATCAGCCTAGGGAGTTAAAAAACTAAAATATTGCCGCTGAAATCATCAAAATCGAACAATAATTTCCAGCAAAAAATGGGAAAACTGGCAATTTTTGTTCGATTTTGATGACTCCAGCGGCAATATTTTAGTATTTAATTCCCTTGAATGATGCACTCACAATTTAGGTACAATTGTTCAAGTTTGAACGCCGGTAATTTAGGGAAACACTCACCCGGAACGAGGAACGAACGGCGACCGACTGAGACCCCCTTAATGTCAAATACCTGAAAGTGTTAAAGTTCTTTGAGGAAGAGCTCCGTGTTTAAAAACGTGTAAAATGAGGATTTGTGAAGAAAAACATTGTTTTCTCAACTTCGATTCATTACCTTTCAAACTTTGAATCGAATGTTGAAAATAGCGATGGGAGGCGAAAACTGGGCCACCAGCCCTCAATATGAGCAACAAAGGTTTTTTTTTATCGTACTGCCTTAAAAAAACAAAAAAAACTTGTTTGATCGATTACTCAGCGAAAAGGATGTTGCGGTCCCTTATCATTCCCATTCACTTTTCTATTATTTCCTTTTGTTCTTCTTTTATTTTCACGAATCGCGAGAGGGGGAGGTTCAATGCGTGAATGCGAATCCCTACAGTTTTTCCATCAATCCATCCCAGGCCGTCCGTTATTGTTCTTAATATTTTTCCCCCGTTTTGATTACTGAAAAGCGAAGGATTCGTATTTTTCGATCAATGTCGGCGAACGGCCGAATATAAAGCATCAATATCTTCGATGATGTGGAAACCAAATGGTCCTAACTGAGGAGTGAATTTTTCTTGCCTTCGTGTCGAAAAATGAATTTGAGACTCTTCTGCTAAATAAAACTTCTCTATATTATATTCAATCAGAACCGCCACGTTCAAGAGCTGAACTGCTGATTGAATACGATATAGTCTCAGGACTGATGATGAGGTTCTGACCCGGAACTTATATCCTGAAAGATAATTATTTATTAGAGGGGTACGAATAAAATCACTCGCGACGAGGTTGTGGAAATCCATTTTAATAAAAAACGGAGTTGAGAAGAACGTAATGTAAGAGTTTTTTCACGAAAATATGAATAGTAATATTTTCGTGGAAATAGACAAAGTTCTTCTAACTAAAAACCGACTGAGACCCCCTTAACTCAATTTTTTATTAAAATGGGTTTCCACGATCTCGTTGCAAGTGATTTTATTCTTTAACCCTTAATATCCTGAGGTATCTTTTTTTTTTTGGTTGTATTTGGCATTAATTTTTTATACAGCCATAGGTACAATGTTTGCGTTATTATACAGTTAAATTACATTATTTGATAAAATTAAATATTTTCTATAAATTAAAACGTCTTTCTTATATAAAATTGTTAAATAATTAAAAGGGTTTTCCAGTTTCTCCTCTATGTTCCTGATCATTTCCTCCCTGTGGTCACTAAAACTACAGCACTCCATGATAATTTGTTCCAGCGTTCCATTGGGGTATTCATAGGTGCATGATGTGGCGTCCTTCTTATTTATTTTGAAAAGGTAGGCGTTGCATATTCCATGGTTGGATCTTATCCGGGCGATGGTTCTTCCAAAATCCTTTCCCACTTCTTTTCCCACGAACCAGGGCCGAGCTGGTACCGAGGGTTGAATGCGCTTGTAAAACTGGCCTTCTGGAGTCAAGGAGTAGGTTTCCTGCCAAACCGATCGGTGTTGACCTGTTATGGATGGGAGAAAATCTTCTACCTCTATGTTGTACTCTAAAAACTGTCCCGTTTCGGCACCTCTCTTAGCCAGTTGGTCCACGATGACATTTCCCTCCAGGCCGGCGTGTCCTTTCACCCAGAGAAATTCAATTTTTCTATTTTCGGTAGAACAGACGTTGAGTATTTCCATCAAGCTTCTGGTCAGCCCACTAGTGACTCGAGCGAAGGTGAGGTATCTTTTAGAAAGTCCAATTTTTACCTGCAATAGTTTATCTGCTTCTAAACCAAAACTGATAGCCGTTGGCTATCTTGATACTCCATCTATTGATCGTGTAAGAAAACGTAATAGCAAAACCAAAATAACTCAAAGAAAAAACTAAATAATTATCGAGTTTACAGACTGTAATAGGGCCTCAGTTCTCACCTTGTAGGCTATTGGTTCTGTGTCCACATCAGAGATGGCGCCACTGTCTGAGGCAGCCCAAATCCCATCATTCATGAGCTGAACCTTCTTCACATCATTCCTTGGTTCTGTGCTTTGAGAAATAGACCCCAACAACCCACCAAGGATTTTTCCAAGTCTTCTTTTTCTTCTCCAAAAAAATGGGTTTATAGACAGATTCTGCTGCCGCAGATAGCGCTAGTGTGACCCTAGGAATGATCATTCTTGAGCTGACACACTGTAATACAGCCTTTTAGGGAACATCTGCTCAAATATTCTACTCATTTGTCAAAATATATCTAAATTTGATTTAAAAAATCCGGAAAAACAATTTTTTTAAAGAAGTGGGAAATTAAGGGTTAAAGGACATTTCGAGCCAATTACAAAATTATAATCAGTCTCACTCGACAATGATGATGTGATACCACTGAGTACGCCTGCCGAGATGCCCAACTCGAGTAACTCCGTGGCTCTCCTGCCTTTAATTGCAACAGAATAGAGATTTTGGTTCCTGCCTGCTGGAATGGGTATTTCGGAGGAGCATCTAGGGGAAGAAAGTGGTGGAATGGCGTGAGTGCTGCATAGCGAAGATAAGATGAACCTTCCGGAGCTCAAAAACCTAGGTTATCTCTCTTATCAGTCCGCCTATGAGATGTAGGTATCGTGTGTGGTGTTTCTAATTCGTTCGTAAATAAAATAATGCTTTAAAAATTAATTTTGTTTGCCTACGAGTATGTAGATTTTCATTTCAGACTGAATGACTTTTGGTTTATTATTTTCAATAATGAACCTTTGGAATCGACCAAGAAAAAAAAAAATTTAACACCCCCTCAAAATTTGATGGTTTAAGTTTCAAGGTACGTAGAATCCAAAAATCGAATAAAAATTTGGCCGTCCGTCCGCCGTACGCGGCACTTTTGCCACTTAGCATTGACCGATTTTGATGAAATTTGGTATGTAGGCTCCATTTGGGGTCTGGTTATGCCCCGAAGCTTTTGGTTGATGTAGATCACTTTTAAGGGTTCCAAAATCAATTTTGGAATTTTGAAAACGCCCTAACTCAAAAAATTTCGATATAAAGGTATTGTTTTTCCTTCAATTTAAGATTCTATAGAATTTTTAGAATTTTTTGAGACCACGCGGAGCTCTGTAGGGCAAACCGTTCGCTCCCTACGGAAATTTAAGGGTTTATATTGAAATATATATATATAAATCAAAACACGAGTGTGAATCGCAAAAGAGGCCTAATCTCCGTTCAAATTAGAGCTGACCGAAATGCGATCGATGGTTGGTGATTTTGATTTTTTTTTTGATTTTTTTTTCTTCTCTTCATATTGGATGGTTGGTGATTTAGTAGACGAGTGATCTATATAAAAATAATAAACCGTTGTGTAATAATTTGCAGCGTTTTTATTGACGCCTCAACAGATTTGATTGCCTTTTTCATTGAGGGCAAATTTCTGATTTTCTACAGATTACAGTGATCTATAGATATAACCACCGGTCGATAATGGAGGTGCATCCATCTCGCCAACAAAGAAGATAAGGTTCATCAGATGAACCTTAGATTCTATTCAGATGAACGATTAGATTCTAATCGTCGCTAGATAGCGCTCGGGCCGTTCCACCACTTTTTTTCCTAGATGCTCCTGTATTTTTGGTAGGTAACTTTATTTCCTTCTGAAATGGTAACTGTATTGGATAAAATGCCAGTTGGGGTAGATGGGGGGCACACAAATAATAATAGGAGGCAAAGAATCTTTTGGTTCAAAAACAATTTGCGTTGATCAAATCTCAAATTTTTTGAATTTAAGAACCGGTTTCCTAGATTTAGAAGCATCCAATTCGAAATAATTGTGCTCTTCTGTTTCGTCCTCTCTTACAGTCATTTCCCGTACTTCCGACTCCCTCTTACTCTCACTCAAAAGGCCTTCAGGAGTTCCATTACAAGTCGAACACGGCTCATCGGCTATTTCCTTCATTTCTCGTGTTTTTGTCTCTCTTGAGCCCCCGATTATCCCTTTCTATCTCAATCCCTCGCCATCGTCCTCCCTCTCTGTTTCGTATCCTCTTTTTTCGGGCTCATCCCAGATGTTGTTCCGTACAGTCGATAATCAGGAAAGGATGAACGAGGAGGGGGAGATTAAAGGGTCTTTTCGAGTCCACTCGACGTTTTCTGTTCTGTCCAGCCCACTCGGATTCGCTAGCTACGTCTTCTTCGGCTTTTCCAGAGTCTACCTCCTCTTCGAGTTTGGTTGTCAACCCTATCATGTGCACGACAGGGAGCCAAAAGACGTTTTTAGCGAATTTTCAAAGAAAATGAAGCTATTGCAATGGCCTCAAAATTTTTAGAATCGACTTTTTCGAAAAATTTTCACACTGAAATCCGTTTTGGAACATTCTGAAACGATCCCTGAAGTTTTTCCAAAAATCATATGTATATATATATGTGTCATTCCGGACGATAACTTGAGTAATTGTTTAAAAATTTTCTTTTAGTTTTTGCCAAAATGTTTGTAACAACAAACCATAGGTCAAGTTCGTTAACCAGCAATTTTGGACAATCCAAAGTGGTCCAAAATTAAAAAAAAAACTCAAAAAAAATGGGTTTTTCCCGTTTTTTGAGGTCTTTACATTGAAAATCATGGTAATTTATGGTATATTCGGATTCAGCACAAAATTTCTGATATGAATGCTTTTTTCAAAAATGAAAATTGTCCAAAATTAAGAAAAGTTTGTAGCTATATATATATATAATGAATACGTGCGTATATTTGTTGTTACCAGAAATGCAGTAGCCGTGTGGGTACTCTATGAGTTCATAGAGACGACTAGAACACGAATATGGACTCCTAAGATCTTCAAAGCATACCCAGCAATAATTTGCAGCGTGTTATTAGCGAATTTTCAAAGAAAATGAAGCTATTGCAATGGCCTCAAAATTTTTAGAATCGACTTTTTCGAAAAATTTTCACACTGAAATCCGTTTTGGAACATTCTGAAACGATCCCTGAAGTTTTTCCAAAAATCATATGTATATATATATGTGTCATTCCGGACGATAACTTGAGTAATTGTTTAAAAATTTTCTTTTAGTTTTTGCCAAAATGTTTGTAACAACAAACCATAGGTCAAGTTCGTTAACCAGCAATTTTGGACAATCCAAAGTGGTCCAAAATTAAAAAAAAAACTCAAAAAAAATGGGTTTTTCCCGTTTTTTGAGGTCTTTACATTGAAAATCATGGTAATTTATGGTATATTCGGATTCAGCACAAAATTTCTGATATGAATGCTTTTTTCAAAAATGAAAATTGTCCAAAATTAAGAAAAGTTTGTAGCTATATATATATATAATGAATACGTGCGTATATTTGTTGTTACCAGAAATGCAGTAGCCGTGTGGGTACTCTATGAGTTCATGTGAAAAAAAAAAAAAAAAAAAAAAAAAGAGAGTCCTCGTTCAAATATTTTATCGACAACTGCCACCGTTAGAAACGTTTAAAACCGAGTGTATTATTGAAAATCGCACGATTTTTTCGTACATATCGCGAATATATTTAAATGTTATTAAATTAATTACTTAGATGCAGCAGGTAACGCACCAAGGAGAAAAATATGTGATAAACAAGGTGACTTGTTGTGATGAGGTTGGGAACAAGTGATCATGAACGCGATCTGTCGCACTCATCTTTAACTACGTCCTGGAGCTTCCCCAATCAGAACGCTTTTCGGGCTCCCAGATTCAGCTTTCAGCCCAGTGATTTCACGTCTTCCGGGACGTCAATTATTGGTGTAAAAGCATGTAAAAAAATATATATATACATATATATAAACCAAGAATCGAAAAAAAAAACTTTCTACAACAAATTGCAACACCATTGGTCCTTTTCTTAACCACACCTTAAACTGAATGATTTCTTTGAAAATTCGCTCATTAATTCATGCTGCATGAATGGACTTTTTTCTCGAGAGGGGGATATCGAGCTATATCTTTGTTTGCTGGGTGGAAGTATATCTTCACGTACTATGATGTAAATAATTGAATAATTCAATCATCAATTTACTGAATTTAAATGAAATGAATCATGTTATAACCATTAAAATTAATAATAGTTTTTTTAATTCAATCTTGATCGTACTGCTTTCAAATTTCTTCAATATCCAAAAATTAACTTACTCCAAAATCGTAAAAATCTAAAATTTTGAAAAAGTTGAGATTATAAAAAAAATCAATATTTTGGATATAATTTTGACTATTTTGAAAATTTTTAATGAAAAAATGTTCTCTTACGGTGAAGCTTTTTAACAAACAATAGCATGGACCTATCGAATGTAACAATGTAAAACCGCGTAAGTTGAAAAAACGAAATTTTTCAGGAGACGTTAAAACGTCTATACATAAATAATAATTTTCGTTTTTTCATCTTATGCAGTTTTACATTGTTACTGTCCTTATAAAACCTGTTAGTTCGAAAATTATTGCATTACTCGCTCTGATTGATCAAATTGTTTGATCTTATCAGAACTTATTCCTAAGCATGTAATTTTTCAGAACACTTAGCCACCTTCTGAATTCGCATGAAGATTGGATTATTATGAAATTTATGAGCAATTGGGTGATTACATCGTGAGAAGTCGATTTCAGGGAAATCTAGTTTGTTATACCTGTTTGCCCGTCTGCAGACAATACTTTTGGTGAAGGGAACGCTAGCTCTGGTAGGGCAATAAACATTCAGTGGGTTAAAACACTAGAAATTTAACAATCAGTATTATTAGGAGAGAGAGTGAAAATTTTTCGAATTCTTATAAAGTAGGTATTTACCTGAACGAATTTTTACCTGAATTTTAGACTACTCTGGCATATAATATATGCCAAGGTAAAATATTATTTTACCTGCTCGATACAACTAACTACAAAATCCAATTTTTAATGTTAACCCTCCCTCAAAACTTTATTGTAAAGTAAAAGTAAGTAAAGTAAACAATAACCTCACGTTGAATTCGTCTGACTGCCGTGGCGTCGCGGATGTCGTCAGCTGACTTCCAAACGGATTTGATGCTTTACGTTTCTAGGTATGTTTAATCCAAAAATCGAATAAAAATGAGGAGAATTCTGGATAAAGGAAATAAAGTACAGTCTATCAGTTAAATAGGGTGTGCGAACGTATTTTTATTTTTTCTTGAAGAAAATGCTTTGGAAAGAAAAAAATTCGGCTCCCACACAAAAATAGAGCCTCCCATAAATTACAGGTGATGAGGGAAATGATCAGTTCATCGATCGTCGTTTGACCCGAGTTCCTCCCACGTGATGACCCAAGAAACTCTTTGGCGGCACCGCACACTGTCAAACTTCCTGAATGCAATCCCTTATTCATGAAAACATTTTAGGGTATCATCTTAGGCTTTTCCGAATCAGAGGGTTCCTGAAGAACATGATTCTTTTTTTTCCCCCGATTTTCGTTTGATGCGCACACCCTATTCATATGAGTTAACTATGAATTTAATACGAAAAGGTATCAAAAAGGTAATATGAATTTTCAAAGAAAAGATACCAGAGATATGATTTTGACAAACCACTGTAACTTGACATGTTTTGTATACAAGTGGGGCTTATTTGCATACGAGTCTGCAAGACATTGAGACATTTTATGTCTTTCCATAAAACATATATTACATAAGACATGAATTGTCAACAATAAAATTATAATATAAACTCGTAGGTGATTATGAGGATTTTTCTATCCAACAGGATCATATCCACTTCAAATGTTTTTGGGAAATTGAGAAAAACTAATTTCATGGCGAAGGAAGCTATCTAGGGTTCCCAAATATTCCAAATAGGTTGTTCATATAACTTTTGATTGTAAGACCGAATTTCGAAATTTTTGGCATGCTTTTTGAAGGAGACACTGCCATTTCTTATTTGGATATAAACCCATTTGATGAAAAACGACGGATATGAGCCAGTTTGGAATTAAGCGAGTTTTTGGTTGTGCGAATAAAAGTCTCATTTTCATTTTATTTTATCTGTTTACCCATTATTTTTAATTGAAGAAAAACTTTTTTTCAAGATGAAAGATTTTTTTAAGAAAAACTATTCTAACCCCTTTCAAAATTTGATGGTTTATGTTGAATCCGAAAACAGACATAAAAAAGTGTCTATTGAAAACAACGGGATAGTATAAGCCGTTTTGTCGGCAAACCCGATTTTTAGCAAGCAATTTTTAGCTTATCCCAAAGATTCAGAATCCGTGTTAAATTATCTCTTTGACCTGTCTAGATCTCTCTATCTCTAAACCGGCTTTTTGCGTTCAAACCCCTTAAAAACCTTTGCTTACTGAGTAGGTAACTGTTTTTCTGTACTGTAGGAAGTACTTGTTTCCTCAGAACAAGGGCAGCTGTTTTTTCTCTTCGAGGAAAGTAAGCTCATAGTAAGAAAACTGGTGAAATTGTTTCTCTCCTTTTCGATTCTATGTGCCGAAGGAGAAACATAGAGTATGAAAATAATCAATCAACCGCTGCAGAACTTATTTCTTGTTATCTTTGGACGTGCTCCTGGCTACTGAAAAATCCCGTCGGTTGGCAAGCCTGACTAACTGCAGCTTCCAAGTCAGGCTGACCTACTCTCTCCCATCGGTGATGCCAGGCTTTGTCGAAGGTTCACCGATCCCGAGCCTACCTGGAGGGAGAAGTCTCACCTTGTTATCAAGCATCCCCAGACTACTCGGTTCAGTCTTCAGTTTCGAATCGTTTGTCACGTCAGTCGTTCACCGTGTGTTCATTCGTGGTTGACCGCAGGTTGGCGACTTTCATCGCGTGTTCGATAGCCGTCAAATTCACAGCGAACGTGAATGCCATCTGGTTAGAAAGTGATGTGAAATTATCTCGGTCCTGTCGGAGTTGAAAGGGTGGAATATTCAAATGTCGTAGGTCAATTTCTCCTAACAGAACGGTCTTTTCGTGCAACATTACGTCACCAACCTTTCTCATAGGATGGAATTGACTCGTAGACTACAATCTGTTGAATCGAAAATGATAAGAACCTGAACTCTTTCATATGAAACATGAGTCATCTCATTAACCCTAATTGGACCATGGTATCACTACTGTCACCGAAAACATCTCAGGAATTCCACAGCTTCCAAAGTGTCACCGGAGTAACCAAAATTCAACGGACAGCAAAATTGATTGAGGGCCATTGGAAGTCACAATATAGATTTAAGACAAACATTTTAAAGGAAATCGATGAAAAAAATATCAAAATTTTTTGACTTCTAAATCTCACAAAAAATGGGTGAAAAAATTCAACTCTGACCATCAATTTTGCAACAGATGTGGAGTTCCTAAGATGTTTTTGGTGACATTAATGACACCATGGTCCGATTAGGGTTAAGTAACGGTTAGCACGATTGAGTACCATTTCCAATTAATGTCGGGTTTTCGGAACATTTTTACTACTCAGAATTCCGCTTCGGATCAGATTTTCAAACTATTCTGGAACCAACTTACAACTGCCCTCGGATGAATCGGATGAAAATCAAGGTTGTTTAGTTGACGCCTATGAAAACGGTACTTATCTGCTTTGGATGCAAAGTCGAAGAAAACTATAAGGGACCATTATCATACGTAATGCCTGAAATGTTATCAAAACCATTTTCTTATAATTTTACCCCAAGAATCCGACGTTTTTATGCTTTTTCCCAAACTGGTTTCTTCTGATCCAAATGCAATTTTGGAATTTGTAGGCAATATTCCTAGAGTGTGAACCAAAAGAAGAAACGCTGCAAATTATTACACAATGGTTTATTATTTTTATATAGATCACTCGTCTGCAAAGCCACCAACCATCAAACATGAAGAAAAACACTGAACGCATTTCGGTCGGCTAACACTTGAAAGGCGATTCGGCCACTTTTGCGATTCACACTCGTGTTTCTGATTTATCGTACGGCCAAACTTTAAATTCTCGTAGTGAGCGAACGGTTTGACCTACAGAGCTCCGCGTGGTCTCAAAAAATTCTAAAAATTCTACAGAATCTTAAATTGAAGGAAAAACAATACCTACCTTTATATCAAAATTTTTGAGTTAGGGCGTTTTCAAAATTTCAAAATTCATTTTGGAACCCTTAGAAGTGACCTACATCAACCAAAATCTTCGGGGCACAACTAGACCCCAAATGGAGCCTACATACCAAATTTCATCAAAATCGGTCAATGCTAAGGGGCAAAAGTGCCGCGTACGGCGGACGGCGTACGGCAGACGGCGGACGGACGGCCAAATTTTTATTCGATTTTTGGATTCTACATACCTTGAAACGTAAACCATCAAATTTTGAGGGGGTGTTAAAATTTTTTTTTTCTTGGTCGATTCCAAAGGTTCATTATTGAAAATAATAAACCAAAAATACACCCAAATTTGAGCGTATTTTGACTAATAGGAACTGATAAATCGTATTTCTAAATAAGGATGGTAGCAATGAAAGTCAAGAGAGGACCGTTTAGGATTTCCTGAAATTTCCATCAGAATCGCACCAAATTTTTGTATTAATTTACTCAATAAAGTGACTTTGACTCGAACAGTCGGCGTTAAATTTGTCAAGCGAGCTCTACGACGCAAAATTCTGATAAAAATCTTGATTTTTCTAAACTTACGGCTGTCAGCTGTTTTTGGGGTCTAGTTGTGCCTCGAAGATTTGGTTATTGTCAAATAACTTCTGTGAGGTGAAAAATGTTGAGTTTAAATTGTCGAAACGCTCGAAAATTTCAAGTATAAACTCTAGAGTCACGAGTGAGAGTACCTGTACTTAGTCAAACTCAATCTCAAAGGAGTAGGTAAATCAAGTAGTAATCGAGTAGGTACTATCAAGTTTTTCACTAAATTCAAATTCATGTTCTTGAAAATACTATTTTAACGGAGATTCGAATCTGGAAAGACTACTGGGCTTATTTGAAAGAAAGGGGAGATTATTAATGACAGTACTAACCAATGAAATTATTCTATTCTTCGCAGATGATGAATAAACCGTTTTGTAATAGTTCATAAGATGTTTTCGGTGACATTAATGACACCGTGGTCCGAGAAGGGTTAAGTTAACGGGTAATACGATTGAGTACCATTTTCTCTTTATTGAAAATATGATTTTTTTTAATGGATATTCGGAATCTGGAAATGGATTATGGATGTTCGGAATCTGGAAAGGGTACTGGGTTAATTTGAAAGAAAGGGGAGTTTATTAATGACAGTATTAACCAATGAAAATAACTTAATCTTCGCAGATGAAGAATAAACCCTTGTGTAATAGTTTGCAGCGTTTAGACCAACTCTGCGATAATTTGAATCTACCTAATAGTTTCAATTGTTTTGCCGGAAGTGGACTGATAGCGGCGTCAGTAAATACTACAGTGAATTGTAAATAATAGTGAAGTATCAACCAGTGTCGAAGAAGAAGAAGTCTTTCGAGGGAATGAGGTGACATCGACGATTCGGAGATGGAGATGAAGTTGAAGAAGTAAGCAGCCATTAGCGCCTTTGTGTGTTAATCGCGGTATAATGGTGTTGGGTTGATTAGTCTTGACGAATTTATTCATCGCTATGATTGTCGGGAGATGATACAGAGATTCCTGATTCAAGTGGCAGTCTTTCGGTCTTTCAACTTTCGATATTTATTGATATCAATATTTTGTTTCGATATTTCCGATATTTGTATCAATGTTTTTCTTGCGATATTATCGAATATCGAAACAAAAAAATTATCGGTTGTGATGGTTATATTCCTTCCCACTGTAATTTATCTATTTCTCCTAATCGATGAAAAACGATGCAAAAAAGATGAAAGTACTACCTACCACACCATAATGCCTTCACACCTTCACAATTAAGTCTATTAGAAACAACTAAACGCTTCACACTCGATTCGAAATCATAAACTTAATTTTAAATGCTTGCATACGAGTCTGCAACACATTGGGACATTTTCATGTCAACCACTACTCAACAAGGTAGTGAAGTAAGGTTGTTAGTTACCCAAGCATCAAAGTTTTCGTGACGATTTTTCAGTTCATGTGCCAAAGCAAAGGCATGAAAATGTCAAAAACATATTCGTTATCAGTGAAATCAGTGTTCTTCTTTCGATATTCTATTGATATCACTAATATTAATTTAAAAAAAAAACATTCGACATTAATGAAAATGTCGCATCGATATTTAAAAAAAAGATGCAAAAACATATTCGGTGTCAGTGAAATCAGTATATCTCTTTCAATATTCTATCGTGAACACTGATATTGATGAAAAAAAGATGCAGAAACATATTCGATATCAGTAAAATCTTACGATTATAGGACTGGGTGCCATGATGTAATCAGTATTTTTCATTCGGATTTCAATCGATATCACGGATATTGATGAATAAAGATTTTTTTAAAAATTCAGTGACAATGTCACATCAATATTTTTGTTTCGATAGTCTATCGATATTAGTGATATCGATATTTTTCTTCCGATATTTTATCGATATCGATTCTGTCTTCCGATATTATTTTGATGTTGAATATCGCATCGAAAGGTAGATCGAATCGTCACTAGTCTTTACTTGTGACTATATTCGACGACGAGCCTAATAAGCAATTCGTTTCTCGCAGTATCGACTATTTTTAAGAATGGGGCGGTAGGAATTGGGAACTTACAGACCCCCGAAGCAATCCAAAAATCGAATTCATCTCGAATGCCTTTTCCGTTGAAACAGAGAACCGCCATCTTTTTGAACCTTCAAGTAGTTTTGTTCCGTTCGAAGGGCGGAAATACCGTTTCGGGAAAGTAGGGTAGAAAAGTGTAAAAGAAAATCGCCCTGGGCGCCTGATGGGATGAATGGGATTTCCCGTTCTTGTTTAAACATGAAGAGACGTGATTGCACACGAATCGTTGATCTCCCCTCGCCATTCTATCAACCCCTCCACCCCCTGGTGGTCCTGGAAGTCTGCAAACAAAAAGTCAGACGGGAAAAAAACCCCGAAAAATCCGACTAGTGGTTTGAGGATAAATAAATATGCTTCCACGCCTCAAAATTGAGGAAGTTTCTCTCTTTAACGATTTCCTCCATGTTTCTATCGTGATTATGCTCCTGGTTTTATCTAAAGAGTAGCTATTCTGACATTCTTTTAGAATTTGAGAGTTTTTCGGCTTAACCCATTTCAAGCCAAGGGTAGAAATAACAGAGTAATGGAGGGAGGAGGATGAACTATTTTACAGAATGCCGGCCGAAATAAGGCATCATTTGCTCACCAATCGAGAGCAAAAATGCTCCAAATTTTATGAATTTTTACATTTTAGTAGGATTTTAGAGGTCTCAGTTTTTCAAATCGATATGATTTATCCGTTTCATTGTCAAAAATTAAAAAAAAAAATCTATATAAAATCTAAAAATTTATTTTTATTAACCGGAATCTGTTTCGACTCATTGCCCAGAACGCTCACTCTCCCAGGACCAAACTTGAGCCATATTCACGCTTTCAGCCATAACGCGTCCTTTTCAAAAAAAAAATTCCCTGATCGCATTGAGCTCCCGAATGTCGAAGACATTTTTCTTTGAAAAGTTTAGGAACAGCATGAACGAGAAAAAATTCTTTTACAAAGATTTTCCACTATTTCGACATTCAAAAAAATCATTATTATGACGATGCAAAAAAGCATCAATAGCCGTCGAATGATCGTTCATTTTTATTAAATTTTAAATTATTGACTTTTAAAACATATATATAAATATAAATTACCACTGACTTTTATTACGTTTATATATAAATATATTTATATATTTATATAAAGTGCCCCTTTCATACTACATGTGCGATATGTGATGGATTGATGAAAACGAAGACTCTAACCCGGATTGAACCCGATTGAACGTTTACCATTTTACTTGCAATATCATTAGATTCACTGATATTGTTATTTTAAACAATCGTTATTATATTAAACTCGAGAAACACAGTAGTGTCGTCACTAGCTGCTCACAAATCCCTTCGTGACAGGTTTTGAAACTATTGAGAGAAGAGGGGCACCTGTTAAGCCCTCCTCTAGTTCTGTTCGAACAGTTATTGTGGTTAGTGACGATTCGGTGTACCTTTCGATGCGATATTTAACATCGAAATAATATCGGAAGACAGTATCGATATCGATAAAATATCGGAAGAAAAATATCGATATCACTGATATCGATAGAATATTGAAACAAAAATATTGATGCGACATTGTCATTGAATTTTTTTAATCTTTTTTTTTCGTCAATCTCAGTGATATTGATAGAATGTCGGAAGAAAAATACTGATTTCACTGATATCGAATATGTTTTTGCATCTTTTTTTACAAAAATATCGATGTAACATTTTCACTGATGTTGATTGTTTTTGCATTTTTTTAAAATCAATATCAGTGATTTTGAGAGAATATCGGAAGAAAAATACTGATTTCACTGATATCGAATATGTTTTTGCTTTTTTTTTTCACAAAAATATCGATGTAACATTTTCACTGATGTTACCTAATTGTTTTTGCATTTTTTTTTAATCAATATCAGTGATTTTGAGAGAATATCGGAAGAAAAATACTGATTTCACTGATATCGAATATGTTTTTGCATCATCAATATTTTCCTTTCGATATTCGATAATATCGCGAGAAAAATATCGATACAAATATCGGAAATATCGAAACAAAAAGATCGATATCAATAAATATTGAAACTATCGAATCGTCACTAAATGTGGTAGCTCGCTTGAGTGTGAACCTTCGAGGTGTCATGTGATCATTTTGATATCAAATTTGTAGTAAATGCTGTCTGAGGGCGAGTATCGCTAACTCGAGTTCCGTTTCTGAAATGATGAAATGATGGTGCGGCCGTTCCATTGTTGGAAGACTATTAATGGACCCCCCAAGAAAAATTCCCTTTCTCTTTGATAGATACAATAGGTACCTATTGTTATGCCGTTTCTGAAATATTATAGTTTCATTAGGTAATAAAATTAGTTTACAATTCGGTAGTTTACAAGTGTTGTTCCTTTGCAAATGACATGTCTTCCGACGAAGAGGAAGGTCAGCTTCGGGAGGAGGAACCCACCATAACATATATTATCGACTTTTATCAATATATTTATAATGTTAATATTCATATTTCTTAATTAATGGTTTTTGACATTTCATGTCTTTACTATGGCACATACATGAAAAATCGTCACGCGGGGAGCGTTACGTGGAAATTTCTGATGATTTTCACGTACAACTAGTCGTTCCTAGGGAAAACTAACTTCCTCATTTTCCACCCCACAAAAATCGTTCACCACTCATTGGAAAGCTCTCAATTTATTAAACATAAGACATACAATGTCTCTCGTAGTTGCGTACTTGTACGAAAGCTGTATCCACCGTTTGTGTTTTCAAATCGATTTTTTAGAGTATTTTAGTTTTAAACACCACTTATTCAGTTAGAAAATGACGTTTTTAGGGCAAAAAACGTTCATTTTCGGGTGTAAATCGGCGTTTTTTGACAGCTTTGTTCCTAAGTAAATTTCTACTTTATTTTTTATTTATCTTATTATTTTCATTTGGTTTACAAAATCATTGGTGGGTTAATTTGAAATATCGATAGTATCGATACTTTGAGCCGATATTATCGAAGTATCGATATCTAATAATATCGGTATCGAAAAGATATCCGGTATCGATACCTCCAGAGAAATATCGTATCGATACTTTGGAGTATCGTGCCATCCCTAGATGTAAGTCTCGTTACCATTGAGCTAAGGAAGTGAATGGACAGAAATGCGGAGAGGCAGCTGATCACAACATTTACATGTACCGCTGGCCTCTTCGAGTCAACTACGGAGTTAATTAATAAGTTATCTCGCCCTTCGGTAAAAGTGAAGTTTTCTTTAACAGTTGGTAATTTAGAGGTTGAACTAGGAAAACCGAGTCGTTCGATTCATTGATCAAACTATAGGAGAGCTTTGGAAGACTGTCGAATCTCAGTAGGAATCTCGTTGGATAGAAGGAAAAGAGGGGACCATTAGCTTTCTAGACCCCATGAATGCTTCTCTACCCCCCCCCCTCTCCTCCGACCATCAACGGCATTTGGAAACAAAGTAAAGAACAATTCATCTGGCTTTACGAGCGCTAAGGGCTTATCCGTGACGCCGACTAGCTTTTCCGGATTTCCGGCCCCGTCTGAAGGAGAAGGGAGAGTTTAATGTCATGTTTATTACTTCCCCAACGGTTTCCCGGTCATTCGATTGAAAAATCGATTTATTGATGCCCCTCCCCCCCCCCATTGGTAACCCGTTCAACCGGGTTTAAGGGTTAATTTCACTGTGAAAATTCAATGTAAAGAATCTGAAGTGATGCAGGAAGTACTTCTCAAAAGTTTCAAAGAAAAATGAAAAATGATCCTTATTTTGAAGCTCCCCCAAAATATGTGAAATTAATAGCAAATAGTGAAATACGTTTTTTAATAAACTGACGAGGCAGAAAATCAAAATTTGATATAAGTTGATTTTGAGTCAAAGAATGGGTTTCCCATCAGGTTTTTAAAATATTATTATTTTATTAAAAGCTTTTATTTAGTTTCACCTGTCCCGTTGTCTGTCTGTCTGTTTGTCTGTCATTAATCAAATCTTGCAAGTTGAATTTGATCCACTTCCCGGTATCCGGTTGAACTGAAATTTTGCGTGGATGTGTAAATCGCGTGGCAATGCAATATTATTAACTTTCTCAAACCAACTTTAAATTCATAGGGGACCATCCTCCATCTTAATACATAAAACCCCAACCGTATGTACGTATGTCGTTCACCCCCCGCCTCCCAACTCGTCGGCTCCCACCCCCGCCCCCAACTTGTCGGCCTACCCCCCCGCCCCCCAACTTAACGGCTCCCACCCCTCGCCCTCCATCTCGTCGGCTCTCACCCCCCGCCCCCCAACTTGTCGGCTCCCACCCCTCGCCCTCCATCTCGTCGGCTCTCACCCCCCGCCCCCCAACTTGTCGGCTCCCACCCCCGCCCCCCCCCCAACTCGTCGGCTCCTACCTCGCCCTCCAAATACCTACTCCGTGCAACATGACGAAGACATTCTATCCATCGCTTCCAAATGCTATTTTTTTAAGGAATCTGTTGATTGCCTCATTCTAAAGTCTCTAATTTATTCCCTCCATTAGTTACAATTTGTTTCATCGGACGTCACAGCCGCTGCTGCAGAGCAATAAATTAAAATAGGACCATGTCTCTCTCTCTCATTTCATTGCATACTTTATTATTATATTACATTTTTTCACATCTATGGTTTTTGTTTTTGCCTGATTTCAGCAGGCTTTTCAGCTAGTCTAATACAAAAAACCCCAACCATAGGTGAACGTTGCCGATCAGGAGGGAGCGGGAGGCGGGACAAGTCAGAGGCGAGAGATTTCGGAGGGGCGGGAGGGGGAGGAATCGGAGGCGGGAGGAGTCAGAGGAGTCGGGAATGGGGAGAGTCAGGGTCCGTGCCCCCCCTCTCCCCCTCGCTTTTGACGTAGATAAAAAATTGAAGAAAAAACCTTTTTTAAAAACAAAACTTTTACTAATAAAAGTGTGTTACATTGTGATGGCAAAAGGAAAAAGAAGATGCTAAATGTAACGCGCTTTTATTAGTGAAATTGGGACTATGATAAAGTGTCATTTCTATAAAGTGTAATATTTAATATTTGAGGCAATTTATTTTCAACTTTTTAGTTAATTTATTTAACAAAAAGATGGCTTGTTTTTAAAAAAGTTTTTTTTACATTTTTCTTAAGAGGCCTGAAAAAGGAGGTCTCAGGTTGGCAAAATACAGCCCAGTCAAAATGTGTTTTTCACAGGAAAGTTTTTGGGTTTTTCTGATATCTTCGGTTCCTTATGTTTTTTTGAGAGGATGACTCCGAATCTGAATTTTGACACTAAAATTTCGTGATGGAGCATTTAAAAAAAATACGAAAAAGCATAAAAATATGTAATGCAAAGTGTTGCACGTTAAATTTGTACGAACTTCATTTCGTACGTTTTTTATTTCATTACAAAAATTAAAACAAAATAAAACTAAGCGGTGAAGCTGTTTTTCAACCTCTTAGAACATACTTGCTTCCTCTAAGCGGTGGAGCTGTTCTTCCCCATCAGAGAACATACTTGCTTCCTCTAAGCGATGGAGCTGTTCCTCCCCCTCAGAGAACATACTTGCTTCCTCTAATAGGTGAAGCTGTTTCTGCCCTTCGGTGAAGTACCTACTTGCTCCTGCGAATGTTGTAGCTGTTCCTCCCCCTCAGAGAACATACTTGCTTCCTCTAAGCTGTGAAGCTGTTCCTCCCCCTCAGAGAACATACTTGCTTCCTCTAAGAGGTGAAGCTGTTCCTCCCCCTCAGAGAACATACTTGCTTCCTCTAAGAGGTGAAGCTGTTTCTGCCCTTCGGTGAAGTACCTACTTGCTCCTGCGAATGTTGTAGCTGTTCCTCCCCCTCAGAGAACATACTTGCTTCCTCTAAGCGGTGAAGCTGTTTTTCAACCTCTAAGAACATACTTGCTTCCTCTAAGCGGTGGAGCTGTTCCTCCCCCTCAGAGAACATACTTGCTTCCTCTAATAGGTGAAGCTGTTTCTGCCCTTAGGTGAAGTACCTACTTGCTCCTGCGAATGTTGTAGCTGTTCCTCCCCCTCAGAGAACATACTTGCTTCCTCTAATAGGTGAAGCTGTTTCTGCCCTTAGGTGAAGTACCTACTTGCTCCTGCGAATGTTGTAGCTGTTCCTCCCCCTCAGAGAACATACTTGCTTCCTCTAAGTGGTGTCCTCTGTTTTTCCCTCCTGTACCTGCTTCCGAAGAAGTGAAGCTATATCCCAAAGCTACAGAGGAATAATTTTCTCTACACTTGAGGGACATCCCTTTCATAGTTGGCAAGAGTGGTTCACTGCTGCCATGTAAATATTTGTAAATAGTGACTTTTAAATAATCAGAAATTTCTAAATTTAGTTGAATTTTCAAGGGGTAAATTAGTTAATAGCTTTGTGTAGGCACTAAAAATTTAGTTTTTGGAGAACATATATTTAATGCTTCAACTTGGTAGACTCGGAAGCAAAATTATCAAAATTTTCCATGTTGAAAATGCAATAAGCTGTTGCAGTAGCTTCTTAGTCTTGGATGAAGTTCACCTGCTCCTCCTTACTATTCATCATCGCTCCTCCTCCCTCCTGCGAGTTAGTGAGATTTCAAAGAGCAAAGAGAACTCGTCACGTGAGAAGGTAATCGATATCTCCGCCGGCGGTTGGGAGGAGGAGCCGGGAGGAGGGATGCTCTCCACGGTGGAAACATGAAGAGAAAACCCACTGTTTCCAAGGCAAGGAAACCTCGGCGGAGTCCGAAGTGAATAAATCATTGAAGGGAGGGGTTTCCCGGCGGTAGAGATGTTGGTGGTGGTGGTGGAGGGGGGGGGGTAGCGAAAGTTCTCTTATTACAAATATAAGGAGGGGCGGGGGTGGTCGAAAAGCGAAGGTGGTCAGAAGAGGCGGAGGGTTTCGCTGCGCCCTTCCCTGCACGGAAAACCCTGATTAAGTGACCGTCGGCACGGAAACCGGCTGAGGCGGGTGCAGGTTTTCTCTCGGGGGTTTTCCCTCTCTCCAGTTGTCTCCTCGCTGGGAGTTTTCTCTCCCGGAAGCGATAAATTTCCTTGAATTTTCATCGGGTTGATGAACTCCCAATTGGACTTAACCCAGGACGAGTGTGGTTATCAATGAATTGGTTTTGCGGGACGTAATTTTGGCGTGTGTCCACTGAAAATAGATTTTTCGGTACGTTATTACAGCGTGTCTCCAGTAAAGATTGTTTTTTTTCCTGTACGTTATTTCGGCGTGTGTCCATCAATAAAATTTATTGAATCATTTATGATTTATGCGGTACTTGATTTTGACGTGTGTCCACTAAAGAATCGATTTTTCGGTACGTTATTACGGCGTGTCTCTAGTAAAGATTGTTTTTTTTTTCTGTATGTTATTTCGGCGTGTGTCTATTAATGGTGTCGTTAATGGTTTTTGCGGTACGTAATTTTGGCGTGTGTCCTCTAAAGTCCACTTGTTTTTCTTCGGTACGTTATTTCGGCGTGTGCCTATCAATGAATGGTTTTAGCGATACGTAATTTTGGCGTATCCACTACAGAATGGATTTTTCGGTACGTTATTAGTAGAGCTCGGAATTTGCATATTTTGCATATCTTTTATTATGCGGTATATCTTTGTATTTGAACGTTTTGAAGGTTTCTGAAGGGTATGCGGTGGTTTAAATTGAAATTTAAATTGCAAATTTTTGGTAATTTTCGGGATTTTTGCATATTTTGCAGCACATTTTACCAGTTTTTTGCGTATTCTGGTTTTTTTCAAAAAGTCAGTGCTGGAAGTTGACAATATTCGAAATCGAATGTCAACAGGGGGGTGGATCTCTGCTCTGCCGTAGATGCTATATGTATAATTTGGAGCGTGTGATTGTTGTCCAATATAATATGTAGTTCATCTTTACATTTTATACCTAGTTCGTATAAATGTATAAAAGTAAATGAAAAATGTATAACTGATTTTTTGAATTGCTTGTTCACTTTACCTGATGCTTCATAACTTTTTTCTAGGAGAAAAAAGGGCTAAAAAAATGTAACAATATGGAACATCCTTTCTTAAAATACTGAAATTCCAAAGTCGTATGCAGTTTTAAGGGCAAATGCATATTTTGCATATTTTTCCAGTTTCCGGTGCATATTTTCGGGAAATTTTCGTGCATATTTTCCGAGCTCTAGTTATTAGCGTGTCTCCACTAAAGATTGTTTTTTTCTGTACGTTATTTCGGCGTGTATCTATCAATGAATGGATTTTTCGGTACGTTATCACGGCGTGTCTCCACTAAAGATTGTTTTTTTTCTGTACGTTATTTCGGCGTGTATCTATCAATGAATGGCTTTCTGCTTTTTGTCCGCTAATTAGTGTATTTTTCGGTACGTTATTACGACGTGTCTCCACTAAAGATTGTTCTTTTCTGTACGTTATTTCGGCGTGTTTCTATCAATGAATGGCTTTCTGCTTTTTGTCCACTAATTAGTGGATTTTTCGGTACGTTATTACGACGTGTCTCCACTAAAGATTGTTTTTTTTCTGTACGTTATTTCGGCGTGTGTCTATCAATGAATGGTTTTTGCGGTACGTGATTCTGGCGTGTGTTCACTTGTTCTTCTTCGGTACGTTATTTCGGCATATGTCTATCAATGGATGGTTTTTGCGGAACGTAATTTTGGCGTGTGTCCACTATTGAATGGATGTGTTGGTAACGTTATCACGTCGTGCCTCCGCTAAAGATTTTTTTTTCTGTACGTTATTTCGGCGTGTGTCCACTACTGATTAATCCAGCAGAACGTCTCATGACGACCTCGAAATAAATTGTGGTCACTCAGATAAGAGTGATATAAGGGTTGCAGGAGGGGGGGTTGAATCCCCAGAGAAAATCAGGAGCGCCTCCTGTCGGCCCCTGATTGAGGCAATCTAAGTGATGAAGCGGGAGGCCAGCCCCTGATGAGTCACGCTCGCGTCGCTCCTCATTTCCGCGTGATGAGGGGAGGCGAAGGGCGGAGTCGCGACGGGGACTTCACGGAGCCTCCGGCGGTTCCGCGTCCTCTGGCGGAGGATCACACCCTCCGTGTCGTGTCACCATACCCTCCCTGTCGTGTCACACCCGCGCGTAACTTGTTCACACCCATTTGTCGCTTCGGCGACCATCTTTGTCGAGGCAAGATGTACACAATTACTACTACAGGGTAATTACTAGCAATGTTTTCCCAATGTTTATTATTCACAATCATTTTTGGTATGAAACAAAAGAGGCCTGTGGATGAGCGAATTCCACGATGATTTCGAACACTACGTTTATATTTGAATGACATATCCTACAAAAAACACGTTTTTAGTCCCTTTTTTTAAATGTAAATTTAATTTCGGATTCCTAGTTCCTTCAGGAATTTTCTACATATAAGGCAAAATAAACGTAAACCATCAATTTTGAGGGAGGGTTAAAAATTCCAGTAAAATTCATAATTTCTCCAATTTAAAAATTTTTTTCAATCAAAATTATAATTTTTTTAACCTATTTCATGTTTATCGTTCCAACCAATTTTATATTTCACATTACACTTGACGTTTTATACAAAATAATTTTAAAAATATGAAATTGATGTTTAAAAAACGATGAATTTTGTTGGATAAATATTATAAAATTAGTTAGGAAAAATTATGAATTTACTGGGAGAAGCTACAAAATAATGAACCGAAATCTGAATGACAAATCATTCATTGGCTCGAAAAATAATTCATTTTGTACTACGCTTAAATGACGTGTTAATGACATGCAATCCAGGTTGAACTGGGACGGAACATCACACCTTCATTCATCATGTATCTGCTTAAGAGAAGTCTCTAGTCCAAGAGTTGAGCCTAATTCACCTTAACAAGCGTAAAAATGACGTGCCTCATGTAGGGTCAATGAAATGGACTTCCCTTGTAGTCTCGTTTGTGATTGAAGTCGGGATTTCCCCTCCGCAGACCCGAAGAAAATGCGGACTTGAAAGAAAGGAGGTAAACGAGACTACGTGGTGTCACCTACGGGGCGGGAAGAAACTTGGCCCAGATTTTCGCTCCGACCTTCCTCCCCGTTTTCCCTCGTAACCTTCCTCGGAAAACTGAGGAGGACTTTTTTTTTGTTGATATCTTCCCTCCTCCCGACCCTTCCCCCCCTGGTTACCCTTCCCCCCCCCTGGTTACCCTTCCCGCCCCCCTGGATACCCTCGCTTCCCACGAGGCCCCACGGGAGCTCCCACTTTCACAACCGTTGACAGAACGTGCCTCCGAGTTATGTGATCCGAACCCCGAATTGGAACCGGAGCTCTTATCCCCCCCCCCCAACACACACACATATTTCTTCCTCACTACCGATGGTAGGACATTGTATTCAGTTTGTATTTATTTTTTTTATTTTTATTTTTTTTTGGTAATATTCTGGGTTGTTGTTCCGAGGAGTTCCCTTATAAATTTAAGGTGACAAACAGCAATGACGACCAATGATCCCCGAATTGGAACCGAAGCTCCCCACCCCCACGTCTTCCTCACTACCGATGATTGTTGTATTGAGTTTATAATTATTTTGTTTTTGCTTCCGAGTCTACCAAGGTAGTGGAAGCTTTGTTTTCACTTTTCAAGGTCGAAAAAAAAGTTCTCCAAAATCAAAATTTTCACTCGCGTTTTGCGTTTTAGACCTTGCTGAACAATTTTTGTTCCGTGTCTGTGTGTCTGTCTGTGTGTCAGTCATGAATTCCTTGTAACGCGCATAACTATACGAAGTTATTGTCCGATTTCTATGAAATTTTCAGGGATTGTGTGGATTAGGTTGTAGATGGTCTCCAATGAAGATCATCACCCCCGGGACTGATAGTAGCCGCTGCGTAAATGCCTTCCAATTACCCATTACAGGAAGAGTAATGGGTAATGAGAACCCATTCCCCATTACCACCATTCAATCAGTAAGTTGACCATCCTCCAATTCATAAGGGACCATCCTCCAATTCATAAGGGACCATCCTCCAATTCATAGGGGACATTCCCAAATTCCTTAGGGACCACTCTCTCGAATCATAGAGGACCGTCCCAACATCCAATTCGTTGGGGACCATCCTACAATTCATAAGGGACCGTTCCCAAATTCCTTGGGGACTAAACTACCAATTCATAAGGGACCATCCTACCATCCTAATCGTTGGGGATCATCCTCCAATTCATAGGGGATCATTCCAAAATTCCTTGGGGACTACCCTCGCAATTCAAAGGGCACCACCCTCCCGAATCATGGGGGACCGTCCACCATCCAATTCGTTGGGGACCATCCTTCAATTCAAAGGGGACCATCCTCCAATTTATAGGGGACCACCCTCCCGAATTGGATGATGGGACGGTCCCCTATGAATCGGGAGGGTAGTCCTCAAGGAATTTTGGAATGGTCCCCCTTGAATTGTAGGATGGTCCCCAACGAAATGGATGGTGGGATGGCCCCCTATGAATTGGGAGGATAGTCCCCTACGTATTGGATTATGGTCCCTTATGAATTGGAGGATGGTCAACTTTCTTGATTGACTGGTGGTAATGGGGAATGGGCTCCCATGACCCATTACTCTTCCTGTATGGGTAATTGGAAGGACCCATTACTTTTCCAACTACGAGTAATGGGGAAATTGGAAAAACCATTACCATTACAAGGAATTGCAAAAATTAATTGAAAATTCCATTCCCATTACAGGAATGGGTAATGGTAATGGCAATTACTTTGTTCCTAAAGTATTTGGAATTGCTAATGGGAATTGGAATTCCTATTTTAACAGCTCTGATTAAGGTAAATCTTGAAAAGTATCTGAGTTGCAACGTTTTTGTTGAAATTTCATGATGTGTACATACACCAACCAGAACTGAGATTTCGATTTTTCGGATCGAATGAGACCCATCCAGTGCACTTAGGACCGTTAGACACCTTGGAGACACGTGAATATTACGTGGACCCTCGCTCACCGAGTGGAGAGCCACTACTAGTGCAGGGTAGGACCACAGCCATAAGACATAATTCATATCAAAGTCCTGTTACAGTCACAATGAAGTTTTCTTGTATATACATCGTTAGTTAATATAATACTAGTATTGAAAAAGGTGAACTACTTCAAGCTTTTGAGTTGTGATCGAGGCTGTCTGGTTGGTTGCCAAGTCTTTGTGAGAATGCAGGGAGCAATGATAAATCAATAGTGTTAAGTATAGACTTGCCACGTAATGATTTCCACCTTGAGGAGGGATCGCCACAAGATCAGCTTTCTGTACGCACAAACAATGAATAATATCTTTTGCTCGGATACATTTCAGGCCACCTTCTAACTCAGCAAGATCGTGAGAAATTGAAGGCTTGCGAGAGCACAGGCGCCATTATTGGTAGAATGGCGATGTAATTCATAGGGGACCGTCTTGTGTGTATCGTGTCATGACTAGATCACAAATCTCGTATCAAAAATTGTTCAAAATGCGAGAATTTCGACTTAGGGAACTGAAATTTCGTTGACCTGCTAGATTCTAAGCGTCACTATTTTCGGTAGTGAGAAAGCAAAATGAATAAAATTTATTGAGAAAATTGAAATTGAAGAAATTGAAAAAAAAAACCTTGACTACATACACTACACCTACCTCGACGACCAAAATTCTTCTTTCTCTCATCCTTCATGCGGAAATTCCCTCGAGAAAAAAAAACGACACCAGCAGCAGCCCCAAGATCGCACCACGCAGCGAAACAGCGTTCGCTCCCCAAATATAAGCATAAATATTTTAATTGTAGTTTTCGGAGTCTATTATTCAATTTATTATTGTCGGTACATGTTCGGCAAATGCAACGTTGCCTTCATCAGCCTAAAAAGAAATTTTTTTTTAAATAAATAAATTAAATAAGTTATAAACTACAACTAGGTACTTAAATTTAAAAGAACAAAAAATATATAATACAGGTTATGTAAGTATATACTTAATGTACATTTTTACTATACTGCTGCATTGCAGCTTTGTCAATTATTTATTACTAATAATTTGTTACTATTAGTTCAACTGACCTTAGTAAAACGGTTTTGGGATCATCCCATGTGCCGTTTGTTTTTTTCCTTTCATTGTTTGTTAAGGAGCATAACGTTAATTTTTCAAATTTTGATCCGTAACCCTACAAATTCACATTTCATATTTGTCAAAAATAGTTGATGCTAACCAAGTAATCATTTCATATCATCATGAAAATAATGCCCACTACCTACCAATGAAGTATGATCTTCCTCATTCTCTCCCTCTCTCTTCATTCATTCACAGGCCGAACCTTCGAAGAGTTGATTGAATCCGAGGTAACTAATACCAGCTGAAATTATAGTTTGAAAATGTTGATGCATTTATGTGAGGAACTTGCTTAGTTGTTTTGCTTAGAATTGAGTTGAATGAAATTGCTACTGACTTGATGGAATGTTTTAGGTTTTCCAACTTAACTTTTTAGGCTGATGAAGGCAACGTTGCATTTGCCGAAACATGTACCGACTATAATAAATTGAATAATAGACTCCGAAAACTACATCGAAAACATGGTCACTCCATTCACCCATCAACGTAATATTTTAATTGTATAATTAAACAGGAGGTCGATTGTAATACGGCCAACTGTTTTAATCTTCGTCAATGCGCTTAATGTACAAAGGGAGGTCCAAGTTGAGGTATTGTGGACATTCTCCAGAAAGTACTTAGGATAGACTGTACGTCCTTCTCTCTAAGGGTCCTCTCGATGTTCTGTAAAAACCTGGTCCTCAGCTCCTTCAGGCTTCCAGTCGGCAGTTCCAGGCAGGATCCGCAGTTGGCCATCTCGAAAAGGAATTCCAGCTGAAGCACCCAGTTGTATCGGTAGTTTGAGCAGTGAGGAGAAAATTCCACAAGTCTCTCGAAACAGATACAGCTTAGCCTCGACCACCAGCCAATCATTTTGGCATTGTTTTCAATAAAAAATTGTCCGTCCCTCCGCCGTACGCGGCACTTACCTCATTTAGCATTGATGAATTTATGAAAATTGAATTGAATTGATGAAATTTGGTATGTAGGCTCCATTTGGGGTCTATTTGTGCCCCGATGATTTTGGTTGAAGTAGATCACTTCTCAGGGCCAACAAGTGAATTTTGAAATTTTGAAAACGCCCTAACTCAGGAAATTTTGATATAAAGGTAGGTATTGTTTTTCCATCAATTTAAGATAGTATAGAATTTTTCGAGACCACGCGGAGCCCTGTAGGACAAACCGTTCGCTCCCTACGAGAATTTAAGGGTTGTACTTACGATAAATCAGAAACACGAGTGTGAATCGCAAACAAGGCCTAATCCCCGTTCAAATGTTAGCTGACCGAATACGATCGATGTTTTTCTTCAAGTTGGTTAGTGGTAACAATGGCAAAGCCGTGTTCTTTGCAGACGAGTGATCTATATAGAAAAATAATAAACCTTTGTGTAATAATTTGCAGCGTTTTTCAAGTCTTGATTTCCATATAATAATAGGGGGTCTTCCATTAGGCAATCTGACCAGATGTTCAAGCCAATGAATCTAATTGGCTTTAATGAAACAGACCACATCTTTATTTTCAAGAATCGCTTCTATTTTCATATTGTTTCGGATTCGCCAACTTCCCCTTTCGTTTACTGCCCCTTAAATTTTCTCATGATCCCTCATACTACTCTTCAAATTTGAGCGAAATTGGGCTATTAGATCGTAGGTTGGTATTGTTGACTATTGGTCTCATGGAGCCGAAATTCATAGGGAACCGTCTCTGACCAAAACCCCAGAAACATTTAAAATCGGCCACTATCAAAGACTTGGTACAAAACTGAGTGAAAATTTGGATTTTGGATGACTGGAACTTTGGTGACCTGCACGGTTCAAAGCTTTCCTACGTTCAGTAGTGAGGGAGCAAAATGTGTTAAATAAAGACTCTTGCTACCGTCCTAATTGCGTCTGCCAGGTTGGGTATGCAGTATAGTTGCTCAGGATTAGTTCCCTCTAAGCTGATTGTAAGTTACCGAAACCAAATTGTGCTGTCGTGGCTTCCCAGAGTACAACGAAATCGGATTTACGATGTGAGCATGGGATTAAGGGTTGATCTCGATAGCTAGAGATTCTCTTCTCCATCGAAACCTTATCAGGAGTCTATATATAACATAATCGGTCGACCTTCAAATACATTAGCGAAATGGAGCGTTTCAGGGCCATTCATCAAGGATAATAGCCTCCTTTTAGCCCCCCTCCCTTTTCTACTCAAACATAACGAACCCAAATCCAAAATCCCATACCTCCCGTTTCAAAAGGGTTTTCAACGGGTTATCGACCTCCCTCAACCCTGATGAAGTCGTTACTCCGCCCGCATTTTCTCGATATTATCTGAATAATTTAAAAGGGAGGCCGAAGCCGTTGGTCTCCCAGACCCCTTTATGAGGTAAAGGGTTAATGGTTTGTTAATGCTTCCCTTCGAAGGGATTCCCCTTTTGTTCGGCAGATTAATGCGTCTGGATTGAGAATCTGTGACGTTTTGATGGCTGAATTGGCGACATTTTTCTATTCTATTATCAAATTCAATCACGCTAAAAAGACCGAATTTTTTTCCAGAAACTTCAAGGATTGATTCTTCAACAAAACTCAAAAAACCTGTGATGGGAGGGGGGAAGGGTCGCAAAAAAACAGTTGATACTCATACACGTCCTAAATTTAAAATTATAAATTAAATTAATACAAATTAAAATTATAAATTATAATATACCTACCTAATTATTATATTTATTTATAATAATTATTATATTTATTATATTACAATAAATTATAGGTTCATTCCCAACTCCAAATCAATGATCAGATCAATTTTTGATCAAATGTTATTAATTCAAATTCAATCAAAAGAAAATCACAACAACCTAATCAAGATCAAGATCAATGTAAAGAAAAAAGTCTGTTAATTGGGTGTGGTACATAGCATCCTCGTATCCATAACCCAATTGTATCCGATGCATAGTAGTTAATCTCAAAACATCAATCTCCAAGTACCTTGCACTACCATCATAGGCCAATCCGCCAATCCGTACGATCCCTGAAAATTTCATCGAAATCGGATTAGAAATGTAGTAGTTATGGCTGTGGCAAGGATTTCATGGCAGAATTATTGGTCGATTTGGGTGATTCCTGCGGCAATCAATCATTTTTTCAATTCCCTTGGTTGATGTACTAATGAATTTCAAAAATCCTTGAAAATTTCAAATTTAGGTGACAACGTTTTACTTGTTTGTACTTTTGAAATTAAACATGTAGCATGGATGTAGGGATCATAAAAAATTAGAAGAATGTCACAAGGAGCATGGAAATTCAATGATTATTTCCTGAAAAACTGGGGAAAACTCTGGGTGGGTGGCAATGTTGCTCCTTCAGACAGGGCGTGGGAAGGGGCAACCGAGCGCCTGTTCGTAAGAGATTTGACTAACCCGCAACGAGGAAGGAACTGCGACCGACTTAGACACCCTTTACTACATTTTAACTCTAATTGGACAATGCTGTCACTAGTGTCACTGAAAAACATCCCAGGAACTCCACAGCTGATCCAAAGTGTCACAGGACTAACCAAAATTAAATTTCAAATCTAAATTTAATGGACAGCGGTATTTTTTGTGTGTCATTAGAAGTCTACAAATAGAGTTATGAAAAGAAAATACCGAAAAATCGATGGACAATTTTTTTGACAACATCATTTTTGGACTAATAATAACTTTCAAAAAGATGGCTCAAAAAATGTATCAAATGGGACTTTTTCCAATCCATATTCTATTCTCTGGACTTCGTGATTTCTGAACTCAATCAGTACATGCTTAGCTGTTTCTTCCGGGTGCCCACACTCACTTGGGTAATTTTCCATCCGGCGGAATCGCGCTAGCTTGCTAGCAATGACAGCTCGGTACAATTAGCGTTAAGGAATTCATCAGGCTGAGAAAATTACAACATACCACCCTCTACTCGACGGATTAGGCAGGTTTTTCTAATTTCGCCACAATTGTACGCTGATTCGGACTCGTCGACAAAGATATCCAAGTTCTAATGAACTCTTCTCTCGCCCTCGTTTTGGTTTATTATTTTCAATAATGAACCTTTGGAATCGACCAAGAAAAAAAAAATTTTAACACCCCCTCAAAATTTGATGGTTTACGTTTCAAGGTACGTAGAATCCAAAAATCGAATAAAAATTTGGCCGTCCGTCCGCCGTACGCCGTACGCCGTACGCCGTACGCGGCACTTTTGCCACTTAGCATTGACCGATTTTGATGAAATTTGGTATGTAGGCTCCATTTGGGGTCTAGTTGTGCCCCGAAGCTTTTGGTTGATGTAGGTCACTCCTAAGGGTTCCAAAATCAATTTTGAAATTTTGAAAACGCTCTAACTCAAAAAATTTCGATATAAAGGTATTGTTTTTCCTTCAATTTAAGATTCTATAGAATTTTTAGAATTTTTTGAGACCACGCGGAGCTCTGTAAGACAAACCGTTCGTTCACTACGAAAATTTAAGTATTTATATTGAAATATATATATATATAAATCAGAACACGAGTGTGAATCGCAAAAGAGGCCTAATCTCCGTTAAAATTAGAGCAGACCGAAATGCAATCGATGGTTGGTGATTTTGATTTTTTTTGTTGATTTTTTTGATTTTTTTTGATTTTTTTTGATTTTTTTTCTTTTTTTTTTCCTTTTTCTTTTCATATTGGATGGTTGGTGATTTTGTAGACGAGTGATCTATATAGAAAATAATAAACCATTGTGTAATAATTTGCAGCGTTTTACAACCCGGCAACTCAATACCGCTCGCAACTTGAGAAAGTGTTCATTTATACAGCCAACTTGGAGGGAGTTGTTTTTTTATTGTTTTTTTTTTTATATAAGCTTCTACAAGCAGGCTTATTTTTTTCAACGTTTCCTCTTTACCTCGATTTCTCCTCTTATTTTCGGTTGTAAGGGCACTCTTTTGAAATTAAACCTTTCGCTTTCTCGGAACTCTCAACTCCGCAGGGCGAAGGAGGGAGGGCTTTAACGGTTATAGGGCTTTTATTGGTTGGGAGCTTCTCTCCTTTTCACCGTCTTATCGCTTTAATTAACGGAGTCGGAATTAAGAAAAAGAGAAGGAAGGAAAAGAGGGAGGGGAAAAGAAAAACAACTTTGTTTCGCTCAGAACAATACGAGTAAATAATGCTGGAGGGACGTGATATTGAGACGAGGGTAGGATTGGTTTGAAATCTTTGGATTTTATGGGAAGAGAATTGGAAACGTCGTACTTTGGTGTTGTTACTACTTCATTTACTGCATCTACTTCTGAGCGTCTTACCCTAAACTCATTTTGTCTAGGGAAAGCTCATCACCAGCCTTTATTGCCGGCAGGAGTCTTAATAGGGATAGTACATCGATATCGATAATATCGAAAGATCGATGTGTCGAGTGGTCTGATAACATCGTTTGATAAATTCGAAAACCGGAAAAAAGTCAAAACTCCAGACCGGATAACTTTATTGAATTTACTTGGAATTAGAAGAACACTTTATACGTTTCTTTCATCATTTTATACGTAATTACTGGACAACATTAGTGAAAATTTTATTTTTTGTATTTTTACTTACTATACAGGGTGTCACCCTAACTCGAGGACCAAACTTCAAGGATCGATTCTACAACTAATTTGCAAACTTTTTTGTCTTATGACATTTTTTTTTTAAACGCTTTAAAATTATACTTTTTTCACTTTTAAGATTTTGTTCGTGTTTTCGACCTTGAGCCATTAAAACGGCCATAACTCCCTCAATTTACTGGATAAACTCAAATATGAGTATACCGTTGGAAAGAACGTTAAATTTTCTATCAGTTCATCAGGACACAAAAGCTTTTTAAGCCTTTCGTATAAGTGAATAAATTGGTCAAAGTCAGAAATTTAAAACTTTCTCGAAAATCACAATTTTTCAGGCTGACTCATCTTATGTAATAAACAGCCGTATCGGCGGGCACTCAACGGAAAAAACTTGCCCAGAATCTCAGCTTTCCAAAGGTTTATCAATTTTTCTTTTTAACATTCAAATTAGAAGAGTAAATGAAGTTTGAATGCCCGAAAACGTGTGTTTTACAAGCAAATCCAGTGTTTTAAGCGGTTTCTGGTCCCCCTCGACCTCAAGATGGCTTGACGATTTTGGTATCATTTCCTATGTAATTTTCTACGCTGAATCAAATAGTGATACTTCCGAATGGTTCCGACTGCTAGAAAGTGGATTTTTTGAAGAAAACCTTCGTTTTTCGTACATAAAATACGCATTATTCGTCGATATAGTCGTGAGCATAAAGTAACACCTTTCTACTCAACAAAAACTTCAATCAACTAGAAATTCGGTGTTTTTATTGAGTTAAAAGGTGTTACTTCATGCTCACTACCACATTTAAGAATAATGCGTATTTTATGTACGAAAAACGAAGGTTTTCTTAAAAAAATCCACTTTCTAGCAATCGGAACCATTCGGAAGTATCACTATTTGATTCAGCGTAGAAAATTACATAGGAAATGATACCAAAATCGTCAAGCCATCTTGAGGTCGAGGGGGACCAGAAACCCTGGATTTGCTTGTAAAACACACGTTTTCGGGCATTCAAACTTCATTTACTCTTCTAATTTGAATGTTAAAAAGAAAAATTGATAAACCTTTGGAAAGCTGAGATTCTGGGCAAGTTTTTTCCGTTGAGTGCCCGCCGATACGGCTGTTTATTACATAAGATGAGTCAGCCTGAAAAATGGTGATTTTCGAGAAAGTTTTAAATTTCTGACTTTGACCAATTTATTCACTTATACGAGAGGCTTAAAAAGCTTTTGTGTCCTGATGAACTGATAGGAAATTTAACGTTCTTTCCAACGGTATACTCATATTTGAGTTTATCCAGTAAATTGAGGGAGTTATGGCCGTTTTAATGGCTCAAGGTCGAAAACACGAACAAAATCTTAAAAGTGAAAAAAGTATAATTTTAAAGCGTTTAAAAAAAAAATGTCATAAGACAAAAAAGTTTGCAAATTAGTTGTAGAATCGATCCTTGAAGTTTGGTCCTCGAGTTAGGGTGACACCCTGTATAGTTGCAAGATGCCCACCCCTCACTACCTTGAACTTTGAATGGTTGTAATATTCATTCTATTTTATTTTCATATTTCGTCGCTTAAGGGGCATCATGGCGTATCTCAATTTTTGCATTTTTCAGTTATACATCAATTTTGATTCAAAATTTCACGCCAAATCGCCTGGAGTGATCAGTTTTGCGAAAAAAACCGCTCAGTGCGCCACAATCGCCAGTTTTGCCATCATAGCATAGAGAGAGGAGATGTTTCTTGTTTACAGGGAAACGCTTTTCTTTGTCTCCTGAAAACTTGGGAAAATGAGATAATATCTCGTCTTTAGATAATATCTCATTTTCCCAACTTTTCAGGAGACAAAGAAAACAGTTTCCCTGTAAACAAATAATACCCCTGTAAAATAATATATGATAACATGATGCCCATTAAGCGAAGATTTTGTATTATTCTGAATTTTCCATAGCACTACCTCACTTCGCTCCCCTTATGTTATCTTTGAGTTATGCCTATTTTTCTGACTGCAGAAACTTTATTTTTATTTTATTTTTCGTGGTATAATGTAAGAGAAGACCAGCAGCATTGTATTCACGATTTTTCAAATAAACAGTCTAACAGTCTAACAATAGTAAAAAAAAATCTTTTCATGCTTGAAACAATAATTGAAATGTGACAGATATGGAATATCGAAATGACAAACGAAGTGTATGAAAAAGCGGAAAGAACGGAGTTGGTTAAAAAAAATCACGTTAGAAGAAAACATCCTCTTTTTATGAATGGAGGAAGAGCAGCAGGTTTTCTCCTTTGATTCAATTTAGTTGACAATTTAAATTAATTGTTTAAATTTTCAAAATTCAAATTTAAATTTGAAAATTTAATTAAATAAAATTTAAAAATTAAATTTTTCGGCTTTCAAAAACCATCAATGTTTCACCCTCCGATGTTATCGATATCGATGTTTTTCATGCGATGTTTCATCGATATCGCTAAGCATTATCGACATCCCTAAGTCTTAAGCAGCAGTAGTTTTTCAAAGCATTTTCTGCAGTGTTTAGCATACAAGGTGGCTTCCATGATGATGGAGTTCTCTCATATTCGCCCTTCCCTTTGTCCAGAAGGACGAGTGTTAGCTTCCAGCGCTTACGAATGAAATCACTCGCGATGAGATTGTGGAAAACCATTTTAATAAAAACGGAGTTGAGTAGAATGTTTATTTCCACGAAAATAATGAGTTACAAGTTGAATCGATTTCGACGGTTAGGTCATCATCAGTAACAAGCAATAACTTTTATTGCTGTAAAAGTTATTGCTTGTTACTGATGATGACCTAACCGTCGAAATCGATTTAACTTGTAACTCATTATTTTAGTGGAAATAGACAACATTCTACTCAACTCCGTTTTTATTCCAGCGCTTGCAGAGTACCCCATCTCTGAGGCAGAAATTGAATATTCTCGAGAGTAGCTTAGGGTAAAGCTCTGCTGAGATTTTGAGAACTTTGTCGATATTCCATCTGGTCCAGGTCTTCTGTTAATCTGATTCCTATGGATTGTTTCAATTCTTCCTATTTGAGTAACGGAAATTTTGAGTCGTCTATGCTGTGTCCTAATGTCATAGGTTTGTTGTTGAAGAATGCATGAATTTCCTGCATATGCTCCTTGTTATGTCGTCGTGTGAAGGCGATGGTCTTCACGTCGGCTGGTCGATTTCAATTGGTCCCTACTCAACGATGGTGAAGGATGGGACAGCAATTTCTGCCCGGCGCGTTACCGCCTACCGCATGCAGGAATTCAGCTCAGGTGCGTACCTCGGCGCGATTGCTCGCCAACCGGAGGGAGGCAGTACATTTACCTAGTTCCTAGTTGGGGGCAGACAACTTCCTAGGCGAAATGGGAGTGGAGGCTGACGCGATGTGGTTATTGCCTACCGAGACCTCCGAGGAACTTTGGGCTTCTAAGAGAAGGCGAGGAAGAGCGAGAAATAATCAAGTCAATTGTTGGAAGACGAATGCATGAATGTCTCCAGGTAAAGCCCTGAGTCCTCCTTTTATACTACTTTAACAAGGTAAAGGGAGAGTGGAGGAGGGTGACATCAAGTGACGTGTTTGTCCCCCGTACCTCACTCTACCTACCTGGCACGATGAGTCACTCAGGGTTTCCCTTGTGACCTTTATTGGAGAACTAACATATTCGAGTATATGAGTCATTACACTCCTCAATCATCGAACCGAATTTTCCTCTCAGGGACATCATCAAGGCCGCTGCAGTATAGAATTGGTAACCTAGACATATTTATTACTGTGACCATACATTATTGGGCGAAATTATTGTGAACAATTTTTGTTTGAAGAAATAATGATTCTATTTCCATGGAATTTATAGAGGGAATAACCAGCAAATACCTAGGGAATAATCTACAAAAATGTTACGAATTTAATCAAAATCGGACCCTGATTTTGGATATTAATGTGACAATAGTTGTGATCTCAATTCGAGTGAAATTTTATGTTGGAGACATTTTGTCGACTTTCTGCATAATTGCTTTTTTTACACTGGCTAATTGCAGTGTGTCGGAATTTTGTATTTTCGATTCTTAATTCAAATTTAGCACCCGTGAAACCGCCTTAAACAAGTAGTGTTCGCTTTTTTCAACCTGTTGAGAACATTTTGAGTGACGTCAACGGTTCGGACAGGAGGGCGCCGTGTAGATGGGCGAGGCGTGGGTGACGTCATGAGAGTTAGAAGAGGAGGATGACGTCATAACTTGGGATGTCTGTGTCGCTCGCTTTTAACCATCGGATGTCCCTCGTATGGCACCTTTCTCTCTGAGATCTATCAGCTGGAAAATTCAATTAAAACAGCTCTATTAACTATTTCAAGATAGTGTTTATATTACCCTTACTAAAAATTTTAATAACATTAATTAATGTGGACGAAAGGCTAATCTAGAGCATACTTTGAACATTTTGGTTGAAGTTCCCTTCAAGAATACTAACTCTAATTGAGGCATGTCAAAACGACGTATACGTGATGGTCGGGAGCTGCACAGCGAGGAAGGGAAGTAGAGGAAGGGTTTTTTGACTTTGATGAATTTACGACCTCAAAGGCCGGACATTACCGCACAGTAACTTGCCAGCTTTTGATTTACGCCCGTTGCCAATCAAGGAGGGCCCACCAGGGGATAATATCGTGCGACCTGCGATCCCATCGTACGTCCAGGGTCGTAACCCTAACCCTAGCCCTACGCCCTTGACGTTTAGGATGTCGTAAATAAAAGCGGGCCTTTAAACGAGGAAGTCGACGTGGAGGCTGGTGCCTCAAACCTGATAACACAACTCCACAAAAAAATTGATTTTGGGAATCTTACAGTATTATTCATATTTGTCGACATCGTCTCTATTCTAAGATCCTTATCGGTGACATACCTATATAGCATTTTCCACTTGAATTGAACCTTTTCCTAATTGAATTAAACCTTCTCCCAATACAATTGAACTTTTTTCCAAAATAATTTAATTTTTTAACCTAATAATAATAACCTAAATAATAATTTTTAACCTTTTTCTAAAATAATTAAACTTCTCAACAGAAGGGGATGTAATATGAAATAAATAAACAAGGTTTAATTATTTAAAAATTAATTTAAAAATAAAAAAATTTAAATTTAAAAAATTATAAATTTATAAAATTATAAAATTATAAATTTAAAAAATTTAATTTAAAAATTAATTTAAAAGGTTTAATTATTTTTGAAAAAAGTTAAATTGTATTGAGAAAAGGTTTAATGGGGGGTGCGCCTTGATTATTTTTTTTTAGATTTTTAATCGAAAGTAGACTACATCCTGAGAATTTTGGCACCAACCGCGACCTCCTAGCGTGAGTATATCTGTTTCTATGATTTTTCAAAGTTTCGACCGTTTATGACGTCACTCGCCCCTCTCGCCTGGGCGGGACCCCCCAGCCCACTGTGACGTCATAAACGGTCGAAACTTTAAAAATTCAGAGGAAAAGATTTACACACGCTAGAAGGTCGCGGTTGGTACCAAAATTCTCAGAATGAGGTCTACCTGAGATTTAAAATAACAATAAACAGTTTTTCCGACACAGGCGCACACCCTATTGTATTGGGAAAAGGTTTAATTCAAATGGAAAATGCTATATTATAGTCAATTCTATATTATAAATCAATATTATATCAAATCTAGGTATATTATATTTGTAGCCGTCCCCACAGATAGTCTAGACCTATCCCGAGTAGGGATCGTCATACTAAGCACCCTGGAAGAAGAGTGTGAGGGCTCTGGGTTCTCCCTAGATACTTCTTCAATCGTGAGTCGGGTTCAGGACGAGCCAGTGAACTGACCGCAAAGGGAGTTTCGGCGGTCTAGAGCTATGTAATCGATTTATAATCCGTTTTGAACCAAGTTATTGTAGAATACAATACGCGAATAGAATACAATATATATTTCTTTATACGCGAGTGATTTATGATCCTGACAACCAACTGGAAGAAGAGGAAATACCGGAGAATGGAATAAGAGTTATCCCTTCTCCATCATATTCATACATACCATACACGCAGTTTTGACTTACTTGCTTTACCTTCATGCAGGCTTAATGAAGCCCGAAATTCGATAGGGTGGTGGTGCTGTAAATTTTATAATGTTCTCCCAATGAGGGCTTGGGAAGTGAGCACAAATTTCATACCCTTTACAAGAATGTGCAAATCTATCCTCGTATCTATGGCACCATGAATATTTTTGTAAAATTAGTACCTTCTAAAAACTCGACTTGACGTGGTACTATGTATTTATTTGTAATTTTAGTATTAGGAATACGAGTAATATTTATTTGAAACCGAAGAATATTGTTTAAAAGTACTCGCGCTCGTTCATGATTTAACTTAGGTGGAACTCAGTGATGCAAACTCTGTGATTAATTTGTTAAGTAAATACTCGGCGATATTGGTAAATAGTCCCCTTTTAATTCTTCTTCTAGTCATTCTTGTGTTGTTTTAGTCCTGGTCTGTTTTATGTTGTATGTATGTTACCTATATGTAAGTTTATCTCCAGGCTGGGCCACGTGACGTACGGGCTTAGGCTACTGCCGTTTTATTCATCTCCGCAGGGTTGCACTTCAGAGTACTTTACCTTAATAATATTGCTAACATTCGTTACAATTTTTTATTTCAATTTATTTAGGTACTCATTTTGCTTCGTCTCACCAAAGGTATACATTTAAGACTTTTTTATTATTATGACTTGTCAATGAACACTGTGTACTACGACAAATAAATCCTCATTCATTCAAAATATGAGAGCTAGTAGTTAGGAAGAGATGGGGAGGTTCGGGACACCCATTGTTTCTACCAAACCAGTCGCCTTCATCCACAGCTCGTTGGCTACATTTCAACTATTACAAGGTCTTGGAGGTTGGTAACACTTCAGGAACCGCCATTCCTGGAAGGTTATGTTGCTTCCGAGTCTACCTAGGTAGCGGGAGCTTTGTTTTCACTCTTCAATGTTGCGAAAAAATGTTCTCCAAAATCAAAATTTCCACTTTTGTTTCACGTTTCAGACTTTCCTGAACTTGGATGGATGCTCTATTATTTGAGTTGCCAAGGAAAGTCCTTGTAAGGCAATAAAGAGAGGGGGAGTCCCTTGCAGGAAGACGTAGCTTCTGACAGATGCCACTGCGCATGTGCAAACGTATGCTACATTTCCCATCTAATTTCAAATTTCGATGAAATTTTCAGTGATCATGCGGGTCGGGGTGGAGATGGTCTCCTACGAAATTCATGGCCCCGAAATTGAAAGTATTTTATGCCCATGCGCAAACGTGAAATCCTTGTAACCGCCATAACTTCTACATTTTCCATCCGATTTCGAAGAAATATTCAGAGATTGTGCGAGTTGACGTGCAGATGGTCCCCTATGAGGGTAGTGGAAGGTTCTTAATGATTGATGTTTTGAGATTAACTACTACGCATCGGATCATCATGCTATCGGGTTACGAGGAAGCTATGTGCCACACCCACTTGTTTTATATTTGTAGAGAACCTATTTTGCATCTCCCAATGTACAGTTTTCGCTCTTTCATCTTTTTTCATGAGTTTTTTTTTCATTTTTTGTGTTGGTTATAAGTAGACGATTGTTTCTGCACTATAAATGTTAATATATTATTATTAGCCGAATTATGGCGAATTGATGGCAGTCACTTTTAAGATGTGAAAATTAAGGGCTGAAATTGTCAAAAGTGCTGTAGTTCAAAAACTCTCGAAATAAGGGTATTGTTTTTTCAACAATTTCATACAGTATCGAGTTTTTAGAATCGATTGAGACCACTCAGAGCTCTGTGGGACAAACCGATCGCACCCTTCGAGCACTTAAGGATCGGGCTTACGATAAATCAGAATCGCAAGTGTGAATCACAGTTGAAATTTTAGCTAACAAAAATGCTAAAATAAATGTTAATATGTTATTATTAGCCGAATTATGCATAATTCCATTTAGAGGGTTATGACTGACGAAGTTTTGAGGAATGGAAGGAATGATAATGTTGGTATGCTAACGTGTAACTACCAAGGCACTCAGAGGATAATGAACGTAGAGATGCATGAAGTAACAATTATCACCGGTGTTTCGGTGTATGCAATAACGTCACCCTTGAGGTAGGTCCAAAGCTCGACTCACCGTATTCCAGCTCTGAAACCATCTCGAGCCCTCAAAAAGCCCTTAATTAAGAACGGGGGACCTATTCGTCCGGCCATTTGCGCCCTTGAAGGGCACCGAGTTAGCCTGGAAGCCTGAGAGCCCAGAATATGGCCCTTCGTAGAGATGCCTTTGAGGGCTGTGAAAGTCTGAGGTCTTTCCGAAAAGGAAATAGCTCTACAGCAGCTTTAAGACCTCTTCACATTCCTTCCACCTGCAGCATTCAACCCTCCAAATCCTCATAACTTTGCCCGAGGTTCAAGAATACAAGAGTTTCAGTTATGCAATATGACTCAAGTGCCCAATGAACGAATTTTTGAAAAAATCTACCTCATTGGGAGAGCAGTTTAGCCTTGAAGAACATTTTTTCTTTGAAAATTTTTGAATGCCTCAAGTAAACTACTTTTTAGCAACTTAGTTTTGACATACTATTGAGATTTCGTTATTATAAAACTTAGGTACTTAATTTTTATTGATATAAATTCTCTATTGGCATTAGTTTTCACCTTACAGTTTGTTACATTGTCTTGTAGCTCACGTCAAACATAATACTCGTAACTACACTCAGATCCTATGTCTGTAAAAAACTCGAAAATATTATTAGTTATGTTGGGTTCCTCCACCCAAAGATGACCTTCCTCTTCGTCGGATTTGCAAAGGAACAACACTTCAGAATTGTAAACTAATTTTATTACCTAAAGAAACGGAACTATTTCAGGAACTGAACTCGAGTTAGCGATACTCCCCGTCTGACAGCGTTTACTACAAATTTGATATCAAAATGATCACAAGGAAACCTCGAACGTTCACACTCAGTCGAGCTACACAATAACTACTCGAAAAGAACTAGAGGAGGGCTCAGCAGGTGCCCCCTCTCCTCTAAATAGTTTCAAAACCTGTCGCGAGGGGATTTGTGAGCAGCTTTTGATGACAGTACCTACTGTGTTTCTCGAGTTTAAAATAATAACCATTGTTTAAAATAACAATGTCAGTGAATCTGATGATGATGCAAGTAAAATCTGATGAAAATAATAATGCAAGTAAAATGGTAAATGTGCAATTAGGTTCAATCAGGGTTTCCAGGTCACATATTAAACACTTCTAAATTTTGAGAAATTATTTAAACATTTAAATTAAATGGGTTGGTCACCAATTACCTGCTTCTTACTTCTCTGTGTTGAGTTCACGAACAATTTCGAATTGAGTTTTATGTCACTCAGTTGTTGTAGTGTGCAAGGCAGGCTGTTTTGAATGCAGCTATGCTCCTGCACTTATTGCAAACAAGAAAAAATTGCCAAGTGGCAAAAAAAACTTCGATTGTAGTGAGAATAAGTTTAAAAAGAAAACCTACTTTCTACTACATGAACTAGTGGACTGTATTCGCTATGATTTTGACTAGAATGATATTGCAAATTGTTACCAAAATTTACCTGGACTAGGGTGGAATGGAAAAAGTACAACTGAGTTCCACAACACGTTAATTTATTGGTAAATGATGCTGTTGATGCATGTGAGAGTAGGAACAACTTGTGTGTAATAGAAACCTACCTAAAGTGGCCACTGGATTGAGTGAGGAAATACCTACACTCAAGGTATCAAGAAAAATAAATAGGTATTAAAGAGATGTGGTATTAAGTATGCAGAATTTTCCCCTGAACCCCCTTGAATGTTCATAGGTAGGTAGGATGAATCAGTGGTGTGGCAGGTGAAGATATTGAAGTGATGGCCCAAGAGTTGTAATCACCAGAAAGTATTATGAAAAGCTTGTCAGCCTTACCAGTGACCCAAGGAGATACTCAAAACAGTGACTGCACAGCTAGACACTGGAGAAAACATCAAGGCTGGAGATAGGTGTAGGCCAGACCAGGTGTTGTAGTCCAAGGGCACCAGTTTTTTGCAGAATCCAACTTCTCTCTTGTGTTTTCCGTAAATCAGAAGGCGTGACCGACGATTATAATGCGGAACTTGAGGTAGAAGACTAATGAGAGGGCGGATGTTTGTGGATAACTCCAAGAAATTCGTTGGGAGTTCCAGGAAAAACGTTACTCAAATGGCGGACAAGACGAGACAGACTGAACAAAGGAACCAGGGCGTGACGTCACAACAGCCTGTTGCTTGTGGAGAGGCACTGACACACCAGCACAAATTTCACTGATTTTATCAACTAATGTTGTATTGAATAAGAAAAATACAAAATAATAATAACTAGATGGGTACAACCCAGTATTTAACGCTGTAATTATTTTAAATTAAACAACAATGTAACAAAAAGCATGCTCAGGTTGGCACTACTGCAAATGCAGGTAGTATTTCAGTTGGCAGGCTACCTATTGATTGCGAGGTAACACTGCTCAAAAAAGGTAAACAAGGATTCAGATGGAAAATGTGGAAAATAGGAGAAAAATATAAGTTTTACAGGAGGAAAAGGGTTTTATTAGTGCATCTAGTGCGGGAAATGGAAATTTTGGTTGAAGTGGAAAAGGAAAAGGTGGTGAATTAGCGGAACTGTATTTTATGTCACTGATGCGGCGGAAAACCATTGCGAATTTTGCAGTGAAGTAGGTAAGTCTGAACAGTTGTACTTCCCTTGTTTTATCCAACAACCAAATACGACGCTTCACTTGTAAGTTCTTTCTATTTCAAAATGAATTTTAGTGAAGTTTGAGCGAGATAGGCAAACAAAGCTGTGTTTATCGAATTAATTAGATAACTGTTGTGTTCTGCGTGTATTCGAGTGAGGGGTCCTCTCGATGCGCTGAATTGTAAACTAGCGTGAACCCTACTCAACGGAGAGATTGATCCCTAAGCTTATGGCTTTGGCACGACATCCGCGGCGCCTCGCGGCCGACCGTCCAGATAAGTGCTTGAAGTAGCTATCTGCAAACCTCGGCGTCTGGACCTAGACCTACAGGCGGGAGGTGGAACATTTACCTAATGAAGCCTAGTGTTCTGAAGAGGTCCCTAAGGGGAGATGGAGGTTTGGCGCCTTTATGGGGCAAACCGTTCCCTCTGAGGAACTGGGCTGTAGGTACCTAAGACAAGAAATGATAAGTCGGATTGAATAGGTACGAATGCATGTAGGAAGACTCCTGAGTGCGGCTTTTATACTCAAGCTATTATGGTGAGGGGAGAGTGGAAAAGAGGTGACGTCAGATGACGTGTTCTTTCCCTCATGACTCATGCCACTCTGGGTTTTCCTAAACGTCACTTTATTGGAGAACTAACGAACATAGATGTATGACATCACAATAACAATTAATTATCGTGATTTGAGATGTACTTCACGTGCCTCCATTATGTCCAGATAATAGTCGTTTTAATGTATACCAATGCAGCAATATTGTATTCTTTGAAATCGGGAAAGGACTTCATGTCTTTGTGGAGCCATTAAACCTGGACATCAGTAGATGTCACAGCATCTCCCAACGTTACATAGAGAAGGAATGATCATCAGCATCCATGACATGGATACTTGATACCATGCTTCGGTGACCATGGATAGCTCTTGATTTTCTTGAGGGTTCTCTTCCATGTTGGTAGGAGGAGGACAACATTTTGATCTTCCTTCAGTGTTCTTTGCTGGCCTTTGTTTAACCTTTGTTTAATAATTTGCAACGTTTTTGGATTCCACGTACCTTAAAACGTGAACCATCAAATTTTGAGAGAGGGGTTAAAAACAATTGTTTCTTTCCCAATTCCGAAGGTACATTATTGAAAATAATGAAACAAAAAGTAGGGCTGCAAGTTTAGTCCCTCTTCAAGAAGAAAAAAGCTGAGATTTTGATTAAACTCAGGAAAATGTACTGGCTGATGAGCCGATGGTCAATGTTGTGTGACGGAGCACCAGTTACTCAGTCACCTGATTCATGATTCGATGGAGCGATTCTTCCTCTCTATCGAATCGCGACTCAGGGATAGCTCTCCACTCTAATTCCAGACACCGCTCTGTAAGTACATTACTTTCATACTAGATCACTTCCCTTACCCTCGTGGTTCAAATCCGAAGATATAATAGGTAAACTCTATTTATACTTCTTCCCCCCTCACATATAGATACAAGCCTCATTGATTATGGGATAATATATCTATTTATCTTTCCTAATTCAATTTGTATCTTTCATTCATCATCCCTAGTCCTAGGTTGATCTCCAACAAGGAATAGGTATTCAAACGAAACGTATTGTTCTCAAGGGGTAAAATATAGCAACGATTAAATTATTCTCATTAATTAATCAAATTACCCAGATCCCCTAGAACAATACTGTTTCAATTGTCAGTCCAAAATAAGCTCATTCTGTGGGGGTGCACGGCCCAGACCAACCGAGACATAATATTCCAGAATAATGCCTTGCGATGCTGCGTTGATGCATAGAGATACTTTAGAAATGACAGACTTCACTACGAGCTGCAGATTGAATCGATCAATGAGGTCATTCGCAGCCAAGCCTTGAATCACCTTTTTGAGGATGTCGTCCAGCTTCTCAACACAGATGATTTGCCTAGAAGACTTAAGAGAACCAAGCTACATGATCTAATTCACTCACTGTGAACATCATCAAGTCCAAGATTCAGAACAATGGGAACTAAATGAAGTTTCTTAGTTCACTTAACGTAGAAACTACGTATCAGAAATTGCTGCTTATTTGTTGTAACTTAGTGCAATCAAACAAGTAAACAAAGGTTTAATTTTCCTTGGCTTGTGTGCAGATTTACATACTGAGCTTTCACATACCAACGGTGATGGAATCAGTCAAATAACGTTGAAAATGACGTGGAATCCCATCCCTAATTCGTCGAACCTGCCCGAGGCCCAACGAACCAGAAAACCTTGATTTCCATGAGCGAACCACGGTTTTTAGCATTCAAACGTATTTTTCACCCCTAATTAGCGGAGTAAAATTAAAACAAATCATACCACTAGAAAGCTGAAATCTTTGCGCAGTTTTTGATGTAGAGGTACGTGAAAAATCATGTGGAAGTAAAACCTTCACAATCAAAAGAAAAAGTACAAATTTTGACAATTTTACAAAAATGACTTTTTGAGTTGATTTTTCACCCATCACGACCTTACACAAATTTTTGTATAACCACTAGAAATATGGCAAATTTAACGCCCTATCCAACGGTGTAATTAGATTTTGAATCGCTCGTAAATTAAGCTAGTTATGGTCATTTTTATGGCTTAAGTTCGAAAACACGAAAAAATATAAAAATTAAAATAACTCAGAAATTAAGCGTCTAACGAAAAATTGCTAAGAGACACTTCCTTAGTAAAATTAGTTGTAGAATCGACTCCCGAAGTTTTTCGGTCCTTAACATGGGACACCCTGTATTTGGCTATGCACCAATGAATTATCGATAAAATCGTATTTATTGCATCTCCTTCGTTACCAAATATCTGAGTAATAATTGAAAATGGTGTTTCATTCATTTCTATGTTTGTTTCAGGAGGACGGTGTCCCAAGCCCCTTCGCCGCCTTCCCCTTCGCCTTCGCCACCTTCCCAAACAGCCACCTCGTCGCCCCCCAGGTGAGATAATCTTGTTTATTATGTTTTTTATTACAACTCATTTGTTTAGAATTTATTTTATTTATTTTTTACAATACAATATGTAGGTTTAGAGAATGGGCAACCTACCTGGGGTTCTAGCATGGCACATGCTTTAGCCTTGGACTTGCTATAGCTTTTCCGAATCAAGTTGAAGGTTTTCCAAGACAAAGGGTCTGTTCGGAGAGGCAGTCCTGAACGGTTCGGAGGGGTCCAATCTCCTCTATCCCCTCCCCTTTTCAGCTCCGGTTTGGTTCCGAACTGACTCTCCGAACAGACCCAAAATGAAGGTTTTCCATTTCAAAATAAAGATTTTCATTTCAAAATAAATTAAATTAATGAATTAAATAAATTTTAATAAAGGCTTTTTACTTTAAAGGTTTCTCGTTTCAAATCGTCTTTTGTTCTTTGGAATATTTCCGGTTGACACCTGTTCGTCGACGAGATCGGACTCCTTCCAAATCGATACCTTAAAGCACAAAAGCGCTATGTTTAAAAGTGGAATTTTGAGAAAAGCGCAAAAGAAAGTTTCACCAGTGCACAAACCCTAAAATAATGGCTTATTACACTAAACTCTAATTTCTTCAAGAAATTTTCAAGCTATAAGTAATCGTGAAGAAGGTCATTAATAATTTTGTTGAATTTTTTTAATTTGTCTAGATTTTTGCAACGCAGCAAGATTGAAACGTTAGGAGGGACAAAGGGGGAGAATCGATTGCTAGAATTAAGTACATAGAGAAGGGATGCATACGCGCTATAAGGATTACATGAAGAAGGAATGCTCGCGTGTTGCAGAAATCTCCCTGGTCATTCATAAGGAATAGGATGTCAAACTCGAAAGGGAATGCCTGTTCGAAAGGGCATCTGCAGCTTTTGGATAACGATGTTATTCCTGGTGGGTAATTTCTATCCAAATGAACTTAGTTTGTTAACCTTGAGGATAATATTATATTTGGAAGCCGTTTGAATAAGCCGTGTTATTTACAGACGGGTGAGCTCTAAGGCAAACTAACCGTTGTGTAATAATTTACACTTTTTTTTATCTTCGAGTAGACTTAAACTCGTCATAAATTGTCAAAAATAAACATGTTTGTTGTGTAATAATCTGCAGTTTTTCACTATCTACCCCAACTTCCCTTCAATTCATAGGGGACACCCTCCTCCTTTCAATTCGTGGTGAACCCAACTTCCCTGCAATGGGGTAGTTGCATGATATTTTTTTGAATTTTTTCTGTTTAGAGAATCTCTATTGAAGTACGAATCTGCAAATAAAACTCCCGGAAACGCTTCCAAAAAATTTAGAGATTTTTTCGAAAAACGGGATTTCGGATTCAGGCGGGAAAACCTACACACGGCTTGGACACTGCGGGGTGGGGGCCACGTCACGGGTGTGAAGGGGGCCAAGAGACCCCTTCCTTTGCCCGGGGGGGTCCTTTGATAGCAACCCTCTGTTGGGTTTGTTTACATTCGTTTGTGGCAATAAAATTGGAGAATCACACTTTGTGGTGCTTTCATACTGAATTTTGCTAGCTGTGCAATCGAAACATGTTGCATCAAAAATTTTGTTTCCTACTGGCATTTCCTCCACTGTGACTTAAACCTCATATGGTTGTGAAGAAATGCGGTGTTCTGGTGTTACTGGAGCCACAACCTCGCAAATTTGCTAGATTCTTCTAAGTTGGACATAACCAACATCGTTTTATTCAACAATTTACAAACACTCATTGGTACTACGTTGTACAGGATAATGACACTACAATGAAACTTCCAATAAATGAGCAACCATTTGGATGAAGAAGTACTACACACAAGAAATCACAATTACAACTGACCTTTTGCTATAAAAGTGTCAACTTACCTCACATTGGCTCCTTTTATTTCGGCGCTGACGAACTTGTTGTTATTGACGTAAAAATCGTACAACATGCCAATATTTATGTACGGGATATTTTCCAGGGAAGCTACCTCGAAACTCTAGTCGATGGCTCTCCTTTTTGGCATATTGACATTTTATTTCAATACTTTGGCAAATAAACGAAAAAAAAAGTTACGGTTGTTTTTCTGATGATTTCTACTTACAGCCAAGTTGTTCCTATCGAACTTTATCTTCGTCATTCGCGTTCGTAGAAAAATCGTTCACCATTCGTTGGAAAGCCCTACATTTACGCATAAATGATATACTGCCAAAACCGTTGTACTTACGGGAGAAAATGAGATATACCTACCCCTGAGTTAAAATAACTATCAACAACATTCGAAAGCAGATTATTGGGTAGCGGGAAAAGTGAAGACAAGTGTTGCAGACTCGTATGCAAGCGTTTATTAAAAGCTTCTTGAAACTTTACAGTGAACATTATCTTTTCCAAACCAATCAACTAATAAATTATGGTACTTACCTAAATACTGGTGTAAACTATAACAACTAACAACTGTAACAACTCGGACCACACTACGAGAAAGGCCCACCCGAAAAACTGATAACGTGATAACTACGACAGCAACGGGGTTAATCGAAGTACCCCGCGCCGATGTGCCCCCCGGGCATCGGCAAAACAGCCAAAATTATGCTTCAAAATTTTCAATTTAAACGATTAATTCAAACATAAAAAACCTGAAAAATATATTTCAAAGTTTTTTTAATCATCACCATCATTTTGCAAGTACATTTCAATGTTTCTGACTCGAATTGTCCTCGATTGCAGTGATCTCAACGCACTCTATTGTGAGATTCTCGTTTAGGGATGACGTAAGAGGTGTGGCCCGCCAACACTAAAAAGGATGGTACTTCTTTATTGAAATACGGCTAAACTAAATGGAATTTCGAACTGAAAACTGGTCCATATTCGTTTTTAAGTGCGCTAAATTCGAATCTGAAGTCAAAAACACGAAATTCCGACCCATGCAACTACCCCATTCATACGCATCGGAAATCTGTGTTCTTTGCAGGGTGGTCTTCACAGCAAACAATAAACCGATTTGTAATAATTTGCAGCGTGTTTTTGTTTCTTTGAGTGGACTTCGTCATTGTTGTGTAATAATCTTCACTTTTCCACTATCCACACAAACTTCCCTCCAATTCATAGGGGACGCCATCCTCCTCCTTTCAATTCGTGGGGGACCCAACTTCCCTCCGATTCTCACCCATCGGAAATCTGTGATCTTTACAGTAAACAATAAGCCGTTGTGTAATAATCTGTTCTTTTTTCACTTCCCTCCAATTCATAGGGGACGCACTCTCCTTAATTTAAGTTGGTTAATTCGAAGGGTTGATTGTTACAGCGTGCTCGACTCGGGGGTGTACAGCAGGTCGTCCGGCCCGAGCAGCGAAGCGCCCTCGACATGCTCGACGACGGCCGGCTCGACGATGGCGGGCGGCTCCCCGCAGTCGTCCAACGCCTCCGGCGGGTCGGCGGCTCTCGGGTCGTCGTCGCTGGGGACGACGCTCATTCAGGCGCCGCCCGTCGTCCGCTCGATGAGCGAAGACCCGTCGCTGGGCGTCGGCGTCGCTCAGCAGGAGGCCGTCGCTCACCGGAAAATCCTCCTTCAGCATCAGCAGTCCCTCCCCGTCACACAGGCGGAGGTCGTATCCAACCAACAGCGTGCCTTCAACAGGTCCAACAGCCGATCCGACATCATCAAACAGTGAGTTTCATTCTTATTTAAAAATGGTAATAACTGTTTCAAACCATTTTTCATTAATATCATCACGATGTGGGTAGTTTTATCTAACTATCTATAGGTAGTACTTCAGTGTTATAGAGAAGTAGAGATATATGAGGTTTCATCAACGAGATTCTCCATAGTATTTTACCTTCTAGTTAAACCATTTCTGCATTGATTCAAACTTTTTTTTACTTCAAATTAAACCTTTTTATCTTTCTTTCAAACCTTTTTAACTTTCATTTAAACCTTTTTCATTTTCATTAAAAAATTTTTACATTGAATCAAACCTTCTTTGATTCCCAAGTATCAAAATAAATTTTTGAACAGAATGAACACATGAGAACTTTATTTCACACACAAGAAACAACAGGAACACAGGAAGAAATGTGATGGTGTCAATGTTATGGTTGGCCATTCACAGCAAGACCACATTGACTGTGTTTTCCTGTGTTCCTTGTGTGTGAAGTTTTCTTGTGGTCATTCTGTTCAGAAACTTATTTTCCTACTTGGGAATCGAAGAAGGTTTAATCCAATGTGAATAATGTTTAAATGAAAACGAAAAAGGGTTAATGAAAGAAAAAAAATTATAATGAAAGTGAAAAAGGTTTATAGCATTTCCAAGTCAAATTCAACCTTTTCCAAGTCAAGTCCAACCTTTTCCAACTTAAATTCTTTTTTAATAAAACATGATTTTGTTTTAGCTATAGAGACAAGCAGAAAAGCATTTGGTAGCACATTTAGGGCTTGTGCGTATTTTTCGTCATTTCCTTAATAATGGTGGAAAGGTTGAATTTGTTTTGGAAAAGGATGAATTTGACTTGGAAAAGGTTGAATTTGACTTACGAAAGGTTGAATTTGACTAACGAAAGGTTGGATTTGACTAGGAAAACGTTGAATTTGACTTAGAAAAGGTTGAATTTGACTTGGAAAAGGTTGAATTTGACTTGGAAAAGGTTGAATTTGACTAACGAAAGGTTGGATTTGACTAGGAAAACGTTGAATTTGACTTGGAAATGCTACAAATGAAAGTAAAAAAACGTTAAATGAAAGTGAAAGAGTTTTAAATCAATGCAAAAAAGTTAACTTAAATTAAAGTATTAACTTAGAGGTAAAATACTCTCGTACTGGATGGCTGCACATAAGATGTCAAAACGCTTGGACTTAGCACCTCAAATACAACAAAAAAAATACCTCTTGAACCATGTCCGATTCTCACGAAAAGTTACCAAAAATTGCAGAATCAACAAGGGTGAAGTGGGGTAAGTGCGTAGCAAAAAACGCATAGTGGCACTTCTACGGTCTGTCAATTCCAAATAAGTTAATATTTTTTTCTTAAACAAAAACCATCGGAACCAATTGCTAATCCTGAATTCAACGTGACATAAATTAATTTTCTATCTCCACCTCAAGTGAAAAAAATTGACCTTTCCTAAAAGCCTTTCAAAAACGCACTTTCATGGGGTAAGTGCGCTTCTACCATGGGGTAAGTGCGTTCAACGTATTTTCTAAGAAAACTTGTTCATTTGAATCTTCCAGATGTTCAGATAATAAAGAAAATCCAACATTTCCTCTGAACAATGTCAAATTCAATTGGTTAAATTCCAAAATAAGTCCCAGATACTTAGGAATAAAATAAACTGGATTGATCAAGCTCATGGTGCTACCTAGATGGTTAGATTATACAATTTATAATCTAGCATTTAATGCTTGCATACGAGTCTGCAACACATTGGGACATTTTCATGTCAACCACTACACAACAAGGTAGTGAAGTAAGGTTCTTAGTTCATGTACCCAAGCATCGAAATAAGAAAACAGTTGATTGTTCTCTACGCAACACAGTGAGTCTATTTTGTTTATAGGTCGCGTAAGCAAGTTTTCGTGACGATTTTTCAGTTTATGTGCCAAAGCAAAGACATGAAAATGTCAATAATCCATTAAAACCCTTTTCTTCACGGAACAAAAATCGTTTTCATTAAATTATGTCCTGCAAAACTTGTACTCCAGAGGCATTCAAGTGCTTTTTAAAGTCATTCAATGATTCTTCAGACTCTTCGTCGTTGCTTTGGTCATGCTGTTCAGGGCATCCAAAAGGTCGGGCTTGCTGTAAGCCGTAGCCTTTTGAGTTTTTCTAATATAATATATTATGTACGTGGCATTCTGGAAAGAAATACATCACAAGGTCATGCATCATACATAATTGAATTAAGATAAGGTCCGAAAATGCTCCCTAGGCTAGAAAACGCACTTCCCCCATGCTGGGAAAACGCACTTCCCCCGATCCCTCCAAACCACGGGGGAAGTGCGTTTTGTGAAAATCAAGAGTAATTTTCCACCTTTATCCAATTATTTTGACGAAAATACAAACTACATCATACGAGTAAACTATTACAAAAAAAAAAAATTCAGAGAAATTCACGGATTTTACCCATTTAATTTTACTTGAAAGTGCTTAACTGTAAACTCGGCTTCACACTGTGAAGTTCACAGTAAAAATGACTAGGGATGGCAACGATATATCGATATGTGAAATATATCGATGTATTACGTTTGATATATCGATATATTTATATCGATATCGAGTACCGATATTATCGGTCAATATCGATATATTTACCGATATATTGCAACCTGTTTTCAAGTTGAAAAAAAAAAAATTTTTTTTGTAAAAATTAAATCTTGAAATGAATGGACGAGAAGAGACGCCTATACCTGTAAAACATCAAGTAATTTTATTCCAAATTTTTTTCTAGTTTGTAGGTACCTAGTGATGAATTGTTTACAGACTGATGACTTCAGCTCAGGCATGATTGTGTACATAGTTTACACCTATAGGTGATTTTCCCTTAGGAAGACAGCTGATGACGTCCGCGACGCCAGGAATGGCGGTTGGACGAAAATCCAACCTGAAATGGTTGTTTACTTTACTTTTTTTTACTACTCTAGTTTACACCTACAGTTGCTCTCAAGGCTCAAAAGTAATGGAGGCTAGTCTAGATTAAAACTACCCACTATACGAAGTGAAGCAAGTTTTCACATAAATTATTTTCAATTTTGAAGGATCATGATTGTCTACAGTATACACCCCTGTCAATTTATAAATTAATTTAACATTGCAATGAAATTTGCGCACGTTTTTCCAGTTTTTAAACAATGAACTTCGATCATTCATTTCCGATCATTCATCATACCCTGTAACTTTTGGAAGTACCTAGGTTAATATTTATTTCACCAGGGTTTTTCAAATATATCTTCCGATATGTTGAGTATATCGATAATATTTCTTCCAAAATGATGTTAGTAACATTTCAATTCATCTACCTGCTTACTTCTTCAAGTTTTTCCAAGTAGATACTCCGATATGTCCGTAAATGTCATCCTAAATGAATTTTATATTGTTTTAAAACGATCAAATTCATCTACCTACTTCACAGGTTTTTTAAAGTGGATCTTCCGATATATCGAATTATCGATATATTTTCTCCGATATATCAAAGGTATCGATATCTCATTGACGATATATCGTTTGATCGATACATCGATATATTTCATTCGATATGCCATCCCTAAAAATGACTAGGCGACAATGGACCAATTTTTGCGGGTCTTCCAAACACATGATCCAATAAAACTATTTTACAGCTGGTAGCAGGCATCTGACGATTTAACATATGGACAATAATAATGATGTAGAGTGGCCTGAACGGAAGTTATTAAAGGAAAACGCACTTACCCCACTTCACCCAACTTCGAAAGCTCATTTTTACCTCCAAGCCTTGAAAAAAGTCGACACAGAAGGTTGAAAACCCCGAAACTTGTTGGTTTACGCGAGAGAAACAACCACTTAAAAGGCTCATTTCTACCTCCAAACCTTGAAAATAGTTTGATTCGTGGAGATTTCATCGAAATCGGATGGAAAATGTGAAAGGATTAGGAGGCAGAAATGAGCCTTGTGGTGTTGTTGAGTGTTGAATGAGTGGTTGTTTATCTCGAGTAAACCAACAAGTTTCGGTGTTTTCAACCTTCAGTGTCGACTTTTTTCAAGATTTGGAGGTAGAAATGAGCCTTTGAAGTGGTCGTTTCTCTCGAGTAAACCAACAAGTTTTGATGAATTCAATGTTAATTCTTTACTTTATCCAATAATCGACGTCTCTGTTTTGTCTGACCTGAAATCTGTGTAACGGGCAATCTTTGTTCGGGCTTTCCGAATTTATCCTTCGATTACGGTTAAATATTCAGGAATTTAGCGAATAGGGTTGCAGATGGTCTCCTATGAAAACAATCACCCTTTGACCGATAGTCACTTCCACAGTTTCCATCCAATTTCGATGAAATTTTTCGGGATTGTGCGGATTGGAGATTAGATGAAAATCGTCTAACCGGACTGTTAGGTACTAACATATTGATGTTTCAAGAAAAACTACTATATTTAACATTTTTATTAATTTCAAATTGTCCTTCAAAACCTAAATTTTGAGAAATTATGATCTCATTTATTCATATTCTAGATTATTTAAAACCTAAAAAAAGTCGAAAATTGAACCTGGAAAACTCAAGGAATTTTCTTTTTTGGGGAATCGCTGGACACCCTGAATAAATCAGAAACGCGAGCGTGAATCGCAAAAGAGGCCTAATCTCAGTACACATTTTAGCTGACCGAAATGAGATCGATGTTTTTCTTCATGTTGGTTGGTGGTAACAATGGCAAAGCCGTGTTCTTTGCAGACGAGTGATCTATGGAAAAATAATAAACCTTTGTGTAATAATTTGCAGCGTTTTATTAAGTAGACGAACCGAACCCGGGTCGATTCGACAACATGATGTAAAACAATATCTCGCGACTCTACAAAGTTCATCAAATTCCAAAAGTTACAGAAAGTTTTGAGAGGTATATATCCCGATAATACGGTTGAACGTGAAAATCATCAAGTTTACACGTTCAAATGTTAAAGGAGTTTTGGCACGTTAGGTGTGAACTCGTTCCATGAACCGAGTTCAAGCCTGCTGAAAGGCCTAGTTTGACCCAAACTGAAACGTTGAATGATGAATCTCGTCGTGAGAGAAACACTTTTCGGGATGTTTCACCACATTCGGACCGGGACAGGGCGTGATGTAGCGGCCACGTGGGAGCTGAGGGAAATCTCAGTGGGTGTATTTTCCACTCGCCCACGCTCTTTCTACAACCACTCCGAACATCCTCTATCATTCATCCAGTACATTACACAGTTCTGGAAAGAAAGAAAAACTTTTTGTTCCTTCCCTTCTTTTGAGATATTCAACGAAACGCTCGAGGTTTCGAGAATACTGACTTCGATAATAAATATTCCTGTTATGACTCTCTCCTGTTACTTGGAATAAATTGACAAAATTTGACTGACAATGAATTTTTATGGATTTTACTCAGACGAAAAAGGAGGAAGAAAGTTGGTTCATCACCAGCAAATTTCCCAGGGATGTCGACCGGCCCGAAACCGTTAAAACGACTGAGGTTATCGTGAAAGAAAGATCACACTGCAATGATGCGGTAGGGGAAGTTAAAGTGATCCTCACCGGCCTAAAACCAAGCAGTGATCTTCCTGGAAGTGGGAAAAGGGGGAAAAAAAGGCTGAGGTTTTACTATATTGGTCTTTTCTCGAGAGAAAATGGTTAATTCTCCTTGTGCGCAGCCTCAAACTACCCTTCAAATTCGAGCAAAATTGATTTTGGTTTATTACTTGCAATAATGAACCTTTGGAATCAACCAAGAAAAAATAATTAAATCCGCTTCAACATTTCTTGTTTTACGTTTCAAAGTACGTAGAATCCGAAAATCGAATAAAAATGCATTTCCTTCAGTTCCGATGGACCGATGTTGATAACATTTGTAATATGGGCAACATTTCTGGTCCCGAAGCTTTTGGTTGATGTCAGTCACTTCTAAGGGTTGACATTTCGATATAAAGTATTGTTTTTCCGTCAGTTTAAAATATTATTGAATTTTTAGAATCGAATGTGACACCCAGAGTTCTGTTGGACCAACCGATCGGTCCCTATGAGAACTTAAGGGTTGGACTTAAGACAAATCAGAAACACGAGTGTGAATCCATGTCCCTCCTCTAGGAAAATGTCCAATTGTTCTCATTTTCCTCTATCAAAATTCTAACTGATCACATTTTCCTGTATGAAAATGTCCAATTGTTCATATTTTCCTACATCATAATGTCTAACTGATCATATTTCCCTACATCAAAATGTCCAATTTTGGTGTAGGGAAATATGATCAGTTATTATATATATTATATCATAATGTATAATATATACATTATATACGTACATATAGGGATATACATATACATAAGGATATAGGGATCATATTTACCTGTTTAAAAATGTCCAATTGTTCATTTTTCCCTATATCAAAATGTCCAACTGATCATATTTTCCTACATCAAAATGTCCAACTTTTCACATTTCCCTATATCATAATGTCCAACTGATCTTATTTTCCCTACATCAAAATGCCAACTGATTATATTTCCTACATCAAAATGTCCAACTGATCATATTTGCATACATCAAAAAGTTCAACTGTTCACATTTTCCTTTATCATAATGTCCAAGTGATCTTATTTCCCTACATAAAAATGTCCAACTGTTCAAATTTTCCTGTATCAAAATGTCCAATTGATTATGTTTTCCTATATCACAATGTCCAACTGATCATGTTTTCCTATATCAAAATGTCCAATGAGGAATTTCACCATGTCGGAATTTCCTATTTTTGACCCCAAAATCGGATTCAGCACCTCGAAAAACCCCCTAAGGCAAACTTTCAGCCCGAACTTCCTAATTTACGAATAAACAAAATAGTGTAGAAAATACGAATGTTTAAAAAAAACCGGGAAAATGACGTCATCCTGGAATAGTTCATTTATGGCCGCTTGAAGCGCTGAGATCGAGAAATCCATAGTCCCCAGATGCAAAATTTCATGAAACAGTAAAGTTCGAAATCGAAAAACTGAAGAAAAAAATAGAAAAATCAAGATGAGGAAAATTAGGTTTCCTCTGTTTTTGTTTGGTAACTTTTCTCTTAGAAAACACGATTTTGTCGTCTCAATGGGCAACACTTGGAGGAGACGGCGATCCGAACAGCCCAATCAGCAAGCGTTCCCGCTGCACGTCTGTTTTCCTGGTTAGTTTTGAAATTAAAAATTTTGACTCTCTCCCAAAAATAACAGGAGACTTATTTTCCAAAATCAGCCCGATTTTCATTTATCCCACACCATAAACTATTCAGGAAAAATGCAAACAGAAATCGGTGAAATTCCTCATTGTTCATATTTCCCTACATTAAGAAGTCCAACTGTTCACATTTCCTTTTATCAAAATGTTCAACTGATCATATTTCCCCGACATCAAAATGTCCAACTGTTCACATTTTCCTATATCAAAAAGTCCAACGGTTCACATTTCCTTATATCAAAATGTCCAACGGTTCATATTTCCCGACATCAAAATGTCCAACTGTTCACATTTCCTTACATCAAAATGACCAATTGTTCATATTTTCCGTCCTTGGCAACAATATTCAAATTTCCATGTATGCAGGAACCCCAACTCGCTGTTTCTTCTAAATTGAATGTTTCTTCTAGATAAACTCGATTGTGAAGTAGGTATGCAGCAGGTAGGTAGTGACAATGGCTCGTCTTTGCAGACAAGAGATCTTAACAGAAAAAATGGAAGAAACATTTTTTTAACGTGAAAATATGTTTATAATCAAATTTACAAAACCAGTGGACAACATGCGAACGAGACTTTATGTTTCACTGCTGACAAAGGGTGTCTCCATGGCCGGGGAACCGTTCGGTTTTCGACTCGGAACCGGAACAAGTCGGCAGTTCCGGGCGGATGTTCCGGTTGAAAGTGATAGTTCCAAGGCGCCACTCGAAGTCGGGGACGCCGCGAGCGCCTGCAGGCGTCATTGAGGGACTGTCGCTGCTGCGCCGTTTCGATTTGCCGTCCAGACGGGTGCCAGTTCCGCAGAACGCCACAAATCTCTGAAGACAGAAAAGTCCCATGCCCGCAGCTGGTTTAAACTAGCGAATTTCCTGCCGATTTTTATCAGTTTTTGAACTACACGATTTGGCCATTTAGAGCTATGTTTCCAAAGTAGCTCAATTTTTGGAAATGAGTAACATGGGCCCATGTCTCACACAAATGTACTGTTGAAGAGGTGCCAGCTTGCCATAACGAGACGCATCTTTGGTTTGCCCAACACGTAGGCCTGAAATCTGAAAACTTGCCTCCAGGCCAATATTCGCTTTGCTGTTATCCTGCATACTAAGATGCTTCCAGAAACGCGAATATCCAAATAGCCAATCCAAATCTCGCGTGAGATGATCAGGATGAAGTTTAGATAGCTACAGAATAGCCAAAGAGCAAAATCTGGATAGAAGGCCTAAAACGGCTCCAGAAACAATGCAACGACAAAAAAAAGTCCTTGCTCAAGCTCAGCAGTCCCAGTTTCCTACCCATTGTAAAGAAATTGTAATTAATGATGGGGACATAACACAGATGCATTTCATGAATGTGGAGTAAGTGCATCATACCAGGTGGATTAGAAAGATTTGGATGATAAAGAATTATTTCTCAGCTTCCTGAGAAGGTTGATTGCCTTGTAGCACTGCAATGGAGTCGTGCTAAGTGTACTTCAGGTGAAACTGAGAATGTTGTTCATTTTATGGGACGTTGTCCATAATGGAGAAAAAAGTGGTTTGGAGCTGGAATAATAGAAAGGAAAGAGCGTCTTCAGCTGCTTAAGCCCCGAACAAAAAAATTACTGGATTCGAGATAAACAAGAAAAGTAATCAATTAAGAAATTAGAAATGAAACAGAGAATACACAGTTAACAGAGAGATATTCAAGACGGATAAATGTAATGATTAAGTTACCTACTTTGTTGTCGGTACCTTTTAACAAAATGAATGTATCAGTTTACCAAATATAAATCACGAATAAAATCTAAAAATTAGCGAAACAGCTTCTATGGAAGACTTTTTGTGGGATAAGGAGGATTATTTCATACATATCTCTTCCCCGTGACATTTGGTAAATACGATTTTGTGTATTACGTGTTGAACTACTTTGAAAACAAAAAGATCACCAGATGATCTGTGACTTTGTAATGAAGCAAATCATCAATAACACTGACCAACAAAGAATTAGCTTTCGGGCTCCAAATTAGCTAATAATCGTATATTTTGGTCTGCTGGACACGAATATGACAATAAAATCGTTTGATTAGCTCTAGTTTTTAAAATACAATAATGGTAATTGTTTAACACGTTCCGCGCCGTTGGGCTTGGGGTGATTTTAGCTGTGCGGGCCCCATCCACTCAGATTGTCAAAGTGAATAAAATAACTTATAATGAATAGATATGATGATCCGTGATGATTATTGCACGAAATAAGTACGTTTTGTACTACCGACTGAATTAAGTCGCGCGGCTTTTGCTACGATTAGTTAGGCAAAACCCTCAATACAAGCAACTTTTGAGGTCCGTGATTCGATCCTAGCTTGGTGAATTGAATACTTTTGGTCAGTTTTTGTTCTGTTTTTATAGTTTTGTTGGTTTACAATGCAATCAAATATAATACAATTTTTATTATGCAAATAAACATTGACAAATTTTGAAACATTGACAAATAAAAATGGATTACAATAAAGGAATTCAATTATTATACAATAAAGTATAAATTAAATAGGTAGGAAATGATCATTGAAATTATCATACTTGGACAGCTACTGTTTGATTAAATATTGCGGTTTCACGGAGGAGATTTGGCCTCGAGGGTCGTTCCTCTTCTCGATTCATGATGCCTGGGATACATTCAAAATAAATAAATTGTAGGGGGAAAATGTGCGGAAATGCTAACTACATGAAACTAATATTGAGATCTCGTCAAAAGGACGTGAGTCCCTGCATCCACGAACCCACTAATTAAATACCTACCTTACATGTAGGAAAATGCAACAATATCTATTAAAAAAATATAGCAATAGTGGAATAAATGGTATTTACTTACTACTGAATTTCTCTGAGCCAATCAAAATTCGTTTTGACACCTGTAGTGTAGAAATGATGGAAGAAAACTAACAAAATACGCGATCTTACGATGAAAGTCCAAACACAATCCTGTCGGTCAAATGAGAACCGAGCGCATTTTCATGTAGAATGAACTGTTATCTCGTTCTAGATAACACAAAGGGATCCGCAACAACATTAGCCGTACAGTCAGTTTCTGGGACAAACTATGGAGAGCGGTAAGAGGTTTCTGCTGATGAATTCAGGCTCACGGCTCACGAGGGGGGATCAACCTGTCTTAATTCATCCGTGCGGCGTGGATCGTGTTAAATCATTATTATTGGTTGGCTCAAAATTTAGTGCATTTAGGTTGGCTACATTGTGTAGGAAAACGCTTCTCGTTTCCATCAAATACGCTGACCATAAATGGCGAATCTATGGTGATTTTCAAGTTATTGCAACACTCATGGAAATGCAATTGGGCTACACCAAGCACTGCTGCTTTTTATGCATGTGGGACAGTCGAGATAGGAAGTCTCACTACAAAAAAAACTGAATGACCAGCAAGAAATCTCAAGCCTGGAGAGAAAAATGTCCAGAATGAGCCTTTGATAGATCCTGAAATCGTACTTATCAAACTGGGACTGATGAAGAACTATGTAAAGCTACGGATCAAGAAAGAGATGCTTTCAAGTACTTGAGAGGATTCTCAAGACTAAGGACAAAGAAGGAATTTTCGTTGGACCGCAAATTGGAGAAATTTTTAAAGATTCTAACTTTGATAAAATACTAAAGGAGAAAGAGAAGGCAGCTTGGGAAGCATTCAAAAATGTGGTCCATGGGTTTCTCGGTAGCGAGAGAGCCAGTAATTACCCGCAGTTGGTCAAAGAACATCTTGGAAATTACTGCCCTCTAGGTTGTAATATTAATATGTCTTTAAAAATGCATATTCTCCACTCTTAATTAGATTTTTTTCCCCAAAAATTGTGGAGCGGTTAGTGATGAGCATGAGGAAAGATTTCATCAAGACATTGTTTCAATGGAAGAGAGATACCAGGGGCGTTGGAATGAGTCAATGCTGGCAAACTACTGCTGGACTATATGCAGAGATATTGTGTACAAGCGTAAGGCTGAAAGCAAACGGTGCCATGAAGTCACCTCTGATGAAACTTATACTTACTTATCGAATGAAATTCGCGCTCAATTTATTAAAGTCAATATAGAACGTTATTGTTTACAATAAATATAGTGATGGGTGGTATATTTGAAAATCATAAACTCAATTTTAAATGCTTGCATACGAGTCTGCAACACATTGGGAAATTTTCATGTCAACCACTACACAACAAGGTAGTGAAGTAAGGTTGTTAGTTCATGTACGCAAGCATCAAAGTTTTCGTGACGATTTTTCAGTTCATGTGCCAAAGCAAAATGTAAGGTTGTTGATTGTTCTCTACGCAACACAGTGTCTATTTTATTTATTGGTCGCGTGAGCAAGATTTGCTTAGTTTTCGTGACGATTTTTCAGTTCATGTGCCAAAGCAAAGACATGAAAATGTCAAAATAATTATATTTTGTAAAAAAGGGAACGGGTTTTTTAAAAGTATGTTAATGTTTATGTATTACGTATCTTGGAAATGGTAGTAATAAAAAATTGCATTGTTACGTTCGTTGTTATTGGCCCAAAAATAATCAGAAACAGTAATATCAAAAAATAATTTTTTCCCCCTTGGTTATTCCTGGCGTTAAACGTTATTTTAGGGTCCTAATATAGGATTTGACTTGAAATTCCAGAATCTAAAATTGAGGCAAATTCCCCATTGCGTTAGGGAACATTCCGAAAAAATGTTTAGTTGGTAAGTGTAATAGGGCGCTAAAACTGAGGAAATTTTTGTTTAAAAAAAAATCAGAAAATGTCTTCTACCTACCGATCTTTCTTCAAGGGTACCTACTGATGTCCCTCCCTCTGGTTCTTCTTCTGTTGAATGCACTTTGGGTTCCACGTAGCCGATTGGTGCGGCAAAGTTGACGTTCATGTCGCATTCAATTATCAGCACCGCATCGCTCGGCTGAGTCTCCAGCACAGACAACTGGTAGTCTTTGTCATTATACTGCGAAAAATCAACAATTTAAGCGAATAGATAGTAAGAATAGTAGGTTTTTTGTACATAAATAAACCCCGAAAATTAAATGCATACAAATCTGTGTATTTGTGTTGATCCTGCCTCTACTTATCGAGTTGGGAATCGGTACCGTTTATCGATAGACGCAAGTATATTTGTTCGGGCGGTTATATGTCGTGAATTTCTATTTACCTTCAAATTGATGACGTCACCCGTCGTCAAACAAGCGAAGTGCCTCAGGCAGTTCTCTAGAACGGCCTTGGGGTCGGAAATGTCGAGGAAATCCGTGGATTGGGGTTGGAACCGCGAGAACGTCGCAACTGGAAGCAGAACATTCTGCACTTCCAAAGTATCCCCTTCGCGCAACATCAGGTTCTGTAATCGAAGGGAGAAATTATAAACAGAAGAATGAATAGAAAACGTTGTCTGTTTCCAAAATTTCTGTAACGAACAAGAGTTGAAGGCACCTTTACAGAAAGTACAGCTAATTATTGTCACATTAATCGAGAAAGGGAGTAACACCCAGTCATCTGCATGCAGTAAAATGGAAACGAGAACTTGAATTCTATTGGTTGATGGAAGTGAAAGAGACTGAAAGAATCAACCAATGCCGCTAGTCAAGGCGAACAGTGAGAAGGGGAGCTCAAACAATGGTGAGAGCAACATTGTGGATTGAGGAAAATCAAGCTATTTCACGAATGGTGAGATATGCTGAGGAATTTCATTTAGACACTAACCAGACCTTTTACTTTCACCAATCTCGGATTTTAACCCTTAATATCCTGAGGTATCTTTTTCGAAGTTCGATTTTTAACTGCAACAATTTATCCTCTTTTACGCCAAAACTGATAGCCATGAGCGATCTTGATACCCCAACTATCGATTGCGTAAGAAAACGTAATAGCAAAAACACAATAACTCCAAGAAAAAACAAAATAATTCTCGAATTGACAGACTGCAATAGGGCCTTCCACACTCATTCATCACCTTATAGCTTATAAGTTGGGTTTCCTCGTCAGAGATGGCGCCGTCTAAGGCAGTACAGATCCCATTAAGAAGTGAACCTTGTTCACCCTGTTCCTTGGTTTTGTTCTTAACCCTTAATTTGCCATTTGTTCAAAACATTCGTTTTTAACACAGAATGTGTTTTTGCGATGACCTACCGAAAAAAAATCGTCACGAAAAAGCGACAGAAAAAACCGTTACGCGCCTTTTATAATGATTTTCACGTGCAACCAAGCCGTTGGTAAGGAAATAGAACTCCCGCAGTGTTCATTGCACAGAAATTGTTCACCATTCGTTGGAAAGCTCTCAATTTATATAGTATTTTTCTTGTAGTTACATATTTATTTATATAACATTTATAGGGTTTTAGACCAAATTAAATGTCTAACAATTATTTATTTTATTATTGCCAAAGACTCCACATTTATTATTGTTGTTTTTTATTTAAAGGATGACTAGCATCGCAAAAACACATTCTGTGTTCCTATGATTTCATACAGAGTATGGAAAAAGAAATAAACCGAGGGGTGCAGGGGGGCGGAGCCCCCCGCCGAGGCGCAAAGCGCCGAGTTTTGAAATAATTTTTCCCAAATTTTGGTGTATTTTGACTAATTAAGAGGTGTGGAGTGTCTGTTTTTAATCGAGTGGTATATGATTTTTCTAAATTCGATGAAAACAGCGTGGTATCTTTTTGGACACCTTAGGAGGGTGTTTGTAGTGAGGTTCTGCAAAGATACTTCAAGAGGGGTTGGCTGTCGGTATTTACCAAAAAAATTCTTCAGGATCGGAGAAATAACTTGAAAGCAATGAATTATTGATAAAATGAACAAGACTTATTATGTATACCTATTTGATGTCACAATAATAACCCAGAGGTTGGTGATTTTCCTGCGTTTTCTCAAACAATCGATTGTTCAAAACCGATATTGAAGATATTTCAAACAATCGATACATAGGTAGGCAAAACAAATCGTCTTAAAAGTGGATAAATAGTGCTGCAGAAAGCTTGAAAATCGTACTTCCAAAAAGATACCTCAGGACATTAAGGGTTAATCTCACCAAGCATTTTTCCAAGTTTCCTTCTTCTACCCAACAAAATTGGGTTTATAGGCAGATTCTGCTGACGCAGATGGCGCAAGAGTGTCCCTTGCAAAGATCATTCTTGAGCTGACAGACTGTAATAGGCCCTTTCAGGAACCTTCTACTCAAATATTCTATAGATTTGCCAAAATTCATCTGAATTTAATTTGAAAATCCGAAGAAACAAAATTTGTTTAACAAGTGGGAAATTAAGAGTTAAAGGACATCCAACATCCCTATGAAAATAAAATTTAAACAGTTGGCCAATTAGTTGTACACATCAAGAACAGTCCAGAAATTTGCTTACGCTGGTGCTGTTGGGACCGATGTTTGTCCTCAAGCTACGAAAAATCGTTCGCCAAGTTGAGCGGGCTACATAATTTCTTTCAATGGACAAATTTAATAGACCAAGATCTGATTAATGTTAATTTGAGATTTTCACTTCATGCAACCTTAAGAATGTAAAAGTCTTTTATATTATAAACAAAGAGACTCCCTGACTTGAACAACTGTTGGATTCGACACCAAGGTGACCTTGGTGAAAAAGCGTCTCTCACCTGCATCATCCACAGCGGCAGGTAGACTCGTCCTTCGTCTGCCACGAATTCCAGCACACCGCAGTGCGTGCTCCTGCCCATCTTGGAATTGGTGAGCTTGAATGTCATCGGATAGCTGATGTTGGCGTTGGTCAGCTGCTGGAGTGCCGATGAAGGCATTATGATTTTCCCTCCTATGACAAATGAGGAAACTCGCATTGAACGTGGAGCAATGATCTCCCAACGGTTGATCAAAAAACGGAGAAAGATATCCAGAAGACTTGTCCTCCCAGAATACCAAAAGATTAGTAGGGTACTGATCCAATAATTATCTTGAAATCACTAATCTGGATGAGTCAACCCAAAAGAAAGGTAAAAGTACACCTCAGTTAGTGAAATTTCCCAAAATGGCTTTGAAAAAAAAACATCCAAAATACTTGTTGGGATCAGTGGCTCAAGTGAGGAAACTTCTTGGGTCAGCAAGTTTTCAAGTTGTATGGAATTTCCAACTGGTGGTGAAATTGATCCAGAGAGGTTGGTTGGAAATGAACTGATTGATATTTTGAGAGTATTACTTTGGATGAGGCTCTCTAGTGGCAAAAAATCGTCTCTCTGCAAGATCACAGGAAGTTGATCTATTTCGTGGTGTATGATCAAATTTCCTCATTTATATTGTTACAAACCTTTCTCCACATCTTCTCTCTCGTGCCCAGGCATCATGGCCACAGGAAAACACTGGTAGACCGATCTGAACGGCTGGCGTCCTCCAAAAGGGAACATGTTGAATGGGAACATAATTGTCGAACGGAATTGGATCTCTACTAAGTAATGAACTGAAGACTCCAAACAGATCACTCCATCAGTAGATTTTATAACACACTACCTACTATATTTTTCAGGTACTAGATGAAATGGTGAAAAATATAAGCTCCTAAATTGATGAAGAAAATGTGTGTTTGTAGGTTGTAGTTATAACAACACTAACAGCACACGCGTTTGACGTATGGTTGGTTGCTTAGTTACAAGAAAAGGAATTCGGTTTGAAAAAACATTACTGTAGAATTCAATAGGCACTAGAAACTGTGTCATTTTCAAGTCAGTGATAGGGTTTTTGGATCTTTCACCTTGAATTTCACAGTTCTTTCACTTGAAATATTCAACGTATCCGACACTACTCAAAATTGTCGCCGTGGTGCCAAACTGACTCGGAAAGGCATTCATTACTCAATTTACACCTGAACATCCTCATCTCTAAGATGGCTTATATACGCCAGAGTATTGGAGAGTTCTTGCATAGAGTTAATAACCAGGATGATCTGGATTTCCCTTCAAGGCAAACTAAGGCCCTTAAGGGATTTTCATCAAGCGACTACCGGGTTTCTCTGATGGAGAAAAGCAATAAATCTCTTCAACGGCCGGAGAGGGAGAACATAATATTGATATTAGATACATCTCGGGTCTAGCGTGGTGAATGTCTAGGTAGAATGATATTGGGGGAGACACCGCCGGTTGCATAGTGAATATTAAAATTCTCTAAGGACGAACACCTGTTCGAGGAAGCTATTCGTTCACCACCTAACCTCTCGTTGATGTTCGAAATAATGTATAAGATAGTAGCCAACAGAGTTAAAGGATCTGCTGGGGGAGTATTGAATGGTTGGTATTTTGCACCGTATGACAATGGTAATTTTGAGTGTATCTAACGGAATAGTCGTTACTTCAGTTTTTGGAACACCCAATCTACATCTACCACTTTTCATCTCCGTCGAATCAACAAAAAAGAATTATTGAAAATAATTATATTAAAGAGCAGTAAACTGTACTGTGCAAACTCCAGTCGTGATTAGCTGAAAAATGAACCTAAAAAGTTCAAATTTTGCGGGTTACGAGAAATGTATCGCTCTCGTGTTCTCAATATCTACCTTACTGTAACTTACTATTTATCCCTGCGTTGCACGGTCTCACATGAAGGATAGGTGGGGGAAAGTTCCGGCACCTTTCGTGGTTTGGCGTACTAGAAAAATATCAAATACTTCCTTGGTACTTTCCCAGTAGTGGAGGATTCTCAAAGATTGAAACCATCAAACTAACGAGAAAAAAAAATAAATAAATAAACGAGAAGGTTATAACAATTGATTGATTTTGAATGGAATTAATTTGAATTTTCCGTAATTTTCCCATTTGAACCTGCGGGAACTTCCCCCACTTACCTATTACTGTGAACTATTAAATGAAATTATCTGTAGAAATAACTGACTGATGAAATGTTGGTACTTAATGTACCTTAACTCAACTACTCGGGTCATAAATTAATGTCTGCAATCAATACAAAAAAAATTATTGAAAAATTTCGCTTGTCTCACTATTTTTTGGTACTTACTGAACTCAACTACTCGTAACATTAATAAATTATTGCCTACAATAAGAACCTACATGTTATTGATGACATGTAGATAACAGAACCTGATGTTACAGTGATAAAGCACTTAAAAAGTTGGATATCAAGAGTTATTATTTATAACTCCGTTGCTCCATCTTCCTTCTCTCGTATAAAAGCCGCAGCAGACAACATATTCTCTTCTTGTTGGACGGCTTCAGAGACACAATTTTCAGACGGGAGTTTTGGCTCTGACCAGACAAGCAACTTCCATCGCGGCTCCTGCATTTAATCGCTTGCGGGAGGTTTTTTTCCCCCGAGCTTTTACAATCCCGAACAACTACTTCCTTCCGAACGGACACTTTTAGTGTCCTAGCAGTTGGGCGCTGTATAAACTCAACGAGTCATGAAGAGAGTTGGAACTCAAAAGTTACGGTGGAACCTCCCATGAACTACGAGTTGTTGGTTTTATTCAGTCGACCAGAGTTGTCGTAAATTGTTATCGAACAGGGGAAATTAGAGCCGCAGTTGCGATAGCCATCTACACATTTTTAGTCTCAAATCCGGTCATTTTAGAAGAATAATCGTCAGTACAATATCTTTTTTAATGTTAGCAACTCCGAGCTTTTATCAGCCAGTTCAGCTTGCGCATCTAGATTATCTTCAGACAATACTGGGATGCAGGTGCCCCTACACTATCAAGCGGCTTGATGAAATGCCTGAACCTCTGATTGATGGAAGCTTCAATCAACCCTTCAATCTTTTGATCAAAACTCTCACGTCAGTCGAAGCATAAAGTAGAACAGTGTGTGTTGAGAACGTGCTTTCGCTTTTTCGATTTACAATGGTGTCAAATTCAGATTTGGGCTTCCTAAACGCAACATTGGTTGCTGTGAAGCGGCAAAAGAAGCAAAAGAAAAAACAACGGCGGTCTAAGGAGTGGTACAAACTGAGAAACCGCTTCACTCATGAACACCTCCTGAACTTCCTGAGTGATTCCAGTGATGAGTTCCAGTAGTCTTCTGGTTCCGAATCACTCAGGAAGTTCAGGAGGTGTTCATGAGTGAAGCGGTTTCTCAGTTTGTACCACTCCTTAGACCGCCGTTGTTTTTTCTTTTGCTTCTTTTGCCGCTTCACAGCAACCAATGTTGCGTTTAGGAAGCCCAAATCTGAATTTGACACCACTGTAAATCGAAAAAGCGAAAGCACGTTCTCAACACACACTGTTCTACTTTATGCTTCGACTGACGTGAGAGTTTTGATCAAAAGATTGAAGGGTTGATTGAAGCTTCCATCAATCAGAGGTTCAGGCATTTCATCAAGCCGCTTGATCAAAAGTCTTTTGATCATCTACTGGGTTCACTCCGCCCTGACATTGAGAAGAAGGATACAAAGATGCGTGAAGCGATTCCTGCAAGTCAGAGATTGTCTATTACATTGAGGTACCTATTATCTGGCATGGATTTAGAAGACCTGAAATTCACGTGCGCCATTGCTCCACAGACTCAGCAACACATCAACGCCATGGCTTCCATCAAGTGACTGGCGCAATGCTTGACGAATATTGCCCTAGACTATCAAGCCGCTCGATCATCCACTTGAGTCATTCAGAGTTTCTATCAATCACCGTCAACGCTTGGTTCAAGCGTCAAACGGGCTTCTAAACTATCAATCACGCTTGATACAATCAATTTGGTCAAGCATTTGATCAAGCGGATTGATAGTATAGGGGCTCCTTTATATGTTCAGGCAGTTTTTCAAGCCAAGCAGTTTGAAGTCAAGGCACGCATTTTCTGAAGAAGTTGTCAAGCCTTCGAGCTACCTGGTTCCAAAACACGTGATTTTTAAAATTTTTATTCACTTTCCTTGAAAATTCCTTATTTTTGCCGCATATTTGTACTGACTCGATGAAGTCCGCGAGAAATTATTCTCCATGACGTCTATTTAAGCCAACACTCTCTGTTTTTGCTTCTTTGTTCAGCTGACTGTCGATTGCGATACCCAAATCGTATCTCTTCTTTGGGTTTCTCTGACCTGGCTCGAGAACTACGATACTAACTGAGGTTTCATGTGATTTTTCCAAAGAACCTAAAACTTGAAAGAACTACCCTCAAAAAACACTAAATGGGACATAGCTCCATAGCTGGCTAACAATTCCTGGAGTAGCAATGCTGATGAAAAACAAAATCTGTCAAGTACGATTCATTAATGGAAGAGATTAAATGTTGATGCATGCAACTATGAAGAAAACACCCCTCAGATATCTCCCACCTCGAGGAGATATCAGTCGCACTGAAGATGATGCAGTTTCACATACTGTTCCTCCAGGACCGACAGGACACTCCTCAACTGTGCTTCCAGAGATGGTTGACAGGCCAAATTCTCCTGCACTTTCTGTCACTGTAATATCAATAGATCCAAAGCAATGCTGTTCCAACCCTCAAATTCAATAACTATCTCTTCTGAAGCAGTGGAGCAAGATAAATCTGGACCCTCGGCTTTCGGAAGAGAGCGATGACTTCCTCAGAAGTTTGATGACTAAGTTTTCTAATGTCAGGGGGAAATTGTTGAAAATTCTATGTTTTACTATTACTAACATCATTACCTTGTAGTTATTATTATTACTAATCGAAATCTCAAATTGAATAAAGCCTTAGGTATTATTCGCAAGGTTTATTCCTTACAAGGTTGATGATGGTTCGTTTCATGCTATCATCGAATAAAGATTTAATGTTGACTGTTACGAAAACTCAGTACAAATTGAAACAATCAACTCGAGTGGTTGGTCAGTAGCTGATACCAATTATAAATACATTAAGACTAATCAAAGAGACCCCACGCTCTTCCCAATGAACCGAGCGTTTCCCCGAATCGAAATTCCCCAGTCTCAATTCTACGCCGGATCTGTTGATATCCCTTATTGGGTTATCAAATATCAATTAGCCCTTCAGAAGTTGGGGTATGCGACTGGGGAAGGGCCAATGAGAAGGGGCGGGGTTTGGGGTCTGCCCTTATTAGCTGGGGAATATTGCCTACAACGTGCCCTTCTGTTCATCTTCATCCCGATAGCTCTTTCTACCTCCTGTTTGTACGCAAGAAGGTCAGATGGTTGATGGCAAATTACTATCTGATGGTCCTCTGCAGTAATTGCACCTCTGGTTGAACACCGGATTCTCAAATTTAAGACCTGTTCTTGAAAAATATGTAAAACTGCACGTTTGCTTCCCCACTACAGACGCTAAAATGCTAAAGTATTTATGCAGCACGCCTACAAAAATTTAAGTTCTCCAAAATCGAAATCTCCTCTTACATTTTGCGTCTCAGAGCTTTCTGACCAACATTGTTTTCATGTCTGACTGAATTTATGTGGTCAATGCAAGTTTTTTATGAACATTTCCAGGATTTTGAGGGTAGCCCTGAGACGATTCCGTACGAATTTCATCAAATTCGGATTTCACATAGTAACACCAATTTTCCACGTTAAAATGACCAGATTTCTCAAATTTGTTCGGAGGTGTGCCCAAGAAGATCAATAGTAGCGCAAAAAAGTGAAAAAATCGTCGATACGGTCGCGAACAACCTCTTGATCGTATAGATTTTATCATTTTTGAGGACCATCAACATGGGTGTGAAAATCAAGTTTGATATTGGTGATTTTGTCTTACAATCATTCGAAATGTCGTCGTGAAAATCCAGCGTAACATGGGAATCAGGAATACATTCTATGTGAGGGAGCCCAAAACATTCAGCCCCCCCCCCACCACCATTCTATTCTTTGGGAAATTTTCGAGATATCTTTTATCTTTAGCAAGTGACTTGAAATATTATACAATTATATTTTAGGAAGCTATACTGCCCACTCTGCTTGGCAGACGTATATTGCTTTTCCCCGACAGCAATAAATGGTTATTTTATTTTCGTATACGACCGTAAAGATTTGAACTTGAGATTTTTCGTGGCGTGACGCAGCCTAGTTTTCTTTCGAACGTACGTGTCACAAGATCAATCCTTGAGATCTGAAAGGTTTTCCAACCGATTTGAATACCAAAGCAGGGGACGAAGGTGGCAGGTTTATCAAAACGAAATATAGTGCGAGATTAACCACGACTAATTGGAGGACCCGTGATACGGTAATCTTCGAATTATGATGGCTGTTTCAAAAATATGTAAAAATGAGGGGCGAGTGGTGTTGTCAAATGAGGGGAATTTTACTACGATCATTTCAAATACTGATACCGAATTACTGATCCAAAATAATCGTTGCATACTCACAGAAGCCGAGAGGACGGTTTCAGATTTGTTAGCATGCAATGAGCTATGTGCCAAGCCCACTTGGTGGTCTACTCTCTCATGTACATTATCTTTCGTTTGTCCTCGCATTTTCTATGATACTCGGTAGTTCAGACGACCTCCAATCAGGTCGTTTAACCAACCAATATAGGTTTAGGTTCATTTAGGACTATTAACTGTGAGGTCATTTTGAACACCCACTTGCTCTTTTGTAGTCATAAAGTAGATTGAATTCTTACCTCCACGGCAGTAGTAATACATAGCGAAATCGAACTCACATCATCCAGGAATTAACCATAACTCACATCCCGACTTGATAATGGACAATTCATTGTTGCGTCCTCTCACTTTGCGGTTTTAGCCTCACAAATTAAGAGAATCACGAATCCATGCAATCTCTTATCAGTGTTACATAGCGAAGTTTTCAAGCGATTTAGTTCCTTAAACCTCCACGTCACTCGTTCTCAGTTACCTCTGGACCTACACAATTATCTGTAGAACGTTATTATTTTTGAATTCAATCGGTATTTCGGTTTATGTTACAGGAAACTCAAGAAAAACGCCGCCATCTTCTTCGGCGTGGATGCAGATTCCGAAAACAAGGAGAAAAATATTTGGCTCGGAAGGAGGAAACGACTTGCGAGCAGAAGGTAACGATCGAATTCACATATTTTGGGATTTTATAAATCATTTAGGAACTCGGTAGACTGAAATTTTCCATCAGATATCTCGCCCACAGTAATTGAATACCTACTTTCATTTCAATGGCGATGTGTGTTGAATTTCATGTTGGTAACAAATTTACAAAAAAGAACTTCCGTAGAGATGCACTCATAGGTTCTAGATGATACCTATTGTCATTGACAGATGATTTCCTCTTTCCGGAAGATCATCATTGTGGTCCCTGGTAGATGATTCCTCCTGTGATGGACAAGTGATTTTCATTGGCATCCATTTCATCAATTTATTTCCCACAAGATTACACTTCAAGTTCATTTAAGATAGTTTATATATATATATATTTTTTACGTCCTCGAATATTTCATAGTTCTACGGTACATGTTTTGGCTTTTCAATGCAACTTTATCCCAATTGTAATACTAAAAATTCATCTTTTTCACCCGCATCACCTTTGAAACGGGTGGACGATTTGTATTAAAGAATGTTATTTCAGGAATTCGTTAATGTATTCAAATAAAAGCTCCTCCATTGCGTGGAAGGACGAAAAATTGGTGGGTACCTATCTGGTTTGTAAAGGATGTATAACTAACGGTAGAAGGTAACCTAATTAACTCGTTAAATATTTACAATACTCCCTCCATCTCAATTCCCTTTTACCTGCTTCAATTCTCTTTCACCTAAAATTTTATGACTTTTAATTACGAGCTCTGTTTGAAGCTATCGTTCCGCCCTTTTGCGCACTTTTTCGAATCTCTTTACAATTTCAGTTATTCCGAGCTTTTCCTCTCTCGGGTTTTCCCTTCAACAAAATGTTTCAAGTAGAAATTTTCCGTGTTTACGGGAGCATTTAGAAGTTGAAAGAGGTTCTTTTCATTCTCGTTGTATTGTGGAAAGTACAGTCGTGAGGATATTAAATAAAACGCTGCAAATTATTACACAACGGTTTATCTATTTTCTATATAGCTCACAGCTTTTTCATCAGTAGTTCCCGACCAACCATATTATCAATTGTAGTTTGACGGAAAGTCTTTACAGCAATAACATCGTTATTTGAGAATAATGGATGCCTTTATAACGGAATTTGGTTCAAATGTACAGTAGAGATCGATCTGCTCATCTTCTAACACTCAACCTACTTTGAAACAGCCTTCACATCAAGATTGCAACTCCGACTTCCCCGTTGGAACAAAATATTTGAAAACTTGTTCATAATGAGTTTCTACAGGTTGTTTTTCTCTTAATGGTGGGTTTTATCTCAAATATCGTAGTTCAAAATCAATTTTTGTGATCGTTCCTTCAGATACTGATTCCTTGGCATTTTGGCTGATATATCTATTTCCTCACACATTCGCAACAAGGGTTGGAACCGACTATGGAAAGTTTAATCCTAATCTTCTTTAAAAACATGAAATAAAATCTTCTCAGGCGAACAATAATGATGTTTCTACTTCCACTAATTAAAAGTAGGTACTTTCAGGATTGACGAAAGTTCGAATCGGATCATTATGATTATCGCCAAAAGATACACGTCGACAACGAAAACCTTCATTTATACACTGAATTCTTGAGTTGACTTTACATCTAGGTAATTTCTAATTTCTGAGGGAAGACCATTTCTAAAATGATTATGTGTAGTACCTTTTATTATCACTGTTAGAATCACAGCTAAAGTTGTCAGTTTGAGACCAAAAAAAAATATTTTCATCTGTGATAATTGCTATAAATTGATTCAAACCGAAAAACTGATGTGTTTATATCAGTTAACTCAGATTCGAAAAATTGTGCATTTGCTCAAGGTTACGTGATTTTGCGAGTTACTAGAGGCTGTTGCACGATATGAAAAAATCATCATTTAACCCTTAATATCCTGATGTATCTTTTTGGAAGTCCGATTTTTACCGGCAACAGTTTATCCACTTTTAAACCAAAACTTATAACTATTGGCTATCTTGATAATCCAACTATCGATAGTGTAAGAAAACGTATTAATAAAAACAAAATAACTCAAACAAAAAAATTTTTTTTCGAGTTGACAGACTGTGACGGTGCCTTCGAAGTACCTTCTACCTTCATTTCTCACCTTGGAGGATATTAGTTGAATTTCCTCGTCAGAGATAGCGCCAGTGTCTATTATTTGGTTCTGTACTCTATGAGAAATAACTGATCCTAACATCCCACCAAGGATTTTTCCAAGTTTTCTTTCTCTATTCCAACAAAGTTGGGTTTATAGACAGATTCTGTCGACGCAAATAGCGCTAGTGTGGCCCTTGGATTGATAATTCTTGAGGCTGACGCACTATAATGGAGCCTTTGAGGTATCTTCTGCCCAAATTTTGTATAGCTTTGTCAAAATGTATCAAAATTTAATTTAAAATCCGAAAAAGCAACTTTTTGAAAAAGTGGGAAATTAAGGGTTAAGAAAAACCCGGTACGTATATTGTGATGTGTCAGTAACTCAATGATGTGATTACGAGAAATCTTTATGAAAATATTTGAACAATTATGTGTCATTCACACATTTTTTTCCGATTTTCTTTTTATCTAACCCCCAACTCCTTACAGAGCTCTAGATGGTCTCATTCGATTCTAAAAATTCATTACTACCTACATTAATATTTTAACAAAACAATAGTACTTTTATATCAGACATTTTTGAGCACAAACTTAGTCATCGGTTTCTCATGTGATTGCTCCAATTTGGAGGAAAAATCGAAGTTGCTTCCACAAATGTTGCAGGTGAATTTCATAACAATCCAAATGAGCAATATTATTCTGAGTGGACAGAAAAAAATCGAACAGAATTGCAAATCGTGTATTTTCTAAATGTAGGAAACCATCAACTTCCTCAAGTTCATGTTTTATATCAACGAATTTATTTATTATTTCATGTCTTTGATCTCGTTTTCTTCTTGTCTTATCTTACATTAGTTCGCATTTATGTAATTTTCAGATATGGAGAGCTCAAGCCTGAATACCGAGAAGCTTTAACGCCCAACATCGACCAAAGGCAACCCACGCCACAGGTATGTAGCAAATCACTAGATTTTCGAACAGTTCACTTCAATCGTTTTCCAAAAAGTTCGCTTATATAACAATATTTTGGATGTCATCCACTCAGGTAGGTACTCAATCGAATAAATAATGCTTGCAGAGTCTTCAACCCGACGTCTGTCCGACGCTTCCTGGGAGAGACGACGGGGACTCATCGTCGCCAAGATGGCCACTCGATCAACCGCCTGCTCGGCAGAAACCCTCTGTGGCGAGCATGACCTTCAAAGGAGTCGCCTTTCTCGCTGCTGTAAGTCCAAAAACTACCGTAAGTTTGAATTAGTAGCCAATTCATGAGCACTAAAACCGGTTTCACCAATGAAATCAACTAAAAGGTTCAACTAATCAACCACTTTGATTTAATAAGACTTTCAACGTTGTTGAGATGAAACTGTTTCAACTTTTAAACGCAATTGCAACAGTCACGAAGGTATTTTACACATTACTATACAATGTTTCAATAGTTTACGATCTATCCCTTCTTGGTGAGCCGGAATCTGATTACGAAGGCTAATCATCGTCGATTTTGTTCTTTCACGTCCTACACCGATCGTCATGATCAATCCCTAGTGTCACTAGTGTGGCTCATATTGAAGTGAAAATGTGAGAAAGAAAAAGAGGAACACTGGTTCGCTATAATGCTGATTGTTATAAAAACCGTACGAAATCATTGATCTACAGGTAGGTAGGTAGGTAAGATTATTTGTTCCACTACCGATACGCTTCTAATAATCGATTACTGATCTCCTTCGGGTGGACCACTTCTCTCAATGTGTTCAAAGCCTAGTTAACCGTATTTCAGTATTTTCTCCTATTTTTGTTGAAATCCGGATCATTAGTTCGTGTACGATACTACCGATCCTCCATGAACGGAAAGTTGGTTCAATATAAATGATGGAGATGAAGAAGGAATTACTTAGTTCGACTTCTGTTCGAAAGGTGGACTTCATCGATCATCACCAGGAAGAGAAGTTTTGTACATCGGCGAGAACGGTTTTGCCATCTTCGAAAATTACATGAAACTTCCAAAACAAGAAATGAATGTATGATAAGAGACTGGTCAATGCTCTCTCACTGCTTGGGGTTGCCATTGGAAAAAGAGTTTCAGACACTGATGGCTTATACTCTCCCTCTTTCGAGGCCCCTTTATTTTATAAAGAGGATTCCGCCGGCTACCCCACGTTAGAGTCAGTAAATCTTTCGCTTGGATCCGCGAATTTTTTTATCATTTTCCAGGAAATTTCGCGTAAAGATGCGCGTTCCACAATGTGGTGACCAAATGCTTCTGTTCTGGATCTCCAGAAGCGGTCGCATCTGCATAGCAAGTGTTCAGCTGAGTCCTCTTCCTTTTCAAATGAGCACATCGGTGAAATTCGATTGTCCATGATGTTTAACATTCCTATGATTGCCTATCATTAGCCTGATCGTATTTCGACTTTTGAAAGTCATCCATAAGGCTTGTTAGGGGTCATACGAGGTGATAAGCATTCTGGTACTTATCAGTTTCTTCGGACCAGAGTATGTTAAGGTCTTGGGACTCCCATTTCCCCATTCCCCAGACTGGTCAATAATGGCTGACTCTGAAGCGCTTAACACTGCCTTATCGCTATTACTTCTTGGTTCGCTATGCTTAATTGACTATTATTACGATCTATGTTGGAACAACCAATATTAGTTGGATTGATTAATTAATCGTCGAATAAAAACGTTGGTTACACCGGTCCTGTTACTTCCAGTAATTTATCAGTAAGATAGGCCAATAAAATTAGTGATTTGATCGAACAAAAATTGGTGAAGTTCTAGAAGCTGTCATCAGTGTAGACCCTTTAACAGTTCGCAGTTCAACTCAACATGAATACGAAAACCTTCCTCCCTCGAAGAAATTTCAAACGTCATTGAATTCGTTATGGGATTTGCAAACCCCATTTAGTGCCTTACATCCATCGAAAATAGCCCTTGCGGCAATATGAAATGGACCCAACAATAAAAAAAGTGACTCTGAGAGGTCTAGTATTACTTCAGCCGAGCACGGACTTTTGATTTCCTCAAGTGCCGAGACAAGAATCAGCACTTAGGGTCCGGGCCAAGAAGTTGTGCCGACGAATATAATCTGAAAAAAGGAGAACCTAACCTTGAAGATACTTTTCCGTTGAGGACTGTAGTTTCCGCTTGACGACTCCCATCTCTGGCAGAATATACAGATGGTTTTAAAAGTTAGTTTCAACCGCCAAACTATCATATTTTTGTCCCATTCAAGGCTTCAAGCCTATTTACGGTTGTCTGGACTTTAAAGTTCTTCTTTCTACCCCATGAACAGTGAATTTGGTGTTTTCCATTCAACGTTTTAAACTAGGTACCCACAACGAACTTTTCGCATTTGATATAACGGAATCCTTTTTCTTATCCATTTGACTATTTCGATTAAACATAATTATTATATTTTAAATAAAATAAAGGTCGCACTGGACAAACTTCTAATTTCCGCCGATTCCTATAGGAAATTCCTCGCTGATCACGATTATACCCCACATTGGGGTCTCAGACCTGAACTTTTTTCTCAAAATCCCCATTTTATAGTTTTAAGCGTTTTTAGACCTAAAATCATACGAACTTAGTTCTCCAACCAAAAAACTATTGGGGAAAAAACGTTGTTTGAAGTAAAACTTCTAGTCCAATGAGACAAAACTGAATATCTTCATTAAAAAAAAAATAATATCCTTTTCTCTCATTTGATTTATGAACCTCCTTAATCAGGTTGAGTTACTAAAACTAAACATTTAATGAGTTTTCGATCAAGTTAGAAAAGTTTTGCTTCTTCAATATCGAATATAGAAACAACGTGTATATATTTGTGCTTTGTTTAAAAAAAATGTGGGTCCTAAATCAAAATATCCACTCTCATCATGTGTTTCAGTGGTTTGAACAATTTTGGTTTTGGGTTTGTCCAGGGTGAACCAGTATCCAAATTTGATTATACTTCGAGGTTTGATGCGGATTTTAAACAAGTGACGGCCCTCAATAAATTTCCTCAAATAGGAAGAAAGGCAGCGTAATTGCGCTCGCTATCGTCATTTTACTCTTCACCAATTGGTGGGAAATTTCACACGATTTAATAGCCCGTTTTTGCTTCAATTTGGAGGGTAGTTTGGTGCTGAGCCCGAATCCACAATCGTGACTTCTTAAACGTGTTGCTGTTTATCAACTCAAAACAAAATCAACACGAACGTAAAAATCCCAGTTTCATTTTCTGGACTTTGCTTCTGGCCACTACTGGGTTAATAACAACTCTGTGTCCTTGTTATTCTATGTGAAGAAGCTACACTTCTCACCCAAGTTGGTACTTTTATCAAGTTAGACGAGCTGAAGTACTTTGTTGGGGTTGACAGTTGAGTGAGCGATGAAACCCTCAACACTTCTTTCCTGTTCTACTTAGAGCACTTTAATTTAGCACACTCCCTCTTGAAGATTACTGGAAGTGATTGGAATCAATTCTGGAAAATGGTTTAGATTTGTAATTCAGCTAAATTCTCTTATCAATAAATCAACGTTAGATATCATCTCTTGATTCCGCTGAAGGGGAAGAAGTACTTTTCAGGGTGAAACTGAGAAATTGACAGCTTTGTACAATAAATCGAAAGAGGAGGACCGTCGCCTATGTCGTTCATTATAGAAGCGAGAATCGCCAGGTAATGTTGAAAGGATTTCTGTGGTTCTCGGGGAAACTACTACAAGAACATCAAACTTCCACTTTCAAACCACCTGCACGGTCGAGAATTACAGACAACCAACCGATCAGATTCAACTATTTAAATCTATCTCATCGCAAAAGAGAGGTAAATGGCATGGATAAGGTGCCTTCAGCTTCTTATCAGACTGCTGCTATCTACCCCCGGCGAGCGTATTTACAATTGTTGTGCCAAATCCGCACTAACAGTTTAATACGTGTGGGAAAAATGTTAACGTCACCAGTAACAATCGTGCTTAAAACATAATTTTTCCGGTTAACTCAATGTCTTGCAACATATTCAGAATTTTCCAACTATTTCTTTCTCATGTTATTTGCTTTCTCATCTTGTAATGTTTGGCTGAACCAACTCCTAACTGACATTCATCCGAAATGTCTGAATTATCATATTTTTGAGTAATATTATGGTAACGTGAACGTAAACGCCTCTCATGGGTCGTCTAAATTAGTTTATTCTATCTATTATTTAATCACTCTATTATAGTCACTCTTTAACCACTCACTATTTCATTAAAATTACGGAAAGAGGTTCAACCCCATTAACAGACACCTTGAAAGTTGATGATTCCCAGTAACAGACTGCCTAAAAACATGAGAAAAGCACTTAAGAAGACACCTTCACCATACCTTCATGCTCAAATTCAACAATGAAAAATTATGGCTTAAAATCTGCTCAATTAAACCAGCTAGCCAGCCTTCAGCCTCAAATAACTGATCTCGCGGTGGCGGTAACTCCTCTGCCTCGTAAATACCAACTAACTACACAGTACTAAAGGCCGATGTGGCCCTTGGCATCCTGAACACCTTCCGCCACCGGGCACGGTCAGCAGCCTGAGACCTCCGCAATCCGACCACCCGGAGGTCCCTCAAGACATCATCAAGCCAGCGACTCCCAGGACGACTTCTTCCTCTTCTAGTTTCCATTATAGCTCGCAGCATCATTCATGGGCAGGCCTCCACCGGCATGCGGTCGACATGTCCCAGCCATTGGATGCGCCCAGCTTTGATGAATCGGACTGTCTTCATGTTTTAATAATTCATCAATTTCTGCATTCTGTCTTGCTCTCCACCCTTGGCCCTCCCTGACCGCCCCATAGATCCTTCTCTCAAACATCCGCAGTCTAGCCTCATCCTCAGCCCGCATGGTCCAAGCCTCCGATCCATAACAAACCACAGGCCGCACTAGGGATCTATATAGCCTCATCTTCGTTGATCTGGAAATCACACGGCTCTTAAAGAGTTTTATATTGGCATAAAATGCTCGGCTGCCTGCTGTAAATACTAACCGGCTCATGAAATTCACTCATATTCACTAGATGGCTACACCGGGCACAAGGACCACAGCAAACATCAGTATATCAAATGGCTTCTCATTTCAGTCCAAACTAGTGACTGTTACTGATGACCTTACTCCACCAGGGTGGATTTAGGTAGAGGAGGTGGGGGATTGTTGGCACAACATGGATACCACGCCTTATTCGTGCCTCACTATCGAAGATAGAGAAGCTTCTTTTACATCGAGTGTTTTTTAAGGGGAGGTTCATTAATGAGTTCATCCTCGCATTTGTTCAACTTCAAGCTGTACAGTTTGACAAAACCAGTTTTTCTATCCTCTCTCCATGAAATCGATTAGCGGTCCCCCTTTCAATAAACATCGTGCGATTCCGCGGAGGTTTATTTTCAAAATACCAAAGAAAGACTGCGAATTATAATTTCCAACGGTGAAATGAGCTCTGAATAATGACTGTCGGTAAATCCATTCATCCTCGTTATTTCTGACGAGCGAGACGAACTTCCACCCTTTTTCCTATAGTACCTACCTAACGGGGAAAAAATTCAGGAAACATATTCGTTATCCCACGTCCATCCGAATGACGGGGGGCAGGTCTCTGGGTTCATTTTCCATCGGCTGTCTTTTCAATTTTCGCTCGTAAATAGTCCGACGATTTATTGACGATTCAGTATTCAACCACACTGACGAGATGCAGAGGTTTGTTCGTGAAGAAGTTGGTTTTCATTTGAAAAGTGAGCTTCAGTTATTGCTATGTGGGAGTGTTGGCCGAAGAGATAGAGCTAGAGAATATTTTGGATTTAAAAAAGTAAGTAATGGTTTGAAAATTAGGTTCCTACGTATTAACATCAATTAATGATCACATTATCATTAGGTAGTTATTCATCAGGTTTTGTTCTTATTCGAATTCTTGCATTGCAGATTAAAATTACTTGGAAAAATTCTTTGGATCCATCTCTTTTACCCCCCACCTCCTCAACCTATGTGAAAAACAAAGCATGGAAATCGACAGAAAACCGAATTTTCTCCAAATAATTTGACAAGTGTGGACTCACATAAGTCCGAAAAAACATCATTGAAAACATGTTCCACTTTTTTGGGAATTCGGGGCGCAACTAAGTAAAATTTGATCATTCTGAGGAGTTTAATAAAATTCGAAAAAATATGATGAAATTTGAAAAATTTTACAAAGATTTCGTTGAGGAAAAATGTTTTTTTTTTTTTTTGTTCCGATTTTCAGTTTTATTGTTTCAAATAGCAATTATGTGCCTCTCAACTCCTCCCAATTTCTTAACTACTTTTGTTTTTTATTTGAAGTATTGATAGATACTTCTACAGTAAAAGTTGAAAAACTATAAGGTCGAAATGTCCGCTAAATCGAGTAGACAATACGAAAAACCAAAAATAATGTTGAAAACAGATTCAAAATTGGACCACTGTTATTAGCCGAGTCAAGAAATGATTACACCTACTTACTGGTTAGGGATGAACTGGTTAGGAGAGAGTGTGACGACATTTTCTAACTTATTGCGTTGACAGTATTTTTGAAATTGTATCCTGTAAAAGTTGTTGAACGCCTGGACATGACGAACGCGTCCTAGGTCGACGTAAATGTATTCTGAAGTCATTTTTGTATTTATAATGGACATGGTGCGGAATTGCCCAATTGATTGTTGACGGCACCCTGTGGCATAAAGATGTATTAAGGGATCATCCTGTTGCAGGCACTGAATAAACATCGTTCGAGAGAATCGTTATCACGAGGGTTGAGGTCGACGAGGAGCTACTCTCCGTCTCTCGTCGACGGCGCCGCTCAAACTGGAGGGATTCCATCTGACGACGATGAGGTACCAAAATGCTTAGTATTGATTTTTAACCCTAATTGGACTCACTAATTGGATTACTAGTGTCTTCGAAAACATCATAGGAACTCCACAGCTGTCCCAAGATGTCACCGGAATAACCAAAATTAAATTGCAATTTTAAATTTAATGGACAACAGAAAATTTGTGGGCTATTGAAAGTTTCAAAATTCAGTTAATTAAAATTTCCAATAAAATCGATGAAAAAAAATTAAAAATTTTTGCAGTAACATTTTTTGATTTACAAAAAATGGTTTTAAAAATTCAGCTCTGTCCATTATTTTTTAAATTGCAATTTAAATCTGGTTAATCTGGTGAAACCTTGGGACACCAGTGGAATTCCTAAGATGTTGTCGGTGACACTAGTGACACCATGGTCCAATTAGCGTAAAAAACATTTGAGGAAAAGCCTAGAAAAACTCGAAAAAATTTGAGTGTTCTGCAAAAAAAAAAGTCATTCAAAGTATACTACATGTATTCAATGCCTTCTGTACATTTTTTTTATTTGAAAAAATAAAAATACATATTAGTTATTGATGTCTTTTACTTCATTGAGAATGAATTGAATTGCAGGTGTTCTTCGATCGAAGCAGCGGAGCCGAAACTGTCCTTCCAGCTGCTCCGCCTCCAGCAGACTTCGTCGACTCCACGTCGGAGCCCATCCTGACGACTGTACCCGTTCGCGAGAGGTCAGTTCTATCAAATTCCCTGTAATTCGCTATCGATTACTCATCAATATCCCTGCAATGCAAACGTTAACTCTCCCAAGATAAGATGTCTTGTTAAACAAGACAAGCAAGATTTTTTCATGAATTTTGAGTAACAATCATTCATATGAGGATGTTCGATTCTACAACTAATTTGCGACTTTTTTTGTCTCTTGACTTTTTTTCTTACCCCCTTAAAATCCAACTTTTTTTAATTTTTAAGATGTTTTTCGTATTTTCGATCTTACGCCATTAAAACAGCCATAACACCCTTGTTTCTCAGTAGAAATTCAAATGTAATTATAAAGTTGGAAAGAGCGTTAAATTCTCTATTTTCCTAGTGCTAATTAAAACTTTTTAGAGGAAAATCAGATGTTGAAAAATGAGCCCGAATAGAAAAATTTCGGAAATATACATTTTTTTTTTCAAAAGTTTGTAAGCCTAACTGAAACTGCCGGTTAATTTTCCACTGTAACCCCAAAAGTTGACCCAAAAGCTCAGCTTTCCACCGTTGTAATCATAAAATATTTTACAATCGAATTAGTAATTTAATATTTATCGAAGTAGTAATTTTGTGATTGAACGCGGAAAAACGTGCATTTTTTTTTCAACGAAATCGTAAGTTTGTTATGACAAGGGAGTTATGACTGCTTTAATGGCGTAGGGACGAAAGGACGAAAATACGAAAAACATCTTAAAAGTGAAAAAAGTCGGAGTTTAAGGGGGTTAAGAAAAAAAGTCGCCAACTTCGAACTTAGTCGCAAGGTTCGAACTTAACCGTAACACCCTGTATAAACCGGGATTTAGACAACATTTTGGGACAACTCTGGGTAAAGGAAATCGAGAGGGAGGGTATGTCAATCAAATTGATAGATTTTGTAAATCAAAAGGTACAGAATAACGTTTACAGTTTTTATTTTTCCAGTCATGAGAAAATGTGAACATTTCAAGACGCAAAAAATATAAAACTATTAGTTTGTTGCTGCAGTACGAGATTTTGCAGCTAGAATTGAAGGTGCAAAGTACTTCACGCTACTCGATTGTAGAAATGTTTGTGGCAGATTAAACTTAGTCATAAACGTTCCACTTATCCCACATTCTCAACACCACAGGAAATATATGTTTTATGAATTTTCCTGAAGAGAATTTTAATTTCAGAATTTAGTACTGGGAAATTTATTATGTCTATCTGACTGACTGAAGTTGAATCGTCAGAGACGAAGGAAGGATAATTTTATACGAATCTGGTTTCTGGCCCATTAAAACCTGGTTACTGGAGAGGTTTATGAAGATCGTTAAATTAAGGTATGTTGAATAAAGCTACAGTACAAAAAAAAAGTACAGCTCCAGTGTTTGAATTCAAATTGGGTAGGTCCTACTTATGTACATGTACCCTGAGCTTATGTATATTGCCGGCCTAGTCTCATAGCTGAGTATTTTGTTGTGGTTCCAATACGCGGGTGAGAGACTTGTCTAGGCGCCTTTGAGACGCCTCTGGATGTTTGACCGTCAAAACGGTTTCCCTTCGTCGAGACAGTACTTTTTTTAATAATCAGTTTATTATACATCTTATAATTTCTCTTTAATATCCACTAATCGAGGTAGTACTGACCATGTATGTATATTCGCAACCCTAGTGTTGTTGAAATTATGAAAATTGTGTTCAAGAATGTAATTTTAGTCGGTTTCGGTTTCTGGAATTTTTCAGCAAGCAATGAATTCAATACTCGGGAGCATTCCTCACGGTGCTAAATTGTTTACATACAAAATGTAAATTGATGACATACAAATCCATGGAAAAACTCGGAAACAAAACGCCTCAAGTTAACTATTGTCAACTCAAACTTGTAACAATACAGGATGAATTCCAGCATGAAATTCACCTTATTGCTCATAATTAGTCAGAGGAGGGTGTGACGACCCTACCCCTTCAGACCAGTGATTAGATTAATCAGCCGGCCCGAAGAGGATATCGATTCATATCTCTATGAATCGGATATCTCTACAGGCGTAGCTCCAACAAATCGAGAACAAACCAATTGGTTTGTCCCGTTTAAATGTAGGGTCGTCACACTCCTCTCCCTAAAACATACTTCTGGGGTTCAAACAGAAGTATGTTTGAAAAAAGTCAAAGGGACTGAAAAATAGTATGAAGTCCAGGAAAGGACATCTGGAAGCTTCAAGGGAATTCCTCCATCGTGATGGTACTATTCAAAAAGAAGAAGAAGAAGAATGCCACGAATGGGTCATTTATGCCACGACTGGGCCATTTATATAAAAGAATAAATCAATGGAACTGAGGAGAAAGCAAACTAAATAAAGAATACGAACGGCGAAACATTCAAGTGTAATGATTGAAATGGCAAACTTAGAAAAGGCTTATATAAAAGAAAAACGTAATTGAAAGTAATAAATGCCAGATTGGCAAAGCCCTAACAAGGGAATGAGTTTAATACAAATTTATAATATAGAGATTCCTTCTGGAATTCTCTTTGGGTAATTCCTTCTGGAATACCCAAAAAAAATGGAGGGGAAATGATGAAATAAATTCAGTGCATTTCCACCAACCACGCTCTGCTACCATGTAACAATACAGGATGAATTCCAGCATGAAATTCACCTTATTGCTCATAATTAGTCAGAGGAGGGTGTGACGACCCTACCCCTTCAGACCAGTGATTAGATTAATCAGCCGGCCCGAAGAGGATATCGATTCATATCTCTATGAATCGGATATCTCTACAGGCGTAGCTCCAACAAATCGAGAACAAACCAATTGGTTTGTCCCGTTTAAATGTAGGGTCGTCACAAACTTGAAGCTCAATGTCCCCGATTTTAATAAGATTTTTTTTGGATAGATGGCAGATATCTCGAGGAGAAACTTGAGTAACTTCCCATTTGTAAACAAAATGGAATATTTGAAAACTGCTTACACAGACTTAATGGGAAGTAATAAAAAAAATTGGATAATTATGTTTGAAAACTTTAAAACAAATTTTGAGTAACAATAATTCAAATAAACCAGGTTTGAGGCAAAAGTTTGGAAAATCCCGAAAATAGGAAATTGAAGAGAGGAATGAAAATCACAATCCGCTTTTCAGCATTTAAATTTAATTACAGCATCATTTTTGTAAAATTGGTAAAATTCCCTTTTTGCTTCTTCACCACTGAATGTAAAAAATCATGATTCTTCGCTTGAGTGGGAAAGAGAAAAACTAATTTGCGCAAGCGCCTTGAAGAACGGAGGATCAACATGGATCCAATCTCCACACTCAGTGAATTTTTGACCGGTTTCAAAACGTGTGAAGGAGAAAATGACTCATTTTGGTGTCACGGGACGATTTATTTTATTATTTTTATTTTTTCTCAATGTTTGGACCCTTTGAATTTTTTATTCTGGTACCAATCTATCTTGATTTTTTTTTTGTGTGTTCTACTCTTATCTATGGTGGTCCCGTTTCAAACGGATTTCCTCTTTGTTGAAAGCGTCGAAAATAGTTGAAAAACGTGGTAGTTGATTTCGGGAATATTGGTCCGCCAATTCTTTCTTACGAACTAACCTATCTCAATGCATTACAATTAACTATTTCATCCTTTTTAGTGGTTTGCCATGATAAGTTTAGAGAAACTTTTTGTTTAAAAGGTTTTTTATTTCAGACCGATCGCAAAACTTATTATCTTACTTATTACCTTCGATTCGTGTAAGGAAAGTAAAAACCTCGAAATAGTCACAGGGCGTTTATTCCTCCATAAAACGCCCTCCGGTGGTCGATAACATTTTCCCCGCTTAAACTTACGACAGCTCCCTCAACTTTTCCCCTCTCGGAAACTCCCAACAAATGAAACTGCCTTTGCTATCACTTCCCATTTAATTTTAAAACTTTATACCCCTCGCCGTAGCCTACCCGACAGTAGATTTCGGAGGCCGTGTCAAGCTGCTGTCGGATAGGATAAAATATAACCGGGTCCTCCCCTCCAACTCCTCTCCTCCATAAATTCCCCGATTTCAATTTAATTTTCATGGCCCCGAGGCGTTTTTCGGGTTCTTTTCATAATCAGCTAGAGAACTGTAGGAACTTAGTTTCACTTTTCGAAAAGGTTCCGTGAAAGTCAAAAGTTTTTGAACTAGCTGAAGAAAACCATCAGTTTGAAAGATATCAAGGTACCTATCCAACTTTTCGAATTATAACGTGTTCCTTATGATGCGTGATTTGTTTCAACCGAGCGAGATAACATTTTTTATTGTTCCATAGAATCTAGGAAACATATACCTACTTATTCAAAATACTCGTTTCTGAACCCCTCCAGTCCCGAAATTAAGTTGGATAAGCAGTAGCTACCTCACGGAATTTTAAGTATATTATTTACATAAATATATAGAATTGGTGTAAAAAAATATATATATTGGAAGTAAAAATAGTAATATGCTACTTTCAAAAATATTTCAAAAATCGGGAAATACTCTCATTTTATTGTTTTTTTTTACAGTTACTTAAAGTAACTAGTTATAGTAGTCATGAGGTTTTCGATATCAAATCTATTGTCATTGGAACGAATTTTCCATATTTTGGAAAAACACTCCGGACATATAAGTTTTTGACACCTTCCAAATTACCCGAGTTTACCATTATTGCCGTTGCTCAAATGAGCAGTTTCCAGACTTGAAATTCCGCGTAAATTGAATAATTTTCATAAAATTGAGTAGGTAGGTACTCAATGAAAAGATATAAAATAAATTTGTGAGTGGCATGACTTTGTGAGTGAAAAACATGGAGTGAATAAACTCACGCAATTCATAAAATTGAAAATTTGGCAGCAACTACCGAATTGAGGATTAACCCTGAATAACACCATATATCGATACCTTGACCCATTTCAAGCCAAGGGTAGAAATAACTAAATACTGAGGAGAGGAGGATGAACTGTTTTATATAATGCCGGCCGAAATAAAGCATCTTTTGCTCACCAATCGAGAGCAAAAATACTCGATATACCATGAATTTTAGTTTTTACAAATCTATATGATTTAATATCTACTTTCAATGTTTTTGGTAAAATGTAAAGTCTAAGGACCGGAATCTGTTTCAACTCATGGCCCAGAACGCTCACTCGCCCAGACTCGAATTTGAGCCACCATAATCATGCCTTCGGCCAAAAGGCCTCTTTTTCAAAAAATCTCCAAAATCGCATTGAGCTCCCGAACGTCAAAGGAAATTTTTTCTCAAAAGTTTAGCAACAGCATGAACGAGAAAAAATTCTTCTGCGTAGATTTTCCACAATTTTCAATATTTAAAAAAATCATAAATATGACGATGCGAAAATGCATCCGTAACCGGAAATTGGTTAAAGCACAAAGAGGTTATGTCCATCCATCTTCCACATTTCAATTTTTTTTTTCAACTTCAGAAAAACTCAAATTTAACAAAACTAATATTGACCTTCTTGGCGATTATAGCTCGAAAATTTCTGAAGAAATTAAAGAGATTGGTGTAATAAGCCATTATTTTAGGAATTGGGCACTGGTGGTAACTTCTTTTACGTTTTTCTCAAAACTCCGTTTTTGGACATAGCCGCTTTGTGCTTTAAGGTATCGATATGTGGTATTTAAAAAAAAAAGTTTAACTAGAAAACTAGACGTGATGAAATTTTGAGTATTTTTTTCGATTTTAGCATGCAAAACCCCATGGAAAACAGTAAAAAATCCCAAAATATCAAAATGCAAAAATCGCAAAATGCAAAAAATTGGTTGCAGACCTGTGATATCATTGCTTGGTTATCGAAACAAATCATCGCTCGATGTTTTCATGTTTTGAAGTTCAAAATTAGTCAAATTCGGGTAATTTCTAATGGATTTGTTTGTAGGTTCGAGTAGCTTCAAACTTTGATTAGGTTTTGCTAAAAACTTGTCTAATTGGTGACAATATGGCATTCCATATCCAGTTTCACGAGAAATCGAAAAAAACGTCATTTCTTGAATACAACTCATTACACAGATTTTTTTGTCCCTCGCGTCGCCATGAAAAGAGATACCAGGGCGAAAAAAGAAGGCTCTATTTATTAAGGAAATGAGAAGAAGATTATCCCTTGTTCGTAGCAATATTTTACCCCCCCCCCCCACCGCTAGCTGTGTGAGTTACCGACCAGGGAGGAAGTATAAAACCACTTGAGCCCGTTGAGCCAGAAACGACCCAACATAATCAAGGATAATGAACAGGCGGTATTACTCTAGTTTTTTTTTCGTTAAAAATTGCGCATAAACTCCCGTTAGAAGCTGGAAAAACGAATAATTTTTTATGGCTATCTTAACGTGAGAGGGTCAGACTGTGATTAGTTATTTCGCTCTAACGCCATAAAGGGGGCTGTTCAAGTACCATTTGGTATGTACTACATAGGTTTACAGTCCCACTAAAGATTATCAATTGCAGAATCTAAATCAAGTCAATCGTTTACGGTCTTGTTCCTATGCTATAACTCCTTACATACGGACATCATTCATGATAGTAAAAGTATAAAAAAGGTTGAATTTTTGTCCAACTGCCTTACAAAGGGAAGATCAGAATCGGTTCAGATGATTTCGCTCATGGCTTTTCTTAACAGAGCGGTAATTTTCCTATAGTGTGATAGAAGAAATGCAGTGCAGGAATTCACTTCAAATCTGGTAATAATTTTGAAACAAATTTCGAAAATTTATGTAAACCTGAAAGAGGAAACCAAAGTTAACGATCAATTTTTCAATCAATTTTTCAATTCAATTTTTCGAACAATTCAATTTTTTGAATTTTTTTTCGGGGCACCTACCTAAGTTAACGTTTCAGTTTTTTAATTTTTCGGCCCTTTCGGTTTATTATTTTCAATAATATAAAAATAATAATAATAAAAATTTTCAGTCCGTCCGCCGTACGCGGCACTTTCCTTAGTTCTCATATATCGATTTTGATGAAATTTGGTATATGGGCTCCATTTGGGGTCTAGTTGTGCCGCGAAGCGTTTGGTTGATGTAGGTCACTTCTAAGGGGTGAAAATTAAGGGTTGAACTGTTCAATAATGCCCTAGCTCGACAACTCTCTAAATGGAGGTATCGTTGTTTTACTAATAAGAGATACTTTAAACGACACGAGATATTTTAAATTTTACAATACTCGTAGTATTGAATTTTCAAAATTTTTTGAGACCCCCCGGAGCTCTGCAGGACAAACCGGTCGCTGCTTACGATAACTTTAGGGACGGACTTACGATAAATCAGAAAAACGAGTGTGAATCGCGAAAGAGGCCTAATCTCCGTTGAAATTTTAGCTGACCGAAATGCTATCGTTGTTCGTTTCTTCGAGTTGTGCTCAGTTTTGCGTCCTTAGTAACCAGTACCTAATCGAATTTCCTAGTAATTGGGGCAACCTCAACTCACTGTTTCTTCGAACTGATTGTGAAGTATTTATTTCTCCCAAATAAACTTAATTGTGAAGTAGGCATGTAGTATCTATGGTTGGTAGATGGTGACAATGGCAAAGCCGAGTTCTTTGCAGATGAGTGATCTATATAGAAAAATAATAAACCTTTGTGTAATGATTTGCAGCGTTTTCGTCTTGTTTTGATGCTTTCGGTGGCAATTATCTGTTTTTCGATGCCCTTAGGGCATCAGGTGTTGACATCTTCAATTTTTACACCATTTTCAGATTATACATTTACATTTCATTAGCTGATGCCTGCAGTTTGAGTTCGGTTATATAACTTATTAAATTATTCGGAGTTATACATTAAGCAAATGTTCGTCGTTTATGTTGCCATTTGCTAAAGGGGACGACGAGTGTGCGAGAGGGTTAGATGTGCCAAGGAAAGAGCGACAGAAACAATAATTTTTCCAGATTTTCTCAGCTAAAAGTTGGCCGATTTTCATTCTGTAAGATTATTTCCTACTTTATTCACTAAGACTACTATTTACTTATATCCTAAGATTATTTACATCCATTTTGGTTTATCATTCCTTTAACAAGAAAAAGAAATTGTAACCTCCCTCAAAATTTGATGGTCTATGTTTCAAGTAGGTATGTAGAAGGTACCTATTTTTCAAAAATTGGATACCTAACAATTTTTCCGTCCGTACCCCGTGGACCGATTGATGAAATTTGGTGTATGGGCTCCATTTGGGGTCTGTTTGTGGCCCCGAAAGTTTTGGTTATTGTAAGTCACTTCGAAGGGATGAAAAGTAAGGGGAAAAGTTCTCAAAACGCCCTTGTCCTTCGATACGGATTTCATCATTTTTCAGATTGAACACGGTTCGTACGGAACCAGGCTCATAATTATTCTTGTTTGTGTGTGTGTGTGAAAATTTAAGTACTATTTTTTCAAATGACCAACTTTGGTTGTCGATTTATTTTGGGGCGAGCTGACACTAGTCGTTACATACACATCTAACCTGAGTTTTGATGAAGATAAAAGATTGGATAGGTTCGAATGGGCTTTGGAATGTTCACGAAAGCCGAATTGCTAATTGGATATAGTCCGACTAATTAAAGTCGCCTCAACCGAATTGTCGACCACCGTTAAGAAAAATTCCGGTCAAATTAAATCATGGTTACCACAAATAACGAAAGAAAGGGTGGCTGTTTAATAGGGAAGTAGGGATCCGGGGCGAAGTCTAATAAAAAGTTTTTTCAAAACGCCCTTGTCCTTCGATACGGATTTCATCATTTTTCAGATTGAACACGGTTCGTACGGAACCAGGCTCATAATTATTCTTGTTTGTGTGTGTGTGTGAAAATTTAAGTACTATTTTTTCAAATGACCAACTTTGGTTGTCGATTTATTTTGGGGCGAGCTGACACTAGTCGTTACATACACATCTAACCTGAGTTTTGATGAAGATAAAAGATTGGATAGGTTCGAATGGGCTTTGGAATGTTCACGAAAGCCGAATTGCTAATTGGATATAGTCCGACTAATTAAAGTCGCCTCAACCGAATTGTCGACCACCGTTAAGAAAAATTCCGGTCAAATTAAATCATGGTTACCACAAATAACGAAAGAAAGGGTGGCTGTTTAATAGGGAAGTAGGGATCCGGGGCGAAGTCTAATAAAAAGTTTTTTCAACCACCGTGGTTTTAAAACTGTGTATTTGCAACAGTCGTAAAACTGTGCAACAGTCGTATTTTTGTCTAACTTGGTACGTTTCGCCGGTTTAACCACCTGATAACATGATCGTGATGAACATCTCACGGCACCGTATAATGTTTCACTTAACGGCAGCAAATGGGATCCTCCTTCAGCTTGCTGAAGCACGAATCGCTCGTTGTATGTACTTATCAATTAGCCCGAGGAAAAACAGCTCTCGACCGGCTTAAGTTGTGGAGATGATGGGAGGGGAGGCCATGATGGGGCAGAAGCGTTTCACCAAGATTACTTCCCTCGTCGGAGGTATTTTCCTTGTTAAAACAAGTCATTAAAAAAAGGGGGTGAAATGTGCCTTCGGCTGCGAGACATTTTTATCTCTGCTCGTAAATTTCGGCGGTTCCTCGACCGCAAAAAACCACGCGCTTTCATCAGCCCGTACAAAACGTTCGCTTCTGCTTTAGTTTTTGATGAATTTCGAAGGCTAGGTGGACTCAAGAAGGAAAGTTGAAAAATTACCTGGACGTATTTGCTCCCTCATTTTCAGAGATAGGTAGGGAAGCTTCTGTATTCAAACAGCATTCAAGTCAAAATTTGACTTTGATCCTCCAAACTCAAAATTTCATCTCGCTGTTTTTCATTCTCACCGAGACTAGGATTTTGATTTAGGAGAATTTGACATTATCATGTCTTTGCTTTGGCACATAAACTGAAAAATCGTCACGAAAACTTGCTCACGATACCAATAAATAAAATAGACTCATTGTGTTGTGTAGAGAACATTTTGTTTTGGTTTATTAGTTTCAACCATTTCCGTACACACATGAAAATGTCCCAATGTGTTGCCGACTCGTATGCAAGCATTTTAGTGTTTTCAACAGCTTCCTATACGATAAGATTTTATATTGATTTAATAAACGTTGAATTAAAGTAGGTTAAATTTTGAAGTGGTCATTTCTCTCGATTAAACCAGCAAGTTTTGATGATTTCAACGTTCATCTCGTTTTTTTTTTCAAACTTGAAAAGTGAAAACAATGCTTCAACAAAATTTGGAACAAATTGTATTGATTATAATCTCAAGAAACTTACCATGTTTGCGAACCTACAGAAATTTAACTTTAAAGATTGATTTTAAAAGTAGATTCAACCGGATTAAATGGAATTTTCGGCGTGGATATGCCATTTTGTTATATTGATAACACAGCTGATAACAGAAGATATCTTGCACATTACTACAAAATGGATCACGTTGAAGCCATCTATATCTACTCAATGGAAGCCCTTATGTGGCTCTTCCAATTCTGTTCTCTTTCTTCCAAATCCCGAATCAATCAACTCTCCGTAGATGCGCAAATTTGATTTTTTTTTTTAACACAGAATGTGTTTTTGCGATGACCTACCAAAAAAAAATCGTCACGAAAAAGCGACAGAAAAAACCGTTACGCGCCTTTTATAATGATTTTCACGTGCAACCAAGCCGTTGGTAAGGAAATAGAACTCCCGCAGTGTTCATTGCACAGAAATTTTTCACCATTCGTTGGAAAGCTCTCAATTTATATAGTATTTTTCTTGTAGTTACATATTTATTTATATAACATTTATAGGGTTTTAGACCAAATTAAATGTCTAACAATTATTTATTTTATTATTGCCAAAGACTCCACATTTATTATTGTTGTTTTTTATTTAACGGATGACTAGCATCGCAAAAACACATTCTGTGTTCCTATGATTTCATACTGAGTATGGAAAAAGAAATAAACCGGGGGGTGCAGGGGGGCGGAGCCCCCCGCCGAGGCGCAAAGCGCCGAGTTTTTTTTCAAGAATAAGTATATTTGCGTATATTTACGTACAAACTCAACAACCATAACAACACCAGTAGGTGTAATAGCATAATCAGAACAAGTGGGTGAGTTCACTGTCAAATTTTGATTCGGAGTTGAATTTACTAATTTGAAATCTAAACTGTTGAAGTTTATATGGGGATCAGGGCGCCGTCCTCTAATCCCAGGCATCTAATACTTTTAACAAATTTTCCATAATATGAACAGCCGATTTTGCTGAAAATAGATTGATAGTTAGAAAGAAAGATAATCTCCCCAACATTAACCCATTTTCGGCCACTGATGCGTTTTCGCGTCGTCATATTTATGATTTTTTTAAATATTGAAAATAGTGGATAATCTTTGCAGAAGAATGTTTTCTCGTACATGCTGTTCCTAAAATTGTCAGCAAAACTTTTCTTAGACGTTCGGGAGCTCAACGCGATTTTGCAAATGAGGCCTCTTGGCCGATGGTATGATTATGGTGGCTCACATTCGATTCTGAGCCATTAAGCGTTCTGGGCCATGAGTTGAAACAGATTCCGGTCCATAAACGAGGAGCTTGATTTCAAAAGGTACTAATATCCATTTTGGTCAAACGTAATAAAAACGCGAAAACCCCTCAAGGTCGTGCTTTAAACCAATGATGTTATTTTTTATGTATTTCTAAATTATAATAAATATTTTTGGAAAAAACGGTAAATTTGTTCAAAGTTTGAAATACCTATTAGATTTATGGAACAAAACGTGGACGTTTAGTACGTTTTTAAATCAAACGAAGTGGATAAAGTACTATTTGAAACAAAACGTTTAAGAGTCCGGCATTGTGCTGGATGTAGTACCTTTTGAAATTAAACGGAATATTCACCCTCGTTTTTCAAGGGAATAGAGTGTTTTTTGCTCCAAAACGATCGCATTTTTGTGGAGAACTACACCCCTAAAACCCTGGGAATGTGTTAACTCAATTTCGATGAAAATGGTCTTTAGTGCCTTTTGGAATCAAACTCCTCAAATCGACTTTTACATTTTACCATAAACAATGAACTGGATAAATCACATCGATTTGGAAAACAGAGGCCACTCAGATCTCTTCAAAAAGTAAAATTCATAAAATATCGAGTACTTTTGCTCTCGATTGGTGAGCAAATGATGCTTTATTTCTGCCGGCATTCTATAAAACAGTTCATCCTCCTTTCCTCATTATTCAGTTATTTCTACCCTTGGTTTGAAATGGGTTAATTACTTTGTGAAAGTATAATTTCCATTTTGTGCCTAGTCAAACTTCAATGGTAGCCAGAGGACTGACCTTTCGATCCAGAGGTTCCTGTGACATTTTCCAACTATTTTGTTAGTTTCTACCCCTCTTAGTTCATCGATTCCCTTCAAATCATCAAAGTACTTGCATATTTAAACTATGTGTGTTTTTCTCTTTTTTTCCGCCTACTTCAAGTAGACACGGGTCGTGGAAGAGGGCTGCGGGGGAAGGACGGCGCGAGGGGACGGGCAGCAGCGTCGGCCTCAGCAGGATCTCGGGCATCGACTTGGACATGGCCCACGACAACTCGGACCGCCGACAGTTCGGTCAAGGCATCATCCACAGGCTTTTTGGGTAACATACTTCCCACTTTGATAACGAACTAATCAATTTTAACTAAGAAACACAGGCTTATTTTGTATAAAGTATACACAACTTCGACAAGAAATGCCATCTGTTAACTGTAAGTTGAGCATTTTGAGTACATGCTTAACTTTAGGTAGGTAATCCTTCCAAGTCCTTCGAACGTTCAGTGGGGGAAGTAAAAGAGGCAGCCGAATTACGTAGATGACATCTATTGAAGTCCTCCACTCTTGCAGAAACTATCCAGTATTTTCTGATCAGCTTATCAATGTGATATCTCTCGTTCTCTGTATAATTTAGCCTCTATATTTCGCAAAGCAAGTATTTTCATTATACCTATCTCTGCCCTGATTTCACGAGCCTCCTTGCAGTGCTTTGTCGACTCGAACAGCAACGAAACTGCTATGCTGAAAGGAAATAGGCAACATTTATTCAAATTTTCTCTATATTTCGGATTCAACAGGTTTTTATGAATCCAAATCAACATGAAGCATTAGATAGATAGATATGTTTATTTTCGCAATTTTGTACACTTTTACAATAATATAATTGCATGAAGGGATGCGATTTGCTCAGATTTCCTACCCGACGTTAGACTTGGCCCGTGTTGTAGGGTAGGATCTTTGCAAAATCGCTCCATATCGGTAAATAAATTGATGTCTACTACACAATACAGTAATAAGTAAATTACTAAACAATACATGATTGGTCAGAAAAAAGGACGAATTTTGATAATCTAATTCTGATAGTATACTAACTTACTTTAATATTCTTCAACTTTAATCATCTCTAAGCTTTAAGATTCTCCTATACATATATGCTGTTTAACCCTTAATAATATCTTAATAGCCTTTAGCATCTAAAGCCCCTTAAACTGAACGACAAACAAAATTCTATGCGTTTTGTGAACTATAGCACGAGCTTGCGCAAACGCATTCACCTAACTCCCACTATGCGATAGATTTGAAAAAATTTTTGTTTAAATTAATAGCCAACAATTTTACTCTCAAGCGTTTAATTTCCCTTGCTGGTTTCTAGGTATATAGAACTGCCTTGTCTTCTTGAGATCTATCTTGGGAGCTCTTAGAAGGTAGAAGATGGGGACTTGCCTCGTACATCCCTAACTTAGTGGAACTTTGAACTCAGTAAGGAACTAGCCCTTTTTTGTTTTGCAAGTGGCTAATGATGGTTATTCTGACGTTTCAGGAGGTCGTTGAAGAGGTCAGTGATGAGTCGGGAGCCCGTGAAGGAAGTGCTTGAAGACCTGGAAGACCACCGACCCTTCTTCACCTACTGGCTCTCCACAGTGCAAATCCTAATCCTGGCTATATCCCTCGTCTCCTATGGTTTCGGCCCTTTTGGAATGGACCTTCACCACCAGTCCAGTCTTGTAAGTTCAATAGTAAAGTTACAAAAAGCTCTTCATAGGAATAAAACTGGAGAAATTGTAAACACTTCACTAACCTGGAACTTTAATCTCTGAATTCGGCTTCCTTTGTAATTATTATTCGAGGTAACTTTTTGTTATTTGTCGAAGACCATTAAAGTAGGGTCTTATAACTAAATTTAGTTCAATTTGAGGATTTAATTTTTTGCATTTTTCAATTACGGGTCCAGTTGTAAGGAGAGAGCATTTCCTGATGGGACCCAGGAGTATTTTTCTTCTATAAATAAGTCCTAATGTCGTTGTGTTTTCGCAGGTGCTGGTGACTAGTTTATCGTTGCAGCAAGTCGACTTCACCGAACCAGCGAACTTTTGGCTCGGCCCTCGTGCGGTAAGCGTATCAATTTTGATCATTTCCGATCTTTTTAAACAAATAAATAGGGACCGATTCCATTCTTAGACTAGAATGTGAGGTAAAATAAAATTTAAAAAAAAATACAAAAACTAATACTTCCTTACTATTTTCTCATTAGTTGGATGATTGTCAGGAATTGTAATTGAGGTTCGAACAAATAAGGAGAACTGTAAGGTTCCAACATTTTATTGATGTCTCACTGGTTTATAATTTTAAAATTGAACAAATTTGAACCTGAGGGAATTTATTGAATTTTTAAATGGTCCATTTGATGAAAATACTAAGCTGGAAAATTTGAACTAGCATAAATTATAAAATATGTCATTTCATGCCGTTTCATAAGTAACGGAAACCCCTCTTTCTGTTGACTCTATTTCTGTTATTGGTGTGAAAATCAAAAATTTGTCGAAATAACCTCCCCTTATTTTCTGCAAAGTGCAATTCGAACATCACATTTTCGCGCGTCGCGACTAACTAAGCCCCCCCCCCCCCCCCCATTTTTATTGCAGAATCTAATTCTACGTCAAATTTTATGGAAATTTTACTTCGACAACTTTTTTTCCCAGGGATTGTACCACAATTGAGATGAAGTTAGAGCTCAAGTGTGGCACTTCACTTAGCACTGTTTTTCAACGCTGAATCTCGTGGTGATATCCCTTTCTTGATTTTGTTTCATTTTATCGCATTTACAGCGGAAAAATTCACTTTTTGAGGAGTAAATCATCGATTTTCCGTGGAATCTTTTCCGAGTATCGTTTCCTTCACGAATTAGTAACTAATTACTACTACTATTATACTACTAATTATTATACTATTATTATAATACTAATTATTATACTACTAATTATTACTACTACTAACTACTACTGTAATGACTATTGCAATGTACTCTGTATAATGGCAAATAAATACTCTCTCTCTTTCTCTTTATAAAATTGTGTCAGAGGAGAACTGTTCTCCTCTGACACAATTTTATAAAGAGAAAGAGAGAGAGTATTTATTTGCCATTATACAGAGTACATTGCAATAGTCATTACAGTAGGTAGTTTAAGTGTCTAAGAAAATAAATATAAGATTGTGTGCACCAGGTGTGAGGGGGCTCGTACAACCCATTACAAGGTGTGAGGGGTCTCGTACAATACATTTTACAGGTTTTTTACACTTCATCATTACCCTTCATAAGAAAATCGATGATTTCCACCTCAAAAAGTGACTTTTTTGGCTGTAAATGCGGATCACTGAACTTGCTCATGCAAGCGGTTGTAATTTGCCGAATCACGGTAGTTCTCATGTAGCCTATTCCTCTCATAGTAATATTTTCAAGGCTAGTACTATTTATACCCCAGACAACGCATAGGTGAATTTTTATTCTGTCACTGGAATATCCCATCAAAGAAAGTAGTGAAAACGATGCGAAAATTCCCATCAAAAACGGAACAGCCGTTTAAAAGTTGAGCTCAACTGTGCACAATGTTCTAAATCAACCTTCTCCACCCTCATGCTGTATACGTGAAGCATACTTTAGTGATGATCGGTCGAGCCGTTTGGCACTACTCGAGACCCAAATACATACAGACAAAGAGATTTATATATTACTACAGATTTCAAGTTTACTCGAGTGGGACTCGAATCTGGTTTCGTCGTCCGATATGCTTAGATTTCGTTTCTAGGCATTTAGAACCTGCTTTATGCCCTCGAAATGACCATAACCCTTCGACTTTCAGGCCGATCTTATTCATTTGGGAGCGAAATTCGCACCGTGCATGAGACGAGACGCGAAAATCATGAAAGAAATCGAAAAAGGAAGAGAGAAAGAACGGGAGACCGCCTGCTGCATCCGAAACGACGATTCCGGTTGCGTACAATCTTCCAAAAACGATTGCTCAGTAAGTCACTACCAGCAATAGTTATCAAGCGTATTACTATTGTTGTACCTCATTCGGATTACCAATATTACAACTATACCTGTTCGTCGAGAAAATGAACTATTTCTTCCACAATGAGGGTCTATGAAGAGGATTTTTTGGAGCGTTTATCTGATAAATATTCCCTTCTTTTATAATTTCACATGATTCATGTGGTCCTTCTGACCGGATTGCCTCGAACGCTAAGACGAATAGTAGTATAGGTGGTTATTTGTCACTGTTACTCATTGAATGTGTTATTTTACCTTGCTGGTCTCCCAGCGGAACCACCTGACTAGGGGACTCACGCCCAAGGTAAACACCGCGAATGACCATTTCAGCATGCTATCTTCAGTTTTCAGTCATAGATATTCCTACTGGTGTATTTTGAAGCATGTAGAATTGTACATTCACTATAGTATTGATATATTCACGTATTATTTTATGATTTTGTAGTATTTTCGCATGTTGGATACCACGTAATATTGGCATTTACTTTTACGTAGATCATTTTGAGCTTTCCTCTGTTCGTTTAATTAAAATCTCCGTCTTCCTTTGGAGGTTGCCAGCAGTTACCTACCTATCTAGTACGATTATAATTATATCATCAACACAAATGAGCGCCAAGATCTTGAACTATACCAAATCAAACTATTCCGCTATAAAAATGACTGAGAGGTGTTCATTAGTCGAAAATACGTCTGCCAAGTTAGGTGGGCTGTAGTGTTACCTCACGAAGAATCGTGGACGTACTAGCTCAATCAATTTATACATCAAAAATTGTAAACGCACAGGTTTCAACGATTTTCAAAAACCTCTGCCAAGTGGGTGTGGCACATAGCTTCCTCGTATCCATAACCCGCCTGTATAGAAGATCCGATGCATAGTAGTTAATCTCAAAACGTCAATCTCTTAGTACCTTGCACTACCCTCTTAGGCGACTCTACATTGTTAAAGAATGTAGAAGTTTTGGGTGTTACAAGGATTTCACGTTTGCGCATGTGCACAAAATACATTCAATTTGGGAGCAATGATTTTCATAACGGACCATCTCCACGCCAACCCGCACAATCTGTGAAAATGTCATCGAAATTAGATGGGAAATGTAGAAGTGATGGCTGTGGCAAGGATTTCACGGCTACTACCACTCTGGGGTTAATGATTTTCATAGGGGACCACCTACAAATCCTGGGACCAACCCACACAATCCTTGAAAATTTCATCCAAATCGGATGATAAATGTAGAATTATGGCTGTGGCAAAGATTTTATGACAGACACGGAACCAAAATTGTTCAGGAAGGTCTGAAACTTAAAACGCGAGTGGAAATTTTGATTTTGGAGAACTTTTTTTTCAACCTTGAAAAGTAAAAACGAAGCTTCCGCTACCTTGGTAGACTCGGATGATCTTCGTAGGACTACGAAGGGTAGTTCATTCCCGAATTTGCAAACCCTACACCTAGTGCTACTGACTTAATTGAGCTAAAAACCATGCAAATTTCATACGTTTCCAATTTGTTTACAAGGCATAACGAACCGTGATAATTAACTGATACCCAATATCTTATTAAAGTAGATTATATTTGCTGACGTTTGAGACCAACTTAAGCTCAATTCAAAAATAGGTAGGTTTTTTTTTTCAATAAAGTTGAATTCAAGTGTAAAGGGAAATTTAAGAGATTTGAGTGACTCAATAGAAAATTTACTCATTTTATAAAAACTATAGAAAATACTTTTTTTTGTTTCAAAAATTATTGAACTCATTTGTTATGAAACATGATTTTTGGAATCAAGTTACCGAAATTGTTTAGAATGCACTACATATACCGCCAAATGTGAGTGAACAATGATTTTGAAACAACAAAATTTTATTGGAGTCCTGAACGATTACAAAGCTTCCCTTTCTTCGACGGAGAGGAATCAACAAGAATTGATACCTCCCAAAAAAAATGCACGAATGTTAATAACTGATCGCACCCTTTGTAAGCATGTATTCAATCAATGTCCTATCTCTTGATTCTCGATTAATTTCTTTGTTACCTACACCTAAAGCTGTACTACGTGAACGTTTATACCTACTTAATGACGTTTTCAGGACACCATTTCGACGTGGAAGAAGTGGGGACATGCGGACTCAGGGCCTGGTGGCAGGATATCAGGATCGGTTTGCGGACTCGATCCAAAGTACGTTTACCCGTAATTTATAATTTCACTGCTGAGTGAGGCCTTGTGACCCTTTTGATGAAAAATCAATCTTTAAAAAAACCAAACGCTTGCATACGAGTATGCAACTCATTGGAACATTATTAGTTTCAATTTCTGAGATCATCTTCCAATTCATGGGGGGCAATCCTCTATCTATACAGGGTGTCTACACTTAAGATGGGCATAACTTCAGGGTTCGATTCTACAATACATTTCCAACAAAAAATGTTTCCTAGCAATTTTCTTTTAACCCTCTCAAAATTCTTTTTTTTTCGCGTTTTCGACCTTAAGGCACTGATATGGTCACAACTCCCTTATTTCTCCGCAAAAATCAAATCTGACTACACCTTAAGAAAGAGCGTTAAATTCCTAAGCTACCTAGTGCAAAATCAAAATCTTTCAGCAGTAAAATAGTTTCAAAAAATTGAACTCAACAAAAGTTTCAATCAGCTGGAAATTCGGTGTTTTTATTGAGTAGAAAGGTGTTTCTTTATGCTCACTACCATATTTACGAATAATGCGTATTTTATGTACGAAAAACGAAAGTTTCCTTCGAAAAATCCACTTTCTAGCAGTCGGAATCATTCGGAAGTATCACTATTTGATTCAGCGTAAAAAATTACATAGAAAATGATACCAAAATCGTCAGGCTAACTTGAGATCGAGGGGGACCAGAAACCGCTTAAAACACAGGATTTTCTTGTAAAACACACGTTTTTTGACAGTCAAACTTCATTTACTCTTCCAATTTGAATGTTAAAAAGAAAAATTGATAGACGGTTGGAAAGCTGACTATTTGAGCATGTTTTCTTGGAAGACGCCCATCGAAATGAGCAGGGATTTAGAGTGAAAACTTTGGTCGAAGAAAGTCAAGTTTCGAAAATTTTTTAAAGTTTGCTTTTTGACTTGATTTTTTGAAACTATTTCATGGCTGAAATAATTTGATTTTGCACTAGGTAGCTTAGGAATTTAACGCTCTTTCTAACGCTGTAGTCAGATTTGATTTTTCAGGAGAAATAAGGGAGTTGTGACCATATCAGTGCCTTAAGGTCGAAAACGCGAAAAAAAACTTCAAAGTGAAAAAAAAGGAATTTTGAGTGGGTTAAAAGAAAATTGCTATGAGACATTTTTTGTTGGAAATTTATTGTAGATTTTAGAAGTTATATCCATCTTAAGTGTAGACACCCTGTATACATACAACCCCAACAACTGCCCCGCCCCTTCCCCCGCCCGACCACTGTAATGTAACGCTTATTTCGTTTATGTGCCAAAGTAAAGACAAAAAATGTCGAAAGTAGTTCAAGTACTCACTCCAAAACCTCACTTAGAGAGAAATTAGTACCTACCTGTAGGAGGTAGGTAGTGGTAGGAGGTTTTCATTGACATCCGCCATCAAGGCGAGCCTGAAAAGAGGGACTGACAAACAGAGAAGAAATCACTCCCAATAAAAAACTTTCTGAAGAAATTTATAAGCATTTTTTAAGATGGAATATGTTAAGGAGACAAATAATGAAGGTATCACGAGCAATTAACCCATTTTTGGCCAGTGATGCATTTTTGCATCGTCATGATTATGATTTTTTTTAATATTAAAATAATGGAAAATCTTTGCAGAAAATTTTTTTCTCGTTAATGCAGCTCCTAAACTTTCCAAAAACAATTTTCTTCGACATTCGGGAGCTCACTGAGATTTGGGAAATTTTTCTGAAAGAGGCCTTTCGGCCAAAAGCGTGCTTTTGGTGGCTAAATTCGATCCTGGGCGAGTGAGCGATCTGGGCCATAAGTCGAAACAGATTCCGGTCCATGATTAAATTTTTACATTTTACCTAGATTTTTTTCAGATTTTTAACAATGAAATGGATAAATCATATCCGAGACCTCTCAAATCCTATGAAATGTTGAATTCATAAAATTTGGAGCATTTTAGCTCTCGATTGGTGATTAAATGATGCCTTAATTCGGCCGGCATTCTGTAAAATAGTTCATCCTCTTCCTCCCATTACTCTGTTATTTCTACCCTCGGCTTGAAATGGGTTAAACGGATATTCAAACAATAGTGGGAAAGGTTTTGGAAACAAAGTATTTTTTAAAAATCTTTGAACATAATTTCCCAAAAGTTGGGTGTTTGGATATGTACCTACCACTATTATGCAGAACGTGCGAAATAAATAAAAATTCTTGTTGTTCCTAGCCGCAAATGAGGGTTACGGGAAAAACATTCACCTACTTCTGACAATTCAGAAATTTTTTACTTTCCATATTTACGTTCAAATATTTAAAGCATCAAAATAGAGAGTTTAAATAAGGCGATGGTAAAAGTATCAAATCTTCATCGGACATGAAAATATCAGAAAATTTTCCCAGAATAACGTCGTCCTCCCAGTCGTCTTTGCCTCTTCGACAATTATTGAGAAATTTAATCCCGATCAGAGTATAAAATTGTACCATCTCATTCGATGTTGTAGATATTGCGAGGCGCCTGCGTCCGTAGCACCATACGAGTGGCCGGACGACATCACCAAGTGGCCGATCTGTCGGAAGACGTCGACGTCATCGTCGTTGCAGCGGAAGAGCACGAAGCACACGGCCGCTGAGCACATGGCTTGCGAGGTACGTTGGAGAGGGGGAAATATATGTATATTTTACTATAAATACGTTATTTACAAAATATCATGTTGGTTAAACTTTAACTTGGCAAGGAAAATTGAGGTCGACCAATCGCTCCAATATTTGTTCAATACGTGCTCCTGATTTTTTTTGCTCAACGTGCACCTGATTTTTATTTAAAATTTTTAATCGAAAGTAGACCTCATCTTGGGAGTTTTGACACCAGCCGTTCTCTTTTTGGATGAGTAGATCTTTTTCTATGATTTTTCAAAGTTTCGAATGTTTATGACGTCACGCACCCCTCCCGCCTAGGCGGAACCCCCCTGCCCTCTGTGACGTCATAAACATTCGAAACTTTGAAAAATCATAGAAAAAGGTCTTCTCACGCTAAAAAGTGTCAAAACTCTCAGAATGAGGTCTAGTTTAGAATAAAAATAACCATAAACAGTTTTTCCGACCCATGCTCACACCCCATTGGTATCAAAAGAATAAACCTTCCAAAATAAGGTACTTAGGAGCATTTTTAACGCTCCCTGGTACTTCCGAAATGACGATCTCCATTGTGACCTAAAAATGGAAACTGTCAGTGAAGTGATCAATCTACATGCGATTAAACACGAGCATCGGCTTCATGGACACATACATCCCGAAGTCCCCCATCTTCTAGACAACTCCAACGTCGTTTGGCGGCTTGATAGGATCAAACTCTTGTACTATTTGCAGATTGAAAGAATGCGGATGGTTTGGTGTGGTGTCCATGTGTATTAAAATCCCTTATCCCTGGATTACGATTACCGAGGCTCGGCCCTTTCCCCAGCCTGACTCAACAGGCTATCTAAGATTTTGGAACAGGTAGTCGTCTACGTTAGCTTCGGGAAATTGGTCAACAGCATTCTTTCTATCTGCGAACAGTACCTAGTGATGAATTAAGACACTGTGTTGTGTTACCTGTACTTTAGAGCATAGCCACTGGGCTGTTAACTCTGCAAACTGTTTTATTACATTTTGAAAGTAAATTAACTAGATGGGCTCCTTATGTCCTCAGTTGTTATGTTATTGATAACTAATAAATAAAAATATTGAAAAAAAAAATGGTTGCCAAATAAAGGGAACACACAAGGGAAAAATGTTTTTAAAAAAACATTATGGCCTTAGGCCTTCGCAATCTTCAACTTTACAAATGTAGCTTTAAAGCTACATAGCCAAGATCTCGATATGGATATTGCTTTGAAGTTACAATGCAAGATATTGTTGCTCATGTTGCGTTTAGCCAGAACCTTCATCAAACTCAATATTCAGACTAATTCTAGAAATTAGTTTTTTTTAAAACATTCCCACCCAAAATAACAATAAATAATGGTATTTCGCGAAATTTGTCTCCGAATATCCGAAATTGGACTGTCATGATGCTTTGGGATTTTTTGATCGACGTGGGAAGACTGCTGTTGCTTTAAAGCTACCCAAGAAGGGTTAACAATGATATTTACCAAGTGAGCCTAGGTAGGTACTGCGGATGTAGTTTGAAGATGGTCTTTTGTAAAAGAACCCATTCCTCTTCAGACCCACGAAAATGGGAATAGTAAAAATATCAGCCTAAAGGATGTGATTAGTAGGTACCTTCTCAAAACAAAAATGTAAGTGTAGCATCGTTACTTTGTGAAAAAAATGGCCATCTTTTCCGGCTTGTTCTATTGTTCTTGCTGACAGCTTCTTGATGTGAACAATAAAGATCCGATTTGTTATAATTGTTTTACTAATTAGTATCCACTAATATTACAGGTGATTGGCCACCCCTGCTGCATTGGCATCCACGCCACCTGCCGCATCACCACCAAGGAGTACTGTGACTTCGTCCATGGTCATTTCCACGACGAGGCTTCACTTTGCTCTCAGGTGAATACGATCATATTCTTAGATGGCAGTATTGTATTCTCCTTGAGAATACTCTTTTCAATAAATTTCCATCAATGAGCCCTGACTGCTCTCAGAGAGTTCAATTGGTCACGGAATGCACAGATAGATAGTTATCCACTTAGAACACGCCTGCTAAGTTGGTAGTTCAGCTACCACACCTAAATAGACAAATTCAGTCACTCACTCACTGCTTGGGGTTGCCATTGGAAAAGAGTTTCAGGCTCTAATGTCTTAAATTGTGGACATATTGACCACCTAAATTATTTGATATGAACTTCACGTCTGAGCTCTTCGCAATTAGCAAGGAGCTGAGCTGAGTATCGGGGAGCAGACTGCAAAACTATAGTACATTTCGATTCTCTTAGTGCCTTTCAAGCCAACCAGGCTGGCGTTGATTTCCATCCACTAGTTAATGTAATTATTATACTGATGAATGTGAGCAGAATCAAGGAATTTGGAACTACAATTTACCCTCTGCTGGGTTCCTGGACATTTGGGAATCATTTGCAATGAGGTGGCTGTTCGGAATGCCAGAGCTGCTATGGAAGGTCCGATAACCTTAACCTTGGATGTACGCCAAGACTGCCAGTCGAAAGCTAACTAAATGATACAGAATCGCTGATACAATGGCAAGGCATCTGCGAAGTTTAAGGCTCATCAGAGGTCGTGGGAAGTTGAGAAAAATGTCTTCACTCTGCCGAACCGAAAATCACCCTTCTGCTTATTGGTCGAGTCCATCTCTCTTGGAGACAACTCCTCCATCTAATTGCATTACCTTCCTATTGTTGAACATTCCTCCAGAAACTCCAAGATCCATTGCAGAATTACCTACTAAGGAATAAGTATCTCATTTAAACAGTGTCCTGGAAAAACTCAACTCTATCCTTGTTTTACAAATGTATTACAGTACTGATGTGGAATGATAGGTACAGTTGGCGCCCTCGTCCACTTCATGGTTGCTTGCGCCTAAATAAATGAAAGAAATTCACGATCATGTTGTTAGCTACTTTCATCCTATTTAGAAACAACTCGCTAAAGAATCCTATCTGATATAAGTATATTTTCAGAATATTTCCGTCTATTAGGAAATGAGACATAATTGAGCAATGAGTGAGGAGTAATGTTCACAAATTTTTACAGAAATCTGAAAAGCCAGCCATTAAACCTGACGACTATGTAAATATTTATCAATTTCATTTCACTATATACATAAAACCCCAACCGTACGTACTTATGTCACCCGATCGTGGGGGTCCCGGGTTTGATTCCAGGCCGCGACATACTTTTTTTTCTTTTAATAAATTACGTAGATCTACTTTTAAAACAAATCGTAGATAAACACGTAATTTATTAAAAGAAAAAAATTATGTCGCGGCCTAGAATCGAACCCGGGACCCCCACGTTCGGGCGACTTACGTACGTACGGTAGGGATTTTATGTATAATATACATAAAATGTATAATATACAAAACAAGTCTATATTATAGACTTGTTTTGCCTGCTTTTAGCAGTCTTTTCAGCTAGTTGTAGATAAGTAGGTACTTGAAGGTACGTTGAGTGGTAGGTACCTCATATTTTTGAATTTGGACGATTTGGAGATTTGGACTACCATCAAGTTATCTGAAGAAAAACTCCCAAAACCGTCCATATTGACATCTACGGTACTTCAGTACCTAAATGGTACTCCCTACTAGTTCACTGAAAGCACGATTTGGTTCGAAAAACTGACAAATTTATCATTAAAACCTTCAGCTTTTTGCACTTATAATATTCGAGTAAACTACACTTCCGCTCAAAATTAGAGCACCACCATCCATTTTTTCGTTTGTCTCTTTCCTTCTGCCCTTATAAATCTTGTATCCTGGACTGGCCACCAAAGAGCCCAGACATGAATCCGATAAAGCATGTTTGGGACATGCTGAAAAGAAGAATTCGAGCCAGAGATCCACCACCAGACAATATTCTGTAGCTGGAAACAGCAGCAAAAGGGGAGTGGGACAATATCCCCCAGGAGGATATCGAAAACTTGATTAGAGGCATCGGTCGAAGGCTCCAAGCCCTCATCGAGCTTTCAATACCTACCAAGTATTGAGTGGCATAATTCAAACCTTTTTTTTCACATTTTCAATTTTTATCATTTTACCGCAAGAAGTACATTTTTCGTTAATTTATTCAAAACATCTTTTTTTCTCGAATTTGAGCCTTTTAGCGAATTTCGCAAAGTGGTCTAAAATTTAAAAAATAAGTTTTTCCGGTTTTTTGTGGTTATTACCTTCAAAATCATGGTAATATATGGTATATTCGGATTCAGCACAAAATTTCTGATATCAAAAAAAAAAAATCAAAAATGAAAATTGTCCAAAATTAAGAAAATTATGTAGGTATTTATTTAAGTATATATATAATTAATACGTGCGTATATTTGTTGTACCCAGAAATGCGGTAGCCGTGTAGGTACTATATGAGTTCGAAGAGACGAGTAGAACGTGAATATGGACTCCTAACATCTTCAAAAGCATACCCGGTGCATACAGTATGTTGGTATGGTAGGTATACTGAAAATCGAATAAAACCAACTATAGCGGTGTGGGTACTCTATGAGTTTGTGGTGACGAGTAGAACGTGAATATGGACTCCTAACATCTGCAAAGCATACCCGGTGGGTACAGTATGTTGGTATGGCTATACTAAAAATCGAAAAAAACCAAGAATCGTGTAAAAAAAAACTTTCTAAAAGAAATTGCAACACCATTGTTCCTTTTCCTAACTATACCTTCAACTGAAAGATTTCTTTGAAAATTCGCTCATTAATTCATGCTGCATGATTGGACTTTTTTGGTTACCCTTTTCCTTCTGTGTTTGCAAACAACGTGTGCAAATGGATAAAACTTGATAAGGGAAAAAAGAAGGAGACAAACGAAGAAATAGATGGTGGTGTTCTAATTTTGAGCAGAAGTATATATTTTCCAAAAAATTGTATACCTACATAAAATTTAAGTTTGACTAAACTGTTGACTAATGTTTTCCATTTGGTACATCTATCAGGTTTCGTGCCTTGACGACGTTTGCGGAATGCTGCCGTTCATCAACTCTGAAGTGCCTGACCAGTTCTACAGGCTCCTGACCTCGATTTTCCTGCACGCAGGGTAAATTAATAGGATCTAAGATGATCATCGGAAGACTTGAATTTCTTCACGTTCTCGTGATTTCTTGGACTCTCGTGTTTTTCATTTTTGTGTGCAGGATAATCCAGTTGGGTATATCTCTGTGGATACAATGGTTCCTGATGAGAGACTTGGAGAAGCTGACGGGGACGTCTCGAATAATCATCATCTACATCGGGTCTGGTGTGGCGGGGAACCTCGCGAGCTCCATCTTCGTTCCCTACAGGGCGGATGTGAGTCTTCTTATGCCTCCCCATTAAAATTAGATTCAATCAGAGATGGGCGAATTCTTATTCACTAATACGATTATGAATACAAATCATATCTGCGATTTTATGATTATGAATACGAATACAGGTATGAATATAAATTTGAATACGAATACAATTGTATTCACACTTTGAATACGATTTTATGATTTTTTCTATAATTTCCTTAAAAATCGAATTTTTTAAATGATTTTCTCCCGAACTCTCGACATTGTCAAAATAATCAATCAAAATTCGAAATTCTCACAAATTCCTATAGGATCGTGAATAATCCTACCAGGTCGCTACGTCCAACCGTATTGAAACTACGACGAAATGTCTGCTGAAAATCGTGTTTTTAACGATTTGCACTGAAAATCATCAAAAAAATTTTGATTTTTACCGGAAATGTCGTCGTATTCAGTTGGTCGTAGCGACCTGGGGTTGGTCTCATTCGATTCTGCGTGAAAAATCCTATAAAAATTGGTGAGCGTTTCGTCATTTTTATCAATTATTTTGACAATTTTAGGGAATAATTACTATAATGACAATTTAGGGAATAAATACGACCAAAATGTATTTTTGGGTATTTTATGTAATTTTTTTATGATTTTCAGTGCAAATTGTGAAATAAATTACGATTTTTAGCGGAAATTTCGTCGCAGTTTCAATACGGTTGGTCGTGGCGAGCGTTTTGAATTTCTATTGATTATTTTGATAATTTTAGGGAATAAATACGACCTAAATTCCGGTAAAAATCATAATTTTCAGTGCAAATCTTTTTAAAAAAATACGATTTTCAGCGGAAATGTCGTCGTAGTTTCTACAGGGTGTCACCCTAACTCGAGGACCAAACTTGTAACACCTGCTGACTGAAGTAACACCTTTTAACTCAATAAAAACACCGAATTTCTAGTTGATTGAAGTTTTTGTTGAGTTCAAAGGTGTTCTTCATGCTTCATGCTCACTACCACATTTAAGAATAATGCGTATTTTATGTACGAAAAACGAAGGTTTTCTTCAAAAAATCCACTTTCTAGCAGTCGGAACCATTCGGAAGTATCACTATTTGATTCAGCGTAGAAAATTACATAGGAAATGATACCAAAATCGTCAAGCCATCTTGAGGTCGAGGGGGACCAGAAACCGCTCAAAACACTGGATTTGCTTGTAAAACACACGTTTTCGGGCATTCAAACTTCATTTACTCTTCTAATTTGAATGTTAAAAAGAAAAATTGATAGACCGTTGGAAAGCTGAGATTCTGGGCAAGTTTTTTCCGTTGAGTGCCCGCCGATACGGCTGTTTATTACATAAGATGAGTCAGCCTGAAAAATGGTGATTTTCGAGAAAGTTTTAAATTTCTGACTTTGACCAATTTATTCACTTATACGAAAGGCTTAAAAAAAACACGAACAAAATCTTAAAAGTGAAAAAAGTATAATTTTAAAGCGTTTAAAAAAAAAATGTCATGAGACAAAAAAGTTTGCAAATTAGTTGTAGAATCGATCCTTGAAGTTTGGTCCTCGAGTTAGGGTGACACCCTGTATACAGTTGGTCGTAGCGACCTGGTGTTGGTTTCATTCGATTCTGCGTGAAAAATCCTACAAGAATTTGTGAGCGTTTCGAATTTTGATTGATTATTTTGACAATATTAGGTCATAAATATGTCGAAATTTCGGGAGAAAATCATTTAAAAAGTATGATTTTCAGGGAAATCGTTTAAAAAAATCGGTTTTTAGGGAAATCATAGCAAAAATCATAAAAGCGTATTCAAAATACGAATACGGGGGAAAATCATATTCAAAGTGAGAATACGATTGTATTTGTATTCATATTCATATTCATACCTGTATTCGTATTCATAATCATAAAACCGCAGATATGATTTGTATTCATAATCGTATTTATGAATAAGAATTCGCCCATCTCCGGATTCAATTATTTTATTTTTATGGTGTAAAGGGGCTTATTAGAAGACATGAAAACAGTCATTCAACGTTCATCAAAACAGGTTGATTGCATCCGTATTCTTCACGAAATACATCTACTTCTGTAACTTCCATCAAAGTCTGCTTCCAACATAATGTTGTCAACTAACAGTGTTGACCTGTGGAGATCCAACTTCTTTGTTTGGACGTCACTCAGCGATAGCAGAGTATAACAGAGAAAAACGACGCTCAAATTCGTTTCAGACGTAAATTAATTTGAGGAAATCATGACTGTCAGATAAATACAATAATAAGCACGTTATTGTCCCTAAACCTGGCCAAGCTCCCTTGTAGTGACAATAACTGGTACAAGTAACCTAATAATATGTTCACTTTGTTGCTTAGGTCGGACCTGCAGGCTCCCAATCGGGCCTCCTGGCCTGCCTCATCGTCGAAATCCTCAACATGTGGCCGATGCTGAAGCACCCCTATTACGCCCTCTTCAAGCACCTCCTCATCGCCTTATGCCTCTTCATCATCGGAGTGCTCCCCTGGTTCGACAACTTCTCCTCCTTCTTCGGCTTCATCTTCGGTTTCCTCCTCTCATACGCCATCTTGCCTTTTGTCTCTCTGGGTGAATACGATCGACAGAAGAAGATATTCCTCATATGGGTGAGTATTTCTCTTTCTAGGTGACAAAATTTGGTGTTAAGCTATATTTTGTGGTGGATAACAATTTTTCACCATAAATAATGTTCAAGTTATGATTATTTGTACTTAAGATACTTATGTAATGGATAAATAAGGTGGAAGGTCAGCAAAGTTGATCAATGATTTGTATCAAGCTTGGTGAAAAAAAAAACCGCATATGAGAGTTTTTCCTTCACGTGTGATTTATCACTAAAGCTCAGAATCCTCTTTGGTTTGAAGCGCTAGAAAGAAAGTTTTAAGCAGTACCCAATCACATACCAAGCATAAGGGTTTTCTAACGTAGTTTTAGGTTAGGATGAGTAGTATTTACCTTACCCTTATGGGGCAGAAGTGAAACCCTACCTACTTAATAATATTGTCTTATTCACAGGTGTGCCTCGTGACGACGGCTTTCCTATTCCTTCTGCTCGTACTCTTCTTCTACGTCATTCCTGTCTACGACTGTGAGATCTGCGGCTACTTCAACTGCCTTCCCCTAACCAGGGACTTTTGTTCCACGCAGAACATCAACTTCAAACGATCGGACGCGGTATGAATGTTCAATATTGACTTCTTGGCTTCCAGAGTCTTTTAAACGAACCCATTTCCACGGCTGGACCACTGATTAAAGTTGGTTGTGCGTTCCACCACTCTTCCGGTCAGACCAAGAGAGTGCTCCACACACACTACAAACGAGACGTTTGAGACCACATGGGATCTACGGTGGCGCTCCCGGTGCGGCAGCTTCCTCTGAAACTACTTGCACTTTCTTATCATCAAACCTCGGTGCTCATTTTGCCTTGTTATCTTGCTTGTCTTCACTCTTCATTTGAATATTGAATTGTGAATGTTGAGCTACTGAACCACCTGGATTATAGTGAGAAACACTAGTGGTCACCAAGCTCCTATATTAGTAGAAACAGCAAAACTCTGAGATTTTACAAGATGTCCCATTTCCAACATCTCATTCTTCTTAGTTTTATTTGGCAACAGGGAAATGGACAACTTAATGTTTTTCTAAAGTCAACTTTTGTCTCTTAGCCATTTTTTAGAGGCTTACTTTCTAGGTGTTTTAACATTTTTTCGTGTTTTTTATCTTCATTAAATAAAGCGGTCATAATCCCCTTAATTTTTAGGAAAATTCAAATATGAATATACCGTTGGAAAGAACGTTTCCAGGAAATTGATAAATCTGAATAACATGAAGTCATCTTGTGAAATAAGATCACTATTATGGTGTGGTAGTTCAAGAAGTTCCGAAAATATAAAGTACCTAGATGTCGGAATGATAACAAGTACTCAATCCGAATTACAGATTATAAGTAAGTGCGAGTAGTTTCTGTGATCGCTGCCCCACCATGAGCGCCACTGTAGATCCTGTGTGGTCTCGAATGTCTCGTCACACTACAACCATCCAGTGTTGCCAACTCATAAAGTTTAAACCTCGTACAAGGCCTGTGAAAACTCGTATAATTCTCGTACAGCCAACCTAAAAACTCGTCCTTCATTTATTTTTCAGTTTTTAGAATCAGTTCCCTAAGTAGGTATGTAGCTCACATGTTGAAAAAATTGAACTTTTCAACGATACAATTTTGATAAAAATTTGTATTTTTTGTTTTTTAAAACTCTATGTAGGTGTGCTTACTACAGGTACCACAGTCATAAATTTTACTGTCCTTTTACTATCAGTAACATAATGTTAAGTTTACCTTAAGTTTCGCGTTCTCCCTTATCCAGTTCATGAAGTCCAATTCTGAAACTGAAGAACAAAATAAAGTTGACATACGTGGGTACTTTACGAGTAAATCCAGCAGCTACCTACCATTACATAAAATTCTACCAATGAAAAAAATTTTTACCTTCAAAATTTTACCAACATAAAATTCTTCATCGTCCTCGTTTAAACCGACGTTCTTCTCTTAGAGGTCGACGACCCCAGTTAGCCTACTGAACCTGAACAAATCTTCGCAAGGGTTGAAATTTGTGCACTTATTTTGCTGATTTTCCCAAAGCCTCCTCTGTTGATGCCTTCCTTAACCTATGATATGTCAGCGTGTTGTCGAGCGAAGGCGATTGCCTTCTCGATGGCTTGTTGATTTATATTGGTCCCTACTCAACAAGGATGCAGGATGTCCCAGCGTGTTTCTGCTCTACCGTTTGCTGGAGTGCATAGGAATTTGCTCAGCCGCTTTCCTCGGCGCAATAGCCTCAGACCGGAGGGAGGCGGTACATTTACCTAGTGGCTAGTTGGGGAAGACAACTCCTAGGTAAGATGGGAGTAGAGATCGGCGCCCTGAGGCGTACTGAGGTCTGCAAGGAACTTGGGGCTTCCAAATGCGACGAAGGAGCAAGAAATGAACAAATCGAATTATTGTGGTAGAATGCATGAGGAAGAAGCCCTTAGTTGTCCTTTAACATTACTGTTGACAAGGTAAAGAGGGAGTGGAGGAGCGTGACGTCAGTATGACGTGTTCTACCCCCGTACCTCACTCTGCCTATCTGTACAATGAGTCACTCAAGGCTCAAGGGTTCCCATTAATGTCCTTTATTGGAGAACTAAAACATACGAGTAAATGTAACATTACAACCTTGCTTGACCATCTCTTTGAATCAGCGGTGGAGTGTGTTCAAAGCAAAGCTCAAGCGCTAAGGATGGTAGTGAGCCCAACTCAAAATCGCCTTTTTTGGTTCTTCAGATGCTGCAATTACCACCAGAACTCATCGAGGGGGGGGGGGGGATCTCCCGATCCTTATTAGTGATGGGACCTGTAAATCCTTAATAAGTGGAAGTAATCTCCACTCATCATCCAGTTTTTGAATTAGGGTGAATGGTTGTACTGTTGTGGCCCCATTTACTGGGACCTCGGACAACTTCAGGAAGCTCTGGGATGAAATTCAACCCACAAAAAGATCCACCTAAATCCATTCCATTAACTTTTTCTCCCCAATAGGCGGCCTCCTGCGCTCCCTCTGGCGCTTGAGCCACCTACTTGTCAACCTCCTACCATCCGCTCACTCTCGTTGTCTTCCTCTTTTATTTTAACTCAACATTAATTCTTTCATCATCTATTCGCATGTTCAGTTCCTCCTCGTCAGAAAAGTCATATTCAACAGTACCGAAAACAACGGGGAAGAAAACATTCTGACACTCATTAGCACAAAGCGACAAACTTAATGGTCTCAGTAAAGGTTGGCTGATGGTAGAACCTCCCTCCACCCATCCCCCCATTGACTGGATTTAAACACACTCCAGACAAGTGTATCTGATTTTTTTTAAATCCTCATTGAATGGTGCGTAAAAGACGCTTACCGAGAATGAATAGGTTAGAGGCACAAAGTCCACTATGTCGCATTTTCTTCGCCCCCCACAATATCGCTACTTCCCTGAAATCTGTTGGAAGAGGGTGAAAATGAAAAGTATACTGTTCCCAAAAGTAACGGTAACATAATGGAAGTGATTAGTTCAGAAATAAGCTCACAGATCGCATCAGAAGCTCGAAAAACTACGTCTGTAGGGACCTGGAAACATCGGGAGGCCTAAAGGCGTTCTCATAGGGATCTCAGAACGTCTCAGACGCCTTTAGGCGCCCTTCGGGAGGGAAAAGGTTAAAGCCGGCAGTGATCCATCCATCCATAATTTTTCCTTCACTCAAATATTTCTCACGTACCTGAATAAATAATTTGCATCTCTCTGTGCTTACAGGTATGACACAAGGAACCGAGGCGGAGGAGCAAATCTTGGGCACCGCATGGTCTCGTGCCTGCAAAGTACTTCAGATTTCTCCACGCTGTTTAATATTCTGTGATTTACCCGGACACCTCTAGTGAACAGTGGCGAAATTTTTACTTGAGAAAAAAAATTTTCGATTCCGCTGATACCAATTTAATTTGAATGTAAAACTTGTAATATACTTATAAATAAACCATATAATAATATAAAAAATGATATATATATGATAAAAAAATATATACACTTTTTCTAGGTTTAAGGCATGGCATTTTTTCAAAAAAGAAAAATTAAAAAATAAGGGGGCAAGAAGTTTTTTGTCTATAAAAAAAGTTATAAGGTCTTTCAAAAAAAATCAGTCTTTAAAAAAATGATTTAAAAACTATATCGTCATCTCCATGTATGGTTTTCCCCGCTTCATGGGAAAATGCGGTGTTATTTATCCCTACTCATAAGACTGGCAGTTTGAGACTTGTACATACACCCAGAATTTAATTATATACTTACAAAAATACACAAAAAAGATGAAACGGCAGGTTATGTGATGAAGAGAAGAATCTTCATTTGACTTTGAACAAAACCCAGGGTTGTCGTTTATGAAATGTAAGGGTCACCCTGCATCGAGAATGAAGTAATTTCGTTCGAAATATTCAACGTTGTACATAGAAAGGCGTTAGGATTCTTAAATTACATTTTGAATGAAGTTTTAAAAAACTATATTAATTACACGAATCCCTTGACAGAACACGTTGGAAAGTGTCCAAATCCGTCTTGAGATGTTCCATGTAACTGTCTCTTCAGGATTGAACTGAATAACATCAATTATGAAAGTAAAACCAGAGTTTACGCAGATCGGAAGAGAAAAGTCTTGACTCAACTCTGAACGCGAGCCTCAGTCGCATGGAACGTGTTGAGAAAACACACTTCACTTGTATGTAAATTATACCTACCTACATATTTCAAAACACAAGAAGAATTACCTATGTGAAAAAATTGTTTTCAAAGAAAAGAGTGTGAAATGGTGATGTAAAACTATCAATTGTTTTCCACAATCGAAACACTTAACCTCGTTATTTGCGGCCACAGGTATGGGCGGTTTTTCCATGTCGTTAATAATCGATTATTGTGCTCAGATGTGGCCAATGATGGCGAACATTCGTAGACTTGTTTGATTATTCGGAGCATATCGATATTCTGACGTCACGCGAAAACCACCAACTTGAGGTTTCAACTAAGACAAGACGGGAAGTTATGGAAATATTTCATCCGACGTTTTCTTTATATTCAGTTCCAGAGTACTTGAACAAAAACGAGGTAACTTTGTTCCACGACCTTTCCATGTTTAAGTCGAGTTTACATGCACATCGCAACGAAAATGTGGAGGCAAAAATATTAACTTTAATTTTCAGATCCCAAAGAATAGGTCTATGATCGGCTAGATCTTATGTTTTTTGTTAAACTTCAACTTAAGATATTTGAACCATTTCGAAAATTATCTAAAAAGCCATAAACGTCGTCACTCACTTATATTTAGGTATACCAATGACGATTCCTTTCATCAGCGTGGTACAACTATGAAGAAATATCGAACTTTGAGGAATGTCTTCGAGTAGCCCAAAATTTTTCCCTAGATTGTCGCATTATAACAATGTGCAGCATTAAAAAATACCGTTGATTCCCACTAAGGATACTTTGCTTCACCTATCCATATAATGTAGAAATGTTATATGTCAACATGGTTTTTCATTAACCTTGATATTCCCCAATATACTGCATCCGTGGCATTGAGAAGGTATACAAAATCTTCTGGGTGTCACTACCCCCCCCCCTCCCCCCGATTTCTCTCAACTTGCTTATTACATCCTATTTTATTGTCCTCATTGGTATACCTTTGATGAAATATCGAACTTCTATCACGTCCAGCGAGTTGAAGCGAGCAGGATTTTCTAGATTGTCGCAAAAAAAATCATAAATTTCGGATTTCAACCAATTTTAGGATACTTTGTTTTCCCAAAACTTATAACGTAGAAATGTTACATGTTGAAATGGTTTTTCAATTAATAAAAATCTTGCTAACCCTCAATATAAAGTACTCGACGCATTGACAAGGTATACGAAATCTTCTGGATGTCACTAAACAACATGGTTATCATTTGGATCAAAGTTACAGCGTTTTACGGTATATAGAAATCAATTCCCTGATAAAAGTATCATTTGAGCTTGCTAACCCTCAATATAAAGTACTCGACGCATTGACAAGGTATACGAAATCTTCTGGATGTCATTAAACAACAAGATTATCATTTGGAGCAAAGTTACTGCGTTTTACGGTATACAGAATTCAATTCCCTGATAAAAGTATCATTTGAGCTTGCCAAGTATCTAACTACTTAGGTACTTGTGAATAGACAACATCGAGATATCAAAGTCATCTCACTTTCTCTGTAAAAATTGGCATTTTTGGATCGACAGTATCGATAAGCTGAACCATCGATAGTTTTACATCACTAGTGTGAAAGCGGTGTACTAGGTGCGATTTTTGTATTCAAGTTTCAACTTCAAAATCATTCCTGGTCGGAGTTCGTATGATTTTTTAGTCGATTCCTTTTTGTATCACTGTATAGATGTTTTTACCTACAGATAGACGTTTTTACATTTTATATAGAACATTATTTATTTCATATTTGTAGTTAATTATTTTCAATTGTAAACATATTTTATTGAATAGGCACGAAAACATTGAAAGTTGACGGTTTCTTCCACACACGAATAGAAATGACCTGCGAGCCTCGAAATGTGTGCATTTTTTGTTTTTTTGTTTTGTATATTAATAACCTATCTGAGGGCCTTAGAATCAACTAGTTGATCTGCGGGCTTTATTAATACCTGAATTAGTGTTACTATTGGTACAATAGAACGAATCTTCGCAGAACCAAACGGGATTCAAGGAGAAATTATGATTTTTGTGCAATTTTTGTGTTACCAGCCTAATTGATGTTACGAAACGAAAAATAGTGATAATTGACGGTATCGTGTCGTTTTAAGTGGACATGTTTGTTTTTATGGTTTAAGATTGGGAACAAAATCGAATTGTTTGGATCGTGATTAATATTATTTCGGGTTGTTTGTTTGCGGGTAGAACCATTGGGGACAATGGGTTTTAGTGCTGGTTGCTCAAAGTCTACGGTGTCAAAACTATTGAATTATCATATTGTAAAGTTTTCTCGTCCCTTCTATTCAATGACTGTGATTGTTGTGACCAAATGGGAGGCAGCCAGATGGTGGGCGTCGGGTGAGAATTTCGTCAGGCAAACAGCTTGAGCTTGGCCAGTCATAGAGGAATAAAAAATAATGAAAATTGCAGCAAATTATTACAGCTTTGCCATTGTCACTACCTACCAACCATGTTTTCGCTTCATAATCGAGTTTGTTTAGATGAAAAAAATTATTTACATTCCATTCGAATAACTAAAGAATAATTCCTTCATTAAGAACTTTGATTACTGCTAAAGGAGCAAAACCGAGTATGGTGAGATAATGTAGGGGGATGGATATGTCATGCCTCGCCCTGCAGAATTTAATTAGTATCCATAGCTCACCTTCCAAGTTTCTCTGCTTTCAAGGTCACAAAACAGCTCCTCGATTGTTTGCCTTGGCTGATACTGTCGTAGTGGGGGTAGTAATATTTGACCCCACCTACCCACTGATCGTCGCCTGCCATCAAAAACAACCCCACAAAATGTATTTCTTTGAACTGTTTGCCTTGCATCGCCAGGCCATGCACTAGGTACTGTTTGCAGATAGAATGAATGCGGCTGGCCAATTTTTCAAATGGTATACCTGCTAACATAGATGACTACCTGTTCCAAAATCTTAGGTAGCCTGGTGAGTCAGGCTGGGGAAAGGGCCGAGCCTCCATCCTTCGTAATTTGGGCATTGAGCAGCTCGAGTCATAATGAGTTAGAGGGCCCCTCCACTCTGCCAATTGTTAGGAAAGAATTCCATCTCGATTGTGAGTTCACTTGCCCTTCAGGTTTACTTTTCTTTCGCCTTTAAAATTTGAAAGAAGATCCATCCTTTACTGGAAATAATTTTTTGTAGGAAAATGGAAAATTTGGCGCCCTTTCTAACGGTGCCCTTATTTTTACATTTTTACAGTAAATTAAGGTAGTTCTGGTAATTTTAATGACATGTTCAAAAACACGAAAAAAATTATAAATTGAAAAAAAAATGGAAAAACAAGCGGTTAAAACAGAGATGCTAAAATACATTTTCTTACTTGAATTAGATGTACGATCGATCCTTGAAGTTTGGTCGACACCCTGTATAGAATTGGGAACCACTGCCTTAAAGTACGCGAACGGTCTGTGAAAATCAATCCTTCTACTTCATCATTGGTCGGTAGTCAACAACCCTCGGTCTCATTTTCCCTGGCTTGAGTGGCAGGTAGAAGAAGGAGGATGTTTTTGGGACTGTAATACACAAGGAAAACTCACCAAACCATCCGCATTCTTTCCATCTGCAAACAGTAGTTTGCGTATCATCTGCAATCAATCGTAGTTACCGACATCCACAGCTCTGGTGTGTTGCAGGCTAGTATCCAAAGCAAAATACGTACTTATTCCATTCTCCTATTTCATCCAACTTCCTTGGTAATAATGAAATAGTTCCTAAATTTTATAAAAATTTTCCAAAATCGGCTTTACAAAACTTGCAAAAAATGGAAATACAGGAGAATTTCAACAAAATTTATTTGATTCATTTTGCATATTTTTAGTGAGGCAAACGATGTTTGCTGTTTGCCTGGAAGAGACGCCACTGAACCCAACCCTTTAATTGCAAGCACTGACTTTCGTCAGACAGTAAAAGACGGTTAGATGGTACTTCAACTGAGGCGAACGTATATTCCCCTGCTTGATCGATTCATATATAAAACTTGAATTTATTTATTCCAAAACAGGGTTGAAAAATGCTTTTAAATCATATGGCACCCAACGACCTCAACAGCAACAAGTGTAGAAACAGTTTCAGTGGCAGTTGACACTTCGTTTCACTGCTTTTACACTAATACTGTTTCAATCCTCGTCGCCAACTTTTGTGACCATAGGAAAGATAACCTCGAAACTTTGATTGTGACATTTTTACATCGGCAAGTGATTCAGCTTGATACTCCTCAACAAACTTCGTAGGTAGGGACAAGCTACAAAATTCAATGTCCTGCAATCAGGTCATTTTTGAGCGTAATAGCCTACCAATTCTCGTTTTACAAACCTTTTTTAATGTAAAATTAGGTGTAGTTAAAATACAAATAAACTGTGATAATAATTAGTTTTTAGTTTTAAAAATCAAAAAATTAAAAACCGGTGTCAAATTTTATAATTTTTATGAAATTTTTAGTCACAATTTGGATTAAATTTGCATCAAGAAGCCATTTTTAATTTGTAAACGTACCTACTAATGTCACTGAATTTTAACGTAATTTCTGACAGTCAAAACACCTCATTGTCGACGTGTCTATCATAAAATTGTTGATAGAAATAGGTAGGTAATATGTATTCTGTTATGTGAATGTAGGTTAATTCAGTCCTCAACCTCAAATGCAAACTACTCTGTAAGGGCTGTACGCCTACTAAAAGGCGTTTTTGGAACTTCCTGATGTCAATGATCCTCTCAGCAAGTGCATTTCTTCATACTTCCTACATGATGGTTCTCTACCTTGTCTAAAGCACCTCAATACCTGGCTGTCCCCATAGTTTGGTTAGGATTTATTACGCTAGAAGGCAGGAGCTGCGGGCTGAAACTCACTGCAACCTTCATTCGAAATGTTTTTTTCAGAAACTCAAAAACCGTAGTATTCGCCATTCTGAGTCCAGAGGCTTTCGACACCACACATAAACCCTCCTTTGTAGGATTTTTCCATTTTGTGCCACATATAATCGTGTATTTCGAAAATGATCACAACCAAAAAATTAACCTTGAAACGCTAAAAAAAATCGAAGTTGAAAAATGAAAAAAGTGTATGGACAATTCATCTATCGCAAGTCGTACATCCTATAATTGTTTATTGTAGTTTGTACAGTACAATTTAAAATTATACTTAACTTGAAACAGTTTTACCCCCAAAAAAAACTTTCTCGCATGTATATACGTGAGTTTAAAACATTGATTGCAACAAATTACTGTTTTTTTGGTTGTGTGTCGATTTGCTCAAAGAACCAAAAAAAGTTGACATGTAAAAAAAAATTAAAAATATTTGTATGTTTGTTGAACAAAAATGTATCCACTTGAAAACAAGAAAACCCTGTTACTACTTTACCAACAAAATAATTGGAAAACGCTGTTATTAATTTTTTATTCGATAGAAGTTGTATGATTATAATGGATGTATAATTGTATATTATTATTGATATATCGTTAATGTTTTTCGAAGTATATACCCTATTTAAAAGTGTGAAGAAGACGAATTAAGTTTTTTAACTGTCAGTTTACGTGCAATATGGTATGAAGTACGAATTTTTCATATCAAAAGTGAAAATGACCGGAATCAATTTGTTGATTCAAAATGTTCGTTACATTCAGGGAAGTGGAGGAAATGGAAGGTTTTTCGTTTGTTAGGTTATACTTGAATACACACAGCGGCCATCTTGATTCGCCATTGTCACCCAAGTTAGCGAGGCAATAGATCATAACCAGCAAAACCATTTCCAATACTACCACGATGTAATCTGTATTATATAATCGAATTTGTGTTCATTTGTCGTTATTTTGTATGTTTTGTTGCAATCAATGGCAATTTTATATTGCACAGATTAATTTTTTTATATAGTTAATGGATGGGGCTTGAGCCGAAAGATTTTATTGGTGGTACTGAACGCAGTTTTTTAAATAAATGAAAGACGAAAAAAATAACATTTTGCTGGCCTATGTTGTAAAAAAATATATTTAAATATGGATGAAAAAATGAAAGATTGTCATGACGAATGTAGTCATTTTAATCGTCTTATCAAGAAAAAGAAAAAAAACACCTTTTAATGTATTATACGGGAAAAAAATCTTGTTTTTATTTGTAAGATCCGTGGAAAGACCAAAGCCTTATTATTGAAATATATCCATTGTAACTTAATGTAAGGCAGTTGTATTATTGTTTTACCCATTCCGAAATTTAATCTAGTGCTAACCTGGTTAATTTTGGCCCAAGGAAACGAAAATCTGCCAATTATTACTTACTGAGCACATTCAACGTGGAAGTCATCATATGATATTGAAGGTTTGGTGGTGACCTACAACGGTTTTAATTTAGTAATTTATAAATCTGACTCCAATAATAGGTATATGCAAAATGACCGGAAATATTTGAGAGAGAAAATATATTTTTGTAACGCAATTGGAAAATTATGTGAGCCCCCGGCTCACTGATGATCTCGCACAATAAAGGGGGCTGAGTGAACATACCACCGATACTCCCTTCCTCCATGGGGCCGGCAGGCAAGGAGCGGGCTTGAACCATCCCCGCTCCTGGACGCCCAAACACCACCTTCGGGCGTCCACCACCAGAAGCGCTCCTGACGACATGACGTCAATTTCAACCAATCATGGTCGGCCATCTGCCTCCGGCCTGGACGCCTTGAGCTGGAGGGTGGGGGCGACTGGAAAGATATCTCACTACAACGGCGTGGAGCCGCCATTCGAGTCCTATCCTTGAAGCGATCTCCCCTTGTCTTTGACGCGCTCATTCGAAACGTTTTTCGATCCCTCCCGCTCACAGTTTAGAGCCACCCCCTTCAGAATTAAGTCCGGCGTGATTAATTGCTGACGTCCCCTCCCCCTCAGTCTCCGTGGAAGTATCCGGAGACCATCCAGTTGGACATTTCGAATCATCTCTTCAATCACCACCTCCGGATTTCCTTCGGGCCCCGCCGCTGTGAGTGTACCAAAAACTAAGTCTATTCATTGGCCAATGTTAGAGTGTGCAAAATGTGTAGAAAATTAAAACTAGTCAGAAGTAAAGTTAATGAACATTTCAGTAGAGTCAAGTCAAAGTTGTTTAAAGCAGTAGAAAATTGTTGAATATTGGAGAAAGGAAGTAAGGAGAGTGAAAACGCATTTCATTGTTGTAAACCATTTATGGCATTTCTTGTCAATTTCGAGTCAATTTACAATTTCATTTTAATTACAAAGGTTCCTATTAGTTGTAACCTTGCATTTCTCTTTTCAACCACCTGGTTCCCGTAACAGACAAGTAAAACGTGCGCAGTTAGGGAATTCGTGCACTACGTGCACCGTATGGTTTACCGTTCACTTCGTGCACCGTCAGGATTTTAGTGCGCTTCGTGCGCAGCTACGATTCTCGTACTCTTGATATTTTCCCTTCAGGAAAATAACTTAAGTCCATCAGACATAGACACATTTGGTGATCTAGAGTACCTAGGCCCTTCAGGTTGAATTTAACTTTAGTAAATTTCGCAGACCTTCGAGCCGCTACAGCTACCTACCAGGTAATTATCGCCACCTATTTTAAATTTAACTTCTTCATAAACTAGGTGTAGATAAACATTTACCTTTGCTTATGTCAATGTAAACTCTCAATTTATATTTGGTTTGATTTCCAACAGGAATTTAGTTTAATATTCAAGTAATCATTCAGAGCCCTCAGCTAATCACGTCATAAAACTTTGTTAAATTTAGAATCATTAAATTAAAACCTGGAGCTTACAATTAGAACTGACAACTTTTTGAATCTTGAATCTTGACTTTTTGACTGACTGACAACGAAATTTCTTGAGTTCATAAAAAAAGTAACCAAAAACCCAACAGGTGTAAAAAACACAAAAATAAACTGCAGTAACCGCTACAGTACAAAGTGAACTTCCCCGCATAAAGGGTCTTCATGTGATACATGATACAGAGCTGACTTTGCAGTAGTCCTCTCTTGAAACGCTCACATACCGTCATAAATAGCTCTAGAAGGACTAGGAGTGGTCTTGTTTGCTTCATCAGATCACCAGGCACCCAACAGAGTTCGCCGTTTTCGTGGATCGAGTGAGGAATATCCACAATATCAGTTGGAAGTGCGATAAGGTATCAAGAACGTCGGCTCCTCTAAGACAAAGCCATTTTGAGGATTTCTTGGTGATTTTCTTCATTTCTTTTCACCAATCCCACTCAACTTGATCATCATTATCGAATTTATCGAGCACAATGACGTTCTCGCTAGTTGGTATGAGAGTTTAGCCCCCAAAAATCCGGGTTTCAGCGCTACCTGCCGCCACTTCAACGAACTTCCATTCAATTACCATAACTACCATTCTGAAGATTCGTTTCTCATATTTCTATAACATGAACCAGTGACGATTTTTGAGATCAGCTTTGAAATTGAATGACTTTGGGCTTGTTTCGACACATTGCATCGTTGCATTTCATTTTTAACCTCGCATCTAGTTAGATTTATTCTACTCCAAACTTAGAACTTTGCAATTTTAAAGGTTTTTTTGATGAAATTCTCAAGAAATTTTCACCCATTTTCTGTAGAGGAACTTCGATGCGGTTTTCAGCAAAAACATCATCAAAATCTTGACTTTTCAACGGTATAATCAACAATATTTTACAGTTGAACTTAGGGGAGACATTTGTATTTGAACTCGAAAAACCGTGGATTTTTTTTTTTCAACGAAATCGACGGTTTGACGGGAGGATTTGGGGTCTCTGCCGCCGCCGCTCCTCTCACTCTCCATCCAATCGCAAAGTTTTAAGTTTGGAGTAGAAAAAATTTAAGTACTTAGATGTGAGGTTCAAAATGTGTGCTGTAGCCCATCTGATGGTAAATTTGATGTTTTTTTTTAAATCAGATTTGAATTTCCACGAAAAATAAGGGAGCTATAGTCATTTTAGTGAGACAAAGTTCAACATACCAATAAAATCTTTAAATTGAAAAACTTGAAAACACAAGGGAAAAGATTACTAAGAGACATTTTTTTAAATACCCTGTAGAATCAACCCCTGAAGTTGGGTCGTATCTTTCTCGGACACCATGTATATCAAGTATATGATGTATGTAAAACGCATTCAACACTAAGAAAAAATAAAAAGACGTGAACCAGGAACATTATGAGGATTAGGAACTCAAGTGATTGGGCTGTCTAGGAACTAAGGAGATTGACTAACCAAAATTGGTTGAACCAATAGTAGGTTACATTTTTTGTTTCTTGTTCGATTTCAAAGGTTTATTGTTGAAAATAATAAACCAAAATGGCTACCCACCGGATGGGCAGCGTAGATTCCTCATCACAGAAACTCTTATAGAATTAGTTGGTAAAAGTCGTATGATATGAACGTAGCATTAGGTCCTGAGTTCTTTCACATGAAACATGAACTTCACGATCTAGTTGCTGGTTTTCTACATGTAGAACCCACTTGGCAGACTTCCTTCTCAGTGAGGAGAGTTGTTGCTACTCTACTTCATCACGAAGACGTCCTCTAAATAAAGGTAGGTGTTTTAAACTTAGGACCGTGGTATTGTTTTAAATAATATACCTACATATTTGTAAAGGCAATTTGTTTAATTCTTCAAGATCAATTTCGAAAATGTTTTCAGACCTAAGAAACTTATTGTAGGTTGTGGGGACATCCAAAGACACGAAAGTAGTATTTGTAGTTAGGATTTGGTTAGAGGGGTGGGGATCATTCATAGTGGGGATTTTCTCAATAGAAAACCTTCTTCGTTAAAAAATATCTCTAGAACGGGGTTTCATTTTGTGGAAGTCAAGCTAAGAAGGAAGCAGCTAAAACTGAGGAGCCAACTTCAGATCTGCGAATTTTCTAAATTGTGTGGTGGCGTTTTTCATTTTTTTAGCGTTGTATCGTAGCATGGACGACACACACTACATTTTTTTTAAGAAGATGAAATTCTGGATTTAATACTACCACCATCAAATCCCGAAAACTAAAAAAAAAAATAGTTGTGTGGTGCTGCGGTAACGACGTCGAAATCCATCACGATTTGGTCTGTTCCAGCAGAATTTGGGCAGTCCCGAAACAGTTCAGAACCAAACTGGAACTGAAAAGGGGAAGGGATAGAGGTGCCTCGACTCCTCTGGGGCTCATCCACACCCCTCTGAACCGTTCAGTACTGCTTCTCCGAACGAACCCAAAATCTTTTAAACTGATGAGGTCACTGTAGGATGGTTACACATCCATTATTCCATTTTTTTTTTTTTTTTGGATTTTGGGGACAATCGTGTTCACTGAGTTGAAATATCTTGAGGCCTCACTACACTAATGAATGATCCTGGGAGAGTAGACGTGGATAGAATAGCATGCTTTGGGGCACAACTAGATCCCAAGAGGAGCACTAAGTATACCAAAATCGGCCCATGGGAACTAAGGAAAGTGCCGTGTACGGCGGATGGATGGCCAAATTTTTATTCGATTTTTGGATTCTACGTACCTTGAAACGTAAACCAACTAATTTTGAGGGAGGGGGGGGGGGTTAAAATGGGGGTGCGCCTTGATTTTTTTTAGATTTTTAATCGAAAATCCTGAAAATTTTGGCACCAACTGCGACCTTCTAGCGTGAGTAGATCTGTAGCTATGATTTTTCAAAGTTTCGACCGTTAAAGACGTCACGCGCCCCTCTCGCCTGGGCGGGACTCCCCAGCCCACTGTGGCGTCATAAACGGTCGAAACTTTGAAAAATCATAGAAACAGATCTACTCACGCTAGGGTGGAGGGACCAGTGTTTGACACCTTAAGGAAAATTTTGACTTTGACATGCAATAAAGTTGCGTTTTTTCCTTTGTTCAAACTTGAATCTTTAATTTATCGCAGCATCAGGATGTCCTCTAAGTATTTTGTATTGAAAGAATGAATAATTCAAGCCGCAAACTATTATAAATTCGTTTTTTCGAAATCAATTTTTTGACCCAGTGTTTGACAGCCAAATTTTTGGTTGCGCCAGTAATTGACACCCAGTTATTGACACGGTAGTTTCTCAGCAATAATGATTCCTTATTTCAACAAAACATTTATTTCAACATTTCAGAACTAAATTGTTCTCAATACCATACAATTCGAAGAGAGGAATACAAAATAATGAAGAGGAATACAAAATTAGGAACTAATGACAAGATTTAATTGAGATCCATATTAAACTATACATAGAAAATCAGTCCTAAATTTCTCCTAAATCCGCACTGTGTGTGTTTCTTTCGAACAATATAAAATAGAAAAATAACTGACAAGAATGATTGGAGATCAATAAAACAGATAAGAATGATTGGAAATCATGACATGATGGAAATTCAAATCTTGTGAAATTCACTTTTACATTCAAAAATTTGAGCTTAACACATTGTGTTAAGCTCAAATTTTTGAATGTAAAAGTGAATTTCACAAGATTTGAATTTCCATCGTATTGGCTAGATAATTACAGTCTTCACACGCAGTTAAATTTTCCTCCAGTTCCTCGCCTACTGCAAGTCCCAAACAAGAAAGATGAAAATGCTTTTCGCATATATCACACGCTCTCCCAGATCGTTGTTGTGAAATAGAGGCACCACACTTAAAGCATAGCCCCCCGAATAGGATTTCTTTAACATGATTCTGCTCACTCTCCAAAATTATTGCTGGTGTGGTCATCAAGTCCGAATCCAAAACTCCAACTGATCCAAGGATCCGTGTGTTTTCACGATTCACCCCACTGTCCAAAATTATTTGTGTAGTCACCAATTCTGAATCTGGATTTCCATCTGATCCAAGGACCTGTGTGTGATTTTCTGCATCGATTGGGTTGTTATTATTAAGCGAATCCATTTCTTCACATGAAGAGTGGTCTGAAGCATGCCATTCTTCACTCGAACTTGAAATTTCTCTCCTCCTTTTCCTTTCTTTCTTCTTTTTCAGATTTTCTTCTTTCGCTTTTTTCTTCTTCTCCATATCAGCCTTTTTCTTTTCTTCTCTTTCTTGCTTCTTACGCTGGCGTTCTTCAGCGCGGTTTTTCTTTGCATCTTCCAAATCTTGTTTGTCTTTATTCTTCCTGATGTGATAATCTTGCCATTGTTTTGATGTAACCACTGTAACCACTTTTTTCGACTTTTTCGATGAGGGAGCCATTTCAAGTATTTGAACCTGGAAAATATAGAAGCGGATGAGCTGAGAAGAATCTTAGGTAAGAAAGGAATGAAGATAAAGGGTGTCAAACACTGGTGCTGGTAGCTGTCAAAGACTGAACCCTTCCCAACCCAATGTTTGACCGTTTATTGGACCACTGTTTGACATAACTTTCAACTGTGTCATACACTGGACCGGAGTGAAGTTAGCAATATTTCTCGGCAATATTCAGAAAAATTCCGTAATATCGTTAATACTCAACCAAATTCAACCAAATTTGGGGGTTGTGTTCCCCTGAGTTATGCGCACCAGATGGGAGTGAAAAAAGGGGTGGGGCAGAGGAGGGGGGAAATTTCCTAAATTCAACTATTTAACACAAAAAATTCCACAAAATTGTTATTACACAACCAAACTGCACGAAATTTGGGGGTTGTGTTCCCCTGAGCTATGCGCACCAGATGGGGGTGGAAAAAGGGATGGGGGAGAGGAGGGGGGAAATTTCCCAAATTCAACTATTTAACACAAAAAATTCCACAAAATTGTTATTACTCAACCAAACTGCACGAAATTTGGGGGTTGTGTTCCCCTGAGTTATGCGCACCAGATGGGAGTGAAAAAAGGGGTGGGGCAGAGGAGGGGGGAAATTTCCTAAAATTAACTAATTAACACAAAAAATTCCACAAAATTGTTATTACTCAACCAAACTGCACGAAATTTGGGGGTTGTGTTCCCCCGAGTTATGCGCACCATATGCCATAGAAAAAACCAGACATTAAGAGGAGGGGGTAAATTCCCCCTCTAGCAATAATCGATAAAAAATCGGTAAAATCGTTATTACTCAACCAAAATGCACCAAATTTGGGGGTTGTGTTCCCCCGAGTTATGAGCACCATATGCCATAGAAAAAACCAGACATTAAGGGGAGGGGGTAAATTTCCCCTCTAGCAATAATCAATAAAAAATCGGTAAAATCGTTATTACTCGACCAAAATGCACCAAATTTGGGGGTTGTGTTCCCCTGAGATATGCGCACCATATGCAAGAGAAAAAACCAGACATTAAGGGGAGGGGGTAAATTCCCCCTCTAGCAATAATCAATAAAAAATCGGTAAAATCGTTATTACTCAACCAAAATGCACCAAATTTGGGGGTTGTGTTCCCATGAGTTATGCGCACCATATGCAAGAGAAAAAACCAGACATTAAGGGGAGGGGGTAAATTCCCCCTCTAGCAATAATCAATAAAAAATCGGTAAAATCGTTATTACTCAACCAAAATGCACCAAATTTGGGGGTTGTGTTCCCCTGAGTTATGCGCACCATATGCAAGAGAAAAAACCAGACATTAAGGGGAGGGGGTAAATTCCCCCTCTAGCAATAATCAATAAAAAATCGGTAAAATCGTTATTACTCAACCAAAATGCACCAAATTTGGGGGTTGTGTTCCCCTGAGTTATGCGCACCATATGCAAGAGAAAAAACCAGACATTAAGGGGAGGGGGTAAATTCCCCCTCTAGCAATAATCAATAAAAAATCGGTAAAATCGTTATTACTCAACCAAAATGCACCAAATTTGGGGGTTGTGTTCCTCTGAGTTATGCGCACCATATGCAAGAGAAAAAACCAGACATTAAAGGGAGGGGGTAAATTCCCCTCTAGCAATAATCAATAAAAAATCGGTAAAATCGTTATTACTCAACCAAAATGCACCAAATTTGGGGGTTGTGTTCCCCTGAGTTATGCGCACCATATGCAAGAGAAAAAACCAGACATTAAGTGGAGGGGGGTAAATTCCCCTCTAGCAATAATCAATAAAAAATCGGTAAAATCGTTATTACTCAACCAAAATGCACGAAATTTGGGGGTTGTGTTCCCCCGAGTTATGCACACCATATGCCATAGAAAAAACCAGACATTAAGGGGAGGGGGTAAATTTCCCCTCTAGCAATAATCAATAAAAAATCGGTAAAATCGTTATTACTCAACCAAAATGCACCAAATTTGGGGGTTGTGTTCCCCTGAGTTATGCGCACCATATGCAAGAGAAAAAACCAGACATTAAGGGGAGGGGGTAAATTCCCCCTCTAGCAATAATCGATAAAAAATCGGTAAAATCGTTATTACTCAACCAAAATGCACAAAATTTGGGGGTTGTGTTCCCCCGAGTTATGAGCACCATATGCCATAGAAAAAACCAGACATTAAGGGGAGGGGGTAAATTTCCCCTCTAGCAATAATCAATAAAAAATCGGTAAAATCGTTATTACTCGACCAAAATGCACCAAATTTGGGGGTTGTGTTCCCCTGAGTTATGCGCACCATATGCAAGAGAAAAAACCAGACATTAAGGGGAGGGGGTAAATTCCCCCTCTAGCAATAATCAATAAAAAATCGGTAAAATCGTTATTACTCAACCAAAATGCACCAAATTTGGGGGTTGTGTTCCCCTGAGTTATGCGCACCATATGCAAGAGAAAAAACCAGACATTAAGGGGAGGGGGTAAATTCCCCCTCTAGCAATAATCAATAAAAAATCGGTAAAATCGTTATTACTCAACCAAAATGCACCAAATTTGGGGGTTGTGTTCCCCTGAGTTATGCGCACCATATGCAAGAGAAAAAACCAGACATTAATGGGAGGGGGTAAATTCCCCCTCTAGCAATAATCAATAAAAATCGGTAAAATCGTTATTACTCAACCAAAATGCACCAAATTTGGGGGTTGTGTTCCCCTGAGTTATGCGCACCATATGCAAGAGAAAAAACCAGACATTAAGGGGAGGGGGTAAATTCCCCCTCTAGCAATAATCAATAAAAAATCGGTAAAATCGTTATTACTCAACCAAAATGCACCAAATTTGGGGGTTGTGTTCCCCTGAGTTATGCGCACCATATGCAAGAGAAAAAACCAGACATTAAGGGGAGGGGGTAAATTCCCCCTCTAGCAATAATCAATAAAAAATCGGTAAAATCGTTATTACTCAACCAAAATGCACCAAATTTGGGGGTTGTGTTCCTCTGAGTTATGCGCACCATATGCAAGAGAAAAAACCAGACATTAAAGGGAGGGGGTAAATTCCCCTCTAGCAATAATCAATAAAAAATCGGTAAAATCGTTATTACTCAACCAAAATGCACCAAATTTGGGGGTTGTGTTCCCCTGAGTTATGCGCACCATATGCAAGAGAAAAAACCAGACATTAAGTGGAGGGGGGTAAATTCCCCTCTAGCAATAATCAATAAAAAATCGGTAAAATCGTTATTACTCAACCAAAATGCACGAAATTTGGGGGTTGTGTTCCCCCGAGTTATGCGCACCATATGCCATAGAAAAAACCAGTCATTAAGGGGAGGGGGTAAATTTCCCCTCTAGCAATAATCAATAAAAAATCGGTAAAATCGTTATTACTCGACCAAAATGCACCAAATTTGGGGGTTGTGTTCCCCTGAGTTATGCGCACCATATGCAAGAGAAAAAACCAGACATTAAGGGGAGGGGGTAAATTCCCCCTCTAGCAATAATCGATAAAAAATCGGTAAAATCGTTATTACTCAACCAAAATGCACAAAATTTGGGGGTTGTGTTCCCCCGAGTTATGAGCACCATATGCCATAGAAAAAACCAGACATTAAGGGGAGGGGGTAAATTTCCCCTCTAGCAATAATCAATAAAAAATCGGTAAAATCGTTATTACTCGACCAAAATGCACCAAATTTGGGGGTTGTGTTCCCCTGAGTTATGCGCACCATATGCAAGAGAAAAAACCAGACATTAAGGGGAGGGGGTAAATTCCCCCTCTAGCAATAATCAATAAAAAATCGGTAAAATCGTTATTACTCAACCAAAATGCACCAAATTTGGGGGTTGTGTTCCCCTGAGTTATGCGCACCATATGCAAGAGAAAAAACCAGACATTAAGGGGAGGGGGTAAATTCCCCCTCTAGCAATAATCAATAAAAAATCGGTAAAATCGTTATTACTCAACCAAAATGCACCAAATTTGGGGGTTGTGTTCCTCTGAGTTATGCGCACCATATGCAAGAGAAAAAACCAGACATTAAAGGGAGGGGGTAAATTCCCCTCTAGCAATAATCAATAAAAAATCGGTAAAATCGTTATTACTCAACCAAAATGCACCAAATTTGGGGGTTGTGTTCCCCTGAGTTATGCGCACCATATGCAAGAGAAAAAACCAGACATTAAGTGGAGGGGGGTAAATTCCCCTCTAGCAATAATCAATAAAAAATCGGTAAAATCGTTATTACTCAACCAAAATGCACGAAATTTGGGGGTTGAGTTCCCCTGAGTTATGCGCACCATATGCAAGAGAAAAAACCAGACATTAAGGGGAGGGGGTAAATTCCCCTTCTAGCAATATTCAATAAAAAAACAAGAGTTCCTACAAGAGCGGCCACTGCCGTCGCTCTCATTCGCTGAAAGTGAGGCTTAATATTGTGATTAGAGATTTAAATATTAATTTCCCTGTGTTACCGGAGGCAAAAGACTGCTCTTAACGAAGGCTGTACCTAGGATAAGAAACTTCAGTCAATTATTTTACAAAGAATGTAAACATGGGCAGATATCCCAGAATTATTATAATAAACTGTGTTTTTTCATGGCGTTTTATGAAAAACGTATGCTTGCTTCTTTACCCCTTCTTTATCATTGATGTACTTATTATTATTCATCTTACTAATTACTAACTAGTCAACTTGTGCCCCTATCAAAATTCAAGTATCCCTGTTATAACGGGCACAACTGCCAAAACCTACGGGGTGAGGGAGTTTGAAAAGGGCACATCAACGTTTTTTACCAAATTGATGGGATTTCCCCCTCCTTAGCTTGGGATTTTTTGGAAAACCTTCAAATAGGTGAAAAATAGAGCCTTCCACAAACCGAATAAAATAAAAAAAGTTAAGATTATCTTAGGTTCTGGAGACAGGACAAGGATTTAAAAAAGTGAAAAACTTTGCAGTCGATTTCCCAAAAGTAGCGATTTTGAGTTGTGCCCCTTTGATTCTACGTGTGCGATATGTTGAAACTATGGCTGCTAACTTGACTGATGGCATGTTCATCTGATCTGTTATTTATAATAAAATGTTTAACTAGATGAGAATTACATTTCAATTACCGTAGAACCGTCAAATTTTACCCCACCCACCATAAGTAACTTTACCCCAAACAGTGAGAATCTTCAATTGTGACGTAACGTGGTATGACTTAGATAAAAGTTAGCTATTGTATTTTTAGCTAACTTTTATCTAAGTCCTACCACGTTACGTCAAAATGGGGTATTTAGTCAATTTTTTTAATTTTTTTTTTCAAAAGAGTATGGTTCAGGAATAACGGTAATCGGGTCTGTTCGTGATCCGAATGGTGTGACGTAGCTAGCCAATCGTGACGTAGCTAGCCAACTGTCTTTGAAAAAAGTATCCATGCACAGAAACCCTTGGAGGACCTCTTGGATACTACAAAACACCACTCACACAGGCGCGCGGCGTAGTCAGCGGCGTAGTCCTTGCCTAGTGTGTGTGCGTTCATGGAGGCCCGCCTTTTTCAAACGTGTGATCTCTTTTTAAATAATTTTTCTACCACATGTTATAGTATCATTGGGCTAAGAGTTGGGGGATATAGGTTTTCAAGGGTGCTGAATCCAAATTTGAGGTCAAAAACCTGAATTTCCGACCCACCGAAATACCCCATTGATGATTCTCACTGTTTGAGGTAAAGTGGGTGTAGGTGGGGTAAAATTTGATGGTTTTACGGTACGTCTATAAAACTGTCAGTCGCCAAATTCAAGGTACTCACCTTGATTTCACAATTTATAGGGTCCATGTATCACGTTAAGTACCGATTTTTGTATGCAGACTTATTTTCCTACACATACCTACTTACATGACCAATAGTTTCAGTAATAACATCGAATTTTATCGTTCGTATGTGTTTTGTGTTCAAATATCCAGAGTGCCCTCTTTTGCGAGTAAAGTTAATTAGTAGGCTGGAAACCTTAGTTTCCAACCAAAAAGGATTTGATTGAGATGTTTTTTTGAGGAAATAACTGAGGGTTCTTCGGCTTACAAAACCCTATCAACAGCCATTTTCATTGGTACCTACAGTACAGTACCTTACTAAAATCCCCGAATTTTGTGCATTTTGGTTGAGTAATAACGATTTTACCGATTTTTTATTAATTATTGCTAGAGGGGGAATTTACCCCCTCCCCTTAATGTCTGGTTTTTTCTCTTGCATATGGTGCGCATAACTCAGGGGAACACAACCCCCAAATTTGGTGCATTTTGGTTGAGTAATAACGATTTTACCGATTTTTTATTGATTATTGCTAGAGGGGGAATTTACCCCCTCCCCTTAATGTCTGGTTTTTTCTCTTGCATGTGGTGCGCATAACTCAGGGGAACACAACCCCCAAATTTGGTGCATTTTGATTGAGTAATAACGATTTTACCGATTTTTTATTGATTATTGCTAGAGGGGGAATTTACCCCCTCCCCTTAATGTCTGGTTTTTTCTCTTGCATATGGTGCGCATAACTCAGGGGAACACAACCCCCAAATTTGGTGCATTTTGGTTGAGTAATAACGATTTTACCGATTTTTTATCGATTATTGCTAGAGGGGGATTTTACCCCCTCCCCTTAATGTCTGGTTTTTTCTCTTGCATATGGTGCGCATAACTCAGGGGAACACAACCCCCAAATTTGGTGCATTTTGATTGAGTAATAACGATTTTACCGATTTTTTATTGATTATTGCTAGAGGGGAATTTACCCCCTCCCCTTAATGTCTGGTTTTTTCTCTTGCATATGGTGCGCATAACTCGGGGGAACACAACCCCCAAATTTGGTGCATTTAGGTTGAGTAATAACGATTTTACCGATTTTTTATCGATTATTGCTAGAGGGGGAATTTACCCCCTCCACTTAATGTCTGGTTTTTTCTCTTGCATATGGTGCGCATAACTCAGAGGAACACAACCCCCAAATTTGGTGCATTTTGGTTGAGTAATAACGATTTTACCGATTTTTTATTGATTATTGCTAGAGGGGGAATTTACCCCCTCCCCTTAATGTCTTGTTTTTTCTCTTGCATATGGTGCGCATAACTCGGGGGAACACAACCCCCAAATTTTGTGCATTTTGGTTGAGTAATAACGATTTCATGGAATTTTTTGTGTTAAATAGTTGAATTTAGGAAATTTCCCCCCTCCTCTCCCCTATCCCTTTTCCACCCCATCTGGTGCGCATAACTCAGGGGAACACAACCCCCAAATTTTGTTCAATTTAGTTGAGTATTAACGATTTTATAGAATTTTTTGTGTTAAATAGTTGAATTTAGGAAATTTCCCCCCTTCTCTGCCCCACCCCTTTTTTCACTCCCATCTGGTGCGCATAACTCAGGGGAACACAACCCCCAAATTTGGTTGAATTTAGTTGAGTATTAACGATATTACGGAATTTTTCTGAATATTGCCGAGAAATATTGCTAACTTCACTCCGGTATACACTGGTCCAGCATTTGATTTTTCTCAAAACTCGAATCGGATCTCCTTTATTATGGTTTAATCTTCAATTGGAAGTAAAAAAAATGTAGGGGAGAGGAAATTGGAAAAGGATCAGTGATTGACAGCCCTGTCAATCACTGGGGGCGGCATCAGTTTGGGGACTAGTAATTGACATTTGGATTTTTACGAGTTATCTTTGATATTTTCCAAAAACTGATAGCATAAATGAGATCTACGCAAAAAACTGATTGAGAAAAACTATTGGAACAATACAATTTGGAAATGTGAAGGGCATGGTGAAGTAAAATAGAACACTTACCTCCTTAGCGAAATCACAACAAACAGCACCGAAGAAATGACAACACGAGGTGTCGACGGATAACCTTTTCCAGATTTCACAGAATCCCGCCAAATACCTTTTCCCGCCAATTAATTCACAAGGAAGGTATTGAGTTTCAGAATTCAAAAGGATCAAGAACGCAAAACACTCGTAAGCCTTATTATTTACACTTTTCGGTGAAATGTCAATCACTGGGGTCATGTCAAACACTGGTCCCTCCACCCTAGAAGGTCGCGGTTGGTACCAAAATTCTCAGGATGAGGTCACCTTAGATTAAAAATATCAATAAACAGTTTTTCCTACCCAGGCGCACGCCCTATTGTTTTTTTCTTGGTCAATTACCTTAGGGGTAAAGAGGAGAACTTTCTCCGTGAATACGAACTGCACAATAAAGGGTTTTCACTTTATGAACGCACAGTTTTAGTTAGAAACGTTTTAATTTGGACACATTTGGAAGAGCGAAGGAGAATGGATTTCAGTGTATCACAGCTTTTCATAACGATGTGAATAATATGAATCGATTACTACAATCGATATTATGAATTGAGAAGTTTATATCGAAATTTAAAATTATCGTTATTTATGAATTCCTTTACACCCTTGTAATTTTAACATTTCGAACAATTAACTATTAAAACATGAGTTTCAAAACATTTTAAATCAAAATTTCAAAAGTCATTTTACATCAAATTTCAAATGAAGTAAATTCAAATTTTTTTAAACAAAATATGGAATGTGGAAAATCAAGTATGTAAATTAACATTAAATTTCAAGTAATCAATTTCTTTTTAAATTCTTCAAATTTGTTAAACCCAAGTGGTTTCGTGAATATGTCAGCAATTTGGTTAGCAGATTTACAATGTTTTAAATCTAAAATTCCTTTATCAAATTTTTCTTTTATAAAATAGTATTTAACATCAATATGTTTGCTACGTGTATTCATTTTTCCTTTCTTAATTAATTCAATAGTAGACATGTTATCAATGTACAAAGTAATTGGCACGTGTTTTCCAGTTAGTTCGAAGAGTAGACTTTTCAGAAAAATTAGTTCTCTGCAACATTCTGCGGCTGATATGAATTCTGCTTCTGTGCTGCTTGTAGAAACGATAGGCTGCTTGCGGCTTCTCCAGCTCACGGGTCCACCGGAATAAAAAATAGCATAGCCAGAAGTACTACGCCGAGTATCAGGATCTCCAGCAAAATCGCTGTCACAGAAAGCTATGAGTTCATCAGTTTCATTGTTCTTGGAAAACGATATACCTTCGTTTTTCGTTCCATTCAAGTATCGTAGAGATCTTTTCACGTTCGCAAAATCCTGTTCTGACGGATTTTCGAGGTGTCGACTGCTGTATCCTACTGAGTAGGCAAGATCTGGTCTGGTTTTGGAAGAAACGTAGAGCAGGCTTCCAACCATCTCACGGAACGGGAATTTCATTTCTTCAAATTTCTGATTTTGTTGGTTTTGTGTTACCATTGGAGTTCTTACAGAATTGGCGTCATTCATCTCGTATTTTTCCAAGAGTCGTTGAATATAACTTGCTTGGTTCAGCTTCAGGTTGTTCGGTGTGAGAGAGATTTCGAATCCAACGAAATTTTTGGGGTTGTCAAAAATTGTAATTTCAAATTCTTTCTTCAGTCCAATAAGAATTTCGTCCAATTGGTTTTTATCGTTGGCAAAAACGGCACCATCATCGACATAAATTGCCATGATTATGGTTTTAGTCTCATTTATGAAGATACATGGTTCGTTTTTCAATGGAAATAATCCCTTTTTCTTCAAAAAATCGGTTAATCGTCTGTTCCAATTAAGGCTTGATTGCTTTAAGCCATATAGACTTTTCTTCAGCTTGCAGATTTTGGTTTCAGAATTTTTGTATCCTTCAGGGACCTTCATAAAAATGTCTTCTTTAATATGACCATAGAGAAATGCAGTCTTTACATCGAAAGTCTTGAAGTGAAAACCGTTTTTCAGAGAAGTAGCCATGAGGAGTCGGAGTGAGTCAGCACCTATTACAGGGCTGTATGTTTCAGAGAAGTCTTCACCATAGACCTGTTCACAACCTCTTACAACAAGTCGGGCTTTGAATTTTTCATCGTCCTTTTTACGAAATACCCACCTGTTAGATAAGATTTTTCTCCCATTAGCTTCTTTACGGTCAACAAAAATCCAAGTTTTGTTTTTCTTTAATGACTGTTTTTCATCTTCAACGGCTTTAAGCCACTGCTCTTTCTCTGCACCAGAAGTGGCTTCTTGGTACGTTAGAAAAGCATTTTCCTGAATTCCATCGAGGTCGAGCTCGTAGTCGTTCAATTTTTCAGGGAGTTTTTTCAGTCTTGTCGAACGTCGAGGCCTTTCTGAAGTTTCATTATCTTGATCTTCAACTGGATTCTGTAGTGACGTCGTTTCTTCATAGCTTGAAGAGTCATCTTCCGAATCAGACGTTTCAATTTCTGTATCCTCCTGATCAGAATTTTCATTTATGTTACTTTCCTCCTCGTGATCAGAGAGCGATACGTCGTCAAAGGTTTCAAAATTGAGGCTTATACCTTTTTGAGGGTTTTCATCAGATTTTTCAGTTTTGCACGGATAGGCGTCTCTTGATGAAATTATTCTCCGATTTTCTTTATCCCATAGTAGATAACTATTGTTCGAGTATCCAACAAACATAAGTTTTCTAGCTCTAGGGTCGAGTTTTTTTGTATGCTCGAGAACTTTGGCGTACATATCACAACCGAAAATCTGGAGACGAGACAAATCTGGAGTCTTTTTGAACCATAATTCAGCTGGTGTTTTGTCGGTAGCTTTACAAGGACTTCGATTAAGAAGGTAAGTTGCTGTTTGCACGGCAAATCCCCACATTTCCTTTTCAATATTTGAGTCGAACATCAGAGCACGGGTTTTGTTCATCAGGGTGCGTCCGAGTCTTTCAGCATGGGAATTTAGTTGAGGCGTGTAAGGTGGAGTGTAGTCAAGTTCAATCCCCTTTGTGTCACAAAATTCTTTGAATTCTTTTGAGACATATTCACCTCCATTGTCCATTCGAATTTTTTTAACCTTCTTAGACCAATGATTTTCAACTTTTGCTATGTAATTCATCAGAATTTTTTTCACTTCATCTTTACCTTTAAGCAGGAAAACTGCAGCAAAGTGTGTGTGGTCGTCGAGAATTGAAACAAAGTATCTCTTTTGATCCCATGTCGGAATTTCAATCGGGCCTACTACATCGGTATGTAGAATTTCGAGAGGTTCAGATGCCCGAGTACGATCATGTCCGAATGGCTTACGGCATGCTTTAGATTTGAGACAAACTTCACAGGATTTTAGGTTTTTGAGATCCGTTTTTGTAAGGCTCATTCCCTGTGACATGCTTTCAAGCTTTTTCAAGTACTCTACCCCTAAGTGGCCAAGCTTCCTGTGCCAGTTCACAGAATCAGATCTGGAAGCAATCAGGGCTTTTTCATCTTTGACCGAACCCATCTCGATTTCAAATAACCCATTAGAATTTTTCTGACCATCAAGAACAAGTTGGCCATTTTGAAAAATTTGGACCTTGTCTTTTTCAAAAATTACTTTGCCATTTTTCTGAGTTATGGCATTTACAGAAAGTAAATTCTTGGAGAGGTCTGGGACAAACAATACATCGTTCAGTTTGCATTCAGGTGTTTCAAGAATTCCTGAGCTTTGGGCTTTTATAGATTGACCATTTTTAGCAATCGTAATTTTGGCATCAGAGGGTATCATTCCTTTCAAGGAACTTTCAACATTCGTCATGTGAGAACTAGCAGCTGAATCGACTATCCAAGTAGTTGCTGAGAATGACTTGGGATTTTCATTGGCGATAAAAGCAGCTTGATTTTGTTGATTCTTGCGATTCTTACGATAAAAACAATTTTCAGGATCATGGTTGTTTTTCTTATTTTTGCAAATGTGGCAACGAAATTTTTGGGTTTCGCTTTCATTTTTCTGGGAATTTTTATGTTTTTGTTGACGAAAATTTCGTTTTTCTTTAGTGTAAAAAGCCACGGGTGCATCTGAATCGTTGTTAGATTTACGTGCTTCCTCACAGAGAAGTCGAGAAGTTAAGTTGACGAGAGTTTTATCCTCCTTTGGGGCCGAATTCCACGAAGTGACGAAGTTATCATAATTTGAGTGAAGGCATGATATCACTTTTGCAATAAACATCGCATCGTCAATTTTATCGGATTGATTCGCATCAGTTTTGGACAAAGAGTTCAGACGGAACCTCAGGTTTTCAAGGTAGCTCAAGTTAGAGGCCATATCTTTCGACTGATCGAATTTGTACGCGAAAAATTGTTCATATGAAGCGGTTTTTTGATGTTCACTGTCCCTCTCAAATATTCCACAAAGTTTGGTGTACATTTCATGAGCGTTTGTACAAGAGAGTACGTGTGCACGGTGCTTCTTATCAAGGGAACCCACAATGATTTGACGAGCGCGAGCGTCTTTCCGTTTCCATTCCTCTTTTTCTTTTTCAGTAGCGAGATCAGCGAGCTTACTATTTCCATTTGCGATCTCGTGAAGAGCTTTGGATTCGAAAAGAATCTGTATTTCGAATTTCCAAAGTGGAAAAGAGGCGACATCGCTAAGTTTTTCAATGTTGTTGATAAGGCTATCAAGCGAGTCCATTTCACTGACGGTTTGACTATTTTATTGGATGAAATACGTCTTACCTTTACTGGTGTCAATGCTGGGGGTCATAACCTAAAGGGTTTTCACTTTATGAACGCACAGTTTTAGTTAGAAACGTTTTAATTTGGACACATTTGGAAGAGCGAAGGAGAATGGATTTCAGTGTATCACAGCTTTTCATAACGATGTGAATAATATGAATCGATTACTACAATCGATATTATGAATTGAGAAGTTTATATCGAAATTTAAAATTATCGTTATTTATGAATTCCTTTACACAATAAATAAGGCTACACTATAAAAATAGCAGTTATTCATTTTACCTATGTTTCCTTTCATATCAACTCCATGTTGAAGAAAGTTAAGTAGCTTCCTACTATTGTCACACCCAAGGCGAATATTTTCTTTGAAACTCTTTAAATTAGATTTTCAAATGAATGACAATAGATAATTTGTCAGTATCTAAGTAGTTACTTTCATCCTGGTTTTCAAGATTCATTTCACCTCTAGAGGGGAGCAACACTTGAAAGATTCCGCCAATCTAATCTTATCTCTCGCACGTTCTTTCCAAGGTGCAAATACACATCGTGAAATGAGTTTGGTCAGTACCAGATCGAACACATGGATGGTAAACATTATCATCGGATGCATCAAATAATGTGAAGATTAATTTATCCCGCTAAACCTAATAATTAATAATAGTTGGCAAAAGTTGTTCGACGGGCTAAAGAGTCAAGATGGAAGAGTTCTTCAACAATTCGAGGAATCCGCACTCGCTAAACAGGTACCTACGTAGGATCAATATTTGCTGGAATCTGTAGAAGTTACGGTTATAACGGGAATTTTAAATTTGCGCAGGAGGTGCAATCAGTTCGAGGATCTTCTATAGGACCTACCTTCTCCATTGAGCACTACCAGTTCTACCAGTTACAAGGATTTGCGAGCACTGACACAAAACCAAAATTGTTCAGGAAGGCACTTCTTTTTCCTTAGATGATTAAAAAGTTAAAATATCGTTTTTGCAACCTTGCAACCCTGAATATACCTACGCTGCAGCAAGAGATCGGGATAGAATTTAATTCTACATAGGCGAAGCCTGACTGCAGGAAATTCAAAATAATTTCAATGAAATCAATATAATGAAATATACGTTGAATAATAATTAGGTAGGTACTTACCAAAGTATTTACCTAGGTATTCTTCCTTTTCTCTTTAAAGTTTCTTCTTTGACATAGAAAAAATAAATATACCTAGTATACCTAGGTACTCAAAATTTATTATACTAGTAGGTACGTACCTAAGTATTTAAACTTTTTCAAGTAAGTTATTTGATAAAAATATTACGTACCCGATTTATCTAGTAGTTGAATCGGGAAAAATAACAGAAATACAACCAACCAACAATTACCACCCAAATATTTTTCAACCAGCAGCAGACGAGCGATTCAGATAATCGATTGTACCTATCGAACCTGTGACGTAACCAAAGCTTCGATAGTCATCTGATTCCGATGTACTATCATAACTGAAAACGTACTCACCACGCAAATTCATTTTTAAAAACTACCTTTTTTGATTGAAAAAACATTGATGTAGTTAAAATAACCCTATCGGTATTTTTGATGTTTTTTAAGTAGAAACATCACCGATTAACATAATCGATTGTGCAGAGTATGAATCGATTACTGATCCATAACCCGAAGCCGTTGCGCTATCGCCGGGTTTTTGTTTACATTTTCAACGCGTCACTATTCCGTTTCCGCTGATTCAGGTTTTTTCTATTCGTAAGCAGTTGTTGATCGACTTGAGTGCAGTTTCAGTTCGTGGAATATTCAAATACGTTTTCCCAAATTCGAATCATCACGTTTGACCGTTGAGGCTCATAAAAACCTACCGCGAAGGTTAGTGTTGACGAAACTAGGTTACTACTGCCAAGTGGGGGAGATCTCGCGAATGACTCCAAACCCAGTTTGCCAGTTTGTTGCTTGAAAGTGCGTTTTGTTGACTGATTTTTGCTGTTTTACCGAATTGACAACGTAGATATTTGTTATTCTTATCGGATAAATGACGGTTCGCAGAGCAATGATGGTACATCGTTGATCGCGAGTTTCAGTGAAAATATCATGTCCGACTCCGAGTCAAACGTTTCCAAACTCAACGGGAGTTCGGGGTTTATCAGTTATGAAGAATCGAAAAGTGAAGGTTGGTCATCGGAAAATAGTGTGGATTATACGCTGCAGAACAAACGGAATAACAGAAGGCTTCTAAAAAGGTAAATTTTCATTGAATGGATTTCCGTAGTTTTAGGTTAGACTTTCCCTGTGTACGCTTTACCTACTTGCCCGGTTCACCCTTTGATAAACGTCACAGAAGAAAGATAAATCTCGAACCTTGAGTAGGTATGTGTGCAAAAATACTCGATTAATCGTTGGCAATCGAATATCCGATCAGGAGGGAACACGATACGATGAGGACTTTTTCGATCAAACTTGATAACAGGGCCTCACGACGGCCCTAAACCCTCCATCACTGGTGGTTATTTTTAGGCGAGTTCTACAAACCTATCTGGAACTGACAGAAACATCATCAATCTATGAATTGTTCTTATTTGAAGGAGCCTCGCAAAATATTGCGGATCGGCCGACGACGTGTGGGGTTACAAAACGGTAACTGAAAGCTAGCAAAATTTTAATGGTGATCGTTGCTTTCTCCGTTTTTTTTTTTCATTGCTGAATCTAATGACCATCATTAGATAGAAATGTCCATTCCTACTCCGAATATAGGTAGTTACTTTGAGAAGAAAAATTACGGTAACGACAAACATTTTAGGTAGGTAAAGCTTTTTTTGCGAAAATGATGTTTACTGACAAAATTTTGAATTGACCAGCGATAAGAGTCATGTCAAAACGGACAGCTCACTGAGTGAAACCACATCAGTGAGATTAGTAAATCATCAAGAATTGATTATCTCTATAACGCTGAATCGTTCGTTACCAACCAAATGCACAGTTCTTCGTTAAAACCAAAATTCCCCCGGATTCTAGTTTTTCATTGCATCGAATGAAACCAGTTGGTGTTATTGGCTTAATAATTTTGTAATCATGACTGACATACTTACTTTACTGCTATGTTTAATTCAATTTTGGAAAAACATCAAGATTTACCTAAGCAACAATTTTCCGTCATGAATATAACTGACTACAATCTACCAGCACACGCTAATAAACATGTTAGGCAATGTATTAATAACAGTAATAATGTTATGTAATAGGTAACAGGTTGTCTCACTTTCACGTTGTGTGCAAAAATTTTTTTCCTATCTTACTTCACCCAAATGTTGCTAAAGCTTTTTTAAAAACAAAAATAAAGTTCCCATTGCTAACAAGGTCGCCAAAATTGGAAATACACGCAAAAACATGGTGCGTTCCTATTGAGGGGTCTTCGACACGAATAGGAACGCATTTTTGAAGAAAAAAATTAAATCACTCGAAACACCTAAATTTTTGTTCATTTTTGCTCTGAGTAGAAAAACGTGAGCTGAATCGATTGCATTAATGACCACTCTTCTAAGTTTAATCGCAACGGAGATATTCTCAAAAAACCTCCAAAACCGTTCCTATTGAGGGAGTTTTACGGTAATTACCATCAAAATGTTACCAATGAGGTGTTTTGCCATTTTTAAACCATTAAAAACCTGATGTAAGGTTTTGTGACATAAAAACCTATTACTTCATCAATGGGAAGAGTAAAACCAAATTTAAGTTCACCGTTTTGGTGAGCTTTAAAATTATCGTATTCTCAGCCCCTAACAATAAATTTTGACGGGCAGTGGAGTGTGAAAAATGAGTCAAATGTTGATTCACTCAAGAGACAGGCATCTTCATAGCTTGTTTTCTGAAGGTTGAAAAATCGAGTGAAAATGTCTAGAGAGAAGCTCGAAACCATCGAAACTCGTCGGATCACTCGAGAGACCTTCAATCGAGTGAAAAACTCGAAAAAGAAGGAAACTCGTTGGTTCACTCGAGAGACAAGACGTCTTCAAAAGCTGGTTTTTACCTTCAATCGAGTTGGAAGATTGAAAACACCGAAACTAGTTGGTTCACTCGTGAGACAAGACGTCTTCAAAAGCTGGTTTTCTCGGTGAAAAAGTCGAAGAAGAAGATCGAAACCAACGAAACTAGTTGGTTCACTCGTGAGACAAGACGTCTTCAAAAGCTGGTTTTCTCCTTTCTTAAGCCTTTTTGTTGAAAGCAACCTTCTAACTCAACTTTTTCGAAGAATTGAAGGTGGAAACAAGCCTTTGAAGTGATCGTTTCTCTCATGTGAATCAACTTTTTTCGAAGAATTGAAGGTGGAAACAAGCCTTTGAAGAGGTCGTTTCTCTCGTGTGAATCAACAAGTTTCAGTGTTTTGTACCTTTTTTGTCGACATTTTCCGAGAAATGAATGTGAAAACAAGAATTTGAATTACATGTAACAGATCAGTTTATCCCCTGTTCTTCTCATAAAATATATTGATGACCAAGAGATTTAGCACATAAAGGTTTTCGTGCGATTAGAGGACTCTTTTTAATCACATGATCAAGTCTTTCTCAAGTCGAAAAGCTTGAAAGAGGAGGTCAAATCCTTAGGTTGAGTTGAGTAACTGCAGAATATGTTTCCATCTTCAGAAGATTCTCAAGTGGAAGTGTGCCCTACTTTCTTAGTGCATAAGCTGTAATTAAATTTCAATTGTGATGAGAAAATCATGATTGTCACAACCTTCTTCAATGTCTTATTTGCGGGGTTTTCCAAAATTTTGCCTCAAACCCGGTTTATTTTCATTATTGTTCGGTACCTACTCAAAACTTATCAACAAATTTACAAGCATAATTAACCAGATTTTCGATTGTTTTCTAAATAAGCCTTTGTAAGCGGTTCTCAAATATTCCGTTTTGTCTTCAAATGAGAAGATATATGATTTTTCCCTCGACTGTGCTGCTATCTATCTACAAAAAATCATTAAAATCGGGGACACTTTGCCTTATAGGAATTTAATGGGATTTTACGTTATTTTTGACGGGTCAAACGTCCCTAGGAACGTATCAAATCAATAAATTTTCAGTCACAATATCAGTCACCGATGAGGAGTCTAGTCAGCTCCATTCCTCACACAGCTGATCCGCCACTCCTGAAATTTTCTTAACCCCAATGTGTTAAAAGTGTCACCAGAACAGTGTGGTGTCACTGGTATCACCGATAACAACCTAGGAATTCACAACTGTCTCAATGTGTCACAGATTAACTAGATTGCAATCGCAAGTTGAATTTTTTGATCCATTTTTTGTAAGTTGTTAGAAGTATTAGTATATTATAGTGTAGTATAGAAGTTGTTAGTAGTGTTGTTAGTTAGTAGTGACAAAAAATGTGAGAATTTATTCATCTAATTCCTTGGAAACTTTTGTCTTAACTCTATTTTGAGACTTTATGGGTCCACATAAAATTCCGCTGTCCATTAAAAAATGTGAGAATTTATTCATCTAATTCCTTGGAAACTTTTGTCTTAACTCTATTTTGAGACTTTATGGGTCCACATAAAATTCCGCTGTCAAAATTGTAATTTAATTTTGGTTACTCCGGTGACACTTTGGGTCAGCTGTGGAGTTCCTGAGTGGTTTTCGGTGACACCAGTGGTACCTTGGTCCAATTAGGGTTAACACTATTGGTGGTGTCCGGAAAACAACCAAATTTCACCGCTCTTTACTGGTTAAAGAATTATTTGCCTGCCAAATTGAGTGAATTCCGCTCAGATTCGAATTTTCACCCCCAGTTCTGCTGTTTTATGTACCTACATGGGAAAGAGTAGAACAGAGACCATCTACAGGGGAGTAATATGTACCTGAGAAGTGAGCTGGCCTGTACCGACTTAATTATCACGAGCGGAGAATTGGTGGCCGGCAGACGTCACTCAGCTCGTGGAATGCTCTGTTATTCATTGATGACAGATTCCCAATCCAACCAGACACAATGGGAATGGGCGCCCGAGGGTCACGTGTGTGAATATACGTGGGGTTCAGGATGAAAGGTTGCGCAGCAGGTTTTGATAGACCAATGAATTTCCTGTTAATTTGATCCCACAATGCGAGTGTAGAGAAGATACAAACCTTTTCTAAAGTTTCTATTGTACGAAACAGGTCTCTTGGAGTTGATGTAAACTGCAGTATACCGATCTTCATAATCATTCAGGCTGAAAAACCACTAGAAAATCAAGTTGGTGCAAATCCCAAATCACCTTTCTGTCAGCTCAACACATCCAATCAAGTTTTGCAAAGTAAAATCAACAAAATACGTGTCCTCCAAAATCAAAATTTCGACTTGCACTTAGCGTTTCAAAGCTTTTTGAGCAACTTTGGTTCTATGTCTGTCTTTGGTCAATCCAATACAGGCAGTTTTTTTTCTAATGGTGGAATGGTTGACGGCACGATACTCCTTTCGATACGATATTTCTCAGGAAGTATCGATACCCGATATCTTTTCGATACCGATATTATAAAACATCGATACCACCGATATTTCAAATTAACCCACAGATGATTTTTCAATACAAATAAAAACCCTATTAATTGAGAAAAGGCAATATAATTGTTTTAATACAATAATTTAAAACGTAATAAAAGTCAATGGCAATTAAAAATGTAATAAAAGTCAGTAATTTAAAATTTAATAAAAATGAATAATCATTCCATTTTATGTCAATCCCAATTTTTATTTGCAAGCAATCTCTGTTCAATGAAATGATGTTTTCCTTCCACTAGAAATCGAAAGGATCAAGTAATAAATCAGTTACAATACAAATAATACAATTTATTATTCGAAAAATTTTGCATGCCTCCCTCTTCTTGTTTGTTCGGGAAAACGAACAAATCCTTCCAAACTCACATTGGATATTGATACTATCGTGGCGTTATATCGTTTCAATTGATACTATTATTGAGCCTATTTCGAGCGTTATTCTGTGGCAGACAATATATGGTGTTATTTTCTAGTTACTTATTTCGTTATTTTTCACCAATTTTCTTTGGCAAAATTTTCGATAATATCGTCAAGAAAGTATCGATACCTCCGATATTTTGGGCAAAAGTATCGATACCAATATATTGGTTTGAGTTTTGCATCAAAAGTATCGATACAAATATCGGTATCGATACCATAAAAGTATCGGTACTCCGATATATATCGGTGGTATCGTGCCGTCCCTATTTATGGGTAGAAAGTTAGACATTTTATAGTCGTATCAATCAGAAACCTTGAGAAATTTCAGTCACTAGGTTATACTCACCAGAATAGGAAATATTAAAATAATTCTTTAAACATTTAGTTTGAAATTTTCCATTGAATCTAAGTTTTTCAGAACCGTGATTGTTCTAATTTAATTGAACGGTTACGGTTGAAGAAAATTATACTTAAATTCCTAAAATAAAAAATTATTACGTAACCAGCGCTGAAACCAGTCGTCCTCAACCGAGCTTCGTCCATCGACATTCCCATGATCCCTTCTATTATACTCGTATTATGACTAAAAATAAATGTATTAATGTAAAAAAAAAATTACGTAAAAAACTTTTTTTTCAAACTAAAAACTGGTAGGTAAATTCCTACTTCACTATGGGAGAAACATGCACTTAATTTTGCATAATTGGTTAATTAGGTGATCATTTTTAGCGTTTATCTGAAGAGGAACCGTAAAATGTCCAAAAATCATTCCGTGGAAACACGTTCCAAGGCTGAGCGAGGTCTTGAAGTCCTATTATGCAAACCCACTTTCCTACATCCCAGATAAATCCTCCCACAGTTTCAGTGCCTTCCGCTCGGTTGTACTATTTATAGACCCACTACTTTACCTTATATCAACATCGATCCAAAGCGACTCTGTTGCTGAAGTAACATCTTATTCCAAAAGTTACTGAAGACCATTTTCATCGAAATTGAGTTACCACTTTCACAGGGTTTTAGGGGGGGTAGTACTTCACAAAAATGCGATCGTTTTGGAGAAAAAAACCTTTCCTTGAAAAACGAGGGTGAAAATTCCGTTTCATTTCAAAAGGAACTATATTCAGCATCATGCCGGACTCATATCCGTTTTGTTTCAAAAGTACTAAGTACTAAACTTTATCCACTTCCTTTGATTTCAAAAAGTACTATAATATAGTACTTTTTGAAATCAAAGGAAGTGGGATATTATCCCCTTCGTTTGATTTCAAAAATTACTATATCCACTTAGTTTGATTTCAAAAAGTACTTTATCCACTTCGTTTGATTCCAAAAAGTACTAAATCCATAAATATGATATTTCAAATCTTTTTCAAAATTATTTTAAACTTTGAACTAATTTACCTTTTTTTCAAAAATATTTATTATAATTTAGATCTGTATGAAACACAACATCATTGGTTTATAGCACGTTTTTCAGGTCGCTAAGGTTTTTCGCGTTTTTCTCATATTTGACCAAAATGGATACAGTACCTTTGGAATCAAGCTCCTCAATTCACAAGCGCTATATAGAGCGTATTCTTTTTTTTCAAAGACCATTTTAAGAATTTTTGACATTTTCATGTCTTTCATATGGCACATAAAAAAAAAATCGTCACGAAATTTGATGCAACGAAATTTGTTGCAACGAAATTTGATGCGACGAAATTTGTCCCAAGTCGCCACAATGATGATTATGACCATCAGAAGTGAAGTTGTTAGGTACTTTACAGGTAGGTACTTTACAGTTAGGTAGGTACTTTACAGTTTGATATTACCAGATCAGCTGAGTCGAAAATCGAGCTCCCAGATCAGCTGAGTCGAAATTCGAGCTCCCAGATCAGCTGAGTCGAAAATCGAGCTCCCAGATCAGCTGAGTCGAAAATCGAGCTCCCAGATGTCTCGGGAAGGGAGGGGGGGGGGGCATGAAAATGTTTCAATGTGTTGCAGACTCGTATGCAAGCGTTTTTATTTAATTTTTGCCTAGAATTCAAATTCAAGTAGTAATGGTGGACACGAAATTCCATTTAGTTTCGCCAATATCATGAAAGAGATAACCTGTCCAGTGATGTCATCGCCGTGAATGCTAAATCTGATTGTTCGGAAAAGCAGTCCTGAACCAGTTCGGAATCAAACTGGAACTGAAAAGGGGAGGGGATAGATGCGCTTTGAACCCCTCCAGGCTTTTCCGAAACCCTGCGAACCATTCAGGACTGCTTCCCCGAACGAACCTTGAGTAACCACGACGCAATAATTTGGGAAATCGTGGCTATCCAGGTACATGGATGCTGGAAGCGTTCTATCCTCATGGATCCTACTACCTTAGGTATTTCGAATTTGCTAATATTGACAGAATAAGAAGTAATTACATAAATTTAAATTCTGAGCAGATTCAAATGAGAAAAATACTAACTATTTCTGAAGGACAAGGAGTTGTGGTGGGTCTAAAAATTCCAGTTTTGGAAGGAAACAGAAAATAACTGTAGTTCATTGGAGTAGTTGAAGTAGTATGGATCCCAGAGTATCAAATAGTAGGAATCATTGATGAACAGCGATACAAACGTATCTAGGTGTTCAAGTACATTACTTTCTTGCTCCCTGTTATCAATTCTGTGGTGAGCCTATAAAATCCGTATCTTATCTTTCGAATGAAGGGCTAGTTTGAGCAACATCAACCATATTCCCGTGTTCCCTCAAAAATACTAGAAAATTTCTAGTTTGTCACTTTTGTTTAAGGTATTTTTTCATACATTTTTATAATTTGCCCTGTTTTTGTTTCAGACGGAATCAATCAGCATACAACAGAATATATGAGAATGTCCTCCGAGAAGAGTAAGTTTCAAATTTATGTAAAATTCAAGTTACAAAACTCTTTTGAAAAACAAAAAAAATTAATAAACGGGGTTTTCCATGTTTTCCCCATATTTCTGTATTCCAACGGCAATCTTTCAGTTTTTCAATTTCCAAGGCCCATGCACTAATAAATTTCTAAAATCCTTGAAAATTTCAAGTTTAGTTATATTTTATGGGAAAAACATAACTGAATTAACAATTTTCCCTATTTTTCTTTGGCAATTATTGTTCGATTTCGATGATTCCACCGGCAATATTTCAGTTTTTCAATTCCCTAGAGCCGTGCACTAATGAATTTCTAAAATCCTTTAAAATTTCAAATCTAGGTACAATTTTTCAAGTTTTGCGCCTTCAATTCCGTGAAATACTAACCCGGAACGACGAACGATTGGCGACCGACTGAGACTGAGAGGTTGAATATGACCAAATTTATTCAAAACCACACTTTCGATAAGAAATCCTCGTCCTAAACTAGTGGTTTCGCACTTTTCCTGTCAATTTACCTTCGACGTGTACGACGAGTAATTTGAAATGCCAACATGAGTGGTTCACCTCGTACTTCGATCAAGGTTTCTTTGAGTGGATTTGTAAATATGTATTTCTGAAAACATCAGGCAATAAATGCAAAGGAGGGGGGGGGGGTTGAAGAACGTTTTGAGGTAGATCCAGCGGTTAACGGAAAGTTAATGAATTATTCATTGGGCTCAAGGGCGTCCAGGCTATCATCAAGGAAGTATAGCAGGTAACACGCTAGAGCTCATTTGACTTCCACAAGTTGAGAACGCCGAATTCGCTGATGCAATAGTTTTCTTTAATGTTGCAATCACAAGGTATTCGCATTGCATTAGGTTTCGTAGAACATTCAGCAGCATTTTCCTAGTAGATAATAATATTTAAAAATTAACCGTCTAGAATCAAATGCAATGAACTATTTCAGGCCTGAATTGATGGAAAACATTGTTTTGAAGGGTCCATTTTAGACAAATATTGCTTACTAAAAAAAGTGAATGTTTTCAATTGTATTATAGAAAAAAAGCAAAGGAGAACTTTCTGTTGGCTAGTTGACACTTTGATCCTAAAATCCTGATTTGTTTCAGTTTGACTATACCTAAGTGCGCTTTGATCCAAATTACTACAAGATTATCATTATGCCTTGAATCAAATTTTCGTATTTTTTCCTGTACAAACACATTTGGAGGATGGAAGGAATCCTATCCGTACGTGTAAACTCATCAAACTTCCTCTATTTAACTGAAATTTCAATGCCACGAGATGCAGAAAAGAGGATTTTGCTATGCTTCATCACAGTCTCCTAGTCGAGGAATCATATTATGAATAGTCTACCCAAACTATGAAAGTACTTGCTGCAACAGTCGAGTTTTCGTATATTTTCCATACTAACATGTATAATACCGAATAAGGTATTAAAGGTAATTTAAAGGATGGCACATTTGGGAATCTTATCCACAGGACGTGGAAACTCATCAAGCTTTCGCTATTTGACTGAAATTTCATGGCTAGGAAGTGCAAAAAAGTACAGTTGATGTATCTCAGCTCCATATGTTTTTCCTATCGGAAAAACCTGCGCGAAGTTTATTCAACAACAGCTGTCAACACTCTTGAACCTCTTCTAAATAGTTGGAATTTGGATAATCAAAACCAGTCGTGAAGCTATAATTCTCAAAAATACTTGTTCCAAAATACCTACGTATTTAAATAATTAAAATCGAAAATAATTCTAAACAATAACAAAAGAGAGCATAGAAGCCCTCAAAGCGTACTTGCTTGGCTTCAACCTCAATACTGTTTCCTGAAAAAAAATCGAAACTAATACCAAAAGAAATTATAGAAGCCCTAAGTCTGCTTAATTTCAATCTGAATGTCTTGGAAAATAAATGATTCAAAATAACACACAAATCGTCAATAGGTACTATCAATCAAACTCAATACTACAAATATTCTGATTCTCAGTCGTGTCTTCTGATGGCCAATGATCCTCTTGAAACAACTGTTACTGGTTAACCCTAATTAGACCATGGTATCACTTGTGTCACTGAAAACATCTTGGAAATTCCATAGCTGCCCCAAGGTGTCACCAAATTAACTAGATTTAAATTGCAATTTAAAAATTTATGAACAGAGCTGAATTTTTAGAAACTTTTTTGTAATTTATTAGAAGTCAACAAATGATGTTATGATTACAATTTTGAAAATGTTTTCATCGGTTTCTTAGGAAATTTCTGTCATAACTCTATTTAGAGACTTCCTATCACCCAAAAAAAATCTGTTGTCCATTAAATTTAAAATTGCAATTTAATTTTGGTTACTCTGCTGTCATTTTGGGACATCTATGTTTTCGGTGACATTAGTGATACCATGAAAACAATTAGGGTTAATTGAATAAAGTTGATAAAGTCTGATATCAACCTCCGTTTAACGTCGTCTTCAAGTTCACTTTTACATACAAAAGAGTAAATTTTGACTCAAACCGACTGCGCCATTTTGCTCGCGGTAAAATTGAAGATTTTCTCTATTCAAAAGGTGAATAGGATGTGGTGGACTCAACGCAGGTTGTTGGCCATGCAGAACATGGCCGCGTGAAGGTAAGAAGGTATCAATCTGATGCAGGTAGATATTGGTAGAGGTGGCGATGGTAATGATACACCTTGGAAATACTTTGCGGTTTCTGCGGTTCTGACGAAATACGTATCAGATTCTCAGTTATCCGAAACTGACGATTAGATAGCCACCATCGCTCATCAAGGTATAGCAGAAGGGGGACTTTAAAACTGAATCCCTGTTATGGAGAAACTTGCCCTTTTTTCGATTTTCGATGTGTTGAGGTTTTTCACAATCGCAAGTACAAAAACTTGCTTTCTTTTCTCTTTGTGTTTCATACCTTGTTGGATTACAAGTGACGACAGGATACATTTCAAGATGTCAAAAGACTGCTCTTATTCTGATTCGTTATGATCAACAGACCATAGAAGACCAAGTCGGGTTGATTTCGTTTTTTCACCCTCACTAGCAGTGGTATCGTTCTTGCTCATGCCTGGTAATCTCTTCTCGTACTCAGCTTGTTGAGAGTGTTTTCATTTCAAAAATGGTGAGCTCATTACGTTATGCATACGTACTAGATCACAAGGTACCAGATTCCAAGGTACCATTTAAAAATACCCTTGACAGCATCTCAGAGATCCAGCAGTACCTCAGACTTGGATTGACAGAAACAGACATACTTGGGTGAAGCACCTATCTGACGGAACAGAACAGTTTATATGTAGTGAAGGGTGGAGGAAACATCACACATTTCGCTTTAGAGTTTTCTTGTAAGAAATGTAGATGAATTTACCAATTATCTCACTTCGATAATGGCTGAAAATACGACGCTATCACTGGAAGAGAACTCTTCGTCACAATGGAACAAACAGAAATGCAAACATGGCTCTTATCACGATAGTAATTTTCTACAGTTTTCCTTCATTTTTGTTTATTATTTTCAATTATGAACCTTTAATCGACCAAGAAATTTTTTTTAACTCCCCCTCAAAATTTGTTGGTTTACATTTCAAGATAATCCGAAAATCGAAAAAAAAATTTCCGTAGGTCCACCGTACATGGCATTTTTCTTAGCATGGACCGATTTTGATAAAATTTGGTTTATGGGCTCCATTTGGGGTCTAGTTGTTCCCCGAAGCTTTTGGTTGATGTCAGTCACTTCTAAGGGGGGGGGGGGGGGGGAATTAAGGGTTGAACTTTTCAATACTGCCCTAGCTCGAAAACTCTCGAAATAAAGGTATTGTTTTTTCACCATTTTAAATAGTATTGAATTTTTAGAATTTTTTGTGACCACATGGAGCTATGTAGGACAAACCGTTCGCTCTCTACGAGAACTTGAGGGTTAGGCTTACAATAAATCAGAAACACGAGTGTTAATCGCAAAAGAGGCCTAATCTCCGTTCAAATTTTAGCTGACCAAAATGCGATTTTTCGTTTCTTCAAGTTTAAAGGTGGGTTCACATAGGTGCATAGTGCAGAAAAGAGCGTTCACACGGCTGAATGATTACGCGATTACGCAGAAGCTCGCTGTACGTTCTGCGCTGAATAGTTTCCAAACCAAAACAATGATTCTGGTTGTTTTGACAATAAACTTGCTGTGAACAAATGACGTTTGTTACGAAGTTTGTCCGTAATGCGTAAAATATCCAATTTTACAAAATGATACACTCTGCTCCGAAAGTCGACATCCGCAAAGATCAGTCCCGCCCCCTCAATTGGCTCCAGCCAATAGCATCCAATTACCGACTACGGATTACAGACTTTACGCACCTATGTGAACCCAGCTTTACGCTTGGTTCACATCTGGTTCACATTCACAGCTTGGTTGGGTCTGAAAGGAGTGGCACCCAACAACATCAGGGCGATGGCTGCAACATTGTCGTGGCGCGGAGTGTGGTGCGGGAAAAGTGCCACGGAGTTGCGCGAGTTGGGCATATCAGTAGGTGTACTCCGTGGTATCACCACCCGGCGTCCTGCTAGGCTCATATCTCAATTGGTAGTCTTTCTACAAACGCACTTCCCTTCATCCCATCAAGACAATTTGTCTTTGAGGAGAGTTCGGAAAAAAAGTGGCAATGGCAAAACCGTGTTCTTTGCAGACGAGTGATCTATAAAGAAAAAAAAAAAGAAAAGCCTTTGTGTAATAATTTGCATCGGTTTACTTCTAAAAATTGGACTCCTCAATACATGGCGGTAGTACTTACATTGCTTCTTCCTGATGAATGTTTACACCTTGATGACTTCCATTTGCCTACCCCGCCTAATATTTGTTTGTATTGACTGTTGACAGGAATCGCGATGCACTGTTGAGCAGAGATAAGGCAGACGGAGGGGAGCATGATTCTCCGGAAGTCGTCTCACCCAATCATAACTCCAAAGCTACCTTGATTGTGTCTTCCACTCCACAAAATGCCAACGTAATTTCACTTTGATTTTTTTTTTTTTTTAATTTGAATTCTTCAAGTATTTTGTAGAAATTGCTATGCATCGATATTGAGTTTTAGCTGGTGTGAAAATACTTGATTTTTTTACATCCACAAATTTAGCGAAAAGATCGTCTGCGGGTGTTTTTGTCTTATGGTTATGAAATTGGTTGGGGGCCCGAAGTTTACTCGCATCTACCCTCAATTCATTGAAAAATTCATTAAATTTGGATTTTTGCTCAAAAAGCTCTGAAATGCGAGAAATCTTGATTTTGGAGGACCAAAATTTTGTTGACTTCCTGCTCTTTATCTTTGATTGTGAAAAAGCATGTTATTAACGCTTTATCGGCATTCATGATTGAGACAAAAAAAATGAAAAAACGCAAACTTGTACCTAAAAATGAACAGTCCCCGGTGTTAAGGGGGCGCGGGACTCAGTGGTTTCCCTTATCTTCACGTTTTCTCTGTGAGTGTTCATTTTTTCCTCTCAAAAAAAATTTCTAAATTCATTAAATAATTAATACTTCATACATACGGGCCGAAATGTCAAAAAAATTGAAATTTGAAAAAAATAGAAAATTTATTTTTTAAATAAAATTTGTTTTTGATAAAAACTCTTCGTACGGAACTTTTTGGGAGACTAAAACCTCCGAAAATTCAAAGAAGACAATTGTAACTTGTAAAATAACGGAGATTACGTGAAGACAAAGTTCCGTTATTTTGGAAGAAGCGCTCAAAAAAGGAGCCCTGGTCACGTGCGCTACCAGTAGGCGGGAGCTGAACTACGCTGCTTTCTGTCCCTCCGAGAAACGGGTTGCCAAGGGGCAGTTGTTTTTCTACCCCTTCAATCTCAAAGTAAACATTAGTGTGGATCTGGCAACATTAGCGTGGATCTGGCAACGTCGTACCGTACCACCTTCTCACTTAGCCATTTGGTTTTCTCATTGTGCTTGTTTTCTGGATCGCGTCTCCCGTGAGGGTGCGGCACATAGCTTTCTCGAATCCATAAAAACATTGTAAGGATGATAGGTACTGTGCGTAGTTAGATTCAACCATAACCATTAAAATAAATGATTTTTTTTCATTACAATTTTTTAAAATATTTTTATGTAAAATTTATGGTACATGTAGGTACCTACCTACCTTTCTATTATTTTGATATTATTTAATAAAAAGGTAATATGTGTACAAAAATTTAAAAAAATAAAAAAAAATTAAATTAAAAATGTACCTATAAATTGTCAAATAATTAGTAATTTTCGGGATTAGGGAGATGTAGAAATTCATGAACGCATACTATAATTTATTTAACCCCCCACAATGACCATACCTTCAGTTGGTATGTCTAAAATTTAACCTCGACCTACATAGGTGTGTGAGTACTTTTTGGAATCAGAGCGATGTGGAAATTCATATTCTGGTAGTATTACATATTTTACCCGCACCCTAACCCTACACCACTTCAATAGGTATGCTGAAAATAATATAATTTCAACCTACTTACACCTTTTGGAGAGAGGGCAAAGAAGTGATTCTCAAACTATGGAATTTAATTTTGTTTACCTTCTCTCTAACCATACATACCTGCAGTCTGTTAGTCTGCACTACTTCGCCGGAATTTCTAATTTAATTTTTTTTTCTTTTTTTTTAATTGGGGAAAATGGCTGTAAAATCTGCCCAGGCCTCAATGTCCAACCGATTTGAGTGTTTCTTTTTTGTTGGAATCAGAAATCTTCCATATTTCACAATATTTCACCAGAGTATCAAAATTAGCATGGGGGATAATATTGAAAAAATATCAGATATTTCAAAATTGTGGTTCCTTTATAGCTTACTAATTGTGCCCAAGCTTTGAAATTAAGGAAAAATTCTCATTATACTTCCGGATTTTCATGAATTATTCTTTGTACCCTTGGAAATAATAGTGGTGCCACAATGGTGCCAGGACACCATATACCTACCGCTTATTTCGTGGGTTTTTTTGTGTTTCATACCTTGAATAGGTATGTGAACTTCGACGGATTGCCTACAAAACTAATAGATGAAATTTCAGTTTTTCACTCAATCAATTTTTACTCACCCATACCATACACAGTGTTAGATGAACTTAAAATGCGTAAGTTTGGGAATTTCAAAGTTAAATTGTACGTCATTATTTATTGCAATACTAAACCACTAATTATCGGACTATTAAACCCACGGTAAATACCTACCATAGTAAAGTGCAGAGGAAGTAATATAGAAACATTATCGATTTGTAGTATAAATTATTTATTGACCATTAGGTAACCTCAAACTGCAAAAACAATAAATCTTGTTTATTACCAACCATTTGAATTTTTAAAAAATTAATTTAATTTTACATCTGAAGGTAAGGATGCTTGCTAGACAGAGCAGCTTTTCATTTTCTTATCAATATGATGGACAAGTTGGTTTCAAACGGTCCTGAGTGCTGGTTCAATGACTTGACTTGCTCCAGAAAAGTCTCCAGTCAAATACAATTCTGAGTAAAATCACTCCTGAAAAAAACAAAAACAAAACAAATTTAGGTTTCTATTGATAATTTCACTATAAACATGTAGGAAGAGATACAAACAACAAACATTAATTAGGAATGTGGGTCCATACACCCTTCTCTGGGAGATCTCAAAAATGGATCCGCTATGTGGACGTCTACCTGAGCAACAAGTTTAGTCCTTAGATTTCAACTATTCTTCTTGAGATCAATGCAAGCGACCCATACTTTGCCTAGTACGATGTGAAGAAAAATAATGACAGATTTGGACTGAAAAGGTTTGGAGAGGTTAGATAGTTAGAATATTTCTACAGCTTCAATTTGTCAAACTGATTTGACACATGCCCACTCCCTCCAACCTCCTCTATTTCATACGTGGCAAGCAAGGAGTTCATTGGAGAAGTAATGAAATCAACTGTTGGTTATTAACCAGAACAAAATACTTGAATAAAATTATGAATAATCAGGATTTTTATCAGCGAGTTCGAAATACTAAAACGATGTTCCTATATTATTAGCCAAGTAGGCAGCTGCAGGATTCAATCCAACACTAACGTCAAAGAAGAATACTCATGTCCCTGATAATTAAAATTTAAAGAAATTCAACTCCATCAGTCATGACTTTTGGAGGGAGTGTGATAGTTTCGAGAATATTTAGTACCTACAGACATTGTTTGCTACACAAATCTGTTTCACCCTACGTACAATTCCATCTGGTATGGTATGTTTAGCCAGTAGGTATAATGTTTTTTAATAGGTTGAACATCATACTTTTTTTAAAATGATTTTCTCTCGAACTCTGGACATATTTATGGCCTAACATTGTCAAAATAGGCGATCAATCAAAATTCGAAACGCTGACAAATTCTTATAGGATTTTTCACGCAGAATCGAATGAGACCACCCCCCGGTCGCTACAACCAACCGTATAGAAACTACGATGTGTAATTTCCGCTGAAAATCAGTAAAAACAATTATAATTTTCACCGGAATTTTGTTCGTATTTATTCCATAAAATTGTCAAAATAATCAGTTAAAATTCGAAACGCTCATCAATTCTTATAGGATTTTTCACGACGAATCGAATGAGACCCCTCCCAAGTCCCTACAACCATTCATATAGAAATTTCGACGAAATTTTCGATGAAAATCGTACGTTTTTTTTGCACAAAATATCCCCAGAGTTCGGGAGAAAATCATTTCAAAAATTATGATCTTCAGGGAAAATCGTTTAAAAATTGATTTTTAGGGAAATCATAGAAAAAATCATAAAATCGTATTCAAAATACGAATACGAGGGAAATCCTATTCAAAATGTGAATACGATTATATTCGTATTCATGAATAAGAATACGCTCATCTCTGCCCAGAGCCACCAAATTAATCCTAGCATTATGAAAGGTCCTAATTTGAAGAGGATTAAAAAATCCATAATCTAAGTTACCCGTTAAATGACTAATTTAAAGCCATTTATACAATTTATAGTAATTTCGGTAAGGTTTTCTAGAAGAAATGGTTTGATTCTCAACTCAATGTACCTATTCTTTCCACTATCCTCACTACCTAATTGATATGTTAATTTCCACAAAAAACTACCTAAGCGTAATGTTTGTTGGGGGAGCATGACAATGTTGTGGGACTATCCCGCGAAATGGTCATGCCCCTTCAAAAAAAAAAATTATCTTGCAAAAAGCAGGACGACTTAGGTAATTCTTTCTACTTACTAACCTACCTACCATTGTTTTATGCAATCTTATAATTACGTATTTCATAAGTACGGCTATGAAAGGTACGTAGCTCATAAAATTTATGTGTTTACATTTAATGTGAAGCTGTACGAAAATAAAGTTTCAGTTTCAAGTTCAACAACTAGAAGTTTTCGATGGAATATTATGGATGACTACTCAAATAATAGGTACCTAGCTGCGAAAAGACGCCTAAGTACTAGGAAGAAGTAGATAACATAATTATACTTACTTGCAAACGTTTTACTTTCCAAGGGCGTTTTGTTCTCCTGTAACTACTTCCGTCCATGTGTATTCATTCGAACTCCTGTCCTTCCTTGGTGGATCATTGCTCAACAAATCAACTATTCAAACTCGGAACAACGCGGAGAGAGATCATAAACGGGATGGTAGTCCAGGTAGGTAGGCACTTCACAAAAACGCCTTCGCGAAATCAAAACCTGGATTTGATTACAACTTCCGTTATCCGACACGGGAGGGGGAGGTTACAGACACAACAAAATTCTGGACGAGAAAAACTTCCAGAGGACCGAGCGATGCTAGCGCTTTTGCGGATAACAAGTGCGGATTATTAACTCGCCTCAGCAATCACGAAAGTCAGCGACATCTCTTGGTTGGCGCTGATCTGAGCTTCGAGTCCCGCGCCCCCTTAAGTAGAAGTAGGTGGATTGATAGTTTTTCATTAATGCTCGCCACGCTGAAGTAAACATTCTGGGAGTTCAACCGAAAAGATGTGGGCGCAGAATGTAGGTCAAGAACGCAAGACGAAGGTCGAGATTTCTATCCGTCCGCACGGAAATGCCATTTACTCTGCAGGTCGAACAATAGTTGGGAGTCATTGATAGTCAAATCCGGAACCTGTTCAATCTTGAAATGAAGGTAAAAACAGGGGGAAATTCTTGTGAATTTTCACAGTTATTAAGTCTTCCTGGTATAAATTGGTAACATACGATACTATTTTTGATGTAAGTAACCAAGTAGAATAGTATAAATTCATTCAAAATTTGAGCACAACTTTTCGACAAACAAATAAATTCAGTCAAATCCAGAACCTGTTCAATCTTGAAATAAAGGTAAAAACAGGGGAAGATCCTTGTGAATGAAAAGAATAAGATTTTCGATGTAGTTAACCAAGTATAATCGTATAAATTCATTCAAAAGTTGAGCTAACATTGGGTTAAATATCCCGGTGTACGTAGGATTTTCAAGCCAAAATCAACATTCTACCTTTTGACATTTTATGTCTTTACTATGGCACATAAATGAAAAATCGTCACGCGGGGAGCGTTACGCGGAAATTTCTGATGATTTTCACGTACAACCAATCGTTCCTAGGGAAAACTAACTTCCTCATTTTCCACCCCACAAAAATCGTTCACCACTCATTGGGAAGCTCTCAATTTATTAAACATAAGACATAAAATGTCTCTCGTGGTTGCGTACTTGTACGAAAGCTGTATCCACCGTTTGTGTTTAACATTGTTTTCGAATTTTGGAAAATGTTAAAGATTTCTGATAGATTACTCCCCAGCAAATAACACAGTTTCATTTCAGATGCTACTTTTTCGTTAACTTGTTTTAGTTTATCTTATTATTTCATGCGAAAATTGGCCCACCTTAAGATAATGTCGAATCAAAAACTGCTTTAAAAATCTTCTCGCTCAACACGAAATATTTTTGAAATAGAAATACATTTGCGGGTGTATTTGACTCTCAAATGTTTGCTTTGAATCGTATTTTAATTGAAAGGGGTGAAGAATATGAGAGGCCGAGCAGGTTTTCGTGTTCTCTGTAGACACGGAGGACCTCTGGGATTGGATAAACGAAGGTAAGTTATGAGTAAAGAGTGTCTCAAATTATAAATGCTTGCATACGAGTCTGCAACACATTGGGACATTTTCATGTCAACCACTACACAACAAGGTAGTGAAGTAAGGTTCTTAGTAACTAACTGTACATGTACAACTGTTCATGTACCCAAGCATCAAAATAAGAAAACATTTTATTGTTCTCTACGCACCACAGTGTTCACAGTGTTTATTGGTCGCGTGAGCAAGTTTTTTTCGTGAAGATTTTTCAGTTTATGTGCCAAAGCAAAGACATGAAAATGTCAAAACGTTTTTACAGCATTAAGTAGTTAACATTATAGCATTAGTTAATGTATCCACCGCTAGGAATAATAAAGCGTTTTTCCTTTGAATCATATGAGATAAGCTTAGTTAACTATTTTGGTAAAGCTCGAGATAAGCGATGCAGTTGATTTAAGGGAAAATGAGGAATTTCACCATGTCGGAATTTCCTATTTTTGACCCCAAAATCGGATTCAGCACCTCTAAAAACCCCCTAAGGCAAACTTTCAGCCCGAACTTCCTAATTTACGAATAAACAAAACAGTGTAGAAAATACGAATGTTTAAAAAAACCGGGAAAATGACGTCATGCTGGAATAGTTCATTTATGGCCGCTTGAAGCGCTGAGATCGAGAAATCCATAGTCCCCAGATGCAAAATTTCATGAAACAGTAAAGTTCGAAATCGAAAAACTGAAGAAAAAAAATAGAAAAAGCGAGATGGGGAAAATTAGGTTTCCTCTGTTTTTGTTTGATAACTTTTCTCTTAGAAAACACGATTTCGTCGTCCCAATGGGCAACACTGGGAGGAGACGGCGATCCGAACAGCCCAATCAGCAAGCGTTCCCGCTGCACGTCTGTTTTCCCGGTTAGTTTTGAAATTAAAAATTTTGATTGTCTCCCAAAAATAACAGGAGACTTATTTTCCGAAATCAGCCCGATTTTCATCTATCCCACACCATTAACTATTCAGGAAAAATGCAAACAGAAATCGGTGAAATTCCTCATTGCTTTACTATCCCTAGCGGTGGATACATGAAATAATACTTCAGGTGTGATTTAGACATTTTTCCCATTATTTCAAAATCAAATCGTTCTACACATTTTGAATTAAAACATTTGTTTCAACTAATAATGTTGCGTAGAAGTTCTACCAAATCAATAACTCGTCGAATCTGACGTCACCTCCTTCACTTCTTCGAGCCAAAGGGATTGAAGTGACTTCAATCCCTGTGGCTCGAAGAAGTGAAGGAAATGACGTAAGATTCGACGAGTTCTTGATTTGGTCCAACTTCTACGCAACATTAGTTGAAAAAAATGTTTTAATTTTCGTGGAATTCGAATTCGAGGACGAGAGAGAACTTGAATTCCATTGCATCCAGGAAGTGTGAGAAGACTACTGTAGTCTTCTTACTCTTCCTGGATGCAATTGAAATCAAGTTCTCTCTCGTCCTCGAATTCGAATTCCACGAAAATGGAGGCTTACACAGTTTAATTGAGAAGTAGAGGAATCGTTATATTATAACGATTTAATGAAAACCTTTCCATAAGTTGTAGTAATACATATGGGGTCTCTTTTGGCGGGAACGCAAATATGCCAATTTCACAGGTTGTACTCGAATTTCCGTAAAAATTTGACGAATTTAACCCACTTTTCTTTAACGTCGGTAAACCTTATAAAGAGTGAGACACTAAATCGTTACTTTAGCATTTTCTGGGTCTGTTTTGAATTTTGAACTCCTGACTAGGTCGTTTGTTGTCTCGGACGCACACGTGGTTCCGTTGACGCCCCCCTAGTGGAGTCACCGGGCTATATTTACCCGCCTTCCCCTTCTCCAGTGCTCGCCTGGACCTCCACTTCTTCCGAGTCTGCCCACATCCTCCAGACCCACCACCATCAAGACCAGGCCAGTTAGGATGCTCGGACTTGCTAGAGTGACGTCACATTTTTGTTCGTTACCAAGAAATCGTCGTGAATATCTATTCTATTCCGTAAAATTATTTCATAATTTTCAATTTATGATGAGAGACGAAGAATTGCCATAGTGTTATAAGGGGGGTCGGAGAGAGGGGTGAATAGGAATTTCCCCCAAGGAACGACCACCAGTTTAGTTATCAGCTAGGCAAGACGCGGGTGGTGACACCACGGAGTACACCTGCCAGATTGTCCAACTCCGTGGCACTTTTCATGTTTTTTTCTTCGTGTGATTTCCATTTCTATCTATAGGCTGAGGATTTACAGTTGTTTCTCAAAAAATTTACTTCTCTCTCTATTACCATTTTTCTTCTTTTTCAAAATTGACTAGAAAACATCCTAGTTTTAGCCGCTCCTTGAAAATAATCAAGTAATAATTGGCCGAACGTACTAATTTTGCTTGTGCGAAAAATCGTAAAATTCAAAGGCTTCTTTAATATTCAAACTAATCGGCACATCTTATGATGAATCCTTCAAGTTTCAGACTCATGTTCAACCAAGTTTGGTAGCTGATCTCTTTTGACTCCCGGGTCTGAGGTGTTCGATTTGAAATTATAGTTTCGAACGTGGTCGGAGGTCTTATTAATTATCTTCTATTCTTACAGACATTTTACGCTGATTGGTGTACCCCATGAAATCCTCATTTTTTCCATATGCTCTGGTTTTATGCTGATAAAGATGGAGGAAATCTCGTTATGATCACTTTAAAAACATTCTCTGCAGACCCCAATGATCGGAAAATTTTGTATTTAACCCTAGAATGGAAACAATGAGTAAATGTTACTCCTCAACACTTTCAGTAGGTAACACTGGCAGAATTTAGCTAGGTGGTGCCCCCTGGCTCCTGCTATGCTTCCTTCAAGGTTTCTAGTCAGCTTTGATAAGGCACTCAGGAAGGTCAGGTTGTGTGGCTCAACCCTTCTCAAAGGCAAGTGAGTAAAAATTACTCAACATTTCCAATACTGTAGGTCCAGAGGAGTAAATATTACTCCTCATTTCTGTTAGAAGGCCCACCAAGGGTGTCATTTTTACGTAATTTTGAATTGTTCACATATGGGAAGTTCGTTTTATTACTTTTTCTTTCTATTCAAATTTGGCTTTGTTTACTTTTTGGCTATGAGAGTGATCATGTTTTGCCTTTTCCCCGATATTTGAGTTTTTTCCTAGTTCACTTCTTTTTACTTGCTACTGTGATAAAGGACTAAATCTATTTCAGTAATTGGGAATAAGACTGAATTGCCAATGTTTTTGATGGTAAGTGATAGAATTCTGAAAAAGGGACCTACCTGGTTTTTTTTTTCTTCAATGGGATACTATTTCTGATAACAGAAGTGGAAGCTATTTATTTCATTATTAATGAAAGATTGAAAGATTGATTTCATTATTAATGAATTTATTTCATTATTAATGAAGTCCGAACGTGTTATTTAGGTAGGTACCTACCAACCTGCTTAGAAAACAGCAGACACCTACATTGTCTGAGAAATAGTTAGGAAGATAGATACCTCCAAGTTTTTTGACATTTTATGTCTTTACTATCGTCACGCGGGGAGCGTTACGCGGAAATTTCTGATGATTTTCGCTTACTTAAAATGTCTCTCGTGGTTGCCTACATGTACGAAAGCTGTAGCCACCGATCGTTGATTTGTTTGAGCTTTTTCAACCAATTTTGCTATGATTTGACACTCGAATTTTTGTTCATTTATATTTTTCAATACAGAATGAGTTGCTCACATTGTTTATAAATGTTATTCGCCTAAATCCATTACCGTTCAAAGAAAAACTGCAAGGAAAAAGGAGATTTCCTACGTAGGAGTAAAAATTTCTCAATGTTTCCATTGAAAGCCTTGAGAGGTATTTTTCCATTCTAGGGTTAAAAATAAAAAGTACGTGCTCGAATCATTTCATTAGAAAGTTACTGGATCGGGTAAATACGAGTTGCTTATTTTTTAGGGGAAAGGCTTGAGGTTGACGACTTTTTAGCGTATGATACCTTTTTAAAACAAAATTTTTCGCGGATTTTAACTAATTTTATCAATTAAATGTAATCACCAGAGGTGAGATTGGTGTTCGTGACGTCACTAATCCGTGTAGGCCTGGTTCATGAGTCCTTGCTCTTCCTACTTCCTTCCAACTGCCACCTCTAAACGAGATCTTCATTGTATTTTGCGTTCTGTTCGCAGCTGCCCGCCACCGGATCCTACTCCGAGGAGGCCGTCAATATTTTCAACTACTACAAGCAATTCGGGGACTTTTGGAAGTGAGTAAACAGTCACGAAATCAAACCAGTTACTCTGATTTGGTACCCAGCAAACTCATTGATTTGTGTTTTCTTAGTAAAAACAGTGAAAAGTGCGTTCAAGTTGTTAATAGTGTGAGTTCAGTGTCGCCCGTTGGTTTCTGGAATGAGCACCTACACTATTACCGTGAATCCTAGGTATTTGCCATTCATCAATCATAACCGTAACTCCAATAACTTTGAGCCAACAAACAAAAGTAGACATTCCTATTGTTTAATAACCGTAGAACCTTGTCCTAACGTATTTCAAGGAACCACAGTTAAGTTAGAAACAGATTTTTACATGAATGCTTCGTGTCAGATTATCACAGAAACTACATTGATAAGGTTTATCCGAATCGTGTATTAAAAAAAAAAACTCATTTTTCGAGTTGGATCTTCGACATTGATTCTTTTTTGGAGGTGATAAATTGAGCTGTATGGTTTGAAAATTTGAAACTTAGTGCCATAATTTGATGCTCATTGCCTGAAACCTGGTATACACTTCGAAATTAGCCGAACTCCCGTCCAATCACAAAGCGTTTACGACTGTACGTCATCGCCGTTTTTCTTGAAATTATGAAAAATCCTTTTCAAAAAGTTCTTCGAGTTTTAGACATCTACGAATAATTAAATTAGGCTTTTTTGCTCGTGTTTTCATGAACTTTTATAAAGCCCAGATGGTTCACCATTTTGGCTACTCTGAAATGGTCGGCTAGTCTTCTTCGCTGTTGAAATCACGAAAAATTCTCGTTGTTTTACCAAAAATTAATTATTGTATTTGTTTGAAAGAGGGTTTCTCGCAGGTCAAAACATGCTTCTTGCGTTAGAACGTGGTTCTACTGTTGAAAGCTACTAATTACGGTAAATAATCGTTTTAATTCGTTTGCTGTGAGTATACAAATAATATGCCATTAAATGTTCATTTAATTTTAAATAATGATGTATCCATTCATCAATAATAATTTAGAAGGTAACCAAATAAGTTGAGTAGGTACTTCAAAGATTTGTAAATAATATGGAATAACATACAGTAATTCATTTAATCTATAGCAATAAGGGGACAATAAAGAATAACGTAACCTCTACAGTTTTCTTTCAGCAATGAGGAATTTCACCGATTTCTGTTTGCATTTTTCCTGAATAGTTAATGGTGTGGGATAGATGAAAATCGGGCTGATTTCGGAAAATAAGTCTCCTGTTATTTTTTGGAGACAGTCAAAATTTTTAATTTCAAAACTAACCGGGAAAACAGACGTGCAGCGGGAACGCTCGCTGATTGGGCTGTTCGGATCGCCGTCTCCTCCCAGTGTTGCCCATTGGGACGACGAAATCGTGTTTTCTAAGAGAAAAGTTATCAAACAAAAACAGAGGAAACCTAATTTTCCCCATCTCGCTTTTTCTATTTTTAACACAGAATGTGTTTTTGCGATGACCTACCGAAAAAAAATCGTCACGAAAAAGCGACAGAAAAAACATCTGGTGATATGTTTATTGGTTGTCATGTTAATGTCAACTCCACATTTATTATTGTTGTTTTTTATTTAACGGATGACTAGTATCGCAAAAACACATTCTGTGTTCCTATGATTTCATACAGAGTATGGAAAAAGAAATAAACCGGGGGGTGCAGGGGGGCGGAGCCCCCCGCCGAGGCGCAAAGCGCCGAGTTTTCTTCAGTTTTTCGATTTCGAACTTTACTGTTTCATGAAATTTTGCATCTGGGGACTATGGATTTCTCGATTTCAGCGCTTCAAGCGGCCATAAATGAACTATTCCAGCATGACGTCATTTTCCCGGTTTTTTTAAACATTCGTATTTTCTACACTGTTTTGTTTATTCGTAAATTAGGAAGTTCGGGCTGAAAGTTTGCCTTAGGGGGTTTTTAGAGGTGCTGAATCCGATTTTGGGGTCAAAAATAGGAAATTCCGACATGGTGAAATTCCTCATTATTAGGGTTTTGTGCGGAATAGAATCTAGATGGTCCCCAACCGCAATAATCAAGATTGTGTTATCAGTAGCTACTGCGCAAGCGTAAACGTAAAATCCTTGTAACGAGTAGAACATCCACTTTTTTCCTATTATGGGATGGGACAAGCCCTTAGATTGTGTTTGATGTGGTGTGATAAAGTTCCCTATTAAACTAAGGGCTCGCTTCAAGACCTCTTCTTTCACAAAGTGGAGGAACCTTGCGGGCGTTTCCCTTGCAATATTTGCAGGAAGAAGGGTACTTTTACTAAAATATCGGAATCTGGTAGATGCTACAGGAGGGCACTCACAGAGAATGTGTTCTGCTGCCTCGACTCCTTCGCAGATGTCCTGGCCTTGCCCATCTCAAGTGGTGGAAGCCAGTGGGGAAGCCTGCTATGTCGCGAAGATCTTTCTTCCTCTGTGACAGCAGAGCTTTTGCTCTTGTCTTGGAAATGGTCATCAGCTGCCTCTGCTTTGGAATATTACTCCAGTGTGCAGCTCTCTGGTTGACCTCCCATTTCTGTACTTGTAGAGTAATGAAACTCCTAGTAACCTCTAGTGGGGGGTTCAGGGCCAAAACATCAGGACTGGTCATTTCTGCCTCTGCTTTGGAATATTACTCCAGTATGCAGCTCTCTTGTTGTCCTCCCATATCTGTACCTGTAGAGTAATGAAACTCCTAGTAACCTCTAGTGGGGGGTTCAGGGCCAAAACATCAGGACTGATCATTCCTGCCTCTGCTTTGCAATATTACTCCAGTGTGTATCTTTCTTGTTGAGCTCCCATATATCGTCCTGTAGAGTAATGAAACTCCTAGTAACCTCTAGTGGGGGGTTCGGGGCCAAAGACTTTGATTCTTAGGTCAGTTTTCCCACTCATCACAAACCCATCTATGGACCAGAGAACTGAACCTGGTTCATATTCAGGGAACATCTACTAGTTTCCTTCCGAATTCGATGAAATTGTAAGGAATTGTATATTTTAAGACTGAGGACGGCACCTTATCAATTACATTGTGATTTTGTCATTGGTATATTCAATGCGATTGGAAAATTCTACATTTTCCATTCGATTTCGATGGAATTTTCATGGTTGTGTGGTTGGGACTCTCGATGGTACCTTATTAACGTCATCGCTCTGATAATCAAAATTTCAGTGTAGTGATGAATACTTGAAAGTTCAATATCGTTATAGATTCGATGCAGCTATGTGCCACACCCACTTAGCAAGTTTCATTGTCAGATTCATGTTTTTGAAAGTGTCTTGACAACACTGCTTTCTGCTATCTTGGATTGGTCTTCAGAATATTGAAGTCTTCTGAAGGGTTAAGGGAGTTGTGTTTTATTTATTTATTTATTTTTTTTTTTTATTATTTTTTTAAATCAATGCTGCGGTTACGTCATTATCCGGACTCAATTCATGTCTCGAATATATTTTCAATGTTCGGTGTGCAAACTCGTCGGCAGCTGTTTATGTATTCAAATCAACTAGCATCGTTTTAAATCCTCAGCCTCACTCCGTCGTGTCCAATTATGGGAACAATGGTGGTGAACAGTAGAGGCAACTGTGGAGGAAGCAGGTATTCAGTGAAAGCTCTACCCACGCTCCATCAACCCAACTTTAGCTATGCATATGCGACACGAACCTTAAAGGCGCCCTTTCTCCTTACATAATGTTTTCAAGACAATTTCTTCTGCATGTGGTACTATAATTTTACTGCGAAGGAGTGTGTAGCCATAAAACTGTAGAAAGTTGAACACGATACTAATAATTATTAACGATGTCTTTCACCGATGGAAATTTCCCTATGCTCTTGAATGTTTATTAGCATTGACACAAAAAAGGTTGAAATACCTTCAAAACATTTGAAAAATCAATGTAATTTTGTCGTATAGAGTAAATTTTCAGGCGCTACTAGTATTATAGTCGTCCTGAACTCTTGAACATAACAAATTAAATTCTGATTTTGCTGAAATATCGATTTCTTATGATGTAATCGGATCATTTTGATCAAATTTGAAGGCGTAGTAGCTGATAGTTGCTGATGAATTTCATGGCAATCCAATCTCGAGAAATTAACTGAATTTCGGGAAAAATAACGTAAATTGTAATCAGTTCTCAAGTTGTTGTTTTCAAATATTAGGAAATCCAGCAACTTGATCGTGACGTTCATGTTTCATATCAAAGAATTAAGTTATTATTATGTTTATCAAAACCTTAAACGGAACAAAAGCTTGTCAGGGATCGATCAAATAGGTCCGAAACTCTTTTCAAAACCTTAATCTCTCTTTCAATCGAGAAGGAATACGGCAAAATTCGCTTTCAAGTTCCGGAATTGAACAAATAGATTCAAATCTTCTTTCGAAACTATAATTTCTCGTTTATTCGAGTTGAAAGCGGATAAGCCTATTTTGATGGTCCGAAAGAGATCAATTAAACCAGAATCTCTTCTCAACACCGCAATTTCTTGTTTATTCGAGACGAAAAATGGTCAAATATGCTTCTTTAACGTTATCGAATTGATCAAATAGACCCAAATCGTTTGTCACAATGTTCAAAAATCGATCAAATAAACCTAAATCTCCTTTAAAAACTATAATTTCTCGTTTATTCAAGATGACAAACAGTTTATTAGTTCTTTGATTCGCTCAATAATTTGCGATCCAACAGCTTATGTACGCTTTTGAGGCTGTTCGTCCGAAGTTTTACAATTTAGGTCCCTTTTATTCTGACATAATATTATACTTATAATGTGTGTTTCTTGTCCCATTTAGCGTCTTTCCTAAAACGGATTACGTCTATTCACGGCATTCCAAGTGGTATGGCTCGGAGGTCGCTCCTGGGATACCCCGAATCCCCAACATGTGTCGTCCGACCTACAGAGGCCGCTACAGAGAAACGCTGGCTACCCGCATCCATCAGGCTGCAGGTGAGGAAGTCCTTAGTGAGTGTGTCGTAATAATACTGTATTCCAGTGGATTGGAATCTCATTTTCGAATTCGAATCAGGAATCGGCAAAATTCGAAATTAAGCTTGTCCTGGGAGAATTATACAAAAGAATGGAAACTGGAGAAGGAGAGAGGGGGTTTATGTAACTGTTGATTATCACTACTGTTGAAGATGGGGTTCAGCTGTGACTGGGTGCAGGGGCCGTGAGTTCGGGGCTCGCCTCGGGAGCATATTTTCGGGTAAGTCGGTCGCAGTTCCCCCTCATCCCTACCCAGGGCGGTGAGGCCAATGCACTGGGCTGAAAGCTGAAGCCAGGAGCCCTAGAAGCGTTCTGATTGGTGGAGCTCTGGGACGTAGTTCTAGATGAATGCAACAGATCGCGTTCGTGATCGCTTGTTCCCAACCTCATCTCAACAAGTCACCTTGTCTAACACCTTCAGACTGGGGCTCAAAACCCAGATTGTCCCCAGAACCTAGGAAAATTTTGGAACTTCACAGCAAAACAGTCGCACTGATGAGAAGCCGGCATTTTTGCGTGATATCATGCACTGATATCTGAAACCGAAAGGTTGGGACGGTAAGGTGGGTTCATTCTGAAGCGATTGAGACCAAAAAGAGCCCTGTTGGGGGAAAAATGAACTATCCACAGCGTTTCGAAAAATGTTCATGGATCCACCGTGGAAGCAGCCGTACCAGGCGAAGGTTTTGCGTGGATCCAGGGTGGAAGCCCTAACTCAAAAAAATTTGATATAAAGGTATTGTTTTACCTTCAATTTAAGATTCTATACAATTTTTAGAATTTTTTGAGACCACCCGGAGCTCTGTAGGACAAACCGTTCGCTCACTACGAGAATTTAAAGTTCGGACGTACGATAAATCAGAAACACGAGTGTGAATCGCAAAAGAGGCCTAATCTCTGTTCAAATTAGAGCTGACCGAAATGCGATCGATGTTTTTCTTCATGTTGGATGGTTGGCGGCTTTGCAGACGAGTGATCTATATAGAAAAATAAAAAATAATAAACCATTGTGTAATAATTTGCAGCGTTTTTCTCTGTGGGGCGTTACCAGCCACATCAAAGTAATTCATTTGAAAACATTTAGTTATATTCTCAATATGTATGAAAAATTGAGCGATATTCAATAATACACTGGGTTTTAAACGTTTCTATGGGTGGCAGTTGTTGATTGAACATTTGAACTACTGGCAATAGGGACAACAACGATTGTCAGGGCAACTTGGAAAATACCGGTCGCCTCGATTGGTTTTTCTAAGTAATTTTTGCAAACCTGAATGACGATGAAATAAAAAGTTATCAATTAAATTGATAGTTTCTGGTCATTCGAAAGGATTTGAAAAGAAGCGGCATGAAAGTGTGGCCTCCCCCCACCACTTCAGTTTCCTTAGTAGTTCTTCAGCTGAAAGTAGATGGCGCAACTGAGGCAGCCTCAAAAACGCTTGCACACCATTTTAACATTAGCTTTCTCCTCTGTTAATTAGTCTCCAGTACTCTGTAGGTCAATGGGAAGCAATGAGGGAAATCATCAGAACGAATTCTGATCTTCCCCTCAGGAAGACAGCTGATGACGTCCGCGACACCAGGAATGGCAGTCGGACGAAAATCCAACCTGAAACTGTTGTTTACTTTACTTTGCTTTACTTTTTACTGTTGATGAAGAACGATAAAAAATATGGCATCTGTCTAATATTTGGATGAAATATGCCGGTGATAACTTCAATGTTGAATGAATGGGGTATTTCAGTCAATTTTTTCAATTTTTTTTTTTTTTTTTTCAAAAGAGTATGGCTCAGGAATAACGGTAATTGGGTCTGTTCGTCGAGAAAATGTTTTTAAAAAATCAGAGAAGCTAAGGAAAGTTGAAGATTTGAATGGTGTGACATAGCTGCCCAATCGTGACGTAGCTAGCCAACTGTCTTTGAAAAAAGTATCCATGCACAGAGAAGAGATGAAACCCTTGGAGGACCTCTTGGATACTACAAAATACTACTCACACACGCGGGCAGCGTAGTGTGTGTGCATTTATGGCGGCCCGCCTTTTTTTCAAACGTGTGATCTCTTTAATTAATTATTACTCCACATGTTATAGTATCATTGGGCTTAAAGTTGGAGTATATAGGCATTGAGGTAGGTACTCAATACCAGGTATAGAAATTCACTATCGAGTTGCTGACTTATCTCTGTCAAGAGATCAGATCATGGTCGTTCATTCTGAACATCACTCCCCGTATTCAAGATCGTGTTTTTGACTGATTTCTGAGAGATTGTAGCAACATGATCGTGAATTACCACTTTAATTTATAAATTTGGTTTTGTAAAAAAGTCTATTTTCCTGATTCACCCGATTTCTGGAAGAGAATTTGTTCCATAACTACGTATAAACCACTAAGAGTAAGGATCAGAGGGTGTCCAGCGACCTGGAAAACCTGGAATACTCAAAGAATTTTACTCTACTGGAAAACTCAGAGAATACTCAGGAAATTTAATTTTGCTATTACAATTTATAATGCCCTTGCAACTGCTTATTTGTTCTCGTAAATTTGCTAAAAGTGTTCATAAGGGCTCATTAGCAGCTAATACGAGGAAGCTATGTGGCACACTAACTTGCCAGACGTTTTCTTATGCTTTTTCATTTCAAAATGTCCTTGAAAACCTGAATTGTGAGAAATTTTTATCACATTTATTTATATTTTATTTCATTTATAACCCTGGAAAAAGACGAATATTGATCCTGGAAAACTCAGGGTATTTTTTTCTGGGAATCGCTGGACACCCTGGATCAGCAAGATGTCGGTTCTAAACTGGATTGATAAAGCGAATGGAAGTGACAAATGTGGCTACTGACAAAATCCACAGCCTGGTACGGTAAGCACAAGAGGCCGGGTTGTATAGTTTTGGAATCATCGTCATTCACCAGTTGCTGGTATTCACTTTGCTGTTGCATCAGTCTTCTGTATTTCTCCTGTATTCTCTGTTGTTCTTCTAACTAAACAAGACCTAAACATAACTCCGTTTATAATATGTAAAGGGTCTCCAATAGGTGAACGTTACAATAATTCTGACAATCATTGTCAAGAAGTTACGATAATCCGTCGTAATAATTACAATAATACAATTATTGTATGCATGTCATCAACATGTCGGTTCTTGATGTTGCTTCACACGAAACATCTCCGCACTCCTCGAATGTTGGTTGCTTTCAGGTTACCTCAAAGCGTGAAGAGAGGTGTCTCATTGTAAAGAGAAATCTATTTCGAGTGGATCTTCCTGTAGGTTCTGAACCACTGAAATAATTGGGGTGCGAGGGCAGAGTGCAGCCTGGTAAAGAATACGAGGGAGACACGCTTTTGAGACAATAATAGTTTCAACGCTCGAACCATTTATACCCTTTATTGCCCAGATTAGATGCGTCTCGAAGGTCTCAGTACAAACAAAATCCCGAAAAGTCAAGGAATTCATTACTAGATTGTGTATCTATCTTGGTTTATTTCACTTATTATTTTCGAAGGGGATATTAATAAATGAGAATAACTTCAACCCTAATTGGACCATGGTGTCGCTTGTGTTACCGAGAACATCTGGGAAATTCTATAGCTGTCCCAAGTTGTCACCAGATTAACTACATTTAAATTGTAATTTAAAAATTAATAAACAGTGCTGAATTGTTTTGTAAGCTTTTAAAAGTCAAAAAATAATGTTATAGAAAACATTTTTAAAATTTAAAATTTTTCCATAGATTTCTTTGGACTTTGATTTACTGGACTTCCGATAGCATACAAAAAATTCTGCTGTTCATTGAATTTAAAATTTTGCAATTAAAGTTTAGTTACTTGGGACAACGGTGGAGTTCCTGGGATGTTTTCGGTGACACTAGTGACACCATGGTCCAAGTAGGGTTAAAACCAACCTAAAATTAGGATATCTTTCCAACGATATCTTTATTATAATTTTTGAGTCTAATTTAAGGGACTTACAACCGTTTGAATGGTGTGAGGTCGAAAACACGAAAAAAATCTTAAAAGTCAAAAAAGTCGGATTTTAAGGGGGTTAAAAGAAAATTGCTTGGAGACACTTTTTGTTGCAAATTAGTTGTAGAAACTATTCCCGAAGTTTGGTGGATAACATATGGGATAGGTACCCTGTATAGTCTCCGCTATACCTGTGGCTATACCTGTTTTATGATTATGAATACGAATACAGGTATGAATATGAATACGAATACAATCGTATTCACACTTTGAATACGATTTTCCCCCGTATTCGTATTTTGAATATGATTTTATGATTTTTTCTATGATTTCCCTGAAAATCGAATTGTTTTACGATTTTCCTTGAATATCATACTTTTTTAAAATGATTTTCTCCCGAACTCTAGATATATTTATGGCCTAACATTGTCAAAATAATCAATCAAAATTCGAAACGCTCACAAATTTTGATAGGATTTTTCACGCACAATCGAATGAGACCAACCCCAAGTCGCTACGACCAACCGTATAGAAACCACGACGAAATTTCCGCTGAAAATCGTCATTTTTTAACGATTTGTACTGAAAATCATAAAAAAATTATGATTTTTACCGGAAATTTCGTCGTATTTTCAATTTAGTTGGTCGTAGTGACCTGATGTTGGTCTCATTCGATTTTGCGTGAAAAATACAATAAGAATTGGAAAGCGTTTAGAATTTTTGTTAATTATTTTGACAATTGCAAAGAATAAATACGACCAAAATTCCGGCAAAAATCATAATTTTTTTATAATTTTCAGTGTGAATTGTAAAAAAATTACGATTTTTAGCGGAAATGTGATCGTGGTTTCAATACGGTTGGTCGTAGCGGCCTGGGGTTGGTCTCATTCGATTCTGCGTGAAAAATTCTATAAGAATTTGTGAGCGTTTCGAATTTTGATTGAATATTTTGACAATGTTAGGTCATAAATATGATCGCAAATTCTATAGATGGATATAGTTCGATAGAAAATCATTTTAAAAAGTATGATTTTCAGGGAAAATCGTTTAAAAAATAAAATTTTTAGGGAAATCATAGATAAAATCATAAAATCGTATTCAAAATACTAATACAGGGGAAAATCGTATTCAAAGTGTGAATACAATTGTATTCGTATTCATATTCATATTCATACCTGTATTCGTATTCATAATCATAAAATCGCAGATATGATTTGTATTCATAATCGTATTTATGAATGAGAATTCGCCCATCTCTGGTAGTGGGTAGCAATTTCGCTCTTTCAGACGGGGGGTGTGGGAAACCGAGCGCCGGTTCGTAAAAGGTTAAACTAATCCGGAACGAGGAAGTAACAGCGACCGACTGAGACCCTCTTAACGAACGTATTTCGTTGGGTCTGCTGTTGAATATTCTGTATCTTCTGAACCTTTCTTTCCATTGAAAATGTTGTAACGATAATTTCTTTGTTTCAGATTCCAACGAGTACGAGGAGACGTTGTTTATTAGGGTGAGGAGAATCATTCGAACCACTGTCACGACTACAGTGACGACGTTTATTAAAGTCGCCCAAACGGCTGCGTCTCCTGCTGTGGCAGCAGCAGTGTCTGTCGCCTCAGCAGCGTCGTCGGTCGCCTCAGCTGCGTCGTCTGTAGCCTCAGCAGTGTCTGTCGCCTCAGCTGCGTCGTCGGTTGCGTCATCAGCGTCTTCAGCGGGAGCTACTTTATCGACAGCAGCATCTAACCTATCTTCCTTCGTTCCATCAGTGTTTTCTTCGTCCACATCGAGGACTTCAGATGATGAACAATCCTCCCGCGGGTACTTCTGGCCCTTCCTCCTCCTTTTATTACTCCTTGTACCTGCGGCATACATCGCATTCAGTGGTATAGGTGAGTGTTTTGTTTCTATTACTAGCTTGGGACTTCCTTTAGGCAACTCTCAGTACACCTGTACCCCAAGAACCAGTGGTCCAGTAATTGGACTGTATAAAAACTATCTTACATCCAAGAAGTTTCAACCACAGGGTTGAACAAGTCCACACAACTACTTGGATGAGCCATGCAAAGCAGTGCTATTAATTGTTGAATTGAAAAAATGTCTGCCAAAGTGGGTGTGGCACATAGCTTCCTCGTATCCATAACCCGATTATATACGAGGGTGGATCAAATATAAACGGGACTTTATTTTTTTTAAATTTTATTTGTTAGAAAATAAAAAGCGGGTATGTGTCACTTTTCTACATAGTCTCCTGCTTTTGTGACACATTTTTCCCAGCGAATAGGAAGTTTTTTAATCCCAGCATCAAAAAACGATGAAGGTTGCGTCTGAAGCCAATTGCGCACGAACCCCTTGACCCCCTCATCATCCTCGAATCGCTGTCCGCCTAGGGCTTCTTTAAGTGGCCCAAACAAGTGAAAATCACAGGGCGATAGGTCAGGGCTGTAGGGAGGATGATCAAGTGGAGTCCAATGCATTTCTTCCAATTTTTGAACAGTTAGAGCTGCAGTATGGGGCCTTGCATTGTCGTGGAGGAGGATGACGTCACGAATTGGTTGATTCCGTCTTTTGCTGCGATATGCAGCCCTCACCTGAGTCAGCAGCTCACAATAGTAGGCAGCATTGATTGTTCTTCGCTCATGCAAAAAATCAATGAGCAAAACGCCTCGATAGTCGAAAAAAACAGTTGCAAGGACCTTGCCAGCAGACAGTCGAGTTTTTGCTTTCACTGGGGCTGTCTCCCCCTTCCTCCGCCACTCCATACTGGCTTGCTTCGATTCGGGTGCGTAATGATGGACCCATGTTTCGTCGCAGGTGACGATGCTAGCCAAAAATGCTTCCCCTTCTTCCTCAAACCTTGCAAAAAGCCTCTGACAGACCTCCAAACGTCTCAACTTCTGATCTGCAGTCAAAAGGCGAGGAACCCATCTGGCACACACTTTACAGAATCCTAGGTGCTCTGTAATGATCGTTTGGCAGCTCCCATAACTTACCCCTACCTGCTCAGCGATTTTGGAGACAGTCACACGTCGATCATCTTCAAGAATGTCACGAACCGCTTGAATGTTCTCATCCGTAATGCTGCTCCGGGGACGACGATCGTGTTCCTCATTCTCTACTCGTTCTCTTCCCTCCTGAAACTCTTTGTGCCAGGCAAACACACGGGTCCTAGAGAGGGTTTGGTCCCCGAACTGGGCAGTCAACCTTTGAAAAATTTCCGAAGGTTTGACTCTTTCACGGGTAAGAAATTTTATGATAATTCGTTGCTCAATGGAAACGGACACCTTTTGTTCAGACATCGCGATAACTACTCATGAAAGGTTGTAAAGGGGGAGACGCCCCCCTCATCCACCTTCTAATGAACCTGTTCAAACAATCTCGAAGTGACGGGCCCGCTTCTGTCAACTGTCGGCGCTCAGAGGTCAGAGTCCCGTTTATATTTGATCCACCCTCGTAGATGATCCAATGTAGTTGATCTCAAAACACCAATCTCCAAGTATCTTTCACTACCCTCATAGGGGACCATCCACACGCTAATCTGGACAATCCTAGAAAATTACATCAAATTCGGATGAAAAATGTAAATGTTATGGCTATTACAAGGTAATACTAATCGAGTGAGTGCGGTTCCACTTCCGGGGAAACAGTGATGAGCAGGAGGTGGTATTTGCTTTGTTTCAGCATCTGTGTATGTGTGGGGGGACTAGTGGGGTGTATTTTTGGAAAGGTTGTAGGTAGGTAGTGGGGGACCCAGAAGGGTTGAAGATCAGGGGTGGCTCATTAGGGTCAAAGGCGATAGCTCTTACCTCCCGTATGTAGCAATAACAAGTGAACTGGGGTGTCAGAGGTCAGAGTGATTACTAAGAACGGCTCTTGGAAGAAATTATTTTGTTTTTCAAATTACATAGAACCTGGTTGGTCGCTAAGGCAAGATTTCTGACGATTTCGTTGAAAACGGGTGGAAAATATATAACTTATTTCTGTTACAAGTTGATACGTTTGCGCATGCGCAGTGGTCAAGCACCATAAACTTGGGAGCCATTATTTTCATTGGGGACAAGCCCAGTGGCTACTATCAGTCTGGAGGTGGTGATTTTCATTGGGGACCATCTAAATATCAATCTGTAACATCCCTGAAAATTTCATCGAAATCAGATGGAAAATGTAGAAGTTATGGCCGTTACAAGGAAATTCACGTTTGCGCATGCGTAGTGGCTACTATCAGTCCGGGGATGATGATTTTCATAGGGTGTCGCTAAAGCGATGGTAATTTTAGAACCGGTTCAGAGTAACAGGTCGGCAAGGTGATAGTTCAATTCAAAAAAGAGTAGTTAGTTTCAACGGAGAGTAGGTGGCCATTGTTGTTCGAAAGTGCGGGAAGAGTGGACGATGTGAAGGAGATAAATCTACTACCTACAAGGTAAGATACAGAATCGATCATTTTAACGTACATTGTTCAGTTTGATATACTTACATCGTTATCTGTACATAATTTGTCTCCCTCCTCATGCCTATGTCAGCAATCAGTAATGTGTGGTTGTGCCAGTATCAAATCATCACAGTTCAAAGCGTAGCTTACAGTCAGTCAATTCAATTCAAGCCGTACATACATGATGTTGTCATGTCACTCGGCTGTATGCATATCAAAGTTCGTGGTATTCATCAGGACCAGAACTGCCATGCATTGTCAAAGGCTTTTGGTGCCAGTCAAACCAAAGCCTGCAGTTGTACTCAAGGGTTGTGTTGGTGCCGTCAATCCATCCAATCTGCGTACTTACATCAAATTGTGCAGTTGTACTCAAGGGTTGTGTTGGTGCTGTCAATCCATCCAATCTGCGTACATGCATCAAAGTTTGGGGGCTCATGCCTACGCCAAACTGCTGTAATTCATTCACACTGCAATATGGTTCGGAAGAGGCGGCAATTTGGGGATGGAGGTGTGCCGTTCAGGGCCGAGCAGCCCAAGGGGTGAACCCCTATCAGTTTCAAACAACAAACTCCACACATTGTGCTCAAATTCATCATGAGGAGGGAAATCACATTCTTATTCATCAATTGTTTATACTATATTATTTCGTGATTAATTCGTAGATTTAGATCGTAATTTACGACATAGGGGACCGTCTGCACGCCAACCCGCACAATCCCTGAAAATTTCATCGAAATCGGACAATAACTTCGTATAGTTATGCGCGTTACTAGGAATTCATGACAGACAGACAGAAACACAGACAGACACGGAACCAAAATTGTTCAGAAAGGTCTAAAACGCAAAACGCGAGTGAAAATTTTGATTTTGAAGAACTTTTTTTTCGTCCTTGAAAAGTGAAAACAAAGCTTCCGCTACCTTGGAATTGAAGGAAAAAAAAAAAAAAAAAAAAAAAAAAAAAAAAAAAAAAAAATACCTTGGTAGACTCGGAAGCAAAATCGTCGTCCCACGACAACCCGAATTGAGTGCCTCCTCTTTCGCGCGCCTTCGGCGCGTTGAAGACAGTGAAAAATACAGAGGGAGGTTGGGTGAATTCTCGGAAATGTGGTCAAAGGGCAAGCGTTTTCTTCTGAGTGCGGTGTAAACACCGTCGCAAGGTTAAGGAGGAGCTAGATTGCAAGTTGTGTCTTCCTTTGCCGGACGTGTCCTATTAAAGGGAGGACATATAGGCGTGAGGACTCTCTCCACTCAAAGAAGGTCTGCCCACTCAGGGAAGGTTTCCCCTACTGTTCCCCCTTTGGAAGTCATGAGATAGCCTCTTAGAGATTGAATGAGACTAAATTAAATGAGTTTATTGACGGAGCGAATTAGAGAGTTACAGCGGGCCAAGATACGTAAAAAACGCGAGCCTCGCGTATGACGTGAGGCTCACAGAACACGGTTGACTCAGTGTAAATTACGTGAGAGTCGCGTAAATCCCGTGAGATAACCTACTACTCAACTCCTTGTTTTTGTGGCTTAGCTAATGGCCACCATCAATCAGCTGATCAGTCTGTTTCTTTCGTTTTGAAGAGTTTCGGTGAATCTTTTGCGAGAACCTAAAGATTCGAGGTAAAGTGAATTGAAGATTGAAGAATTGGTCCCTTATACATTTCGCTTGAAGTGAATATTGCTCCCTTATACATTTCGGTCTGTTGTGGCGTCTGAAGTGTGGATAGCGGATGTTTGATCTCGATGAGATCAGTTGGACGATCTCAATTTCTTTCCCGTTTAAGGCAAGTTTCCTCTACCTTTTTTGACCGACTTCGTATTTATTTTACTTCTAAAAGGTAATAATATGATACGAAAAGATTGATTAGTCCGAGGTCGATCATAAACTACCAATCTCGTTGAATTCGGTTGTCTTTCATCTACTCCTCAGACAAAGGGATGGACTGAAATGCTCGATTAGGTGCTCACATTCATTTTGAATTTATTCATTTATACGTATATTTTTATACTCACATTTATTTATACTATATTTTGGGTAATAAACAAGGTACTTCATTAATTTCCTTATAATTTCCTTCCTGTTTCCCTTTATCGGTTCAACGAAAACAGATTGAGTTGACGTTACCTATGGAGTGTTGAAAAATCTAAAGCAACATCAATCACATGAGCCTCAAGGGATTGACGTGAGACTCACGTTGGAAAGTTAGCATCCACTCGATGCTCGCCCTAGCAGCTTCTCACGTATAAACGGTTCCAAATGTTGCTGTAACTCTCTATTATGACACTCCATACACATGACAACACAATTTTCATTACCCTTGAAATCTATATCTCGACTAAATATTCTTGTATCATTTCAGAACTTCAACCGCCTTACGTCCCCAGTTTCTTAGAAGATATGTCGCTAGATAGCCTGCACTCGACTACTGAAAAATTAATCTCGCCGTTCGTCCTTCTGTGGAGCGGGGCGGTCTGGCTCACGTCGCTTCTCATCAACACCTTGAAAATGATTCCCACCTTCCTCGTGGAAATTGCTACTATTTTCTACGGGGTGAGCGTAAAACACGAACCATTGTTCATGGAGCTAAATTTCTGAAATTCGTTTCAGTATTATAATTGAAAGTGCACATTCATCAAAACTAGTACGTTGTATTGATTGTGTGTTTAGATTTTTCAATACTACTCCACCAGCAGCTCATACGGAGAGTCTAGCGTACCAGTCTACGCGCCTCCACCTACTAGTCCTCCTGGCCCTAGCGTCACATCTGAAAAACTGGTAAATGAAACTCCATTTAAAATTGAATTTAATTAAATCACGTTCATTAAAACTATAATGAAAACTCGGTCCTTCGGGCCTCGGTTACTGCTTAGAGCCTTTGGCTAAAATTCAACAAACATGGAACATGCTTTAGCCTTGTTTTTTGTTCGCTGTTTCCTTTTACTAGGAATTTGTTGTCTGTTGTTTTAATTTAGCTCATAATGGGCCTGCTTTTGAAATTGCTCATTTCATTCACCTCTTGATGCCCCAAAGGTATTTTTATTTTAAGAAATTCGAAAACATCTATAACGTCGAAGAACACATCGCAACTAAAAGCCTAGGTTACAAAATCCTTTGATTACTTTTTGGAAAAAACTATGCTAGCCAACCACATAGATAAAAATCATAGCAAAATCTCACCTAGGTTTCAAGATCCTTTGATTACTTTCGTATTAATATTATTAACTAATTAATAATTTATCAATATTATTAACAAGTTTGAAGGTAGAATGTTAACAATATTGTAGCTTCTGGGTAACATGGCGATGATAACAAGAGTGTGATATGTGCAGAGTGTACGAGAATTTATGGTTTCAATGGTCCACCATGGAAGACAAAGCCGCCCCATCCTCCAATCCTAGTGAGCGTACTTTCCTCCTTGCTCCGCGTAGTGGAAGTGATACCGCCCGAATGATGGCAAATTGTACTTTCACCTTAAGCCATCCTGTCAGTTGGGAGTAAGGTCGTTGCCACTTCTCGGCCAACACAAAAGCTGCTCTCTTCAGGAACACTCCGAATTCTTGTTCCTGAGCCCCGTCACAGGAACTAGCTAAGGGTGTGAATGACCCTCGATGGTCCTCTGCCGCCTGGTCATACTTTGTGTGCTTCGCGCGAGCAGCCATTCGAGCTGTTTGGTGCCAGTCTTGGGAGAGGTAGGAGGCAGCGTCAGCATTTACAATGCGATTATCGAAAAACGCTGGCCTCCCACTCACTGCAAAGTCGCCCACCAACGCGGGGTGTCCATAGGCTGCTTCCTGCATCACTGGCTCAACCACTGCCCCCCCCCCCCAGGCTAGATCAGCGATTGCCATGGTTACGTCTCGCATGTCATCATGTCCCCTTTTAACCGCCCCTCCTTTCTTGCAGTTGAGAGCGTGTGTCAAGTCAAAAGATGACCCACAGCCATCGCAACTCATGGGCAGGTCTTGGGGGATGAGGGAATACCGCATGGACGATGCATCTCTGAATTGAGTTGCTGACAGATCACAACTATCTGCCTTTGTTGGCAATACTGACACCCATTGAGATGACCCGCACACTCGTTTGATGACTCTTCACCGCGAATGTTGTTTACAGTTCTTTTAAATCAGAGGTATATCTCAGCTTCGTCCATATTTATAGCTGTTTTGGCAGTACGAGTGGAATGATTTCATGGGATGAAAACTAACAGCGATACATTTTCCTAGAAACGGGTCGGTTGTAAGTGAAAATCATTACAAAATCCCGCGCTACTTTCGTTCCACGATTTCGTCACGTTTTTGTACAGTTAGGTGATGGCCAAAGCATGTTCCATGCTAAAAACATATCCAGGCTAACTCGAACTGCAACAATTTCAAATCATAATTTTGAAGCTTGACGAGGATTTTTTTTCCAAACATGAATTTTGCATCCCTGTTTTAATTTCATTTAGTTTTCATATTTTATTATTAATTTTATTGGTTTCATTTCAGGAGAGTCATCCTTACATAAAGCAACTGGAAATATTATCAATGGTATGTAGATTCTTATTAGTAATGTGAAAAATTTAAATAAGGTAGCCGAATTCCGCATAAAGGTTTACATTACACAAGTTACAGATTCTGACATCACTATTCTTTCATAACGGTGGTTCCAAAAATAAGTTTCCCCAGGGTATGTCGCCAGTCACGTCACGTGATATCACGTCTTTCCTAGAATGTTTTTCACACCTTGGACGTTGATGATCCAGATGCCCTTCATGACATAGAGGTTGATTAGTTGAAGATTTAAAATTAATGATTGTCCTTGGGAATTAATCTAGAGCATTTTATTTAATGGTCACTTGGAGGTCCGGAGCCTTGATCGTTCGCCGGCGCGTATTCTGGGTCTGAGACACAAACCAACCTCTGCGGGAAGGTCGTGAGTTCGAATCTCGGTCGCCGGGCGTGTTTTCGTGCGTTCGCGGCTCGCCACCCACCTCGTCCTAACCCAGAGCAGTGGGGCAATGGGAAGCCATGAAATCATCAGAACCAATTCTGATCTTCCCTTTGGAAGACAGCTGATGACGTCACGATGCCAGGAATGGCAATCGGACGAAAGTTCTACCTGAAATTGTTGTTTAATTTGCTACTAATCGTCACTCCAATTCGAAGGTATCATTGTGTTTTTGTGGGGATTGATGATCAATTGTTTGGGTTTGAGGGCGAGGAATATAGGCCAATCCTCTAATATCACACAGCAGGACAACAGCATATAAGAGGATTGGCCCTCAAACCCAAACAATTGAATTTGAAGGTAATTATTCTTAATTTTAACAACCCAAAACTCAAATTTGGAAGAAAAAAAACATCAATTTTCTTAGTAGTTTTAAATTTTCAAATTATGTTTAATCGAAATTATTACCTTATTAAAAATATTCAACTTTGATAACTTTTGACTGACTTATCAATACCTTTATTGTAGTTATGAGAGTGGTAAGTGTGCAGAATTTCAGGTTTCTAGCTCAACTACTCAAAAAGTTTTCGAGTTTTGAGCGCTTTTCGACAATTCTGGACCATTGTGCGGCTCTCGTGGAGCTTTCCTTTTTTACCACGACATTCATTTACCGATGTTTTCTATATCTTTCGATTCTTGTATACTGTTATTTTTGCGTGTCATCGAGTGAAGGAGATGACCTTCTCAATGCGGCATTTGTGTTTTCTTTAACCCCTACTCAACGAAGAGAGAATGCTCCCTAAGCTAGTGACTTGCACTGTCGCATTGGCGGCTTATTAGCCCTACCGGCATTCGGAGTGCATGGAACATAGGCTAGCCTGGCAACCCTGGCGTTTCAATCAGAAACCGACTGTCAGGAGGCGGGATATTTACCTAGTGAGCCTAGTACTTCGAGGAGATCCTTATTCGAGGAGAAGGTAGAGAGTGAAATGAATAAGTCGGTTGATTGAACTAGATTGGCATACGGGAGCATCCCTGAGTGGGCTTATATACTCGTATATTTTCCTCGGGGGAGAGAGAGGTGGAAGGGTGACGTCATGTTGACGTGTTTCCCCGTACCTCGTCTCCCCCAGTGGGTGATGACTCACTCAGGGATCCTCCTATTCGCTTCTTTATTTAAGAACTAACTGTTAGTTGATATGTGGGTCATAACATATAGGTACCAAAATAGTGAAGCGTATTCTTGGAACGCCAATTGTATATTATTTAGCAACGAGTCCCCATGTTGGTGATAGTTTTCCATGCTTCAGTTTCCTCTGTCAGAATGAGACAAGACTTGGAACGAAAAAGATCAACTTTCGAGTTCCAACACTTTTTTTCACCATCCAATTCAAATTTTTCAACATTTTCAAAATAATAATAATAATTTTGAAGCCTGATGATGATTTTCAAAACATGAACTTCGCCCATCTACGACATCCCTCGTATGATGTGTTTTATCAGGGTTTTAATATTCCTTTAATTCAATTTCAGGAGAATCAACTTAAGATACAGCAACTGGAAACATTATCAATGGTATGTCTTATGAAAATATTCCTAGACTTAAGAAATATGTTTCAAATTGTAATATGTTGAGCCATGTCAAATAAAGAGGATGGGGGTACCCCCCTACCCTGTTGACTCAGAATGTCTCAGCTAAGATGGATCTCCTAATTCCGCAACATGAAAAGAATGAGACCAACGGTGACCTTCATATTTTTTTCGAGGAATTGATCCATTATATTTTTGAGCACTGCAAAAGCGATTCAACTCGAACTTTTCTCATATTTCATCTCTACATTTTCAGGAAAATCAATTTAAGATACAGCAACTGGAAACATTATCAATGGTATGTATAATCAAATTACGCAAAGTGTAGTATTTCAACAAGCTAGTTTAATTGTGATTGATCGTAATTTCCGATCGCCCAGGAGCGACAGTTCACGGTGAGTCAGGGTTAATAGAAAAGCTGATGAATTGGTAGAAATTCGTCTTCTAATGTCACTATTTCGTTTCTAGGAGTATCGAGGTAAACTACTTGCGTTACTGAAGAAATCTGAGGTAAATATTGATTTCACAACCCTGTTCATATTTAACAAAGCTGTTTATTAGGTGAGCTTTGATTTAGAAAATTGAATTTTCCAGTGGTCTCTTTCTATGGTTGTAAAGACCCTGGATTTTTGGTTTGGCCTTACTAGAAAACACGGCTTTTCCACTGGCTCCACCTCATGGCTCCACTCCGAACGTGTGGAGCAATGAGCTTGCCACTCACCGAGTACCTAGGCGAGTAGCTCAGTATTCGCTGAGTTACTCGGTGCTCGGCAAATGCCGCATGTGTGGAGCTTTACAATGACAAGGCGGTATCCATCGAGGAGGCGCCAACTCCCATTAGGGGCGCTGGTGGTAAAGTAGTTTCTTGTACGTCCAATGGAGTGCTCTGATGAATTACTTACCACAGCAAGTAATATTACAGTGTGATTGATGACGTACAAAATTTAATGTGTTGTTGAGTCGGAATGATATTTCTTCTGTCTGGTATGAGATAATGTCAAAAATACCCCTTTTGGTTTATTATTTTCAATAATGAACCTTTGGAATCGACCAAGAAAAAAAAAATTTTAACACCCCCTCAAAATTTGATGGTTTACGTTTCAAGGTACGTAGAATCCAAAAATCGAATAAAAATTTGGCCGTCCGTCCGCCGTACGCCGTACGCGGCACTTTTGCCACTTAGCATTGACCGATTTTGATGAAATTTGGTATGTAGGCTCCATTTGGGGTCTAGTTGTGCCCCGAAGCTTTTGGTTGATGTAGGTCACTCCTAAGGGTTCCAAAATCAATTTTGAAATTTTGAAAACGCCCTAACTCAAAAAATTTCGATATAAAGGTATTGTTTTTCCTTCAATTTTGGATTCTATAGAATTTTTAGAATTTTTTGAGACCACCCGGAGCTCTGTAGGACAAACCGTTCGCTCCCTACAAAAATTTAAGGGTTTATATTGATATATATATATATATATATATATATATATATATATAGATATATATATATATATATATATATATATATATATAGATATATATATATATATATATATATATATATATATATATATATATATATATATATATATATATATATATATATATATATATATATATATATAATATATATATATATATATATATATATATATATATATATATATATATATATCAAAACACGAGTGTGAATCGCAAAAGAGGCCTAATCTCCGTTCAAATTAGAGCTGATCGAGATTCGATCGATGGTTGGTGATTTTGACTTTTTTTTTGATTTTTTTTTTTGATTTTTTTTTTATATTGGATGGTTGGTGATTTTGTAGACGAGTGATCTATATAGAAAAATAATAAACCATTGTGTAATAATTTGCAACGTTTTTTATTACAAATTGGACCTTAAAAAATCTAGAGTTGTTACGCCCACCCACTGAAGAAAATTTAAAATGTTGGCACTCGTAAAAAGTTGATGCAATCTCTTCAAGGTAATTTTAATCAGAGCACTCTATTGGACATATGAGAAACTACTTTTACCACCAGCGCCCCTAGCGGGAGTTGGCGCCTCCTCGATGGATACTGTCTGAGTTACAACTTTGTTGCTCGTTGTTTTAACCTAGGCAATAAAATGTTGGTGAACTGTGATTCTTTGCAACTAATCCAACCATCAGGTTCTAATGAAAATAATTTTAAAAAAAAACTCAAATTTGCTCTTGAAACATTTTTGAGGTGACCCATTCTATGATTTATTACAGCTACAGTGTTGTTTTGAATAGGTTAGATATTGTATGTTTGTTAAAATTTGTGGTTTCATGAACTTGCTTCAGGATGCTGAGAGAGCTCGTGTGGAAACGTCTGGAACTACAACAGTGATCAGTCCTCCGAATCAAGATGACATCACCAGTATAGTTCGGAGCCTGCTAGAAGAGTATCATGCGGATCGGACTGGGAAAGTTGATTACGCTCTAAGTTCACTTGGTGAGTCACCAGAGAGTTCAAATTGAACTGCGGGAATGCAAGTGATGCAACACAAAAAAGTCGGTTTTCTAGAAAACGCAGAGAGAGAAAGATAATGATTGAGAACAGTTTGTTAGCTTGCTACCTCTCTCTTTTTCTCTTGCTCTCTGGCCTCTTGTTCTTACATGATCTCGTCTTAATAATAAATAAAAAAATAAAGAATACCTTCTTGGCTTATGACTTTTTAACGGTGGCGTAAATGTCCCATCTTGCTACATCTCCAAGATTACAAAAATGTGACTACCAACGGAATGGGGAATTTGCCTCAATTTTAGATTTTGCAATTTCAAGTCAAACTCTATAATACGTAGAATAACGTTTAACACCAGGAATAGCCAAGAGGGAAAAATTACCATAGATGAAAATGCCTAAACAAGTCTCTGTCAAAAAAACACCGTGAAAAGCGAGGGAGGCTGAGGGCTGGCGGTTGCGTCACAAGTCTATGTAGTTAACCTCAGCAAACTACAGTTTGGGCCCTGAGAAGGGGTCTTAGCGGGAATGGGATCACCGAGCAATGGTATCAGATTGGTTAGGCAGGCTGATACGTCACAACATGGCTGCCCCCATACAGATTGCCGCTACATTTCAAATTTCCATCTTCCTTAAATTCTCTACTCTTTTTGGATGATTTTCGAGTAGCATGTAGTATGCACGTTTTCGGGTAGTATGGTTTTCTTCCATATCAGTAAACCCACTTTCGAAAAAAAATAAATAAAAAATTGAGGCAAATTTCTCATTGTAGACTTTGGACCATCCTTTGAGATGAATAACACTTCATCTCACATTGCCTTCAACCACCTGACAATAAAGTAACCCATGAAGAACTCCATAACAATATTAAACAGTGAGTTTCTTTTGACCTGATCAATAGATGCTGTCAAAAGCCAGAGTTATACAAGAGTCAGTTTTATAAGAGGCCTTTCACAATTTAATAATAATAACCGATTTTATGAGATTTTCCATAAATACTACTCCGATTGCCTGCCAAAAATCACCGCATTTGCATGAAGTCAATACCTTTAATAACACAACACTTACAAAATATAACGAAAATTGCCTATTTATTCTGCAGGTGCTACCATTGCCAGCATAAGGTGTACGAAGCCGTTCAACAAGAGAACCGGCGAGTACTACTTACTTTGGGGATTCATCTACTGGGCTCACATCAACACCCCGGACATCATTCTCAAGGTATTTATCTCCCTTTAAAACGCAATTGAGTTCGATTGTAGTTTAAGGGGGTCTCAGTCGGTCGCCGTTCGTTCCTCGTTCCAGGTTAGTATTTCCCTAAATTTCAGGGGCAAAAACTTGAAAAAAATTTAGCTAAATTTGAAATTTTCAAGGATTTTATAAATTTACTAGCTGAAAAGCCTACTAAAAGCAGACAAAGACGATTCCTCCGACTCTCCTCCCGCCACCCACTCCCTCCGACTCCTCCCGCCTCCGACTCCTCTCGCCTCCGACTCCTCCCGCCCCCAACCCCTCCAGCCGCCAACTCTCCCCACTCCCACGACCCCTCCGTGCATACGTACGTACGTACGTACGGTTGGCGTTTTATATTATTAAGATTAGTGCATGGGCGTAGGGAATTGAACAACTGAAAGATTGCCGCTAGAATCATCAAAATTGAACAATAATTGGCAATTATTGTTCGAGTTTGATGATTCCAGTGGCAATCTTGTCGCAACGGCGTGAATTATTTGATTTCTAAATCATTTCCTCAATTTGAAAAAAATTTGTCGATGTTTTTCTTCATGTTGGATGGTGGTAACAATGGTAAAGCCGTGTTCTTTGCAGACGAGTGATCTATATAGAAAAATAATAAACCTTTGTGTAATAATTTGCATCGTTTTCAAAACGATACACTCTCCTCCAATAGTCGACATCTGCAAAGATCACTCCCGCCCCATCAATTGGCTCCAATCAATAGCATCCAATTATGCACATAATATGTGCACATATTATGTGGCGATTAACAATCGAAGATCTGTTTGTGGCGTAGTTCTATAGCAACAGAATAGGGATGGGTATCGTTATAAAAGTATCGATATTTTGTATCGATACTGTATCGTACCCGAGTATCGATATCCCAAGTATCGTTGGGCTTGAGTATCGATATTTTAAAATATCGAGTATCGATACTTTAGTGTCACAAACTAAGATTATTATCCAATATTCCCAAGAAAAGTAATTTCTTCAACAATGTTTATTCATTTTCCACTAACAAGAGTCCAAGCAGAGTGATTTTCTCCTTATATAAACGTTATTTGTGAAACCAAAGTGTAATGATCAAAAAGCCTCTCTAACTTCTTCATTTTTTTGCCATTATGCTGAATTTTCCGCGAGAAGTGTATCGATATTCGATATTTAGAAATATCGGATCCAAAGTATCGATATCCAAAAATATCGGGTCCAAAGTATTGATACTAAAATATCGAGTATCGGTGCGAAAGTATCGATATTTTGAAATATCGAGTATCGATACCCATCCCTACAACAGAATGACGTGGCTCTCGGAGAAGAAAAATCGGAATCCAATTTTTGTATCATTCTATTCCTGATGTTTCCGCCTCTTCCGCATTCCGTTTATTTCTTTTGTGCGAATATAACTTTATTTTGTATCTTCTTATATTCGTGCTCTGTGTATTGTAAATCGCCTACAAAAGTGGTGACCTCCGAAGTTTTATCGAAGAGTCATAAATTCTCCACTTTCCCATTGGCCTGTTGCCCTGAAGTGAAGTATTCCTAAAGCTTGATTGGAGGTGTCCAAACAAGTCAGAAGTAAACTGTCGTCCTCTATCTGTTGTCAGAGACTCTGGAACGCCAAAACGAGAAATCCTGGTGGCCAGGAAAGTAGCTGCAACTGTTTCGGCATTGATGTCAGCAATAGTTGGGGCCTCAGCCCATGAAGTAAATCCCTCAATTATTGTCAGTATATATTGCTGGCCTTAACACTCTGGAAGTGGACCAACAATGTCCAGATTCACGTGCTGAAAACGATCACTGCCACCAGGAAAAAACGAAAGTGGAGCTTGTGTATCTTGACCAACCTTGGAACGCTGACAATCAAGACATGTTTTGGCCCACAGACGAACATCCGTGTCAATAGAAGGCCAGACAAATCTATCTTTGACTAGGCGAGCAGCTCTTTTTGGAGAGGGGTGTGAAATATTGTGGATCAAGCGAACTACTTGCTTCCTCATCACACACATTACGCACCTATGTGAACCCGGCTTAAGTTCCCAAAATAGACAATTTTTTTGTTTTCCCCCTCAAAATTTTGCGGTACCAAAAGGGAAAACAACTGGGTCAAAATCACGCGTTTGGTTAATTTAAGCAGTTCTTTGCTTCTTCTGAAAAGTAGGGTTTTTGCACTTAGTTCCTTACACCACTGGCACATAGAATTTGCTAAATATGACTTGGTTAACGTTTTCAGCCTGGACACATGCCTGGGGAGTGTTGGGCGTTTGAAGGTGCTAATGGATACGCCGTCATAAGCCTGTCGATTCCAATCTACGTCACCGGCTTCTCTCTCGAGCACACACCCAAAGAACTGCAGCCTTTCGGACACATGAAAACTGCTCCGAAGAAGTTCTCCGTGTGGGTGAGTGTTCCAATTCTGTCTCGAGACTTGTTAGATGTCGACACCTCTGTGGGGGATATGAGTACCTAGATGATTGGCGATTGAAGAGGAATTGAAAAATTCTAAGAGAAACAGGAGGAAACACATTTTCGCCAAAATTAGAGATGGTCGGGTGCGTTCAATTATAACGTTTATTAACGATTTACTTTTTTGTTCCAGGGATTATCGAGCTTGGAAGACAAGGATGAAGAATTGCTCGGACGTTTTGAATATGAGGACAACGGGAAAAGTTTGCAGACGTACGATGCCATTGTAAGTCCCCGCAAGGATTATGCATGTCGAATGAATTTGTTTGAAGTAGGCACACACTAATGGGAAATTTGCCACAATGTTAGATTCTGGAATTATAATTCAAATTCTATAATAGGGCCCTAGAATAACGTTTAACACTAGGAGTACCCCAGGGAAAAAATTACCATGGAAGAAAATGCCTAAACAGCGAAGCCTCTGTCAAAAATCACCGTTAAAATCGAGGGAGTGGGGCTCAAATAATGTGATTCAAATAACGAAACTAACTTATCACGTTGAATGCGGAAAAGAAACGCGTTGGTTCACTGTGGCGGAGAAATTTTTTTTTCGCCGAATCGCTGTAGCAGCAACATATCGTCACCTATGTTCACACACCACCTATCTACATTTGGAAAATGTGGCTGTGGAAACCATTCTTCACTGTTGATAGGTTGTTAGGAAAAACCTAATGTGGATACGAGGTGTGTTCAAATTAGTGTTTTCTGACTCACCTGATCTAGATAGAGCAATTTTGAGCTAACCAGTGTGCTTGGCGCGGAAAGTTACATACATAAATGAAAACCTCATTTTCGCCAAAATGGTAGATAGGTGGTGTGTGAACATAGGGAACGATATATTAAAAAGTCTTTTTTTCCAAAAGTTTTGACATAAAAAATTTTAGTATAAGATGTTGTGTTTATCAACCCACGGCACGCACAAACTGTCAAGTATCGGGAATGGGGTCATCCAACAAAAACCACCAACTCATACTCTCATTATTTCCAACTTTGTCAAAACTTTTAAAATAAATGAATAGCGTCAGGCTTTCAACAATAACAAAACAATGAATTTTAAAATTTTAGGCGTGTAAATAACAATAATAAAACTCTGGAAACAAAACAGTGAGTTTTGTTTCCAGAGTTTTATTATTGTTATTTATACGCCTACAATTTTTAAATTTTTTGACGTGACAACGTCTTATAAATTGGTTTGCCGGGTGACACTTCAAGAAAGCCGGGTGACACTTCAAGAAACTCGCTCACGTTATGCGCTCACAATGAGAGCGAGTGAGAGGCACGCGTCCCTTTCACTTCTCTCGCTCTTTCTCTCTTCTGCCTAAGAGCGAGAGAGATAGGCATACACACCGGTTCATGTCTTGCGCTTCTATTTAGGCGCCTGCATACAATTTTTTATCATGATAAAAAAATTTATTATAATAATAATATTATCCTTCTTCCTACTATACGAATGAATATTAACATTAAAATTATTTTACCACTCAAAGTCGTTGTCACGTAATAAAACTTTCGCCCGTATACCGACTTTACAGGCAACCAATTAATTTTAACACAGAATGTGTTTTTGCGATGACCTACCGGAAAAAAATCGTCACGAAAAAGCGACAGAAAAAACATCTGGTGATATGTTTATTGGTTGTCATGTTAATGTCAACTCCACATTTATTATTGTTGTTTTTTATTTAACGGATGACTAGTATCGCAAAAACACATTCTGTGTTCCTATGATTTCATACAGAGTATGGAAAAAGAAATAAACCGGGGGGTGCAGGGGGGCGGAGCCCCCCGCCGAGGCGCAAAGCGCCGAGTTTTTATAAAGTTTTTTGGCGACGTGGGTCTTACTAATTGTTTTCCCAGGGAGCAGTCGATTTGCTTCTTCCAGAGTCGAATTTTAACGACTCGGTTACCCAGGGAGTAGGTAATACGAAACTTTGTCAGCGTGAGCGACTGGCAGTAGTCGTCAAAAAAGTCGTCATCAGCAACGCCGCCAAAAGCCGGAATTTGGCGGCGTCCATGACGACCAAGCTCGCCGTCCAAGTCGTCACGCATGCGCACTCAGCATTTTCAGATGGTTGCATGGATATTACACGCCTGCAGTCGTCACGAATGACGTGGCAAAAACTCTCTAATAGCTCAAAATATAACTAAAATTATTTAAAAAAACAAAAAATTTGCCATTTAAAATAAAAATTTGTTAACTCTTTCCTGCCAGCCAACGTCATATATCGAGCGGCTGTACTTTCCGTAGCTGCCCGCCAACGTCAAATATCGGGCGGTTCGGCCTTTCCATAGCTGCCCACCGCTGATAATAGCCGTTCTGGCACTTAAGCTCTTTCACTGTGTAACTACCTGTGGGTAACGTTAGTTGTAACGTCCTTCACTTGCTTGCCAAAACTATCTAACGCATTTTCCTTCTTCCAGGAGCTCGACAAACCCTTCCACATGGTCGAGCTGAGGATCGAAAGCAACCACGGAAGCCTCGAGTACACCTGCCTCTACCGATTCCGAGTCCACGGCCGCCCTTCCCTCCCTATCGATCCAACCGTAATCTCACCCAAATAAGATTTCAATGCCTGTAGATGAAACCTGGATAATTACTTACGGAATGTTGTCCTTATTCCACGTCACTGTGCCTTCGTCTCCTTCACATAATGCGATCTCTACAAGCTACACCCTCCAAATGAAAGCCTGGTGGTGTCTTCTCGGTTTCGTGATTAGGGTTCTTTGTTGTACATAATATTTAAAAACCGAAACGGTGATATGAATTTTGAAAAATCAATGTATAGAACCTAGCTAGAGCGCCTTAAAAAGTACTTTGAGTACCTTTAGACTAACCTATAAATTTAAGCCAAAGTACTTACTTTTTTCCAATTTTTGTTGAAAAAAAGTTCCATGCTAGTCAATTTGAATTGAATTTACCAATGTCGTGCAATTGGGAAACTCCAGTTAGAACGTGCACCTTTGATTGTAGAAGTCTTTGTGGTTTATACTTTTGTGTTAATTAAGTACTCTGAGTTAGTTGAAGTTGCTGTAGAATTGAATACTCTGGTTCTAGTACTCAATCAGTGCTCATCGACTGCCTTCTGAAGTATTGAAGAATGCCTAAAAAGTACTCATGAGTGCCAGCTCGAGTACTCAATACTGAAGTACTAATCAAGTACTCAAGAATGCGTATTCAAATACTCGAGTGTCTTCTCAAGTACTCTACTGTTGTAGTTATTAATTTACGATTATGAATTTTTCTCAGAGCTCTTCCCACAATCTTGCCCTAGTTGTGTTTTTTCTCGTGTTCAAAGCTGTTTCTTCTTATCAGACAAAACCAAATTCCTCAGCACCTTGTCCTCAAAAAACGCACAATTTATTTACCATGTTTCCGGTTAAATCTCGCTGCTGCGTTGTATTTATTATTTTATGTTGGTTTTTTTTTTCAAAAAGCTTTGTGCCATATTGCCTTATTTTTCAACAACCGATTTGTGTCCCTTTGTTGTGTCTTTTCTCCCCATTATATGAAATTTGTTCGACGTCCTTTTTTTATTGAGTTTAAAAATTGTTTTTTGTCGATAATAAATGTTGTATTTTATCTACCGCAGCAAGTGCAGTTTGAATCGCATTGCCGACTGAAAACAAAAATTCTGTCGAAACCAGCAATATTTCTATAATACGGAAATCCCACAGAATCTTGACGTTTCCTTTTTTAAACAAACTGTAGAAAGAGTAAAAAGATTTCCTGAAATGAACAGAATGACAACAAAATTCTGTCAAAACTAGCAATATTTCTATAATACGGAAATCCCACAAAATCTTGACGTTTTCTTTTTTAAATTAACTGTAGAAAGAGTGTAAAGATTTTCTGAAATGATCAGAATGAAAAGAAAAAAAAAATGAAATAAACAAAATGACAACAAAATGCTGTCGAAACTAGCAATATTTCTATTATACGGAAACCCCACAGAATCTTGTCATTTTTTTTTATAAACTGCAGAAAAAATTTAAAGATTTTTATCGAGACCAGCAATAAAAATGGAATCTGAAACATTTTTTTATCTGTGTTGACCAGAATTAAATATTGTTATTATAAAATTATAGCTTCTTGTTCTTCCTCTCTACCTCATTCAACTTACAACCAAAGTCTCACCAAGTGTGATTGCAGTTGAATCCTCATTGGCTGAAGAACGCACCTTAGAGAAACCTTCAAGGTGTGCAACTCTCCTAAGTGGAGAGAAAATACAGGAAGTGGGATCAAACGAGAAGAGTCTCGTGAAAGCACATCGAAAGGCACAACTAGCCCTCACGGCAGCTTTGAGTACCAGTCAGCTGATTGTGTATCATGCGATGACCGATTTTATCGATGATTTGATGTTAATGAACGATTAACAAGACAGCCCCGAGAGTGCAGCAGAGGCAAATTATAGATATTTTTTCTCATCTTGATCTCAAACTTATTCAACTGTCAAAGTCTTGTTAACCACGCTTTTACATCAATTGGACTGCGTTACGCAAAAATACCTCTCAAGTGACGATATTTCCAAAATCGAGCTTTTGGTACCCATCGTTGGATTCATCTCTACTACTCTACTAAGCGACAATCACTAAAAAAGGCATTTTGAATTTCATAATGGGGTATTTCGGTCAATTTTTTTTTATTTTTTTTTCAAAAGAGTATGGCTCAGGAATAACGGTAATCGGGTCTGTTCGTCGAGAAAATGTTTTTAAAAAATCAGAGAAGCTAAGGAAAGTTGAAGATTTGAATGGTGTGACGTAGCTAGCCAATCGTGACGTAGCTAGCCAACTGTCTTTGAAAAAGTATCCATGCACAGAAACCCCTCTTGGATACTACAACATTCTACTCACACACGCACGCGGCGTAGTCCTTGCTTAGTGTGTGTGCATTTATAGCGGCCCGCCTTTTTCAAACGTGTGATCTCTTTAATTAATTTTTCTACCACATGTTATAGTATCATTGGGCTTAAATTTGTAGTATATAGGTTTTCAAGGGTGCTGAATCCAAATTTGAGGTCAAAAACCTGAATTTCCGACCCACCGAAATACCCCATTCCCTACGATACACCATGAAAAAGTTATGCAATTACCAAACAAACGACACATGAATATTAGTGGTTGGTTTGTACAATGTGTGTAAAATGATACGAAGGGCTGGAGCTTAGTCGTCTTGGTTTTTCGTTATTTTAGTTGAAAATAGATTTACTTTTGCAATTATTCTAATAAGCAATAAATTGGCGGTTGTTTGGCATTTGCGCTCCAATCATTGGTAACATCGGTCATCCCTATTATCCTGCGCTCCCCGTGGGGCCAGGGAGAACTAGCGCTGGTATGACACTAATGTCTAGTCCTCGCATGATACACGATCAGCTGACTAGTACATAGTGCTCAAAGCTGCTGGGAGCGCTAGTTGTGCCTTTCAGTGTGCTCCCGCGAGACTCTTCTGATCAAACGGGCCCTTGAAAAAAAACGAAACTAATATAACGGTTTTATAGTCATTGGGCTGAACTAAATTCGAGTGGACTGTGATGATTATGAAAATAGATAAGGATTTCACACAACACAAGAAGAAGAGGAAATTAAGTTGTAAATGTTGTGTGATGATGGGCCGCTGGCCTAGATCACTCAAATCCGACCTGAACAAAAGGGTATTTGGGGCTGATATTAGAAATGTCTATGCAAGGTATGAAAGGTAGGTAATATGGGATTACGATGAGAAAAAACTCCACTCACCGATGGTATCTGCAGACCTTTATTTACCCCAGCTGGGGCGTGAAACGAGAAGTTCAGCAAAGAGGTAAAGTATAGGGGGGAAGAAAAATATTATAAAATGGAAAAATAATAAAATAAAAACCTTTTTAACACAAAATTGGATCGACCTCAAAAATGATGTCAGTTAACACCAAAAAGGGACAAATAATGATCTTAGGGAATTCAGATGGGAAGGTAGGTACGCATTGAAGTCGCCATTGTGCCCATCTGCAGAGACAAACCTATGCAAGTAGATTCCACTTCCATCTGGTTAGTATTACAACATGGGTTGATAGTGCAATACAAAACAGGGATGAGAGTGGGTACCTATCATTGAGGTAATAAATGTGTTCCAAAACTATTAGGTAGTACGTCACTGCTGTCGTATGAAGGAGGATGAGAGAGTGGCAATATGTGTGAATTGCCGTTAGAAATGTTGGTATGTTGATTCCAACCTCTCTCACCTAATGAGGAATTTCACCGATTTCTGTTTGAATTTTTCCTGAATAGTTAATGGTGTGGGATAGATGAAAATCGGGCTGATTTCGGAAAATAAGTCTCCTGTTATTTTTGGGAGACAATCAAAATTTTTAATTTCAAAACTAACTGGGAAAACAGACGTGCAGTGGGAACGCTCGCTGATTGGGCTGTTCGGATAGACGTCTCCTCCCAGTGTTGCCCATTGGGACGACGAAATCGTGTTTTCTAAGAGAAAAGTTATCAAACAAAAACAGGGGAAACCTAATTTTCCCCATCTTGCTTTTTCTATTTTTTCTTCAGTTTTTCGATTTCGAACTTTACTGTTTCATGAAATTTTGCATCTGGGGACTATGGATTTCTCGATCTCAGCGCTTCAAGCGGCCATAAATGAACTATTCCAGCATGACGTCATTTTCCCGGTTTTTTTAAACATTTGTATTTTCTACACTGTTTTGTTTATTCGTAAATTAGGAAGTTCGGGCTGAAAGTTTGCCTTAGGGGGTTTTTAGAGGTGCTGAATCCGATTTTGGGGCCAAAAATAGGAAATTCCGACATGGTGAAATTCCTCATTGTACTGTATACCTCATATTTGAGGCACTATGCAGTTCTGACGATCTCCTATACCATTACCTACCCAACTATATTATGGATGACGAGGAAGCTATGTGCTACACCCACTTGGTAGAATACCTTACTAACAGTAGGTACTACATCTCTCATATTTGGTACGAAAACTGACCCTATACTTGAGCATAAACACGTTTGATACGGCCCATAAAGGTTCTGAGCGAATAACCCACTATAATTTCCCCCTCCGCAGCACCTTTTAGTTATCGGAACCCCCCTCATACAGCATCTCATTTTAAAGCTCACAATCAGACCTTCAATTTGACTATACACAAATGGTCCTCCATCGACTCAGTCGGAAGTCACAGAAGAAGAAGAGTGAATGCGGACCAATATTCCCAAAAACGAGAACCACGTTTTTCAACTTCTTTCACAAGTTTTCGATACTTTTAACAAAGCGAAATGAAATCTGTTTGAAACCGGACCACCACGGATACTGGTAGAACACATTTCATAAAGATTCAGACGGATTGGTACCAGAATAAAGAAATGCGCGTTGAAGTTGGTCAAAACGGAGCACACAGGCAAGGCGTGGGAGACCGCTTCAGGCCCCATGGGTTGTATACAACCCATAACTTTGCAGGCTTCTCTATCCTTTGCAAAATGGCTGATAAAGCTTACAAATGTGTTTGTGTCTTCAGACGCAATTCTGCTTGTGCCTGAATAAGAGTCAAAACTTCTCCAGCCAGTTCCTCCAGTATAAACCAGTATTTTCACCGGATTGTGAAAATAAGTGTAGCTTAGTTAGTTCAGTACTTAGTTTATTTAGTTTTCAGTAGTTTGTACTTCTTGATTTGTGATTTGGAATTTTTCCCAGACTATGATTAAAAGTGCCTCATTTATGTGGGCTGTGAATGTCGATTTTTTCAAGCTGAAAGATTAATTAATAAATAATTTATTTCAATTACATGTTTATTATTCACTTCCGCGAATATTTTGTGATTGATGGAAGCTCTCAGATTTTGGTTACGCGGAGACCCGGTGGGTCTTATACAACCCACTTTATAACTCAATGACTCAATAAAAATAAAAATCTGAAAAAATTCTTGAATCATCCCTAGGCTTTCCTGAATCAGTTTCAATCATCAAAATAATTATATCTTGGTCAGATTTAAATGGGGGCTGAAGGGATTAAGAAAGGGTAATTTGACCACACTTTAACAAACTGGGATTAATAAATTATTTGCGGGGTTACAATTATAAAGGCGGTTTAACGGAGCATAGACGTGGCAGCTACAGCGACTGAAATTGGACTGGTGCTTCAGTGAGCGGGAGGGGTCCAGTAAGGTTCAGCCTAAATGTACATGAGACCATTATTTGATCTATGGCCTATTATCTATGAGTCCAATGTTCTATTTCCAGCATATTCGGCCAAAACAATTATATTACAATGAACCACAGTAGGTGAAAATTTTAAAATTTCATCAACTCTCGTAAAAACGATAAAAATGCCCCAAGGGTCTTCGAAGAAGTATTGTTTGTCCTACAGTTTAGAGTAGGTACTTGATAAGAATACACGACGTTCGTAGAATGGTGTTACCTTTATTGATGCTCTCGTTACAAGTAATATCAATATTAGATGGCAGACTATAAATCAGAGCCTTTTTGTTTCTTTCGGCTCTTAAATCGAAAAAACATTCTTCTTTTCAACATTTGACTATCACAGATGAGCGAAATGGACTACAATTGGATAAAAAGCAATCGTAAAACCAACAACAAACAGATTACGATATTTTATAATCTCGAAATTTTTAGAATATTTATGGATTCTTCAATTTTTAGAATAATTTACTTCATGCTCGAAGTTTACAATGGCCGAAGTGCGTAATACCAAAATAGTAGGTACCCAGTAGGTGATCAAGTACAGTATCGATTGTAAGACGACTTATTCAAAACGATTTACCACTTCTCACCTATGCAGGTACCCACTCGCACTGTGATTTATGTCATAGAAAAGTCTACTAAACTATCTACTTACCTAGTTTCCAAGAAATTTTCAAATGGTTGAGTCCAAAACAATACGAAAACTCAACTTCATATCGTTCATGCAATTTTCAAATTGTGGGCCATACAAAACAAAGGACGAATTTTGAGGACAGTGAGCCATGAAGAAGAGATCGAGGAATATTGAGGAGGCATTGGATAGCTAGGTACGTTCTAGGTTTAAGGGAAACTTCATTTTTAATGAGAAACTTAACATTAGTCGAAAGGAAATTTTCAAATTGTACCCAGACAAAGGTAGAGGACAAATTCTGAGGACAGTGAGCCATGAAGAAGAGATCGAGGAATATTGAGGAGGCATTGGAAAGTTCTAGGTTCAAGGGAAACTTCATTTTGAATAGGAAACAATGTTATTTGAAAGAGAATTTTCAAATTTCAGCCGGACTAAGGTAGATATCAAATTCTGAGGATAGTGAGCCATGAAGAAGAGATCGAGGAATATTGAGGAGGCATTGGAAAGTTCTAGGTTCAAGGGAAATTTCATTTTGAATGGGAAACATGTTATTTGAAAGAGAATTTTCAAATTGTAGCCAGATAAAGGTAGAGAACAAATTCTGAGGATAGTGAGCCATGAAGAAGAGATCAAGGAATATTGAGGAGGCATTGGAAAGTTCTAGGTTCAAGGGAAATTTCATTTTGAATGGGAAACATGTTATTTGAAAGAGAATTTTCAAATTGTAGCCAGATAAAGGTAGAGAACAAATTCTGAGGATAGTGAGCCATGAAGAAGAGATCGAGGAATATTGAGGCGGCATTGGATAGCTAGGTACGTTCTAGGTTCAAGGGAAACTACATTTTTAATGAGAAAAAACTGAACGGAAACATAAAGTTACTTGGAAGGGAATTTTCAAATAGTAGCCAGACAAAGGTAGAGGACAAATTTTGAGGATAGTGAGCCATGAAGAAGAGATCGAGGAATATTGAGGAGGCATTGGATAGCTAGGTACGTTCTAGGTTTAATGGAAACTTCATTTCGAATGAGAAACTAAACGGAAACAGAGTTACTTGAAAGGAAATTTTCAAATTGTAGCCAGACATAGAGAACAAATTCTGAGATGAACCATAAAGAAGAGATCGTTGAGGCAATGAATAGGTAGGTTTTTAAGTACGAGGGAAACATAATTTCGAATGATAAAACTAGCTGTTACTATCTATAAGTAGTGATTAACATAGAAACAACGTATCAACAATCAAAATCTAGGTAAATACAAATCACAAAATTCAACAACGGTGTGTTAAGGTTTCAAACGTGAACATTCAACATACTAACATTATAAAATAACAGATCTACGTAACCCGTCATGGATAAATTGTAAGTATATTTTAGAGCCAATTTACGATTCAGTTCAAGTGATTGTCCTCTTTCTGACAATTAATATTTTCACATGGATGCTCGTATAATATCCACACACACCAAATGCATAATGGATATTTAAGTTTGTCTAATATGTATACCCATGACAACAAACTATCGGCGTTGTGAGTTTTGAGTAGTAGTTCTGAGACTTAGGTTAACCAAATTTGAAACTTGATTAGGAGGAATTTATTCTAGTTTCTCTAATGGGCTTCTTTCTATTTCTATGTTGAAAAAATTAAGTTGGCGTTTTCTTTCATCTGTTATTGAACAAAAATTATAAATGTCTATTGATTTTCAACAAGGAGTAATTTGTGCTAACAAGGAATATGTGCTAATACAGAAACAAACATAATCGTAGTTTGCTTAAGAGACTTTGAGCAGACCACAGGGACTGTCAACTTCAAGTCACCCATGAGATTCTCCTAGGGAGAGCAACGTGGTAAGTGAGTAGAGGTGGAAATGAAAAAGAACTTTCAACTAGATAGTTGCTGTTAAATAAAATTTGAGGGTAATTCTGAGCAATTATCCGGTCAACTCCGATATTTCTCATACTTAACCATGATATATGTAGAGTAGTAAATATCAATATTCAGACCGAAATAAGTGTCGGAAAAGGAAAATATATTGTGAAACTTACCTTAGTAGTAGTTACTTACTTACACTTACCTTAGTAGTCATACTCCACGTTTGTGGAGGGAGGTGCGGGGAAGCGTGCCTCGATACGGAAACCGAAAACAACATTTTATCGGCCATTTAGCAGAGTTTATGTTTAAAAGAAAGTACTCTGATTACAAAACAAGAGTGCATCATCTATTCAGAGCAATTGGCCATCTGTATAACGGTGAAAACGAACACCCTAACATCACTCGTGAAGCCGATACAGATAGCGAGTCAGATGACTACTAAGGTAAGTTTCACAATATATTTTCCTTTTCCGACACTTATTTCGGTCTGAATATTGATATTTACTACTCTACATATATCATGGTTAAGTGTGAGAAATATCGGAGTTGACCGGATAATTGCTCAGAATTACCAATTTGAGAAAACATCACGAAGAATAGCATGTTTTTGCCTTTGTTTGATAGAGGTTATAACTGGGGAAGGTTATACACGTCATGGGACCCGTTAGTGGTCTGCTAAAACTGTCCAACTATGAAAAATAAAACATGAACTTGGCTGAAAGGAAACAACGGAAATGTATAAAAAGGACAAAATAGGAACAAACATTTTGAATTTACCTAATTTGAACGGAAAACATAAACAAACAGACTGTAAACACGAAAATCGTACACCACCCATATTGCTTCAAAATACGATAGGACTTGTTACTGATTGGTCAACGCGAAGATTCATACGATTAGATCCTACTTAGCACGAGAACAGACCTAAAAATTATGATGGTCATGGAGTAACATTAGGCACTGCTGACAAAACTTCAGAACTCTACAAATTATCCCTATAAAACAACGTACAGACAAATACATCTAAACAAATAGTAAATTTTCTTCTTTTTTACAGTAGTTTTAGTCCTCATCGCGTCAACCTGCACCTTAAGATAAGTACACATCCATAAAATGAGTAGGCAAACAAAATAAGACAACAGAAAGTAGTTTAAAATACAAAACGCTGCTATAAACCGATTATAACACTCTTCATTCTAGATTCTTCTAATAGAGAGTACCTAACAAAATAATTAGATTCCATAAAGAATTGAAAAATAATAATTAGAAACAAGACAAATATTCATATAATTTACAGCATAAAGTTGCAGATTATGATTAAATTACTGTGGGAGGAAATGTGGGGAACTTGGCAACTGCTCTCCTCCCTCTTTAGGGCTGTTTCAAACTGTGGATCGCGCAGCTGCTCTCCTAACTGCTAGCAACTTTTGAACCATGGTTTGCAACTGCCCTCCCAGGCCACCCGAGCAGCTGCTTCCTTTTGAGCCATGGTTTGCAACTGCCCTCCTAACTGATTCCAACTTTTGAACCATGGTTTGCAACTGCCCTCCCAGGCCACCTCAAGCAGCTGCTTCCTTTTGAGCCATGGTTTGCAACTGCCCTCCTAACTGATTCCAACTTTTGAGCCATGGTTTGTAACTGCCCTCCCAGGCCACCTCAAGCAGCTGTTTCCTTTTGAGCCATGGTTTGTAACTGCCCTCCTAACTGATTCCAACTTTTGAACTATGGTTTGCAACTGCCCTCCCAGGCCACCTCAAGCAGCTGCTTCCTTTTGAGCCATGGTTTGCAACTGCCCTCCGAACTGATTCCAACTTTTGAGCCATGGTTTGTAACTGCCCTCCCAGGCCACCTCAAGCAGCTGTTTCCTTTTGAGCCATGGTTTGTAACTGCCCTCCTAACTGATTCCAACTTTTGAACCATGGTTTGCAACTGCCCTCCCAGGCCACCCGAGCAGCTGCTTCCTTTTGAGCCATGGTTTGCAACTGCCCTCCTAACTGATTCCAACTTTTGAACCATGGTTTGCAACTGCCCTCCCAGGCCACCTCAAGCAGCTGCTTCCTTTTGAGCCATGGTTTGCAACTGCCCTCCTAACTGATTCCAACTTTTGAGCCATGGTTTGTAACTGCCCTCCCAGGCCACCTCAAGCAGCTGTTTCCTTTTGAGCCATGGTTTGCAACTGCCCTCCTAACTGATTCCAACTTTTGAACTATGGTTTGCAACTGCCCTCCCAGGCCACCTCAAGCAGCTGCTTCCTTTTGAGCCATGGTTTGCAACTGCCCTCCTAACTGATTCCAACTTTTGAGCCATGGTTTGTAACTGCCCTCCCAGGCCACCTCAAGCAGCTGTTTCCTTTTGAGCCATGGTTTGTAACTGCCCTCCTAACTTATTCCAACTTTTGAACTATGGTTTGCAACTGCCCTCCTAACTGATTCTAAGTTTTGAACTATGGTTTGCAACTGCCCTCCCAGGCCACCTCGAGCAGCTGTTTCCTTTTGAGCCATGGTTTGTAACTGCCCTCCCAGGCCACCTCGAGCAGCTGCTTCCTTTTGAGCCACGGTTTGTAACTGCCCTCCCAGGCCACCTCAAGCTGCTGTTTCCTTTTGAGCCTTGGTTTGTAACTGCCCTCCTAACTGATTCCAACTTTTGAACTATGGTTTGCAACTGCCCTCCTAACTGATTCCAAGTTTTGAACTATGGTTTGCAACTGCCCTCCCAGGCCACCTCGAGCAGCTGTTTCCTTTTGAGCCATGGTTTGTAACTGTCCTCCCAGGCCACCTCGAGCAGCTGCTTCCTTTTGAGCCATGGTTTGTAACTGCCCTCCCAGGCCACCACGAGCAGCTGTTTCCTTTTGAGCCATGGTTTGTAACTGCCCTCCCAGGCCACATCGAGCAGCTGTTTCCTTTTGAGCCATGGTTTGTAACTGCCCTCCCAGGCCACCTCGAGCAGCTACTTCCTTCTGAGCCATGGTTTGTATCTGCCCTCCCAGGCCACCTCGAGCAGCTGCTTCCTTTTGAGCCATGGTTTGTAACTGCCCTCCCAGGCCATCTCGAGCAGCTGTTTCCATTTGAGCCATGGTGGGAACTGCCCTCCTAACTGCTTCAACTTTTGAACCATGGTTTGCAACTGCCCTCTCAGGCCACCTCGAGCAGCTGCTTCCAACTTTCAAACCTTGGTTTGCAACTGCCCTCATAAATGCTTCCAACTTTTGAGCCATGGTTTGCAACTACCCTCCCAACTGCTACCAACTTTTGAACCATGGTTTGCAACTGCCTCCTAACTGCTTTCAACTTTTGAACCATGATTTGCAACTACCCTCCCAACTGCTACCAACTTTTGAACCATGGTTTGCAACTGCCTCCTAACTGCCTCCAACTTTTGAGCCATGGTTTGCAACTGCCCTCCCAGGCCACCTCCAGCAGGTGCTTCCTTTTGAGCCATGATTTGCAACTACCCTCCCAACTGCTACCAACTTTTGAACCATGGTTTGCAACTGCCCTCCCAGGCCACCTCGAGCAGCTGCTTCCTTTTGAGCCATGGTTTGCAACTGTCCTCCTAACTGCTTCCAACTTTTGAGCTATGGAGGGAACTGCCCTCTAAACCCACTAACATGGAAAGAGAAGAGGACAAGCCACGTCATTGAGAGATTTGTGCCTTTATACGACAGTGATGCCATCTCTGGAAGTCAGCTGCAAGTTACTGTCTACATGCAGTCATACCCAAGAGGTGCAGAGGGCACATAAATTAACAGGTTTGAGCAGAAAGTTGCTACGTAGGGCAATTGTCTAAGACCTAAAATGTAGAATCATTTAATTTTTCAAAAAAATTATGAAAACAAACCCCACACAATAAAAATAATCAGAATCTTCAAAAATCAACGAGATTTTGGAGTAAATATCGAAAATGATTCAATTATTGATTTTGAACAGTTATAGGAAACAGCACCAAACCTGCTTCATCTACTCCCTTGGCAGCAACGCGAGCCAATCTCATGAATCAAATAAACGTTGCTCTGTTCCTCCAAATTTCAAATATTTTACTAGCTGCACAAGCAGTATTCATTTATTATAACACCCAAAACGAAAGAAACCGAACATCTCTTTACTATTAAAGCATTTATACGCTATTAATCAAACTAAAATAAGGGTTATTGATACAAAAAAACAACGGTAGATAAATAATACTTGAATAAAAGAATTAAATCAGTAAAAATATACATAGAAATAAAGGAACTTTCAAAATAAGACTGACGTTTTCAGAGGTGCACTGCTACAAATTAAATTACTGAATCCAAAAGTAACGGTTTACGTATATTGTTTGGCGGTGATGGACATATTTTGACATACATTTTTGCAAAAGTATTCCACAGAATAACATTAGGTAGCGTGTCAACTACAACTAGTGACTAAAAGACCCTTTAACTACCGAGAATCTTCACTGATAAGAAAAGTAGCTTATCAGTCAGTTGCGTGAAATGAATTGAGAATTTCAAGTGATTTCTGACAAGTTCTGCACTGTAAGGGATAATTACCATCCTGGACCCTTTGGTTACTTACACATTAAAGATCACGCATCAAACAAGTGTTGAAAATGGGCAAAAATAAAGAATATATTGTATGTCTTAATTATTTATCTTCACCTATTCCTCAAGTTCTAATGTATGTTGTACTTGATTCATGAGGATGACAACTGGAACAGTACAATTCTGATGCATACACAGAGTTTTACTTCCAATAGAAAGATAGGTAGGTACGTCATAGATCTCATATAAATTATGTGTGTACCTAATTAAAGGCAAAGAGGCCTTATTGATTTACTTAATTTCAAAGGCTAGTTCCAGAATATTCAATTATTTATACAATTCCAATGACTTTTGGTAGATAATCAGGCACTACAGATGTATTTGCAAATCAATAGGTAGGAGAGTCTAGTCCCCAGAAAGTGTTGTCGGGTTTCAGCGCTACCTACCGCCACTTCAACGAACTACCATTTCTGATATCTTATCAGGTGATCACACTCGCAACTGCATTACCGTCGCTCCTCTAACTTGCAGTTATCCTAAGATTACAATGTAGCGATGTACATGGACTTAGTCGACTCGAGAACGTTTATTTTTGAGTTTTACAATTGTCTAAAAAGAAATAACAACTAAACAGCCAAACTTAGAAATTAGAGAGTGGTAAAATCGAGGTAAGCCAACTTTTCAGAAATGCCGCTTGACCACGCTCACATCGAGCTGAAAAGGATGGTAGTTCGCTGAAGTGGCGGTAGGTAGCGCTGAAACCCGACAATACTTTCTGGGGGCTAGACTCCCCTCCAATAGGAACCCACGGGGTATTCTAAAATAGTCCATAACTTAAGCAACAGCGACGGAAAAATCTAAGTACGTCAAATGGATTGGGAGTGGAATCCACTGAATCATAAAATCCTTCTTCTTCGATCTTTTGGTGTGAAAAATTAAAAAATCTTAGTATTTCCATTATTTAAAGAGAAATGAGAATCTCTTGGATGAATAAAGCAAATGAAGAGGATCCAGGTTTGCCCAGGCTCACAGCTCCCAACAAGGTCTCCTACCATCTGAGGGAGGCGAGTCTTGGTAGTTGTAGGGTCTTTACTAGTGTCATGAGACAATCTGTCTCATTATTGCACTCATTATTGCAGACGAAAAAGACTACGGAGTGAAACCTATTTTTTGCTCGAACTAATCACGTAATCACCCATTGATCAAAATATTCCTAACCAATTTTGAGATCTTTATTAAAAATAAATTTACCTACTACGAGTCCTGGAACGTGGAGATAGTTCCTTTTTTACGCCTCACAATTTGTTTTGGAGGGTTAAGTAAAAAGACCTGGACTCAAATTGTGTGCCGTCTTCTTAAAAGTCCAAGTATGTTAGTTGAGGAGGAATGAAATAGAGATTTGGATGGTCTAGTGGGGGAGAAAGTAGAGCAGGTCTTTGAGATTCAAAAATTTCAAACCACGGAAGAAGTGAATCAAAGTTCTGGAGTAAACTGGGTTATGCGTGGATACTTTACAGATCACTGGTCGATTTGTTTCAAAATTGGTTTCTTGCATCACTGGTGCTGTGCAGGAAGAAAGTTCACACAAGACGATACTTGAGCTTCGCCTTATCTTTCTGTATTCTTATACCAATATAGAGCAGAGATACCTAAAGAATAATATGTATCGAGTAGAAATCGTGTCAGTGGAGCTTGGATGCCTGGCGAATCCTTACATCCAGAGCTACAGAGGCGACTGATTGATCTATTATGTCTAACTGGAGCTGAAGACTGCTTAATCCATCAAACAACAGGGAAATCAAAGAGCCACCGTTATTGAACAGGAGATCGAATGGAAGTAATTAGGACTCCTCAGCGGCCAATCTATCCCCTTGAAGCTAAAGATAGGCGGTATCCATAGAGGAGGTGGCAACTCCCGCTAGGCGCCAATAGTGTTCTGATTAAAATTACCTTGGAGAGATCACATCAACTATTTACGAGTGCCAACTTTTTACATTTTTTCTGTTGGTAGACGAAATTACTGGTTTTTTTTTTGTAATAGAAAAAGGAGTATTTTCGACATTAGCTCATACCAGACAGAAGACATTTCATCCAACTCAAAAACATAATTAATGTCGAAAATCATCAATGACACTCGAAAAAAGTTGATGTGATCTCTCCAAGGTAATTTTAATCAGAGCACTCTACTGGACGTACAAGAAACTACTTTTACCACCATGCCTAGCGGGAGTTGTCACCTCCTCTACGAATACCGCCTAGTCTAGAGACAGACGTGCTGTAGGTCAAGTCAGCTTCATAAGGTCAATTCAGCGCAGCTTTGGCGAGAGGCATTTGTGGGATCTGGTTAGGATCCCATGGAAAATCTCTGATGGTAATGTGCTTTCCAGCCGAGAGACACCATAATCTCAGAATTCGACACCCCCCCTCCACAATAAAAATATGGAGAAATTACTGAGGTTTGCTTGGTAGGTTTTTATTGCTAGTCTGGCAAATAATGCAACGCATTATATTCCTCGTGGGATCCGCCTCACAGCGCTGCTCTCAAAAGTCCGACATCCGGCATTAATAGAGAGTTTTTGGTGTCAGAATCTGACGGGCCCGGTTAGGAGGAGACTAGCGCGAGCAACAGAGGATGCTACCCAGTTGAAGGAGGAAGCCCATTAACTTTTGACAGAGGGAGGAAGGGAGGGGCTTGTGACGGTGGGCCTCTAGGAACGGGTGACTGTCTGGGGGCACCCTTTCATCGTCGCCCGCTGTTGTCAGGGAGGCAAATTCATCGTCACCCGCGAACTCCGAGCTTTGTGAAGAGGTTCCACGGCCCCGTTAGTGGTTGCCAAAAACTCTCTAATTCCTCCTTGACTCCATTGTCCTGCAGTACGAGTAAGAAATATTTTGACACTGCAGGGACCTGAACCTTGCCATTCCAAGCTGGAGTCAGTGGAGCTTTATTGGTCTGAAAGTGGCGTCAGTCAAGTATGCACAAGATAGTTCAATCTCTAATACACGTTAAACGACTCAGGAATGGTGTGCTGTTCCACTTACCAGGTCAGTATATTGTTCCCCTCGGAGCTGATTGAGTCAGCAGTATCTAAAAAGTTACAACCTCCAACCAGTTCTCAAATCCAAGACTTTCCATCTTTCAACCTCCGTAACACGTTGGGTAACGGGATAGTTATTATATGTCTTCACAGCTCCACCAACCGAACCTTCCTACTCCCCGATTTATCTTCGGAAAACCTTTCGACATCAAGCGAACACGATGCCAAATGTTCTGTACAGTATCCCCACTTTATCATCAGATAGTTTTTGCTCCAGTAAAAATAACATATTGAATGATTTCTCCCACTCAATCACGATTGTCCAAACCTCTATTTCCCAAACCTACCAACCATTAAACTAAAATTCAGAATAAATTGCGCGATAACCAGTGCATCTCTCTGAGTTGGCACCTAAAGCAGCAGGTCAGTCTTGAAGAAAAAATGGCGACGCTTTAGAATGCGCATGACGTAGAATTCGCAATACGTAACATTTACAACGGTCTGATTGTATCATGTGGGTAGGTATATTATAATTAATGTAATGCATTTATACCTAGAGAAGATATTTTGGTAGCGCGATGGAGTTGATTTCTTCATTTGTCAAGTTTGTGTGAAAATAGGGTTGGAGTTCAGACTTCCTTGTCAGCCGAGCCGTCCCGCTCGTCATCGGCTGTCCTGCAGACAAAAAATTTGGAATGATAAATTAATTTGAATATGACAATATGTTATGGTGGGTTCCTCCTCCCGAAGCTGACCTTCCTCTTCGTCGGAAGACATGGTATTTGCAAAGGAACAACACTTCCGAATTGTAAACTAATTTTATTACCTAACGAAACTGTAATATTTCAGAAACGGAACTCGAATTATCGATACTCCCCCTCGGACAGCATTTACTACAAATTTGATATCAAAATGATCACATGACACCTCGAAGGTTCACACTGAAGCGAGCTACCACAATAACTGTTCGAACAGAACTAGAGGAGGGCTTAACAGGTGCCCCCTCTCCTCTCTCAGTAGTTTCAAAACCTGTCGCCAGGGGATTTTTGAGCAGCTACTGACGACACTACAGTGTTTCTCGAGTTTAAAATAATAACGATTGTTTAAAATAACAATATCAGTGAATCTGATGATAATGCAAGTAAAATGGTAAACGTTCAATGGGGAATTTGCCTCAATTTTAGATTCTGGAATTTCAAGTCAAATCCTATTATAGGGCCCTAGAATAACGTTTAACACTAGGAATAACCAACGGGAAAAAATTACCGTAGGAGAAAATGACTAAACAAGTGAACCTCTGTTACAAAACACCGCAAAAATCGAGGAGTATTGTTGACGTCATACGAAAAAAAAAAAAAAAAAAACGACGCGAAAACAACGACAACAGACAGAGTTCTAGCACCGCGACACAAAACGATCCAGTGAAATGGCTACTCGAATAATGTGATTCAAATCTTGAAACTAAATAAGAGAAGATGAAGAATAATAATGCTTGATAAACTAGTAGATAGATTCGTATTGTAAAAAAGTGAGTAATATTGTTTTTATTTTTAATATTGTGTTTGGGTTCTTCCTGCCAGTTCGTGGCGCACTCTTGTGCGCACTACTCGGAAGGTGAAAGTTCGTGTATGTTCCGCTTCTGTGGTAAGCGCCACAGAACCTCCTTTGAAGTCAGATTGGTAGAATATCCGTCACGTTTCAAACATGGCTGCCTCTTACACATTGCCACCACATTTAAAATTTCCATCTTCCTTAAATTCTCTAATTTTTTTGGATGCGTTTTCGAGCAGCTCACTATGGTTTTATTCCATAAAAACAAACCCTCATTCGAAAAAAAAAAAAAATGTGAGGCAAATTCCCCATTGGGTTCAATCTGGGTTTGAGTCTTTGTTTTCATCAATCCATCACAAATAAAATGATAAAATTACGACATCTTCTGAGAGAGGAGAATCCAGATGAAAATGAACATATTCGAAAAGGTTTAAGTCTCCCACAATCAGGATGTACCTTTATGATATTCTAGACATCCTATCTGTCAACAAAATATCTTTCGACATCACCTGTGAGTTTTCTGCTAAAATTTTCTCTTCTTCTTCACCGAAGACATAGGGAAGCAAGAGTGAAATGTACTAACTATAATTATGAAATAGGCATACAAGCTATTATTTAGACTTACGCTGCAGTCTGGTTGGCTTTCTCCTGCTCGACGAGACGCATAGCTTCGGCGTAGGAAGGTGGAGGCGGCTCAGCGCTCTCGAGGATGCCCTGGGAGACGATGACGTCGTAGGCTGGCGGCAGAGTCAGAGTGCTGGCAGTCATGTAGACTTCCCCTCCAGGAGGACCTCTCGTCTGCGACGCCAACTCCTGGAAGCTCTGAAACCGTAAATCCAAAGTTTAATATTTAAACCTGAAGTAACCGCCACCAGATGAAACATTCATTCTGCTGATGAAATGTTACAATGAAGGGTTGACGTGAGGAACAGTTGGAGAAATATGATTCCTTCTACCAAATTTGATTTTTTATTCAAGGAGTCATCATTGAACAACACATGTTGAAAATACGATAAAGTTGATTACTTATCAAAGTGCTGTCAAAAAATTTTATCCTATTATCATGCAGAATATCAATTAACGGTGCAATAATGTCAATCAACTTTACAGTCGTCTAACGATAGATTAGATTCCGATTAAACAGAATAAGAAAATGTAGATAACCCACGGCGGTTTCTCACCACACATAGCAAGTGATTAGAAAGGTTATTAATTTTGTCAAAACTTATCAGAGTTTTATTAACCATGTTGTAATCTGAAGAGATAAAGCTGCATATAGTTCCGATGGCATTTGGCAATAAAAGATCTCTATTAATGAGCACTTCGTCATCAGTATGAGCACCGGTGTGCCATTTGTTCGACATCCAATATTCCTATTTGTCCAGTGAAAATTATTTCGAGCAGAAATACAGAAAATACCAAGAATTTTTCGAGTTCTCGAAGGAATTGTAGTTCTGAAGGTGCTGAATTCTATTTACAAGATGCACAACAAAAATGTCCACCCAATATCACTTTGTGGCATTTATATGAAGTCAACAATTATGGATCAATACCGATTTTTTGTTCAAATTCTTCGGAATAGGTTTTTAACGACCCGCAGTTTTCATGATGGATTTTATACAATGGAAATTTTATTTTAAAAGCGTGGAAAATGCAAGTCTGTTCGGGCCAAAATGTGTCCAAGGTTCACATTAAGAGACGCATAACTTATTAGACGAAATGTCAGAACAGCTTTGTCAGGAAGGCGTCCTGTCGTCGGAGACTAGGGGAGATTCTCTAACGTGTTTCTGACCACTTATCGGCAAGTAATAGGAACATGATCGTGAATTTTTCTACTTTTTTCTATCTTGCCAAGTTTGTTTCTTGGATATCAAAGGTGGAATAGTCCTTTTAGAAAAAAAATTGTTTTACCTATTCTAATTGCATTGAGACCAGAATCAAATTTAAGAAATCGTACCAATTCTGGTTTTGCCAATAAGCGTGAAAAAAGAGAAAGTAGCTGGTGACTCTCTAACCATGGCCAAATCAGGGAAGGCACGCAGTTCCAGTGCTCATGGACACTGCGGTGAACCTCCAGACACAACGAAGGTATCTCACATTGAAAAATCATCATGGATTGAGGTTATAAACTCACAAGGCAATGTGATGCACCTCCATGTACCATTTTGTCAGAAAGAGCAATTTTCGCCCTCAAAATTGAAACGATTACAATGAATTTGAGCTCTGATATTAAATTGGGGAAAAATCCTTTTTTTTGACATGGATATGTCTTAGTTCTGGGGGTCATTCCAAAATTTTCGAGAGGGCGGGTCAATGGAGAATGCTGAAGGCGCCTGAGTGGTCATTGATCAGCTGAGTGAGCTCATCATTTAACCCTTAACTGCACCACCTATCATATATGATATGGAACTTTAAGAGAGGCTTTAGAGCATTCTGGTGGTCTTCTCGAGCTCTTTATGGTATTTTTACCTTAGTCAACAACCGCTAGATCTTGTAAGAATCAAAGAATATCCATAACCCCTCCTGTAAGATTATAACCTCCTTCAAATCAGCAGAAATCACGAGTGGACAACACGCCTGAGAAGTGTTGTTTTGCTGTGCCTCTCCTAACAACATTTTTGAAGATTTTCGGCTGAAAAAATACTGCGTGCTGTCTCAAGATATGTAGAAATGAAATATGAAAAGAACTAATCGATTAAGTTTCCAGTGTTATTGGAAACTGCGCTTTTGCTTTGATATCTCATATGATAGAACGTGAAGGAGGAGGACCTGGGGAAATTTCATATATGATAGAACGTGGACTTCTCCACTGCATTACCATCTCGTTCCAACGTGATAGAAGCCACTTGCTGCACATGAAGTTTTTTTAAATATAATTTTATTTCATGTTATTGATGATTTTATAAATTGTAATTGACGTCAGCATAAATTTCACATTAGGTATCTCTACTATATTTCAGAAATGGTTCCTAACCACTTCATATATGTGGACAGAGATGGAACCAAAAGAATCTAATTACATAAAAACCCCAAACGTATTAATTACATAAAACTATAAATAAAAATAAAATAAAAAATAAAAAAACTATAAAATAAAAAAAATAAATTCTTTGAAAAAATGTCTATGTATACCTAATATATCACTAGATTTTTGTCCATAATCCTACTAAGTTTCTAAATAGGTGATAGAAACTCCAATGAGCATTTATGCTTTCTTATAGCATTATAAATGTGATTTTTAAATAGCAGTATGCGAAAAACCTATTTGGTCATACGTATTTCTTTCAACCATTTTACTCGCATTATATCACATATGAAATCATCGTCTCGGCTGCTTAACCACGTTCTATCATATATGATAAGGGCATAAATTAGGGATTATCGGTCAAACTATGTAATTTAGGGACTTTTCCTTGTCATTTTCGTTTTTAGGGGCCAAAATACATGAAATTCATTTTTTTCAAGAAAATAGGAAATTGTGTGCAGTTAAGGGTTAAATTGCCATCATAAGACATATCCATGTACAAATGTATCTGCATGCAGTGTAGATACTCGTTTTAAATTTAACATTGAAATGAAGAAATAACGCTTTTTTTCAAGGAAAATTCACCTTTCCAGTTGTTTTATATCGTTTGAATAACTGAAAGACCTCAATGAGTTTCCCGAAAAAAAATGCTATTCGTGAGGTAAAAGGCCCAAGGTTGTGAAAGAGCTAATATCGGTTTCTCAATAATGCAGTTAAAGTCTTCTCGCCAGATTTAAGTCCTTCTAATCGCAATTTTGAGCTGAAAACTTGTGTGTTCAAAAGCGCTGAGTCCTGGAGTTATAAATTAAAACCTATAGAAGCCATTTTGTCGAAAACTAATTTAAATCGTATAATTGCAGCAAAACGAACCAAATTCGTCCAAAAATTGAATGAAAACATAAAGATTGATCAAGCTCATGGTGCTACCTTGATGGTTAGATTATAAAATTTATAATCAATTTATAATCAAGCATTTAATGCTTGCATACGAGTCTGCAACACATTGGGACATTTTCATGTCAACAACTACACAACAAGGTAGTGAAGTACGGTTGTTAGTTCATGTACCCAAGCATCAAAATAAGAAAACAGTTGATTGTTCTCTACGCAAAACAGTGTTTATTGGTCGCGTGAGCAAGTTTTCGTGACAATTTTTCAGTTTATGTGCCAAAGCAGACATGAAAATGTCAAAATGCAAAATTCCGACACCGGAATTCGCCAATGAAATTTTTTGTCACGGTGGAGGATATTTCAGACAACACCAATTGCCGAATCTTAAAATCTGAATGAATTAATAGAATGGCGTTAACCCTGACATAGTCATCAGTCATATTCTATTTTGTTTGAACAAAGGATGAGAGGCCTACCTACTCACCCTGGGGCCTTTGTCTCCACGGGGTAAGGTATAACGCATACCATGTTTTTATAGCCTCCTTACATACTCGTGGAATTCATTCAGACCTCTAGTATAGTATTCATGCTTACCCTCAGAAGAGCGCGCTGACGCAGCAGCATCTTTATGATGCTCTTCCTCCTCAAATACAAGACGCTCTTGATGGCCACCATCGTTCCGCAGCAAATGCAAATCGGCCCGACGAGCCACATGTGCCCCAAATGGGAAAACACGACGTGTTCTGTCGCCCCTAAAGCCGACATAGTGATGCACGTCCCCAGCGTAAGCAGCACGATGGACAGCAGAAAGTAGGAATACGACGTGCAGTCGCAGTCGCCGAGGACAAACGGATCGGGATAAGATTCCACCAATTGACTCACCCTCAACCGCAGAAAGCTATTTTCAACGTTGGAACTCATATCTACGTCGTTTATTCTTAAATATTCACGAAAACTTGAGCATCACACCAACGGTTGGCGAGAAAATTGACACGAAAACAAACTTTTCACGATGACAGTCCGACTCCGAGCATTGAGCAACCGAAACCAAAATAAATCAACTTGCGCGAGCAGTGCTGCCGCCTGTCAGCGACCCAGTGTTGCCAGCTGACCATCCTCGGCCTGAAGGCATGGAGCAGACATTCCATGGAAAAACTGAAAACTTGGGTTTGGCGGGTAGCTTCGGAACGAACCACCATCGTTTTAGCATGGAAGAAGATATCTTCCTATTGCTTCCGAGTCTACCAAGGTAGCGGAAGCTTTATTTTCACTTTTCAAGGACGAAAAAAAAAGTTCTCCAAAATCAAAATTTTCACTCGCGTTTTGCGTTTTAGACCTTTCTGAACAATTTTGGTTCAGTGTCTGTGTGTCTGTCTGTCTGTCTGTCATGAATTCCTTGTAACGCGCATAACTATACGAAGTTATTGTCCGATTTCAATGAAATTTTCAGGGACTGTGCGGGTTGGTGTGTAGACAGTCCCCTATGAAAATCATCATCCCCAGACTGATAGAAGCGACTGCGCATGCGCAAACGTGAATTCCTTGTAACGGCCATAACTTCTACATTTTCCATCCGATTTCAATGCAATTTTCAGGGATGTTACAAATTAGTATTTAAATGGTCCCCTATGAAAATCACCACCTTCGGACTGATAGTAGCCACTGCGCATGCGCAAACTTTAGAATTTTTAATTTTAGAATTTTCAGAAAATTACCTTGCTCAGAATATTTAACCTGGAACCATTACCTATACTCAAAACGTTGCAAATTATTACACAAAGGTTTATTTTTTCTGTACAGATCACTCTCAAGGAAGGAAACAGCTTTGCCATTGTCTCTACTAGCCACATTTTCGCTTCAATCAAGTTAATTTTGTAGAAATAAACGCTTCACACTTAATTCGAAGAAATAAAGAGTTGTGCCTTCATCAGGAAATTTGATTACTGGTTGCTAAGGACGGAAAACAGTAGGACCTACCTGGTACAACTGGAAGAAACGAACAACGATCGCATATTGGTCAACTAAAACTTGAACGGGATTTGCGATTCACACTCGTGTTTTTGATTCATCAGTCCAACCCTCAAGTTCTCATGGGGAGCGAACGGTTGGTCCTATAGAGCTATGGGTGGTTTCATTCAATTCTAAAAATTCAATACTACTTTTAATTGATAAAAAACAATACCTTTACATCGAAAATTTTTGAGCCAGGACGTTTCAAAAATTTCAGCTCTTATTTTGAACCCTTAGAAATGACTGACAACAACCTCAACGCCTATTTATACAGATATAATACAGTTAATAATGTTATTCTTGTTTATTTTCTTTGGACCAAAGGGATTTCAGCCACGTCTTCTTGGAGTGCTGCAAGGAGTTTTTACTCGGATGGTTCTTCACAGCGAAACTGACTTTCGACCTTTTCGTTTTTGATGAACTCGACTCCGAGGGAAGTGTCTTTGCAGATCCTTTGGATGTGTGCTATTTAGTTTGGAAAAAATAGAATATTTTTACATTTGAATTTTTTTAATTTCTTAAGAAAAAATAATGTGGTATGTACTGTTTAACAAAGACTGTGAATTAAGGTAGGAAGTATAAGAGCTTGGTCTCTAAAGAACATTGAAAATAAAGAGTTCGTGTCGTGAAAAGGTTTTCCTCAACTCTGAATCACAACTTCTCAGGAAAGCATTTCAATGTTTTTGCACCGTTTCACAGAATTAATCAAAACTATTGATGGCAAATTAAAAATTTGTTCAGCAATCATGAAACAGTCAAATTGATTGGGAATGAGGTCCTCAGAAATAAAACTCCTCCTTTGCCGAGCTTTCGGCAATTTCATCACCTTCCTCAGGGCTAGAAGGTTGTGTTACTGAGTGAACATCAAACCAGCGTCAATTAAAAACCAGGTAGGTGAAGATGCGACCATAATTGATGGATAATGAAAGCTATGGCAGGTAAAAGAACAAAAGAATTTAAAACATCATTTTCAAGATATAAGTTAACCTAAAGCTAGAAAATTTGAAGATCCACAGCTTGGGGAGACTTTAAACTAAACATGTTGGCTGGATGATGAGTCTCAGATTGAGGTGCCAAGCTATCAAAGTACCTACCTGCCTCTCCTACCTATATCATCATTATTTTTTGTCAACTGATGTCAACAAATTAGTTACCGTTTCCGCTGGCCCGAGTTTGTTTCTCAAAACGGCAATTTCCTCCTCGAGGTGTTTAGAGTTGCCTTTCATCTCCCCTATCAACTTCAGCTGTCGCCGGTTCTCGCTGAGCTGGAGGTGACATTGTTTGTCGAGTCTCAACACTTGCCGGATCAGCAGTTTGTGCTTCTCCACGTAGTTGGCGTTCTCCTCTCTCAACGCCTTCATGTCCTGTTCGACTTTTCTCATTTGCTGCAGAGATTCACAGAAGAACCTTTAAGATCTTTTTCAATGTACTAAACAAACTACCAAATATGGTGCACGATTCTTCAATGCCAATTTGTGATTCACAAGGCCAAATTTCAATATTTTAAACGTTTTATCAAAATTTGTACATTTTGATAGGATGATCGCATAGTGTATGGCATATCGTCCGATTAGGGCATTTTGCACACATTTTGCGTGTTGGTATCCGAGTGAACGTTTTGGTGCACCCAAAAATACAATTGACGAGTCGTTTTTCAATAAAATTTACGTATAATCCATATTTCCTGAAGGTTTCAATTCATTGTTGAAAGGTACTAGTCCTTCATTAATTGAGTGGCACAATTTTGAATAAACTCACTTAAGTGATGAGCACAGAAAACATTCAAAAATCAGGTTGAAGAAACCTTACTTCTTGATAGGCACTCCTGTCAACGTGCTGCTGTGCCAGACCGTCCCCGCACTGATCCGTCCAAGTACCGCTAAGAACGGATGTTACCCTGAAACCACCAAAAATCCGAACAAAATGCTATTATTATGTTATTCTATAGAGTGATATTGAAGCAGACAACTTCCGAGTATATCTAAGTAATCATAGCATTGTTCTCATTACATTTATGTCTGTACCACGGAAAGGATTCGAGAGTTTAATCGTTCCAGGGTGAGTAAAATAGAACGCGTTGTAAGACTAAGACCATTTATTTCCATCCTTCTAAATACCCTAGAACTACCAGCTTTTAAACCTTGTAAGTTTTGGGATTTTGAAAACCTCAGGAACAGGAAGGTGATCGCCCTACCTGTTGATGTAACAAAATTTGTCACATACGGTACGACGATTACCTTCCTATACCTATATTTAATATAGGTAGCTAATTATGGATTGAGTCGTACATTAATTAACATTCGATTCAATAAAATCAGTCTCAAGCAATGTGTCAAACGTGTCGTCCGTCTCCCGTCATTTCTCTCTGTATATTAATAATTTTTATTTTTTTTAAAAATAATTTTCACTCGCGGATGTGTGCTATCTACATAAAATCTCTTTTTAACATTCAACAAGAAAATGTAGGGGTAAAAAACGTTTTTATCACTGCCTTCAAATTGCGGTCTTTGAAAAGTTGAGCACCAAACAACACCTAGGTGCTTACATTGATATAAAATAGAGATCAAAATGGGTCCTCGATACAACTACCAACCTTTTGATTGTATTTTAAACATATTGATTTCTACGTTAGGCATGATCTCGTATGTTAGACAGCAGACTCACGGGTGTATTAAAACTTCAGACGTTTGAACTGCAACTCTTCTCTGGCGTGGAACATGCTTGTTTCTAGAAGCATCGAGGCTCTGCAGATTAGAATTTTAAGTTAGCTACTTATTTTCGAGCTTCATTAGAAGTTAGTAAGTACAACCTTAATAAAGTGTGCGCATGGGTCGGAAAAACTGTTTATTGTTATTTTTAATCTAAACTAGACCTCATTCTGAAAAATTGTACACCAACCGCGACCTTCTAGCGTGAGAAGACCTTTTTCTATGATTTTTCAAAGTTTCGAATTCGTATGGGGAGTCCGGCCCAGGAGGTAGGGGCGCATGACGTCATAAGAATTCGAAAGTTTTACAAATCAAAGAAAGAGATCTACTCATCCAAAAAGATTGTGTCAACATTTTCAGGATGAGGTCTAATTTCGATTAAAAATTGTAAAAAAAAAATTAGGCGCACCCCCCCCCCCCCCCATTGGGGAATTTGTTATATTTTATATTATTTTTCTTCTTGCTTACTACACTACACTCAGACTATAATAATCAGGAATAGCCATACCCAGACAATCTGCCCATACATTACCATTAATTAATCGGATAGAAACAACGATCAGAGCTTAGAAAGACTAGCCTAACCCGCAAAAACCATGAAAATTTCGAAATATGATTCACACTGTTTTTGTCACTAATATACGAAATACAGACAAGAAACCAAATTTTACAAAATGCTTTGAAAAGCGAAGATACATTTTTTAACTATGATCACACTTTGAATTAAACCTTTCGCGAATTGGATTAAACTTTCCGCAAATTGAATTAAACTTTTCGCAAATTGAATAAGACTTTCCGAAAATTGAATTTGAAACCACCATTTTCCCAATATTGATAGTGCAAACTAAGTTATGGAATAATATTCATAATATTCCATCGAAAATTATGTTTCGGCTGCTTCCGACAGCTGATCTAGGACGACCTCTCCGCCTGTTGCCTTTTTGTATCGACTTTCTATTGGTTTTTTTGAATTTTTTCTGTATTTTCTGTTAACTGTTGCTTTGTATTTTTACTGATGCTTATATTATACTTCAATTACAAAGTTAACTGTACGTAGAAAGTGTTCGTTCAATAATCACTAGCACGATTTGTGATCACAATTATACATTTTGTTGGTTGAGATTTAAAAATAAAAAAAAACTACAGATTTGGCTAAGGTCTAATTCATTTTGCGAAAAGCCTAATTAAATTTGCGGAAAGTTTAATTCAACTCGCGAACGGTTTAATTTAAGTGCGAATGCTATAAACAATGCAAACCTTTTTACGGAAACACCGAAAGGAAGAGCCCTTCTGGCAGTTTTTCCCCTTTTGAGCTCCAAATTGATCTTTCAGCGAGACGTTTTCTGCTGCCATATCTTCAAAGGCGGACTGCAGCTTCTTGTAGCTCACTCCCAACTTGACGAAATCCGACACGATCGAGTCTTTCATTTGCTTCTGCGAGACGTACCTGTAGATCGATTCATATTGGTCATATTCATTATTAAATATATTTGCTTCCTCGGTAGGTCGAAGAGTTACATTTTAAGACAACGTTTTCCCAAATAGAATTCAATCATAGGTCCCTCAATCATATCTTCATACAATTTGGAAGAAATAATGACAATAAATAATCAATTTGTAAAAATTCTTTAAATGATAACACTATTGATAACTTGGTCACCTTCAGGGTTTTTCTCATCGTTCCTAAAGACTGATAATGTCTTAACCACATTTTTCTAATTTGAAGTAAACTTATTTCATAAAGGGTGGCTCACGAGTTCCCCCCCCCCCCCACCACTAAAATCGTCCAGATAGTGGTAAAATTTTTTTTTTTTTATCTTCATGATTTTTCCCAAGGATCTCAAATTTTCTTTTAATCTCCATGATTTTTTCCAAGGATTTTTCCGTGCGAAATTGTGCGCAACGCACACCAACTTTGTTACCTCAAATGGGAACCCCTGTTTTTTTTATTGCAGATTTGGATTCTACGTGAAATTTCATGAATTTTACATATCTCAACCGATTTTTTTGGTTGCGCACAACCTTTCCAAGTGAGCGCGCAAACGTGCGCAACCTCTGGATTGCGCCACAATTGAGATGAAGGTAGACCCCAAGTGTGATACATGCTTTTTCATAAATTTTCGACGCCAAATCACGTGGTGGTATCCATTTTTGGATTTTACTGGAATTTTTCGAAACGGAGGCCAAAAAGTAGGCGATTTAACTAGAAAATCGCTCTTTTCCATCCTTATGAGTTACGGCGCAATTTTAATTAGTTCGATTGGCTAACTCTACCCCTAAATTACTACTTAACTAGAGGGATGTAAAATTCATGAAATTTCACGTAGAATCCAAATCTGCAATAAAAAAAATAAGGGTTCCCATTTGAGATAACAAAGTTGGTGATTGTTTATTGCGCACCGTGGTCATATTTGATATCCTTGGAAAAAATCATGAATATTTGAAAAAACAATTTTTTGCCACTATCTGGACGATTTTATCAGCGGGGGGAGGGGGGGAACTCGTGAGCCACCCTGTATAAAAAAAAGGCTATATTTACTTTTATTTACTTATCATAAATTCTATTCACGTTTTCATACAAATATTTAGACTAGGTATATTTTAGATTTATATTCAATTGAAAACTTTTGAGTCTCTGCAACATGAGAGTTAGAAGGAATTGCATGAAATATTTTCTATCGAGGGCTAAGTGCATTTAGTTGTAAAATCTAAGATCACTAAGATGCAAACTGCAAAATGTTTAGTAAAATTTCAAGTTAATAGCTGACAAGATTAGATTGTTAATGCTTCGCTTCAACACAAAAATCAATGATTAATTTGCTTGGCAATTGCTACCTTTGTCTGACCAACACGAGTAAAACTCCAGACTCGATATTCATCACTACCTATTTATGTATTATTACTATATAATATATAGTAATAATATTATTACTATATATATATAATATATATAATATATTATTACTATATAATATATAATATATATATTATATATTATTACTATATGTATTATTACCAACCATTGTGATTCAACCCACCTATCGTTGATTGCTTCCCATTTCTTCGACGCTTCCATACATTTGGCCAGAGACTCGTTGTAGTCTTGTTTCAGCTCTTCTACCATCTTCTTGGAAGCTTCGTTCTCTTTTTGAAAAGCATCGTACTCAGCTCTCAACTTCGACAATTTCTCGGACATGACAGCAATGAGCTCCAAGGCGTCTTCGTTCTTCTTTTCTACCTGCATCGTCAGATGTTATTTGAGTACGAAAGTTGTAATTTTACCTTTATTTTTACCTATTTTAACTATATTTTTGTTTTTTTACTACGTAGCACATTATCCTAGGATGTAAAGTCTCTTGATAAGACATCACTCGCCTCCTTCCTCATTTCGCTTAGATCGTCGATAGCCTGCTGATGCTTCGAAGCAGCCTGCATCTGAAGGACTTCCATTTCGTCGATGGCCGTTTTGAACTCGAACACTTGCCTTTTGAGATCCTCGTTCTCCATTTTGACTTCTTCGAGTTTTCTTTCAGTTTCAAGGGCTTTGGCATTGGTACATTTGATTTTGGCGCGAAGATTTTTCGTCAGAAGGAAATCGGAAGAGAGGTGAGGATTCGTCAAAGTAGTGGCTGCAAAATCAATGTTTCATCGCTATTTTGAGTTCGATAAGAATAATTAGAACTTTGTGTTCTTCGAATGGCATTCTAGATAAGTTCAATAAGCAACCTTTTTTTCAAATTTCAAAAGTATCACATTCTGGGTCCTGGTCTTTAGGGCTTAGGGTCCTGGGTAGATTCGTCGACCCTGTTATTCGATACTTAACTATCTAAAGTAGGCATTGAAAACTAAAACGTTCTTACCTTTAGACCCGTTCTTACTGACAAGGGCTTCCAATTCGCGGTTTTTCTGCTCCAACTGAAAGAAAATCCGAATGAACTCGCCAGGCTCAAAATATGGTTTAGAGGGACCTATAATTACAGTACCTACCTATTTTGGATGATCGGCAATGAACCACTGTATATTATGATGGACTTTAATGTAGTTTATGATCAACACGACCTACATTCTGAATGAGAGGTGCTAACTGTAATGTACAGTAGGAAACTTCTCTGGTGCAGAACCGAACTTTTTGAGAATGTTCCATGAAACTTTGAACATAGATAATACTTAAACCTGAACAAATCTGTGAACTCCCTACCCTGTCACATCAGGATTAGTATCTATTCTGTAACCAACCTATTCAAAGTTAGGAATGTACCTCTGCACGTACTTCTACCATCTACCGTATTAAGTTAGGTTATATTATAGGTACTGCACAAAGAATCTTTTACGTCTTACGAAGTACTTCTGACAACTTCATGGCCAGCGCCTCCTTCTCTTTTTCCAATTCCACCAGGTCGACAGAGCTTTCAGGTTTTGGAGGCTCAAAGTCAATCATGGCTACTTGCCCAGGAGCTAATTGAGTGCCTACGGAAATACAGTTGTTTTGATAGGTAGAGAAGAAAACAGCGATTCGGACCCTTTCAGTCTTGGGATAGACCTCCCTGTTTCCTGACAATAAGAAAGTCGTGCTCGACTTGACGGTCGAGTTTGTTATGTAGCTACCTATGATACAAGTCAAATCCCAACTCAATATGTGCTAATATACTCATTTGGTTGCTTTACCTTCTCTGAAGTTTGGACTGTCGAAGGCGAGATCCTCTTCCTTGTAGTTACCAGTCTGAAGAAGCTCATCTCTCAATTTCACCAGTTTGTCATGCATGTATTTTAGCGATACCTGGTCGTTAGAGTTAATGAATTATCTAATTGGTATTGGAGAATCAAAATCTACATGAAAATAGGGTTTAAAAATATTACACCTTCAAAAAATAAAATTGTATTAAATATATTTAGAACACGGGAACATTACATCTAAATAATCGATATTAAAATCAAGATCCACTCATCCAAGGACATTAAATGTCCTTGGATAATAAATTTTATATGAATAATATAGTCCTTGGATAATAAATTTTATTATGAAGCAAAATATCGACTCATTCGTGACAAAATATGTTGTGCTCCAACTGATATGCACGTTTTTTTCTGTTTGAAAATAGGTACCTAGGTAGAAAATTTACTAGGTTTTTAAAATTATTCACCAGATGGGTAAATTATTCACCGGTAGATGGGATACTTATGAGATACTGAAAAGGAAGTTCTATATTCCCAATATCATAGTTTCATCCTGGGTTTTACCTTCCCAAGATAGGTACCTATTAGAATTTAATGTAAGCACAAATTAATACCTACCTACCTACTTCTGCGAATTTATATACCTAGTGGTATGCAGAGTTGGGCATTAGCTAACTAATTTATTAGCTAGTTAATTTTTCAACTAATAGCTAAATTAGCTTATAGCTTTTTTTAATAGCTAAAAGATAAATTTAGCTATTAGCTGTTGAGGAACAGCTAAAATTTCCAGCTGAATTAGCTATTAGTCGAAAACTTATAGCTAATAGATTTAGCTGCGGTGATTTAGCTGTTCCTCGACAGCTAATAGCTAATAGCTAACGCTGAAAAAAAAAATTCATTTCTCCACACGAACAGCTAGTAGCTAATCTAACCATTTCAGTTTTAGCTGGCATCAGAATTAGCTTTGGAACATTTTATCGAATGAATTTGGCCTTTTATAAAGCTCAACCCTTTTTTTCTACCCTTAGAAGTGACTGACATCAACCAAAAGTTTCGGGGCACAACTAGACCCCAAAAGGAGCACATATACCAAATTTCATCAAAATTGGTCCTTGGTGACTTACCTAGTTGTTTGTGACCTGTTACCTGATTAAAGTAGTTCAAAACATGTTTGACACACACTCACACTCACAAGAAAATATTTTTTTAGGCTCAAATAAATCAAAATTCAAACAATGAATTAAAAATTTAAAACATACTGATTTTAACAAAACTTCTCTCAAGGTGATGGAGAATGGGGTCACCCATAAAAGTAATACCTAACAAAAAATTACGTTATATTTCAGATTTGGTTTTTAAGTGGCCAGAGAAGAGAAAAGGTCAAATTGGGTTTGTGGTAGGTAATATCAGTGGAATTCATTCGATAAAATGTTCCAAAGCTAATTCTGATGCCAGGCAAAACTGAAATGGTTAGATTAGCTACTAGCGGTTCGTGTGGAGAAATACATTTTTTTCAGCGTTAGCTTTAGCTGTAGCTGACAGCTAAAGCTTTTAGCTGTCGAAGAACAGCTAAATCTGTTAGCTATAAGTATTCGACTAATAGCTAATTTAGCTGGAAATTTTAGCTGGTCCTCAACAGCTAATAGCTAGATATTTAGCTGTTAGCTTCAGATAAATCTTCAGCTAATTTAGCTGTAGCTTTTAGCTGTTAGCTATAGCTAATTTTTGCCTAACACTGGTGGTATGGTAGTTAGCTAAAAATAAAAAATAAAACAAAAAAGTTGGTGCTAGGTACCTACATAGTAATTTTGAAGTCCCAATTTCCCATGAGAAAATTTACCTACCTACCTCACAAAATTTAAAAAAAAATTTCACTGTACAAAATGATGAAAATTGGCAGAAATATTTCTTTGAAAATTAGCTCATTCATTCATGCTTCGCGAATTTTTTAAAAGTTGTTTTGCTGCCTATCCTCGAACTTGCCGTTGGTGTTGTTGTTTGGGTAGGTAAGCCGAAACGACCTTTAGCCGCCTAGTCCCTGTTTCCCAAGTAACGGTCGCGGTCAGCTGACAGCTCAGCCCTCAGTTCAGAATCTCTAGGGTTTCCCGAGGGTGAATGGTGTGTGTGTATGAGTCGGTGTGAATCTTCTAGTGACGAGTGATTATCAGCCTGTGTGTAGTCCTTCAGCAGCATCTCCTAGTCATCATTAATCCGTATGAATGTCTGTTTTGCGTTCAGTTGTACCTACCTACCCAATTTTCCGGCGCGATCGGGAGTTCAGTGCATGACAATTGTCCGTTTCCGGGTGATGCATCGATGTGCACCACCAAAAGTGATGTGATAAGTGATTGTTTCAGTGCTCAATGGATACAACAGCTTTATATCATCTCCAGAGTGATTGTTTTTCAAGGTTGGTAAACAAAATAGTAGATTCGTGAACCCAACAGCTAGGTAGGTAGGTTAGGTACTAATTCAACCTACCAGCTATCATGAGCGCTATTACTTACAAAAATAGCAAGTAGGAAGGTAAATAATTTCCGTTAGTTATGTATTGGTACAGTTTGATATTATGGGATATTATAGGAATTAATTGCTAGACACCTAGTGGGTGAGAGTGAGTGCTAATACAGTCACTCCTATCAATCCCGTTTCCTACCTGGCCGTCTGTGATGGTCTTCAGAGCCTTGTTGTATTTTTGAAGGCTGAACTTGAATTTCGTCATGTGTGGGTCCGTTTTCTTGCGAACTACAGCGGCTGTGGAATGTGTGACACCATAATCAATCCCGTAGTATGCCATCTTAGGTATACACGATATATATATACCATCTTAACCCTTAATGTCCTGAAGTATCTTTTCGGAAGTCCGATTTTGGTTTATTATTTCCAATAATAAGCCTATGTGATCGTATCGCAAAAAAATTTTATAACCCCCCCTCAAACTTTGTCACTTTACGTTTCAAGGTGCGTAGAATCCCAATTTGCAATGTCCGTCCGCCGTCCGCCGTTCGCCGTCCGGGCCATAAAAGGCCTTAGAATCGGTCTAAAAAACCCGTTCTTTCGCACATAGACTCCATTTGGGGTCTAGTTGGTCCTAACGTCGAACTATTCCGATCGCTCAATTCGTATAGAAGTTATGGGCAAATAACCAGCCAAAAAAGAGGTTTTTGCTTAAATATGCATATTTAAATATGTATTTTTCTTCATGTTGGATGGTTGGTGGCTTTATAGACAATTATATAGAAAAATAATAAACCATTAAAATAATAAACCATAAAAATAATAAACGTACGACAAATCAGAAACACGAGTGTGAATCGCAAAAGAGGCCTAATCTCCGTTCAAATTAAAGCTGACCGAAATGCCATCGATGTTTTTCTTCATGGTGGATGGTTGGTGGCTTTATAGACGATTATATAGAAAAATTATAAACCATTGTGTAATAATTTGCTGCGTTTTTTAAACATTCTGCAACACTGTTCAGCCACTTTCAAGCCAAAACCGATATAATCTTTTGACTAGCTTGATACTTCAACTATCGTGTAAAAAAGATGAAAAAAAAACCGGTAGAACCATCGCTCCTTGAGGTAATATCGTGTTAAGATCAGATCCACCTCTACTATGAACCGGAAGACAGTAAAGGTCAGCTTCATGAGTTCAGGAACCTTATTATAACAACTAGGTATTCTACAAAATTAATTTTGAACCTTACAGGAAAAAAAACCAAGATTTTCAAGAAACAATAGTTGTGGTTGGAAATATCCAAGAATAGAAGAAAATTTAGATTTTTCAATGGTGTCTTTTGGATACCTTAAGAGCAGAGTTGATGTATTACTGGAAACCTCAGGATGTGGGGGCCACTTCATCAATATTCCATTAAAATACCCCCTTCATGAGGGGAGGTCTTATTGGACTAACAGTTTTATTTTAATTATTTCGTTTATTTATTTGTTTTAGAATAAAATTGCTGGTTCCGGCAAGCCAAAATTGGATAGAACGTATTCTAAGTAGCTTATTTTTTGAATAACGGTAGAGATCCCCCCCCCCCTACTGAATTAACTATCCTCCTGAGGTGTCCAAAAAATGCCATCTAGTTAACTGTTATTTAAAAAACACTTACAAGTCGATAAAGTGTTGCAGGTAAAAGTCGGACTTCCAAAAAGATACTTCAGGATGTTAAGGGTTAAGTATACCATCGTATACCAACCTAACCTAACATATAAACATCAACAGGGCGTTGCGGGATGAGGTGGAGGTCACCGCTTGTGTCGTTTCTACGATTAGGTAGCTTATTACAGAAACTTCATCGTATAAATTTGGAAAATGGCGGGTGTTCAATTAAATTCGGTTTTAGGGTGATCCTGGCCATACGCAGGTAAATGACAAGTAGGTAGGTATCTTTTCCACTTAATTTTTCAAGCTGAATCATAAAGTTACACTCCCGAATAATGTGGACTAATAGAAGGGTTTATTGAAATTTAAAACGTTGCTCACATTTTCCTCTGTTATTCACGTATGTAAACATGGATTTTACCGGAAAATGGGGTTCATCAATCAGAATCATTAGGGACTGTTACCATTCGACTCAGAATGAAAAAATTTCTTGGAAAACGCCTCCTCTCCTCCTACTTATGGTCAGGTCGATTCAAGAGTTACGACACCCTAAAACACTAAATTTAATTAAAAACACATCTTCTCGAATTTGAACTCGTTTTCTCCATTAATTTGTACACCGAAATTATGAGTGTAAGCCAAGTTTTACATTAGAGCCGATAATGAAGATCACATCAAGACCCAGAACAAATCACATCAAACCAAGTATTGGACAAGTATTTACTTCCCTCCTAAAAACCCGTAAAATCAGGAAAACGAAATTCCTGAAGGAATTTTTCAGCCACTGGGCGCTACATTGCATAGTAGCGTATATAATTGAATCGATGAGAATAAAAACAGTACAAGTCCATTTTTGACGATTGTTGAAAAATGGCTTTTTGTAGGTTGTAACCAGTAGAACTACGCATTGAGCACAAGAGCAGTATGCTAACCACACTCGGTAAGCTTGAACAGAGCCAAAATGAAAATGATTGAGGGAAAAAACAGTAGGAGTCCATGGACTTATACCACCTGACACCTGATGTCTCGATAAGCTGATTGGGGACATGTACTGTTGTCATTCTCACTGATTCAATTATATGCGCCTATATTATTACCTATGCCTGTATAATTACCAAGCCAAGCCCATATTTGTCTAATTTCCTCCATTTCTAAATCTTTGAACAAATTTTGATATCTCGATGGGTAAATTTTCACTCGGCTACTTCTATCAAGAGTTGTGTTGATTGAGAAGTGGAAGCTATGTGCCATTAACACTTTCTTGTAAGACTCGATGGGAAACATCCTCCGTGTTCAACTCATTTCAAGATCTACGTAAAATTGAATAATCAACTCACGTTTTCCGGACATTTTTTCGCTCGCTGTTTTTGTCGAAAGTTTAGAGGCAGGTTTCTTTTCAGCTGATGTACATTCCGTTAGTTCTTCTGCAAAAGTAAGCTGAGATTTGTAAAAATAAAAAAAAATCATGAAAATCAGGTCTTGAACATCAGGTCACTTGAACGGTTCAATTAGGCATTCCAAGCAGCGGATTTATCAAGGTGGTATAGCTTTTACCAATAAATTTTGACATTTTATGAATTCATTCAAAGCAGGGAGAAAATTGTATAGGTACTTAGTTGAAAAAAGGAAAAAAAACCAAGATAATTTGCGAGGCGGTGAATTGGTCAACAAATTGCGGATACTCGGAAAGACCAGTTTTCCACTCTGTGGGGAAAGTTGGTAGGAAAACTGGTACAACCTATGAACTTTCTGACACAAGTCAGAATTGAGTTTAACAATTATTTTGGATCAATTCCCTATCTATACTTGGGTATTTAGGTGGGTCGGAAATTCAGGTTTTTGACCTCAAATTTCGATTCAGCACCCTTGAAAACCTATACACTCCAACTTTAAGCCCAATGATACCATAAATGCACACACACTACGCCGCGCGCGCGTGTGAGTAGTATTTTGTAGTATCCAAGAGGTCCTCCAAGGGTTTCATCTCTTCTCTGTGCATGGATACTTTTTTCAAAGACAGTTGGCTAGCTACGTCACGATTGGCTAGCTACGTCACACCATTCAAATCTTCAACTTTCCTTAGCTTCTCTGATTTTTTAAAAACATTTTCTCGACGAACAGACCCGATTACCGTTATTCCTGAACCATACTCTTTTGAAAAAAAAATTGACTGAAATACCCCATTGGATGACATTTTTTGTGATTGTGTGTTTGAGACACTCGACAGTCTCTTATAAATTTCATCGTGACCGGATCATAAGTAGCCACTGCACATGCGCCAACAGTAGAACATGGGACTGAAAACCACGGGAAGCATGAGGTTTATACTTTTAGCTGGTTTCCTATAAATGTCATCGTCGTGTGATCATCAAATTTGGAGGGTGGTGGTGTCAGGGTATCGTACGTACGTACGTCTTCTAGGTAGGTTGGACTTCAAGATGGCGCTTCCGTCGCCGCAATGCTTCTCGACGAAGACGTCTTCGGCGGCGACGACGGTATCCCAGGAGACGCATCCACTGGACTCTGAGCCGCCGAAAGTAGGTTGATTTTCTCCTTCTCCCTGATAAATTTAATTAATTTTGTAGTCAAAGTTCAATAATTTTAAGGAATTTCATTGGTTACCAGTCGTGTATAGGTAGGTAGGACCTATTGAACAGTGTTTTTCATAAACATAATATGCTGTCCAGACCATAGAGCTCCACAATCTATTTCAGTTTAAGTTCACTTTGTCTCCTTTGAATTATAATTTCACATAATAGGAAATTAGGTACAAGAGGAGGAAATTACTTAACTTGATGCAGATTTTTCCAATTCGGAATTTTGAAGAGCTGGAACGATTGACTCGAAAAACTGGTTATATCTTGTTCTAGTGTCTAATTATTTATTTATTTATTGGCACAATACAAAATTTCACATAAGAATCAAGAGAAGAAAAGAAAAAAAGAAATTACAAAACATCTGCGAAAATTAATGTTAACATCTTCAATAAATTTATAATGTGCCCACGGAAAGTTAAGTTCTCAATGAACTTGTGTTTTTCCGTGGAGTCTCATCAATTCTAAACTAATAAACTATTCCTGCTGTCAATGGCACAATGAAAGATATAAACAGGAGTCCTAATGATGTGAGTTCATCAATAAGTCTGTAACATGCCTTTTTAAGGCCAATACGTTTTTAAATTCACTAAAACTAATATTATTTTCATAGAAAAAATTCAGAGCAACAACATAAGCGCTTCTCCTATATAGTTCAATATGTATCTTCGGTAGTCTTAAATTATACCTTTCTGTAGTTCTTGTGACGTATGTGCCTGTACAGGTATCTTCCACATCCACTCCAGTTTTATATACAAAAGTACAGGCCTCTCGAATAAATAAATCAGAAATACACAATGTGTCGAAGTCTCTATACAACCAACTTGTGGGGTATCTGGAGGGCTTCCTTAATATAATTTTAATAATAATATTTTGAACTGTCCGAAGGACCCTTAACCGCGTTTTTGTAGCACCCCCCCCCCCCCCCCCCCCAAACAATAATACCATACTTCAGTAAGGAAGAAACGAGGCCATAATTTAATTAGTGTAGGTACCCAATGAATAGTTTCATTTTTCAATACACTCCAAGTAACTACGTACATCAAATCTTGCTTGCCCATGGTACAAAAGTGGCTACTATGTTCGTACTAGGGACAGCTTTCTGAATCTATGGATTACATCAAGAATATTGGTTTCACGACACGTGTTATAACAATATTAATTTGTCAAGTTCAACATCATCGAATTTATCCCATTCGAAAGTTCAATACAAAATAAGTTATTTGACAAATTGTGAAATTCTTGACTTCTACACAAATTTGTAAATCTTTTCTCATTTCATACATTTTTTCAATGTATATTTTAATATTATTTTCAAAACTCAATTCAGATCTAATCTTCCTAAATTATCAATTTGGTCGAAAAAATGTAATGAAAGCATGAAATTGGTTAACAATTATTGTTAATATTATATACCTACACGAACTTGATTACAAATGATCGTTTAAAAATATAATTTTTACGGAAAACGGGATTCAACCAAGACCGTGAAATGGTGCCAATTTTAAATTTGGGTTTTGTCTAAACAAATTTTTTGACGAACTAACTTACATCGCACGATACGGTCGGATGATGTGGTTTCGGCGCATCATCGTCAACCTCTTGATCGTTCATCGCGGATTGTGTTCAGAACTTGAATAACCGTAGGAATCTCGAAAACATGAATACATCATCAAACTAAATCAAATTTGATAAGTCATATCAATTGAAGACTGAATAGGGATAAAAAAGACTCGCATGAAATCGAATTTTCAAACCTGGAAAATTATCGCCTCTCTCATACTTCAGAATTTTATCTTGGAAACATCAAGAATTTTTTCAAAACTAGACGCAACCACGGTTTGAGGAATGATTCTTCGATCACGTGATTTTCAAAGTGCAGGGAAAAAAATCACGATCCGAGTGAACGTGTTTGATATTTTATTTCTTCACGATGAACTACCTACAAATATATTGTTCATCCAAATTTCTCTAGTCGACAAAATTAATGAAATTATCAATATATATGTTCACTAACGTACTAATGGTATGAAAATGATAATTTTTGGTAGTTTTTTGATAAACTGGCAAACGCAGAACTTCACAGCGGCACTTTTTGCACCACGCAAGACAAATAATGCTCACCAGTTCGATGAGTTTTGGGTTGGTACTGACTGGTTTGGGAGGATACATGTTCAGATTAGAAGAGTCTCATCTGAGGAGAAACTAGTCGTAAATGTTCATCGGAAAGTAATTTAAACTAATATTTTGAACAGGTTTACCGTCTTATGACCTCTTCACTCAGCGAGCCAAATTGGGAAACGTAGGTGCTCATTCATGGTCAGTTTGTTCTCTATGGGGAAGCTGGTTTAAATGAGCATAAGAAAGTGAGTTGAACTACGAGTAATATTTTGGACCAACTTATCGTCTAAGTACAAGGAATTGACAACAAACAAGCTCTAAACAAACTCCAAATCGTAAAATTTTTTTTTCAATATTCTTTATTGCACCAAGTATAATTTATTAACAATAATATTTTGAAAGTATGGGCATATATTCAAAACTAAGATACATCAGAGTTTTGTTGATTATGGTGGATGTTTCACTTCACTGCTTCACAAGTAAGCTAGGTCAAGTGGTTTGGCACGCTTCAATCTTCTGATGATATCACTTGTACCAAGGAGTTGGACAGCTTCCTCGTTGATGTGACATCTTAACCGCTGTAGGTGTCTCACAGCTTGTCGCTTTATAGCATCATTTATTGTTTCGATCCGAAGCTCATGATGGAGACGTTCGTTTCGAAAGTACCATGGTGCATTGACCACCGTTCTTAGCACATTGTTCTGGAATCTTTGGATGATGTCTCGATTTGACTGAGCCGTACAGCCCCAAAGCTGAGCTCCATGTCGCACTGCGAGATCACAAGGGGCGTTTTACAAAAAGCGCCCCTTGTACCTCATTTTTTGAAATTGCACTGTCGGAACCGCAAAACCAAGATCTACACGTTGGTACTGCTGGCTTTTCGATACCTCCATCCGTTACCGAAAGAGAGCACTATAAGCCCTTATGGAATTTAGAGAAACAAAGGGAAAAGTTCATAACCAAGGGGCGCTTGATGAGACCTTCAGTTGGTCGGTAGGAACATGTCATATTCGGGTAGGAGACCAATAGGCGTTTAACAAAAAGCGCCCCTTGTGCCCTAAGTTTCTTGTGAAACGCCTTCTTCTCAATAAAAAATAAACTTTTTTCTCAAAGGGTCTAATGTGAATGGGCTCAACTTGATAAGGCAAGTAAACACAACAGGCGCTTTTACAAATTCCAAAGTTTTTTTTTTGGTGATTTTACTTTTTTCTCCCTATATTAGTGGTTGGATCCGATTCAGTTCTTAGTTGCATCGATAGTGCAATAAATTCTCAACAGAATGCGAAAAAAATTAAAAATCTAGCTAAAATATCAGTGACACAATTGAGTTGGGAAAAAAGTAAAAATGTTCAAGCGTGTTTTATTCGTAATTTTAAAACTTGGTTAACCCCCTTTGTACCCAAAAACGCCCCTTGAGAACTCAGTGCGATATGTACAGACTGGTTGTACAATGTAAGCTTGTTCTGTTGTTCCATTAGCCAATGCATTTTTCTGAATTTTAGAAGGAGTTCTTCCTTCTTTTATTTTGACATGGGCTTTCCATCTAAGTTTGGCGTCTAGTGTCATGCATAGGCATATTTGGATTCATTAGCATTCGGAATAACTTTTCCCATGAAATGTAGCGGAATATACTCGATTATTTCCAAACGTAAAATGTGAGTACAAATTTTGATTATGGTGAACCAATATTTTTTTGACCAGGTGCTCGAGTAAAAGCTTTCCTACCTTTGGTTTTCCCAACGTAGAAACTCTCAGAGTCTTTTATATCCCCCACATCTTCGGATATGTGTACTCCAGAGCAGCTGGAGTTTCATGAAACTGTAGGGATTAACCGGTTCAGCTCCTAGATGGTCTTGTAGCGAATTGTACGGAAGTTAACAAATTTCAGCTTCAAACTTCATGCTTCAAAGGAAAATTGAGAAAACCAATCAAAACTTGAAACTTCAAACTGCAAATTCTAAAGTTCAAAAAATATAAAACTTCAAATTCAGGGAAATGTGAAGGGTGTTCTCTGGACAGTTGTTTACTTGTATTTCATCAGGATATTTCGAAACTATTTGACTAACTTTGATGTAATTCTTCATAGGATTGAACGAGTTATTCTCTTGGAGGTTCTTGGATATGTGTACTGCAGCTCCTAGATGGTCTTGTAGCTAATTGTACAGAAGTTAACAAATTTCAGCTTCAAATTGAGAAAACCAATCAAAACTTAAAACTTCAAACTTCAAATTTTAAAGATCAAAAGTTTTAACTCGGCGCTTTGCGCCTCGGCGGGGGGCTCCGCCCCCCTGCACCCCCCGGTTTATTTCTTTTTCCATACTCTGTATGAAATCATAGGAACACAGAATGTGTTTTTGCGATACTAGTCATCCGTTAAATAAAAAACAACAATAATAAATGTGGAGTTGACATTAACATGACAACCAATAAACATATCACCAGATGTTTTTTCTGTCGCTTTTTCGTGACGATTTTTTTTCGGTAGGTCATCGCAAAAACACATTCTGTGTTAAAAACTTTAAAATTCAAATTCAGGGAAAAATGAAGGGTGACCTCTGGACAATTGTTAATATGTATTTCATCAAGATTTTTCGAAACTATTTGACTAATTTTGATGCAATTCTTCATAGAATTGAACGAGTTATTCTCTTGGAGGTTTTGGTCGTCGAATCGTTACGTTCTTGCTGTGAGGAAGAAGTACTGCCAACATTACTCGGCGCAATTTCAATGAATTTGATTAAATTTGGTATATTTTGGGCTCCATTTGGCGTCTAGTTTGTGCTTCGAAGTTTTTAGTTGCCAGTCACATCAAACAGTTGAAAAATTCAGGTACATTTTCAAAAGACACAAAAAACTTCCGAATGAAGGTATTGGTTTTTAATCAATTTAAAATAGTATTGCAATTTTTGAATCGAATGACACTATTCTGAGCTCTGCAGGGTCAACCACACAAGTGTGAATGTCAGAAACACAGGTGTGAATTGCAAGTTCACTGATTCGAAATTCCAGCAATTAATGCGTTTTTTGACAACTCTTCGAGTAGAGTTCTGTCATTCAGATGTGCTTCTCTAGCAACCTAGAACCACATTTCGTTAAGAAGGTACCTACAACTTACAGAATTCTCCTTTTCTTCGCAATCTAAGTACTAAGAAAAATAATAAACAAAAATGTTATAATTTGCAGCGTATTTTATTTCACATTACTATCGTTGCAAAGCGGAATTGACTTCCGAAACTCTGGATCTTACGGTGTAGTATTTACTGTTGATGTTTATGTTACTCCTTGTACAACCTTATTATGAAACAATGGCCCGGTTTATCGTCATATTGTTGACGTTACGAGGTATTAGTTTTTTCCACCAATGTTCGACACCAATTCGTCATAATTTCCTGTAATTTCTGTTAGAACGTACCACAGCAAAATAAACGTGAACGTTTTTCGTACGGAAGACTTCGGAAGTTTTTTCGTCGGTTTTGGAGTTTCCGGAGTCCCTGAAACGTGTCTGAGAACGAACGTCCGACTGTTTTTGAGGAAGCGCGTGTCCTGTTCATCACAACAAATCAGTCCCCTGCTGGGACGTCCCTTATAAAGTCATCCAACTGAGCTCATGCATCACAAAGTATCTTCTGTGCATCCCAGTCACATCGATATCTCGTCGTTTACCCCAATTTCATCACAAATTTTGAGTTTTTAAATATTTCCACTACTTCATCATGGGTCTTCCTTGTATCATCAGTTTTGCTCTAATCGCAGCTGTCACCTTCACAACCATTATAGAGGTGAGTGTACATTGACCATAATTTGGCAGGTGGTGGATATTTTTAATTAATTTACAAAAATATTTACTTGGCAGCCACAAGCCTGGCCGACCTATATCCAACTGATTCAATTTTCTGACTTTTCTTGAAGACGGTGGTTCTTACTGATCCAAATGTATTTAAATTTATCCATCTTCTTGGATTCTAAATCCCAAAAAACAACAGCAATGGAACTCTAAAGGGACTCTACAGTCCACACGGCACATTTTCTAAAAATTCCATTCCAATTTCCTGAATGGAAATTTTATGTTGGACACAATTTTTTTAACCTGTTTTGCAAATACAATATTCCTTTATATTCGAAAGTGCAAAAGTAAGAGTCTTTCAAGTTAGGTCAGATGGTGATGTTATTCATTTGGGGTCCATCGAGAAGTTAACTAGAGGTCTCAGGGATAACTTGCTAAATCCCCTAAAACTTTGTATCAAAAATACAAAATTTCTTTGAGTTCACTTATCAGAGAAGAAAAGTAAATTGAACGTAATCAAAAAACAGTTTTGGGTAAACTTATGTAGATACTCAACCATTATTGGCCCTCTCGAAGTAATTTGATGACCTTGTGAAATGTGGGAAGTGATGATTTTAAGTCGAATGAACTTTCTTTAATTTTATGTCTTTTGCTGGAGGGCCTACCTACCTAATTGATATGTAACTATGGGTATCTGTGAGTTTCGTCAAGTTTAAAATAAGTGGTTGGTTTTTTGAGAAATAATTTCTCAGCAACAACTATTGTTTAATTGGCTGGAAAAATCTTTATCATATTCATAGGTACCTAAATTCTCATTTTCATGAAGTCAGGACTTGGGTAATCAAATTTCATCAGGAGTGTGCTGTTCTCAGATCTCTCATCCGTAGAATTGTGGTACTCCAAGATCTTCTTTAAAGGTTGTTTTTGTTCGTAGAGCTGTCATGGGCTTGGATACAGCCCTTACTATGGAGGAGGAGGATACTATGGCGGTGGCTATGGGGGTTACGGTACATGTTCATCGTACCCTTCCTACTCCTACTGCAACTCCTACCCGTGCCTCAAGACCAAACTCATCAAGAAGTACCTCGAGCTGAAGAGACCTTGCTACAAAAAACCTTGCCTGCCATGTCTCCACAAGCCCCGTTTGCCTTGCCTGTCTTACTATCAGAAGCCATGTCTACCTTGCTTGGCTTGCCGCAAGCCTTGTCTTCCTTGCCAGAGCCCATCGGCCTGCTTCAACACGGCGACTGTCTTCAAGTATCCAGCTTGCGGACCTTGCCCTTACGCTTCGTTCCAGCCCAAATGTCTCAAGCATAAAGCCACCCTCGCCTTATGCTCCTGATGCCCTAACTTTGGTATGTTTCCAGTAAATGCCAAATCTGTCCAAGTTTCCTTAACCTTAAGAAAAATTTCCTGAAATTGGAGGCTCCACGAAATTCAAACCTAAATTCGTTTGACTAGACTTCTGATGCTTCTTCCTCGACTGTCTGGAACTCATACATTTTATATATGACGGAAGATTTTGAATTTTATTGTGAACATTACCCATGTAAGTTATTATTTTGTAAATATCTGTTAATTTGTAAATACATTTTTTTTAGAATTATAACCTACGTAATCAATTTATCTTACACCTCAGTGCTCGAAACAGTTAAATGGCGAACACAAATCTACGATTTTGAAAGAAGGTACGTTTTTTTTCTGAGGATTGCAATCTTGTGACTTGAAGTCAATTCAATTTTCCCTGGATTTTGCTAACTGGTTTTGATGGAATATTCAGTCCAAATTTTGGATTCTGATTGAAGTACAAAATCAATAAAATAGCTACAAAAAACTTTTCGTTTTATTTGTTGTGAAAAAGTCTGCCAAGTTGGAGGGGGTTTGTAGTTTCCTCACACAGAATAACATGGACGTATAAAATGATTGGCAACACAAATATGAAACATAGTTCTCATGACTTATTCTTATTTTATGAACATGATCGAGAAGTTGTTCTTATTAGGCCATTTAATTGAGCACCACCATACCATACCACCATACCATAATACAAAATTTGTATTATTGTTGTTTGTGCGAGTTTGCCATTTAATTGAGCAAAGATTTCAGATAGATACATACAGACACTGTAGCAAATTTGTTATAAAGTTCTGATACCCAAAATTATAGAGGACATTTTAGTTAATGAAGACTCAAAATTTCATTCGGTAGCTATTGCTAATCTAAACTGAGTTTGCCGGATAATCGACGAGTATCTCACTGAATTATATTTCCTACTATCATTAATATTGTATTCAGACTTGTACTCAAAACTCGGAGTAATCCGTGATGACGCTAGAACTATGAAATGAGGCTCACAATGAACAAAAACTGCAGTCGTTTTAGTGAAGGGGAATCATTCACTTTGGGACTGATCGTGAAAAGTAATTTTTGGTCAGACGTTTTACCAATCTTGAATGATCGAGATGTCGAAATTTTGATCCTTCAGCAGCCGCTCTCAATCTAAGCAGTTTCTGAAAAGGAAAAATAAAAATTTAATCTACTGATTAACCGAAATGATTAATTAATGTAAAAAAAAAACTTGTGGATAAGAAATGAAGCTGAGGTACCCACGTCCTTTCAGATGGGCGTTCAAAGGAGTGCCACAGAAGAAGGAAAAATAAGAAAAAATCATGTTTTGTAATTTGGACTTTAGAGTCACAATAGCTTGATGGAAGTGATATCCTTTCAGCAGACAAGAAATATTGAATCTACAGTCGTTGAAAGGATTTGAGTAGGTACTTAAATGAAATGAACTTGAAATCTGATGTAATTATGTATACTTTTTTATGTATGAAAGGATTTTCTTATTTTCTCTTTACTGTTCAGAATCCTATGTTATAATTTAAAGATTTTGGACTAGTGCAGAAAGTCCAAAGAAAAGACCTCAGGGAATCGTACATGTAACAAATTTGTTCAGGTAAAAACACAACATTTCCAGTAACATGATTTTTGCTTGAGAATACTTCTGTAGAGCGCTGGATGTAACGTTGAAGGTACCAACCAGATTGCCTTCTAAAGTCTTGACCACGAGGTCGAATTTTGGGTCGTAATGGTTTTCATCGGTTTTCCAGAACTCGTTGAATAGTTCGACTTTGCACTTTGTTGAATCTTCGTCGCTTTGCACCCAGAAAAAACGTCCTGAGTGATATAGAACGATACAAGTTCCATAAAGTCGTTCTGCAACAAGGACAGCCGGTTCTCGATTTTATCACAAATTTGATTCGAGATCAAATAGTGGAACTATTTGTCGACAAGATACTCCTGGACAAAGGCTCACCCACGATGAAGCAACAAAACAAAAAACATAGAGATAAAGACTTTGAAAAGTGTTTTACAATTGCAATAGACATTATTGTTGAAGGGTGTTGAGTCGGATGATATCGATACCCTAAAGCACAAAGGCGCTATGTCCAAATACGGAGTTTTCAGAAAAACGCAAAAGAAGTTCTCACCAGTGCACAATTCCTTTAATAATGGCTTACTACACTAAACTCTTTAACTCTTCAACACATTTTCAAGCTATAATCGTCAAGAAGGTCAATAATAGTTTTCTTGAATTTGAGTTTTTCTGAAATTTAAAAAATTGAAGAATTTGGAAGATGGATGGACATAGCGCTTTTGTGCTTTAAGGTATCGATATAGTCTTGTTGGTGGTCGAAACGACTCTGGGTCCTCTTTGTGAATAAAAAGGAAAACGTTGATTTTTGTTGTTTAATTCTCTTTCTAGCTGCAGTTTCGCTGGGGCAACTTGCCAGCATCTTCAGGCTAAAACTGAGAACAGCAGATCTCTTAATGGGGTTCTCTGCTGTTCTCAATGTTTTGAGATCTCTTAATGGGGTGTGCGCCTTGATTTTTTTTAGATTTTTAATCGAAAGTAGACTACATCCTGAGAATTTTGGCACCAACCGCGACCTTCTAGCGTGAGTAGATCTGTTTCTATGAACTTTTAAAGTTTCGACCGTTTATGACGTCACGCGCCCCTCTCGCCTGGGCGGGACCCCCTAGCCCACTGTGACGTCATAAACGGTCGAAACTTTTAAAATTCATGGGAAAAGATTTACATACGCTAGAAGGTCGCGGTTGGTACCAAAATTCTCAAAATGAGGTCTAGTTTAGATTAAAAATAATAATAAGCAGTTTTTCCTACCCAGGCGCACACCCTATTATTCATCTATTACTATGGTCACTTTACACTAGACATATACATTATATTTCCCTGTACTTGTTACTGATGTACAATAGACGTGCATTTTACCTTATCAGTCTTATGTAGAATATACTTCAAGTCCTTTATTCATTCCAACGTTTCTTTCTTTCTTTCTTAGTTCTTTCAACTTCTACAGATTTTATAGATCCTGATTTATCACTGTTATGAGTATGTACTTGCAGTCCTTTACCCCTTCCAATCTTTCTTAGATCTTTCGAAAACAACTGATATAATAGTTCCAAACTGGAAAAACAAACATACTAAATGGTACAATAGTGCACCAATCATTTATGGTGACTCCAAACATAGGACTTGAAGTATATTCTACATAAGACTGATAAGGTAAAATGCACGTCTATTGTACATCAGTAACAAGTACAGGGAAATATAATGTATATGTCTAGTGTAAAGTGACCATAGTATTAGATGAATAATCTAATAATGAGATCTGCTGTTCTCAAATATGTTTTAGCCTGAAGATGCTGGCAAGTTACCCCAGCGAAACTGTAGCTAGAAAGAGAATTAAACAACAAAAATCAACGTTTTCCTTTTTATTCACAAAGAGGACCCAGAGTCGTTCCGACCACCAACAAGAATAGACATTATTATTACGATAGTTTACAGACATTGAAATCGCTCTCTTTTTATTCAGGTTCGACAACATCGTCTACAGAAATTCATAATGTATCTGGTTGGTACCTTCTACGTTACCTCTAGCGCTTCTACTGGAGTATTATGTTGTTATGGCTTATGACAACAAGGGCTCGTTAATAACACAATTGGAACTTCCCACTACTGTACAAATTTGTGCTACAACAGTTGTCATCTTACATGCTAGGTCTACGTCCCGGCATCTGGTATCGAGCCGGTGTCTTCACCTATAGTTCTTGGACCTCTGGTGCTCGTTTGGAGCAGGTTCTGCTGCGTATGGACGGCTGATTTCTGACGCAACCAATAACCTCGTTCTCTTTCTGTGCACATTTTTTTCCGATTTTACTCACACCCATATTGATATCTGATTCCTTCATTATAAATGAAGGAAGTACTACCTTTCCGACTTCACAAACCCTGCTCCAGCATGGAACTTGCATCATAGTGTATAAAATAAATAAGGAACTTCTTAACAATGTATTCTACGAGAAGCACTTACGCTAGCATGGTTTCCAGCTCTGCGATCCTCGACTCCTGCATCGTCCTGCGCATACCGCAGTGGGCGTGGACCTCCTGGAGACTCCGAATCTGAGACTCCATCCTAAGAAGAGTGTGCCGCTTCACTTCCAGCATCGAGTACAGCTCTGTGAAGTCTGGGTGGTCTTTCGTACCGCCATCCTGAAGAGAGAAAATCGTTCTTGTACTTATCTGGGGGGTCATTTCCGGGTTTCTTTCTTTTCTAATGTCTGAAATCTTGACAGACACGGAACCAAAATAGTTCAGTTAGCTCTAAAACGCAAAATACGAGTGAACATTTTGATTTTGGAGGACTCTAATTTTTCTGATCTGCCACACAGATTCAAAGCTTCACTTTGATAGTGAGGAAGCAAAACTGAAAACTCGAACAAATAACCAATTCATCCAGTTCGAAACTTTGAATTTTACCTCATTTGTGTAGTTCAGGCCGGATTTTTCCACATTTTTCTCTTCTTCCTTGTTATCCACTGCACGAGGTGATGAACTCTACCGAATAATGTAGTCTATTAGTAAACAAATTCCCAGAGAGTTCTACATCAATATTAATACCTAAAATAAATATGACTAAAAATCCCTAGTAAAATACTTGGTAGTATAAAAGTTATTCTTATCTATCTACCATGTAACTACTAACCTATATGATTGATGGTTTTTGTTTTGAAGTGCTCTTTTTTAAAGTTTAGGTAGTTTTAACATTAGATTTTTCTTGATCTCAATTAGTACCAAGTTTCACTTATTGATTGATTTACTATTGATATAAACGTCACTGAATGAAAAATTCATGAACAGAGCCTCACTCTTCTGCAAATCGAAGCGTTCTTTTCATCGACGAATTCGTACAGTTGCTCAATAAGCGTCTGCTTTTCTTGGTGGAGGCTCTGCAGGTCTGCATTTTGCTGTTTCTGCTTCTCGATTTCCGCATCTTTATTCCTCAACACTTTGTCGAAATCACTGTAAATCTGTTGAAATACGTGATATTCAAGATATAAAGTAAAAAAATGTACCAAGTAGGCAGTGAGGCGTCTTCTAGAATGTTGTTGGAGAATTCTTTTCAACTTTCATAAGTTTTCAAGAAAATTTTGAATTTTCCTGCTGTTTCGGATTCTATGAAATTCATCAACTATTCTGCTACCAACTTCCAATATCAGGCTCTTGTATAGACCGTATTTTTGTGCTCCTGCTGATCCAAATGCAAAGAAAATCTCGGTGTTTGAACCAAAAAGCCATATGAATTTGGCTATTACTTGAGTATTGAGAAAATTGTTGTTCAGAGGATCACGTTTCTCTTCCAAGTTCCATCAAAGTCGTATTTCAGACCTTTAATAATAATTACAAACGCCACATTTCTAGTGTGACCTGCTGCACGAATACAAACCTTCCTAAATACATACAATGTAACCTGGAATACAAAGTAACCACTGTACTTGGCGTTACACCAGTTGTTTTCCACAAAAGACCTTTAATAACTTTGCAAGAAAATCTACCAACCATTGGACCAAAGCTACCAAAGTACGTTCGAATCAAGGCAGAAAGCTTACTTTCAGGACTAGCTGTGTGCTTTCACAGTTTTCTTTGTCGGATGCAGTCGCAAGCTCTTGACAGTCAACTTCGAATCCCATCAATGAGCTCAAATTACTGATAATTTTGTAACTGCAAAGACATTAATAAAGCATTTCTATAGGGGTATATTTTATCCCTATCCAACCATTTACGGGCATATTCCTTCTTTATACCTACTTTCCTGCGCCCAATATACTTATGAAGCCAGAACAAGAAAAGGATAAAGTAGAAGCTGTTTGTGAAATCAGTAGGAAATGAACAAAAATCAAGATGCTTAACTGTTATAACAAACTTGATTTCAACCATTGAGCTATCATTAGGTACCTACCAAAAGTTAGTTAGGTACTATACAAAATTATTCCCCACTATGAACTTGGACGCACCGAAATAGGAAGGTAAGGTAAACGTACTAGTAGTCGACACTATATATATATATAGGGCACTATTTGCAGTTCCAGGGGATGGTTTTGATTCTATAATGTCTTTTGAAAGTTCGTGGGGAGTTTGCCATGGAAACGCGCAGGAAAAGAACAAAAAGTTGAAAGTTACAGTTTTTCTGTGGTCAGTTCGTCTGAGTTTGTGTTGATTCTTCCCTGGAAGGGTAAGTAACAAGTTGCTCCTAGAGTATGACAGCTGTCGACTACTGATACAAATCCTATGTGGACTACTATCACAAATCGTTTTTCCCCCTGTCGACTACTAGTGCAAAATTAGACTTTTGAAAACCCCTTTTTTTACCCTATTAAACTCAAATTTCAACAAAATTACCAGTTGTATTGCATGCGGGAGGGTTTTTTGTCTACTTTAAGCCGGTAATAACTTGGAAAAACTTAATTTTGTAGGGGGAGCGAAGAATAACTGTCGAAATTTCCTTAATGTGTCGACTACTAGTGCGTTTACCTTAGTTACACATAAAATAAATAATAGGAGCATCTAGGATGTGAGGGTGATAAAACGGCATCTAGGATGTGAGGGTTATCCGCGAATCCTATTAAGCACTACGGAACCCGGCTTTAGGAACACGGCACACGATACCTACTTCACAAATCACATCGGCCGATTGATAAGTGTGATAACGTAGGTTTTGAGTTCCGGAAGGTTTATCTAATCGTCGCCAGGCAGCGCTGATGCCGTTTTATCACCCTCATATCCTAGATGCTCCTTAAATAATTATAGAAGCTTTTCAGACGGTTGCATCTCAACTAACAGCTGATATAGTGGATATCTTTCACAGTATACCTACGTTACTTTGCCAACATTTAACATCAATTCAAAATCCAAAATCAACAGTTATAGTCGAATGAAAAGATGGCCAATCAAAAGGCTCCATTTCCTAGCCAGCCCTGACATATATGACACCGCTTATTTTTTTTGAAAATCCTCAAATAATGAATTTTTAAACATTTTAGTATTTTGTTCCTGGGTCTACCATGGTGCAGAACCATTGTTTTCACTTCTAGAGGAAAAAAAGTCCTCCAAAATCAAAATTTTCGTTCGCGTTTTGCTTTAGAACGGACAAAACTATAAGAATTTTCAGGGATTGTGCGAGGTGAGATAGTTTCCTATGAACCCGTCACGATCAGTTCACAGACATTACGCATGGGAAACGTGAAATCATTGTAACTATCATAACTTCAATAATTTCCATCAGAATCGCCTGGACTTTTTTAATTTCTCGCGATCGTATCATTAGTAGCCACTGCCCAAGAGCCAACATGAAATACTTAATAAGCATAACTTCTACAGTTTCCATTTGATTTTGATGAGATTATCAGGGGTTTAGATTGATCGTTTTATGGACGTGGAAGCTATGTGCCACAACCACTTGGCCTACTTTTATAAAAGTTTGAGACTTGTTACTTATTTGGTTGATCTTTTCAGTCAAACAGAAAGACTTTCTTGTTTTGGGTTGTTCTAATTAGTCCAAAACTAGCTGTGCACTATTGTACCTGGATATTTTGTACTCACAATATTTAAAAAATATAATAAAAAATTTGAAAACAGAATTTGATTGCCTAAGAACTAGTTACTATGTGGGTGAGCACAAATTATCGAGCAATTTCAGGAATTGAACGTACAGATTGATCTGTTTTTTCACTTGCCAGAATTAGGCCTTTTAGGAATTATGAAACCCCAAGAATGATGATTTTTCGTTCTTCCTTCGATTTTACTTTGATCTCACCTTTCTCTCTCCAACTGCTTTTCACACCCACTCTTCATCGGCTGTCATTTTGAGTTTTTTCTTACTGCACTTGAGGCTATCGAGCTTCCTCATCCGCCTCTTCTCTCGTCTATAATCCTCATCCGCTCCCGAACTAAAATACGAATTAGCAGGTCAAAACCACAATTTCCAATCAAGAAAAGAAACAAGTAGTTTTCCATGTCACCCTAAGAGGCCCCACATTGTTGAATTTTTCGTATTTGGTACTTTTGCTATTTGGATATCGCGGAAGTATGCTGTGAAAGATATTTTTGGTGCCACAATTCGAAAGCATTCGAAAGTTAAAGTAGAATTTCCATAAATTTTATTACTTCATATAAATATTTCTTCCTACATGGAAATAAGATTCCTTCTCGACTTATGAAAGAACGTCCCCTGAATCGTGTGATCTTAGATCGACCATGGGTGCAATAATCTATCGTGCAATAAATAATTACCTTAATTAATTACTTAAAAAATTAATACCTACGGCTCAGTCGATGTTCACTAAATTTTTCACTTTTATTTTTTAATTTTATTCATGGTTTATTTTGTAGTTGGGTCGTTCTATTTAGAGTAGTATCGAGCACGATGCAGAAATTCAACATTGGTATAGTTTATTTCATCTCTAGGTAGGTACTTACAGATCCAATCTTCTATTCTTTTCTAAGCGCAGCTTCTCTTGAAGCTCAGAAATTTCCGACATCCTGACGAGAAGTTCATCCGACACACCAATGAGTTTATAGGTTGTTTCCTCCTCAGTTTTTTCCTAAGAATAAATAGCAGTCATTCTTTCAGTTGAGAAATGATTTTTTACAGTTATTAACCAATTTTCCTTATACGAGTACGAGTACGTTCACTTCTACACCTGAGTTTTCCTAAAATTGCTGTTTTCAGGTTCATAGTAAGCTTGAACCGCTTAATAGTAACAGAAAATGATTGCAATATTGACCTTCCTGTGTAAGTAAATTTTGTACAGAGAGAGTAAATTCAAGTTCCGAGCCAAATCAAAGTAAATTCAAAATTTAGGGAAAATGAATTAAAGTTTAGTTCAATTCAAAGAATTCATAACAAATATAATTAAAATCCAATTTTTGTTAGATGAAGTGAATAATATAATTTATCATCTTTCAAAGTCTGTACTTTGATTATTGAACTTGAAATTCAAAATAATATAAATATAACCTCACTTACAGCTTTCTCTGCTCTAGCTTCTAGGGCCTCGGAGTACGTTTTCAAAGCCGCTGTCTCCTCTTCTATTTGAGTAACTTTGTTTTTGAGGATCACGCATTCTTCCTGAGCTTTTCTCGATTTATCGATTTCTGAAAGTAAATAGGAATTCAAATAATCAGTGTTCCAGAATTTCTCGTGTTCCAGAAAACTTATTTGCAAGTTTAGAACTCTGTCCACATAGTACTCTATTAGATTGGGACATCGCATGAGTAGGAATTGTGTACCAAATAGTGTATCAAAATCTTGTTCAGTGTCCTTACAAACCGAACGTCGCCACCACGTAGCGCTTCAAAATGATAGACAATTTTTTTAAGTGAGAAAAAACACTATATTGAGCATTGTAGAAGGAAAAAAGGTGGACCAGGACTCCAGTAGTTGTCGAAAGTTTCGACTCGAAACGTAATGGATTTGCCGACAGTTCAAATTAATATGCCAAAAGTTCACATTGTTATACCAAAAGTTTGCCAAAAATTCAATTGAATTATGTAAATTCAAATTGTTAGACAATTAATTTCCCTTTTTCCCCGATACGGTTCGACGGATTTTCATCCGGTGAGTTTGTGCATTCGATTTCAAATGTTTGAAATTTTTCTTCCAAGGTGTGCAAAATTTGTAGGCACAAATTTCATATTTTTTCAAAATATTGGGTAGGTAGTACTTACCTATCCTACTTGTGGAGCTATTAGAATCCAAATCAATTTTCCGATTAAAAGTTGGTTCATACGTTCGATATGGCCTGTTTGAGACTACAAATTACTATGAATATAATTGATGACAATGTTATGTACCAACTCAAGTTTGAAACACACAAAAAGCCCCCCTAAACCCTCATTAAACCCCCCCCCCCCCCCTCCTCCCACAAAAGTGGAGCCATCTAACGAAAACAAATCTCACTTGAATCCGAGACATTGAGCCTTATAAGAAAATCCGTTAGAGCTCGCGACGTTATATTTGAGTTCTCAAGACAATGAGAGCCCCGTTTTCAGCAAATTTCAGTGATCGAAAACCACTCATGTTGTTTCAAGTTTCAAACAGCATTTTGATTTCTATCTGCCAAACATTAATGTCTCAAAAAGGGCTATGAAACGGCACATTCCTTGTTGTTTATACGTGTTTTATAGCAGGCTTGTTTGGATATGACACAGCTGACACGGACGAGATGTGTCCGCTGTTACTCATAATATGTCACGCTCATCCTTCGTGGGTTTGAGTTTGCTTTACTTCCACATTGACAAGATCTATTGTAAGCACCACCTACCTATTACAAATATATTTTTTTGAATATCTTCTACCTTGTTTCTGATCGCGTAGTTGTTGTTGTTGATCGACGATGGTGGTTTGTAGGTTTCTAATTTGACTTTCCAAATTTTCTTTTTCCTCGCTGAGATGGGTCAGCGATCGTTGACTATTTTCTCTGAAACAATCATTATTGGTTTAGCAGCTCGCATAAATGAGAACGACATTCAACCAGTGGCGTCTCCTCCAGGCAAACATAGCAAACACTGTTTGCCTTACTACAAATATGCAAAATAAATAAATAAATTTTTGTTGAGATTCTCCTATATTTCCATTTTTTGTAAGTAATATTTAGCTGATTTTGGAAAACTTTTATAATATTTAGGGACTATTTCATTATTATCAAGGAATTTAGATTAAATAAGAGAATGGAATAAGAAAGTACGTATTTTGCCTTGGATACTAGCCCGCAACACACCAGAGGCTTGGAGAGGTCGGTAATGTAGATGATTGCGGATGATAAGCGAACTAGCGCGGGGGCTGGTCCTCCTTGCATCGCTGGATGCAAGGCAAGCAGTTCAAAAAAATGAATTTTTCGGGACTGTTTAGAGTGAGAGGCGATGATCGGCGGGGCGGCGGGGGGTCAGCGCGGGGTCCAGTATTGCCATACCCCCACTACCTCACTCTCAGCTGTTGCAAACAGTAGGGAAACTGTTTCGTGACCTTGAATACTTGGAAGATGAGACATGGATACTAATTAGCTCACGCATGAAGACATAACATATCCATCCACCCACATTATCTCAAAGAAGGAAAGCAGTTCGTTTTTTCGCCGCCGCAAATATCAGCTGTATGACGTTGACTGGTGTCCCGTTCCCGATTTTACTGTATTTCACTGTACCTAATCGTTTATCTTTTTGATAGACACTAGGAAATAATTGCAAAACATTGTAGAGTGAAGGTTTCACATCTTATTGGGTCTAAATTCAGAGTCTCCCTTTTTGGTTAATTATTTTCAAGAAAAAAGTTTGACCACCCTCAATTTGAGGGCCTCAAATTTGACGGTTTACGTTTGTGGTAGGTAAGTACGTGTAGATTTTGAAAATCGAATATAAAAAAAAAATCCGTCCGTCCGCGGATCTTTCCTTAATTATCATGGACCGATTATGATGAAATTTGGTATGTGGGCTCCATTTGGGGTCTAGTTGTGCCGCAAAGCTTTTGGTTGATGTAAGTCATTTCTAAGCGGTGAAACGGAAGGGCTGAAACTTCCAAAGGCACCCTCTCTCGAAAACTCTCGATATAAAGGTATTGTTTTATCAGAAATTTAAGATTGTACCATTGAATTTTCGGAATCGAATGAGACTACCCATAGCTTTGTAGGACAAACTGTTCGCTCCCTACGAGAAGTTAGAAAAACGAGTATGAATCGCAAAAGAGGCGTGATCGCCCTTCAAATTTTAGTTAACCAAAATGCTTTCGCCGAACATTTCTTTGAGATGTACTCGGTTTTGCTTCCTTAGCAACCAGTGATCAAATTTCTAAACGAAAGGAATTCTTTATTTCTTCCAATGGAGTGTGGAGCGTTTAATTCTTCCAAATAAACTTGATTGTGAAGGTAAAACATGGTTGGTAGGTGGTGACAATGACAAAGCTGAGTTCTTTGCTGACACGTGATCAATACAGAAAAAATGAACCTTTGTGTAATAATTTGCAGCCTAGCTGTTTGCCTGACGAATATTATCACGCGACGCCCCTGCATTCAACGAGCTCAAACGAAAGAGGAGTTTGTACAGGGGAGACAATCTAGCTTGTTGGTAGAATGGTATAGTGAACACGAAATTACCGTTTCGAGATTTCGAGCTGCAGCTTATTCTTCAACGAGTTCACTTCAGCAGAAAGCTGTTTTTCGTATTCTACCCTTCTGGATTTCTCTTCCTCATTCTTCACCTTTAGTTCGTTAGCGCTATTCAAACAAACATGGAAAAATAAACCGTTGGTATGCTTCTCTTTCAATTCTTCAGAATCTTCTACTCAACGTTGTTTAAAACTGGTAAAATGTTGTGTTTTTGGTAGTTGAAACGATATTGTGCAGTCTAGACCGGATTTGTATGCATAACTATCTTGCTTCATTTGTATTGCCTTCAATTAAATTGTATACCGGTTTTTAATTAAATTTAAAATTTTATTGGAATATCAAGTTTTTTATTAAATTTTATGCGGGTTTAATAGGGATAGTTTTCAAGTTTTTTTCTACGATATCTAACAGTTTTGGTTTATTCTAAAACTTCTTTGTTTCTTGCGATTTCTTTAGATCTAAAGAATCGATTTCTCTATCATTATTATCAAATTTTTCACATTAACTGTTTGTAATCCCACTTCAAAGGTCATTTCCATCCGCCCTCATGGGACACAGTCAGTTGTTCCGAGCAGTGGTGTGACTGGGGATATAGGCAAACAGGGTGAATAGCGTCTATTTATAAACAGTGGAAAAAATGTCCTTTACTTTGTGTTTTTCTAAAAAGTTAAACACCAACCTGTGGGAAACGGCGAGGAAAAACTCGAGTAATACAGATGAAATAAAATATTTCTTCCCAATGAATATCGGACTTTTAACGCATATTGTAGGTACCTCTTTTGGAATTCTTCGAGTTTCCGCCGGCAAGTGTCGGCTACTCTCTTGGCTTTCTGGGTTTCCATCTTGGCGTTTTCAGTGTTAAGTATTCGCTCATCATGAGCTTTTGTCAATTCGGCCAAGTTCTTTTTGGTCGTAGACTGCGAACAGTAAGGTTATTCCTTGTCACCAGTAGTAAAATATCACTGTACCAGCCAACTATGTTAAAACGTGGAAATTAAAAGGTGATTCTAAGAGAAAGAATCACCCATGTCCCGTTAAGAAATAATTTTTGGTCCAATAATCATAAGTCAATTTTGTTTTCCCCTATCCGAGGGAGCTTGTTCTCTTCTTTTAATTTTGCTTTTTTGTTTCCCCACTCGAGAAGCTTTGTATTCGTACTGTATTTATAGTTTTAAACCAACAGATTTTATTCATGTTATACCATGAGGAATACTATACTGCCAAGCTAACTTGGATCACCAAGTCTCCAATAACTTACTAGATGTTCCTTGACTGAAGCCATTTCTTCTTTTAGCAGCCGATTCTCTCTACAGACGACGTTCATGTTTGAATGTAGCCTCCCGATTTCTGACTTCAAGTTGTCGTTTTCCGTTGTCATTTCCTCGATTTGAGAGTTCACCAAACTCGGTTCTTCTTTAACCTCACTCGTCACTGCTGCAGCCATGACTATCGGTGAGAATAAAGATGTATAGAATTTAACTTGATGTTTTTCTGTCTTTTATAATGAAATTATTAAATGTGGGGCTTCTCGGAGTAAACAGAGCGGCTCTACACTTTTGAAACAATGGGGAATTTGCCTCAATTTTAGATTCTGGAATTTCAAGTCAAATCCTATAATAGGGCCCTAGAATAACGTTTAACACTAGGAATAACCAAGGGGAAAAAATTACCGTAGGGGAAAATGCCTAAACAAGTGAAGCCTCTGTTACAAAACACCGCTAAAATCGAGGAATATTGTTGACGTCATATGAAAAAAAAAAAACGACGCGAAAACAACTCCGACAACAGACAGAGTTCTAGCACCGCCACACAAAACGATCCAGTGAAATGGCTATTCGAATAATGTGATTCAAATCTTGAAACTAAATAAGAGAAGATGAAGACTAATAATGCTTGATAAACTAGTAGGTAGAATCGTATTGTAAAAAAGTGAGTAATATTGTTTCTTTTGGTCACTTTTGTGTCTTGAGTTCTTCCTGCCAGTTCGCGTCGCACTCTTGTGCGCACTAGTTGTAAGCTAAAAGTTCGTGTATGTTCCGCTTCTGTGGTAAGCGCCACAGAACCTCCTCTGAAGTCAGATTGGTATAATATCCGTTACGTTTCAAACATGGCTGCCTCTTACTCATTGCCACCACATTTAAAATTTCCATCTTCCTTAAATTCTCTAAATTTTTTGGATGCGTTTTCGAGCAGCTCACTATGGTTTTATTCCATAAAAATAAACCCTCATTCGAAAAAAAAAATGTGAGGCAAATTCCCCATTTATGGCAAAAGAAGCCATAGGAAAGACCAAAAATTTAAATGTTTTTAAATTTACTAATAATGGAAGTGACTTATTATTTCACTTGCTGAACTCCAAGTGAAATATTAGTTGCGAAATCTTGGTCATGACATTGCGACTATGAAAGTAAATTCAAGGAACAAAAACAAGTTTGTTCCACCCTGGCCTGTCGACTTTAGGGTAACTACTACATTTCACCTACCGAATCCAAGGCAGGTTCAACACTCACCCTACAGTGGTGCTAAACGTCACTTAAAACAAACTATTTCCAAACCAGCCTTATTATTTTTGAAATTATATACTTTCTTAGCACAATTTTGGATTTGGAATTTGTCAATTGAGCAGTATTGTAGCTTGGTGCAATATCGTACCGTTTGGTGAACCATTTCGATTGATAGTTTAAATTAAAATTACGATTTTCATCAAGTGACCAAATATTTGGGTTACTTTGTTGTTTTCACACGATCGGTTCGTTATGAAATTCATAATTAAGACGTCGTCTTGGAGGCATCCCTTAACTTCCCTCCGCCTTTTGAAAAAATATGCGTAATAGAAGATGATTTTCATTCTCCATGTCAAGAAAACCCATTATCACTTCAGCATTCATGAAATACTAATACGATCGGTACTTGTGTAAAATTTTATGTATGCATTTTATAAGAATGAACGAATTAAAATGATGATAATTGTATTCAATAAAACGTGATACTTATGAATTGATTTGTTCATCTGACTACACATTTCTCCAAGTCAATCTTATGTTGCAACAACTCGGTTCTTATTTCTCCTACCTATGCTGATTATGGTGCAAACAAAAATAAATTCGTAGGTGAATAATAAGAAAAGAATTTTCAGCATAATTATTTGAGATAATGCGTAATCAAATAATAATAATAATGATTCAATCAAACAAAAATAAAAGAATATAAACGACTTAGGTAAGCAATCTTTAGTAAACACCTAAAGAGAAATATGAAGCGGGGAACTTGTGAAAAAAATATGTATTCACCAGAAATGATACCAAGGTATTTAACAATTTTATTTTCATAATGATTAACATCAGCAAAACCAACTACTCACAATAGGTACGTAAAATGCTCACAGAAACTGGGAAACGGAAATATCTGAGATGGTAACGAAACTTGTAGGCTGAAATAGCGACGTTCTGCGATGGATTTGTTTGGGACCACGAATAATGAAATGGTTCACAATTTCGTTATCCTTTCTCACTCCCGTATGATACCTACGAGAAGGTGCGCACCAATGCTCGTGACATGATAAAAACTCCAGCAAAACACGGACGAAAAAATTACAGCTCGACGGAATAGGAAAAATAACAATGGCGTCCACGTCCATCGCTTTAAACGAAGATCAAACCGATTAACCAGCCAAAATTGAGCGATCAGCGCCAAACGCCGGATGAACCGAGGAAGGCGTTGATCGCCTCTGGTGAAATCCATTTTCTCGGTTCAGTACCTGTAGTAGTACCGGTAGTTGAATCGGCCCTCGATCTGCGATCAAAATGTTGGTGAAAACGGCCCTAAGAGTGAGCATTTCCATGTTGTGTCCATATTTTGCTAAAAATAAATCGATACCTTTGTTGATCAACGCCGATGTAAAAAATAATGATTGAATAATTATTAGCAGTTAGTTTATTATTGAGAATATTATTGATACTTACCTATAGGTGCTGGTACGTCAATTAAGGACTGCGGCATTCCACCAGCCAAGGTGATGATTTGAGTTTTCAGTTGCGTCAGAGACTCGTGAAGTGCTCCCGATTTGTTCTGTAAAACCATAAAATGTCTTTGAATGCTTTCGAGAATGGCATCCGGTTCTTCAACACCTTTCCAATTTCTATAAATACTCTTCGAATGGTAATTTTTAGCGGATTGTTAGTGAATACACCACCACAGACTCCGCACTGATGAGAAATAAAATTCTTCCTGCCGGATTTTCGTTGTTTTATTACTTTTCATTGAACATTTTTGATCTTCTTTCCAAATATATAAATGTTAAGATTATTTCAAGTCGAAAAAGAAGTAAAAAACGTTATGTAAGTAATCATGCACACCCGTTATCAATAATTTTTTAACACATTTTCTATGGCCGTTGAGACTTTAATTTCTCGTGGAATTGTGATAACTATTTCTGTTTCACTTCTGGCGGATTAAGTTCTCCTGTAAATCGAATCATCTGGTAAGATATTCATACTGTTCAGAAAGGAAATGAGATGAAATAGAATTTGGTGCCTAACTTACTTTTAACCTTACTTACCTAGCGAAAAACATATTGATACCTTTAAGCGAAAAGGCACTATGTCCGTTTATGTTCCACATTTTTAATTTTTTTTAATTTCAGAAAAACTCAAATTCAACAAAACTATTATTGACCTTCTTGATGATTATAGCTATTATTTTAGGAATTGTATAGCTATTATTTTAGGAATTGTATAGCTATTATTTTAGGAATTGTATAGCTATTATTTTAGGAATTTTGGGACATAGCGCTTTTGTACTTTAGTATCGATATACGGTGTCAACAACCACTGCTTGTGTGTGTCTAAATTCAAAATGTGTTTTTTTGGATTTTAAATGTTCTTTACATGGCTACATATCCCATTTTTGAAAACTATGGAATTTCGTGATCCATGGCGAACCTCCTAAGTTGAACTTTAAAAAAATGGAGTCAACGACCGCATCATTTATCTATGTGTCACGGTCATTCACAATAATTTCCCTTATCACGCGGTAATACATAATTATAATTTTGTTCAACTGTGTTTCCAATAGATTACGTTGGTTTGAATGGCTGTCACACTTTTTATGATAACTCGTTGACGGTTAATGGGGCCTCGACACCCCAGAGATTCCCCAAAAATCCTTATTAAAATTTAAAGTTAATTGAAGGGTACTCATAATCTTGGTTTTTGGTTCGACTATGGTGATTTGATAGCTACTTTGCAAATATTAATATGGAAATCATCAACTACCTTAAGTACTACTAGTTAGATGGTTTCTACAAACCACTTCAATTCTTTCGTTCAATGGGGGCCTTGATTTTTTTTTCAGATTTTTAATCGAAAGTAGACTACATTCTGAGAATTTTGGCACCAACCGCGACCTTCTAGCGTGAGTAGATCTGTTTCTATGATTTTTCAAAGTTTCGACCGTTTATGACGTCACGCGCCCCTCTCGCCTGGGCGGGACCCCCCAGCCAATTGTGACGTCATAAACGGTCGAAACTTTGAAAATTCGTAGGAAAATATTTACACACGCTAGAAGGTCGCGATTGGTACCAAAATTCTCAGAATGAGGTCTATCTTAGATTAAAAATAACAATAAACAGTTTTTTCTACCCAGGCGCACACCCTATTGAGCAAATAGGTTGTAAAAAACGTTACTTACACTATTTTTGAGATATTCCATTCATATGAAATCAAGAATTCATAATCTTGTTTTTTAATACTGAGAGTAAAAGTTGCAAAACAAATAAATCTATATGCGAGGTATTTCGTTGATCCATGAACCAAAAGTCCAACAATTTGAAATTTCAAATATTGGCCCCTTTTTTCTTTGGTTATGCAAGAAGGAGAGGGATTTTGAGTGGTAAAGCTGGCCGTCCACTAGGTCGACAGCGCGGCGCGGCGCGGCGCGACGCGGCGCGACGCGAAATTCCTAGGCTCCGTCCACTGGAGCGGATAAAATTTTTCGACCCGCCGTTTCGCCAGCCTGAGAAGGTGCCTTCTCAGGAAAATGTGGGGCATAGATATTATGTCTTCATCGGACGACGAAGAAGAAATGTTCATTTTAGTTGCAGCTTTGGAAGCAGAAGAAGAGGACCAAATCGGTGGGAAAAGGAGAAGAGTTTAGGTCCATCCAATAAAGAGGATGGACCTGGGGGAGCACAATCACCTGTTCCAAGATTTGCTAAGAGACGAGCAAAAGTTTATAAATTATTTTAGAATGTCGAGGGGGAAGTTTTTCGAGCTTCACACATGATTAAGCCTCGTATACGAAAGCCGAACACTGACGAAAATGACCGAGGTCGACAATTTTTCGCTTCGCCCTCCGTCCACTAGGTCGACAGCGCGGCGCGGCGCGGCGCGACGCGGCGCGACGCCGCGCTCCAGAAGTCTGGAGAGCGACAGATTGCGAAAAAGTTTCGACCCGCGCCGCGCCGCGCCGCGCTGTCGACCTAGTGGACGGGCTGCCATTCATTTCCCATTAAATTTCTAGAAATTTTTTTTCGCGTCGCGCCGCGTCGCGCCGCGCCGCGCCGCGCTGTCGACCTAGTGGACGGGCACCTTAACTCAACAACATAAATTCTGTACGAAGGACTGCTTAACCTGCAATTCGGTTAAATCGGCGATTTGACTCTTGTATTTTCGCATTTGGACTCTGTATCTGGATGTCAGAGAATTGAGCTTTGTATGGCTGGAGGGCGTCAAAAGTATCGTCGTACCCGACGTAGCGTCTTTGGAACAATGCTGGAAAAATTCATATAAATTCATGTAAAAGAATCTTCTTGGGTTCAGCATTGAAATCATATCTGACACTCACCATTGCGAATTCAATCTCAAATTAAAAGGTACAAGGAACTGAAAAATCCCTAATCATTTTGTCGTACAGAATGAAAAATGGTATTTTTAAGAAGATTCCTATGAAATCCATATATACCAATACTAAAGAATAAATCTCTCTGTATATTGGTCCAAACTGATTTCAGCCAAACTGCTCGAATTCACCGAATTCGGTACGTTTATACAGTTTGCCCACAGGAAGGAAAACTGCTGTTTGTTGTTGTGCTCAGTTGTTTGTTTTGTTCATCAGTTAATAGGGACGGGAGTTGTGCATTAGTCTTGATATATCAAAACATCCTTCGAATCAAAATAACCAATGCATCAAAATATTAGGAGTATCAAACTATCCGAGGAATCAAAATGTTTAAGAAATCAAACTATCCAATGTATAGTTTATTAAAATGTCCAACTTTTCAAACTATCGAAGTTATCAAAATGATCAAAGAATCATACTATTCAAACTCCAGTTTATCAAAATGTACAAAATATCCAAGGTATCAAAATGTCCAAGTAATCAAAATATCCAAGGTATCAAATGTCCAAGGAGTCAAAGTATCCAAAGTCTAGTTCATCAAAATATCTAACGAATCAAACTTTCCTACGTATATCAAAATATTCCAATCAAATCAAAATCGAATCAAAATTTCCAATGTATCAAATGCCCATCGAATCAAAGTATCCAACATCAAAATATCAATGTATCAAAATATCCAACATATCATTGTCGTTGTATAATTACCTGGGTTGGTTGATCTTGATTGGAATCTTTGATGGAATGGTCGGAGAGTTTGTCCTCTTTCGAATCGCGTTTCGATGCTTCCGGAGGTTCATTCGCTGGAATCGCGATATCCGAAGATGATCTCTTTTCTAGAACATCAAAATCCGCTTTTCCGCCCTGCTTCATTTTCTCCACGTCATGCTTGATGGAGGCGCGAATATTCGTAAAACGGGACACTCCAGAAGTTGTTCCTTTGGGCTCTGTTGATTGAAATGTAGTATCGATAGAAATTACATTTTTTCGTCCAACAGTTCATACCTAATATTTAAAAAAATCTTGGAACCTTTTTGTCTTTTCTTAACATTCAACACATTTTTATGTGTGACATTTCAACGTTTCTTATTCTACGTCTACTAGGTCTCATTTGACTTGACACTTGAATGGACGGAACGCAAATTTTGAGCAGTTTTTTGGCCAAAATCGAACGTTTTTTCAATTTTAACATGTTTAATGTTTTAGGGCTGGGGGTCGTTCTGTGAATTCCGACACGCAAATCTGCAACGTTTTTTTTTCTTAGTTACCACGTTATATCGGCTCCATTTGGGGTCTAGTTGTACCAAGATGGTCACTGATCAGCTGAGTGAGCTCCAAGGCCATTTTCTCTCCTGTTGAACGCAGGAAGCTGAAATTTGAGAAGCAGGGTCAATGGAGAATGCTGAAGGCGCCTGAGTGGTCACTGATCAGCTGAGTGATCGGCAATCTAATTTCTCCCTTGCGAGGGAAAAACATTAAACATGATTTAATGTTTTTCCCTCGCAAGGGAGAAATTAGATATAGTTTTTTCTCGTGGGTTCTGTTCCAGAATAACATAATTTAGTTCGCAGAAGGCAATTTTAGATGGTTGATTTTAGAGCCGAAGTAAACTCATAAATTCTGACCTTCAACGGTTGAGGTGTACGTGCGTAGACGCGCGTAGGTTTTCATCTTTTCACATCACGTCGACACCGAAGTTAATTTCTGTTCCACCAATTATAAATCAGGTGACCGAAATCCGTGTTCAAATTTCCCCCCGTTTAGTTCCATTTGTGAGAAATTACTCGCTCCTTATTCTATTTTCCATAGACAGTTTGGTCCTGCCTGATTTATCGTTAAAATTAACATCAGAAGTAGGGCTGGTAGTAGGAAGGCGGGTTTTAGAGGTTCTGGAGTGGGGGAGCTTACATGGGGTTTTTTTCCTTTGGAGCTGTGTATTCGTGCTCAAGAAATAGGAGGCTTTCAAAATCAAAATTTTAAATCCTCGTTTTGTCTATCAGAGCTTTTTGGACAGTGCTGTCCGTCAATCTGACTGTGATTCCTTGTCACTTACCTACTCCTTGTGCCGTATTCCTTGTTCTTTTAGTTACTATTTCTATACTAAATAATATGATAGTTGGATTTTTACAAGACGTTCAGTGTTTGTTCGATTTGGGCTCTAGATAGTCCCCTATAAATATCAATGCCTCTGAACCAATGCGTCTGCTAGTAAGGTGATTCTTGAAAATTGTAAATTTCTTACGATCGAAAAGCTTCAATTTACGATCGCTTATCAACTTCATCGAATCGCTTATCAACTACATACCTTCAAAACTTGTAAAATCTCATTTCTGGTGGGACTAATTTCTATAATTCTCCAGTATAACTTGGTACCAAAATATTGGGATTGACTAAATCTAAGTGACTAAATCCTTTTCTAGCTGAAGCCTCAAGGAGGAAGGTCATTCCTGGTGGGGTTAGTTACTTGAAATATTCTCATAAAAAGACCAAAATTGTAGTTTCAAGATGGAGATGGATAGAGGAGGATCTGGTTGGCACAACTTGGATACAACAAGATTCAGTGTTTTCTGGTAGATCTATATAGAAGCATTGATTCCCTTGAAAATGACTACAACTCGTGTACTTACTGAGAACTGCAGCTGCTGATTTCAGTGGCGGTGTTATCGGCCGCTTTGCACTCTTGGAAACGAAAACCATACTTTAGAACCAAGTGTTCCAATATAAGGGGTTTCAAATGAAATGTTCCTAGATCTCGTTGGTTCTTAAGTTGCTACTTACTTATTGCATTAACCGAAGTAGGTACTTTTTTGGCAATCAATAGAAACTATTCCAGTCAAATATATCATGGAGTACATAATTGCCTACCTAACAGGGTGTTATCTTGTTTTGAATTCCAGGATGTTTGTGTGTGATAGGGTAAATGCGCCAGTAGTCGGACACCTAACTACATCGATGACTTTGACAGTTCATAAAAATTTAACCGTTCAGAAAACCTACTTTCTTTTTGCTCTACAACCTCATGACATGGCTAAAGAATAAGAGCCATAAGTTAGAATCGTTAAAAATAAATTCAAAAAATGGTTTCAGTGAATTTTAGAAGAAAACCCCCAAACCCCAGTCGGCGGACACGTTTTTCCTAATGCCGGACATTTGGGAGCCAGTAGACGGACAGCTCACGAGGAATTCAGGTTTTGTGAAAAACAGAGTGGTCATTCAAAAGAAATAGGTGTAATTATTTTTTTTTTTAGTTCGGAAACCCCGAAAATTAAATCACAACCAACCTACAGAGGTGGTATAACATCACAACAATATTCAGTTGGTAAGTAACTACCAAATGGATAACCAGTTAGTATCTGGAACCACCGAACATAAGTTTCTTAAATCTAAAATCAATCTTTTTCAGACTTTCTCTTTTGTTCTCATCTTTTCTATACTTATTTATCAATAGATATCTTCAATGGACACTGTAGGTAATTATCACCAATTTTTCACTTCTTTTGCACTGGTTTTGGTTTATCAGTTTCAATAATGAACCTTTGAAATCGACCAAGAGAAAAAATTGTTTAACACCCCCTCAAAATTTGTTGGTTTACGTTTCAAGGTACGTAGAATCCAAAAATCGAATAAAAATTTGGCCGTCCTTCCGCCGTACGCGGCACTTTTCCCACTTAGCATTGACCGATTTTGATGAAATTTGGTATGTAGGCTCCATTCGGGGTCTAGTTGTGCCCCAAAGATTTTGGTTGATGTAGGTCACTTCTATGGGTCAAAAAATGAATTTTGAAAACGCCCTAACTCAAAAAATTTTGATATAAAGGTATTGTTTTTCCTTCAATTTAAGATTCTAAAGAATTTTTATAATTTTTTGAGACCACGCGGAGCTTTGTAGAACAAAACATTCGCTCCCTACGATAATTTAAGGGTTGGACGTACGATAAATCAGAAACACGTTCAATTCAGAAAAAGACTGAACGTTACTAGGTCCATTACATAGGTAAATGAGGGTGTCCGTTTACTGGATTTTTCAAGTTTTTGGTCCATACCCAGAAGACGGACACTTTGTCCGCCTACTGAAAGTTGGGTGTTTTGCAGCTCCAGTAGACGGACAAGGCCATTTTCAAGTGATTATTTAAGAAATCGCCTGTTACACCAATTCCACGTCTTCAGGTGAATAACAACACACTAATGAAATGAGATTCATTGAATTGAAACGAAAAATGTAATTTCCGTGCCTTATTTCCTCAGAGCACCTCCACAACCAAACGGATAACTCCATCAAGGGTTTTCAGTACTAGCATTGTTGCACACTTTTGTCAATTTCTCAACATTAACAGTTACGCTTTTTGGAGGTTGGTAGACTTGTTCCTAGCTAAGAGAAGGTTTGTGAAGGAAAAGGACATAGGCACAATCGCCCCAACAAACTCTGGACTTATTTACGAGGGGAAAACTGCACCAGTGTCCGTCTACTGGGCCTGTCCGTTAATAGGCTCATCTACCCTACTGTGAATAATATACTTCTTCAAATTAATTTTTCAGACAGAAATAAGATCTTTTATCAACTTGCTTGTTCTTTCATTCTACGATTAAGGAAAGAGTAATATTAATAAATTGATAAAAGCCGTACCGAAGGTCTGCTGGGTGCTTTTGGAGGTTTCCTCTGCGAAAACATTGACATTTTTTTATTTATACTTAGTTTGGCAAGATGTCAATCTGTATTTCATACGACGTCATGAAACCTACCAAAATTTATAATTATTGGAGTATAATTATTATCATCATATTTATATTTTCAAAATGAAGTAAGTTTTGGCACCCCAATTTTATGATGTATTCGAATTCTAAAAAGTTTTGAAGTTATTTCATTGGAGTTTCTTGAGATGATTTTCTGGCATGTGCATTCAGAATTTGCACCTAATTATAAATACCGTAAATTACCGATAATATGGTTATAAGTAGGCAGTATGCACCATGACGATTGTTAGGTGGTTAAAATCACAAACCAGAAGGATGAACCAAGTGTAGGAGGTTGAGCTGCAAATTCTAGTAGTAGTGGCTTTTAGATCGATTAGTTTTTACTCCAATGATCGTAAGTAATTAACCACAAAATTTGCCAAATTGATGATAAATTTGTTAATTATATTGTTCAATTTAACAAGGTCGAGGCAGACTACCTATCTGACGTACGATTCCGTACATCCTATGCCAGCTGTACTCTAGTGATTGTTACACGAATGATAAAACTCACCCTGAGTTTCAACGTTGCTCTAGCTGAGGAACCAGTCTTCTTTAGACTCATTTCTTTACTCTGCAATCCAAATTAATATTGTGAGAACTGGACTCAGCTTAGATTACTTGAATATACGCGTAGGTATCTCTACTATTGAAAATAATGAAGAAACCGTCACTTGTTAATTATATGACAAATAAGTTGAAGAAAAATATGACACTCCTTTCCCCCTTCTATTTGCCCTTCTATTCGTTTAGAACAGTTTTTTGCATCTTTTACTGTACATTTTCGCTTGATATCTATGCTGTTTTCGGCATTATTTTTAATTTTAAATTCTATATAAACTGCAGTTAATGGCATTGAAGTACAATTTAAATCTTGAATAAAATTAAAAATTTAAGTTGCCTAGAGAATTTAAAAACAAAAATTGCTTTAACAAGACCAAAATTTACTGAGAAAAATGCGAAAAATGAAATCGTAACTTCTTAAATCTTTCTGGAAATTGAACTGTTCCTTACTGATGAGCGGCGCTGCAGCTTGTTTTTGAGTTTCCCAAATCGGGTAATTTTCTTCAACGTTGAAGGTTCTGGGCTCTCATCCACGTACTCGTCCTGCAGAAATGATGAAACCCTATCTTGGTGAAACCCGTGACACAATACTTCATTCTTTTTCACCTTTTAGATAGTCAATAATTTTATAAATGATGGGGTAACTCAATAAATTCTCCTCTCCACCTAATAGCTTGCTCTTACATCGTTAAGCTCGTATTCGGACGGCAGTGTTTTCAAAGATCCTGTTCTTTCTGCAACGATTTCTTCACCGTCGTTCTGTTGATTTGCGGAGTCATCTTGTTCCGCTGTCAGCATAACGGCTTCCCGAGCGTTCGCTTGCCCCATTGCGATTAGATCACTTACGTTCACCTTATTAATTTATAACAAAACCTCCACAATTAATTGTCAAAGTGTAAATTCAATTGAAAAAAAAGTTCCCGCCACTTCACCTCTGAATTATCGAGCATTTTCTGGCGCTTAGACTGAAATTTAGAAAATATTGATCTCTAATTAGGAAAATGTTCAAAAATAAAAGGTCGCGGTATTTTGAGCCTCATCCTTCGTTAATATGAATCAAATAGTGTACAAATACAATTTATACAATTTTACAAATACCTAAATATTATTCATCTAGGATTTGAAAGTACTACGTGCAGATTCAATATTATTGTTTTGGATCCACTTGTACTACTAACTCGTATAATGCAGTCTGAAATCCTACCTGAAAATACTCGACTGAAGACACAGGTAGAGTTTCAACTTGACGAGCTCGGTCCAGTTCAACTATCTGCACACAGTGAGTACGTTTTGTGAACTTCAAAATGTAGGTACATACTTGTATCGCAAATCTACAGTAATGACTCCAAACAACAGAATAAAAAAAGTAACCCCCTTCAAAATTTGATTGTTTACCTACGTTTCAAGCTCATCGATTTAACATTTTTCCGTCGGTTCACGGCACCCAGTTCCTTCCCGAAGACCGATTTTGATGAAATTTGTTGTATCGGTTCTCTAGTTGTACCCTGGAGGTTTTGGTTATTGTCAGTGCTTCTAAGGGGTAAAACATTTTCAAAACGCCCTAACTCGAAAATTTTTGATATACAGGTGTTTTTCAATAATAAACCTTTGGAATCGACCAAGAAATTTGTTGGTTTACCTTTCAAGGTACGTAGAGTCCAAAAATCGAATAAAAATTTGGCCGTCCGTCCGCCTTACGCCGTACGCGGCACTTTCCCCACTTAGCATTGACCGATTTTGATGAAATTTGGTATGTAGGCTCCTTCTGGGGTCTAGTTGTGCCCCGAAGATTTTGGTTTATGTAGGCCACTTCTAAGGGTTGAAAAATAAGGTTTAAAATTTTGAAAACGCCCTAACTCAAAAAATGTTGATATAAAGGTATTGTTTTTCCACCAATTTAAGATAGTATAGAATTTTTAGAATTTTTTGAGACCACGCGGAGCCCTGTAGGACAAACCGTTCTCTCCCTACGAGACTTTAAGGGTTGGAATTACGATAAATCAGAAACACGAGTGTGAATCGCAAAAGAGGCCGAATCTCCGTTCAAACGTTAGCTGACCGAAATGCGATCGATGTTTTTCTTCAAGTTGGTTGGTGGTAACAATGGCAAAGCCGTGTTCCTTGCAGACGAATAATAATAAACCTTTGTGTAATAATTTGCAGCGTTTTTCATTAGTTTACATTTTTGAAGAATTTTTAAAGTCCACTCATAGGATTAGTTTGCTAACGAGTATAATTAATTACCTAATTAATACATGTTCCAAGAATTGTTTTCAACAATTCATTTTACAGTAATTTTACGTTTGCGCTAGAGCACATGCTTGTCTGAAACCTGAAATGCGAGTAGAAATTTTGATTTTGAAGGATGCAATGCTTCCGCAACCTTGTCTGACTCAAAAGCTACAAGAATTTTGTCCTCATGGAGTAAAAAATAAAGTTAATAGGTACTTCTGTGGGATAGTTGACTAGATATATACAACATTTATAATATGAAAATTGAAAAATCGGTATTTGAGTCTATCAAATCCTGGTAAACTGGAATGTTTTCTGATTTTCGAAGTTTCTGTTTCACTTTACCTCAATTTTTTCAAATTTCGGAGTTATAACCGGCGTGGTAGAGATCTGTGATGACACTGAATCCTGGTGTTCTTCCTGGGACCAATATCAAGTGTAGTATTTTCAAGAATAATTCATAATGAATAGCCCTACAACAACTGTAGTACGTAGGTATAGACTACTGGTATTACTATACTACTGGTATAATCGTAAGCTCACTTTTGGTTCGTCACCGTCGCTGACATCAAACGCTTGTGATGAAAACGAGACGATTGTATATGACTGAAAAAATCACCAAGAAAGCCGTAACAGGATAGGCATTAACTTTGATAAACTACCTAATGAAACTTTACTCATAAGTAGAACACGTGAACGATGATGGTTTTTTGTATTCTTGAGTGTTAGTTGGTTCGTCTCGCGTAAAAATCCTTTACTAGTTTGAATTTCAGTGCGACTTTTGAAGAAGTCTGACTGATTGCAATAAGTGCCTTACAGATACGTTTTTGAATCATACAATTGTGCCAGTTTTCGTTATGAATAAATTATGGTAAAAAAATCTTCAAAGACGCATTTTTTAGAAGGAAAATAACCAAATGGACAAATAAGTACGATTGAAAAGTTGTTTGCGATTATGTTCACGAAATTTCACTTTTCCACATGTTTCGAGACTCTTATTGGTCAGACCGTGGTGAATTTTTTACGAGTAATAAGCAATCATCTTGGACCTGTATCACTCTCAAAATCCGTTGATCCCACCCTCACATTCCCTGAAAATCCCTGAATTCCGATGGGAACTCTTGAAGTTTGAAGTTGTTACTAGGATTTCACGTTTGCGCATCATATTCATAAAAATCGCATGCTGTAAATATCGCAAATGTATGCTGAGGACAAGGATTGACCACAGACAAACAGTGAATCAAAATGGTTCAGAAAACTGTGAAAATATCGATTTTTTAACCTACTTTATGAATCTTCAACAGTGAGGATGTAGAATTTCGTACTAGGTATATAAAAAACATCTAAAATGTGGAAATCTGAAATAATTTTGAAATGAATTTGAGACAGATACCTGCTTTTATCCTGAAATCTAACCTCAGATTCATTTCGAGCTCAAATATACCTACTTAGTTATTGGTTTTTGGAACTTCTCAAGTTTCAAAATTTATCAATTTTTGTAGAAATTTGTTTTTTTTTTAATTTTTTTAAAAATAATATTATTTTGTTTTTGACTGTTTTATAGGAAAACTTAAACATGTTCCCAGATTTCAGCATTGCTTCAAAAATTGAAATCGACACACACTTTTCTAATCATGAATTTACTTTCATAACCCACTGAAACAGTGCTTACCGGAGATCGCTCTGGTAGGGGTGCACAGTTTAGTGTAGGATCGTCCTCTTTGACTTCCGAAGGGCTCAAAGGTGGTGCTGTCGGTTGAATTCGACTAACTTCCGGTGAGCCCAAAAGCGAAATGTGAGCCACAGAGTCTGGCTGCAATTAAAGCTTACTTTAAACTAACGTTTAAACTAACAAGCAAACTGACAAATATTACTGTTGTGATTGCAACGACGAGTAATATTTTACAATATTCATAGAGAGTATTATCTCGATTGTAATTGTAATCGTTACTCGTAATTGTAATCGAAGTTTGCACTTTAAGATCATTTTTTGTATTTGAAGACTACAGGGGAAGAACGCACCATGTCCCATTTTGTAAACTTTTCAGGAAATCATTTTTTCCGGCAAAAACCCAATATTAGTTCGAATTTGGTTGATACAATTAAAAAAAATGGAATTTGTATCTCAGCGTACTGTAGAATGCGGTGGTACAATCAAAACTACTGCAAAAAGTATTTTAAAACTCCATATTGCTATCCAAAGTTGCAAAGGTCCATCTGTACAGGGGAAGAACGCACCATGAACGTGTATTGCTGGTTTTATTCATAGTATCCTACCATATGATTTCTCTCTTTATCAGGGCATAACGGTTTCGTGACATTTTAATAATATATATAATGATTTGGTATTTTCACAAGTTCACTCACGAAGAAGTTTTGCAAAATAATTTTAATAGAATAAGATCCAGGAAATTCATTTTTGTTTCACCGTTTTCAAGAAAACAAACACTAGTCTCATATAAACTTATTGGTATGAAGAAAATAATAATGATCGCCGCTAACAATCGAAAATAATACTGTGAAACCCAGGAAAACTGCATGAATGCGTGAATCACAGAGATCCATCAGGTAGGGGAATACGACCTGGGGGAGGGAGCCTGAAAGTTGGCACGTACTTCCCCGGGTGCGCTCGGCTTGGTGCGTTCTTCCCCTTTACGGTGTTTCGTTTCTCGCATTTTTCTCCTATATTGGATCGTTTTTGCCCATTTTGGTTGTCACCATCGAGTCCGCCGTGAAAAAATCTATAAGAAACCGTCATAACCTATTTTTCGCAAAAAATCGACTTGGTGCGTTCTTCCCCTGTGGTCTTCATTTGTAATTTTGAATTGTAATTTCGGAAAAAATTAATAAAATTAGGAACCTAATAATAAAAGCTAGTGTTATTGATGGATGAATTCTTATAGTGTACAAAACAATTATTATTTATTATGAATTATTTATTATGAATTAACGTAAAGCTAAGACCCAAGCACTACCCGGACAGTTGGCAAATGCCCAGTCCTATAATGTTGAATTGAAAATGCATTGGCAATATTTGTTTTCGTTAAAATAAACATTTTTTTTTTCATCTTCTTCTTCTTATCTCGACTAAGGCAACCGCGTCCCGATGGTATCCAACTCACCTTCTCTCCCAAATACCCATCGGACAACAAACATTGAGGAAAGAGGATAGCTATGGCACCAACCATACATAGCATTTTCATATCTAATTCGTCCTTTTCCAAAATTAATTCGTCCTTTTTCAAAATGAATTCGTCCTACATAAAGCGGAACCAAATCTTGAAATCAAACTAAATGATATGCAGATATAATTTATTTAAAACTTGCTGAAAAGCGTATTCTCCTCATTATGTATTCACAATGGGTTACGCAAACTGAGAATAACTTTGAAACAAGCTTCAAAGTTCTTCATCAAGAAGTTCCTCAAAACCAAGAGCGCTGGATATTCATTGACGAATCAGCCTTTAACCTTCATATGAGGAAATCACAGGCACGCTCCAAAGCAAACACTCGGAGCAGTTGTTACTATGCCTTCAGTGAGAGGTCGACATGTTTACCTGATTCTTGCCCTAAACAGCATAGGAGTGGCCGGCCCACTTCTAAGTTATTTCTTCTGGCAATACGAATGGTGAGATATTCCTCGACTTTCTCCGTGAGCTCGATGGAAAATTGCAAGGCTCAGGTTAGCTGCTCTATTTTCTTCTTTTTTTAAAATTTTGATTCAACATAATATGTTGAATCAAAATTTAAAAAAAAAGAAGAAAATAGAGCAAATTGATTGATAATACATTATTCAACACAAAATATTATTTTGTGTTGAATAATGTATTATCAATCGATTTGGCTTTGTTAATGTCCTTATTAGCATATTTAATATTTTAGATAACGTATTGTTGATGGAGAACGCTAGGATCCACCGAGCACAAGCAATCCAGCAGTGGTCAGAGTCAACCGAGATAAACATCAAGTTCCTACCCCCATATTCGCCTATCCTCAATCCAGTCGAGCAGGCGTTTTCGAAAATTAAATCCGTCGTTCGAGGGATTCTAGGAAGCTCAGGAAAACATCCTTTGCGAGAAACAATAATAGAAGGTGTTTCTGCGATCACTGTACCAATTTTGTACAGAGAAAAAAGTATCTGCATAATCATTTAGTTTGATCGCCTTCAAGTTTGGTTCATTTTGAAAAAGGACTAATTCGTCTTGTAAAAGGGCGAATCCATTTTGTAAAAGAATTAATTTCGTAAAAGGACAAATTCAATATGAAAATGCTATATATGGCCATGTCGGGGTAAAACATCACCCATTTGATACTCTCAAAAAATAATACTTGAACCTTAGTGTTATGTCGGGATGTCGTCGGGTGAAGGCGATTGTCTTCACGTCGGCTTGTCGATTTCTATTGGTTCCTACTCAACGAAGGTGAAGGATGGGACAGCACTTTCTGCCTGGCGCGGGTTACCGCCTACTGCATGCAGGAGTGCTTAAGGATTTCAGCTCAGCTGCGATCCTCGGCGCGATTGCTCGCCTACCGGAGGGAGGCAGTACATTTACCTAGTCCTAGTTGTGGGCAGACAACTTCCTAGGCGAAATGGGAGCGGAGGCCGGCGTGATGTGCTTATTGCCTACCGAGACCTCCGAAGAACTTTGGGCTTCTAAGAGAAGGCGAGGTAGAGCGAGAAATAATCAAGTCGATTGTTAGAAGACGAATGCATGAAGGGGAAGCCCTGAGTCCTCCTTTTATATTACTTAAACAAGGTATGGGGAGAGTGGAGAAAGGTGACGTCAAGTGACAGTTTTGAGTATAATATGACTCATATTATGAGTCATTACACTTAGGAAAAAATTTTGGGTATTGTGGTTTTGACTGCAAAATCTCTCTCATCACAAGATAACTCACTCATTTCAATCAACTCACGTGTAGACGGGGATTATCTTTGTATTCCACAAGATAACTATTCTATCAATTACAGTTCCTACACAATCCCCTATTTTCCGAATTCAAACTCTCAAACTATTATTTACATCAGTATTTTCATGTAGTCTCAGTAAGTCAGATTGACGGTTAACATTTCCAGTTAAAATTCATTAGGCCCAATCATGCAATAGTCAATTTACACGAATTACTTGAAATCATTCAAACTAATTAACTACTACCTAAAACGGTCTACCTTCTCGTCGAGTTCCAACTGCAACAGTTACTGAACTTCGTATTGTATTTGTAACTGGAGCCCGCTATCAAGTATTATCACTTCATTTCCTTGTTGTTTCCCTTGGATTTTTTTTCATCACGTGGAATTATTTAAATTCTACTACATCTTGGTTCAGACCATTATACAGGGTGTTACCCTTTCGGGCGCACCACCGGGTAGGGTTCGATTCTACTACTAATTTGCAACAAAAAATGTCTCATAGCAATTTTTCGTTAGAGGCTTCGTTTTTGAGTTATTTCACTTTTAAGATTTTTTTCCTGTTTCCGACCTTACATCACTAAAATGGCTATAACTCCCTTAATAGATGGAGTAAATTCAAATTTGATTATATCAATGGAAAGAGCGTCAAATTTCCTATCTCTCTGATGGGGTTGTAGAAAATTTCAAATGAAACGAACGGGTGTAAAATAAGCCAAAAGTAAAAAATTGGTAAAGTTTCGAAAATCTTCACTTTTTTCAAAGTTTGTTTCTCGAAACGTCGTGAACGGAAATTTCCATGCTGTAAGCCTAAAAGTTGCATGTGAATTCCAGCTTTCTAACGGTATAGTCTTTTTTTAACGCCTCTTATTCAGTTAGAAAACGACGTTTTTAGGGCAGAAAACGTTCATTTTCGGGTGTAAATCGACGTTTTTCACCAGAAATGCTTTCTAACTCAATAAATCATTTGACATGAAAATTTACGTACTTTTTGACACTGAATCGAGTGGTAACACTTTCCGATCTCCTCGTCAAACAAATAGTACTTTTCAAGCCCTTCAAGCAAACAGGGTACAACAACTGAGTCCTCGACTCCCAACTTGTTATGTATCAAAAAGATAAAGCTTTCCTCAAGTGATCGGGACGATATTTTCAAGATAGAGGGCAAAAATTAGATAAGTCAACAAAGTGCGAGTCATTAATAACCCAGACCTCCCTTAATGACTAAAATGAATGAAATGAACAACGAGATTGAGCCCTTCGCCCAAAGGAAAAGGCTTGAAAAGTACTATTTGTTTGTCGAGGTGTTACCATTCGATTCAGCGTCAAAAAGTACGTAAAATTTCATGTCAAATGATTTATTAAGTTGGAAAGCATTTCTGGTAAAAAATGCTTGCAACTTTTAGGCTTACAGCATGGAAATTTCCGTCCACGCCGTTTCGAGAATCAAACTTTGAAAAAAGTGAAAATTTTCGAAACTTTGCCAATTTTTTACTTTTGGCTTATTTTACACCCGTTCCTTTCATTTGAAACTTTCTAAAACCCCGTCAGGGAGATAAGAAATTTGACGCTCTTTCCAATGATATAATCAAATTTGAATTTACTTCATCAATTAAGGAAGTTATAGCCATTTTAGTGATGTAAGGTCGAAAACACGAAAAAATCTCTCGTGAAATAACTCGAAAGTGAAATAACTCGAAAACGAAGCCTCTAACAAAAAATTGCTAGGAGACATTTTTTGTTGCAAATTAGTAGTAGAATCGAACCCTGCCCGGTGGTGCGCCCGAAAGGGTGACACCCTGTATTCTTTACACTTTCTAATTTTCAACGAATTTAGCTGTTTTGAATTAGTATTTTTGAACAAAATTTGATGTTAACTTACGGAGTCGTATGGAATGTATCCTGAGTCCTCAAGAAGGTCCTCACTTTTGAATTTTTCTAATCCTCCTTCCTGGAATTGAAATAGGCTCTGTAATTGTACCCTATAAAATAATTATAAGAGTAGTTTTTTCAGGTAACAACATTAACAAAATGTTTTGTCTTTTTTATTTGTTCGTGTTTAAACGTAGTTTTGATGTCGAAGGAGAAACTTACGCTGTATGGCTGATTGCTTATTGCAGTGATATTTTCTGATTCACTGGAAGGAACATCCTAGAAATGATGATAATTAAGTACAAACATACTTGAATGTAACGGTGGGTTTTACTCAATGTGTAGAAATTATTAAACTTAGTCCTTTTCATTATCTGCCTATCTATCAGGTAGGTTTTTATTGTAGTAAAGCATACCAGTTGCATTTTTCCTACTTCAGTTCCTATTTCTTTGGTGGTTCACGATCGTAGTAGAGGTCACCGAATAGTTCACGGACCTACCTATGCTGTGTTAGGAATAGGAACCATAGAATGAGGGCAAAATTTTCGAAGAAAAGATCCTAAACAAAGATGCCCACTAAAAGCTTACTAGGAACCTATTTAAAAAATGTTGATGTGATATGTACAATACCTTATCTATAATCTATCGAATATACAAAGAATAGTAATACACAATATCCTGGGTGCTCACAAATTTTACTAGGTATTTCCTAATCGTATCCATTGTAATGAACGAGGAACTTACAATGATGTATCTTAAGGTGCGATTTCCCTGGCGCGTCTGCGGCGGGCGGCCGGCGGCTGGCGATTTTGTCATGTACCTACTCAGCCGCCGGCCGCGCCGCGCCGCGCCGCGCTGCAAAGCAACGTGTTCTCAGCGGCGCGGCGCGGCCGTTTCCCCCCCTCCCACAGTTTCGATAATGTTGCGCGAGATTATTATTGTGGCCCAACAATTTTCTAAATTATAATAAATATAATACATTTCTAAATAATAATAAATATTTTTGGAAAGAAAGGTAAATTAGTTCAAAGTTTAAAATAATTTTGAACAAGATTTGAAATATCAGGTTTATGAATATAGTACCTACTTTTTGAAAACAAACGAAGTGGATAAAGCACTTTTTGAAACAAAACGGATAACAGACCGCCATTGTGCTGGATACAGTACCTTTTGAAATTAAACGGAATATTCACCCTTGTTTTTCGAGGGAATAGATAATCTTTTGCTTCAAAACGATCGCATTTTTGCGAAAAACTACCCCCCTAAAAGCCTGGACTAGTGTTAACTAAATATCGATAGAAATGGTCGTTAGTACCTTCTGGAATCAAACTCCTCATATTTATGTGCAACATCCACTTAGTACCTAGACTTTTCAGGTGTGAAATAATAATAGGTATATACATTTCTTAATGTATAAACATGACATTTTTATAGGTATATACATTTCTTAATGTACATTAATAAATGTATAAACCTACCTATTATTTCACACCTGAAAAGTTTACTAAGTGTATGTTGCACATAAATATAGACAGAGACATTGTCTCTCTTTTCAGAGGGTTGTATTTATGAGAAGAGAAAATGTTCGTTTGATACTGATCTTCCTGTGAGTTTGAGTGCTAAACACGCCAGGCTCAATACTGTAATTCACAGTAAAATATAAAAACATTGCGGGTTTGCATACCCTAGCCGCGAAGGCAGCGCGGCTGGACTGCTCACTATACCAGTCGGGTCGCAGCCGCGGCGGCTGTCATGTAGCCGCCCAGAAAGGCCCATGTAGCCGCCGGGACGAGCCGCCGGCCGCGGCCGCGCCAGGGAAACCGGTTTCATCTAAAAACACTGAAGCAGTGGGGAGCGTCTGGTCGCGAGCCGCCGCCGCCCGCCGCAGACGCGCTAGGGAAATCGCACCTTTAGGAATGTTCTCTGCTAAAAATGCACCATAAAGATCTTAGATACTTACTTCTGATGCCAAATCTTCAGCCTGGTGAGCTTCTACCAAATTTCTGGTTGGCGATGAATCCAAGTGTGTATTCTGCTCCTGTATATTTAGTACATAATCATATAGAAGAATGGGGTATATGACTTTCAAATAGGGGTATGTAGTATTCGTTAATTAACTTCACTTTTCACAATCACTAATAAGAAAGTTTTCTCTAGCTATGAGAATGACAGTATTCTTTATTTGGGTCTGTGTAAAATGAAAAAGTAATGAGCTCCACGATTGTAATTCCTGTTTTGTAAATATTATTCGATGACTCATAAGTGAGCAATACCAAGACTGGCTTCAGTTCAAGGCTGCGATGGTAGAGAATTGGCAACATTGCTAGTCAGGCCTACTATCCACTAGGCAGGCAATGCATCCCGATTCAGTAGTTGTATGTTAGATAATGTTTTTCCTTGGTTTATTTTCGATTCACTGTCTACTTAGCTGTCATAAAACTATTGGATGTCAAAAAGTATACACGTACCTATATTCTTTGGGATATATTCCTAAACCAATCTACAAGAAGTTTATAGACCAGCATTAAGTAGCTTCACTTTCATTACGAATTCACCAAACATCGATTAAAATTGTTATAAAAGCCGCTCACTTACCTACTCATTTGAGACTGGAAGTCATTCAAATGTACTAATTAGGTACCCATTTTATTTTATTATGATTTTTTGGTTTCCTTGAATAAGATTTGGTCAATATTTCATCGACTGTTCAAGTTGGTGATTTTCGGAAATCATAAATTAGTCCTGTTATGACCCACATTTAAACATTGAAATAGTTCTTAAATAAAGAAGTACAAGAGGACACCACCTGCTAGGGAGGGACGAGGTATGGGGAGAACACGTCAACCTGACGTCACCCTTCCACCTCTCTCTCCCTCAACTAATCTCACCAAGTATACAGGGTGTCTACACTTTCGATGGGCATAGCTTCAGGGTTCGATTCTACAAGGTATTTCCAACAAAAAATGTCTCTTAGCAATTTTCTTTTAACCCACTCAAAATTCCTTTTTTTTCACTTTAAAGTTTTTCTTCGCGTTTTCGACCTTACGGCACTGATATGGTCATAACTCCCTTATTTCTCCTGAAAATTCAAATCTGACTACACCGTTAGAAAGAGCGTTAAATTCCTAAGCTACCTAGTGCAAAATCAAAATATTTCAGCAATAAAATAGTTTCAAGAAATCAAGTCAAAAAGCCAACTTTAAAAAATTTTCGAAACTTGACTATCTTCGACCAAAGTTTTCACTCTAAATCCCTGCCCATTTCGATAGGCGCTCTTCGGAGAAAACATGCTCAAGTTGTCAGCTTTCCAACGGTCTATCAATTTTTCTTTTTAACATTCAAATTGAAAGAGTAAATTAAGTTTGAATGCCAGAAAACGTGTGCTTTACAAGCAAATCCAGTGTTTCAAGCGGTTTATGGTCCCCCTCGATCTCAAGATGGCTTGACGATTTTGGTATCATTTCCAATGTAATTTTTTACGCTGAATCAAATAGTGATACTTCCGAATGGTTCCGACTGCTAGAAAGTGGATTTTTTGAAGAAAACCTTCGTTTTTCGTACATAAAATACGCATTATTCGTAAATCTGGTAGTGAGCATAAAGTAACACCTTTGAACTCAACAAAAACTTCAATCAGCTAGAAATTCGGTGTTTTTGAGTGTTTTTGGGTGGGAAGGTTTTCGGTGTCGAGGGGGACCATAAACCGCTTGAAACACTGGATTTGCTTGTAAAACACACGTTTTCTGGCATTCAAACTTAATTTACTCTTCCAATTTGAATTTTAAAAAGAAAAATTGATAGACCGTTGAAAAGCTAACAATTTGAGCATGTTTTCTCCGAAGAGCGCCCATCGAAATGGGCAGGGATTTAGAGTGAAAACTTTGGTCGAAGAAAGTCAAGCTTCGAAAATTTTTTAAAGTTGGCTTTGTGACTTGATTTTTTGAAACTATTTTATTGCTGAAATATTTTGATTTTGCACTAGGTAGCTCAGAAATTTAACGCTCTTTCTAACGGTGTAGTCAGATTTGAATTTTCAGGAGAAATAAGGGAGTTATGACCATATCAATGCCGTAAGGTCGAAAACGCGAAGAAAAACTTTAAAGTGAAAAAAAAGGAATTTTGAGTGGGTTAAAAGAAAATTGCTAAGAGACATTTTTTGTTGGAAAGACCTTGTAGAATCGAACCCTGAAGTTATGCCCATCGAAAGTGTGGACACCCTGTATAACTCCTCAGGGATGCTCCAGTATGCCTTCTAGACCAGTCCATCGTCTTGTTCATTTCGCTCTCTACCTTCTCCTTCATCAAGGGATCTCCTCGAAGTATTAGGCTCAATAGGTAAATCTCCCGCATCCCGTCGGTAGGTTTCTATGAAACGTCGGGCTAGCCTGAACTCCCTGCACTCCGCATGTCGGTCTGGCTGAATAAGCCGCCGGTGCGACAGTGCAGCAGCTAGGATAGGGACTTTTCTCTCTTCGTTGAGTAGGGGTTAAAGAAAACACAAACACCACATCGAGAAGGTCATCTCCTTCACTCAACGACACGCAAACATAACAGTGGTGACCCCGCACGTTTTTAACTTCCTATTCAACACAAGAGATGGACGATACCTTTCACAAAGGTAATTAAGTTATTATGAAACAGACGAATTAATTAGGTATCTCAGATTAATTCAAAACACGGGATAACTATTCAGCTGGGAGAACATTGCTTTAGAAGTAGCAGGTCGGCCTGAATCAGGAAATAAGTGCAGCCAAAAACCTTGCGCCGTGGCCTAATGAAGGGGATGTGGAAAGCGTAACAGTAGCTTGAAAAAAAGATTCCCCAATCTAATCCACTTGACGAAGGAATTTCAAGTATTTCTACACACTAAAACTCGAAGATGGTTTAGGTGGTTATAGTATAGATGGTTTATGGTCTTACACGATCTGGAGAAGAAGGTCTGGATGTGATTCTCGGTTCGCTCCTGGATCCTTTGAGATTCTACAGTCAAAAATGCATTAGGAGCATTGTGTCGTGCTAAATTATATCACACGTGAATCAGAACGTTGTTTTTTTTTCCACGTAAATAATGAGTAAGTTAGATGTTTAGCTCATCAATAATTGACAACGTTCTAATTCACTGTGTATACTAATATTTATTTCAGCTACGAGTACATAACACTGAAAAACAAATTTAAGAAATTACTCGAAATGCGGTTGGAGTATTACAAATTTTAGTTTCTCTTCTTTCACGCTATTTGAAGACGTTTGACCACAGAGATCATTCAAGTATTGAAAAAGGTAGACTTTCAAATGACTCTCAAAATGGCATTTCGGTACAGTATAACAATTTGGTAGAATAGCCAACTAGACGGACGGCGTTTTGCCATTGTTGAAACAATGTTTTTTTTTCTTTTGTACTATAATGAAAATGTTATCAATATTCACGTCTATTCTTCTTCAAGTCGAAGGTAGATTTGTGATCAGTCAAAAAAATTGTAAATAATTATTAAAAAATTAAAAATTGTTGAAATAATAGCCGAAAAAATTGTCGGAGGGCTGACTCTGGGGAGCGGTGAATCCAAGTTTCTCGGCCACCATTTTTGTGATGAAATATTATTTAAAAATGAAGAATTATCTTAACTTTTTAAAACTCTACGATTTCATGGCCAAACGTCGTGGAATTTCGAGTTTCAAATACTGGATTGGTTTTTAAATCTCGTATTTAACTTGCACAATCCTTACTGCAGGAACCCGTTTGGATTTACCAACTTTTTATCTTAACATTTTACCTTCATCACATTTGTCTGGTGGTGGAGGGCAAAACTGGTCTAGAAGTTGCACAGAAAGTTGCTCAAAGTAGTGTTTTGGGTCAGTTTCTTCTTTTAGGCTCATCTCACGAGATGTTCAGAGACATGAAGGGAAACTAGTGGAAAAGTGAGGGTTTCATCGCGATTCAACCGATCGCGCAGAGAATCATTCAATGCTTTCCCTGAAGATAACACGTTGGATGACTTTTCATATCCATCTTTGGACAAGTTTACTAAGATGCACTTCACGTGTATTTACCTGATCCTGGAGAGTGTCTTTTATTCTGAGCGGTACAGGAATTCGAGATCCGTCGTTGTTCAGAACTGTTTGGTCGAACTGAAAGGATTTAGATGATTGAGTCCCAGGAAGCCGTAGATCTACGTCATGCGTCGGCAGAGGGATACGACTGGAAATTGGTTGACTGCCGCTGCTGTCGTTTTGAAGAATAGAAATCTACAAGGAAGACAAACAATTTTTTACTTGGTGAAATGGGATTCGGTTGAAATGGGATTACCATGGATAACAAAGCAGAAACCATCATGCGAATGAGGCTGAAAGGTCTCCTTGGCTGTTGGGCATCAAGATCATAATGTAAAATAATGTAAGATACTATGTTGCGAACTCATGCAACTGATGTAGGTACTTGGAAACCACCATAGTTTCTCAGACACAAACACAATATTGTTTAGCAATGTATGGATTCCAAAGGTCGTCCAAATGGATGAGGGTTAGTTTAATTTCAACCAGTATGCGATAAAACATATATTTGTATTATTCTACTCGTATTTACCTTTCTACTGCACAAAACAGATTTTCCCAATGTTGTTTAGTTAGTGTTCATAGTCAGAAATAGTGAACCCACCCTTAGCCGCCATCATATTACTAGTGGCATGCGAGCCTCAAATTTGAACAACATTATAAAACCCGTGATCTGCGATACCCAACATGAATTCGATTCCTCTTTCTCACATGATATAGAAAGCTAGCAGAGGAATATATTTTTTTTAAACAAGTACTCTGTTCACGTTGAGGCCGTTTTCGTTCCGGCGACGGTGGTCGGGTTTTTTGGGAAGCCGCCAAGGTGGGTGGGGCCCGTGGTCGGCCGGCACGAGGGGGGTTGTAAGAGCCCCCTCACACCAGGTGTACACACTGTGAAATGTATTTCTATCACACGATGTAAAGTACTATACTCAAGATTATTGCAATGTACTTTGTATAATGGCAATAAAATCCTCTCTCTCTGCCTCCTCATCCAACGGTGCCAGTCTGACACCACAGCGGTTTACACGTCGTAACGTTGAACTTTCATCTTTTAGTATTGGCAGGTAGGAATTCAAACCCACGAAATACGCGGTTTCTGATGTCCTGGCACCATGGTGGCTCGAAGAATTATAGTTTACAAAAATCTGGAGCAATATTGATAATGTTCCCTGAATTTCCAAGCTCTGTTACGATTAGTAAGCCTTGATAGGAACTGAAATATTGAAAAATCGTATGTTTCGTGATTTTTTATACTCTTGTGACTTATGTGCAACATTGTTGTCTCTGTCGAATAAATTAAAAAACTCGCGAACTCATTTCTAGTTCAACTTAGAGCGCAGGAGTGTAGCAATAAGCCTCTCGAAGTGCACGTGATATGGCAGAGGAGAATCTTTGAAATTAGACTTGTTGTTGATGTTCTTACAAGCAAGACCTTTAGTTAAACCCACAAAAGTACTAGGATGGATATATAATGAGGAGGCTTTGATTGTCACAATACGGAAATATTGCCTCATTTGGGTACTATTGCAGGGTTGTCATTTAAAATTTGTTCAAACGACGTTTAGTAAAAACTAAAAAGCATCGTTGAAATTGTTGTTGTTGTTGTTGCTGATTTTGGTAAATAAAAAATATGTCACAAAAAAAAGTCAATTTCAAAGGTAATTAAAAAAAATCGTTGAAACTGTCCATACTAGCAAGCTTTCAATGGGATTTATACTATATCCCGGATCACGGTCCGTATCTTATTCGTAAGCAACTACATGTTTCCTTACTATAATGTATTGTGTTTTTGGTTTATAATTTTCATTAATGAACCTTTGGAATCGACCGATTTTGATGAAATTTGGTATATGGGCTTCACTTGGGGTCTAGTTGAGCCCGAAGATTTTGGTTAATGTAGGTAACTTCTAAGGGTTGAAAATTTGAAAACATCCCAACTCAAAAAATTTCGATATAAAGGTATTGTTTTTCCATCAATTTAAGATAGTATAGAATTTTTAGAGACCACGCGGAGCTCTGAAGGACAAACTGTTCGCTCCCTACGAGAACTTAAGGGTTGGACTTGAGATAAATCAGAAACAGGAGTGTGAATCGCAAAAGAGGCCTAATCTCCGTTCAAATTTAGCTGATCGAAATGCGATCGACGTTTTTCTTTATGTTGGTTGGTGGTGACAATGGCAAAGCCGTGTACGAGTGATCTATGTAGAAAAATAATAAACCTTTGTGTAATAATTTGCAGCGTTTTAAAAACATCTTTGGCTTCTAGCTGTAACCTAGACTATACAATGTGGACTTACTTTACTGTGGCTGGCAGACCACTGGTGCAATGAGCTTTTCGATACCAGAACTTGTATAGTTCCTTCGTCTCTCAGAAAGGTCTGGAACATTCAATTTATTCATAAAGTTGTTGAATAACATAAAGTAGCCAATTGTAGACAATTGAGCAGAAAAAAAATGTCTGATAAAAGATGAAGGTTAGGAGGTTATGAGTATCTTACCTCTTCAGCGCTGTAGATGCTTGCTGTGTCATCACTTTCTTGAATTGCGTCACTGAAATGCTCGGTCTACAAAGAGTAACATTCTCATTCTAGTTTGTCAATAGCTAAGCAAAATATACTTCGAGCTAAACACGATACTTCGTGGACATATGTTTATGTTTAATTACGATAATAACTCTTTTCATGCCGTGTAAGTGAGATAGTTCATAATCATAGATGAAAAGAACAAGTCTTGTACAACATAATCAGCAAAACATCTAAAAATGTCTAAAGCTGCGTTTGGATGTTTCAGTTTTTAAACTTCCATGGTGTGACGTCCCTATCAGTGCCCTGCTTAGCACAATGACATTGTGATGCTCAGATTAATGATAATAGGTATTGTTATCGTATTATGTTTTTTCTTGACAACATGTTTTGCGTCGTGGCTCACCGAATCTGATTCAGACAATGTGGATGAGTTTTGGTGTACTGTAGTTATACCGCCATCGCCTTCCAAATTAGTAGCTGTCTGTAAAACACACACCACGATTAGAAAGCTAAAAGTCGATATATATTATGTTTAGTAAAATCTATGACTAAATCTATTTTTCATCCCAGCTTCAGGGAATGAACGGTTGGTCCTACAAAGCTCTGAGTGGTCTCAGGATTATAAAACGTCTGCCAAGTGGGTGTGGCACATAGCTTCCTCGTATCCATAACCCGATTGTATAGATGATCCGATACATAGTAGTTGATCTCAAAACATCAATCTCTTAGTAGGTACCTACACTACCCTCTTCTACACATCAACCGGCACAATCTCTGAATATTGGTGGAAAATGTAGAAGTTATGGCTGTAACAAGGAAATATACTTTTGCATATGCGTAGTGGCTACCAGAGATGGGCGGATTCTTATTCATAAATACGATTATGAATACAAATCATATTTGCGATTTTATGATTATGAATACGAATACAGGTATGAATATGAATACAAATACAATTGTATTCACACTTTGAATACGATTTTCCCCCGTATTCGTATTTTGAATACGATTTTATAATTTTTTCTATGATCTCCCCAAAAATCGAATTTTTTAAACAATTTTCCCTGAGAATCATACTTTTTTTTATGATTTTCTCCCGAACTCTGGTCATATTTGTAACCTAACATTGTCAAAATAATCAATCGAAATTCGAAACGCTCATAAATTCTTATTCTTATAGGAATATTCTTTTCACGCAGAATCGAATGAGACCAATACCCGACCGGCTATTCAGTTGGTCTTAGCGACCTGGTATTGGTCTCATTCGATTCTGCGTGAAAAATCCTATAAGAATTGGTGAGCGTTTCGAATTTCGATTGACTATTTTGACAACGTTAGGTTAGAAATATGTCCAAAGTTCGGGAGAAAATCATAAAAAAAGTATGATTTTCAGGGAAAATCGTTAAAAAATCGATTTTTGGGGAAACCATAGAAAAAATCATAAAATCGAATTCAAAATACGAGTACGAGGGAAAATCGTATTCAAAGTGTGAATACAATTGTATTTGTATTCATATTCATATTCATACCTGTATTCGTATTCATAATCATAAAATCGCAGATATGATTTGTATCTTAATCGTATTTATGAATAAGAATTCGCCCATCTCTGGTGGCTACTATCAGTCTGAGGGCGATGATTGTCATAGGGGACCATCTACACGCTAACCCGCAAAATCCTCGAAAATTTCATCGAAATCGGATGAGAAATCTAGAAGTTATGGCAGTGGCAATTATTTCACTTTAGCGCATGCGCAGCGGCTACTATCAGTCCGGGGTGATGATTTTCATAGGGGATCATCTAAACGCCAACCGGCACAATCCCTGAAAGTTTCATTGAAATCGGACGAGAATTGGAAAAGTTATGGCTGTGGCAAGGATTTCATGACAGGCAGACAGACACGGAACCAAAATTGTTCAGGGAGGTCTGAAACGTAAAACACGAGTGGAAATTTTGATTTTGGAGAACTTTTTTTTTCAACCTTGAAAAGTGAAAAAGCTTCCGCTACCTTGGTAGACTCGGATGCAGAATTCGATTCGATGTCGAATTGATGTAAAACAATACCTTTCCATTAAAAGTTTTCGAGCTAGGGCGTTGTGAAAATGTCATCTTTTATATTATACCGATTTGATACCAAATTTTGATAATTATGTATTCGTCTAAAAAGTTCACAATATCAAAAGTTTTACTCGCATTTAGTTTACTTGCATTTAGTTGAACTATTGTGGTCCTTCCTAAAACATCGAGATCTCACAATTTTACTCAAATTTGGAGAGTACTATTTGGCCGTTCCAGAATAATAATCATCAAGGAAATTTCAAGATGATGGCAAAACATTCTGAAAAATCTACATAAATCGGATAGAATTGTCGATCGAGGTGTTCTTCATGAATTAATTTAGGAAACTACCAACATGATCGTGAAGTTCCAGTTTACAGAATGTAGTTAAGTACCTATTTAACCCTTAATATCCTGGGGTATCTTTCTAGAAGTCCGATTTTTACCTACAACAGTTTATCCATTTTTGAAACAACTGATACCCATTGGATTACTATGGAGTAAGAAAATTTGTGTAAAAGAACGTAATAATAATAACATAATAATTAAAAGAGTTTACAAACTGTAATGTGGCCTTTTAGGTACCTTCTACCCTAATTTCTCACTTTGTAGGCTATTAGTTGGGTTTTCTCAAAAAAGGCAGCGCAGATTCCTCTATGAAGTGAATATTCTCCACCTTATTCCTTGGTTCTGTAGGTACCTACTTTATGGGAAATATCAGATCCTAACGTCCCACCAAGAATTTTTCCAAGTTTCCTTCTTTTACTCCATTGAAATTAGGTTTATGGTCAGATTTTGCTGGCACAGATAGCGATAGAGTGGTCCTTGCAAAGATCATTCCTGAGGCGACAGATTGCCTTTGAGGTACCTTCTGCTCAAATATTTTGTAAAATTGAATTCAAAACTCCGAAAAAATATATTTTTTTAAACAAGTGGGAAATTAAGGGTTAAGTAACGCAATAATTGTTGAACCAATATATTCTATATGCCCACGTTAATCTTTGTGAGAAAGCTTATGTGCTCACCCAATTCGATTGACTTTCTTAATTCGATTTATGCTTTTCTACCTTCAAAACAGACAATTTTTAGAAAACAATTCTTCTTTCATGGTCGATTCGAAGTATAATGTCAAACATTGTTATAGATTTAAAATTGAAATGAGGTATTTTGGAGATGAAATCTCTTCCCTAGTTGCAGTAGTAGACTACAATAAGCAAGGTGTGTGGGCAGGAGGAAAAGGTTGATTTCCATTCTGATAGTTATTCCAAAAATATGGTCTACTTTCTCCAACTTCTTCGTGATACGGAGTAGGCTTAGTTCTTCTAGGAATGTCTGAGGAGCTGGTCAATGTCCGTACAGGAGACCGCAAGTCATGGAAATATGAAAGTAGGAAGGAGAAAAGTTCTTGGAAAGGATTCTTCCCAAAATCCCTGGCTATTGTCTACCTGAGCCTTGTTGGATGCTCTATTAAAACATTAATTCAAGTGAAGACCTCTTCTTTCGGCACCTCATACATTTCATAATTACAGACATTATCTAAAGTTAGGGTAAGAATCTAAGTACAGACAGGTACAACGTACCAATAGAATATCATATTGATTGGAAATCTGCCAGAGACATTCTTCCAAACTACTAACTATTAATAGAGTACAGTGCCGCACCTATCTTGTATCGGTCAAAATTTGACTTACAGAGTGGTACACCGACCCAGACGAGTTTTCTGAATCAACTACTTGTCCTACTCCATGCGAGGATATCTGAAAATTTATTATTATTATTATTCTCCGTTAATTCTAATATATACTCGTATATCTAGTTAATAAAATATAGAAAATCTAGTGGTGACGCGACAAAACTTCCAGAATAATTGCAATTGTACTCGTAATTAGTATTATCATTTAACGTTCCATTAGTACAATTCAAAACCTAGTCCGCTTACTTGTATAAATAATTAATGAGAGTGTTCGTGCATATAGTTCTTGATAAGTGTGGGGTATAGCAAAAAATAATAGTAATAATAATGAAAATAAAAAGTAAATCAAGCTAGTTCCACCAATATTCGCATAAAAATCATTTTGCATCAATAACATTCCATTAATAATTTTTAAAATTGTTTATAAACAAAGGGGATTTGATTTGAGTTTTTCATTTTACTGTAGGTGACGTTCTCCTCCAATTCATGTCGTAAGGAAAAGCGATGAAGCAGGAATTATTTTTAAATGGGGTTAACTTACAGTTCCTTGAGCTTGTTCACGTGTATTTGGTAGTTCACCATCCTTCATTATTGATTCAACTTGTCTCTCTCCTTCTGCAGAAAAAATATGTATTTTATGATTTAAAAACCAATTTTGATTGATAATATGTCTTGAATAACTGTATTTGCTTCCTAATGGGATAGTATTTCGGTCGTTCGTCATTTAGGTGGGGTATCATTGTCCAAATTCACCATTAATTGTCTATCTATGGAATAAGGAGGATCTGTCTTATGACATGTGGTAACTCTAATTGAAGCTGTGAAAATCACAGACGGTTCCTTCTTTCCTCAGTCTGTGTATGTCGGACACGATGTGGCCACTGTTCATAGAAATGGTACCAATACTTAGACATAGAGTCCACGGTTGTGGCTTGGAAGGAAGGTACACATGGACTATGGATAGAGAAAGAAATTGCCAACACTATTATTTTTAGTAATTCTTTGTTTTAGAAGATTTTTTGCCTAATTTATTAAAAACAATTTTGTGTAAAAAAATATGGGTTCATTTTTCTGTTTATACCATCAGTTTTATGCCATGATGTTCCCCTGGTACTTTGAAACCTCGGTACGATGGAACCTGGGTACTTTGTGCCAATGATTAGGTGAAAGAAATTCTGGAATGAAAACTGAAAATTCTTGAAAGAAAACTTGAGTTTTCCGCGAGTTCAGCTTCCACGTTTCATAAAATATGGTGGAATACTGTCAAATAATGGAAGAATGATTGTGGATTAAAACCAAGACTGCAATGCAGTTCCCGTTCTTGAAATTTGTAAACCTACAGGTTGGTGGGTTCTTAGCTGGCTTCATACCTAATCAATTGCGCACCGAAGGTGCACCGATTGGTGGTCTCTTCCACGATAAAAAGTATCATACCTTGCTTCATCTAATAATGAAACGGCGTTTAGCTCGGTACTCACCTTTTTCAACAGTGTTATTTGGTCTTCGTCACAAGAAACAAATCCATTCGCCCTATGGCTAATCTGGATTTCCCCCCTTTCTGCGAACTGAATTTTGTTTGGGTGTCATTGAAGAAACATTTGTTTTCACACCGAAATTTCTAACATGTGTGTCTATTCTATAACAACTATAGCTGAAAGGTTGGCTTGTAGCTCACTTCGACTTTGAAGTGAGAAAAAAAGTAGGTGATTTTAGACTTAAATAAGATCTAAAGTTTCCTATCATGTATGGGGTCTAGAAAGTAGGTACTTACCTACATAGAAATATCAATCATGGAAACAGTAGGTAGTTGAATTTACCATTTGATTACTTGTTGGATTCCGTAGACTATTCTGACGTTCTACTTTCTTCATAAGGAAGAATAAACAAACAACACGCAGAAGAAAAACCTGAATGAAAAGTTGATAAGGCAAGATAGTGACCGAATTACCGTGTTTTTTCAAAACAAACTGTCGAATCTTGTTACATCACGCTAAGAATGAAATAACGCACTGTCTGGAAAACGAAACGAACTGAAAGTCCGTCTCTTCATTGTGGCAGACCCAACGTGCATCATGAAGAGATTCAGTTGGCTTTGGGGGGCCGACCCCCGCGGGCGTGAGTGACAACATCAGTGATAATAGATTGTGCGTGATAAGATCGATTTGAACTATAAGAAGAAGTTATAAGGATTTCGATGCCATGAAACACCACTATCAGGTAGTCATCTATGTTCATAATCTAAAAACTTGATTAAGGAATATTTTTGTTTTAATTTTTCGATTAATGATTTGATTTGGATACATTCACCCACCGAGCCTTCGATATGAGTAGGCCTATTGTGTGACAGACATGGATCTTCATGTTAGTATAGTTCATACAGAATTACCATATTCATTGCAATAATCCTAGGGCGCTCTCATCTAAAACCAAAACATTCGAGAACCGAATTCGAGAACCCTACTGTTTTGATGATATGATGCCTAGTAATTAATCTCAAATCCAATCATCTGAAGATTTCATGTCGATGAAACTTATAGGGGACAATCCAGTATCTCAACCCTCTCAATTCCTGATAATTACATCGAATTCGGATGGAAAATATAAAAGTCACGGTAGTATATAGCTCCCTGGTATACATAACTCGTTTGTGTAGATGAACGTTAAATGAATAATTATATATAGAACAATATATGAACAATATTGTTCACCTAACTTGGGTTTTCAAAATGACCTTACTACCTTAGTTATATCATTACTACCTTACTTATATCACTAAATCGTAAAAACGTCTGCCAAGGGTGTGGCACATAGCTTCCTCGTATCCATAACCCGATTATATAGATGATCCGATGCATTGTAGCTAATCTCAAAACACCAATCTCTAAGTACCTTTCACTACACTGATAGGGGACCATCTTCACGCTAATCTGGACAATCATAGACAATCAAATTCGGATCTAGAACAATCCTAGACATCAAATTCGGATGAAAAATGTAAATGTTATGGCTGTTACAAGGATTTTAAGTACGCGCATGCGCAGAGGCTTCTGTAACTTTTAAGGCCTTGATTTTCATTGGGAACCATCTACAACCTAATCCGCGTAATCCCTAAAAATGTCATCGAAATCGGGTAAAAAATGTGGAAGTTATGGCTTATGGTTATTATGGTTAAGTTATGGTTATTATGGCTATTACAAGGAATTCACGTTTGCGCATGCACAGCGGCTACTATCAGTCTGAGGGTGATAATCTTCATTGGGGACCATCTACAACCTAATCCGCATAATCCCTGCAAATTTCATCGAAATCGAGTCGAAAATGTGGAAGATATGGCCGTTACAAGGAAATTAACGTTCGCGCATGCGCAGTGGCTACTATCAATCCGAAGGTGATGCATTTCATAGGGGACCATCCAAATACTAATCTGTAACATCCCTGAAAATTTCATTGAAATCGGATTGAAAATGTAGAAGTTATGGCCGTTACAATTAATTCACGTTTGCGCATGCACAGTCGCTTCTATCAATCCGAGGATAATGATTTTCATAGGGGACCGTCTACACACCAACCCGCACAATCCCTGAAAATTTCATAGAAATCGGACAATAATTTCGTATAGTTATGCGCGTTACAAGGAATTCATGACAGACGGACAGACAGACAGACAGACACACACACAGACAGACAGACACACAGACACGGAACCAAAATTGTTGAGTGTTGAGGCAACGAGTTTATACGATTTGTTTATACACTGGCAAAACAGGGGAATATATTTGAGATTTGAGTCAGTTTTGGAGTGATCCTGTGCGCGAATTTTTGCACACCTACCCCTATTCATCATCTAAACAGATTTCCGTGATTTTCCCTTCGTTTTCGCGGTGAGTAACAACTTTTTATGGTCATTTTCGATGCAGTTTTTATTCTTGCTTGGACATTTTCCCTTTGTGAAGTTGCTGTGTATCATCTATTTTTCGGCAAAGGTCAGGATTGCGTCGTGGAGGTGACCTTGGCACGCGCCGGAATCTTTCTTGCGGCTTTCCTGAGGAGAGGGTGACGTCACTGATACTAGCCCGCTTAACTCAGGTGTACTGCGTATCTCGCCCCTATAGTTTAAAGTTCCTGCTCGTCCCTTCTCGATCTGCCCATTTCAATTTCAGTTATGTCTGAGGTTGAAGGTAACAATTTCTTCAGCGACTCCATGGATGTGGTTTATTCTCTTCGACTTGGCGATTTAGAACTGAATGATATCAAGGACAACTTAATTCTCGCTGTAAATACTCTGCATCTTGACGTAGCTGACTTGAATGTTGTACTCTTTGTTAAACACCTCAGGGCTCTGATCTCCGTGGTTCAGGACAGATTGGATGAATTAGATGGCCATAGGCAGGAAATATCCACTCTTAATGGTGCCTACACCTCGTCCCGTGAATTACTGAACACTTCTGTTCAGGATCACTTGAGATACGAGGCAGTATGGTTGGAGGAGAAAGAGAGACTTGAGGCTATGGTTATCCAACAAAAAAAGAAGATAAGGATGCTAGAAAGTAAATTAATGACAAGGCATGAAATCGATGATGTTTGGATGGCAGTGTCTGACCAAGAAAAAAAGGTAGTAGGGGAGCCTAAAGTATTCAAACAGACTCATTCGCACACTCAGACTACCCAGTGTCTCATTGAGGTGGATAATTCACTAAAACCTAGCCAGGATTCTATTATTAAGGAACTTACAAGTAAAATTGAAAAAATCGAATCCTTGTATGGAAACGTATGTAATAGTCTGGTAAATCAGGCTGAGCTATATCACCGTAACGAACAGAATTTTATCTCCAATCTTAATGAAGCAAATAATCATCGATGCGATCTGTTAAAACGCACGGATAAGTTGCAGGCTGAATTGAGGACTTTGCGTTTGGAATCTGAGGATCTAGAGCGGGAGAGGGTGAACCTAAATGACACAATCAATGATTTGCTGCGTCAAGTCAAAATCAGCAAGACTGGCCGTGGTTTCGATAGGACGTCCCCGCCAGGAAGTGGTCAACGGGCGAAAGCTTCCAAAGGCTCAAATGTTCTCCTTCTCGGAGACTCTTTCTTGAAGGGATTGGGTGATGAGGTGCGGTCTTTGTTACCCAGCAACTTTGCTGTGAGCACCTTGATGATGAATAATGCACCCTTATCAGTGTTAATTAATTCACTACCTTTGGAGTCCTCTCGTCCTGATTTCATAGTGTTCTCTGCGGGATCAGTGGATGTAGCTCATAATGAGTTGGTACGTTTCAAGCATGATCTGTTGGGCCTCTGTCAGTCTAATACGAAATCTAAACTGATCTTATTGAAAGCTCCCTTCAACTATCTTCTGCCCAGGTGGTCTATAGTAAATACATCAATATTCAAATTGAATAAATTTCTTCTTCAATTGGCAAACAAATTCCATTTTGTCAGAATTGTAGATCCTCACTTTACTGACGAAAAAATGATTAACCTAAAGTCTTATCACGATCCCCACTACAGCCATTACGGCAGGAGGGTGCTCGGTGGACTAATTGGTCGGTGCATCTCATCATTCGCCAATGCTACAACATCAATCATAATAGTTGACTCCGAGTCTAAATGCGCAGAGAACAGTTCAAGGTCCTGACGAAGACTCTCTCCCAAAATTGTGAAGCCTAACAATGTTGTCATATTTCAAGCAAATGTCCAAGGAAAACGGTCCAAAATTAATGAGATAAACTGTGGTATCTCAAGCAGAACTGATATAAAAGCTCCCTGTAGGGTCGTTTTGTTTCACGCTAATCTGCAGGGAATACGATCTAAGCTTCACGAAATCAATCATTTTCTATTGAACCGCCAAGACATTATGATTTTATGTTTCACGGAACACTGGTGTAAAAGTCAGGAAATGATGTATTACGTGCCAGAAGATTTTTATCTCGCCTCTAACTTTAGTAGAGAGCCAAAAGGTGGTGGTGGATCCTCTATATGCGTGAGGAAGGGCTTAAACGCAACAGAAGTTAATGCTCACATGCTATCGATTGAGTCTACATTTGAATTATCGGCCGTCAGTTTGGATTCACATAATTTACTTATTTGCTGTATATATAGACCACCATACGCTACCAATTTTGATGAGTTCATTGCATGTTTTGACCGCACGCTGAGTGGCCTCCTTTCGGGAAATAAGATGGTGATTATTATGGGCGATTTGAATGTTCACTTTGAGGAAACATGTAATGCCCAGCTTCTACGTGAACGGAAGACGCTGGAAATATTGCTGGAGTGTCACGGTCTCCATGTTGTATCAAATGAAATAACTCGTAGGCCTTATTTTGGTCAATCTGGTTCTCCCTCGTGCATAGACCTCGTGATAACTAACTATCACCCGTCCCGGTACGAGTCGTCTGTTAGCAGCACTGGATTCAGCGACCATCAAGGTATCGAGATCTCCTTGTATGAATTTATTGGTTCCCCAAACCGCAAAACGATTCAGTATCGGGTCAGCAGGCCTGAAAATCTGGCTCTATTCCGTTTACACCTTTCTTTTGTCAATTGGTTCCCTGTGTACCAAGCTGATAATCTTGAAAATTCGACGGGTATCTTTCTTAACATATTCCTATCAATACTTGACCTCACGTGTCCTATGGTTACGAAAAAAATTGAAGGTATGTCCAAGCCGAAAAAATTGCCCTTCAGTACTGATATGTTGGACCTGCGGGATAAATACCATGCGTTCAGGGATTTACGTACAGTGAGCGAGGATTTTGCCATCTTGGCCAAAGACGCAAGGAACGCTTACAGGTTAGCTATGCGTAATTTCCATAGAGAGTATAATGACGATACCATCAAGAATTCAAGTAATAAAATGAAAGCCTCTTGGAAGGTTGTAGCTGGTCTTCTCAACATGAAATCCCGCTCTGCGTCTCCTCCTTCTAATCTCACGGCCTCCGGATTCAGCAAGGTTTTCTCTGAGGTATTTGATCGGCATTTGACGACTGATGTATGTGATGAGTTCTATGATTTTCTGCGACGAGCTCCCGGCTTCACTAAGGAATTTAATTTGAAAGAAGTCTCCGCCGAGAAAATTTACTCCATTATTTGTTCATTGACTGCCAGTAAATCTGCGGATTACTATGGCATTGATTCTATAATGGTTAAGGTAGTTGCTGATTTGATTCTGGAGCCTCTGACCTTCATAATAAATTCATGTTTTGCTAGCGGGGAATTTCCTGCTTGCCTTAAAATGTCTGCCGTCACTCCTATCCCGAAAAAGGGTAAATGCAGCTCCTACGACGAATTTCGACCTATCTCAAAGCTTTCTGTTTTTGCAAAGGTTATTGAGAAGTTAGTCTTGGAGGATTTGATGGCTTATATCGACGCCAGGGAGATCCTTCATCATCGTCAGTTTGGATTCAGGAAAGGCATGAATACCTGCTCTGCGGCATGCTCCGTTATCATTGAGTCATTAAAGGCACTAGAAGACGGCTCATTGACAAATCTTCAGCTTTACGATATGTCAAAGGCTTTTGATCTGGTCCCATTCAACCTGCTACTCGAAAAACTTTTGTATTACGGCGTCTCTACCCCCTCTTTACAATTTTTCAAAAGCTATTTGGAGGGCTGGCATCAGGTGACTTTCTACGGCGGTCAATCATCTGATCATGTACCGATCCCCTGCGGAATTAAACAGGGTTCTGGATTGGGCCCGTGCTTATTTATATTATATATAAATGATCTGGCTTTTACCGGCGACTGTTTTTTCAATTTTTTTGCAGACGACATAACTGCCGTTAGCAGGGGTTCATCAAAGGAGGCCCTCCAGGGTAAGATAAATCGAGTTTCCTCATTAGTGACTGACTGGTGCTCACTAAATGCTCTCCGCCTCAATGAAGAAAAGACCCAAAGCTTAAACTTCGATTTGAACGGTCGTACGTCCGATTCAGTAGATTTGTTGGGCCTTGTGGTTGACGGCAGACTGTCGTGGGCAAATCATGTTGAGTCGTTGTCCTCAAAACTGGCCTCCTGCAACTTCATGCTTCGTAGGTTGGCCGGGAATGTTTCACCTGAAGTTCTAAGATCCGTTTATTGTGCTTGTTTCCAAAGTCGATTGTTGTATTGTGTGCTTCTGTGGGGAAATTCGTCCCACAGCGTGAAAATTTTCAAACTTCAAAAGAAGGCGATCAGAACGATCCGTAACTTGGGCTGGAATGAGAGCTGTCGTGGGCAATTCAAGTATTTGAATTTGATGACGCTTCCAGGATTATTTGTGAATGAATGCCTATTATACGTCCGTCAAAATATCCACATTTTCCAGAAAGGAACAGACCTCCATGACCATTCAACGAGGCGTCATAACGACTTATACATTCAAACTACTCGCTTGACAACTACGATGAGGATAAGCCCTGCATATATTGGTGTGAAATTTTTTAACCATCTTCCTGTCAACATCCGTGGGCTTGAATTCAAATCGTTCAAGAATAAAATCAAGAATATTTTGATTCCGGCCGAATTATACGACCCGAGCGATTTCTTGCGGATGAAATTTTAAAATTGATCAATCTTGTTGATTTTCTTATTGTTATTTCTATTCAATTTTTGTCTTCTATATTTATACAATTGTATTACTGACGTTTGTAATGCCAGTTTGGCCGCTACAAATAAAAATGATTTGATTTGATTTGATTTGATTTGTTTTTGACACGGAACGGACACGGAACGGAAAATTTTGATTTTGGAGAACTTTTTTTTTTCGTCCTTGAAAAGTGAAAACAAAGCTTCCGCTACCTTGGTAGACTCGGAAGCAAAATGTAGGTATACGAACGAAATCATATTTCAATAAACAATGGAATAAAAAGAATTAGAAAGGACTTTGACGGGTTTCTAAAGAAAATTATAGAATCCTATTGGCTCAGAGAAGTGAAAGGGACTGTAAGTCCAAGTAAAAAGGCACCAAGGAGGCAAAGAAGTAGGAGGTTCAATCAGTGAAGACTTAACATGCTAACTTAACATGTTACTTAACTTGATTGTCGATCTGACAAAAATGTACTTTGTAAAATTTCCTAGTTTTTGCCAAAAGGGAGGTGTACTGTATGTGCTTGAAAATTACACTTATACTCTTATCTTAATACCTTAATTATTATAATGATATTCCAACCTTGAATCTTTTTTTTCCTCACTTGAAGTTCAGAATCATTCTCGTAAATATACTCGTCAATATTCTCTATCAACGTTTGGAGCGCAATTTAAATAATTCAGCCGGTAGGTAAATTTTAATAGGTACTGGTCGCCTTCAGGGGGTTTCATTAATCAACTCTTCCTGCTTAATTCGCTAAAATATTCGTAGTGACCTCAAGTCTTCGAGTGTATCGTTTGGGTGGGGCTTTCTGGACTGAATTCGTTAACCTTCTCTTCTCGAATATCAGTGTACATGGAAGTTTATCCAGCAGGTAGGTACTAGTAGCAATGTCGCGTGCTAGTTGTTGTAGAGGTCACTGTTGAATGTGTCCCTCCTAGTTAGGTAGCTCAAGGTTCCAATTATCGCTGATGAACTAGATTTTGAATATTTTATTTATGTCGTCCAGTTGGCAAATATGCCCTTCTCTCATTTGCTGAATCACATGTAAACAAATGAACTGGAACTTCCAGGGTTACCGTCTCGTTTTTTTCGCAAGTGCAGCAGACCTCATGAAACCGTAAGTCATTCCAATGTAGGACGATTTTCTTCATCAACTAATGGAATCGTCATCAACATTTTACTTCTTTACTATCGAAACATACCTATTACTTTAATTTACAACAATTATTACTGGCAACAAAGTATGACTCATTTGCGAAATTGGAGGTCTCCAGTTCTCAAATCCAGGACACCAACTTTAAATTTCGTGTTTAAAATAAAATACTGAGTGATAATCATTAAAGTTATTTATAAAACTCTAATACTTGCAAATGTGCACATCGAACTCACAATTTGAAAAAAATTGCCTGGAAGCTGTATTTTCGTGAACGCGTTGGTACAACATGGAATTGAAGAGAGATTTCCTTTACAGTGTCACCCTTTTCCATTACAAGCATAAATCACCTTTCTGTATAGATCCCTCCCTACCAACCGTAAGTACCTACTACCAAATTTTGCAAAAAAAAATTTTCTTACAAAATTTGCATTTGGGCATTTTTGAAAATCAACCCAAACCACCAACCATATGGAAATGAAGAGTTCAAAAATTTTCAAAAATGCCCTAGTAGGTAGGAGCTACCTACGGTTGGTAGAGAGGGATCTATACAGAAGGGTGATCTATACAGAAAATTTTTCGTGAATGCGTTGGTACAACATGGAAGTGAAGAGAGATTTCCTTTACAGTGTCACCCTTTTCCATTACAAGCATAAATCACCTTTCTGTATAGATCCCTCCCTACCAACCGTAAGTACCTACTACCAAAATCCTTCAGCCCTACCAAATACTACCAAATCGGGATCCCTTCAGCACCTACCGAGGGGACCATACGATGGGATGGAAAGAATAAAAGAGACTAGGAACTCAAGGGATACTGTGATAGATGCGAGGGGAAGAAAATTGGTAAAACTGTTTGATAGAAATGGCATGGTGGTGTTAAATGGTAGGTTCGAGGGTGATTACGGTGGGGAAAATACATATATTGATAGGAAGGGCAGCTCGGTGATTGATCTTGCGGCTGTTTCGGGGGAGGGTTTGGATGGGGTGCGGAGATTTGAGGTGGTACCAGAAATTTTATCAGACCATCAGCCCATCGCAGTGGAATTGGCAATAGACATGGTGGATGCAGGGGACGAGGTTACGCCACTATTGCCAAAGCTAACATGGAATCGGAACGATGAGAAATTCTTTAAGGAAAAAATCAAACAACTGTTGGGAAGGATGGAGCGGGAGGGGAGGGAGCCGTGCGAGGGAGAGCAGGGTATGGGCAATATAATAGAATGTATTAGAAAGGCAGCGGACAGAGGAAGCCTGATCACATCGAAGCAACGATCTTTCAAAAAGCCATGGTACGACTATGAATGTTTAAAGGCCCGGAAAAAGAGTATGATGCAGTTGAAGATCCTTAGGAGAACGGATAATGAAATGAACAAAAAAACATATTTGGACAAAAGAAAGGAGTATAAAAGTATATGTTCACTGAAAGAAAAAGAGTTTTACATTGCTACAGATAGGAAGTTAAGCACTGTGACTGAGGCAAAGGAATTTTGGAAGCTGGTAGATCAAATAAAAGGAAAGTCACCATTCAGGGCACCGAAGGTAGGCAAGGAGGAATTGGTAAACCACTTTAGAAGATTACTAAACCCACCTGTCGAGCTGGAGATGGCGTATGCCTTACCAAACATACGGGAAGATGATCTAGACAAACCATTTACATTGGTGGAGTTGAATCATATGTTGGGGAAATTGAAAATAAATAAGGCGCCCGGACCTGACCGCATTTGCAACGAATTTTATATAAATGCCCCCGAGGAATTAAAAATTCATATTGTGCGAAATTTCAACAGCATATATAACAGGGGGGAGGCGCCCGACTCTTTCAAGAACGCGATCTTGTTTCCATTGCATAAGAGGGGGGACACATCGGACCCGGGTAACTTCCGAGGATTAGCCTTCATGAATACAATGGCAAAAATATTTGCAGGAATGCTATTGGAACGACTGAAAGCATGGGTGGAGAGAAGGGGATTTTTAAGTGAGGCTCAGGCGGGTTTCCGTTCGGGGTATTCCACGTCCGACAACTTGTTCACCCTGTTCAATATTGGTGAGTTGAGGAAAAAGAAGGGATGGAAAACTTACGTATTTTACATAGATCTAAAAGCGGCATACGATCATATCTCAAGAAGTGCCCTATTCTTCAAAATGTCGAATTATGGCATATCGAGTAAGTTCATTAAGATGTTGGAAGGGTTATACAGGGGCACAGGAATGGCGGTGTGGAGCGAAGGAGGGCTTTCAGAGTATTTCAGGACAGAGGTAGGTTTAAAGCAGGGATGTCTGATTAGCCCATTAGCATTCTCCCTTTTTATAAACGACTTGCCGGACCAATTGAGCGGTGGAGTGACAGTAGGAGGATTCAGAATAAAATGCCTAATGTACGCTGATGACGTGGTCTTGCTGGCGGAAAGTCCAGCATCACTCCAAGTGATGATAAACGAACTCAGTGGGTACCTGAATAGATGGAATCTGACGCTGAACCGAGAGAAGTCCCAAGTGATGATATTGGGAAAGAGGGGAGGAAGGAGGTCCAAGAATGAAAACTGGAAGTTCGAAGGGGAGGCACTCGAAGTGGTCACCAGATACAAGTACTTGGGCATCACAATCACTCCGACTATGGATTTGGGAACCCATTTTGCCAAGAAAGTCGGTGAAGCTAAGCACGGAATGGCGGCAGTGTGGGGAAGAATGATTCATAAGAGACGGGTCCCACTAGAGACAAAACATAAAGTATATAGAGCGACAACAAGGTCATTGGTATGCTACGGCGCGCAGGTTTGGGGGTACAAGAAATACGAACAAGTGGAACAATTACAGCCGTATTACATTAAAAAGGTGCTGGCATTGCCACAAAACACACCCAATTACATTGTGTACGCTGAAAGCGGGTTTCAACCAATCTTCCTATATACGATAAAGTTGCAGGCGGATTATATAGCAAAAGTTATGAAGTATCCAAGGAGTAGGTATACCAGGATTGTGGCAGACCAGGTTGTGCTGGAGGGTGAGGGATGGTGGCAGGAATATGGCAGAATGGCGGAGGAGCTCGGTTGCCCTTGGGATGGTGAGGAGTGGAAGAGTGGCATTGATGTTCTGATTCGGGAGATGAGGGATAATTGGGTGAACAACGTGAGTAGAGAAGTGACTGACTCGGAACATCATAAACTCTATGCGAAATTGGATAGAACGGCGGGTGGGGGACTGGCGTACATGAATATGACAGATCTTGCGAAAATTAGAATCGTCTGTAAAGCTCGAACGGAAATGGTTAAAGTAAATTACCGGTGGTGGAGAGAGGGTCAGGCAAACAAATGCAGCATGTGCAACGAGCGGGAAGATGAGACGCCACTCCACTTTATGGCTAAATGTCCCATAATGAGAGAACTAAGATTCAGATACACGGGAAAGACATGGTTATCCGATCCGGAGATTGTGGAAATGCTGAACGGAACATCCGTAAATTTTGAAAAGGTGGCACAATTTATTAGGGCAGCTAGTAATTATAGGGATTTCCTAACTGCAGAATTCAATTACGAATAGGAAATACATGGTCAGGAGAGTAAGAGTAAAAATAGAGCATTTGTTCCCAATTGTCGGAAAGGAGTTGAAATAGGCACGAAGGAATTGGTAACTTGGCATTCGAAGGAAAAATATTATAGATAGGTACCTACATAGGATTTAGAAGCAGCGACCACCCCCTGCGACGGTAATATAATACCAGCAGTATAAGCGTGTGTGCTTTCTGTAGTACTTAAATGTTACAATAATTTGGTGATTGTGAAAGTCAAAAATAACTAGATAGATAAGATATTGTTAGGTGAGGTAGTAAATAAGTGTATTTGTATGTAAAAAAATTAGGTTAAGTATTCTATTGTATTACAAATAGTAACAATTACTATTATTGTAAATAAACGCTTTCTCTCTCTCTCTCTCTCTCTCTCTACTACCAAAATTTGCAAAAAAAAAAAAAAAAAAAAATTCCTTTCAAAATTTGCATTTGGGCATTTTTGAAAATCAACCCAAACAACCAACCAAGTGGAAATGAAGAGTTCAAAAATTTTCAAAAATGCCCTAGTAGGTAGAAGGTACCTACGGTTGGTAGAGAGGGATATATACAGAAGGGTGATCTATACGGAAAATAATAAACCTTTGGGCAATGATTGCAGCGTTTTTTTTTACCTACTAACTTTTTTTTACAAATTTTTTCACCTACCAACCATTGGTACTACCTACCTCACCATACTGCCTTCTACCTTCAGAATCGAGTTTATTAGAAAGAACTAAACGCTTCACACTCGATTCGAAAAGTAGAGAGCTTCATATGGGAATTTGATTACTGGTTGCTCAGAAAGCAAAACTGAATACAAATCGAAGAAATGAACAGCGATCGCATTTTAGTCAGATAAAACTTGAATGGAGTTTAGACCTCTTTGGTGATTCACACTCGTGATTCTATTTTATCGAAGGGAAACCTTTGAGTACTCGTAGGGAGCGGTTTGTTCTGCAGAGCTCCGGGTGGTCTCAACAATTTTTGAACAAGTGGGTGTGGCACATAGCTTCCTCGTATCCATAACCCGATTGTATAGATGATCCGATGCATGATAGTTAATCTCAAAACATCAAAACAAGATAATCTGTAACATCCCTGAAAATTTAATTGAAATCGGATGGAAAATGTAGAAGTTATGGCCGTTACAAGGAATTCACGTTTGCGCATGCGCAGTGACTACTATCAGTCCAAAGGTGGTGATTTTCATAGGGGACCATCTAAATACTAATCTGTAACATCCCTGAAAATTTCATTGAAATCGGGTAGAAAATGTAGAAATTATGGACGTTACAAGGAAATTCACGTTTGCGCATGCGCAGTGGCTACTATCAGTCCGAAGGTGGTGATTTTCATAGGGGACCATCTAAATACTAATCTGTAACATCCCTGAAAATTTCATTGAAATCGGATGGAAAATGTAGAAGTTATGGCTGGTACAAGGAATTCACGTTTGCGCATGAGCAGTCTCTTCTATCAGTCCGGGGATGATGAATTTCATAGGGGACCTTCTACACACGAACCCACACATTCCCTGAAAATTTCATTGGAATCGGACAACAACTTCGTATAGTTATGCGCGTTACAAGGAATTCATGACAGACACACAGACAGACAGACACACAGACACGGAACCAAAGTTGTTCAGAAAGGTCTAAAACGCAAAACGCGAGTGAAAATTTTGATTTTGGAGAACTTTTTTTTCGTCCTTGAAAAGTGAAAACAAAGCTTCCGCTACCTTGGTAGACTCGGAAGCAAAAATCAATATTACCTATTTAAAATTTAATAATTTAATTTAATTTAAGATTTTGGTTGATGTAGGTCACTTCTAAGGGAAAACGCCCTAACTCAAAAAATGTTGATATAAAGGTATTGTTTTTCCATCAATTTAAGATTCTATAGAATTTTTAGAATTTTTTGAGACCACGCGGAGCCTTGTAGGACAAACCGTTCGCTCCCGACGATAATTTAAGGGTTGGACGTACGATAAATCAGAAACACGAGTGTGAATCGCAAAGGACGGCTAATCTCCGTTCAAATTTTTGCTGACCGAAATGCGATGGATGTTTTTCTTCATGTTGGATGGTTGGTGGCTTTGCAGACGAGTGATCAATATAGAAAAATAATAAACCATTTTGCAATAATTTGCAGCGTTTTTATTCGATTTTCGGATTCTACGTAGTACTTTGAAACGTAAAACATCAAATTTTGAGGGGGGGTTAAACATTTTTTTTCTTGCTCGATTCCAAAGGCTTATTATTGAAAATAATAAACCAAAAAATAAACCAAGAAGACCTGTTTCTTAAACTTGGAAACAGAATTGAATATTGAATGTTTCTCAACCATCATATTAATATTATTGTGGTTCCTCTAGACTCTAGAGGAATGTTCAATAAAGTGTTTTTTCTCTCTCAAAAAAGAAAAAATCATGTAATTGATCAATTAAGGTGACTGACAACATCTTTTTCCTCTAGACTATAGAGGAAAAAAATGTTGTCAGTCACCTTAATTGATCAATTACAACATGATTTTTTTTTTTTTGTAGAGAAAAAACACTTTATTGAACATTGTAGAAGGAGTGAAGGTGGACAAGGACTCCAGTAGTTGTCGAAACTTAATGGATTTGCCGGAAGTTGAAAATGAGTTGCCGAAAGTTCAAATTGATATGCCAAAAGTTTGCCAAAAATTGAAATTGATTTATGGGTTTTTTTTTGCGAGCGTGCGAGTGTGGAATTACAACATGATTAGTTTATTGTTACCAATGAGTCCATGGCGACTTCGATTCGGTCTTTAAGCTTCTCAGCCTCATCAGAACCTTGAAGCCACTATCCGACTTCTCTCAAATTCGGAAAAAAATCGGGAAATTAGAAGGCGAGGAATCGTTATTATTATACAAATGAACATTGTTAGTTGTTATGTTGATAATCTTTATTTTCATTTAGGTATACTTGATTTCGGTAGCAAATACCTATCTAACTTATATATTATAATTAATATTGTAAAATTGAATTACAGGTGGGGTCCTTCTGTTCTGATGTGCTACCTTTGTGCCGTCAGGATGTACTTCTGCAAAATATTAAGGTGAGAATAACACAGTGAATACGTAATATTAATTTGTTCTTTCTTGTGATGTTGTCGCATACTTACCATTAGATATTATACATAATATTAAAATTATACTTTCTTTCTCTCTTCGTGCCAAGATTGTATTATTATTCTTTCTCTGTTTTTGTGAACGGATTGATCGCGAGATAGGCAACCCAGCAAATCCTATCTGTATATCTTCGTAGTCTACCTTCCTCGTTTTCAGGGGATCGTCTTGTTTTTCTGTATCCTTTTTAGAGTCATCCTTGAGGAACGAGTAGGTATGTGCTGGGATGTAAAAGTTTATGATCAACGTGTTGAGGGTTTCGATCTGCTGTGTGAGTTTCTTTTCTGTTGAAATTAGGTTTACATCCTTTTGAAGACCACTAGAAGTGATTAGAAATAAGGAAAGACTTATCAGGTGACGAGCAGTGATGATTTCCTCGTTGTTTTCCTAGAGCGCTGGAGTATGCTACAAAGCCGGTTGTGATTGGAGTCAGAATACTCAGATTGGCTGTATTTGAGGTATGTAGCAATCTTCTCTTCCGTTCAGTAAATAGCACTGCGATTTAGAACAGAGGTCTCCTGAAGACCAGTGGAAGTTATTAGAAGTAAGTCAGTGAAGTACAAGTTTTTCTCCTGTTCAGCCTAGAGAGCTGAAATTCGGAGACGTACTTCACCTCAGGAATCATTACGAAAATGAGTGTCTCACTCCACAGAGGAGAGGACAGCATCGATTCCACGCCTTTACTTGCTTCGACATTTTTTTCTCATAAATATGTGGTGTTTTGGGAGGAATTCCTTCATTTCTCACCTATCTACGATTGGCTTCTTCGTCGAATCTCTGTCACCGAATTCTGCAGTCGGTCGGTTGGGCCATCTGTTCTCTTCGATTTCCAAATTTTCGGTAGGTGTGAGTACCTAATAATTAATAATAAAAGGCCTGGCGGGCCATTAGATTGGGAAGGGGCTGTTCCCGAGAGGTCCTTGTGAGGAAGCGCGGTTCGCCGACTGCCTAACAGGGCCAATGCCAACCTCCCCAATGATTAACGTTTTTCGAAATACTATCGCGACAATCAATCCGATCCTTCGGTATTTTAAATTACCTTCCCATTTCCAAAAATGTCGCTTTCTACTTTTTCGGTTTTTTCAGAGCACCAAAACTACTGTGTTTCACTGATCTAATGTAGTTGTGTTCACTCTATGTTGACGGAGCAATATTACTAATGAAAAAATTACATTATCAAGCTAATAATCCCTAGTTTTACAGTTTCTAGAAAATAAGGTTTCTTGATGTGTACATTTGTTTCAAATATTTGCCAGAATTCTTGAAATTTTAATATATTTCCGTCAAATTTCCGGTTTAAATTTTGGTGAACTTTCTATTGACTTTATTGGCTCTATCTCTTTTGAAGTCTTCCATCTATATTTCTTCCATCATTATTATCTGATTCACCAACGTCTTCTGTCTTCTTGGTTCCACCAACATTAGATCTACATTCTTCTTTTTCGAGTTAATCCCTCAATTTCATCAATTTTCCTATAGTTTCCTGTTGATCCAATAACTTTTTTTTCGGACATTCTTGGTGGGGCAAGACTTTTGAGTTTCGTGAAATAATTACTTCCAATAACACCTTCGAATAGAGGCCTCGTTGTGCAGCCACTTCTTCTTGACATAATAAAAATTATATTCATGAATCTTGATTTATAGCGCATGAGTACTTTTTTGTGGTTTCGATCAGCTGAGTCCTGAATGAGGGATGAAACCTTTGGCTATTTTCCAACTACGGGATCTTGAGAATCTCTGGACAGGACTGGAAGTTAGTCAGATCAGCTGTGAGAGCTGTCTTTCCCCTGTTCAACATTTCGATTGAACAACTACTGACAGTCAGTCGCAAAGTCATGCATTTATTATTGTATAAAAATACTCGTAGTGTTAAAGTGAATGTGATTGCAGTAGGCTCATAGTAAAAATATGGAGAAAAGAATACTGCCAACCGTGGTTTTGACGGTCACGAACCGACCGGAACTAAAATTGCGAATTGGCGAGGTTATCTAAACTCCAGTAACGAACCTCATAAATCTGTCTCCTTAAAGCTCCAGTCACCCTACAGGTTCCATCATCATCACGGAAGTCTGGTCGTCACAAAACCTATTTTCGCATTAACTTGACGGTCTTATTCTGTAATTTCCAACAGTTTTGTGTTGTCATTAGGCAAAACGATGAGGCAATCACCCAGTTAGTTACGAAAAAAGTTATTATGAAGGTATTTATTTGTTTTTATGACTAGAGCCGTCTCTGCTACAGCTGCGTCTTATCTTTTATGTAGCAAGGTGGTTTAATGAAAACTACTTTATTTATTGACTTACATTCTTTCAGGATGACTCTGCTTCTAGAAAGTTGAGCCTTTCTATTGCCAAAGTGAAGTAGACACATAAACAAATGACCTAGCTTTTTTGGTTGCTGAATATTTTCTCACAAAGAAATAATTAGGCGTATTGAATCAGTTGCAAGGTGTCCAGCGACCTAGAAAATCTGGAAAACTCAGGGAACTTAATTGTTTACCGAGAAAGTCCTAGCGACAAACCTTTTTGTGGAAAATTCGGGCAGTCTGACAGCGAAGAGTTTTTTAGTGCGGAAAAATACTCACACTTGAAAGTTTTTGACCTAGTAGGTGGTAGGTAGTTTATTTATTCCATGGAACTATCCAAAATAGATTGGATGTGTCCTACGCAAAAGTAGGCTGTTTCCAAAACGCGGAGCTCAATCTAGGGGTTCAGGCAAATCTGCCAAAGAGGAGAATTTCGTTGAATTCATTTCCTTTCGTGGTTTTCTACCCTATTGTAACGTTTCAGTGCTCAAGTTATCATACAGGGTAGACAATCACGAAGAAATAAAGGGGAGTTTGCCTCAATTTTAGATTCTGGGAATTCAAGTCAAATCCTATAATAGGGCCCTAGATTAATGTTTAACACCAGGAATACCTGAGGGAAAAAAATTACAGTAGAAGAAAATGCCTACCCAAGTGAAGCCTCTGTCAAAAAATACCGCGAAAATCGAGGGAAACTGATCACGTTTCACCCCAGGGTTCCTCCCGCAATACGACGCGAAAACTGACCTGATTCACACTGATTAGCGCTCTGGCGTCGCAAACTCCTGTGTTCAACCACGTAAACTATAGTTTATAGTTAGCGTGTAGAGGTAGCGCTGCTGTCTTAAGGGGCTCAGATCCTCTTATGAAGTCTGATTGGTCAGAAAACCCGTTACGTTGTAACATGATCAGATTGCCTCTACATTTAAAATTTCCATCTTCCTTAAATTCTCTAAATTTTTTGTATGCTTTTTCGAGCAGCACACTATGGTTTTCTTCCATAACAAATAAACCCTCTTTCAAAAAAAAAAAATTAAAAACTTTTGAGGCAAGTTTTCCATTGGTTGGTGCTAAGTACTTTTTGCTTTCGAGTTTACCAAGGAGGAGCATCTAGGGGAAGAAAGGCGTCAGCGCTGCCTAGCGCAGATAAGATGAACATTCTGGAGCTCAAAAACCTAGGTTATCTCTTATTAGTTGGCTTATGTGATGTACTAAAAAAATAGTAGGTATCACGTGCGGTGTTCCTAATTCGTTCCTAAATAATAGAATGCTATAAAAAATTAATTTTGTCTATCTATAAGTACATAAATTTTTATTTCAGACTGAATGCCTTATTGGTGCCCCAAACTGATTTGATTGCCCTTTTCATGGAGGGCAAATTTCTGGTTTTCTACCGATTAGGCAGGGATCTACAGACATTTCCACCGATCGATCCATCTTGCCAAAAAATAGAGAAGGTTCATCTAATTGTCGCTAGATTGCGCTCCGTCCGTTCCAGTACTTTCTTTCCCTAGATGCTATTCTACCAAGGTATTGGAAGCATTGTTTTCACTTTTCAAGGTTGAACAGAAATGTTCTCCAAATTCAAAATTTCGACTCTCGTTTTACGTTTTAGGCTTTCCTGAACAATTTCAGGGAGGCATAATATAAAATCCTGTCTAAATTCATTTACATGAAACAGAAACTTATCAGTCAAGTGAAGTTCACATACAGACACATATTTTCAAAACGCCCTAGCTCTAAAAACTTTCGAAGTAAAAGTATTGTTTTCATTTAAAATAGAATCAAATCAGTACACTCAGAACTATGGGTTCAATGTGAAATAAATCAGTACTGCAAGCGGTTTGCCGCGAATCCAGCGATCTTCATTAGATGATTCCAGTTCACAATTGACTCGCTAGAATGCTGTGAGGAGGAGAAGGTCTTTCCTTCCTTCGAGTGTTTCATCACTCAGTGTTGTGCTTCAGTTACAACCAAGAACCAAATTTGAATTTGATGGAAAGAACTCACTCTACTCTTGGAAAACTATGTTATTTGAGTTATACAGAAATATACTAAACCGTTGCGTAATAATTTGCAGCGTTTTTAGGACGTCCCACTGTAAGACTTGGGCGTCCTTATGTGATTAATCTGGGGTGAAGGAGGACAACTCTCAACCGAAAAAAAACCACGTACAAGAATCCAAATCAAAACCTTAGGTGTACGTCTGTGACAAAACCTTGTGTACCGAGGCCTTATTTTCCAACCAACTTGCGTGGATCTTTTTTATTTCGAGCGGAAATTTGCGTAGTTATGCCCTACGTCGACGGAAAGTTGAGTTTTGCCTTTAAAGGGAAAATTTGGGAGAAAATGGGTCAAAATGTCGAAAAATAAGATCAATAACGTATTTTAGGGGTTGTCTGCGTTTTTAGTCTGAATTATCGACTTAATCATAATAATACGTTTATGGTAACAATATACGAGATCAGCGCATTGTTTCTGATGAGTTGTGTATTTTTTGAGATTTTTGGAGTCTAATAGGGCAGAATATCCGTTTTAATGTTTTTCCAAAAATTCGCTCATTCGCTCAAGCCACACGAATCGGATTTTTTGATCATATAGTTTCGGTCGGGTACGAGGAATCCGACGTTTTCCTGATTTTTTTTCGAACGCTGAGGCTCCAAATCATCGGATAAGAGTGTTTCGATTGTGAGAAGAAGATCGTAGGATCTGCAGCATGTGTCGTGCGAACTGGAGTATTTCGTCATGGAGTTGGGGCAGGTCAGGTCTGCAGTTATCTCGCGTGGAGGCTCTCACAGCCTTCTGTGTCTTCCTTCTCGAAAGACCCGCGATTACGAACGCTCCAGTCACCGTGGTTGCGAAGCACCTAACACCATGGGATCAGCCAACCTATTCTAAGTTGGTATATAATTTGATAATCGCTACAAATTATTACACAAAGGTTTATTAATTTTGTATATCTCTACCTACAAAGAACACATATTTGCCATCGCCGTTGTTCCTCGTTCCGGGTTAGTATTTCCCTAAATTACCGGCGCTCAAACTTGAAAAATTGTACCTAAATTTGAAATTTTAAAGGATTTTCGAAATTCATTTGTGTATTAGGCCCTAGGGAATTGAAAAGCTAAAATATTGCCGCTGGAATCATCTAAATCAAACAATAATGAGGAATTTCACCGAATTGTGTTTGCATTTTTCCTAAATAGTTAATTGTGTGAGATAGATGAAAATCGGGTTGATTCCGGAAAATAAGTCCCCTGTTATTTTTAGGAAACAATCAAAATTTATGATTTCAAAAAATTACCGGCAAAACGGACCTTTTCAACGTGAAGCAGGAACGCTCGCTGATTGGGCTGTTCGGATCGCCGTCTTCTCCAAGTGTTCCTGTTGGTATGACGAAATCGTGTTATCTAAGAGGAAAGTTATCAAAGAAAAACAGGGGAAACCTAATTTTCCCCATCTTGTTTTTTCTATTTTTTTTTTTGAAATTTTCATGTCTTTGCTTTGGCACATAAACTGAAAAATCGTCACGAAAAAAACTTGCTCAACTGTTTTCTTACTTCACTACCTTGTTGTGTAGTGGTTGACATGAAAATGTCCCAATGTGTTGCAGACTCGTATGCAAGCATTTATAATTGATCTTTATTAATATTATGAATAGAATTCGACGTTAGGAAGGTAACGAGAAGGGTACTCTCAAATCCACCAGAGGGGGCATGGCTACCTTTCAAAACTAAATTTTCTTCAGTTTTTCGACTTCGAACTTTACTTACTGGTTTTGTGAAATGTTGCATCTGGGGACTATAGATTTCTCGATCTCAGCGCTTCAAGCGGCCGTAAATGAACTATTCCAGGATGACGTCCCGGTTTTTTTAAACGTTCATATTTTCTACACTGTTTTGTTTATTCGTAAATTAGGAAGTAAGGGCTGAAAGTTCGTCGTAGGGTTTTTTCGAGGTGCTGAATCCGATTTTGGGGTCAAAATAGGAAATTCCGACATGGTGAAATTCCTCATTGCCGGTTAAATGTGGAAAAAAACCTAACTGAATAAACTGTTTTTCCCATTTTTCGATTTTGGTGATTCCAGCGGCAATATTTTAGTTTTCAAGTCCCAAGGCTGGCGCACTAATAAATTTCAAAATTCTTGGAAATTTCAAATTTAGGCACAACTTTCAAAGTTTGATTTTTGGTAACTTAGGTAAATACTAACCCGGACTGACATGAAAGTAGGAAGATATAAGCAGGACGAGAAAACAACATAACATCTATAAACACGTGGTTTAGTCAATTTAAAAAAAATTTGATGTCATGGTGTAGAATCGAACCCGAGTCTCTCAGACTAGTGATTCTTGCAGTGTTCTGCCGAATTTGTTTATCAATCTCGCGTAACCCTTTCTCGGGCTGAACAATTTTTTTCAGAACCCAAGCTAAAATACATCCCTATCCTTGTCAAAAGTTACAAGAAGATCACTTGCAATTGATTACTAAATGACCTCTTAGTTCCTAATAAATCTCCTTAGAACCTGCTCCTAGCAGGTTCGTTCAATAATAAATTCTCGTTGGATTCACGAGTATTTAGACCACGGTTGGGATAATTGTAACTTTTTTTCAACTATCACCAATTATTCTCGTATTTAGAACACGGTTGGAATAATCGTACCTAATTGGTTTTCTACTATAACCAATTATTCTCCAACATCACATAGTCGATTATTTCATGATCACGTACAGCCTATGTTGTAAAATAATCAACAACACGATTGAGAATTCATTCCGATTTATTAGCATGTTTTGATATTATCGAAATTTCCCTGTAAATGGATTGCTATAAAATTCATTAGCATCTATTCTGGAACCAACTTACAACAGCACTACAAATAAGAGCAAAATCGGACGGTTATTGAGAACTCAATAATATCGAGTTCTCAATAACCGTCCGATTTTGCATAATATTATTATGTCGTCTGCCGTGCTAAGCCAGAAAGTCGTAACGTGAAAATTTGACCAAATTGAGTTATTGATACCCGGGGGTTTTGGGGGTCGATTTCTATCGATTTTCGGAGTTTCAGAGTCGTATCTCTATTGGAAATGCCTCAAACATGCCTCCCGACTTTCGCGTTAAGGCGTGTTAACTTGATTTTGCTAAGAAACTAGTCGTATCAGAGTGATTCAGAAGAATATAACACGTATCTTGACCCGAATACGGGAATCTGCCCATTTCGACGATACGACTTCTTGCATTAAATCGGCATGATACGACTTTTTGCCTCTGAAAACTCAACATTTAGTGGTGACTTTACGTTTATACTCTAAGTGAATAAAAGTTTATTTTTATTGATTCAGCAGTTTTTTCTTACACTCTGAACAGAGATATGAAATACGATTGACTTTGAGCCAAGTAGGATGACAAAATAATGTGAAATGGTTTCTTGAATTAAAATTTTAATTCAAATGAATTAATGTTTCAAGAATTAAAATGAATAGAATAGTCGTAACTTCGGGTTTACGAGAGCGTAATCTCGTATCATCTTTTTTGACAATTTACACTCAGAAATGTTTAATTTTGACTCCAGAAATCGATTCGGCTACTAATTTCTTTTAAGAAAAACCTATACTTGTGGTGAAAGGAGGAAAAATAATCCCGCGAAAGAATTACCTCGCCACGAAACCTATTAGGTCGTTTTCCCGAAAGTTGGGTGAAGTCAAGATACGACTTTCTGGCTTAGCACGGCAGTCGTGGTCTACAGTTAAGTCTACAGAAGTGTTACCACTGGTCCTGCTTGGAAGATGTTCATCACTGAAAGAAGATGCAGTGCAGCAGAACTTGTTTATACGGTTCAAGGTGTTCATTGAGGAATCCCAGCTCAATCACATGAATTTATTAGGAATTAATTGTTTCAAAATAATATTCTCGATTAGTTCACTTTGAAAGTTGTCGGTAAAAAGTTCATTTCTCGTTTGCATGTCACAAACGAGGACAACAACGTTGTTGTTGTTTATCTAAGGACTGACATGGATATTTTTCAACTTTCCCGACCACCATGGCTCCTACTGATCTGAACGCAATAACATTTTTAGTTGTTTTGGAGTCTAATCCAAAAAGAAACCATCCGAATTCCATTGATTTTGGCCAATTAGGAACTATGAAATCATACTTTTAAGGCATTTTTACGATATCGTTAGTTCAACAGCAATGAAATTGGTAGGGAGTTATCCAGTGATTAACTCGCACAATTCGTGTCAATTTCAACGAAATGTCTTCATTTATGTTCGTAATATGGTCAAAAAACTGGTCTGCTCAGCAGGCTAATATACAGACACGGCACCACAAAATTGTTCACAAAGTACTCGTACAAAGTTGGATTTTGGAGGAACCAATTTTTTTCGCCTGCTGCGCGAATACAAACCTTCTGTGTCGGTGGTGAATAAAATAAAAATAAATTCCTAAAACATGCATGAGAAGCCTCAACCGTAGAAGGTGGTTTTGGGGGCACTTATTCAAAATTTATGGTATCAGGGCTTTCAAGAATCTACGAGATAATTGCATTTTTGGACAACAAAGCGGTGCTTTGGGATGGTTGAAGGTGTTAGTTACTTATTCATGATTAATTTTGACGACACTCGTGTTTTCTATCTAGGTACCTATTAGACGAGTGAGTCTCAAATGATCTACCCTTGAGCTCACCGCACGCACTTCCCATAACTCATAGAGTACCCCCAAACCAATCTGGAAGGATCGTCCTTTTACAACGGAAATAATTCACTATTCGTTGGCCAATCCCCAAGGAAGGTCTACCGTCTTGCAATCCCGACGTTTTGTTTCGACGATTCCGAGAATGAACGAATATTGACCTTTTAAACAGAAATTTGCCAATAAAACGAACGGTCGTGAACTTCGGGTCAACTCGAAATGTTCGGTGACTTGAGCTGCATTGGAGAAGCGTTTCCTAATCCGGGATGGATTTTAGCGGAAGCGGCAGGTTACGACTTCCCAGTCCCACTAGAAGGTATTTATATGGTGCCAATTAGTACTGGAGTGTGATCAAATGCAGGGTAGAAAACACCCGTAAACAATTCCTGAACATTTCATTAATTTACAATGAAGTTGCAAATTTTAATTTATTGTAAGTTTCCGAAATTCTCATTAGCATCTTCACTATTGAAGATACTCGAGGAGCAAATAAAAACGCTACAAATTATTACACAAAGGTTTATTATTTTTCTATATAGATCACTCGTCTGCAAAGAAAACGGCTTTGCCATTGTTACCACCAACCAACTTGAAGAAAAACATCGATCGCATTTCGGTCAGCTAACATTTGAACGGAGATTCGGCCTCTTTTGCGATTCACACTCGTGTTTCTGATTTATCGTACGTCCAACCCTTAAATTATCGTAGGTAACGAACGGTTGGTTCTACACAGCTCTAGGTGGTCTCCTTCTATTCTAAAAATTAAGTACTATTTGATTGATGAAAAAACAATACTTTTATGTCAAAAGTTTTTGAGCCAGGGAGTTTTGAAAATTTCAGCCCTTATTTTTGACCCCTTAGAAGTGACCTTCATCAACCAAAATCTTCGGGGCACAACTAAACCCCAAATGGAGCCTACATACCAAATTTCATCAAAATCGGTCAATGCTAAGTGGGGAAAGTGCCGAGTACGGCGTACGGCCAAATTTGCATTCGATTTTTGGATTCTACGTACCTTGAAACGTAAACCAACAAATTTTGAGAGGGTGTTAAACAGTTTTTTTTCTTGGTTGATTCCAAAGGTTTACTATTGAAAATAATAAACCAAAATGGGTCCTCCGAATTCTGAATTTGCTCATTTAGCGTTTCAGAGCTTTCTGAACTATTTTGTACTCGTGTCTCTCAGAGGCAAAACCTTTTGTTTCTTTCCAAACTCTATGGAACAACAATTACTTAATTTTGATGGCATTTTAAAGAGCAACATGTATCAGTAACTAGATCGTCACCAGTCATTCCTAAAACATCGACTTCTCACGATGTAATTTCCATATTTATCTCCGATTTGGAGGGCTGTTTGAAATTAGCTAGTGAATTCATAGTCTCCAGTCAGAAGATCACTAATTTTGAGAGATTAGCAGAGAGAAAACATTCTGAAATGTTTAGTATTTTGAAATATTCTGCATCATTCTTTATTTCTTTTTCTTTCATTCAGGTACTGATCATCATGATCATTTTCCAACCAACAGAGTTGGTGAATCCATTGTGGGGATGCTCTACTGTCCACTCAACTCGGCGGACGTCCTTTGAGTCGATCGAAAATTATAAATAGATTGCCCTCATTCAGGTTAAATCCTCACTCATAATTCAGCAGAGACTTATGCAAATCAATCGATTACCGAGAGCTGATTAGAAGTCCGTTAAGAGTCTAGTTGAGGTGGAAGGTAGATGTCGCAATTCGAAGTGAAAATCCATCGCAATTATTATCAGATGACATTTTGAGTCGACAGAGGCCAGTTGTCATTACCGCTATTATAAACCCGATCGGATGTCTTCTAAAATGTTGCAATAACACTTCAAGTAGTTGCAAGTCTACAAGTCAAAAGGTGAGGAGTCCTTCGGAACCGTCAATCTCGCTTATTATGGCCGTGCGAGTCGCGGATCGCTCAATCATCTGCAGATTCGGTGGGAGCTTGATTTGTCAAAGTCTGGCTTCTTGAGTTACGCAAAGTCAATACCGACCTTCAAATGTTCGATTGATACGTTGCCCACTCACGTCTTGCACCTGTAGTACCAGAGGAAAAGATAAGGTATCGTGAATACTTACAGGATAATATTTTATTAGATCTGCATTGTAGTCTACAGCTCGTGAATTGGGAACTTTGTACACCCCATCAAATTCAGTTGTTGACAGTTCCCATCGTCTGTTGGGACAGGACATTTTTGTCCAGATTCGTTTTTCCGATAAGAATTTCAGGCCTTTGACATAATTATTCTGTAAGTGGGAAGAAAATCACTGTACCTCCAGGCTTACATCTGCTTGATTCCAATATTGAATGGACACTCAGTGATCACCTAGTATAGGGAATGAGGAGAACGAGATTGGAAGATTGGATGGAGCAAAGGAAGCAAGATGGAATCTTCATAATTTATTAGTCCATTTATCAGTCATGTTACAATTTTGCGATATTAAAGTTAGAGAAGTATCGTTTCGACTTCAAAATAAAAATTTTACGTTAAAATTCCGACCTAAATTAGAATGTGAAAGTTAACATTGTTGTATGAAACAATGTTTACCTGCAGTATAAAAAAGTCCATTCAATAAAAAATATTAAGACGGACAATCACGAATTTGATCACATTCCTAGAAAAACAAACAGAAAAAGAAGAAAGAAAAATCACTAGCTTCCACCACAGTAACCAAAAACTTGAACTCCTGTACCCTGAGGATGAAGAAGAGGACACTTGAACCATTCCTTCCAAAATATAGTTAAATACTTATGATGAAAGGAATCGACCCTTTCGGCCCTCTTTTCCCAGAAGGTTCAAAGTGAGGTATGTGACTATTCTATAATTTTTTGATGTGTCTCCTAGGCCATAGCCCTCATCAAATATGAAGTTGGCTTTATTCCAATTTCTTTAATATAATAATTATATTAAATGGATAATTATTATCCAACTAATGAAACAGCTCCTTAAAACGTAAACAACCTATTTTGTAACTTGAAAAATATAAAAACTCAGCCAAGTGGGTCGGTAAATAAAATGGTTGATCACTGTTCTTTTGGTTCCTCGTCTCGTAAATTGGTAGGTAGTGAACATATTTTGATTTTGGAAGACCAAATTTTGGTTTATTATTTTCAGTAATAAACCTTCGGGATCGACCATGAAAAAAATTTGTTTAACCCCCCTCAAAATTTGTTGGTTCTCCCTGTTTCTGAAAGTGAAGTGTTTATTTCTTCCAAATTAACTAGATTGTGAAGTACGTATGTGGTAGGTAGGTAGTATCTACGGTTGGTAGATGGTGACAATGGCAAAGCCATGTTCTTTGCCGACGAGTGATCAACATAGGAAAATAATGAACTTTTGGAATCGACCAAGAAAGAAAAATTTTTAACACCCCCTCAAAATTTGATGGTTTACGTTTCAAGGTACGTAGAATCCAAAAATCGAATAAAAATTTGGCCGTCCGTCCGCCGTACGCGGCACTTTTGCCACTTAGCATTGACCGATTTTGATGAAATTTGGTATGTAGGCTCCATTTGGGGTCTAGTTGTGCCACGAAGATTTTGGTTGATGTAGTTCATTTCAAACTGTTCAAAAATGAATTTTGAAAACGCCCTAACTCAAAAAATTTTGATATAAAGGTATTGTTTTTCCTTCAATTTAAGATTCTATAGAATTTTTAGAATTTTTTGAGACCACGCGGAGCTCTGTAGGACAAACCGTTCGCTCCCTACGAAAATTTAAGGGTTTCTATTGAAATATGTATATAAATAAATCGAAACACGAGTGTGAATCGCAAAAGAGGCCTAATCTCCGTTCAAATTAGAGCTGACCAAAATGCGATCGATGGTTGGTGATTTTGATTTTTTTTTTAATTGATTTTTTATTTTTATTTTTTTTTTTTAAATTTCTTTTTTTAAATTTTGTTTCTTTTTTTCCTCATATTGGATGGTTGGTGATTTTGTAGACGAGTGATCTATATAGAAAAAAAAATAAACCATTGTGTAATAATTTGCAGCGTTTTTTTTTTTTTTTTTTTTTTTTTTTATTCCAAGTTCTAGAGCTTCCTAAGTAGTTTAGCTTCCGTGTCTGTCTGCAGACTTCTTTTGCTGGGCGTAACTATTCGTGGCCTTGGTCCAATGAAAAGTGTAAACTCTTTTAGATCTACAGCTCTTCGTTACCTAACGAGGATATCGCTAAAACAAAATCTATACTCCAAACTTTTCTTACCAAAACCTCAAGCGGCCTACCGCAAACAGTCGATTACGTCGAGGTGGTTCGTCGGGCAAATACCAGCCTACTCAATCGCCCGTTTCCTTTTCTTTTTCGTTACATAAAATCCGAATATTTTCATAACCCTCGTCGCATTTGTTTGATGAGATTTTCAGATAACGACCCCGTTTTTCCTCCTAATTTCAGTTCGCCCCCCTAACGTGGGTTATATGAACCAGAGCTGATATCCCGACTCAGTTGGGTCATTTCCGACCCGTTACTTCCTAATAATGTCTGGTTTCTCGCGCATAACACGATAATTAACGAGGGTGCGACGACCGTCGAGATTCCCAGAACGAACAAATGGGAATTTTTCCACGAGAATTCGATTTGTTGACAACTATGTCATTTACGGCATTTTTTATTGAATGAGAAGTAAAATGGTCCTTTCAGCGGTTAAAAAAAAAATCATTTTAAATTGTTTCTTAAAAGATTCTAAGAGTGGTTCCGCCGGATATCCTAAGGTTGTAATTTCAGTTTTCATTGTGGCGATAGTTTATCACTTTATCTGGGTTGAGGGTGAGGAATATTTTAGGCCAATCCTCTTGTGTTTACGTCCGAGCGCTTTCGTTTAATACAACATCTTCAGGGTTCTATAATCATCAAAATCATCAAAACTGAAAATATATAAAAATGTATGCTGTACTATGCTACCACCAACTAGACTACTTAAGCGACAATAAGTAAAGTAAACCATACAAATGAACTTAGACCAGTAGAAAATACACTCACCGATGCCCACACCAGGGCTAACAGGTCAACTCACTAAATTATTATAAAATTAGCAGAATAAGATAATGATTCTAGTACTCTACACTCCAACCAAAGTAATACTCACTCCTTTTAAAATTACTTACTGTTAGCCTGTTTAAAACTATTGTAAGAAGTGCATTTGCTAAACCTGAAAGTAGGTAACACAAAAATAAGAAGAATTAGGTAAGTGATGTACAACAATTATGAACCTAAGTAAATGATAAAATCACAAGCCTATAGCTACTTATCTCTGCACTTAATAAGAACACTACTTAATTCTATAAATATTGTCTAAAGGTGGAAAACAAACACCGTGCTACGATTGAGAAGGAAAAAGGAGAAACCATGTACAATGAGCCTTCTTAAAACTATTGTAAAAGTGCACCTGGTGAACCTGAAAGTACCTAACACAAAAATAATACGAATTAGGTAAGTGATGTACAATAATTAATTTTTTTTTTTTTTTTTTTTAGAACTCCCCTCAAAGACAAAATGTCTTTTTTGACGGAGGGGGCACGCCATAAAAATAAAGTAAATGACAAAATTACAAGCCTATAGCTACTTATCTCCGCACTTTAACACAACTTAATCCTATAAATATTGTCTAAAGGTGCATAACAAAAATCGTACGATGATTGAGAAAGAAAAAGAAGAAACCATGTACAAAGCAACAACTACAGCATATAACAAAAACAATTATAACTGACAACTACATCACCAAAATGTAAGCCATATAACTATATAATTATATTAGTTAACATTAATTTATTAAACCTAGATAACGCTAAGTATTATACTTAAAGATAATTATTTTTAATTCTTAACTTAAGTGTACGTACCTGTTATTTTTTGATGATTATAGAACCCTGAAGGTTGTAATTAATGCCGATGTTCAACTATTATAATCTGTATTTTCTGCCGGAAAATTTCATCGAAATGTGACTGTAACTCTGACCATTACAAAGATTTTCAGTTACCCACACTTATCCCCCCCCTACCTAATTCAATCCCCTCAATAAAGACGGGGCATAGCATTTAAATAATAATAATAATAAATCAATGAACTAATAATGAGGAAGACGCTCCCGCCTTAGACATTTCAAAACGATTCCTTAAATGTAAGCCTTTTTTCAAAACGCTTCTAATTATTACACACAGGTTTATTATTTTTCTGCATATAGCATTTTCACGTCAAATTGGAGGTTTTCCATTTCAAATTTGTGGTTTTACACATCAATTTGGAGGTTTTACACATCAATTTGGAGGTTTTACATTTCAAATTGGGGTTTAAAGTGCAATATCTGTTCCCCTACTCACCCAACTTGAATCCAGTGGAGCTCTGCTTTTCAAAAATCAAGTTATCAGCAAGACAAATCCTCAGTGAGCCCCAAATAAACCACGACCTGTGTGACATGATAACCCGAAGCGTTGCAACTGTCACCACATCGGACTGCACAAATTATGTTATGAGAATGATGATAGACCTGACAGCCGCTGATGCAGGGAGAGACTTACGTTGAAAAATGTGTTCATTCTTTTCCGTTCATTATGTTTATTCTTACTTGTTGAATGTTACTTTTCACTCGCTAATTTGTTGTTGTTGCATTCCCAGAATTATATCATGTATTTCCGTCAACCTCCAATTTGAAATGTAAAACCTCCAATTTGAAATGTAAAACCTCCAAATTGATGTGTAAAACCTCCAAATTGACGTGTAAAACCTCCAAATTGATGTGTACAACCTCCAAATTGACGTGTAAAACCTCCAAATTGATGTGTAAAACATCCAAATTGACATGTGAAACCTCCAAATTGATGTGTAAAACATCCAAATTGACATGTGAAACCTCCAAATTGATGTGTAAAACCTCCAATTTGAAATGGAAAACCTCCAATTTGACGTGAAAATGCTATAGATCACTAGCCAGCAAAAAACACATCTTTGCCATTGTCAGCATACCTACCAACCGTATTTTCGCGGAAGCCTTACTATCAAATTATTTTGGAACAAAAAGGACCTATCAGCGTCGTTATTATTTGGTTTAGGGTAGCACTGGGGGACTCAATTCGAAGAAATGAACGATTGAGCATATGAAATTTGAACGGAGATTGGGCCTATTTTCGTCAATGGTCGATCATTGGCGATTCGCACTCTTGTTACTTCTTATGCTGTCTCATTCGATTCTTAAAATTCAATGCTACTCAAATTGATGAAAAACCAATACCTTTATAATAAAGGTTTTTAGGCTTGGACATCATGAAAATTTCAGCTCCTATTCTCCACCCCTCAGTAGTGACTGACTAATCAAAAGCGTTGCCGCACAACTAGACCCCAAACGGAGCCCATAATTATACTTACCCAATTTCATCAAAATCGGTTTATAGGGTTTGAATACCATAATAGTTGGGTACTTATCTTCAAGGCTAAAACTGTACTTACCTTGGAGGAGTGTTGCAGATTGAATAAATCATTTTAATAGTACCTAGTATATTTGAAGGGAGTTGGTGTTGCTCATAACTAGCTGAACTGGGGAACTTGAAAGAGTAAGTAGTCCACAAGAAGTTTTGTCGGATACTACTGAATAGGTAGGAATCTTGGCAACAGAAGAGGGAAAAAATATACAAACGCGTTCTTTGCTCACTTTCTGTTGACAGGGCCAATAACTCCACCGTCAAAGGGTTTTTTCGCTGAAGTGACTCGGCGAGATTGTATTTTCGAACACCGCAGTTTACATTACAGTTCGCAGTTGACAAGCTAAAACCAATGAGGAAACGACTAATAATAGCCGACTATGGGAGAAAAGAGGGATGTATTGCTCGCCAGGCGATGCGATGGCATAACAAGCGTTAGAAGGCAATGTCACGGCCTGATTCCTTCTTGATCCAAACTCGATCGCCCTACTTGGCTCAACAACGGTCACCTGATCTCTGTACAAATATCGGCAAACCTAATTTAATGATGGACATCAAAATTTGCCTCTTACTCCATTGGATAATTTGACTCTCAAGTGTATCCTGCGATTCAAATTCGAAATTAAACATAATATTTTCAATAATGAACCTTTGGAATCGAGCAAGAACAACATTTTCTAACCCCCTCAAAATTTGATGTCACCTCAGAATCCGAATTAGGAATGGGTATCGATACCCGATATTTTAAAATATCGATACTTCTGTACCGATACTCGATATTTTAGTATCGATACTGTACTATCTTATATTTTCGGATATCGATACTATGGATCCGATACTTCTAAATATCGAATATCGATACAGTTCTCGCGGATAATTCAACATAATGGCTAAAAAATAAAAATATGAAGAAGGTAGGGAGGCTGTTGGGTCTTAACTCGGATAAAATTATATTATTATGGCAAAAATGTTCAATAAAATTTACAGTGGGTATGTTCTCCAAATTGCTTCCGAGTCTACCAAGGTAGCGGACGGAAGCTTTGTTTTCACTTTTCAAGGATGAAAAAGAAAAGTTCTCCAAAATCAAAATTTTCACTCGCATTTTGCGTTTTAGAGCTTTCTGAACAATTTTGGTTCCGTGTCTGTGTATCTGTCTGTCTGTCTGTCTGTGTATCTGTCATGAATTCCTTGTAACGCGCATAACTATACGAAGTTATTGTCCGATTTCTATGAAATTTTCAGGGATTATGCGGGTTGGTGTGTAGACGGTCCCCTATAAAAATCATCATCCCCGGACTGATAGAAGCGACTGCGCATGCGCAAACGTGAATTCCTTGTAACGGCCATAACTCCTACATTTTCCATCCGATTTCAATGCAATTTTTAGGGACATTACAGATTAGTATTTAGATGGTCCCCTATGAAAATCACCACCTTCGGACTAATAGTAGCCACTGCGCATGTGCAAACGTGAATTTCATTGTAACGGCCATAACTTCCACATTTTCCACCCGATTTCGATGAAATTTTCAGGGATTATGCGGATTAGGGTGTAGATGGTCCCCTATGAAAATCACCACCTTCGGACTGATAGTAGCCACTGCGCATGCGCAAACGTGAATTTCCTTGTAACGGCCATAACTTCTACATTTTCCACCCGATTTCAATGAAATTTTCAGGGATGTTGCGGATTAGATTGTAGATGGTCCCCAATGAAAACCAAGGCCTTAAAATTTACAGTAGCCTCTGCGCATGCGCAAACGTATAATCCTTGTAACAGCCATAACACTTATATTTTTCATCCGAATTTGATGAAATTTTCTAGGATTGTCCAGATTAGCGTGTAGATGGTCCCCTATGAGGGTAGTGAAAGGTGAAAGGTACTTAGAGATTGGTGTTTCGAGACTAACTACTATGCATCGGATCATCTATATAATCGGGTTATGGATACGAGGAAGCTATGTGCCACACCCACTTGGCAGACGTTTTTCAAATGTTTTTACATCAAAAGATGCCTAATTCATTCCATGACATAAGCTCACTTGTTGGTGAATTTTTAAGGAAAATGAAGCTATTGCAATTGCCACAAAATTTTCAGAATGGAGTTTTTGAGAAAAAAAGTAATTGAAATCGGTTTTGGAGCGTTCTAATCTCCAGTGTTGACTGTGAAAAAACCATACTAGATTTCAATGAAAATTCGCTCATTATCTCACGCTGTATGAATGGACTTTTGTTTCTTATTCAGTCCAGAGAGCCGAGAGTATTCAAGTTCACACACAAGTGGTTGCTCCTCTAGGCGATTCTAGGAAAAGATAGGTTCTCGGTACCTGGAGCTTAAGACCTACACGTGCTGGTTCCTTGGAGTTCCTACCCAGAATCCCAGGGTTTCCACAACACTGCTTGTTGTACTTTGAGCATCTCGGACATTGACAGGGCTGTAAAATCACCAGTTATTCGGACTTTTCTCAGAATATTCGTTCATGCAGGTATCTACATGCTGTGGTGGTGGGGGGAGGAGGTATTTCGCATTAAAAACTAGCCTGATCCCATATTGGGACTTCTAGGAAACGTCTTGAGACAATAACGAGACCAGGACTGGACTGTGACGTCACATGGGTAGGTGGAACCCTTTTACTACCTGACCCTAGCTCCCTTGAATCAACTAAATATTGACTCTCATTTTGAGACAAAATAATTTTATGAAAAACAATGAATTCGCCAACTTACCTACGTACCTACTTCTAGATTTCCCAGTTATAACTCTCAAATTTTAATATTTCGGAATTTTCAACATTTGTCGCTCCAAAAATTTCTATTTTTACAATCAGAACTTTCTTGATTTGTTTGGTAGACCGATGTCTAGGCTTGAAATTTGTATGTATTGTACTTGTAGGTAAGCTAAGAAACAGTGAGTGATATAGTACCTATGAAGTGAAATCACTTAAACCATAACTTCGAATTGTCTTGTTGTTTCGTTAATTGCTAAGAACAAGTTACTCCCTTATTTTGGTTTATTATTTTCAATAATGAACCTTTGGAATCGACCAAGAAACATTTTTTTTATCACCCCCTCAAAATTTGATGGTTTACGTTTCAAGGTACGTAGAATCCAAAAATCGAATAAAAATTTGGCCGTCCGTCCGCCGCACAGTGGGCAAAATGACCAAACTAGGTGGACAAAATTATTTTTTGGTCGGTTTTTTATTCAAAATTGAATAAAAAGACGCTGATTACGGGAAAAATAATGAAAAGCTTTCTTGACTTCGATGAAAGTAGGCAATCGGTGTATCATGATATTTTTGTTCATGTTTTATCTTAAATTCTTGACATTATAATTAGGTAGGTCCTACTGATTAATTACTTTGAGATTAATGACATTATTACAGTGTTAGACAGATATAACTCTGAAAAATTGAATTTGAAAATATTATAGTCATGTTCTTATTCGACATCGTAGAAGATTCAACTGTTGTTGTGCTTGAAGTTGCTTCTTTCAAGATACGGCTTGTGGACCTCTCTTCTGCTGAGTAGAGAGCAGTGAGCGCCGCTAAGCATAACTTTTCGGGACCAGCAGTCAACAATTCTTTCTCTTTTCTTCTTTTTGTTTTATCGCTTGAGTCCTCAAACGGTTTTTCGGGACGCACAGTTGGTTGGTTCATGATTCCTTGAGTAATTTTGTAAGAAATGACAACTTCAAACTCTTTCCCACTCAGCCATGTCGAATATTTGTTGGAAAAAATGCCTTCTTTCCCATGGCTATTTTCCCACTTCTCTCCGATTTTTTTGAAAAGTCTATCACAGCATTTTTGATCATTTTTAAATTTAATATTTTTGAAGAATCGTCGAGATTACCTAACCCGATCACATACCTAGTGAGGTTTTCGTGGCCATCTTTCTTTGGTAGCAAATTGATGGCGAGGAATCGTGATATTTATACCTGAAAATCAACCATTTTATTAAGTAACTCGGAAAACGCATAAAATCGCAAAAAAAGGTGGTTGAATACCGAAACTAGAACACTTAAAGAAACGAAAAAAAAATCGGATTTCCTTGGCAACTCTTGGCCGTGTGCTACTTTAACTCCAAGATGTAAAATATCATTTTTAGAAACATGGTATGGCGTATACTCATAAACATTCAGTATCAGACACTATTTTTACAATTTTAGCAGGAAAAAATAGTACTTACTCCTTTCAATGGTTTCCATTATTGCCGAAACCAAGCCTGGAACGATTCTGCCTACAACTAACTGCAGCGTAGACGAGAAAAGTTGGGGGTTCATAGTAGCTGATAATACGATCTTATTCGAACAGGAAACAGCGACACTTTTGATCGACATTTTTACAGCAATGGAAGGTTTTGATAATGTAAATATTAACATTTTGGGGACTGCAAACTTTTAATGAACAATGACTAATATTAGAGATTCCCATGTTTTGACTTGACTTTTGTCCACCTAGATTGGCCATTTTGCCCACTGTGCGCCGTACGCGGCACTTTTGCCACTTAGCATTGACCGATTTTGATGAACTTTGGTATGTAGGCTCCATTTTGGGTCTAGTTGTGCCCCAAAGATTTTGGTTGATGTATGACACTTCTAAGGGTACCAAAATTAATTTTGAAATTTTGAAAACGCCCTAACTCAACAAATTTTGATGTAAAGGTATTTCTTTCCTTCAATTTAAGATTCTATAGAATTTTTAGAATTTTTTGAGACCACCCGGAGCTCTGTAGGACAAACCGTTCGCTCACTACGAGAATTAAATTCTAACTTTAAATTTTAAAGTTTGGACGTACGATAAATCAGAAACACGAGTGTGAATCGCAAAAGAGGCCTAATCTCCGTTCAAATTAAAGCTGACCGAAATGCGATCGACGTTTTTCTTCATGTTGGATGGTTGGTGGCTTTGCAGACGAGTGATCTACATAGAAAAATAATAAACCATTGTGTAATAATTTGCAGCGTTTTTGGAGTAGAGTAGCGTGATTAGTAACGTAATGAAATACCTACTTTACTCGTAAATACGATAGTCTAAACTGTAAACAACTTAGTTACCTATTACACTTTTTGATCACGACCCCCAGCTAAAAGACATATTTACAAATAAATGTAAATGTGTAAATAGGGCTTGGGCTCTTGATAATAAGAAATGAATAAATAGAGATAAAAAAATATTTTCCTTGAGAATATTAGGTAATATTGAAATCTTATGACCCCAAAGTATCGATACTCGATATTTTGAAATATCGATACTAATGCCAGACGATACATGGAGTATCGATTCTCAAATACGATACAGTATCGAAACAAAATATCGATACTTTTGTAACGATACCCATCTCTAATCCGAATGAACCGTTGTGTCATCAGTTGCAGCTGTTTACTGGCGCGTGGTGGTGCAAATTGTGCACTATCGAAGACGGAAAATATTGGTATTCGTGGAGGAAGTAAAAAACGTGTGCCAAGTGGGTGTGGCACATAGCTTCCTCGTATCCATAACCCGATTGTGTAGATGATCCGATGCATAGTAGTTAATCTCAAAAAATCAAAACAAGTTAATCTGTAACATCACTGAAAATTTCATTGAAATCGGATGGAAAATGTAGAAGTTATGGCCGTTACAAGGAATTCACGTTTGCGCATGCGCAGTGGCTACTATCAGTGCGAAGGTGGTGATTTTCATAGGGGACAATCTAAATACTAATCTGTAACATCCCTAAAAATTTCATTGAAATCGGATAGAAAATGTAGAAAATATGAACGTGACAAGGAAATTCACATTTGCGCATGCGCAGTGGCTACTATCAGTCCGAAGGTGGTGATCTTCATCGGGGACCATCTACAACCTAATCCGCATAATCCCTGAAAATTTCATCGAAATCGGGTAGAAAAAGTGGAAGTTATGGCCGTTACAAGGAAATTCACGTTTGCGCATGCGCAGTGGCTACTATCAGTCCGAAGGTGGTGATTTTCATAGGGGACCGTCTACACACCAACCCGCACAATCCCTGAAAATTTCATTGAAATCGGACAATAACTTCGTATAGTTATGCGCGTTACAAGGAATTCATGACAGACACACAGACACTGAACCAAAATTGTTCAGAAGGTCTAAAATGCTAAACGCGAGTGAAAATTTTGATTTTGGAGAACTTTTTTTTTTTCGTCCTTGAAAAGTGAAAACAAAGCTTCCGCTACCTTGGTAGACTCGGAAGCAAAAGTGGGTCCTCAAAAGTCAAAAAAAGCTTTTTGAACAAGTTGATTTCCGACTCTCATGGCACATGTGGGTGTAGGAAATTTTGACGGTTCAATTTTGATGGAAATTTCTGGAATAGGGTGTGCGCCTAGGTAGGAAAAACTGTTTATTGTTATTTTTAATATAAGGTAGACCTCACTCTGGGAATTTTGGTACCAACCGCGACCTCCTAGCGTGTGAAAATCTTTTCCTATGAATTTTTAAAGTTTCGACCGTTTATGACGTCATAGTGGGCTGGGGGTCCCGCCCAGGCGGGAGGGGCGCGTGACGTCATAAACGGTCGAAACTTTGAAAAATCATAGAAACAGATCTACTCACGCTAGAAGGTCGCGGTTGGTGCCAAAATTATCAGGATGTAGTCTACTTTCGATTAAAAATCTTAAACAACTCAAGGCGCACCCCCCATTGTGCCGGTTAGCCCGTAGACGGTTACCTATAAATTTGAGCAGACGCACGCGCAAAAATGGTTTTCTGCGAACATAACTTTCTCACCATGTAATTGCCCAATTGATATCAATTTTGAATTGTACTACACTATCGAGAAGTTGCTCCCCATAATTACGTTGGTGATTTTTCTCTCCTACATATTCATAGTACCTCCTACTGTTAGGTCTAATAACTATGAAATCTCTGGGAAACGGTCCAAGACTTGGAAATTTCATTGAATGATTTCCCGTTGTTTCGCCTTGGTCAAGAAATTGATTTCAGTTAGGCGCGTAGCAAAATTCAGTTCCAGAAACTCTAAAAAATGGTGCTCGAAAATATTGGTTATGGAGCACCCAAAGTTGTTTGCTCTGGAAGAAAAATACAAAATACCTGTTTTTGGTGTTGAGGAAGTAGAAAGATTGATTAGAATCCGTCCAGTGATTTTCCAGTGAGATTTTTCTGTATAAATGAGTCCTCTACTGATAAAGTTGTGCCTTCAGGCAGTCATAAATAACATTCACGTGATTCTTTCATATGAGAAAGTCGCATTTCTTCATAGGATAGGTACCTAATACTACTTACTGTTCATTCCATTATTCATTCTCAATGGGAAATCTGATACTCTCGTAGTGACCGCTTCTTGTATTTCCGTCGTCAGTCAGTTTCGCTTGAGTTACCTGTAGGTACCTATCATGTAAACAAATCTTTCGTGTGAGTAAAGTGGTTCTTCATAGGGAAGGTATTACTATGTTCCGTACATTTCACTATTCCTTCTCAATGGGAAATCGATTATACTCGTAGTTACCCATACGAATATAGTTGTCTCAGCCAATTTTACTAGATCCGTCTGTAACTTGTACGTGAATCTTTCACGCGAACAAAGTCTCATTTCTACATAGGGCAGGTATTACTATGTAGGTACTCCACATTCCACTATTCCTTCTCAATGGCAAATCTGATACTCTCGTAGTGACCGCTACTTCTATTTCCGTTGTCAGTCAGTTTCGCTTGAGTTACCTGTAGGTGCCTATCATGTAAATAAATCTTTCGTGTGAGTAAAGTGGTTCTTCACAGGGAAGGTATTGCTATGTACTGTACATTTCACTATTCCTTCTTTATATTATGATTGTACTCGTAGTTACCCATACGAATATAGTTGTCTCATCCAATTTTACTAGATCCGTCTGTAACTTGTACGTGAATCTTTCGCGGGAACAAAGTCTCATTTCTACATAGGGCAGGTATTACTATGTAGGTGCTGCACATTCCACTATTCCTTCTCAATGGGAAATCGGGTCAGACGGCCCTGTTGGACCGGCTGGTGTCATCGTTGCGGACGTTATTTTCTTCGTAATAGCCCGTTGCGCATTTTTCTTTTCATGGACGGACGACTCACACACACGCCGTCCAGGTCGCACAAGATCCCTCACCCACAAATACCTTCTACACACACACACACACACACCCACTCGGCCGTCCAGCCGGGTTTCCCTGCAAGGAAATCCTTCGACCTTCAGAATCTCCGGTGTCATCGCTTTCGTGACCGACAGTAAGTCGGTGTACATCGTATTGGTTACATACGTCCAGGGGCCGAACTAGAAATCATCTTTTCAGACACGATAAGGGACTAGACTGCGACCTTCATTGAACCACCATGAAAATGTCGATTAAACAAGAAATGTTATTGATTATAATAATATTATAATCAATAACATTTCTTGTTTAATTTCTTGATTATATTATAATCAATAGGTATATTATATTGATGAGTAGGTTAGTACCAAAGAGCAATAGGTTAGTACCAAAGAGAATACATGTTATTGATTATAATATAATCAATATGTTATATTGATGAATAGGTTATTACCAAAGAGCTGCCCAGCAATTTTCTGAAGGGACCATCTTGTCCATAGTGTTGCGCTGAATTTTGAAGTAACATCATTTTTGGAAATCGTAGTTTTCACTAACTTTCAGAAAACGTGAATTGCTTCCTCAAAAAAGTAAAATTTCTTTTATGATTTAAATCAGGACTTTCAGAATCAAAATCGTGCCTTCTGTGCAATTTTGGTTCCATTTCTGTCAATTTGACAAGCAAAACTAGAGTTTTTTGCGCAAAGCCTCACGAAAATATTCTGAGATTTGAATGGAATTTTCAGGGAATGTGCAAATTGGTTTCTTGACAGTCCCCTATCAGTTTTATTGCTGTGTCATAGCGTAGTACGCTTAATTACTCCAATATTGTCCGAATTTGAATGGGTTTTTGGTTTAAATGTCATTGCATCTGAGTCAGTAGATGCCATAGAGTTCAGCAAAATGCAGAAAAACGTCGAATTCCTTTACCTATTCGAATCCATTCGGAAAAAAGTATGAATAATTCAGAATCGGTGCCTAATTTCTGATTAAAGCATCATTCCATAAATTCAAAATAGTCCAAAAAGGTCGAACTTTCGTATTTTGGCAATCAGTGATGCAACAAGTATTTGTCATACCCAAAAACGTTATATCTCAATAATAGCCGAGTATATACTCTGCGAGTTCGTAGAAACGAGTACAACATGAAAATTGACTGCTAAAATTTCCAAAACATACTCATTTATAGCGGTGTGGTATATTTGAATTCGAAAAACATCAACTATTTACGTGTGGGTACTCTATGAGTTTGGGGTGACAAGATGAGTATTTTTTGAGGTTTTTGAAGTCAAAAATGTTAACTTGGACAATTTTCTCATCCACTCATGCTGCACGAATGGAATTTGTGATAGTTTACTTGTTTTTTTGTGACAAGCAGTTTTTCATTTTCCAAAATAGTTACGTTTTATTAATATTTCCTTAAGTCACTAGTATTGTTTTCGCTTCTTCGCCTACACGTCCAACTGTGAGTTTTAACCTAGTAGGCTACTCCAAAATTCTCCTGATCATCTTCACGATGACGACAGTCTTGAATCCCCGAACTTCATCCGAGTTTACAACTACAAAGACGACCTGTTATTCACTCCATTTACGTTTTCTCGTTTCGTTTATTCATCTTCTCGCTACATAATTGCCAAAGCGCTGAGTCGAGGCAATTAGCCCTCTCCAATCTGTTCCTTGTTCATTATCGGAACTAAATTGATCGCTTAGAACTCCTTAGGTCGCTTTGACGTCATTATAGGATTTATGATGTCCGGGTGTCTTTCGGAAGTATGCCCGAAAATCTCAAGTTGGTTGATTGAGTCTGACGTTATAACAAGGATGTTTTGGTTTTCATTTAGTTTGTGTATCCGAGGCTCAAGCAGTAAATAGAGACCTGCTTAGGACCTGATAGGCGACACCGGTAGATTTGGAGTCCTCAACCCACTAATAATTCGTTTAATCTTATTATTAGAACGTTTTCTAATTTCTAATTATTAGATCATCGAAGGAAGCAACTCACTCAAGGGGGCTCAAACCCCGTCCCGTATGAATTTCAAAAATGGATTTGCCTCGGACAGGCTTCTTAGATTGTGATTGATTTCGAAATTTCTAAATCAACTGGACGAGTTCAAAGCTTCCCTATCTTCGGTACCGAAACAAAATGTGAACTGGGTGATTGGGTTAGTGAAAGAAAAAAAAAACAGTATTGCATTTATGGTAAATCTTTTCTGTCTCTATGAACTCTATTAACGTGGAAGATGGAATTCATGTGCGTAGGTTTATTACTAACATTGTCGTGGTAGCCTCTAGTTCGGTAATTTTAATGACCAAGATTCAATGTAGTGCATGTTTTCTCAGCATTGTTAGAGGCTCTAAGTAATGAGCTTTAGAGGAGATTTGAAGGACAAGTAGTTTCGGCTTAATATGACCTTGAAGTTGAAAATGACATTGTCGTGGACATCAAAAACATGAAAAGTCTACGACAATTTTTGAGTTCCACGACAATATTAAAAACTCAAAGCCATGACAATGTTATTTTCAACTTCAAGGTCATATTAATCCGAAACTACTTGTCCTTCAAGTCTCCTCTAAAGCTCATTATTTAGAACCTCTAAAAATGTTAAGAAAACATGCACTACATTGAATCTTGGTCATTAAAATTACCGAACTAGAGGCTACCACGTAATGTTAGTAATAAACCTACGCACCTGAATTCCTTCTTCCACGAGGTTTGTTTTGTCACTGAGCAGCACTTGTCACGTGATAATGTCAGCGACTGACAGGATTGCTACCCTCCGCGACTAGCTTCAATTTCCGAAATATCCCTCAGCAGAGGTTTTTTAGCCATGACAATGTTGAAAATAGTTGTGCTTTGTATTGATCATGAGTGTTGACTAGAGTTTACATGCTCATTAAAGAAGGCTCGTTCTGAGATGCTAGATCCTCAACTTTAATGAAGAAAAAAAATTACATGGATGAAAAAAGTTATTAGATGATTGAAAATCTGCAAAGTTGAGAATTTAACTTTTAGACGAACCACGACAATTTAGTAAGCTTACGAGTTAGAACGTTAAAAAACGAAATATCCAAAATAATTCTAGAGGGTATTGAAGAGCTCAACAGAACCTACTGTTGGGAGAAAAAAAAATGAACGTTGTAGGTCTAGTGGATGCAATTTCACAGTTGTTAGACACGAATTTGCCTGTAGTTCAGGCAACTACGATTTTCTTATTCTAGACCGCTCTAGGGACACGTGGAAGGTACCAATAGAAACACGCGGGAGGTATTCGTCCTATCCCAGCTAGGTCCTGAAGACTCTGGCCCCTACCCTCTGGAGAGCGCCCTCCCGGGTGTCTTCCGCGAGGGGATGGGGGTCCCTCGACAGAGCATGGCGGCCTCCGAGTCAGTGTCGGCCGTGGCATGTGTTAGTGTGTGACTTGGGGAGTCTGTCCAGTTGGGAATTTAGCTTTGTGTCTTTCGTGTCTTTTTAACAGGTGAGTTATTTCTTAAAATAATCCAATCTAGCTTTTCCTGTTCAAATTTAAATTTTTTTGAAAAAATTTCAAGGGTTGTCGAATTAAATTTAAGGTTTTTAAAAAACAAATTCAAGATGTAAGTACCAGAACAAATTTTAATTTTTTTAAATTAAATTAAAGGTTTAAAAAAGTATTTGTTTTTCCCAAAAAGAAAATTTTATTTGTTGTTCCCAAAAGCTTTTTTTAAATTATGTTGAAAAAAGTGTTCAGTATGAAAGAAGAATGTTCAAAAACTAACTGTATTGTTAGGTAAGTGCTAACGATCGCAAAATCTATACAAAAGTTGACAATATGAAAAGTTGCAACGATTGGCTACCCAAAATTTGTACGAAAGTTGTCAATATGAAGAAAAAAAGTGTTATAAAAAACGCTATATTGTTAGGTAGGTGCTAACGATTGGCTATCCAAAATCTGTACGAAAGTTGTCAATTTGAAGAAAAAAAAAGTGTTATAAAAAACACTGTATTGTTAGGTAGGTGCTAACGATTGGCTATCCAAAATCCGTACAAAGTATGTCAATTTGAAAAGTTGTAACGATTGGCTATCCAAAATCTGTACAAAAGTTGTCAGTATGAAGAAAAAAATTGTTATAAAAAAACTGTAATGTTAGGCAAGTGCTAACGATCGGATATCCAAAATCTGTACAGACGCAAGGCAGAGGTTCGATTGGGTGAACACTTGAACTACTCGATCCTGTGCTCAACAAGTGTCAACTTTAATCTCTGCTAAACAAGCTGACATGGTGGACAACGAAAAATTGTGCATAATGTAGGAATATTCATCTATTCCCAACAGCAGAGATTGAACGTCGCATCTGCTCGTTGGGTTCTGGAGCTAGTGGAATACCACTGAGAACAAAATCAAACCTTGCATCAAACCTTGCCTTGCATCTGTTCGAGTTTTGGATAGTCAATAGTTTGCACTTATTTACTGAACTTTTACTAGATACTTTTCCAGCAACTACATTTTAACATACAAATACATTTTTGAGAAATCTTGATTTTTGAAAACGATAAATTCAACTCATAAATTGTGCATAATAGGTAACTGTACAACATTTCTATAATCTTATATTATTTATCATACATTTCAATGATAATAATAATTTTCTTCTCATTTAAAATACAAACTATATTACTAGGTAGTTTCAAAAAAATTCAATGTTCAATAATCCAGCATGCAGCATAAATAACGACTACGTAGATGTCTTCGTTATAACAATATAATTATACCTAAAACCTTATATTTTTTTCACAAAAAATTCTTCTCATAATCAAATGTTTTCTGGAATAAAAGTGTTATCTAATAAATTTATGTGAAATGGGCTTCCTGTTGGTTACGGGAGGGTGATAATGCTGGCGGAACCAAGGTCCTAAGGTTCGTTTTTCAACTAAGTTCTGAAAGACACTGTACATCTGTTATGAACTAGGTGCCTATTCATAACTTTCGACTAGGAAAATATACTCGTATTCTATGTGGTCCCATGCAGGGCAGGGAGCCTGAATGGGTCTGTTGAGTACGATCTAAGATCTTCCCTGATCAGCTCGAACCTGAAATTTGACATGGAGCCTCTTTGGGACTGCCGAGCACTAATGAAAAGTACATGATTTCAAATAACTATTTCAATCGAGTATGGAAATAACGGTATTTACCCAGCTAGTTACCGATGATAATGAACATCCTTGCATTGCATCCACATCGTCCGTTTATTATCAATGTCTTGCGATAAAATCAAAAACTCGCTTCTATGGGCAGGAAAAGTTTCCTTATTCGCTCTTCTTTCAATTGTCTAAACAATAATCATGAGAAATAATTATGATAATGTTAACAGAGTAATAGTTCACCTTCAAGATAGGTGAGAGATAAATATAACCGAGATATTTTCATAGGAACTTACATCTAAAAACATAACTTGATCACTTCAATTTTTGTGTAATGTTGGCTACAATTTTCTCACCTCATTTAAACTTCCGGGTTTAATTAATAATTTTGGTTTATTATTTTCAATGAACCTTTGAAATATACTAAGGAAAAAAAATTGGGCGTTTCAAGGTGAGGTACGTAGAATCCAAAAATCGAATACAAATTTTGCCATCCGTCCGCACTTTTCTTAGTTACCATGAACCGATTTTGATGAAATTTGATATATGGGCTCCATTTGGGGTCTAGTTATGCCCCGAAGCTTTTGGTTGATGTCAGTCACTTCTAAGGGATCAAAAATAAGGGCTGAAATTTTCAAAACTCCCTAGCTCAAAAACTTTTGACATAAAAGTATTGTTTTTTCACCAATCAAATAGTATTAAATGTTTAGAATCGAATGAGACCACCTAGAGCTCAGTAGAACCAACCGTTCGGTCCCCATTAGAACTTGAAGGATGGACTTGAGATAAATCAGAAACACGAGTGTGAATCGCGGAAGAGGCCAATAAATAAATAAATAAAATTCCATTTTTTTTTTTCTTCATTCAAATTTTAGTTGACTCAAATGCGATTGCTGTTCGTTTCTTCGAGTTGTCCTCAGTTTTGCGTCCTTAGCAACCAGTATTCAAATTTCTTGGTATTCAAATGATGGCACCCACAACTCTTTATTTCTTCGAATTGAGTGTGAAGCGTTTATTTCTTCAAAATAAACTTGATTGTGAAGCGAAAATGTGGCTGACAAGTAGAGGCGATGTCAAAGCTGTGTTCTTTGCAGGCGAGTGATCTGTACAGAAAATTTAATAAATCTTTGTGTAGCAATGTGCAGCGTTTTTTTTTTCAAGGTAACATTTTTCAATTTAGGAATTTGAAAAATTTAGCAATGGTCTTTCTTGTCATCTTAGCGCGTTGGCCGGTAAGATGACGCACCAAGAAAATAAATCATTACGGTTCGAGGTAATAAATTTAATGGTTTACACGGTTATCGATCAGTTTGATTTATTATATCAGCAGGAAGTGAATCGTTGACAAACGTTATTCAGTCCAAAAACAGCGTAAAAAGGTGCCAAAATATAAATATTTTCAAGAGAAACTAACATTCGTGACTGGAGAGGAAATATTATCCCCAAACTCTTAATAATATGACGAATAGTAGATGAAGACGAACTGATAAAAGAAAGGAATCGATTCTCCATCAAACTGGTCTTCGAAACCAAAGTTGATATAATTAACATGAATAGGTTTATTGGTTTCATTGGTTTATTATAATAAAACTTATTCACCATTCGTATAAAATAGAGAAAATAAAAATTAATTTCAAATTTCCTCATCATATTTCTAAATTTTAAATTTCTTAAAACTTTCCACTGTAAATTTGATTACATGAGCGGTAGTATGTATCAAATATACTCCTAGAGGACTTCAGCGATCCTAGGAGCTTTTATCTAGCATCATCATCCTTAAAATTCGAATTAATTGTATTATCTTACGTTCGCTACCCTTCCCTCTCGGCTGTATTCTTACTGGTAAACCCTATACCTAGTCCATGTTATACAGTCCAATCATTTGGAATTGTTTATTCTAAACCTTTTGATAGTATTTTCGCGTAATCCAAGGCCACTGTACAACTTTTATCCAAATTTTATCATCGATCTGACCAGATTCTGGCTTCCCTGGAGTATTTGGCAAAAAATTTCATTGAGTAGATAGTATATTATGTGTTTTGGTTTATTATTTTCAATAATAAGCCTTTGGAATCGAGCAAGAAAAAAAAAATTTTAACCCCCCCTCAAAATTTGATGTTTTACGTTTCAAGGTACGTAGAATCCGAAAATCGAATAAAAAAATTTCCGTCCGTCCGCCGTACGCCGTACGCGGCACTTTTCTTAGCAACACTGGACCGATTTGGTTCAAATTTGGTATATGGGCTCCATTTGGGGTCTAGTTGTGCCGCGAAGCTTTTGGTTGATGTAGGTCACTTCTAAGGGGTGAAAATTAAGGGTTGAAATTTTCAAGAGTGCCCTACCTCGAAAACTCTCGAAATAAAGGTATCGTTTTTTCACCAATTTTAAATAGTATTGAATTTTTAAAAATTTTTGAGACCACCCGGAGCTCTGTAGGACAAACCGTTCGGTCCCTACGAGTACTTGAAGGTTTTCCTTCGATAAAACAGAATCATGAGTGTGAATCGCAAAAGAGGTCTAATCTCCATTCAAATTTTATCGGACTAAAATGCGATCGCTGTTCATTTCTTCGATTTGTATACAGTTTTGCCTTCTGCGTAACCAGTAATCAAATTTCCATATGAAGCTTTCTATTTTTCCAATCGAGTGTGAAGCGTTTAGTTCTTTCTAATAAACTTGATTGTGAAGGTGTGAAGCCAGTATGGCGTGGTAGGTAGTACCTAGCTGGTAGGTAAAAAAAAAAGTTGGTAGGTAAAAAAAATGTTGGTGGGTAAAAAACGCTGCAAATCATTGCTCAAAGACTTCTTCACTCTTCAGATCACTGATCAGCTGAGTGAGCTCCGAAGCCATTTTCAATCCTTTTGAATGGAAGTGTTCTTCCAGGCGTCTCCAGCATTCGAGGAGATCTTCTTCACTCCTCAGATCACTGATCAGCTGAGTGAGCTCCAAAGCCATTTTTACTCCTATTGAATGGAAGTGCTCTTCCAGGCGTCTCCAGCATTCGAGGAGATCTTCTTCACTCTTCAGATCACTGATCAGCTGAGTGAGCTCCAAAACCATTTTTACTCCTATTGAATGGAAGTGCTCTTCCAGGCGTCTCCAGCATTCGAGGAGATATTCTTCACTCTTCAGATCACTGATCAGCTGAGTGAGCTCCGCAGCCATTTTCAATCCTATTGAACGCAGGAAGCTGAAATTTGAGAGGGAAGGTCAAGGGAGAATACAGATGGTGGTAGGTGCTATTGATGGAGAACCAGTGATCTATACAGAAGGGTGATCTATACAGAAAATAATAAACCTTTGAGCAATGATTTGCAGCGTTTTTTCTTTGAAGAAAAAAAAAATCAACACGATCTTGAGTTCATAGTCATTCAATAGAAAGACTGTGCCACACCCACGGACTTTTTCGTTTTAGGAGGTTCTGTATGTTTTTCGCTCTCAATCATATCCCATTCGAGCACGCAATCCCAAAATGGTCGCTCACGTTATTTTCCAAGAATTTACGTCGTCTGCACCTTGCGAGGGAATTTATGACCCTCTGTTCAACACTAATGAAATACAAGGTTGAGACGAGCGGCTTGTCACAATCCATTCAGTCAGGAGGCGGAGTTTCGAAGACTTTTTATTTCTGGTGGTTATTCAGTTATTCCATCGAAGTAAAATTTAGGAAGGAGTATGGTGGAGACATGATTGATAGACCATGAAATTTAAGTACCTTTGGATGCAAATAATGCGGTTGTTGAATCACTGGACCGAGGCCTTAATATACAGTATTTTTGAAAAAGATCCACTTGCCACATTCTTTCGTACTAAAAAATGTACTCATGAAGTAGGTATGCCTGGTTTTGCTCTCGAGTTTACCAAGCTTAACGCTGAATTCTTCGTACTCTAATTAACTGAGTAACAAATTTGTCCCCTCAAGATCAAAATGTTGACTCGCGTCCTACTTTCTCATATAATGTTTTTGATCAATATTGATGTTTTGGATTTTCGGTTTTTCTCCTTTCTTTTGCTCTATCCGCAAATACTTGTCTCTCAACTTCCACAAATTCTATCCGATCTTGAGTTTAGTGAATTGTTTGATAAATACCGTGGCTCCTGCTGATCGGGTCATAATAAAGCTAACGTTCGTCTATAGCCTCGAAATACCTCCCAAATTTGAGAAAAGTTGAGCCATCAGATCGTGAGAAATTGTAGGTGAACTTCTCGAGGTTAACCCTCATGACATCTGAAAGTTTCCATACCCATGGACTATGGTTTCCAGTAAGACAAGGATTGGCCACAGATAAACACGAAACTTTGATTTTAGTGAACTCTGTCTTCGATAGAGAGTAGGCAAAACGTAAAGGAGGTTTACCTATTGGAGTGTGAGTGCAGTGGAAGAGTACTGGGCCCGTAACCTATTGGAATGTGAGCGCATAGGAAGAGTGCTGGGCCCATAACCTATTGGAATTTGTGTGTACTGTTTGAAAAGAGAAGTATGTGATGAGAATGAAAAATATATTTCGTACTACATAACATAATCTCTGAAGCAAGTGGGAAATTTCGTTTTTATGGGAAAAAACATGTTGGTAACTACGAACATCTTGAAAGCTGGTATTAATAATGTGGAGGCGAAGGAATTCTAGTCACCTATCTATCCGTAATTTGTAATTCGGATTGTTCAAACTAGTAGAAATGTCCGATTACGACTTTCTTATATCAAGCGAGCACCCAGTCTAGAGGATTCAGTGGCATCTTGTATGGCCGACTGAAAACTAAACGTTGCAGATGGAACTGCGTTTAGAAAGTGAGAATCATCTGACTTCCTCAGGAGTTACCCAACGGCAAGCGAGCAGAACCTACGAAAAGACCATTTCACCCAAGTAGGTAGGACTTATTTCAATAAAAACTCCGGCTTTATTTCCTCACTACCAGAGGTAAAGGGGGGCCTTTCATTCGTATATACGTCCTCCAAATAATGAAATTCGGAGAAAATGACAATAATTTTTTTGAAATAATGAAATGTTTGAGACATTTTTAATTTTAGAGTTATTTTGACAATAATTGTCAAAATAACTGCTATAAAATACCTAAAAAATACCTAAATATACCTAAATATACCTAACTGCTATAAAATACTAAAAAATACCTAAATATACCTAAAACTATAATTATTATGGTTTTAGGTATATATCCGCAGCAAATCCCTTTCTCTTAAACCAAACCTATTTATTGTTGGTAAGATTTTTATGAAAAGAAATAAGAGAGAATATTCTTATGAGAATTATTTTAATTTATAAGTATACATAAATTCAGAAGTAGACCCGTGTAATCTTGCCATCCCAATTATAATTTCTAAAAAAGTAAAAAAATTCAGTTTACTGACTTATTTCTAATAATTTTCTCCCGTTATTTATTCCTATCTGCATCATAATTTTATTTTCAGATCGTGGCCTTCTGATTTGTTTTTGGTTGATGTAACTAAAATAATTCCTATTCCTCATTAAAAGCTATACATTTTCGTTTTCACAACCTTGAAAAAAAAATCTAACCTACTAAGACCTTTCTTTGGGGCTTTTGATAAAATTCGAATAAATTTTAAATAATTAAGTTCAAGCTAGAAAAAAAGTCAACCCTCCCTCAAAATTTGATGGTTTACGTTGCAAGATACGTAGAATCCAAACATCGAATAAAAATTTGTGACAGGACACGGAAAAAATCGGTCAAATTTGTATTTGTTCCATTTCAATTTTTTTTTCATCTGAATCTACAATGTCATCGAATTGAGCTTGGTTAGGTAAAATTAGGTAGACCAAAACAAAATTGACGATTTCAATGAACAGAATCTATTAGGTAGGTACACCTTGGCTCAATAGGAATCGAGATTGATTGAGCAAACTTTAATGATCACGAATTCGGCGGACTAATTTTTTGAACGTTTTGCCAGTAGGCGCTACGAAACTGCGGTCACATCTTGCGTCGTTACTCAGTCCTGGATAAGTAGTGAGTTATGAAGAAACTTCGTGACAAAGCTTCCGAGTCTGAAGGGTAAACCAACAGGCTCGTTGCCGATTATGCAAAACAGCTCGAGAAATTATCAAGCGAGACAATCGCTTAGGTAACTTACTTGAAGATCGTAACAAGTCGGTGCAGATGGTGATCTCAATGGGCAACACGGTAATTGCCATGTTGAGAAAACAGTAATTAAAAGTCGTGTCTCCTTTACTTTCCTGAGGAAGCGAGTTTGACAAATACTTCGAGTAGTACCAAATTTCCCATGGTTTTCGTTTTTATAGGACGTCCCACAGTAAGACTTGGGCGTCCTTATGCGATTGATCTGGGGTAAAGTTGGACAACACTCAACAGAAAAAAAATAACCACACACTAATCCTTGTGGGACAAAATCTTCTGTCGCCCAGCCCTTAGTTTTCAACCGATTTTCTTGGTTCTTTTTGTGTTTGACTAAAAAATCTCCCAAATTTTACACTATTCAACCAGAGTATCAAAATAAGCATCATAATAAGAGGGGGCGAGTGGGGGGATTATATTCACATATCAGATTTTTCAATACTTCGGTTCCTTCACAGCTTATTAATTGTACCCAAGCTTTGAAATTGAGGAAAAATTCTCATTATACCTCCGGATTTTCATGAATTATTCTCTGTACCACCATGGAAGTACTAGCGGTGCCACCATGGTGCCAGAACACCATAAACCGCATATTTCGTGTTTTTTTTAATGTGTGTTTCATCTTGAATACGGAAATGAACTTCGACGGACTGCTTACTAGAACTAACAGATGAAAGTTCAACGTTACGAAGTACTACCGCTTTGGTGCCAGACTGGCACCATTGGTGGGCGGGGAGTGAAGTCGAATTCCCATGTTGGGTATCGTAGATCATGGATTTTAAAATGCTCTTCAAATTCGAGGCTCCCATACCTCTAGAAATGTTATGGTGGATAATGGTGAGAAGGGGAGGGGAATACCACTATTTCTTGCCTAAATACTAAATAAATTTTATCAAGTGAAACAGTTTTATTGCTTTCTTACCAACTGGTTTAAATTGACCTAATGCTTATCCAATGCATGCATTACTTAACAATATGTTTTAATTCTCCATCCCTTATGTTGTGGGCTGTCCGCCACACATTACCATGGTGATGACCAGCTGTTGTGTATTGGATAGAATGACGTGTTTTGTAATTGACAGATTCGTTTTTAATAAAATCTTGGTTTAACTTTTGATGTTCTCAAACCCTTTAGTTTGTATTGATAAAACATGGTGGCAGCGAACCTTTCGGGTTGAGTGAACTGTATGTTTCCGCGAGTGAAGATTTCAAGTGGGCTGTCCCGTTTCTGCGTGCGGAGCTTTTATCTGAACTGTGAGTAGGGGAAAACCCCCAGTCGTTGGACACCCCCCCAGTCGTTGGACAGTGAACGGTTTCCAGGTTTTACTAAGGTTGTGATGAATATTTCTTTGTGTTGTGACATACCAATGAAAACTATGAAGCCAGAAGAAGAAGAAGGAAAGAAGGTTATAACTATACAATATAATCACTAGGTTTAGGAGTTGAAACAAAGTGGAGGCGCCGGAAAAGTGTGGATTCCTTACGAAAATGGTTAGCTGACTGACCCCTTTTCGTAAGAGTTTTCAGTTTTTCATTTGATGATAACTTACTCCATACAATATTTAATCCATAGTTCGATTGTTACTGATCATTTTCGAGTAAAAAGTTCCTCACCTGAAGCATAAATTAAAATTATTTGCTTGTGTCCAATGACTGGATACTGTCGTTATGGTTATTCCCAGTGGTTGGACACCCGTCCAACAACTGGGTTCTACCTTGTTTCGCGATGTGCCTAGTGCTTGGACACATCCCAAACAGCTCTTTAATTATTTAAAAAAAAAGAAAAAAATCATTACTATTAAAAATCCTTTTTTTTTCTCAGCTCATATAAATTTTATTTACCTTCTGATCTTAGGAGAATTTGGAGGAACCTTTAAATTCACTAATACATAACATTTTTATTATGGAGTTTGCTTGGTACCTTCCTGCGTAATTTTCGCCCCTTAATTTTCATTTCAACTCGAAAAGCCCTCAAGAAAAATTATGATCAGACTGGTGAAGCTACCTAATGATTATGTGACACAATTTTTAACGAAAAAACGTCTGCCAAGTGGGTGAGGCACATAACTTCCTCGTATCTATAACCCGATTGTATACATAACCAACCTCTGAATATTGTAGGAAACTATAGAAGTTATGGCAATTACAAGGATTTTAAGTTTGCTAATGCGCAGAAAATACAATTTGGAAGCCATGATTTTCATAGGGGACCGTGTCCACCCCAACTCGCATTATACCTGAAAATGTCATCGATATCACATGAGAAGTGTAGAAGATATGGCTGTAATTAGGAAATGATCGTTTGCGCATGAGTGATGATACTCATAGGAAATGATACTCATAGGGGACTGCACTATCAGTCTAGGGGAAATGATATTCATAGGGGACCATCTACACACCATCCCGCATAATCCCCGAAAATTTCATAGAAATCTGGTGAGAAATGTAGAAGTTATGGCTGTGGCAAGAATTTCACATTTGCGCATGCGCAGCGGCTACTATCAGTCGGTGAGGGGGGGGGGGGTGAAAATTTTCATAGGGGACCATTTACACGCCAACCCGCACGGTCCCTGAAAATGTCATCGAAATCGGATGAGAATTGTAGAAGTTATGGCTGTGGCAAGGATTTCATGACTGACGCAAAGACAAGGAACCAAAATTGTTCAGAAAGATTTGAAGTGGAAATTTTCATTTTGGAGAACATTTATTTTTTTCATCCTTGAAAAGTGAATACAAAGCTACCTCTACCTTGGTAGACTCAGAAGCAGAAGCAAAAGTTACCAGGCTACCATCATCAGCCTAGTCGAATAGATTATTAAGTTTAGATAGGCACCTGAATTATCTGATGAGTTGCCTTGTATGATCCTTTTGATGTTGTTATTATTAAATTTATAAAGACTGTTTTTCACAAAGACTTAATTTTCCATTAACATATTTTTGAAATACAAACATTCAAAATGTTCAAAAGCGATTTGATATTACCAACCTTTATTCAAGTCCCGACCTTCAATGTTATTAATAATGAATAAAATGTGTCACATTTCCCAATAAAAAGTCAAAATATGAACCTAGAAACATGGGAAAAAATTGTATGACGAAAGTTTCCAGATGTCCAACGACTGGCGCATCGCTGTCCAAAGTTAGGATTTCTTGTCCAACGACTGGCAATTTGAAAAAAAAATTGATAGCTCAACTTTGGACAAAGATTGCAAAATTATCATTGCACATAGGCCATTTTTGAAAAAAGCGGTGTTTTCGTGAACTCATACCAAACAAAACTAAAAAAAAAACTTTGAAATCCATCCAGATATTAAATGCATGTAAGTAAAATCGTGAAAGAAGTGCTCTTAAGGTGTCCAACGACTGGGGGTTTTCCCCTACTAACTTGATTTAAATGGCTTCAAGGTCGCGAAAAAATAAGTCGAAGCAGTTTGATGATAATGACGATGCTGTTGTTGCACCAGTGCAAATGTTCAATTTGACTTTGCCTTCTCCAGAGCCGTTTTCATTTGTGCCCAATGAATGGAATGCCTGGAAAAACAGATTTCAGCGGTACCGGAGGGGATGTGGTCTTGACAGCACACCCGACGCTAGGCAAATAGATGTTTTGTTGTTCACATTAGGAACGAGAGGGGAAGATGTTTTCAATTCTCTCTCCCCAGTTCCGGAGACGTTTGAAGATGCTTTGCGCCTGTTTGACGAGTATTTTGTACCTAGGCGAAACATAATTTACGAGAGGGCTAAATTTCTACGTCACAAACAGGGTAGTGATACAGCTGAAAAGTTCATCACAGACGCATACTGCTTGGCAAAAACCTGTGATTGGGGTAAGCTGAATGATGACATGTTACTCTTGGTACTAATAATTGGCATGAGAGACACCAAAATTAGCGATAAGCTTCAGCTTGATTCTGCGCTCACATTGGAAAAAGCCATAACTTCTCTGAGACAACATGAAGAGTTGATACGTCAGAAGGAGGATCTTAAAGAGTCTACGGTGTCTGCAATAGGACACAAACCTTTGGGTAATAGACACAGATCTGATAATGTATCTAGGCAAGGTTTATCAAGTCGAGATGACACTTCCAGAAAGGCAAAGAAATGTGGAAAGTGTGGGTTGGATTGGCATGATCGCTTAGCTGATTGTCCTGCTCGCAAAGCTAGGTGTGGATCATGTTCAGAGGTGGGGCACTATAGCCGCTGCTGTAGAAGCATGAGAAAAACCATCTGCGAGGTTGAGCAGTCAGATTCTGATCCGGAATCACTATTTGTACCTGAAATCTTTGTAGGGTCGGCTGGAAGTGGAGAGGAAGCATGGACCCAGAGCCTTGAGGTGAGTTTGGAGGGAAAGGCGCTGGGAAAGGTAGCCTTCAAACTAGATACAGCTGCAGATGTCACTATGGTTCCTTTTCATGCGGTCAAGAATCACATTCAGGAGTCACAAATGAAAACATGCAAGCTAAAGGTTTTTAGTGCCAAAAAACAGGAACAGCTGAGTATATTAGGTACATTGAATTTGCAGCTAAGGCTCAGGGACAAGAAAATGATTGAAAAGGCTTACATATCGAGGGATGTGACCATGCCTCTTCTCAGTAGGAGTGCATGTGAAAAGCTCAATCTAGTGAAAAGGATTTTTTCACTGAATGTTGATGTCAACTGGAGGGAGGAGTTTCCAGATCTATTCCGAGGACTTGGTAACATGAAGGGAGAGTACAAAATTGTGTTGAAGAATAAGGCGATTCCCCATGCTATTTCCTCACCTCGTGCGATCCCTCTAGCCATGAAGGAAAAAGTTGAGATTCAGCTCAAAGACATGGTGAGGAAGGGAGTGATTGTTCCTGTGGACTACCCTACGGACTGGTGTGCTCCAATGGTGGTGACTAGCAAAAAGGATGGAGGGGTGAGGATCTGTGTGGATCTGTCGAAATTGAATACCTGGGTCAAGAGACCATTCCATCCTATTCCCAAGATCGAGCTTTCACTAGCAGAGATAGCTGGGGCCAAGTTCTTCAGTAAAATTGATGCCAATTCCGGATTCTGGCAGTTGAACCTGGCAGCTGAGTCCCAAGACCTCACCACATTTATCACGCCATTTGGACGATTCAAATTTTGCAAGGTCCCGTTTGGAATAACTTCTGCTCCAGAGGAATATCAGAGACGGATGTCTGAGATTTTGCAGGGAGCCAAGAACTGCATTGTTCACATGGATGACTGCCTTATTTGGGGTCTGACAAAACAAGAACATGATATTCATCTCCGAGCAGTTTTAGAGAGAATTCGAGCAGCCGGCATTACCCTCAACAAAGAAAAATCGGAATTTTGTAAAAAGACAATGACTTTTCTTGGATTTGTTCTCAGTGAGGAGGGTATCAGTCCAGATCCTTGCAAAATTAAGGCAATTGTGGATTTGAAAGAACCCACTAATGTGAAAGAAGTTCAGAGATTGATGGGTATGGTGACCTTTTTGGCAAAATTCATTCCAAACCGAAGTGAAATAATGGAGCCAATCACTAGTCTTATGAAATCTGGGAATGATTTCATTTGGGGTTCAGCACAACAGCATGCATTTGCTCAGGTGAAGAAAGCCCTTACGACAGCACCTTGTCTGGCTATGTACGACCCAAACAAACCAACTATTCTTTCATGTGATGCTTCAACCAAAGGCCTTGGAGCTGTATTATTGCAGATGGAGGATGGTCTAAAGAAACCTGTAGCATACATTTCAAGGGCACTTACTTCAACAGAAAAGAATTATGCTAATATTGAAAGGGAAGGATTATCACTTACCTGGGCAAGTGATCGTTTGAAGTGTTTTTTACTAGGAAAACATTACACCATCGAGACGGACCATAAACCTCTTCTGCAAATCTTCAAGACGAAGAACCTCGATGACCTGACTCCTAGGTTACAGCGTTTTCGTATGCGAATGATGAGGTACGATTTTGATATAGTATACACTCCAGGAAAGAACCTGTTCATCGCTGACGCACTTTCTAGGGCCCCTCTGCCTGCAGATGACGACAATGAACTCGAGGAGGAGATCAACGCTTACATTCACGAAGTTTCTCTAGCCCACATTTTTACATCTGATGAAAACGTGATGAAGGTGAAAAATTGCCAATTAAGAGATCCTGTTTGCTCTCAGCTGAAAAAGTACATTCTTCGGGAATGGCCAAACAAGCGAGAAATGCCTTCAGAGCTGGCAGGGTTCTATAATGTCAAGGATGAGTTGAGTTGCATTGAAGGGATATTACTGAGAAGAAACCGTATGGTAATCCCACAAGAACTGAGGGCTGACATGCTCGAACGACTGCACACGGGACACCAAGGAATTACAAAGACGAGGAGACGAGCTCAACACAGTATGTGGTGGCCTGGAATATCCCAAGAAATTGAGAAAAAGGTGAAATCGTGCCCTATCTGTATTCAGCACTCTTCGAATCACTATGAACCTCTGATGCCTCGAGAAATTCCTGATTATCCCTGGCAAAATGTTTCAATCGATCTTTTCAAACAAGAAGAAAAATGGTACATCGTAGTCTCAGACCACTACTCGCGATTTTTCGAGGTCGTAGAGATGAATCGGATGAGGGCCTCTGATGTTGTTCAAGCATGCAAAACAATTTTTGCTAGATTTGGAATTCCTCAACGAATCTATTCGGATAGTGGAACGCAATTTAGCCCTTTGGAGTCTTCAGAATTCAAAAAATTTTCAGAAGAATGGGGATTTTTGACCTTTCGAAGCAGCCCTCACCACCATCAAGCAAATGGGGCTGCTGAAGCGGCAGTGAAAACCGCTAAAACCCTGTTGAAGAAGAATAAGGACAATTTAGAGCTGGCACTGCTTTCCTATAGGACCACACCCCTCGAAACTGGAATGAGCCCGTCAGAACTCATGTTCAAGAGGACTCTGAGAACGACAGTTCCTACACCCTTGCTAGGAGGTTGGGTGCGTAACAACCATTTTCGTGAAAAGGAGGAAAAATACCAGCTTAAGTATAAAGCCAACTACGACAAACGCCATGGAACTAGAGATCTCGCATATCTGAGAGAGGGTGATAGCGTATGGATCACTGACCTGAGACGCCATGGACGTATTCTCAAGAAACTGGAGGACCCCCGATCATACCTCGTTGAGACAGACAAGAGACCTATTCGACGGAACAGGATCCATCTCGTCCCTGCTCCATATTGGGATGGCCTCCAGGCTGATGACGGCACACCTATTTCAGCTGGAACCCTAAGTGACGGGCCCCCTCAAGTATCAGCACAGGATTCTCAATTGCGATCGCCTTCTCAAACGAACTCAGGAACGAACCTGGCCTCTCGCTGTGGACGACCCATCAAGAAACCTGGCCGTTACCTGGACTAGGAATATTCCCATCTTGAGGGAGGATGTTGTGGGCTGTCCGCCACACATTACCATGGTGATGACCAGCTGTTGTGTATTGGATAGAATGACGTGTTTTGTAATTGACAGATTCGTTTTTAATAAAATCTTGGTTTAACTTTTGATGTTCTCAAACCCTTTAGTTTGTATTGATAAAACACCTTATCAAAATTGAATGAGTTCACAAAAGTTCAAAGTTCAAAGAGAATTTTGGTTTTTTCCACATTTTGATTCCTGATTACCATAGATGATACAGCTTTATCTTGTAGTAAGAAAAATTTTCCCAAGTTGGATGGGAGGTATGAGCTGCATACTGAATAAGAAAATTCTTGATTGCATTATCAAGGAGTACCAATTATAAATTCCCCAATACTCATCCAGATTTTCTCGATCATGTTGATTTTTTTTTCATCCTACGCCCGTCTTGTTCATCAGACGTCTCGCTGCCCAATATTTCTCGCATGCTACTTCTCCTGGCTCAATCCCGCCTATCTCTTCCAGTGCCGGGCACTCCATGATATGCAGGGCGTCCATTCCCTCCAGGCTGCACAGGGGACACGTTGGCGAGTCGACTACTCCTATCCTATACAAATGCTTTTGAAGGTAGTCGTGGCCGGTAATCATCCTGAACAGGGCTACCGACTTTCGCCGTGGGAGAAAAGCAGGGATATGTCCTTCCTCTGTTGCAAGGATCTCCCAGTCTTTCCCAGCGCTCGCCTCTTCCATGGTGTTCTTATTGTAACATTTTACTGCGGCTGCAATCTCCCGTCTGACTGTGTGCAGAGTCCTAGGCGGATTTGGCTGAGCCTTCCTGGCACCCTCTTTTGCTAGCCGGTCCGCTTTTTCATTCCCTCTGACACCACAATGGCTTGGAATCCACTGTAGGTGACAGACTCCGCCATACTCCCGCACTAATTGCAGCGACCGCAGTGTGTCACATATCACCTGCGACCTTACTGAGGGCCGCAGGGTGCCAAGCGCGAGTATGGCGGCCTGGGAGTCTACAAATATGACCACCCGCTCCAACCTTCGTCTCTCCACCTCCCGCACGGCTAGCTGTACAGCAACGATCTCGCCGTCGAAGTTGGATGCCGATCATGTCGGCACGACGATGTCGATCATGTTGATGGTTACATAAGATGGCAAACAGCAACATGGTTAAGAAGTCGGTCCCTATCATGCTGATTTTTTTTTGCTCTTTTCACATGTTGTACCTTCTGATCGGATCATGATAACAATTTTGATGAAATTTGGGATATCAGCTCCATTTCGGGTCTAGTTGTACCCCGAAGGTTTTGGTTATTGTCAGTCGTTTCTCAGGGGTAAAAAATGGGGGGAGGGGCTTGTTCAAAATCCCCTAGCTCGCAAACTCCCCATATACAGGTATTGTTTTTTTCATCAATAATATCGACGATTTTTGACAATTTTTCGACACTACACATAGCTCTGTGGGACCAACCGTTAGCTAATGAGGATGATTAATTACCATATTAATGAATTTTCCGTCACGTTATTTCTTAATTTTAAGATAGCGTTACATTTTTAGAAATGGGTGAAATCATTAAGACAATCAATATTTATAAAATACGCATTCAACACCAGAACCCCTCTCCCTCACTTCTGGTCCTTAGAGAAGGTAGTTGACATTTACGTTTGCCTACTCTGAGGGATAGACGTGGTGAGTCTGAAACACGATTTTGAATCGCATATGAACGTTCGCTATCGAAAGTGACCCAAATTTCAGCAGATGAAATCTCTTCTCATTTCTTCAAGTAGAATTTCATGTCAACCATTTGTGTTTCCTTAACAACCAGGATTCAAATATTGCATAGAAGACCCCACAACTTTAGAATATCGATGTTTTGTTGGTTGAGATGCAGTGTCTGTGTGATAATTGGCATCGTTTACTATCCTGAGTAGCATTTGTCAGCCGCCCTGCCCTTCACACTGCTGTTCTACATTTAAAAAACCCATCCGATGACTATTGGCCAACATTGAACTATGTCAGCGAGCCCCCACTCGATTCAGTGAACTCGATCGGTATAATTATAAATGAAAAACCCGTTTTCGTCGTTCACAATCGAGCAAAATCCCTCCCGAACGCAACTTGCTGTGATAAAACGCGCTACCTCCAATGTGATCTTTCAGGAAGCGACCCCCAGGGGGGCGAGGTGTTAGCTAACAGGCGAGTCACTGGGTCCAGTCGGCCCTCGGGATAAATAGGTCGTGAGGTCTGTGGATGAACAACCTTTGATGGCTGGTTTCAAATAACATTGAAGTCATGACCCGAGCTGGAGAATTTTATCCAAATTAGGCGCAGAATCGGGCCAAAATTGACGGCTTTCGCCTCTTGACACCCCGAAAATGAGAGATTCAGCGTCCTCTCTATCGAAGATACGTAGAGTAGGTCAACAAAATTCGTTCAATATCAAAATTTGTGCAGGTGCGCTCCAGAGCTGTCTACTCCACCATACAAAACCAAACAGCAATTTGGCATGATTATAATAAAATAATTGGGGCTTCAGATAGCTCTTGCCTGTTGAAAGACCGCAAACGAATTTAATTTTTTTTTAATTCGTTTTCAGGATTTTCTGTTACTTTAGAAAAAGGGATTGCTGATCAGAATAACAAAAATAATCAAAAATGGGCTTGTGAATTCTAGTTGCATATAGGTTTTTCGTGAATTTCGATTCGTGTAAACTTGATGGAAGATGGTTCCTAGTGAACTATGACGAAGGATATACTTACTAGGTGTCTCAGAATCAACTATCCAAACTTCAAGTACTGATCCTACGACTTATTTACAACTACTTGAGAGCTATAATAATTCCTCCAAAACCCCATCCATCCCGAATTTTTAAAATTTTAATTTGTTGATTTTAATATCCATAAACAAATTTTGCCAAACTTATTATTAAGTAAGGCTGGGGGATACGAACAATAATTGTAAAAAATATAACAAAACTATGTAACAATGTAACAATGTAACAATGTAATGTAACAAAATTATTTTGTTACATGAAAAAAAAAACGTTACGCGAATTCACACCAACGGGGAATCGTAGTCGTATTTGCTTCTAGAGTAGATTTTGGATTATTATTTTCAATAATAAGCCTTTGGAATCGAGCAAGAAAAAAAAAATTTTAACCCCCCCTCAAAATTTGATGTTTTACGTTTCAAGGTACGTAGAATACGAAAATCGAATAAAAAAATTTCCGTCCGTCCGCCGTACGCCGTACGCCGTACGCCGTACGCGGCACTTTTCTTAGTTACCATGGACCGATTTCGATGAAATTTGGTATATGGGCTCCATTTGGGGTCTAGTTGTGCGCCGAAGCTTTTGGTTGATGTAGGTCACTTCTAAGGGGTGAAAATTAAGGGTTGAAATTTTCAAGAGTGCCCTAGCTCGAAAACTCTCGAAATAAAGGTATCGTTTTTTCACTAATTTTAAATAGTACTGAATTTTTAAAAATTTTTGAGACCACCCGGAGCTCTGTAGGGCAAACCGTTCGGTCCCTACGAGTACTTGAAGCTTTTCCTTCGATAAAACAGAATCATGAGTGTGAATCGCAAAAGAGGTCTAATCTCCGTTGAAATTTTTTCTGATTAAAATGCGATCGCTGTTCATTTCTTCGATTTGTATACAGTTTTGCCTTCTGCGTAACCAACCAGTAATCAAATTTCCATAATCAAAAGTCAATGGAGAATACTGAAGGCGCCTGAGTGGTCACTGATCAGCTGAGTGAGCTCCAAGGCCATTTCCTCTCCTGTTCAACGCAGGAACCTGAAATTTGAGAGGGCGGGTCAATTGAGAATGCTGAAGGAGCCTGAGTGGTCACTGATCAGCTGAGTGAGCTCCAAGGCCATTTCCTCTCCTGTTGAACGCAGGAAGCTGAAATTTGAGAGGGCGGGTCAATTGAGAATGCTGAAGGCGCCTGAGTGGTCACTGATCAGCTGAGTTAGCTCCAAGGCCATTTCCTCTCCTGTTGAACGCAGGAACCTGAAATTTGAGAGGGCGGGTCAATGGAGAATGCTGAAGGCGCATGAGTGGTCACTGATCAGCTGAGTGAGCTCCAAAGCCATATCCTCTCCTGTTGAACGCAGGAACCTGAAATTTGAGAGGGCGGGTCAATGGAGAATGCTGAAGGCGCATGAGTGGTCACTGATCAGCTGAGTGAGCTCCAAGGCCATTTTCTCTCCTGTTGAACGCAGGAAGCTGAAATTTTAGAGGGCGGGTCAATGGAGAATGCTGGAGGTGCCTGAGTGGTCACTGATCAGCTGAGTGAGCTCCAAGGCCATTTCCTCTCCTGTTGAACGCAGGAACCTGAAATTTGAGAGGCAGGGTCAAAGGAGAATGCTGAAGGCACCTGAGTGGTCACTGATCAGCTGAGTGAGCTCCAAGGCCATTTTCTCTTCTGTTGAACGCAGGAAGCTGAAATTTGAGAGGGCGGGTCAATGGAGAATACAGATGGTGGTAGGTGCTATTGATGGAGAACCAGTGATCTATACAGAAGGGTGATCTATACAGAAAATAATAAACCTTTGAGCAATGATTTGCAGCGTTTTTTCATAATAATGCATCGTTCAAGTGCCCAAGATTTTGTCATTGACATAATGTTGTTCCGCCCATTGGAGTTGAATAATACGTTTTATCGCTGGGGCCAATCCAAAGTTTTGACAGCAAACAACATTTCCACAGAATAGCGTTACCACCTTAGCGTAGTTTCTTTGTTTTTATGACTGAGTAATCAGCATAAAATATTGGCATAAATCGAGAGCTTTCCGGCGAGTGGATAACGATTTTGGTAGGTAGAAGGCTGACTACCATTTCCCTAGTTACAATGTTTTGTCATGAATTTTCTTTCAAACATTCTCTATTATTTTTCTAAAGATGTTTTTTGGCTAATATCGAGTGTGGTAACCAGGGGTGGTTGTGAGATGAAGTCGGATGGTTTCTCATGACGGTTCGCATTGACTGTAGCGATGCCACAAATACCTTCTCAGTGCAAAAAGACATAATTATTCATGTAACAATGTCTCAGCGTGAAGCGTTGATACTTTTCCCATTTTTTACAGTACCTACCTAATTCTTCATTTTAAATAGGGTTAAAACTTGGTTTCTAGAGCGCGGAGACGTTCACTTGTTGGTTATTCCGTATTACCTAGAATTCCAGGTAGCCGGTTGTATGTAACTTCTCCTTCGACTTTGGTCGTCTGGACATAAATTAGACCGGAAGAACAACTACTTTCTACTATTCCAAGAAAATTTAACCCCAGCAGGTAAGAAGATGCTCACTAAAGATCTTTTAGAGGATTAAAATAGTCAAGACCCAGTCTGCCATCTTGGGTTTTCTAGGTAACGTCTTAAGATAATACGGAGACAGATTGCTTCTGAGTAAGAACAATGAGAACCCCTGAGTTTGTTTCACAGGCATCGTTGCCAAGTGGCCCGCCATATACTTCTGGACTTGGCAACACTGCTTGGAAAGTATCCACCAATTTGTTAGCATACAATGCTGGTATTGCTGGTTGTAATAAATTACCTTACTTGCTTGAGCTAAAGCGTTCTTGAAGACCCTTCTGGTCTAATCTATGCATATAAGTGTCTTTCGTGTATTGTTATGCATAGAGAATGCATGGTTAGTTGATGAATCCTATTTCTTTTGAATTCCTGAGATTCATTTGAAAAGTTCTCGTATGGTGTTTTGTCATTAATATGATGTTATAATACAACCTTGTAATGTAGTAGAATGAAGATGCATACAAAAAGGAGCGAATTCCTTTTCAGTTTTTCTCGTTGTTTGCGGTTGTGACTTAGCGGTACTAACATACATCCTCCTCTCCATAACGAGCCTATCATTCTTCTTTTGTGGTTTCGTCGACGCATGTTTAAACGGAGGAAGATGGCGGTGTGCACTATTTCGCCTTGTTACCCTGCCATCACAGAGCAGTTATCGGACATTCCTTCTCGAAGAGGATCAGTAGTTCTTAGGTGCGTTCGTTCAACTCCAAACTTTATTTGTGGACTTGCATTTAAGTAACAAACCAATAACACTTGTTTCTTGAACTTTTCTTTCTTTTTGAAGTTTCGTGATGCAATATAACTCGTTATTCGAATGTGGGAGTTTGTAGGGTGTACCCACTCAACTTCCCCAATCGGGCACTCGAAGGTTCGTACAATGTCACAACTTTTCACACCAAAGTCGGAGGCTGTTTTTAGCAAACATAATTTTTGTAAAGATCCAAGAGCGAGTTCACAGCCTATTGCCGAACAAAGTGTTTCGGAGTTGGTAATGAAAGACTAAAAGTTGTGTCCTCTATAAACTTCCATACATATCCTCCTCAGTAAGCTGCAACTTCACTTCTGTTCAATCTAGAGCACAGACACCTGAAAACCACCGTGAATGATTGGAAGTAATTCAAAGAAGTCGGATCAGTTGTGGGTGCGATAAAGCCAACTTCTCCCCAGTTTCTCTGACTAAACACTTCTATTTTTCTCCACCGATTTTCATGAAACTCGGTTGGAGGAGGTGATGAGCCTTTTTGCTCAGGTGTAGGTTTGATTTTGAAGCTATCTAGGATCGTTTGAAAATGTGGTGCTAAACTTTTGGATACCTTCCTACAATACTAGATATCTTCAAATCATAGTTTTTTTAAATGAAAAAAATCAAATGCCTCTTCAATCAAAAGTTCCTCGAACTTTACCGTTGTACAAGCTTGAGTACATATACACATCAAAACCAATGTGAAGGAAGTAGGAAGAGCACCACAAATGCCATTTTGATATTGATTTGGTTGAAATCATTTCCTCATCTCGAAAACGCAGTATTTTCGAAAGTTCGTTCACCTACGAGGTGACGAATTCTCAGAAAACGAAGATTTTATCGTTTTCTGGATTGGGTGGTTCTTTCTGTACACGTCACAAAAATGCGCCTTCTCCTACGTATAGGCTGAGGAAGGCCCTCCAAGACTGGTATATTGTGAAATCCTTGCCAGGATTCTGGTCTCTGGGCCTTTGGACCTACGACTGCCTCTAGTCCCTTCGGCATTCCGGTTTTTCCTCCGCTAGTTTAATGGGTCGTGACAAACTGCCTGAAATTTCGGGGTTTCATGCGTTAAACGATGGAACTGGTGCAACTATCCAGCTCCCTGACCTCCAAGGGTCACCGCCCTCTTGCCCCCTCAAGATATTTCCATGATTTAAGAAATTGAACCACATATGGTGGTATTAGTTTGGTAATGGATGTACAGGGTTCTAGTACCTATCAGGGGTTCTGAGTTCTATCAGGCTGGAAAACCAGGAATAACCAGTGAAAATAAAAGCGGTCACGGAAATCCTGGAAAAATCAGGGAAGATTGAAGATTTCTTTCCTTCCACGAAGATTTTTGGATAAAATTGATCGTAAAATATAGAGATTTTTGGTTTCACCTTTCACCTTCTCACATTTCTGGTGGTAATGCTGACACCATGAGGTTGCTATCTGCTGACCTAGGTAACGTGAGAAGAGTGAAGAGAGAAGAGTCTCAAGAAGAAAATAACTTTGATGCATAAAAAAAATCTTTGGAAATGTTCAAAATTCCAACAATAATCGCATCTACCAAACTCTTCGTGAATAGTGAGCAATAGTTGTAATATCTTACTATTCCCAAGAGTGGTGGAGGTTTTGAACAGTTGACAAAAACTTATATTTTATTATGTTTTGGGTGATATTTTATCACTTTGTCCAAATCATTCATCCGGGCAGGAAATTTGAGAATGAAAAAGTCTGAGATCATACCTAATAAAAGCTTTGGGATCGTGCTGTAAGTGCAGAATGGTGGGGGTTGTCCAAAACCAATAATCTCTCTCGCTTCGCATTTCAGAGACAACTTGTTTTTGTTTCGAATATTCGTTAATTTCTCTGTTTGTATTCGACTCCTTGGAATTCTACTTGGAATCATTGTCTGATCTCGGTCTCCAACTATTTGGCCAGTCCGGTTATTTTTAAATTTTGTGGGTAGTTGGGGTCTGATTCCTAGTTAATTATTTATTTATTTCCATAGTAGTTCGGTCAGAAATTGTCCAAATGCCACATGTATACTTAAGACCTTATTAATACAGTACTCAGGCAGTCCTGTTTCAAAATTATGTAAATGAGAAAGAATAGTTTAACAGTTAGATTTTTTTTAAAATGAGTGTTGATATGGTAAGTAGAATTTAAAGGTCTTCATATGAACCAATTTGAAGTTTTATTGAAATGTTACTTATTTTCGGAGTAGTTATATAGCTTTTTCCATTGAAATCCATAATTTTGCCTTCCAATTTTATAATTATTTCAACCAATTTCATAATTTGTTCAACCAATTTTATACATTTTTCAACCAATTTCATACATTTTTCAACCAATTTATTAATTTTTCAACCAATTTCATACATTTTATTTAATGAGGTATCGTTGTAATATATCAAGTAATCATAGGTGAAAATGACGATGAAAAGTAAATATGAATTGAAATATTATCATATAAAAATTAACCTATTGAAATATATAAAAGGTAAAAAAAAATGAAATGCAAAAAGTAAAATTGAAATTGAAAGTCTAAATGCTGAAAATTTTAGCATTTTAGCTAATTTTTACAATTTAATTGTAAAATGTAAATGATATAATGTATAATATTTATAAATGAAGGCGATTGCCAGCAGCAGCTTGCGGCAGTTACTAGAAAAAGTCTGGCTGCAAATCACATCATGTGTTCCTTCTTTCCTTTCCACCTATGGTTTTCACCTCATTAAATAAAGTTTATGAAATTGGTTGAAAAAATTATGAAATAGGTTGAAATAATTATGAAATTGGTTGAACAAATTATGAATTTTACTGGAAGAAGCTATAATGCAGATTCACTCTTCTCTTTTTTTTAATTATTAAGTAGGAGGTCTTTAGTGAGTTGATTCACAAACTCCTTCCACTGCGACCTAATGAGGTCTATTGTGGAGTTTTACTACTCTTCTCCTTAATCGACTTGGGAAAAAACAAGCTACTTTCTGAGGAATTCTTCAAGTCGAATGAGTGACGTCTTCAACTCGTTTTCTTATCGTCTTATTTAGTAAGGCTGTGTTGGCAGCTTAAAATTATTTTTTTACGACTCCAAACGAGTCTAAGGTACACGTTGTCGCGGGTAAACGGTCGAAAATGTGTGTCAGTCAAGCTAGTTCGACTGAGCATGAAGTGTGCATTCACTCTGCGGGCAATCATTTAAAATTACCAGTCCGTGAACCAAACAGTTGGTTTCTGACCGAATATGCCTCAATGTTGCTCAATAGAAACGTTTTATTTCCGTTTAACAGTTGACTCGTAGCTGGCCTAAATGTAAAGTTGATTTCATGGCAATGTTTTGGGAGTATGCCTTTCTCCAAGAAGAGCTGGTAGGTACCTACTATTGAATGGTTGGGGCTGAACTAGCCGGAGGAAAGTTGTCTGAAAATGCGCTATTTGGATTGAACCACGAGGGAAACTGGCACTTGGAGGACAAGGGGGAAGTGGTTCAAAAAACTTGAGTTCTTATCAGTGTCTCCCTCTGGACCTATTTGAACGGGTAATCTTGGTCGAAACGTGGTGGCTATTCAGGTTGGAATTGGAGGAGTTCCCTATCGAGAGGAAAAACCAGTCCAATGAGCTGTTAGGTAAACTGGACCAAGACCGATCCTTAAAAATGTCACATTCCTGCAGAATGAGCAAATTTGCAAAGATTTTTCAATTTTAGCCTTTTAATTATTTTAATTAATTTTTTTTTATTATCATATAGGTATATTTATATAATTTTGAACTTTATTAGGTAGACATATATGTGAGGCGGAAAGCGAAAAGGGACCTCTTGTCGGCGTTTGTCGAAATGGAGTTATTGCTATTTTCTCAATCTGTATAGATTTATGAAGAATTTAAGACCAAAAGCATCCTTGTAGCTCAAAAAATGACGAAGCTGCAGTATTTCAGTGTTTTATAACAGAAAAAATGGATTTTGAGAAAAACGACCATAAACTTCAAAATGCTACCTTAAATTCTAAGATTCTTAAACCGATATTTTCTTATTTAGATTTCTTTCGATTCGATTCGATCTTTCAGGCCCACTTGGGTTCTAGAGGGTCCAAGGATCAATAATCGATAGAAAGTGAAAAATCGATACTTTCGACCTTCTTCCAGTTTTTAGCCTTTTCCTCGAAATCAGCTTTGCCGACAAGAGGTCCCTTTTCGCTTTCCGCCTCACATAATATGTGACATATTACAATATTATTGTGACATATATAGTGAATTTTTTCTGTAATTCAAACTGCCTACGTTACTGTATGCAGTTTACGTTGTAAATTGTTATTAATCAATATTCATACTCTACTCGTCTCCACGGACTCGTAGAGTACCAACACTCGAATATTGATTTTTTTACGTTTTTGGGTGCGAGGAGTATACTCGACGTTGGTACCCAAAATACCAACAATTGATCAATTTTTCCGAATAGTCGCCTAATTTTACTCAATGGTTATGGTCACTGAGCATTGTGGCCGCGAATTTCCAATGTTATTCTCTTCAAAGTGAGACGTGCTGGTCCATACAAATAGGTACATACCTACTTCTTTTACCAACCGTTGAAATTCCTCTTTGACTCCGCCCCACTTCGTTTGACATGAATGCGCACATTGGAAACGAATCACGAATATCCGAAAGATTACTCAATCTTCTATTTTCATGTTCGTTATTTTGTTTGTCATGTTCGTTTTTGTTTATCACTCCATCAGGAGTCATAAATTATGTCCAACTGCTTTCCTACCCTTCTCGCTTGAAAGACGTTTCACCCGTCTTTTCTCAGGAATCACCAAGTAATTTTGCATAAATAACACAATTGAGCTTATTAGTACAAACTTCTTTATTTTTGGTTCGAATTCATATTTCTTGTAGATGATGATTTGTTCAATAAAGCTTTTTTCGGTTCGACTCAAAATTACAAATAATTGTGATGACACCGTGGGAAGCAGTTTTGCTTCAATACACATTCAGTCACGAATACAGTTATGAAAACGACACAATTTGTCTGATTGAAGAGGTTTTGTTAAATAATCTGTATCACCAAGTAAATATACCTACTTACTAAGTAAGTAGTAGAATACCTAATTGAATCCGTCCGTTCCTTGAATTGGCTCAATAATTTGGATTTATAAGTCAGTCAAGTGGGGTGGGCTTTTTAGTTCCCTCACGTGGCGAAACATGTTTTTAAGAATTCACGTCTGCACATAAGCATATTCATATGACTATGAAATTAGTTAATTATCATCTATTGTGATGATAAAATAATGAAATCAATGATTGATTTTACCACCGATTGTACTATCGGGAAGCAATTAATCGGTAGGGAAAAATCAATAATTTACAATTACCAATTTTTATTCGATTTTTTGAAAATTTTAAAACCTTCAGTTTTGTTTTGGCTAAAATTGTTTAACAATATTCAAAGGTAATCACAAGAACGAATATCACTCTGTCTGAATTCGTGGCTAGTCTGTTTATAAAAACGCTGCAAATTATTACACAATGGTTAATTTTTTTCTATATTGATCACTCGTCTACAAAGCCACCAACCATCCAACATGAAGAAAAACATCGAACGCATTTCAGTCAGGTATAATTTGAACGGAGATTAGGCCTCTTTTGCGATTCACACTCGTGTTGCAGATTTATCGTACGTCCAACCCTTAAATTCTCCTAGGGAGCGAACGGTTTGTCCTACAAAGCTCCGGGTGGTCTCAAAAAATTCTAAAAATTCTATACCATCTTAAATTGAAGGCAAAACAATACCTTTATATCGAAATTTTTTGAGTTAGGGCGTTTTCAAAATTTCAAAATTCATTTTTGAACCCTTAGAAGTGACACTACATCAACCAAAATCTTCGGGGCACAACTAGACCCCAAATGGAGCATACATACCAAATTTCATCAAAATCGGTCAATGCTAAGTGGGGAAAGTGCCGCGTATTATTTTTATTCGATTTTCGTATTCTACGTACCTTGAAACGTAAACCAACGAATTTTGAGGGGGGGGGGGGTTAAACAATTTTTTTTCTTGGTCGATTCCAAAGGTTCATTATTGAAAATAATGTTAATATAATATATAATTAATAATAATAGTATAGTAATAGTAATAATGTTAATAGATAATAATGTTTGTGAATTACCAAAATTTGTTATAGGGTTATTTCCCATATTTTTGAAGGAACATGAATCTTCAAACTATTTTTAATTTGATAAACTGATAATAATTACCTATTTCCTGAAAAAATAAGGAAAATTTTGAATCTTTTGCTGCGGAAGCATTGTTCTTACTTTCGAAAGATAAACAAAAATATTTGTCCAATGAAAATTTCATTTGAAATTTGACGTTTTAGACCTCTTTGAACAATGATTTTTCCGTGCCTGTCTGTCAAGAACTCTGCAAATCCTTGTAACGAGCCGAACTACTCGACAGTCCTTTGCCAATTTCATAACCACTAGATTGAAACCTTGTGAAAACATTGGTTTTGTGTTCATACTAAATATTTTTCCTTTCTTTTATTAAAAAATTTCTTGAAAGTTGATCGAACGGTGTTGATGAATGTAATGAAAGCGGGTCATCAGTAGGTACAAGGTACTTTACAATCTAGGCAGACTAGACTCAAATACCTAATCAAAATAAAAAGCAACAGGTGAAAACTTCGAGTTTCGAACAAAAAACTGTGTTTGCTTCATCCACGAATATACCTTTAAGGTAGATATACAAGTGTCATAGCGAAGAAGCAGAATTGTAATTTTCCTGGCCTCATTAGAGCCTTCTAACGACCGTTTTTTGTTAGGTTTGCCACATCCTAGCCGAATGACTGGCTCGAAGGAATTTTCTAGATCATAAAAAAAAACCCAACAGACGAACTACAAGTGAGTCTTTTCTTTGATACGTTGTTTTTTGGGTAAAAACAACACAGTATTGTTTTTCAATCCATAAATATTGTTTTTCATCCGCCACGTGAAGTCAATGAATCATTAATATATAATAATATTTTTGGTTCATAATTGTCATAAAGAGACGACTCAATGTGGAAAACCCACACTTTTCCTTTTGGTTTATTATTTTCAATAATGAACCATTGGAATCGAGCAAGAAAAAAAAGCCCCCCCTCCCCCCCTCAAAATTTGATGTTTTACGTTTCAAGGTATGTAGAATTCGAAAATCGAATAAAAAATTTGAGCCGAGCAGGACACAGGTGGTGATACCACGGAGTACGCCTACGGAGATGGCCAACTCACGCAACTCCGTGGCACTATTCCCGCACCACACTCCGCGCCATGACAAGATTGCAGCCATCACCCTGATGTTGGGTGTCACACCTTTTAGCTCCGACACCGCTTACCGTAAATCATCACTCCAACCACCAACCAAATGGAAATGAATGGTTGAAATTTTCAAAAATGCCCTAGTAGAGAGGTAGTAGGTACCTGTGGTTGGTTGGTAAAAAAAAAATAAATATTGACAATGGCAAAGCTGTGATCTTTGCAGAAGAGTGTTCTATACAGGAAAATAATAAACCTTTATGAAATAATTTTCAGCGTTTCTCCGACTGTGGGGAAGCAAAGTCAAAAACAGTGGTACAGTGGTCGCCGGTTGTATACTATTCAGCTATACCGTCAGCCAGCTATATCGTCCCGAAACGGCTGGTCCCAATTGTTTCATTATCTATAAATTGCAGTCATTTTGTGTTTCAGACCCATTAAATTTTTGTTTAGTGTCTTTTGAAAATGTGGTAGTTGGGATAGTTGCGATGATTTTCATAGGGATGATTTTTTTCTGCACGCCAACCTGCACAATCCCGGAAAATTTCATCGAAATAGGACATAACTTCCAATAGTTATGCCTGTAACAAGGATTTTGACACACACACACACACTCATCCAGAGATGGGCGAATTCTTATTCATAAATACGATTATGAATACAAAATTTGTATTCATAATCGTATTTATGTATAAGATATGATTTAATCATATCTGCGATTTCATGATTATAAATACGAATACAGGTATGAATATGATTATGAATACGAATACAATCGTATTCAAACTTTGAATAACATTTTCCCCCGTATTCGTATTTTGAATACAATTTCATGATTTTACTAATCAATTTTCGCTGATTTTTTTGTTTTACTATAACTTTCACCGAACGTTCTTAACGCTAAAAACATGATTACAAAAAATTCAGTAGAAATTACGTCGTAGTTTCTATACGGTCGGTCGTGGCGACCTGGGGTTGGTCTCATTCGATTCTGCGTGAAAAATCCTATAAGAATTGGCGAGCGTTTCAAATTGTGATAGATTATTTTGACAAAGTTAGGTCATAAATATGTCCATTGTTCGGGAGAAAATCATTAAAAAAGTATGATTTTCAAGGAAAATCGTTTTAAAAAATTTGATTTTTAGGGAAATCATAGAAAAAATCATAGAATCTTATTCACAATACGAATACGGGGGAAAATCATATTCAAAGTGTGAATACGATTGTATTCGTATTCATAATCATGAAATCGCAGATATGATTTGTATTCACAATCGTATTTATGAAGAAGAATTCGCCCATCTCTGCACACATCCATAGACTGACATACTGACTCGGAACCAAAATTGTTCAGAAAGGCCTAATACGTAAAACGCTAGTGGTTCTGCTACCTTGGTAGACTCGGGAGCAATATCTTTTAGCCCCTGCATATTTGAATTCTCCTTTTAATTCCATTTTGATGAAGCATGTTTTTGTTGTTTTCCAGATCTTCTTAGTGTTGTTGCGTTGACACCCTCCTCTGAATTAATAAATTTTAACTCTGAATCAATCCCCACCCTTCAGTGTCCTAGTCGCGTGAAAGTTTCCTCACTTGAATCCGAAAATCCCGTTTCTTAAGACTTTATTGGTTTATTATTTTCAATAATGAACCTTTGGAATCGACCAAGAAAATTTTTTTTTAACACCCCCTCAAAATTTGATGGTTTACGATTCAAGGTACGTAGAATCCAAAAATCGAATAAAAATTTAGCCATCCGTACGCGGCACTTTTGCCACTTAGCATTGACTAATTTTGATGAAATTTGGTATGTAGGCTCCATTTGGGGTCTAGTTGTGCCCAGAAGATGTTGGTTAATGTAAATCAGTTCTAAGGGTTCAAAAATGAATTTTGAAATTTTGAAAACGCCATAACTCAAAAATTTTGATATAAAGGTATTGTTTTCCCTTCAATTTAAGGTTAAATAGAATTTTTAGAATTTTTTGAGACCACGCGGAGCCCTGTAGGACCAACCGTTCGCTCCCTACGAGAATTTAAGGGTTTTACGTACGATAAATCAGAAACACGAGTGTGAATCGCAAAAGAGGCCTAATCTCCGTTCAAATTAAAGCTGACCGAAATGCGATCGATGTTTTTCTCCATGTTGGATGGTTGGTGGCTTTGCGGACAAGTGATCTATAGAGAAAAAAAATAAACCATTGTGTAATAATTTGCAGTGTTTTTATTAGGTAACGTTTCTGAAAGTTTTACTTACTAATGTACTTCAATAGAGATTAACTACGCAGAAAACAATTGAAAACATCGCCAGTCCCCATTCCTTGTTCTGGGCATAACTAAACTTACTACTGTCCAATTTTGATGGAATTTCAGCGTTTGTGCGGATTAGTACTCGATGGTTCCTTACGAATTTCATCGCCATCACATCAATCATGTCCTCACTATCTGAAACCCCGATTTTGTTCTAATCACGATCCGGAGTAGAAACCTCCCAATATCATTTCCACTATTTGAAGATAGCATTAGTATCTTCAAATAGTGGAAATGATATTGGGAGGTTTCTACTCCGGGTCGTGATTAGAGCAAAATCGGGGTTTCAGATAGTGAGGACATGATTGTGGTGAATATCTAAATTGGCTGATATTGAACCTCCGATATTCTGTCAATCTCAAAAAAAAAAAATTGACCTTCTTGATGCACATTCTCGCTGTACTTATCCTAATCGTTTGTTATTCTGTCGTTCGATGCCGAGGAACACACATATGAAACCATTGCCTGAATCAATAGCAGTTAACCTATTTACTATCTTGTTACTCTTGGTCCATCAAATCACGTATGATGCCAGAACGATTGGCAGGAAAACGAGACAATCACGGAGCAAGTAATGTGCTTCGTGTAACGATACCATCAGAATAATGTGATAAATTAGCTACTTACGTACGTACATAGGAGACACATTATGATAATATAAATAAATATGAGGATGTGATGCCTAATCGTACTTAATGTGTTCTCCGGTTCTCACGGGGGAGAACGCATAATCCTGTAGTAATAACTTCTTGCGATATCGACTTACCGATTGAACTGACATAATTAAAAGTTGTTCAATAAGAACAGAAATTAAAGTACCTTGGGAGTGAGCTAATTAGTTCAGGTTAGTGATGGGAGAACGAAAGAAATAATAGATTTTTTGCTTTCTAACTTAGAATTATCGATTACATTTCAATAACTTTTAAAAGGAAAAATCAAACATTAAAAAAGTTGCCGTTCATTTTCTCATGTAACATGGACATTATCTTCAGTGAAAAATTGGATACATAGCAGTGGTATCTTCTTGGTATTCTTGGTAAATTCTTGGTTACTCGGGTACACTTTACCGACACAAATCTGTATTATAGCTTTTTTCAAAGTTTATTCACTGGAACTGTAGAAAACGTAAATTGTTTTCAGTTCTGTTCAGTAAGCATATTCCTGGTTCAGTGTCTTATCAGTCAAACATTTTACCGATCAATTCTTTGTTTTGGGCAAAAATATAAGCAAACAGAATTCGTGTAACAGGCTCTAAAAATCTGGAATTCCAAAATCACAACTTTAAAGTGCTTTTGAATAATTTTGATTCCGAAGTTTGACTATAGTCAATTCCTTGTCCTGGGAGAAACTATAAATGAAAACCCTCCGATTTTGATGAAATTTTCAGAGGTCGTCTGGGAACCTTATCGAATTAAAAGTGGCATGCGTCGACACAAGACGATCTGAAGTTTTCTGTAGTAATATAATTATCTTTTTTTGACCTAATTGACCCCACTTCACTCAAATTTTGTAGAGAGTTTGGAAATCGTCTCTAACATGATTTATCTAGTGACCATGAGGCCACCTTTTGAAAATGTTCTGAATTTGAACAATTGGACCAAAAGTTTGCAGAATTAAAATAGCATGTTCTGTTCTCAAATGAGGAGTGAACGAAATTTTGGATCGTAGGTGATGCCATCTCTTAATTCAGAGTCTCATTAAAACCTCGTGAAATTCAGCCTTAATTTCCCAAGATCCGATCAGCGAGAGGCACGAAAAATTCGAAAAATCAGCAACATATTCAAACAGACTCTCGCTGTTATATTCTTTAGCATTTCGTACAACTGTCAATAAAACCATGGACCACCTGGAATTTCATCACCTAGGTACTACTCAATGATATTTTGTTCAATAATTTATAGACCAACCAGAGTTATTTCACGTGAAGAAGAATTGTTGAGTCTTCCTCCTCACTGTGGACCCCACATAGGGCCTGTAGTAACCGGAAAGCAGTTCAAACACCTCATTCACTCAAGATGCCTCGAGAAGGGCCCTTCGGGAGTCAGGAAGTCTGAGGTCGTTGGACGATGAGGCAACCCTCTTTCATTCACCTCCCCAGAAACCCGATTTCCGACGACAACCCCAGGAATCCCGTTGGCCAATAATTACGACGGCTGAATCCGTATTTTGTGCAATGGTGGTTCAGGTCGAAGAATTTATGCAATTACGGAAAAAGTAAAATGATTGTCCGCCTTGAAACCTCGAAGTGGGCCCATGGGCTAGTCCCCAACTACCATGAAATTTGAAAGGTACCTGCACCAATATAAGTTTTTACTTCTCAAGGAAAAAAACGGTAAACTGAATCTACTAAAGAAGCGTTAAGTTTACGATCGTAGGTTCAAATATTGAAAATAGAGACTGATAAGTTAATGAGTAGCTGCTGATTGCCTAATAAATGATTAGAAGACATTTTTAAAATCTAATCAAAATAGAATCCTTTCCAAGCTCGACTCTATATCTGATGTGAACCCTCACGTTTCACATCACATTTATAATAATAATTTTTCGTACGGTTTTGCCTCGGACCAAAATAGTTCAAACAGCTCTGAATCGTTAATGCGAGTGGAAAATTTTGATCTGAAAGATCCACTCTTTTTTCCTTGCTGTCCGAATACAAAGCCTCTTAGGTATGTGATGTTTGCTCCACATCTCGATGTATGAATGGCACACATTTTTGTGTCGATAATACGTAATAGCCAATTCTTTCAGCTTTACGTTAGATCGATTTTATTCCGCCAAAGATCGGCGAGGTGCGCCCAGCCGCTCACTACTCGCGCTTGTAGGTCAATCGGTTACTTGAAAACATTTTAGAGGTTTTTTACTCCAAAATACGCCTCTGATCGCACGCCATCCGAGCTGCTTCGACAATAATTAATTAATTATTCTCTTTTGCTCAATAACGGCCACTTTCGTACAAAATCACCGAAGGTCGTTTGAACACTTTCCGATCCGACCTTATAGGGATTTCTAAACCGCTCGTCCATGCATATTTGTTTTAGTTTCCTCTGTTCCGAAGGATGAAGACTTGACCTATAAATATGGGCGATTTTCGTTCAAAGCAGGATAAACTTACCAATCACTACTTATAAGCAAATTAATTAAAATTCATTAAAGACAAATTGAGAATAGCAAATTAACTGATCCCTTGATGGTAGATGGTCTTCTGTCGATTCCATTGCAGTTAGATAATAGGAAAAACGCTGCAAATTATTACACAATGGTTTATAATTTTTATTTTTCTATATAGATCACTCGTCTGCAAAGCCACCAACCTTACAACTTGAAGAAAAACATCGATCGCTTTTCGGTCAGCTTTAATTTGAACGGAGATTAGGCCTCTTTTGCGATTCACACTCGTGTTTCTGATTTATCGTACGTCCAAACTTTAAATTCCCGTAGTGAGCGAACGGTTTGTCCCACAGAGCTCCGGGTGGTCTCAAAAAATTCTAAAAATTCTATAGAATCTTAAACTGAAGGAAAAACACCTTTATATCAAAATATTTTGAGTTAGGGCGTTTTCAAAATTTCAAAATTGATTTTGGAACCCTTAGAAGTGACCTACATCAACCAAAATCTTCGGGGCACAACTAGACTCCAAATGGAACCTACATACCAAATTTCATCAAAATCAGTCAATGCTAAGTGGCAAAAGTGCCGCGTACGGCGGACGGACGGCCAAATTTTGGTTTATTATTTTCAATAATGAACCTTTGGAATCGACCAAGAAAAAAAAAATTTTAACACCCCCTCAAAATTTGATGGTTTACGTTTCAAGGTACGTAGAATCCAAAAATCGAATAAAAATTTGGCCGTCCGTCCGCCGTACGCGGCACTTTTGCCACTTAGCATTGACCGATTTTGATGAAATTTGGTATGTAGGCTCCATTTGGGGTCTAGTTGTGCCCCGAAGCTTTTGGTTGATGTAGGTCACTCCTAAGGGTTCCAAAATCAATTTTGAAATTTTGAAAACGCCCTAACTCAAAAAATTTCGATATAAAGGTATTGTTTTTCCTTCAATTTAGGATTCTATAGAATTTTTAGAATTTTTTGAGACCACGCGGAGCTCTGTAGGACAAACCGTTCGCTCCCCACGGAAATTTAAGGGTTTAAATTGAAATATATATATATATATAAATCAAAACACGAGTGTGAATCGCAAAAGAGGCCTAATCTCCGTTCAAATTAGAGCTGACCGAAATGCGATCGATGGTTGGTGATTTGGAATTTTTTTTTTCGATTTTTTTTTTTTGGATTTTTTTTAAATATTTGATAGATGGTGATTTTGTAGACGAGTGATCTATATAGAAAATAATAAACCATTGTGTAATAATTTGCAGCGTTTTATTCGATTTTTGGATTCTACGTACCTTGAAACGTAAACCATCAAATTTTGAGGGGGTGCTAAAAAAAAATTTTATATCGACATACCCATTGGTCATATTTAGCTGTATCGTAATGTCCAGTGGTAGGTAACAATTATTGTTTCAAAATTTCCAATGTTCTCAGTTAGCTGTGTAGGAATGTCCAGTGGTCACGGATAGTTCCATCAAAATGTCCAATGAATTCTGTCAGCTGCATCAAAACGTCCAATGTTCACATTTATTGGATGATTTATTAACATGTTGTGTATCCACGTGGCGGCCATTTTCTGTTTTATTTAGTAGATACTAGGCTAGTCTCAGTTTTCAATTCAGGGTTATCCATTATGAATTTCATGATACAATTCCTTTTGTTGCGATGGAATCTAAATACGCTCGTCGTAACCTTGGTTTGACACGATTTATGACCGTAAAGCTCGGAAATCTTCGTGCGAATGTTTTAGAAACAATTTCAATGAGGCAACCACCGGGTACTGCAATGAGTCGTATTTCGTCTCCTTCGTTCGCGATACCTGGACTTTCCCATTATCTGAGGTAAACACCTTCGGAGAAAACGACTTTTATCGCAGCTGTACCTTCACTCGCTGTTGAAGATTGCCGTCGATTAAGTAGATAAATCGCGTCTATCATTGCTCATTTAGTATTATAAACATTTTCAATTCGACACATTCGATATGCTATCTGGGTTTTCCTAGTTCACAAAACCGGTACCACTGAACCTTCCTCTTTCCATCAATAATCTGTGTACATTCTTTGTTGATAGTCAGCCATAAAAGTGGCCCAGGAATTTGGAACATTGTAAATTAAGATTCTTTAATCACATTTCTTATGTCGCATCGCATTATTTCGTAGTATTGTTCTTCTAAATGCATCAAACATTGTGCCTAAACTTACAATAACTCATTTAAAATAGATTGAACGTTCTGTAAAGGTTTTTTTTGTCAGTTAGAATGTAACAAGTGCAAAAACAACGTAGGTATTCTTCATCAAAATACCATGAAATTGAGACGCGGATCAACTTGAGTACTTACCCTCATAAATTTGAATAAAAAAATTAATAATAATAATAATAGGTAATAAAAATTTATGAAATATCCAGTGTTGGAAATTTATAGGAGACCATTTTGGGAGTAACCCACTCATCCACATGAAAACCAATACTGTTCATGCAGCTCAAAAACCAAAGAAAATATTTCGAAAGCGATATAAATATTAGTTTATTACTTATGATTTATAATTCTAATTTATATTTAAAAAATTGAAGAGTGCGAAATTTGAAAAAAAAGTGAGTAAAGTAAACAACCATTTCAGATTGGATTTTCGACCGACTGCCATTCCTGGCGTCATCAGCTGTTTTCCAAAGGGAAGATCTGAATTTGTTCTGGGACGAGGGAGGAGGCGAGCCCCGAACGCACGAAAACGCGACCCGGCAGCGAGATTTGAACGCACGACCTCCCGCAGTAGTCGGTTCTTGTTTCGCACCTAATTTAATAGGTAACGTTCATACAGTATTTCGCGTTGATTCTGAATTGACAACAACCAACACGATTAAGAAGTCGTTCCTGATTATGTTGGCGACTTTTTACCGATTTAAATGTACCGTTCCTGCTGATCTGATCGAGTGAAATAATCAATCAATAATAATATAAATTAATTCACGGTATAGTTTTGCCTCAAACCAACATTGTTTAGAAAGTTCTGATGAGCAAAATGGGGATACAATTTTCGACTTTTGAGGAATCAATTTTACAAGGGTGAAAATTGACAGTTACGTAGAGGCTTCCTACTTACAGGAGTAAAGTATACAAAGGGGAAATTCTCATTGAAATCAGTCACGCCGTTTAAAAGTTGTAAAATCGCAAATTGCAAAGGGACTGTTCGTCGTCCATCGATCTTAGCGCAAATTGTACTTTTCTCGTACCAACACCTTCCTATCTATCATTATTATGCACCTATTACTTTTCATAATAACTCAATTCGAGAAAAGGATATTCAAGTTTTCAGTTTACACCGAGACATAAACTTCTAATTTATATGTAAAGTTGAACGAGTACAAATAGTTCAAATCCATTGAAGGGATATACTAGAAAAACTAAGAAATAGCGAATTACTCGTTGGTTTATTCCGAGTGACGTATTACTGCTAGTAAGTGCCTTTTGAATTAACCGGCCGTTCAATAGATGACGTACCTTTCGAGTTAGCTGAGTTAAATAGTTAACTTCGTGACTAGCAAAGGTGGTGAGAGTTCCAAAGGTTAAAACCACTTTTTAAGCGACTTTTACTATCTTATGACGTCAACTGCCAGTGATTTATAGTTATTATATTGGAAATGTCTTGACTCATTTACTTTTTCTTGAAATATCTTGAAAAAAGACAGATAATAAAGCTGTTTTTCAAAAAGTCCTAACTTCCCTCCGAACTTGAGAAGAATCGAGCTATCGTGAGAAATCGATGTTTAGATCAAATCACGTTTGTGCTTGCTCACAAGCTGTTTTTGCCAGATGTTGATGAAATTCTTAGGGAGCTTCCTCGAAGCTAAGCAGCATTACCCTGTTATTTCTATCAAAATTGGTGGATCAATTTGTACCAGTTGCGTTCGACACAGACACTACCCGAAGTTCTCCATAGTGGGGAACCAACTAGTTTATATAGAATTTATCCTAAGAAACATCAACGAAGCCTGCGAATCTTCCTCCAGCTCAGATCAACCACCCTCAGGGTCTTCAACCTTCTGGTTTTCCCAGTGGGGAACCTCTATAAAATAATCGTTTCAATGCTCTGGGAGTTAGTCTGGTGGAAGATCTTGACCAAATCGACTGACTTGAACAAATCGTATTCTTTATTAACCCTAAAAAAAACCTTCCCGGAAACTTGTGAATTAAATTCAAAGTCAGTTTTAGATACTCTTAAATTACCTACGTACATTGTTTCTCAAAATGTGAAGTCAGTCACTCGAACCAAGTGGAACTTGTATTCTCTTTAAATTCAAACACTCCAATATAAACTTCATCTTGACGGGCTGTCATAGTTATATGTGACAGAAACCAAGTGGAGTTTATATCACCTCAACCTCAGGCGAAGCAGCTCGGGACTTTCCTTGTACTTAAAGTCAAATTCCATCACATACCACCCTATTTGCACTAAAACTGATTAAATTCAAATTAACGTATACCTATACTGTTTCGTATAGGAAAAGTAACAAAGAGAAAGACACATTCGTAAAATCACGTCCTTACATCCAGGAAAGAAATTTTGATAGTGGAGGACCCACATTTTTTCAGGAGGTCTCGCGGGAGCACACCGAAAGGCACAACTAGCGCTCCCTCTGTCATATTTCTGAAATTAAGCTTTCCGCTAACTCTTGAATCTCGAGTGCTTTTTTTAAATTTCCATGCTATTAATATCCTGCGGATCAAAAACTAAAATAGAAGCTTTGTATTCATGAAGTTTATTATTCAGATCCTTCATATTTGTCCAATATTTTCTTCCAAAAAGAGGAGACAAAATTAACACACAAAAATCAATCATTTAGTTCTCAGTTTTGAGCTCTTGGGATCTTTTAAAAAATAGATTTTGATAAATTTGAGACAGAATAAATGTTTAGGTATCACTCCATGATAGCAGTTTTGGGCTGAGTGCCACTTTGGTTCTCACTCTTAATCGAGGGGAATAAATTAAATTGAAGGAAAGATAAACATTGAACAAACCTGGATAACCCTGAGGAGAAACCATACTAGAATTTCGAACTTGTGACTACCACCTGAACACAGTGGTACCTCACATGATACACCATCAGCTGACTAGTACTCGAAGCTGCCGGGAGCGTTAGTTGTGCCTCTCGTTGTGCTCTCGCGAGACTCTTCCCATTTTTTCGACCAGCTGCACAAATACAAAGCATTAAATGCTTTGTGATGAGAGAAATTGTAATGTATGAGAGAAATTGTCATGAATTGTAATTTTCATAAATTGTAATTTCATGAATTGAAATTTTCAAGAAAATTGTAATGATGAGAGAAATTTTCATGAATTGAAATTTTCAAGAAAATTGTAATGATGAGAGAAATTTTCATGAATTGTAATTTTCATGAATTGTAATTTCATGAATTGAAATTTTCAAGAAAATTGTAATGATGAGAGAAATTTTCTCTCTTCAACAGTGACAAAAATTAATATATTTTTTAAAATGAAGAAATGAATAATACCTACAATTAATGTGCTAACAAAATGAAAATTCATAGTTAGGTATTTTACTCCAATTTAAAGTTGTACTCATTGTTGTACGGTGTGGCCCTTATGAAATATGCTTCGAAGCCTTTTTTTGTTTGAGTAGGGGAAACTATAATACGTAGGCAAATACTCCATTTCACCGCATTCAGATTAATGTTCTTATGAATGTTATTTTCTGGGGCAATAGGATTTAAGGCGAATTTAGTGCCCAAATAAGTTACCACTACGTTGTGCTTCAAAATGTTCATTTTGTTATTTCCAAATTTGCTTGATGATTTGCTTAGATACATAATAGGCAGTAAACAATTATTATCTCACTCTGACAAACAGCGACTTTGGCAGATTAGTGACCAGTGAAGAATGTATTGGACTGGATATGGATTATCAATAGTACAAAGCAAACCGTTTTGTAATAATTTGCAAAGATTTCATTGTATCAACTCGAAAGGGACATGGAAGGAAAACAAAAATTGCTGGTTGGTCTATAGGACATCATTTAGTGAATATCAACATTGTTTGTTAGCAGATAACCAAAATTTGTTGCAAGAATATTGAAAGATGAGTTATGACGAGATTACCGTGATATTCTTTTCTTCCTTTTTTTAAATGCATAAACCCGTTATTAAACTTAGTTTTCGAATTTATTAGGTAGGTACTTAATGACACCTTCGAATGCGGAATTCCCGAGATCCATCTTTGTCTGAAATGAACGAAGGTCGACGCCTATGTTGGAGAAGGCAGGTAACTTCCCGATCTTGAGGAATCTGCTTCTAATTCAAAAGAGCCGCGCCCTGCTGTTCTTTTTTCTTAATTCTCGAATCAACGGTGACGTTTGGATTTAGTTTGGTTTCATCCTCAGGACACAACTGAGGCTGAATAATTTCTTATTACATAAAATTTTTCGCAAGTATTGTAAAATTCCACTACTTGTATTTTTTGTCAGATTTGGTATGCATTTTACTTGATCCAACACGATTAACTTCTTCATAGGCTGTCGTGAGACCAGTTCCTAATTACTCTCCAATCTCGATTAAAATCTGACATTTCATTGATTGTTTGGTGGTTTTGGTCGATTCTTTTAAAATTTGCACAAACGCAGTGGCAGTATCAGTACCAATCAAGGTAAAAGACCAGCTTCTAACTATCTTGATTAGAGATGGGCAAAACGGTTCACCATAAGAACGGCTCTGAGCGCTCCGCTCATTCAAAAGAGCCGGATCTTTTCGACGAATCAGTGGCTCTTTTTGGCTGTTTTGAGCTCGTATTTATTGTAGAGATGAAAATACGATGAAAAACGCTACAAATTGTTACACAACGGTTTATTTTAGTTCTGCCCGGAAATTTTTATTCGATTATTGGATTCTACAAAACCTTGAATCCTAAACCATCAAATTTTGAGGGCGGGAGGGAATAATTTTTCTGTTGCTCGATTCCAATGGTTCATTATTGAAAATAATAACCCAAAAAGCGCTGTTGTTCAATAAAGATGCTCAACAAATCCTTTAAAAAATCAACGAAAAACAATAAATGAACACGGTTAAAGCAATGAATAAATAAGATTTGCAAAATACAGTTTTTTGGTAAAATATTAATTTTATATGAAATCTGCATTTTTTTATGTCTCTAATGGCAAAACCACAATAAAAAAAAACGTCTGCCAAGTTGGGTGGGCAGTATAGCTTCCTCACTCATTGTAACATGGACGTATAGAATCAGTTGGCGAAAAAATTATGATTCAAAGAGTTATTGAATACCAAAATATTGGCGACAATATATATTAATGTTTATTAATGTTGTGTATTAATGGTATTAATGTTTATAATAGTGTTGTAAATAGTTATGGTAACCCACACAATCCCTGAAAATTTCATCGAAATTGGTTGAATAGTTGCGGAGTTTTGGTTGTAACAATAAATTTAAAGTTCGCGCATGCGCAGCGGCTATTGCTTGACCAATTTGATTGAAACTTATAGGGTGTCTCTTAGAAGTTAGTCCCTAACTAACCTCCAAATTTGAGCAAAATCGGTTCATTAGAAACCGAGAAACCGAGGTTCCAGGAAATTCACGTTTGCGCATGCGCACTCGCTCCTATTGGTCCGAAGGTGCTGAAATTGATAGGGGACCGTCTAGGACCTAACCCGCACAATCTCTGAAAATTTCATCAAAATCGGACCACAGGTTAGTATAGTTTTGCCCGGGACAAGGATTGACCACAGACAGACCGACAGACAGACAGACACGGAACCAAAATTGTTCGGGAAGCTCTAAAACGCAAAAAGCAAGTGGAAATTTTGATTTTGGAGGACATTTTTTTTTTCACTTCTTTCACGAATACAAAGCTTCCCTACCTTCGGTAGTGAGGAAGCAAAAACAACAAAACAAATTTCTTAGTAGGTATAAAATTTTCATAATATAACATTTTGATGTTATTTCTTGTTATTCAACAAAGAAAATTAAGGTAACCAAGGTGAAGAGAATAAACGAACCAATAAGTATGTAAGCTTCAATATTGATAATAATGGTAAGATAAAGATGTGCTTTTGCTTGCCCTTTGAACTTGTATCAGAAAGCTCCTCACAAAAAATCGTGATGTAAAAATCAAACAGGGAGAAAAAACAACGGAATGAATCAGAAAGTGGGTCACAGAAAACACTGGAAAAGTACGGTAAAGTTTACGACCAAAAATACAATAATGCATAAGTGGTGGTGCGATACAATTCCGCAAAATTCTATTGATATCGTATTTTCCGTCTGAATCATTGTATGGGTTGGCAACAGTGAGCTGAGGAAAAGGAAGTCCGAATTTTCCCCAACTCTGCGGATCTCAAAAGAACCGAAAATGGAACAGCCGCCGTTCATTTATTTTGACTGGATCTCAAAAGATCCGAAGACCGAAGAACCGCGATTCATTTATCATTTTTACCGATCCGCAGTTCACTCGCTCTTTTGAAAAACCGATCTTCACTGAACACTACCAGCACTGAGCTCAAAAGATCCGAAGAGCCGCGGTTCATTTTTACTGACCCGTGGTTCACTCGCTCTTCTGAAAGAGTCGGCTCAAAGAGCCGGTTCTTTATTCAGCGACCCATCTCTAATCTTGATTATACTGTTAGAAAACCGCCACAATCCTTAGAAATTTCATGAAAATCGAAGGTAGCGTCGTAAGCTTGAATACGTATTGTGCGGTGAATGTGTTCGCAGACATTCATGGTACCACCAAAAATTCACAGAAAGATTTGGTACGCCAAAAGCGATCATAAACATGCCTTGTTCTCAGCTCGCGTGGACATTATTCAAGTTCTTTCTACATATTTGCACCTGTTTGAGGCGATCCCGTTGTGAGGCAACAGTCGGGCCTTCCGAGAAGGACCAGTACAGGTTATGGGGAAAACTTTGGTGCCATCGTGTATGAAATATGGCGCCACGATCATCTTCTCTCTTCGCCAAATTGGTGATAAATTTGGCTCATGTGGAATTTCGATGGGGGACTACGTGGATTCTATCGATATGATTTGTATGCTATGATAATTTGTGTATTCAAAATTCACACTGTGTGACTTTTCTGAATTCATTGAGGATTTTGATCAGAGCGAGTAACAAGTTTTTAAAAGTCGAAGAAGAGAAAGACGAGTTGTCTTCAAAAATAATAAAAGATGTTTACCACGATTTGTGTGCAATTTTAACTGAATTTTCATTCGCATTTTGCATTTCAAACGTTTGATTTTGACGAAATTTTCTTAATAAGGAACCTATAGTTACCACCTCCAACCGAAGTATTTCGTTGAACTACCAAAATTGCTATCTAGAGAGCTCTGATTTGGTCTCAGTCGATACCGAATTCAATTCTAATAAGTCAAGGTAAATATCGGAAAAAATAGTGAACTGGAGATTTATTACTAAGGCGCCGGTTCTTTTGCCATCTATTACATATATCTACTCCATGTCCGAACAGATATCAGCTTCTATAAGAAATACCTTCTGTATGGTGAATTCGATTCTGAGAAGGAATCAACGCGGTAATGACCTCAGCTGGGTCAGTAACTTCACGAGCGTTATCGCCCTTGGAACAGCGGGGCGAAATGTACGTCTCCAATTTCGGAATGTTTTCTTCGATTCACTAGTATCTCCAGTGCCGCCAGATGAACGTCCTTCGTTGAACATCGCGACTATTAGGCCGAAGGAGACATTCGAGGCGACTTGTCAATGGCAGAAACTTGACGGTTCAAGTAATAGGTGTAACACTCACGCAACAGGTCAGACATTTAGTAATTTCACTTCCGAATATACCAAGGTGGAAGCTGTTTAGGAGGTGAATTTTTCTCCTCCAAATGACAAATTTCTGCTCGCATTTCACGTTTAAGGCCTTCCTGAACGATTTTGGTTTCGTTAATTACAGAGTCTACAAACGTCACCTCGAGTTGCAAGTTCAATAATATTGACATAATTATTATGTCGAATGTTCGGGGTTCGAGGATGCTGAGTCAGAAGTAGATAGTTGTTATTTTTAGTTATTTTGAAGAACGGCAATTTTTGCAGTTTTCTGCGAGTTTTTCGTAGTTGTTCTGCTCTAGTTTACCTAAAACAACCATCTTTGACAAATTATAACGTCCTTAAAATAAGGTAGACAATAATTAAGCAAATAGTACGTATAGTAGTAATTTTGCTTCCAGGTGTAGACATATAAGGGCGGAATTCATAGTCATTACTTAAGTCTGAGTGCACCCTCAAATGCATCGATAAGGGTTGTCGGGCACTCATTTGTATTCATAGCAAGATTTTAGGGCGCCCTGAGGGAGCACTCAGTGCGATATCTGAGGGCGCACTCAACGGTATTCATAAACCAAACTCAGCGTTGAGTTGAGGCCCAGCCTCGACTCAATGGTGCAAAATCCTGAGTGCTGGCCGGAGGTACCTTAAGTGCCCCTCAGCCACAGTTATTATCAGATTTTCCTACTGAAAATAGTGTACAGCAAGTCAACTACCTATCTATTTTGTTTGTCTAAAAAAACTATGTCGATTAGACAAGTTTTTCCGTCAAAAATATCCAATGAAGATCATCGCAAACTTGAATTTCCTTAAAACAGTCTTTTCAATATTTTCTCCCCGAACTCGGTGAAATCTTCCGAGATTTCTTGAAGTTCAAACATTCTCGCCTTCGTTCTCAATCCTCATTCTAGTTTTACGATCTAGTAAAATGATATAGTAGAAAATACTTGTAGAAAATGATATGGGTTGGTAATGAAGTACAAGTTGAATAAAAAAAAACATCCATATAGGTACGAGTTTATTTCGGGCTTTATATTGTTTCACACATGTGAATAAAACAAGTAGGTAGGTAAAAGTTTTGAAGGGTTCCAAACGTCATAAATATTCGTATATTTGCTTGACCTTCTTCATTCGGCCGGGAGAAGTTTATTTTGTCTGAAACAATCAATGGGTTGATTTTGTTAAATGATGCCTTAGAACACTCATCAAAAGAATACCAAAATGCCTTTTTGTGTTTATTACTTTGTTCTTTCTTTCGTATCGTACCTATATATAGATACATACTTTTACTGCTAATTTAAGGAAATCATAATTTCTTACCTTCTTCTGAGTCCGATGGCAAATTCATTCCTACTGATGAAATTGCGGAGATAGAAATCAAGTTACAAATCTCCAAAAATATGTCCGCACCCTCATATAATTGAACAGACTTCAATTTGATTGATTTGAAGTTGTCATCAACATAACCATAGACGATAGAATGAAAATGAATTAGTAATACCTAAGTAAAGAATACAATGAAATGAATTTGGTTCCACTAGAAGATTCAAATCGAAATCAACTGACAGCTGTGCCTACTGAGTTATGTGGCAGTTGTTCGTTACGTTAACTCGTTATGTAAACCAATATGAAAATAATTCGTTATCTATTTTAAAATCAACTATAGAATGTATATCAACTTACATATTACCATCATTTTATATTCGTAGGCACAAATTGGTCTCAATTAAAAAGACTGAAAACACAAACTCCATAAACTTATGCAACTGGATTTGGGTACCTAACCTCTATGTAAAGATTAGAACAAGTCTAAACATACTGTTTTGAGAAATTTTGGATAACATCAACTGCTCGTGTAAATTTAGTCCTTATGAATGGACGTGAAATGGTATCGTGAAGTGGCAGGAAAAAGAGAAAAATGGAAGCGTTTTATAAAAATAGCGCAATTATAACTTGGAGCGGCGAGTTCTCCTGAGTCCAGACTGCAAAAAATGAGACGTCATGTCCCGTCATTACTTCTGTGTGTTTGACCCAGGCGCTCCGATGTGGGTCGATCAACCGGGAGCCGCGAGAGGTGGTGATAACTGAGTTGCATAAGCGAATAACTTCTCCGTGCAAGGAACCCAGAAACCTACTGAAGTTTTACACAGAGAAGGAACTCATTTCAAGAGCCAATGATACCTTTGGGATTTCGGAGATGATGAGGTTTTTCCGCGATGGACGATTAAGGAGGCATTCCGATCGTGTATCTTGGACGTGTTATGAGATTCAGCTGGGGAAATATCTATTCGTAGTGAACGACTTCAACGGCCGGCCAGAAATCATTGTACCCACCAGATATGAGTTATTCAACGTAGGTCTAATAGGACATGGCTTCTACGAAAGTTTGGTAATGTAAGACCTGAAAAGAGGAATGAGCAGCACAGGGTTCTTGTGTAATCGTATATTTAACTGAGCCTAACCAAAATAACTCTTCTAAGTACCGAACATTTTTTTAGGTGATCGAAAGTTGACTTAATCAAGATCAAACTGATAAATTTTCACTCGCATTTGGCGATTTTCTGAATAATTTCAGGACTGTCCTTCTGTCACACAATCTCTTCTTTCTGTCAAATCCATACGACAATCTTGTACGATTATGATGGAATTTTCAGGATATGTGTGAGATATTCCGTAGACTGTTTCCTTGAAGTTTCAATGTTGTTAGACAAGTGGTAGTGTGTGATTTTTCTGTTCCTCATCTTACAAAATTGCCGAAATGTGTACAGCTTTTGGGTTTAGACTCCGAAATAAGTAGATTTACCTAATTGCAAGAGAAAATGTCAGATTTTTTGTCTCGAGCAAAAACTATAGAAAACAATTATCTCATTTTAATGAAGTCTGAGAAACTTTAATGTCAAACCAACTTGGCAGAGGTTTTTTTTTCTTGGGAATAGTTCTTTATTGATTGCTAGAAAACAAGTTCATGAAAAAATTATTGGGTGACAAACAAGTTAAATGAGGTGTCAAAATAATATACTATAAAAAAGTAGTAGAATTTTAACTGGTGAGCTTCCATAAGTGTCATTTTTCTTGGAGGCCTGCGCGTAGTCCCCACTCCATAAAAACCGGTTAAAAATGACATCAACAACATATTAACATAAATTTTGCACTGCCCTTAAGAGACCCTTCCTGTGAATGGATACGTATTCACATTGAAGGCGAGGCAGATGTTGGAATTAAACTTGGAATTAAAATGGCAGGCTACCCCCGACAAGAGGAAAACAACGTTCATGTTTAATGAAAGGTCACCAAGTTAAATTTAGCTTTCAACTCTGCTAATTCGTTTGCGAGTGGATATAAACACCTTAAACAAATCTTGTATCTCTGCGTGGTTTTTTTTCCATTTACTTAAGAGAGTCGTGGGTCTAGTTGATTCATTGAACACGTCTTGGCATCGTCTCAGGTTCAAGGAGGAGCAGGACTGAGGAATTCCATCCGATAAGACTTTTAGCATGAAGTAGAATTAATTATTTCTTTTTTGCGATTCAGAAATAAGAGTAAACAATGTATTCGATTTATAGGTTGCAGCCAACTACTGATGGTACGTAGAGCCTCAAACATTAGAGAAGGAGCAATCAATACTTACAATCTCAATCGCACAAAAAACTGTGAAAATATAACGAAGAACATGTTTCAAATATTATAGCCCGAAGTTACGCCGGCATAAAAATGACATGAACTTCATGATAGTAAAGCTGGAATGGAATGGATTTTGGAGAACCCACGTTCAAACAGTTATGAAAAGAAAGTGACAATACTGAACCTTTTTGAAAACTGTTATTTTTTTGTACGTTTATTAAGATTAAACTTTTCACAAATTCACATCGAATGTTTATTTCAGATATGCAGTGATAGAATGGGTCTAACTAAGCAGTACCTGCGGGTTGGCCAGTCAGCCAAGAACCGGCTGTTTGGGATCCCTCCCGTGCGTAGAGGTCCGAGCCTCAAGGCTGATCGCACACCTATACAGATGCTAGTCTCGAATCAAGGGGATATCAATCATGGTGAGTTGGATTTGGTAACTTAGAATATATAAAATTAATCTTATAAAATAAGTACCTCATATGCGTGCAAGAATAAAAGAAAAAGAAATAGGTAGGTTGAGGGGGATATGTAATGCAGCTATATCCTTATGATTTTTTATTAGTAGTCGAGTGCACTTTCGCTTATATAGGTAAGCATCATCAGGACTCTGTGGAAGAGTAGCAGTTAACACTAAAAAAAGGTCTACACAGAAGTTACTAATATTGGGTTTGTCTAAGTTGAGGTACTCATTGTTAAATTAGGTGTTGAAACATGTGTTGTAGGGACTTACTTTGATATTTGTTGGGTAGTGGGCACATCCCTAGTGTGGTACACTTTTTGAGATCCATATTTTCTGGTCTTAGCGGATATTTTGACAGGCTATTGCTCCTATGCATCTGGCTTCTTACGAGGTTCTTATGAGTATTTCCTTTAGGGAACTGAAAATAAGGTTGTTGGAAGGTGACACTAGGTAGCTGTGTTGGGGAGGTTAATAATTCAAATGGATAAGTATGGGTACTTACATAGTTTGTATGTAGATTCTTGATGGCTTAAGATTTTGGGTGCAGTACAAATTTCTGCGGTAGATAACTCAATTTTATGTAAAGAAGGGAAGCTCTACTGGTAAATACATTATTAACCTCCCCAACACCGCTACTAATTGTCACCTTCCAACAACCTTATTTGCAGTTCCCTAAAGGAAATACTCATAAGAAGACAGATGCATGGAAGCAATAGCCTGTCAAAATATAAGCGAGAGTGCACTCGACTACTAATAAAAAACGCATTACATATCCCCCTCAACCTACCAACTTCAACCGAAGACAGGCCCAACACACATGACAAGAGAAAAAGAAAGTCATGAACACATAGAGCACCTACGTTGATCAGAGCACTGAAAGATACAATTCTTTAATATGAAACATGAACATCACGTTGTTTGGTTTATCATTTGTTGGTTTTCTATTCTGATTCTTCAAAATATTCTGCGATCCTATAGTTCCCCCGCTTATAGGAGTGCTATGAAGTTCACTCCAATTTTGAGCAAAATGGGGAGATCGTGAGAAATCTATGTATTAGGCAACTCATATCGTTACTCTGGTCTATTTGTTTAGTAACTAGATTCTTGATGTCAACTGTAAACGTTGTAACAATACCCGAACAGCCAACAGTAGTGAGCTTCTGAAGTAGTCCCTCGGTCAATACTGTTTGCGAATACGACTGCCTTCTTGCCATTAGGTGTTCGATTCCAGAATACTACGTCTGGAAGCTCTTATATCAACTAGCACGGTCCCATGGGGATTTTAATTTTTGGATGATCTAAGAGACCAATAGTGCCAAACCTTATCTCCTACTTTATAACTGGATGCTAATGAGTGGACATCATAACGCTGTTTGCTCTACTCAGATGTCTTCCATGGCTATAAGTCTAGTTCATGGATAGCTTTCGAGTAGAAACCCTCTCGTAGAAACTCCTGGGAGTGTGAAGGCTTTACCCAGATTCAATAGCACAGTCCAGGAGCACACTTTTTTTTTTTTTTTTTTTTTTTTTTTTCTTAAAGTAGGAGGTTTTTGCTCCTTCCACTGAGATCTAATGAGGTCTATTGTGGAGTGCCTCCAGGCTATATTAGCCTACAAGGAAGGGTTTACTGAAAACCCCTTCTCCCCACTTTTTAGCGAAGTGGAGAAGGTTGGTGTAAGTCTCCTTAGAGATGGAGTCAGGGGCTAGGACATCACTTCCGAGTGTTGTGAATCTAGCTCGACCCAATGCTTCACAGTAGCATATCATATGTTCGGCATCCTCCGTTTCCATATCGCAGAAGCGGCAGATGTCCATTGTTAGTTTGTCTGTCTTCTTTAGGTGATATCGAAGTGGGCAGTGGCCTGTTAACAGACCCACAAGTATTCTGACGTCCTTTTCAGGCATAGCGATGAGTTCGTCAGCCCGTCTCTTTGAGAACGTCACAAATAGTTTTGCCTGTCTTAGACCTGGGAGGTTCTGCCAGTATCTTACTCGCTCATTCCTTTCCCAGTTGTTAGCCACGTTCTGTAAACAGCTTTTGGTGGTTCCCAGGATCGGTTCCAGCTCTATTTTGGGAGGGACTCTGATCCTCTTTTGGCAAGACGATCAGCAGTTTCATTACCCTCATGACCTTCATGTCCGGGAATCCAGAGAAGGGTGACCCGATTTTCCTGGGCCAGGAGCACACGTAATAGCCACAAGTCCCACTCCCTTTGGTTGTTCCAAACCATCTTAATGCTCCGCGGTGTTCTCGTAGACCTTTCCACCAGGCTGTCGTTCTGTGGCCGTTCTGTAATCCGAGTCTTCTTCATCTATGACAACTTCCTCATTTCCTTAAGACCTTCCTTCAAACCCACTTTCCTGGTCTAAATTCAGTTCTCTAGGGACTCCATACTCCATATCTTGAAACTACTGTGTCTAGCAAACCTCTGGCTAGAGTCTCAAACTTGTTGTTTGAAACAAGGAGGTGATATAAATTGGCAAAACTTAGCAACTTTTGAACAACATCGATGGAATTTCAATGGAACGATCCATAATATTAAGTTCCTCCTAATTGATGAATTTCAGCTCCTGCAACGCACAATCTAATTGAAAATTTCGTCGTCTATCTGCAAACTTATAGTTAAAGTATTTCTCTTTTTCAAAGTTGAATGAGGGAATTTGTGTAGCATGTTTGAGGTTTGTGAGTGTTCTCCAGCATTTTACTTCGAAGTTTCTTTGAATAGTTTTGATTTCGTTTATGTTTGTCTGTCTAAGGACTACCTACTACTGTGTAGGTACCGTTAGGAACAAATCGCGTGTGGCATCCGGTGAAGTTGCCTCAAGTGCCTACAGGGGATTTTTTCGTACGAATGTGGCTTTCAAGGAATGAACAGGAGTAAACTCAAAGACGGAGCTGATTTCCGTATCAGAGTGAGACTCCATTAGGGCACAATCACGCGAAAACCGAATCTTGTTGAGGGCAAAACAACCGATTTCGAATGTCCAAGGATGATACGGGAAAACGTGACGCACGGTTCGATAAAACGTTTCCTTGATGTCAAATGTACAAATTGGCCATCAAACTGTAATTTCAAGCTCGTTTTCGTGATGCAATTATACAAATGGGTTCATCTCAGTGCAAACAAAACAGAGCAATAACCTGATATGTTAAATGTATTCCCACAACAAAATGAAATTCTTGGCGTGCATTCGTGTTGTGTCCACAAACTCACCTTTGTCTAGTATATTCGTTATCATGCTCTAGTTTTGACGGGACAGAGGTTAACCTAGCTAATTGAAACCCTCATAAGGCATTTCAGTTCGTCAAACATTTCGACAATTTTCTTACCAATTTCATGAAAAGATGTTTTAATCAAGGGATTTCTGGTCAAAGAATTCGGTTAGAATTTATCGTCGCTCACAATGCTGATCTGTTCACCATGAATGCTTCCAATACTCATCAAGAAGGTGTGTACTAAACTAAATTTCAGCCCTCAAAGATAAGAGGTGAGAGGCTATCGCTATGTCAACAGCTCTATCTCACCCAAAAGTAGTTCAGGTCGTCAAACCTGATCGATGTACCAAGTTTCATCAAAATCTTGATTATGTAGCCAAGACAAACTTCACAACTTCTCGCTTGATTCCAGATCCGATTGAAACACTACTACAATATTCTTCAACATTAAAATAACGCAGATTAAATGTAATTTCAACATAAGTGAGTTTTTGAGAATCATCTTGGAATTATGTTAAATATAATTTTGATCAAATAATCAAATTGGAATAACCAAATTTTGATCTTAAAACTTTGGTGATTTCATAAGATGATCATTCCGTGGTCAGGTGACTATGAAATTCATGGAGGGCCGTCTCGAGCCTAACCCGTAAAGCACAACAAGGATTTGAAACCTCAACTTTTACATGTTTACAAGCTACACCAATTTCCAGAGAAGACGAAATAATGGAGTTTACTTGTCATTTAAACCTTTTATATTATTTTCCCATAAATTTCTCCCTCGTGAAGATGCCAAATGAATGAAACATGTCTAACTGCCACTCCCGCCTTGTATTATCTGCGTGCGAAAATTTCCGATTCATCATTACCATAACAAATCTTTTTAAGGTTTTATCCGTTTTAAAAGCTTCTCTGCAGTTTTTTTCTCTTTCCAAAAAAAAAAAAAAAAAAAAAAAAAAAAAAAATGAAGTTTTCGCAAACGTTGACCTCCCGAGGTTTTGCTTTTAAAGGTCAAACTAATTCTCTATTCTTCAAGCGTACAGAGGCAGTCTTGGATAATTTGTTTGGATGATTCATGACTTGGTTAGCTAAACCTCACTTTATCTGTTTCGTTTTAGGTAGAATTGTTTTTGTTCTTGTGTTTCGTTTTTCAAAACATATTTTTGCAACGGTGAAAGCAGTTGGTTATTTTTGTTCATCTGTCCACTTGATGCAGACAGGACCAAACCAGACCCGCTAGAACTATGAATCGATGGGGCTGTAAGTCACAGGTACATATGAGGAGTTTTCTTTCAAACGGGCTTATTTCCACTTGGGATGTTATGTGGGAAATTGAGAAAAACTAATTACATGGCGAAGGAAGTTGTCCAGGGTTTACAAAAATATTCAAACCCCACTCAAAATTTGATGGTTTACGTTTCAAGGTAGGTAGGTATATGTAAAATCCAACCCCCCCCCCCCCCCCAAAAAAAATGTTAATGCAATGGGATGGGTATAAGCCATTTTGTCTGCAAACGCGATTTTTAGCAAGCTTTTAAAGCTGGGTTCAAACCGTTTCGGAAGGAATTGAACTTGTGAGATGATAAGCCTTATCCTAAAGATTCAGAATCCGTGAAAAAAACAAAAATAGTAAAAAATGGATATACCTAAGCCTGTTTGAAAGAAAACTCTTCGTATTATGTTGTAATATGATATAACTATTTTACTTCTCGAAGGACCTTTTGTTCTTATGGGAAACTTATATGACCAAAAACGTAGGTTAGGAGATGAAGCATTAACAAATATCAGGTTTTATTCATAAAATAAGTTTATGTACATGACAAATTTGTCATGTGTGGTGGTGCATTCCAAGAAAAGTTAAAATACGTGAAAATGTACTACCCCTGCATTGTGTCCTTAAGATTGCCGGTACATGATATTATCTAAGCTTATCCTAAAGTATTTCCAATGGAGGAGGTAGTCCCAAGGCTCTAAGAAAAGCGCTGCAAATTGTTTCACAAAAGTTTATTATTTTTCTGTATAGATCACTCGTCTTCAAAGATCATAGATTTGCATTCTCACTATTTTGCTTCCGAGTCTACCAAGGTAGTGGAAGCTTTGTTTTCACTTTTCAAGGTTGAAAAAAAAAGTTCTCCAAAATCGAAATTTCGATTCGATTCGATTCGTTTTACGTTTCAGACCTTTCTGAACAATTTTGGTTCCGTGTCTGTCTGTCTGTCATGAAGTCCTTGCCGCAGCCATAAGTTCTACAATTCTCATCTGATTTCGATGACATTTTCAGGAACTGTGCGGGTTGTCGTGTAGATGGTCCCCTATGAAAATAATTAACCCTTGTAACAGTAATTGTAACCCTTGTAATTCCTTGTAACAGCCATAACTTCCACATTTTCTATTCGATTTCGATGAAATTATTAGGGATTATGCGGATTAGGTTGTAGATGGTCCCCAATGAAAATCAAGGCCTTAAAATTTACAGTAGCCTCTGCGCATGCGCAAACGTAAAATCCTTGTAACAGCCATAACACTCACACACATTTTTCATCCGAATTTGATGACATTTTCTTAGATTGTTCAGATTGGCATGTAGATGGTCCCCTATGAAAATCATCTCCCCCAGACCAGTAGTAGTTGCTGAGCATGCGCAAACGTGAATTCCTTGTAACAGCCATAACTTCTACATTTCCATCCGATTTCGACGAAATTTCTCACGATTTAGCGGGATGACGATCCCCTATGAGGGTAACTTCTACGTTTTCCATCCGATTTCGACGAAATTCCTCAGGATTTTGCGGGATGATGGTCCCCTATGAGGGTAGTGGAAGGTACTGCTATGTGCCTCACCCACTTGGAAGACGTTTCAGAGATTGTGCCGGTGGACGTGTAGGGTCCCCTGTGAGGGTAGTGCAAGGTATTTAGAGATTGACGTTTTGAGAATAACTACTATGCAACGGATCATCTATATAATCGGGTTATGGATACGAGGAAGCTATGTGCCTCACCCACTTGGCAGACTTTTTTTAACCTACCAACCGGTTTCTTCTTTACATACCATCTTCACATTAAATGTCTTCACATTATTCCTTCCAAATAAACTTGATTGTGAAAATTTTTCACAATCAAGTTTATTTGGAAGGAATAAACGCTTCACACTCGATTCGAAGAAATAGGGACGGACGGTTTTTTAAATTATATTATCGGATTCTACATAGTTTGAAACGTAAACCCTCTAATTTGGGGAGAGTAAACTTTTTTTGTTGCTCAATTCCAATGGTTTGATTCAGGTAGGTCTAAGATGACAGTTTAGGGTAAACAATGGTGTCACTATACTTGTGTTTGATGACTCTCAACGATCCTCATGAACGTAAACTGGTCCAAATTGCTCTCCATTTACAGACGGGAAGAGAAGCTATGAGGGATTTTCAGACCTGGTTTGAACTTAGCTAAAATAGTTACGTCTGAAGGTGCGTTCAATAATTTAATCAATCAATAAATTCAAGTAAACAGAAGCAATGGTGGCACATTTTAGCTTCCACGAGTAGGTATAGGAAGACTACTGCAATGTTCAAATGGTTCTCATACACTTGTTGATGAAAACAGTTAAAATAGTTGCAATTTTGAGGTTGTTTCGCCAACTTTGTGACACAATTGTTGAGAATTGCAAAGTGAAAATAACAAGACTGTACAAGTACAACTTTACTATACTACTACTTACAAAAAAAGTGTTTTTTGGATAATATTGATAATTTTTGTTACGTTAAAAATGACCAGAGTTGCTCATAGTTGCCTAGTACATCAAAGCTCCTGGTGGTATCATTTGATTGTATCATTTCAAATGATTAAAACCATTCAAGTTTCTTGTCTGGTGATTGGCTAGTTATCAGTAAAAGGACATGTTTTTATAACGTTGCATAATTTTCTTTAAAAAAGATGATTTTCTTCTGATGGCGGTAGATCATAAGACACTTGGTGTTTTAAGGAGTTTCTAGTTAATTTCTGCTTGCTAGCTGACGTCAAAGCATCGAGTTTGTAGAATCTTTTTGGTAGTTAGACACGTTGAAAAATTGAAATCGACAAAATCAGTCCTTTGAATGAGGCACTCAATGACTTGATTATTTAATCAGGATGACTAAGCATCCGTTGAAAGTATTGTGTGCTCTCATCATTCGCTCGTTAGAAGTTGCTAGCTCAATTTTCTTTCAATCAATATGTCTAAACCTCTATTGAAGTTGAACACGAATAGAGTTGATTTGACTCTGAGTGTTTATTAGGTACTTATTTGGCTTTCTCACTATTTTTGGAAGCTTTGTATTAAATACACTGCTGTACAAATTTTGTACAGCAAAATCATAACGCGAACAACTTCATAATCCTGTTGCTTTTTGTCGACTCAGGAAACCATCAATATGAAAACCGATATCCGAATTGAGGGACTCATGGGTAGTAGGTACTGCTCAACAATAATATCGAGAATTTTGGCAACAACAAATTCTATATGTCCATATTGTTCATGTTTTTCTGTGAGAAATCTATACTGTCCATCTAACTTGCAGAATGAGGAATTTCACCATGTCGGAATTTCATATTTTTGACCCCAAAATCGGATTCACCACCTCGAAAAACCACCTACGCAAACTTTCATCCCGTACTTCCTAATTTACGAATAAACAAAACAGTGTAGAAAATATGAACGTTTAAAAAACCGGGTGGATGACGTCAACCAGCAATAGTTCATGTACGGCCGCTTGAAGCGCTGAGATCGTGAAATCTCACTTCGTCCTCAGAGGCACCATTTCACAAAACCAGTAAACATCGTAATCGAAGAACTGAAGAGAAAAAAATAGAAAAAGCGAGATGGAGAAAATGAGGTTTCCACTATTTTTGTTTGAGAACTTTCCTATTAGATAATACGATTTCGTCGTTCCATCGGGCAACACTGGGAGGAGACGGCGATCTGAACAGCCAATTAGCGAGCATTTCTGCTTCACGTTGAAGAGGTCCGTTTTCCCGGTTATTTTTTGAAATCATAAATTTTGAATGTCTCCCAAAAACAATTGGAGACTGATTTTCCAAAATCAACCCGATTTTCATCTATCCCACATCATTAACTATTCAGAAAAAATGCAAACAGATTCGGTGAAATTCCATAATTCTTCTGGGTGTAAAAACAGTGCATTTGATATCTCTGGTAGTTTTGAAGTCGGAGGCATCAAAAAGCAATTGGCATTCGTTATTCCAGAATCAAAATTTCATTGCAATCTACACCGTTTTATTAGGCATTCACATTGCGTTCTGACTGTCAAAGATAAATAAGATTTGTAACAAGAGAAAAAAATCGAAATTTCCTCTCTTATTGTCGCTCATGACCTCTCAATACCTAGTTGCAATCATGCAATATAGAATTTTTATAGTAACTAATTCTATTTAGGTATCCATGAAATTCTATGTAAAAAATCTATAATGCAGCCCACCGATCTTGGCAGAATTGTTTACTGCTACCAAACAGTGCTTCTGCTATCTGAAGCGAAATAGTCCCGAGTTCTGCAATGCCCTGATCTGTCTCGGATATTTGTTCGAATACTCCTTCACATTCTGGATGTTGTGCTGAAACCAAAAGTCAAAATGGAAGCCTGTATGTGGATCCTGGCCAAGGAATGTAGAAGCTGTGCTTGAAAGTACCAGAGCCATTTCCTGCCCCCGGGAGTTATTCTAAATAAGTGATGTGATGTTTATTGCACGCGACGAATCACATTAGCTTACACTCTCGGAGCTAAACTGTCTACGGGATAATCGAAGGCATTTAAAACCTTCTACCTGCGCCTTCCTGGCCCCAAGGTGGTCAATCCGTCTTCTAGGGTGAGGTTGGGCAGTCGAGTCCTTGGGTCAGTCTATACGCGGACAAATTATGAAACCTAAATCGGTGGTCAGGCATTTTCCCCCACGCTATCATTCTATTTATATGGCTAGTTCTGTCAAATGGTCTTAGGATGCTTGGATCGGGGGTCTTTTGAGGGTCTGTCTTTCGGATCGTCAAAACCTACAGACAAAACATACATCAGGTTTGAAGTTTTGTCTGCATCGAAACAAGCCCTTAATAAATAATTATAATCATTTCCTGGGTTGCTTATAGTTATGATAACATCTTAACCCTACCTTCTTATGATTGTCGATAATCGTCCTGATTAGTGAAGAACCGGATAATTATATAATCGCAATTATTTGGATCACTCGTGAGAAAAAAGTCTTTGAAGGGGCCCTTTACAGGCCTGTTTCCACCTTCAATTCTTGCAAAAAGTTGAGAAAGGAGGTTGATCACACCGAAACTTGTTGGTTAAACGAGAGAAACAACCACTTCAAAGGCTCATTTCTACCTCCAAATCTTGAAAAAGTCGAGACAGAAGGTTGAAAACACCGAAACTTGTTGGTTTACACGAGAGAAACATCCACTTCAAAGGCTCATTTCTACCTCCAAATCTTGAAAAAGTCGAGACTAGAGATGGGTCGCTCAATAAAGAACCGGATCTTTGAGCCGACTCTTTCAGAAGAGCGAGTGGACGACGGGTCAGTAAAAACGCTGCAAATTATTACACAACGGTTTATTATTTTTATATAGATCACTCGTCTACAAAATCACCAACCATCCAATATAAAGAGAAAAAAAAATAATGATAAAAAAAAAAAAAAAAAAAAATCAAAATCACCAACCATTGATCGCATTTCGGTCAGCTCTAATTTGAACGGAAATTAGGCCTCTTTTGCGATTCACACTCGTGTTTGGATTTATATATTTATATATTTCAATATAAACCCTTAAATTTTCGTAGGGAGCGAACGGTTTGTCCTACAGAGCTCCGCGTGGTCTCAAAAAATTCTATAGAATCTTAATTTGAAGGAAAAACAATACCGTTATATCGAAATTTTTTGAGTTAGGGCGTTTTCAAAATTTCAAAATTGATTTTGAAACCCTTAGGAGTGACCTACATCAACCAAAAGCTTCGGGGCACAACTAGACCCCAAATGGAGCCTACATACCAAATTTCATCAAAATCGGTCAATGCTAAGTGGCAAAAGTGCCGCGTACGGCGTACGGCGGACGGACGGCCAAATTTTTATTCGATTTTTGGATTCTACGTACCTTGAAACGTAAACCATCAAATTTTGAGGGGGTGTTAAAATTTTTTTTTCTTGGTCGATTCCAAAGGTTCATTATTGAAAATAATAAACCAAAATGAACCGCGGCTCTTCGGATCTTTTGAGCTCAGTGCTGGTAGTGTTCAGTGAAGATCGGTTTTTCTAAAGAGCGAGTGAACTGCGGATCAGTAAAAATGACAAATGAATCGCGGTTCTTCGATCTTTGGATGTTTAGAGATCCAGTCAAAACAAATGAACGGCGGCTCTTCCATCTTCGGTTCATTTGAGATCGGTAGAGTTCGGTAAAATTCAGTCTTCCTTTTCTTCAGCTCACTGTTGCCAACCCATACAATAATTCGGAGGGAAAATACGATATAAATCGATCAAATAATACAAGTTTGCGGAATTGTATCGTACCACCCAACTTGTCTCCAGTACTCTGTGCGTACCACCACTTATGCATTATTGTATTTTTGGTCGTAAACTTTACCGCATTTTTCCAGTGTTTTCTGTGACCCACTTTCTGATTCTTTCCGTTGTTTTTCCTCCCTGTTTGATTTTTACATCATGATTTTTTGTGAGGAGCTTTCTGATACAAGTTCAAAAGGCAAGCAAAAGCACATCCTTATCTTACCATTATTATCCATATTGAAGTTTCATACTTATTGGTTCGTTTATTCTCTTTCACCCTGGTTACTTTAATTTTCTTTGTAGAATAACTTGATATAACATCAAAATGTTATAGTATGAAAATGTTATACCTACTAAGAAATTTGTTGTTTTTAATTGTGGTTTTGTCATTAGAGGCATGAAAAAATGCAGATTTCATATAAATAAATAATTATGTTACCAAAAAACTGTATTTTTAAGTCTTACTCATTCATTGCTTTAATCGTGTTCGTTGTTTGTTCGTTGTCTTACTTATTCATTGTTTTTCGTTGATTTTTTAAAGGATTTATTGAGCATCTTTATTGAACAACAGCGCTTTTTGGGTTATTATTTTCAATAATGAACCATTGGAATCGAGCAACAGAAAAATTATTCCCTCCCGCCTTCAAAATTTGATGGTTTACGATTCAAGCTAGAGTAGAATCCAATAATCGAATAAAAATTTCCGCGCAGAACTAAAACAAACCGTTGTGTAACAATTTGCAGCATTTTTAATCGTATTTTCATCTCTACAATAAATACGAGCTCAAAAGAGCCACTGATCCGTCGAAAAGATCCGGATCTTTTGAGTTAGCGGAGCGCTCAGAGCCGTTCTTCTTGGTGAACCGTTTTGCCCATCTCGACTCGAGACAGAAGGTTAAAAACACCGAAACTTGTTGGTTTAAAGGAGAGAAACATCCACTTCAAAGGCTCATTTCTACCTCCAAATCTTGAAAAAGTCGACACAGAAGTGGAAAAATGTCTTGGTAAATTTCAATAATCTTCAAATCCACTTGAATATTGTTTAGTGTTTTCAAGATAACTTTGAAACCTACCTAGAATTTTATAAATTTCGACGATGGTTTTGGAATGTGAACTAAATTTATAATTTAAATCGGGGTAAACTTTTTTAAAATCAAGAATTTTGTTTGAATTTGTTAAATAAATTTAAATTCTATTAGAAATTGTTTAATATGTTTGAAATTTTTTAAAAATTCAACCTCGAAAAAGTTGAATTTATTTTGGTAAAACTGTATTTAGATAATCAATATCATCTCTGGGACAGTTCTAACCCAGTTTTGAAGCCTTCTAGTAGCAGAAACACGATGAACAAAGAAAACACGCTGAGCGGGCACGTCTGCAGCTCTGCAGGCTGGTAGGGCAGGGCATCGCCTGACTGTCGAGTCCTTACGTAAAAGGCAGGTCGAAGGAGGTCCAGCGGGGTCAAGGGCGCGTCCTTCTCAAGTACGATGAAAGTTTTCCTTTTCACACTAGGCGTAACAAACCCTCGTGCTCGACAGCTCGTCATCCGTTCCGCTTCGCAGACATCAGGATGATTTTCCTATGCCTATGAGAGAGGTTTTCCTTTGTGTACATCCAATCACATCAGGGCCACCAAAAATTTCAGAAATTGAATTTCCACTGCTGTGGTGAGGTGCAATTGTTATCCCTAGGTTTTTTTTGAAGTTTTTGAGTTTCTCAAATTTATCATTTCATTTTCAGGTGGCAATTTCAGGAGCAAACTATCCTAATATAATCTTTTAACTTAGGTACTCATAATTTTCATCATTTCAGAAATTAGTGCTCAGGCTAGTTGAATGTAAACGCAGGCAACTACAATCCAAATTGGGTGGGGTGTTTATTGTCCTTACAATGACGTAATAGACAATTTTTAAGGAGAATAACATTTTTAGCTCATTTGGTTTATTATTTTCAATAAAGAACCTTTGGAATCGATCGAGGAAAAATTTTACCCCCCCCCCCTCCTAAAAGTTTGTTAGTTTACGTTTCAAGGTACGTAGAATCTGAAAATCCCCGATTTTGATGAAATTTTGTATATGAGCTCCATTTGGGGACTGGTGACAATGATAAAGCTGTGATCTTTGCAGACGAGTGATCTGTTTAGAAAAACAATAAACCTTTGTGAAATAATTTGCAGCGTTTAAACTCTTCCTCTTAGAAAACTGTCCAGAGAGAATCTATTTTGGAGGAATAAGTAAGACCTTAGGACCTTAGTAAGATAGGACAAACACTCAAACGACCTGAAACATAGTGATTCAATGGGGTGTGCTCATGGGTCGGAAAAACTGTTTATTGTTATTTTTAATCTAAACTAGACCTCATTCTGTGAATTTTGACACCAACCGCGACCTTCTAGCGTGAGAAGACCTTTTTATATGATTTTTCAAAGTGATTCGATGTTTATGACGTCACAGTGGGCTGGTAGGTACCACCTATGTGGGAGGAGCGCGTGACGTCATAAACATTCGAAACTTTGAAAAATCAAGGAAAAAGATCTACTCATCCAAAATGAGGCTGTTGTCAAAATTCTCGGGATGAGGTCTGCTTTCGATTAAAAATTTTAAAAAACTGGCGATGTAACTTTCAATGACAAAGTCATAACCCAATACATCGATTCTTGTCTTCTTGATGAGCTGTTCAAGAACACCTTGGTCCTATTAGGTCAAAACACCTACCACAAAATATATATTAAGTGTTATTATACACATCTTGTATTATCTTATACACATTATGTTACACACATCTACCGGTTTGTACTGTCAAAAGTAATACAAAATCTGATAAGTCTCGAAATTACACAGATCATTATAATTATCAGGCTCGCGAATGAATTTACTAGTTAATGTTCTTAGATGGAACGATCGAGCTGTTTCATTAATTTTATCAAAAGGACGTCCCTCGAGGAACCCGACGGATTTGGCAACTGTTCAGACTCCGTATGAATTCAAGTGAATCTGCGATCTTGGATCATTCACAGATAGAAAACGACCTACAGAGAGATGAACAAGGTTTTAATTAGTTGTCGAGGGGTCGTTTTGTCGATAAATCTTATGAGATAAAGTTTCGTACGGCCGTTCGTTTTTATTATATTATTTCTCTCGTGGAAGGAAGACTACGTGCCGGCCGGATAGTCCTACCTGGCAGGATATAATTTTGGGGGACCTTTTTAGGATACCAAGGACTGTTGGCGTCGAATAAGACCATTTGGAGCCGAAATACTTTCTGAGCGTTTACAACACGAGAAAAAGTCTGCCAAGTTGGGTGGGCTGTTTAATTGGTTCTTAATGATTGTGAATTGCGATGGAGAAATTTGATAGATTCAAACAACTAGGAAATTGAGAAATCTTAGTCCGTCAGGCTGTCTTGGGACAAAACCTGAAAATGTAATTAAATTCAACATTTTCGTATGGTTCTGTTCGAAAAACTCTTGCGTCGGACAGAAACGTAACCAAAATTGTTCAAAAAGCTCTAAAACGCTAAAGTGATCTTGACTAGCTCCACGACTAGTTTTGTTTCGATACTCCCATATACCTACTCGATACTTAGTATCGAAGTCTTGGTACTGATATCGATAAGAGATTGAAACGAAAGTACTCGATACCACGAGTATCATTCGATACTTCCTAGTAAGTAGGAAGAAGGGAGGGGGGGGGGGGTCATACACAAATAAATAGAATGGTAATACTCGTATTTGTCAATGAAGTTGTCACAAGTTGGGCCTCCCTACCTAATGCCGAGCACATACTCGTCCAAATGCTTTTGATCATTCTAGTAACTAGGTGACTTCTATGCTTTCTACGCTTTGTTTTTTGTTCTGACAGCACTAACACATGGTTAGGTACTCAAGGAAAGCACAAAGAATCAGGTAGGTAGGTTAAAAACATATTGTTTAGTAATGCATGCATTCCAGGGGACGTCCCATTGGATGAGCATTAGATCAGTTTAAACAGTTGTTAAGTGATAAAACTGTTTCACTCGATGTAATTTATTTATTACTTTAGGCAAGAAATACTGACCCCCCCCCCCCCACCATTATCCACCTTAACATTTCTAGCGGCATGGGAGCCTCGAATCTGAAGAGCATTTTAAAATCCATGATCTACGATACCCAACATGCGAAATCGAGTTCACCCCCCCCCCTTCCCCACCTCCACCCCAACGCCAACAATGGTGCCAGTCTGGCACCAAAGCAGAAATACGTCGTAACATTGAACTTTCATCTGTTAGTTTTGGTAGGCAGTCCGTCGAAGTTCACATCCGTATTCAAGGTGAAACACAAAAAAAAAACACGAAATAAGCGGTTTATGGCATCATGGCACCATATCCTGGCACCATGGTGGCACCACTATTAGTTCCATGGTGGAACAGAGAATAATTCATGAAAATCCGGAGGTATAATGAGAATTTTTCCTCAATTTCAAAGCTTGGGTACAATTAGTAAGCAGTAAAGGAACCGAAATATTGAAAAATCGGATATTTTGTGAATATTATCCCCCCACTCACCCTCTCCCCTTGCGAATTTTGGTAGGTACTCTGGTGAAATCATGTACAACTCGGAAGTTATTTGAGTCAAACAAAAAAAGTAACACGCAAATCGGTTGGAAATTGAGGCCTGGGCAGAGTTTACAAGATTATGCACGCAAACGCACGTTTTTTAAGCATTAACTCCCCCTTTCTCCCTCTTAAAAAGCAAAATCCAAAATTCCGGCGCCGTAGTGCACAACTAGATAGTATTCCGCGTCAAACGAAAAAAGAACCACGAAAATCGTTTGAGAACTAAGGCCTGGGCAGAGTACACAAGATTATGCCCAAAAACGCACGTTTTTCGAGCATTAACCCCCCCTTTCCCCCCTTAAAAGGCAAAATTGGAAATTCCGGCGACGTAGTGCACAACTAGATAGTTTTCCGCGACGAACAAAAAAAGAACCACGAAAATCGGTTGAGAACTAAGGCCTGTGCAGATGACACAAGATTTTGTTACACACACACACACACACACATACACACACACACACACACATAGACATACACCTATGGTTTTTTTCGCGGATTTTGATTCAGAATGGTCTAAATCGGATTACTGTGTGGTTATTTTTTTTTCTGTTGAGTGTTGTCCAACTTTACCCCAGATCGATCGCATAAGGACGCCCAAGTCTTACTGTGGGATGTCCTAAAAATGCGACTGACGAATAAGTGATTAATGACGAAGGCAAACGACTGATAAAATGATAATGATAGCACCATAGATACCATGATATCGATCGGATATCACCGATTGATATCGATGCTGACATTTTGTAATTATCCCTTTTATTTTCATTCCTTTTGTTATCATCCCTTTTATTCCATTTTTATAAACTTTCTTGAGATTAAATTAGCAGGCAGGTTGCCTACCGAAGGTAGTTTGCTATCGACATTCGATACCTCATTATGTTTACTGATATTAACCCTAGAATGGAACGGTCAGCTTGAGGGCTTATAATGGAAAGATGGAGTAATTTTTACTCCCACTTACGAATAGTCAATTTTCTCATTTTTTCGTTTAAAAGTGATTGATTTGGATAAAATAGCAACGAACAGGGATGTAAATAACTAGTTTTGCATTTATTTGTCACGTGAATAACAACTAACGATAAACTAATGACTCTATGATTCCAGCAAATAATGTACCCGTGAATATCTGAATATATTTGAATATTAAGGCTCATAACATGATATGGCTATAACCTCCTCGTGGTAAGTAGTTATTATATCTACTATTCGCCGGACTGGGTACCTTCAGTTACTGTATCTATTTGGCTAAACATAGGTAGGAACTTCAGTCTTATAACAAAATATCAAAATATCACTTGGTGACAATGAGAAGGTGGGAAAAAATAAAGGTAGGTACTAGAAAGGAACGAAATTATAAACATTAGTTTCCAATATACCAAACTAATAACAGTTTGGGCACGATTTGACTTTATGTTTACCACAAATGGGTTTCTAGCAACCTTTGCAGATTGTGATTTTGTATCGTTTCTCTGACGATGTGATGTTTCTTTATCTTTTAAGTAGAATGTTCACGTTTCGGTAGAAATTATATTTCTGAATCACAAACGCGTTGAGACATGTTAAATTTGAGGACCCCATACGGAAATGAAGAGTACTATTTACTCCACAAGACGGACCTACGTTATCGGAAAGAATTTTTACTCCCTGACTTATAGAAGAAACCGCACCATTTGAAAAAGGTGCGTCCATTCATGTCCACTTCATTTGCATTACTATCTAGACATCCTTACTGAGGCATATCATGAGTTTAGTGGTGCTACCTATGCCCACAACTGTCCATACAACCTACTCAGTACAGTGAGGAGTAAGGTTTACTCCACCTTTCCATTCTAGGGTTCCACCTTTCCATCCCCCGGTTTTCGATACAGATATCGGAAGTATCGGAAGCTAGGTAAATATCGCAAAAAAAACAAAAAAAAAACAGTAAATATTGCAAGAATCGAAAAAACACTACCACGGTCACAAATCTTCTTATTCGATTGCGAGGAAAACATAAACTTATTATAGAAGCAATGTGCCACTTCGGCGAACGTCCTATGTCCAAGTACGCAACCATAAACATTACAGAAGACCTTGGTCTTTGTGGGCTGCGAAGTAAGAAACGGACTCCTCCCATTTGAAATTCCATTTCAATTCTTCGTTTTTCTCCCTGCCTATTTCGGTTGGCAGTTTCGGTTGATCGTTTCATTCGATAAAGAAGTCTTAATTGTTATGAGTTTCACGGAGGGGTCCCGAACACATAAATCCTGTCAAACCGCCTCAAATGGCATTGAGCCTGCGTTGATTCCTTCTGGACAAGGAGCCAATGGAGAGAATCGAAAATCCGTCTGTCGGGTGTCTGATTGTAAGTTATTCCGGACAAATCGTCGACGAATGAATAAGAAAAGATGACAACCAAGTCGGGTCCATAAATGCGAAGTTCGTACAAAGCTTCCTCGTTGATGTTACTTCAGTGATGATGTTGCTAGAGAAACGTAAAGCGTGTCATATTTGTTGTTTTATTACGTCTTAGGAAGTATCTTGTCACCAAATGTTGTCGCTATCTGATGTTGTAATTCCTGATTTGGCAGGAACAAAAGTCCCAGTGAACTGAAGTAACTTCTACTAGTTTCTAGCTATGGGTTAACCCTTAATAACATGAAGTATCTTTTGGTATGTCCAATTTTTACCTGAAACCGTTTGTCGACATTTAAGCCAAAAATGATAGCCATTGGCTCTTTTGATACTCAAAGAAGAAACAAAATGATTCTTGAGTTGACAGAGTGAAATAGGGCCTTCGGGGTACCTTCTACCCTCATTAGGTACCTTCTATTAATTTCTCATCTTGTAGGGTATTAGTTGGATTTCCTCGTCAGAGATGGCGACACTTCCTAAGGCAGCACAAATTCCTGTATGAAGTGAACCTTTCCCACCTTATTCCCTGGTTATTTACTTTATGAGAAATTACTGACCCTAACATCCCACCAAGGATCTTTCCAAATTTCCTTCTTCTACTTCAACAAAACTGGGTTTATAGACAAATAGTGCTAGAGTGGCTTTTGGAAAGATCATTCTTGAGCTGATACTGTAATAGGGCCTTTAAGGAACCTCCTGCTCAAATGTTCTATACTCGTAGATTTATCAAAATGCATCAATTATTAATTTTTTAAATTCCGAAAAAACACATTTTTTGAATAAGTGGGAAATTAAGGGTTAATTCAATATTGTGGCCCAGATTTATCAAAAGTTTCTTTTTGTACCTCCAACTGTAGTCTATTTTGTAGATCTACAGAGATACGAATTTGTATTTTGAACCAGGCAACATTAAACTTTTTGAACCTTCTGAACAAGTTTCTAGGTTGATTGTGATGTGAGACACCAGATGTTTAACTGTTCTGTATCATACATCAACAACAATAAACCAACTGTTACTACCAACTAGGTTACTAACCCACACATTTCTTGTAAATTCCAATAAAATCTTACATTATTTTTGTTGTTTTATCCAACGGATCTGCCTCGGGTAAACTGACAGATTTGAATAATAAATTGTCCAGAAAGTTCTAAAGCGCAAATTCGAGTGAAAATATTGATTTTGGAGGACCCATACTTATTATTTTTCATTATTTTCTTCATTCATACGAGGTTACTTATCTTCTATAGTAAGGAAGTAGACTACTGTGTTCTAAAAATAATAGGATTTACGAGCATTCCATTTGAATCTCAATCACTCCTACATATCTAATTCTCATTTGTTCAATACCAAATTTGAAGATATCCTTCGCAAAACTTAATGAATTCACCAGGACTCAGTCGATTAGTTTTCTCGATATGATTGAATGCACGCCCTGATTTCATTGAGTTGGTCACATTTTATCGATTTTTGTTTTTTTTCTGTTCGCAGGCCGACTCGCAGTCGTTGTTTTAGGAGTATTCGCGTTAGCTTTAGGTATATTAATGTCCACCGTACCTTGGGTTGACTACTTAATTCTTAAGGTAAGTAACCCTAGTCATAATTATTGTGAATTTTCTTTAACAAAACCAGGAATTTCTCAGGGAGAAGGATAGGTTTCATCATGAGATAGGTTTCATCTTCTTATTCCATAAGTTGACCGGTCAGTTAGGTGGAATTGTGTGGAACTGAAAATAACTGCTGTAAAAGTCCTGATCAAATTTCACGTTTTCCTGTTCAAATTCAACCATAATTCCGAATCCCAAAAATGAATTAGTATGATTCGTTGAGAAAAATAGCGAGAGGTGGGAGATGGTAAACTGGTCCAAAAATGGCTGCTTCTCGGACCAGTTTCTCACCTTATGGAGAAAATTAAAGCTGATTCGTAATCAAAGTAAGAGTCGAGGAAACAGTAGCAGTTTCAACCGATAGGTTATAGCTGCTGTAATTTATCGCTTGAACTGCAGTTTTACCTTCATCTCTTGGGAAGCTTTGTATTGGGTTTTTCAGAATTTTCACTCTCATTTTCCGTTTTTGAGTTTCCTGATCAAGTTTGGTTCCTCTTTCTGTCAGTATTCCACGGCAAAATTCAGTTTTTCGTGCAAAACTATTTTTTTTTAAATATAGTACGGTTTGATGTGATTTTCAGGAAGTGCTGTTATAGAAGCAGCGTGTTAACGTGAATTCAGTTCCTAATAGTTCAAAATCGCTCAAATTCCGATTTTTTAGGCTTTTCGGCGAGGTTATGGCATTTTTAGCATTTCATACCGTCGAATTCCTCGTCTCGGGCAAATCCACCAAACTGTTGCGACCGCGTCGTATAATAATTGTTACCTATGGTTGATTTACTACTTATGATTCTCCTCATGTTTTTATGAAACTATTAATATAAAAGTGTGCTGTAGGTATAATTGAACAAGATTTGTAGGTACGTCATTCATAAAATAGAACATAATAGTTGAAATAGAAAAATTGTAGCATACAAAGTCACAGTAAGAGAAGGGAAGAAGTTGAGAAGACAGAAAATCAGGAATCACTTAAGATCCAGTCAGAGCGGACTCAACACAAACGATGATTCGATTTTGATCGATGGTCCCATTCAACTTTGATTTTTCTGAAACATCATTTCTCACGATGTAATCTCCAGATGTTGCTTCAATTTGGAGAGTAATTTATAATTTCTGAATAAATTCGGAATAATTTCTGAAGAAATCCATAGAGATCAGCAGGAGGTATCGGCGTGAATGAATCATAACTTCGGTCGGGAGTCCCAAACGAAAACCGGTTTCATGATTAAGTGGGAATCGAGTCAAAAAAAGTTCATGTTTGGAGGTGTTTTTGTAGATGATTCTCTCTTTTTACTCTTTATAAATCACACTCGTAGATGAAACAAGGCAATTTACTTTTTAGTGGTATAAAAAACGGCTCTAAAGGAATCGCGTAATTTGGATATTTTATAATGCCGTTATAAACTTTACACCGGCTGGATGAAAAAAAAAAGTTGTTGACCTTGGGTAAGAGGATGGTTTTTATCGAAAAACATAGAACACGCGAATGTCTGTTGTCGTGTAGATCGCAGACAAGGAATACGTCAAGCGTCCTTTGTTTTTGTTTCAGAACAGGAAAGTAAACCTATCCGGATTCTTTGTGAGGTTTTAGCGACTATGGAAATCGCGAACAGCCGAAATGTTCCCCAGGAAGAAGAACGACGGCAGGCATTATTTTCCGATATTTCAAGTCTGCGAATGTTTCAATGCTAATTTGATATACATATTTTCCACTGAGCTACTATATAGTAGCTCAGTGGAAAATATCTGCCATGAAAGCATCATTTTCCACGTCATATCAACATGTCTGAAAATTCTTACATAATTTACATGAAATCTTTCACAATCTATCCAACATTTAATAAAACACAATATCTATCGATATTTTCCCATTTAATGATATGTGGATTTTTTGAAATGTTTGCCGTGATTCATGCTGATTGGATTAGTTATTCAGAAACCAACTCCCAAAAACCCTTCAAAATTGTTTTCAGATTTAAAAAAAAATCATTGGACTAGCAAAATATCATTTTGAGAAAAGTGATACTTTCTGTAATGAGGAATTTCACTCTGTCGTAATTTCCTATTTTTGACCCAAAAATCGGATTCAGCACCTCGAAAAGCAAACTTTCAGCCCATACTTCCTAATTTACAAATAAATAAAACAGTGTAGAAAATATTAATGTTTAAAAAAACCGGAAGGAAGACGTCAAACAGGAATAGTTCATGTACGACCGCTTGAAGCGCTGAGATCGTGAAATCTCACTTCGTATAGTCCTCGGAGGCAACACTGTTGGGTTTCATCGTTCCATCGGGCAACAAGGGGAGAGGACGGCGATCCGAACAGCCAATCAGCGAGCGTTTCCACTTCACGTTGAAGAGGTCCGTTTTCCCAGTTATTTTTTGAAATAATAAATTTTGAATGTCTCCCAAAAATAACGGGAGACTTACTTTCCAAAATCAACCCTATTTTCACCTATTGCATACCAGTAACTATTTTAGGAAAAATGCAAACAGAATTCGGTGAAATTCCTCTTTGCTGATCTATATTTGGTGAACCGTACAAAATCGAGCATTTGGAGAGCATTACGAACTATTTTGTGGGATTGGTAAGAATACACTTCTGACGTACCGTGGCTGATGGAGATAAGACCGTCGCCACAAAGACAGAAAAATCTATTTAAAAAAAAAGTCATTGAGGAATTTTATCATGTCCGAATTTCCAATTTTTGACCCCAAAATCGGATTCATCACCTCGAAAAACCACCTACGGCAAACTTTCAGCCCGTACTTCCTAATTTACGAATAAACAAAACAAAGTGAAAAATATGAACGTTTGAAAAAACCGGGAGGATGACGTCATCCAGCAATAGTTCATGTACGGCCGCTTGAAGCGCTGAGATCGTGAAATCTCACTTTTTATAGTCCTCGGAGGCACCATTTCACAAAACCAGTAAAGATCAAAATCGAAGAACTGAAGAGAAAAACGCTGCAAATTATTTCACAAAGGTTTATTATTTTCGTGTATAGATCACTCTTCTGCAAAGATCACAGCTTTGCAATTGTTACTATTTATTTATTTTTCACCTATTAACCATAGGGCATTTTTGAAAATTTCAACCCCAACCACCGACCAAATGTAATTGCTTGCTCCAATTTCAATTTACAAAAAGAATCTTTCACCGACGAAGACAATGAAAGCGATGATGTTACTGATGGCGAAGAGTGATAAATTGCTTTGAAATTAAATTAGTTTGTAATATAGATTTTTATGTAATTTAAATAAATAAGTTCACAGCATTTTTTTAGATTACACAATTTACCTTGATTATAATTTATTTATTTAATTTTTATATTCTGAGCGCGAAATATCAAGTTTCGTACGATTTAACAGCTGAAGTCTCGTTCGGCGTGGGTTTTACCGATTTTATAATGGTTTCAACAGCTTCAGCAAGCAATTTTTTTTCCAACAGATGGAAGATTAAGAGTTTGAAATTCGTGTAACCCCAAAAACAGCCATCAGCAGAACTTGACACTATGACTACTTTGGGTTTTTCGCTTCTATCGCTTCTCAGGAACGGGGAAATAAAAATAATAGGAGCCCATCTATCGCAGAATTTGATTCAGTGACAATTTTCATTTGGAGTAGCAGTTTTTGAGTTAGAAGCGTTTGATGGTGAGCACACACCACTTTTCAGCCAAGTTCCTAAAAATCGCCGATCTTTGACGAACGATTGTGGCTTAACCGCTGAACCAATTTTGATTTTGAAGTAACTCATTGGATGTAGAATTTATTGATTTTAATTTGTGTACCTAATGATAAATTTTGCGGTCAGATGCACCGGTATAGAGCTGTAAGCCAAAAAGTGAAAAAAGGGCCAAAATTTCGTGGTTTTTCCGAAATTTAACCCCCTTCCACCCCTCCAATCGCTAGACTTTTTTTTAAGCAAAATTTGGTGCCGAAAGGAACATTTCCACCAAGTTTCAACTTTAGACGACTTAGTTCCAATCAAAAGTGCTATTTTTACTGTACTATAAATGAAGGGTTTCACCTTTCTGGCCTGGAAAACTTAAGATTAGGTTCTTTCTAGTTGGAGCACAATTCACTATCGAACAGATTCAAAATTCAACTATCTAGATGCACTTCTAGATCCTAACATCTCACGATTTTCAAAGAGAATGACGATTAACAGCTCAGAAAATTCCACTAATTTTGTGTTTTCATACGAGTATGAAACCCTGTCAGGAAAATTACTAAGAATTACGGTATTTATCAAAATCATATATAATACTTTTTGAAAAATGGTTTTGCCTTGAAAATTAATCAGATACTGTCAGATATGGAACCAACATTTTTCAGAAAGTGAAAAAAGTTAAATTTAGGTTGCTGAAATACAAAACTTCCCTCGCGGTAATGAGGAAGCAAAAAAAAGGGTTCTCTCGAATACGAATTTTATGTCAAAAATTGAAAATAAAACATCAAAGACCGCTGAGAGCGAAAAAAATGAGTTTTGTAACTTATGTACGAGTGAAATGAGCTCATCGCGTTTTGGATAGATCATTTTCCTATGTTTCATAATAATGATAACATTGCGCAACGCTTCTATTCTTTTCGCGTGCAGCTGGAAACACCCGCTTATCTTCGTCTTTCAACCGTGGATCGACCGCCTATCCCTTCTTCTCATGACACTTGAATGCAACTTTTGTACCTCCACTGCCTTCATGATCGCCAAGTTCGACCTCTAGTCAACCTGCCGTAACCGACGGGTTTCCCATTGATTCTGGAGTCAAAACACTGGGTACGTGCCCCCGTTGCCGTTCAAACGGACCTACGCGTGCGTGAAAAAAAGCAGAAACTGCAGGTTGGAAAATAGGTAGACTGGTTTGATGGCGAATTTCAAGGAGAACCTGATGCATATTGTGGTACTTGCACTTCCTCCGACAAGGTGCAGTGGCATTCAGGTCACTACCGTTCCGACTGTAGGTACGCGTTTTAATGACTAGCTTGCTATTTGAACTTGATAGAGACCTCCAATGCCTATGTATCCCGCTAATCATTGAATTACCAATCAACGTTGAATCGTTTGAAGCGATCCATAAACCAATTTGGAGTTCTTCGCAATTGTTTGAGTATTGAAGGCGGTATCTTCCAGGAGAAATATCCTTCACGAAAGTCGAAAATATGTGATTTAGAAATTTGAAGGAGTATTCCGTGGCCCCACTTTCCTACGTAACCCCGTGTACCCTCCAACCCTAAAACTGGTTCCCCACTCTTTACTCCTTCAATTGATCTAGTTTTGTTTCTAGCGCGCCCTCTCTGATTCCATTGGTCATTTATTGGGAGGAAAATAACATTTCATATTCGAAATATCTCTCTATTGAAAGAAATCAGGGGACAGCGGTGTGGCTACGGTCGTTGGGGCGTCGTTGTTTGGCGGTGGACTTTGAACCGACTTCTGCGGGGGTCGTGGGTTCAAGGCTCATCGCCGGCAGCGTGCATTTTTCGGCGGCCGGGGCTCTCATCGCCTCCCTTGTCCAAGGACGTCAGGTGAGAATACTCGTCAGGCAAACAGCTTGGCCAGTTTAAAAATAAATAAACAATAATGGAGGAATAAACAATAATGAAAAACGCAGCAAATAATTATTTTATTTTATTTGGTTTATTATTCTCTGTATAGATTAAGCGCCATCAATGAACACAGCTTTGCCACTGTCACCACCTACCAACTAAGTTTTCGCTTCATACTCGAGTTTATTTAGATGAAATAAACGCTTCACACTCCATTCGAAGAAATAAAGAATTCCTTCATTAAGACTTTTGATTACTAGTATCCTAGATAAAAATTTTATTTTAGCTAGTATCCTAGACAAAATACGTACTTATTCCATTCTTCTATTTCATCCCCTAAATTTTATGAAAATGTTTCAAAATTGTCTAAATATTACGGTAAAAAATGGAAATATAGGAGAATCTCAACAAAAATTAATTTATCCATTTTGCATATTTTTAGTGAAGGAATTTCTGAATAGTGGTGAGATAATATGGGTGGATGGATATTTCATGCCTTGCCATGCGAGGGTTAGTTAGTATCCATGCATCCATGGCTCATCTTCCAAGTTTTTCAGCTTTCAAGGTCACAAAACAGCTCCTCGATTGTTTGCCTTGGCTGATGCCGTGGTAGTGGAGGTATAGCAATAGTAGACCCCACGCTGACCCCCCGCCTACCCGCTGATCGTCGCCTGTCATCCAAAACAGTCCCTCAAAATTCAATTTTTTGAACTGTTTGCCTTGCATCACCTGGCCCAGCGCTAGTTCCCATATCATCTGCAATCGATCGTAGTTAGTTACCAACCTCTACAACTCCCTGGTGTATTGCGGGCTAGTATCCTAGACATAATACTTACTTATTCCATTGTTCTATTTCATCTTAAATAGCCCCCTAAATTTCATAAAATCTTTCCAAAATTGTTTAAATATTACGGTAAAAAATGGAAATATAGGAGAATCTCAACAAAAATTAATTTATCCATTTTGCATATTTTTAGTGAAGGAATTTCTGAATAGTGGTGAGATAATATGGGTGGATGGATATTTCATGCCTTGCCATGCGATGGTTAGTTAGTATCCATGCATCCATGGCTCATCTTCCAAGTTTCTCAGCTTTCAAGGTCACAAAACAGCTCCTCGACTGTTTGCCTTGGCTGATGTCGTGGTAGTGGAGGTATAGCAATACTAGACCCCGAGCTGACCCCCCCCCCCCTACCCGCTGATCGTCGCCTGTCATCCAAAACAGTCCCTCAAAATTCATTTTTTTGAACTGTTTGCCTTGCATCACCTGGCCCAGCGCTAGTTCCCATATCATCTGCAATCGATCATAGTTAGTTACGGACCTCTACAACTCCCTGGTGTGTTGCGGGCTAGTATCCTAGACAAAATACTTACTTACCTATTCCATTCTTCTATTTCATCTTAAATAGTCCCGAAATTTTATAAAATTTTTCCAAATTGTTTAAATATTACGGTAAAAATGGAAATATAGGAGAATCTCAACCAAAATTAATTTATCCATTTTGCATATTAAATATGGCACTAAAAATTTTTTAGTGAAGGCAAACAGTGTTTGCTATGTTTGCCTGGAGGAGACGCCACTGCCCTTGTCCCTACCAGGGCGGTGATGCAATGGGAAGCTATGAGCAAAATCATCAGAACAAATTCTGATCTTCCCTAAGGAAAACAGCTCATGACGTCCTGGAATGGCGAAAATCGAACCTGAAATGGTTGTTTACTTCACTTACTTGAAAGAACTCACTCCGTTGGAGCGAAATCTCCTAAGCTGGCCAAATGTATGTTCTTTGATTTTATGTGTCGCCACCGCGTTGGAAGTATCTCAAGTCCGGATTTTAAGTATCAGGGTCATCAATCATTGTAAAATTCCAAATATCCGGATCCGGATCCGTATCGTAAGAAGTCACTGTACGTCGGGTCTTAATCTTTTCATCTGCCAAGCGTGCCGTCTCTCCAAGCCTCAGTTCACCTGTTGACTACATTCACTCTTGATGATGTCGGAAGAAGTCGAAAAACGTCGAAAAAACACCGTTTAGTTTTCACACTTTAAAAAACTGAATTGACCGTGGCGAGTCACGAATTGAGAGAATCACGCGAGTTTGGTGGATACGAAGTGACTCACACTGAGGGGTTTCTATTTTGGTCGCCCTCAGAAATGAAACATTCACAAAAAGATATTCGATATTTTCGACTTTTTGATACAATGCTCGATTCAATATCTTGGAAATTTTGAAACTTTGGACATTTGGGTACTTTGGAAATTTTTATATATCGGATAGTAGACATTTTGATGTACCTTAGACTTTGATAAGTTCGATATTTTGATGTATTGGAAATTTGGATGCGTTGGACATTTTGGTACATCGGATAGTTTAATACACTGAACATTTTGATACTTTGGACATTGGTTTCTACCTTATACTTTGTTGATAATTTGAGAGTTTTATACGTTGGACATATTTGGATACTTTGAATATTTTGATACTTTGGATAGTTCAATAACTTGAATTTTGGTTTATTATTTTCAACAATGAACCTTTGGAATCGACCAAGAAAAAAAATTTTTCAACACCCCCTCAAAATTTGATGGTTTACGTTTCAAGGTACGTAGAATCCAAAAATCGAATAAAAATTTGGCCGTCCGTCCGCCGTCCGCCGTACGCGGCACTTTTGCCACTTAGCATTGACCGATTTTGATGAAATTTTGTGTGTAGGATCCAATTGGGGTCTAGTTGTGCCCCGAAGATTTTGGTTGATGTAGGTCACTTCTAAGGGTTCCAAAATCAATTTTGAAATTTTGAAAACGCCCTAACTCAAAAAATTTTGATATAAAGGTATTGTTTTTCCTTCAATTTATCGATTCTATAGAATTTTTAGCATTTTTTGAGACCACCCGGAGCTCTGTAGGACAAACCGTTCGCTCACTACGAGAATTTAAAGTTTGGACGTACGATAAATCAGAAACACGAGGGTGAATCGCAAAAGAGGCCTAATCTCCGTTCAAATTAAATCTGACCGAAATGCGATCGACGTTTTTCTTCAAGTTGGTTGGTTGGTGGCTTTGCAGACAAGTGATCGATATAGAAAAATAAAAAATGATAAACCATTGTGTAATAATTTGCAGCGTTTTTATATTTGGAGATTCTGATATGTTGGACATTTTGATGTAGGTATTAGAAATTTGAGTGTTGAACATTTTGATATCTTAGATATTTTGATTTCAACATTGGGTAGTTTTGTTGGTGGTCGAAACGACTCTGGGTCCTCTTTGTGAATAAAAAAGGGGAAACGTTGATTTTCTGATGTTTCTAGTAACATTCTTTCTAGTAACATTTCTGATCTTTCTAGTAACAGTTTCGCTGGGGCAACTTGCCAGCATCTTCAGGCTAAAACATGTTTGAGAACAGCAGATCTCTTAATTAGTCATCTATTACTATGGTCACTTTACACTAGACACATTATATTTCCCTATACTTGTTATTGATGTACAATAGTCAATCTTCTTAGTCAATTTTAAAAGATATATTACCAAACAATTATACCATCAAACAAGGTAGGTACCTAACTGACTTGTTCAGGCACTGTTTTTACCTTTGAAGGAGTACAGTTTATTTTCCCACTTGTTTGAAATGTCTCCACTTACTGCACTATAATAATCATCGTTTTTTCCAGTTTGGATCTATTGAAACGATCGATTTTGAATGAATTTAGAAAGATTGGATAGATGAAACAGCAAGAAGTGTACATTCAACATAAAACTGATAAGGTAAATTTCATGATTTTGGTATAGCAATAACAGCTATAAGAGAATGTAGTTTTATGTTTAAAGTAAGTACCATAGATAGTTGCGTTCACTACAATAATCATATAGGGTAACTGCTTGTTTTTCCAGTTTGGATCCGTTGAGTCTGAAATTGTTGAGAAATATGGAAAGCTGAAAAGGCGGACTAGTAATATATTCCACATGAGACTGATAAGGTAGAGTACAATACTGAAATATTATATGTTTGGAGTCACCATAGATGATTGGTGCACTATAGTACCATGTAGTAAGTTTGTTTACTCAAGTTTGGAACTATTATATCAGTTGTTTTCGAAAGATCTAAGAAAGATTGTAAGGGGTAAAGGACTACAAGTACATACACCACATAAGACTGATAAGTCTGGATCTATAAAATCTGTGGAAGTTGAAAGAACTAAGAAACATTGGAATGAATAAAGGACTAGAAGTATATTCTACATAAGACTGATAAGGTAAAATGCGCGACTTTTGTACATCAATAACAAGTATAGGGAAATATAATGTGTCTAGTGTAAAGTGGCCATAGTTATAGATGACCAATTAAGAGATCTGCTGTTCTCAAATATGTTTTAGCCTGAAGATGCTGTCAAGTTGCCCCAGCGAAACTGTTGCTAGAAAGAGAATTAAACATCAGAAAATCAACGTTTCCCCTTTTGGTTTATTATTTTCAATAATGAACCTTTGGAATCGACCAAGAAAAAAAAATTTTTCAACACCCCCTCAAAATTTGATGGTTTACGTTTCAAGGTACGTAGAATCCAAAAATCGAATAAAAATTTGGCCGTCCGTCCGCCGTACGCCGTACGCGGCACTTTTGCCACTTAGCATTGACCGATTTTGATGAAATTTGGTATGTAGGCTCCATTTGGGGTCTAGTTGTGCCCCGAAGATTTTGGTTGATGTAGATCACTAAGGGTTCCAAAATGAATTTTGAAATTTTGAAAACGCCCTAACTCAAGAAATTTTGATATAAAGGTATTGTTTTTCCTTCAAGATTCTATAGAATTTTTAGAATTTTTTGAGACCACCCGGAGCCCTGTAGGACAAACCGTTCTCTCACTACGAGAATTTAAAGTTCGAACGTACGATAAATCAGAAACACGAGTGTGAATCGCAAAAGAGGCCTAATCTCCGTTCAAATAAAAGCTGACCGAAATGCAATCGATGTTTTTCTTCATGTTGGATGGTTGGTGGCTTTGCAGACGAGTGATCTATAGAAAAGTAATAAACCATTGTGTAATAATTTGCAGCGTTTTTCTTCACAAAGAGGACCCAGAGTCGTTTCGACCACCAAAAAGACTACATCAACAACTGGGTAGTTTAGTACGTTGGACATTTTGATGCGTTGTGGATTCTGATACTTTGGAAATTGGTTCATGTTGGACAGTACCATGAGCGAACAGAAAGGGGAGTAGATTTTTGGGTCAGAGATGTAACCGTTCCTGGGGCCCTATTCTGATTCACTAAATGCGCCCGCAGTGGCTTCGCGAAGCAACTGAGTGGTTTCCCGAAACCACTGGGTGGCTAATTTTCGGAGTTAGCGATATGGATATTATAATAGCGACCTATTCTAATTCACTAAACGCACCTTTTTCTCGTTTCAGTGGTTAACTGAAGCAACTCAGTGGTTTCGAAGGCTCTTTTCTTAGCGACTGGTCCGGAGCAGTCGCTTCATTTATCAACCAAGTGGTTTCAGTTATCAACCGAGTTGTTACTCAAAATCTTTCGGTTTTCGAGGATTTATCGTGTTTTTTTCCACGTTAACATTTACGTAATATATAGGGGACCATTTTTCTGCATTTAGGGGTACTATATATTTTACCCCCACCCCAAACATATGTTAGGTATGCTAGTACCAAATCCTCCACATAAATTATCGTGTAGGTACTTTTTGGAAACAGGGTGATCAGGAGATACACATTTTGGTAGAATTATATTTTTTACCCCCACCCTAACATACAGTATGTTAGGTATGCTAGTACGAAATCCTCCACATAAAAAATTGTGTAGGTACTTTTTGGAAACAGGGTGATCAGGAGATTCACATTTTGGTAGAATTATATTTTTTACCCCCACCCTAACATACAGTATGTTAGGTATGCTAGTACCAAATCCTCCACATAAAAAATTGTGTAGGTACTTTTTGGAAACAGGGTGATCCGGAGATTCTCATTTTGGTAGAATTATATTGTTTACCCCCACCCTAACATACAGTATGTTAGGTATGCTAGCTCCAAATCGTCCACATAAAAAATTGTGTAGGTACTTTTTGAAAACAGGGTGTTCCGGAGATTCACATTTTGGTAGAATTATATTTTTTACCCCCACCCTAACATACAGTATGTTAGGTATGCTAGTACCAAATCCTCCACATAAAAAATTGTGTAGGTACTTTTTGAAAACAGGGTGTTCCGGAGATTCTCATTTTGGTAGAATTATATTGTTTACCCCCACCCTAACATACAGTATGTTAGGTATGCTAGCTCCAAATCGTCCACATAAAAAATTGTGTAGGTACTTTTTGAAAACAGGGTGTTCCGGAGATTCACATTTTGGTAGAATTATATTGTTTACCCCCACCCTAACATACAGTATGTTAGGTATGCTAGTACCAAATCCTCCACATAAAAAATTGTGTAGGTACTTTTTGAAAACAGGGTGTTCCGGAGATTCTCATTTTGGTAGAATTATATTGTTTACCCCCACCCTAACATACAGTATGTTAGGTATGCTAGCTCCAAATCGTCCACATAAAAAATTGTGTAGGTACTTTTTGAAAACAGGGTGTTCCGGAGATTCTCATTTTGGTAGAATTATATTGTTTACCCCCACCCTAACATACAGTATGTTAGGTATGCTAGCTCCAAATCGTCCACATAAAAAATTGTGTAGGTACTTTTTGGAAACAGGGTGATCAGGAGATTCACATTTTGGTAGAATTATATTGTTTACCCCCACCCTAACATACAGTATGTTAGGTATGCTAGCTCCAAATCGTCCACATAAAAAATTGTGTAGGTACTTTTTGAAAACAGGGTGTTCCGGAGATTCACATTTTGGTAGAATTATATTGTTTACCCCTACCCTAACATACAGTATGTTAGGTATGCTAGTACCAAATCCTCCACATAAAAAATTGTGTAGGTACTTTTTGAAAACAGGGTGTTCCGGAGATTCTCATTTTGGTAGAATTATATTGTTTACCCCCACCCTAACATACAGTATGTTAGGTATGCTAGTACCAAATCGTCCACATAAAAAATTGTGTAGGTACTTTTTGAAAACAGGGTGTTCCGGAGATTCTCATTTTGGTAGAATTATATTGTTTACCCCCACCCTAACATACAGTATGTTAGGTATGCTAGCTCCAAATCGTCCACATAAAAAATTGTGTAGGTACTTTTTGAAAACAGGGTGTTCCGGAGATTCACATTTTGGTAGAATTATATTGTTTACCCCTACCCTAACATACAGTATGTTAGGTATGCTAGTACCAAATCCTCCACATAAATAATCGTGTAGGTACTTTTTGGAAACAGGGTGATCAGGAGATTCACATTTTGGTAGAATTATATTTTTTACCCCCACCCTAACATACAGTATGTTAGGTATGTTAGATCCAAATCCTCCACATAAAAAATTGAGGGGGTACTTTTCGGAAACAGGGTGGGGGTAAAAATGTGATTCTGCCAAAATGTGAATCTCCTAATCATCGTGTTTCCAAAATGTATCTACACGAATTTTTTTGTGGAGGATTTAGATCTAACATAGGTATCTAACATACTGTATGTTAAGGTGGGGTTAAGCATTTAATTCTACCAAAATGTGAATCTCCTGATCACCCTGTTTCCAAAAAGTACCTACACGATTATTTATGTGGAGGATTTGGAGCTAGCATACCTAACATACTGTATGTTAGGGTGGGGGTAAAAAATGTAATTCTACACAAAAAGGAGAATCTCCGGATCACCCTGTTTCCAAAAAGTACCTACACGATTATTTATGTGGAGGATTTGGAACTAGCATACCTAACATACTGTGTGTTAGGGTGGGGGTAAAAAATGTAATTCTACCAAAATGTGAATCTCCTGAACACCCTGTTTTCAAAAAGTACCTACACGATTTTTTATGTGGAGGATTTGGTACTAGCATACCTAACATACCTTCTATATTTACATTTGTGGTGGGGGTAAAAAATTTAATACTTCCACATTATGAGCCCTCACATCGCCTTGAATCTCATGAAAAAAGAGTACTCACATGAATATATTTGATACATTTTGATTTTCTAACTTTTTTCAATTCCAACTTATTACGTTATAAGTTCGATTTATCGTTGTTTATGGAGGGGGTAACAAATAAACCTAATCTATTCATTTATACATCTATTCCCCTCCCTCTCCCGTTTCCAAAAAGTGTTCATTCGCCTTAATTGGTAAATTTTAATGGTACTAATCTCTTGGAAAATGAATCGGAAACACTATTGAGTTTATAATATCCATGTCGCTTCAGTTAGCAACTCGGTGGTTAAGTTAGCGACTGGTGCGTTTAGTGAATCAGAATAGGGCCCCTGGAATGTAACCCTTAGATTAGGTTCCACGTAACGGCTCCTGTTGGAACGACCCATCTCTAGCTTGCACCAGTGTATGGAAGCTAGTGCTATTTCTTTAACCCTTAATATCCTGAGGTATCTTTTAGGTAGTCCAATTTTTACCTGCAATAGTTCATCCACTTCTAAACCAAAACTGATATCCGTTGGCTGTCTTGATACTCCATCTTGTTGATTGTGTACGAAAACGTGATAGTAAAACCAAAATAACTCAAAGAAAAAACTAAATACTCGTAATTATCGAGTTGACAGACTGTAATAGGGCCTCATTTCTCACCTCGTAGGCTATTGGTTCGGTTTCCTGATCAGAGATGGCGCCACTGTCTGAGGCAGCCCAAATCCCATCATTCGTGATCTGAATCTTCTCCACATCATTCCTTGGTTCTGTGCTTTAAGAAATAACAGACCCCAACATCCCACCAAGGATTTTTCCAAGTCTTCTTTTTCTTCTCCAAAAAAAAATGGGTTCACAGACAGATTCTGCTGCCGCAGATAGCGCTAGTGTGGCCCTAGGAAAGATCATTCTTGAGCTGACACACTGTAATAGAGCCTTTTAGGAAACATCTGCTCAAATATTCTACTCATTTGTGAAAATATATCTAAATTTGATTTAAAAAATCCGAAAAAACAATTTTTTTAAACAAGTGGGAAATTAAGGGTTAAGAGGTGGTGTTCAGATACCTGTTACTACTGTCGACTGGTATAATGAGCTGACTGTTATGAATGTCAGTGATATGAAATGGCCGTGGTCAATGAGGCAAGCCGAGTGTCCAATCACCTGTTCGAAATTACCCTCCGTCTAAACACCCCTTTTGCCGTCGAAAATCCATTCGTCACCCCTCGGATTTCAATGTCTAGGCTGATTCGGCTCGGAGGTTGCGGCGGTCACATCGTTCGAAGAAGTCATCATTGAGATCAAGGCAAACCCGCTGCGAACTCGCAGCAAACTCGCGACGGACGTTGGGAAACGCCTGGCGTGGCCGTCCGAGGTGATTTCTTTCTCGGAAATGGTCACGGGTGCACGATCCCCATTGCGCCGAATGTGTCTCACTCATGCAACGAATAGGTACGGCACAATCTGAATCATAGGCGTGCAGGAACACTAGAGATAATCGTAGGAATGAATTATCAACTTTCTGTTACCTGACACGGATGTTTCCGACACCTTCCCGAATAATACAGTTAGGTAAGGAAATTGTTTGAAAACCCCTGCATATATTACGCAACAGTATATTATTTTCTGTTCCGACCTGCTATCTGCTAAAGTCACTCCCTACCGTATATACCCACCACATTTCTGTGGAAGGGGGCGGGGGGCTAATATGATTCTGAGATGAAAGATGGCACTAGCGTTGCCAAGACTTGAGTGAACATTTTTTTCAAAATCTAACAGTGTTACGAATGTTATCAGAACAAGTTAACTCACAAGCGATCATAAAACATGATTTAGAAAAACTGAATGTTTTTTTTTTTTTTGACATGGATATGTCTTAGTTCTGGGGGTCATTCCAAAATTTTCGACACACAAAACAATGCAACGTTTTTTTTTCCTCTCCTGTTGAACGCAGGAACCTGAAATTTGAGAGGGCGGGTCAATGGAGAATGCTGAAGGGGCCTGAGTGGTCATTGATCAGCTGAGTGAGCTCATCATTTAAATTGCCATCATAAGACATATCCATGTACAGATGTATCTGCATGCAGTGTAGATACTCGTTTAGTTTTTGGACGAAATTTCTCCCTTAGAGGGAAAAACAATAGATCATGGATGTCCCCATTGTTGTAGGTGTAATATTATTGCAGTTTTTAAAAAAATATATGTATATTTTTAAATATTTGGAACATGTCGATACCTTAAAGCATAAAGGCGATAATATCGACATATTATGTCCATCTATCTACCTTCGATTTTTTTTTTTAATTTCAGAAAAACTCAAATTTAACAAAACTATTATTGAGCTATTATGACGATAATAGCTTGAAAATTTATTGAGGAAATTAAAGAGTTTTCTGCATTGATGCATTGGCGATCATTTCTTTTGCATTTTTCTCAAAACTCCTTTTTTGGACATAGCACGTTTGTGCTTTAAGGTATCGATGTTTTATCTGTGAGCTAACTGGCCAAAAAGGTCGCAAAATTGCATTTATGTTTAGGTGTAGAGAATTGTAACTCCTTTTGATTTGCTCAATTTCTACTTAAAGAAAACATGAATTATGTTCTTAGGAACCCTCTGATTCGGAAAAGCCAGATATAATCTCCTAAAATGTTTTCATGCATAAGGGATTGCATTCAGAAACTTGGGCTGTTTACTGTCCCGCCAAATTATTTCTACGTGATCACGTGGAAGAAACTTGGGTAAAACGACCGCTTGGGGCGCTAAATTAAACACCATAAACGTGGGATTTTGGTGTATTGAAGGAAAATATGAATCAGCAATTATGTCTTTATTTGTGGTTTTCGCGTTGTCTCTTAGACTATCAATATGCTTCTCACAATCGAATCAATCAGCTTCCCTCAAATTTCCACCATTGTATACCACAAATCACATTGCACTGTGCCTAAACTTATTTCAATGTTTTCTGAACTTAAATCGGGCATTTTTGATATCTGTGAATCTTGTGGTGCTCTTAATTCACGAGAGTGGAACCTCCTAATTTGGATCATCATAAATTCTCTGTTATCGAATTTACTGTAGACGACCCATAGTTTCTGTAGACCTATTGATTAGTCAATTCAGGTGTGCAGAACTCGAGGTAGTAGATGAAATCAACCGGATGAGACAGAAAACTCGAACACACAGGAATTTGATTTGAGAAAACTTTTTATTAATCGAATGACCGCACAACTTGACTGACTGAATAGAAAACTGGAAGGGGGGAGATGCCCCATCTACCCAGCCTAGGCGGAATCTAGAAGCTAACATAATACCCCCTCCCAAGTGAGCAAACATTGCAATAAAAACATAATACATTGTTCAGAAAACATGATTGAAAAAAGTACAGGAGACAGACTTAAGGCAGGGCAAGTCCCAATTTACCTCTAAGCATAGTAAACCGACCACATGACAATGACTTAGTCATAATATCAGCAATTTGAAGCTCTGAACTGACATAAAGAACCTTAAACAACCCACTTTGAACAATGTCTTTAACAAAGTAATGCTTGACATCTATATGTTTTGATCTTTTCGTTTCACTTGTTTGTGACATCTTAATACATCCCTGATTGTCCTCAAATACAACAATAGGTTGCACAAATTTTGAAATCTCGGACAGCAAACTTCGAATGAAAAGACATTCAGTCATACAGGCTGAAAGGATCTTTGATTGTTGACAACTCCGACTTGCGATCTTCTTGACGCGATTCTTCCATGAGTAATTTATTTTTAACAAAATCGAGCGTCACCAACCTCGCATCACTTTCTTTTGAGAGTAAAATGTCAATAGCAGTTGTCACTGAATCGAAGTCTTTAGGCATGATGGCCAGTAGAGTAGTGATCACTTCTTTGTCTTCCAGGTTTCCTCCTGCAGCCCTCAGTGACGTCACCAACTGTTCGTATTCGTGCAAAAACTCACGAAGCGGTTTTGACCCATTAAATGCCAAATTTCGAAAATCCCGCTGTAGGCGAACTAGAGCCACGGTTCCCGAGGTCGAAAAAGTTCTTTTAAAACACTCCCACATAGACTTGGCGCTGGTTTTTTCACGGGCCATTACGAGCATGTTGTCAGCAAGGCACTGAACGATTATTCCGCGAGCCTTCACATCCTGGGCTGTAAAGAGTTCGAGAACTTTTGCATCCGTCGGTCTATCATCCGTGATTGTTCTTTCCACTCCGTTTTGTTCCAGGAGCAACCTTACACGAAATTCCCAGTTTGAATAACCAGTACCATCAAACGGTTTGATTCCGGCGGGTTGAAGCGCCATGTTGCCCACGAAAACCGGCTAACACACAGGTAAATTCAACAACTCGACTATTCCGGACTTTTCCGACACGAATTCAACACTTAAATTTCCCGTGGAAAGCGTGAACGATCGCCCATAACCTGAAATCAACCGGATGAGACAGAAAACTCGAACACACAGGAATTTGATTTGAGAAAACTTTTTATTAATCGAATGACCGCACAACTTGACTGACTGAATAGAAAACTGGAAGGGGGGAGATGCCCAATCTACCCAGCCTAGGCGGAATCTAGAAGCTAACATAATAGTAGATCCAAAATGTTTCAAGATCTGGAACGATCTCAAGACTCAAGTCCAATTTAATACCAAACATAGTTAGTGGTTCTTTTTCAAAGAACCTAAACAAGGTCTAAACGCATGTTTCTAGGTAGCGGGACTAGCATGAGATGAGAAACTGGTCAATGATGGACGATGCTCAGCGTTCATCTCCATCTTATCGCCCATCACTTCTCGGTTCATTACCCTCATCAATAAATTTTCCATGTCTCGACGAAACCACCTGTACGAGAGCTGTGGGTGCCTTTAAAACGAATTATGGTTCTTGGCTGCTAAGGAACTCAATTGAGTGTGTCATCTATCTCGATTTGATAAAAAGAAACAACATTTTTGATTACCTGGTGCTTGAATGGGAATTTGACAGTTCAGTTATCGTAAATCGACTTTTGATCACATCATTTTCCGATAATTTATTTACTGTACAAATACATTGGCTGATCGGACAAAAATTATGATCAGTCAAGATAAATGTGTGGCCATGGTCACCATCGTCCAGAACGATAAAATTAGCTGATGAAACTGAGCTTAGGGATGTCGTATACTACGAAAGTATCGATATAATATCGTATTGATACATCTAAAAAGTATCAAAAGTATCGATACAATACTTTCAAAAAGTATCGATATTTTGAAGTATCGATACTTTTCGATACTTTCACAAGAATGGGTGAAGATGCCGTTTATGTTTTCCTCCATCAGTGTGACATCTCTCCATCGCGAGGATAATTATTGACATTTTCATATCTTTGCTTTGTCACCTAAACTGAAAAATTGTCACGAAAACTTGCTCACGCTACCAATAAATAAAATAGACTCACTGTGTTGCGTAGAGAACAATAAACTGTTTTCTTATTTTGATGCTTGGGTAGTAATAAATATAATAAGAATATACACATGAAAATGTCCCAATGTGTTGCAGACTCGTATGCAAGCATTTATAATTACCAACCATTTGCTTAATACCACTTTTAATGAGACCCTCGAATTAGAACTTGGAATCCTCAAATCTCGATTGCTGTGAGGGTCACTAAGAAATGGCTTGAAAGACTTAGTTCATCTACACAGCGGAACCAGACAATGAGAGGGAATTGAACCCGGTACCCTCTTCTCCCCTAGATAGTTGAACGTCTGTTCTTCATGTTGGTTGGTGGTAACAATGGCAGTGTTCTTTGCAGACGAGTTATCTATAAAGAATAATAATAAACCATAATAAAAAGAATAATAATAAACCATTGTGTAATAATTTGCAGCGTTTTTGTTCTAGTAAGTACCAATCTGTCGGATTTATTAATATAGAATGAACAAAACTAGAAATCACTCATTTTTTTATTTCAAACTTTTTTTTTGTTCAAGCACTTGTTCTCGTATTGCACTTGGTTGGGGGTTGCACTTCTACTCGATCATCCTAAATGATGGAGGACAGCTGCTGTAGGTTATCTGCTGTTACCTGCTGCAGGTTATCGTAGAGAGCTGGAGGTGGTGGTACATCATCTTTGTTTAATTTGTTGAAGTTTGTTAGTCTCCCAACAATCTACGTAGAGACAGAGGTGCTGTCAAGTAGGTACCTTCATGTCGTAGCTGTTGAAACAGATAAAATGTGAAAGATAAAAAAGTATCGCCTCCGATACTGGAGAAAAAAGTATCGATACTACGATATATATCAGGAAAAAAAGTATCAATAAGTATCGATACTTTGGGGACATCCCTAAGTCAGCTCCCCTATCGCCGGAAAGATATCTCATGTGCATATAGGACATGAATCATTCACAACAATATCTATTCGCTCTGAGTTCATATGCACGTCCTCTGGTCTGGTTTCAGTAATACTATTTTCCATCGACATCTTCAGAATGGCGTGGAAGTATTCTTATTTTGGGTTCCTAGTCATTCTGGTATTAACGGCATTGAAATTGCCGATCTTGAATGTAGGAATGCGAGCCAAGCTCTACCAACATACCCCACGACTTTCTATTTTTCAAAATCAGCAGCATGAACTAAATTGAAGATAAAATGAATTGAGATGGATTACTTTACTACATACCTAGATATGCGATTTTTTTCTAATTCGATTTTCGCTGTAGATAACGTAGGACGAGTGACAGCCGACTGATGCGGTAATAGTGTCAGTAAGGCAGCCAGATGACGGCGAGTGGCTGAACCTGTGGAATCTTCTCCGGAAACTTCGAGCTCTACTGGGCGAATCAATTACGCAAGGATTTTTCGTTAGATGAAATTAGGGGATATTATAATGGACCATGCCGAGTTGAGCGGAGCAATGAGCATGTGCGTGAACAGGCAATTTCAAAGGGCAGTAAAGCTATATCTACCGCTATCGGACTTTCACAGATCGTTATCAACGGCTGTTTATGAAATGACGAGACAAAAATAATTCGTAAGCGAATATTGCAAACCCTCAGGGAGATTTACCACTCTGGTACGATGTATTGGTTTGTACTTCCACACTACTTCTCTCGCCTTCAAACCAAAAAATTTTCATTTTTATCTGTTTCTATACCTATTCAGGCCTTTAGATTATTCACACACGACCAATGGCTAGATAGCTTTATTCGTGCTTCTGAGCTCGAAAAAACGCACAACCGTTCATCGCCAAAATTGGTATTATGTGTATTGAGTATACTCGCTCGAAGGGATTTGGCTATATTTTAGAACATTGAGCTCAAGTTTTACATGGCTGGGCCAATTTTAGTTAGAAATATTTGCATCATTACTTTCGCATGGAATATCCCAGCGTCAAAATCAAATTTTACCCGTGCGTTGTCCGGGAAATAAATTAAGCCTGCTCTGAACTGATTACTTCCAAACAGCTGATCCCAAATTCACAAAAATTGTTAACTTTATGCTGTTCACTATGTATGTGGAGTAGGTTAGGCTAGGGATGGCATATCGAATGAAATGTATCGATATATCGATCAAATGATATATCGTCAATGAGATATCAATACCTTCGACATATCGGAGAAAATATATCGATATTTCGATATATCGATATTTTGATATATAGGAAGATCTACTTTAAAAAACGTGTGAAGTAGGTGGGTGAATTTAATCGTTTTAAAACAATAATATTGTTTTATATTATAAAAATAATTTAGGATGACATTTATGGACATACCGGAGTATCTACTTGGAAAAACTTGAAGAAGTAAGTAGGTAGGTGAATTAAAAAGTTACTAACATCATTTTGGAAGAAATATTATCGATATGCTCGACATAACGGAAGATGTATTTGAAAAAACCTGGTGAAATAAGTATTAACCTATTACCAAAAGTTACTGGGTATGAATGATCGAAATTCATTGTTTAAAAACTGGAAAAAAGTTGGAAAATGTCATTGCAATGTTAAATTAGTTTATAAATTGACAGGGGTGTATACTGTAGACAATCATGATCTTTCAAAATTGAAAATAATTGTTTTGAAAACCTGCTTCACTTCGTATAGTAGGTAGTTTTAATCTAGACGAGCTCCATTACTTTTGGCTCAAGTCAAGTAATTGAGCCTTGAGAGCCATTGTAGGTGTAAAACATTCCTGTACACAATCATGTCTGAGCTGAAGTCAACAGTCTGTAATCAACCCATCACTAGGTATCTACAAACTGGAAACAAATTTGGAATAAAATTACTTGATGTTTTTATAGGTACAGGCGTCTCTTCTCGTTCATTCATTTCAATATTTAATTTTTACTAAAAAAAAATTCACTTGAAAACAGGTCGCAATATATCGGTAAATATATCGATATTGACCGATAATTTCGGTACTCTATATCGATATAAATATATCAATATATCAAACGTAATATATCGATGTATTTCATATCGTTGCCATCCCTATTTACTACCTATGTATGTGGAGTAGGTTAGGCTACAAGAGGATAGGATCAATCCTGAAAAAAAAGGATCAATCCTGAAAATTTCGATAACTTTCCTATTACAAGCAGGTAATTTTTATGCTAAAAAATTCAAAGTATCATTGATATTTCGGTAGGTACCAGTGATGTTCTGGAAACTCCCTCCCACCTAATGTGACATTACCGAAAAAGTCATGACATTGTAACTACCCATGCAAGATTAGTGTAGTTATATCAGAACCGGACCTGCTTTTGTTTAAAATTTAAATTTCAGGGTACGGTTTTGAGCAGAAGTACAACTACAACACGCTTAACCTGTGGTAAAGTGGAATCAATATCAAGAGTAGGAACTGTGAGTCAAACTGTTAGTAGATTTATATATGAAATGAACACATTGTCAGTTCTGCCTCGACACCAGCAAACCGCTGTAACTTCAGCCCTGATGGTGCCCATCCTACCCCAGAGTATTCGAACCACAACTAATACTTGGGTGAGTGGCTAGAAAACGGTCTCGAGGGGTATAAAAGTCCGCATTGAGGTACGATTAGTACCCATGCCGCCCTGTGTTTGGACGAGAGGGGTAATGAGCCCATGACGCACGAAAACACGGCCCGGCGGCGAGACTCGAACACACGACCCCCCGCAGTAGTTGGTCCGAGAATCGCCACTAAAGGACGCGTGCCGCAGCGATCACGGTCACATCACTCCCCACTTCACAGGGTATCTATCTAGCTGAGACTTCCTCCACACTCAGTAAATCCTGACATTCTGATTGACATAGTAGAGTTCCTATTCAAAATTGCATACCAATGCTTTGATATAAAACGTCTATGAAGATTCTACTATACATTTCTGGAATAAATACTGCCCATACATGGTTACTGCTTGAACATTCTTTCCTGAGGTCGTTAGGACAAAGAGATACCGGGGCCTTCCCAGTCCACGTATATCCAAATAACGCGAAGAAGACGCCTCCATATCGTATTAAAACCTACTTGACTTGAAACGGCTTTCTCCGATGTCGTAATGTTGGTAATCACAACAAAAACGCTCGATGCCCCCGCGGCTGAAGGGGAACTTGTCTCACATTCAGATAACCAGTTTTTCCTCGTTCTACATCAGAAAAAAAAACTCTATCCGGCGATGCAGTGGCGAGAGACGTGTATTAATAATGTAGGCCACCTCTTAGCCCAAATAGCAGCTGTTACCTCCCTCACGTGTAAATTTTAAACAATAACTGAACTAGGGGCCATCAACGGTATATTTGTCGAAGGCATGAGTACCGAAAAGCAGACAGACCGACATAAGTTGTTCAAAAATGTCTGAAACATAAAATACTTCCGCGTACTAAAATTTTCGCTCCAGTCTTCCATTTGGTAAAAATATCTGTATATTTCAATTTCAAGATTTTACTCTGCTAACTTCTATAGGAAAGTCCTAGAATTGATGTAGACTGTATAATATTCAACAGATTAAATCTGGATCAAATGAACTTGTATTTTCCAACACCCGAAATGATATTCAGCACAGTAAATCTCAAAAAGAGTCCGGAGGATGATCCATGGATTCTGCAATAATTCTGCCGGCGAGTTCAAATTCCTTTTTCATTACCGAAGATGTTGTGAATTTTTGTGTTAAAAGGTTAAAATTTACTAATTGAATCAAAGTAAAACGCCGCATATTGAAAATCTATCGACTACCCGACCATCACTGACCTACAAGATTTTGCAATTTCATCAGGTACGTTTAAATTACCAAAAGTCATCTCAGATACGAAAAAATTCATTACGAATTAACTCACTTTTCTAGTTGGCAGTGCGTGCAAGCCACGGTCGACTAGACAAGCTTGAACTTTTGAATGAATTGGGAAATTTTACTGCTTAACTGACTAAATTTAGTTTTGACTCGAGATTGGTGGAATTTGTGAAATTGAAATCTAAAGGAGAAATTGATAAGAAAGGAGTTTCGGCCTCTGGTCTGCGCAAAGCTGCGGCTTACGGAAACTTGAGGTGTCAGCTTCTGGTCTGCACAAAACCAGCTTATCAGTGGAAAGATGTCACTGATGGTTTGCTTTGAAAAAGGGAGATGTCCCTGATGATTTGCTTTGAGAGTGCTTGAGTATTGGAAGAAAAGAATAGGTTTTAGTTTGCAGAACATGCAGATGAGCCCTCGAACTGTCCTTAAAATGCTTTCCTCCTCTCGAGTGGGAGAGGAATTTCCAGCGTCAGCCTGGTTTTACTGTGGCGAGATGATCGACCTGGACAGTAACTGTGGGCCGAGTGCACCCCTACGAGAACGTATTATATTTGGGAAATACTAGGAAGAGGTAAACGTTTACTGCTGAAGATATTTTTGTTTCAAATTTCATTTCAATTTCTCATGTTTCGCTGGAGGTTCAGTGCATCAGATGCACTACAGATGAACTACAGATTCTGTAGTTGATTGCTATCAGTCGTTCAGACCCCTTTTGTTTTTCTGACGCCAAGTACTATTATAGTACAGTATAATACAGAGGCAGCGATTCACAAAATCCTGGAGTTTGCGATTAGTGGCTGTGGTGCTTTTCCAGTTCTGTCGAAACAATGCTTCTCCTTTACAATAAAAATTTCCACCCGCATTTTGCGTTTCAGAGCTGAACAACTTTGATTCCGTGTTTTTGTTTCGTTCTTTCTGTATGAATGTCAATTATTTATGGGTAATACGAATACAGAAGCTTCACTGAATTCGATAGTGAAGAAGCGAAATCTAAGATATATTGATTATATTTAAGGATTTTTTATTTTTTTTTTATTTGTATTTTTTTATTTTTTACTATTTTATATTTAGGTATATTTATTTATTTTTATTTTTCATTTTTTTATTTTTTTATTATTTTTTTATTATATTCTCTAAATTTCAAGTCTGAGTGTCCTTAATCACTTCTAGCTTCACGGAGAGATATCAAAACAAAAGTAGCGTGCATACAAGTGTGCGTGTGCGCAACTCGTCTCACTTCTGGTAAAAATCTCCCGAGTCCGCGTTCTGGTCCAATGTCAATGTTAATGCCAAGTTCATTGCGGATTCAATGACAATGCAGGTTTTTTCTTTCAGTTTTCGTTACTAGGAAGTTTATTAGGTGAGAAAATGAAATTCATCGGAACTCAGCTGTTTCCGATTCTCCGCATTGAGCCAAGTGTGTGTTTAGAATCACGAGTCATTCGTTAAATCTTTCGACAAAGCTCCCTCTTCAAGTTCATTGTCACGGTGATGACTTCGGATGACTTAGTCAATGTCGAATTGTTTCCGGCTAATTTATGAGGTGATTTAGGGTTGTATTTTGGCTTCCTTGTGGTTGTAGGGGTGTACATGAGAGGCTGATGGCAGACCATGTGTCATCGTGATTATAGCCAACTGCTTCCTCTCCATCTAAGACAAGGAAGCTTTGTGTTACATCCACGTTTATACAATCGTCATGTGGATACGGTGAAGCTATTTACCACACCCGTTTGATCGACGTTTTTCATCTTAATATCGCTGAAATTACGTTTTTCGAAGTGAGTCCTTGAATGTTTCAGTGTTCTGCTGTAAGGTAAACATAGTTTGTACAGAACTTGTGATGTAAAGTAAGTAAAGCTATGTAAAGTAAACAACCATTTCAGGTTGGATTTTCGTCCGACTGCCATTCCTGGCGTCGCGGACGTCATCAGCTGTCTTCCCAAGGGAAGATCAGAATTAGTTCTGATGATTTCGCTCATGGTTTCCCATTGCCTCACCGCCATGGGTTGGGACGAGGGGGAACTGCGACCGGCTTACCCGAAAATATCGCTCATATCCTAGAAGAGGGGTACAAGTCCAAAATTGTGATTTTCGGGAAATCGCTTTCAAAGTTTTACACTCAAACAAATAGCTATATCTCCATGACAACACGTTTAATGGTAATGATATTTGGGGAAAATGTTCCCGTACTAATGCTTCTACAGCTCATGGACCGAAATTATTCTTTACGCTAGCGATGAAGGAGTGGGGGGAATATTTTTGTCAAATTTCTTCGATTTTTGGTGTTGTTCCCTTTTTTCGTGGACAATATTTCTTTATTTCAGAGATGTCACTTTTTTTTCATGGACGATTTTTATTCTTTCCCAAATGATTAATTTGGTTTTAAATGAGAATAATCATGACCTTAGGTGTATAAAACGAGAATTTATTAGATTGGGAGTTGTCGAAAAAATAAAACAGATTGAAAACGGAAAGATATTTATAATTCTGTCTCCAAAAATATTCTTAATTGAAACAGCTTCTTAAAATCTAAAATCAAATATAACCAACGTGTGATTTCGAGTTCAATCACACACCATTCCTTCTTCAACGGTTTCAGTACAACCAGTACAACTTTCATTGGTAGTTTCGGTAGGTAGTCCGTGGGAGTAAACATTCAAGGTGAAACACACCAGTGGCACCACTAATTTGTTCTATGGTGTCAAAATTTATAGTTCATGAAAACACAAAGGTTTATTCATAAAGATTCAAAGCTTGGGTACCATTAATAAGCCCTAAATGAACCAAAATATCGAAAAAATTTTGTGAATTTTGATGAAAATTTTGAAAATTGAAAATTTTGATGCCCAAGTCTTACAACGTCCTAGAAACACAAGTAGGTAACCATCTACCTACTTGCTGTTAAATAGCCACAGCATGATGGATGAACTAATTAGGAAACCGTGTAAATTATTATAATTGTGATTATTATTGCAATTATTATTTTTCTGTAAAGATCACCAGTCAACTACCTTCTTGGGACAAGGTCAGGAGGGGGGTCCTTTGGGCTAGGCTCGAGGGAACGAAGTGTTCTGATAAATTGCACAATAAACATGCATTTATCATTGTTGATCGTCTTGATTGTGATAGTAGTTTCCAAAAAATCAACACTAGGTTCCTTTAATTGAGGAAATCACTTAATAGAGGCGATACGTCCACTTTAGAGGGTAGCACTGGGCTTTGTGCCTGTCTTCTGCAAACGTAGGTGGCTCCGTCCATCGAACAAAGAACTTTCAGCATTCAGGCGGAGGGGGAATGAGCTAGGCTTAAGTTTCTCTTCTAGGGATGAAAAACAGCACTTCCACTACCCAAAACTGTTCCTAACTCAAAAATGACATTTTTGGACTTTTACCCCTCTTCTAGGATATGAGCGATATGCTCCCGAGGTGAGCCCCGAACTCACGGCCCAGCAACCAGTCCGAGTCTCTTCTCCAGAGACTCATGCCGGAAGTCGCTCGGCCACAGCTGAACCCAACTTGTGATGTGGGTACTATAAAGATTACTGTAGAATTGAGACAAGCAGAAAGAGTCTATTCGTATGAGATCCTTTGTTGTTAAGTTGGAGTCGGACGTGGTTACCGTAATTCAATCCGACCAGGAAACTCCAGAAAAACGCACTACAGATTCATTCACAGGTCTTCTTTTTAAAACCGAGTTTCAGACTAATTAATGATCATTATACAATCGAGCATCAAGCATTTATGATATGTATTGAAGGTATAAACTGCACACCCGACTTCTCTCAAGTTTTGATAAACTAAGTAGGTACTCAACTTCAATAAAGTCGTGGTTCGCATTGAACAACCCTGTTATTTACAGTAGCAGTGTACCACTGGGTCAACGAGTTCAATAACCGTGCGAAAACCCCTCATTATATTTCAATCGATGATTGTACTTGAACGCAACCGTTTTGAGGGTACGAGTCCTGTCTGCGGTCTTTCTCGACTCAACGGGTTATTATCCAGAAGGTTGGAGTCGAGGAAATATTCAATTATACCTCCGTGTTTGCGGAGATCACTGACTTTTTTGAGATGATTACACGAATAAAGTTGTTTCGCTCGTATTATGCTAACGGCTGGTAAAAAGTTGTATTTCTGAAGGTAATAAAATTGAGAACAACCTGCCTGTTGCCCGAATTGGTCCTTGTACTGCCAAAATAACTACATATATCCAGCTGTTTCCAATTTTATCGTCCGAAGGTGAATGTGAGAAAAGTTTGCTTTCTTTACCAGCTGATCATATTCCCTCTTCATATCACCAAGTAGCTGTATGTACTAGGGATGGGCGATAGTCGATAGTTCAGCACTATCGATTAAAAACTATCGATACTATCGATAGTTTTTCGATAGTGGCTTTCTCTATTCCGTACGTACATGTCGAATGGAGATCTTAATGTAATTGAATTGAATTATCTATTACTTGCAGGATTCGGTATATTCATAAGACTATACAAAGATTTCAAACGAAAATTGAATTGATTTAAAATGTATAAAAATAATTTCCAGTTTAGCATTGCTTCCTGAGCCACATATTGCCTGAAGGGAGATAGGGATACAGTTAGATGATTGAGAGGTAAAGTTGATTCCACGAATTTTGAGTCTGTGCACAAGAGGTGAATACCTAATTTCTAGAAATGAGGTATAATAGTACTCACAACATACAGCAGGTAATCAAATACTGACACGAGCCTCAACTTAATACCAGTGAATTGAGGAGTTGTTTCACACAGCTTTCTAAATGCTGAAATTTTCAAAAATACAAAAAAGTAAAAATCTATCGATAGTAACTATAGACTATCGCCCATCCCTAGTATGTACCAAGTCTTAGAGGTTTTTCAAGCAGCTGATTTAACTTTCTCCTGATCATTCATATCGATCATTTCAGCACTGTAAGAGTAACGTGAACATGAACAGATTTTATAAATAAATAAGCCAAAGTTGTCCTATTTGAGGGTCTCGGGAACTGACAAATCGTAGTTTTTAAGGCATTCGCGTTTACGCATGCGCTCAAGCTATCATTCGTGTGACACCTCTGAAACTCGTAACATACTCTATTGACTAACTCCTGAATATAATATATTGAATATAATATAAGATATTGATATATGAAGATATTATCTTCAAAATGTAATATTATTTCCGTATATTTAAGCCCAAAGAAAGGGCTTTGCCTTGAACGGACCGACAGACACGAAACCACAATTTTTCAAAATGCTCGACAGTCAGACGCGAAACCACAAGTTTTCAAAATGCTCCAAAATTCAAAAACAAGTCGTTCTATAGTTCTCACGTCCGATATTTTCTCACTCACTGACATCTTTTCCTTCGATTGGAGAAATATATATTACGGCGATCTTTAATTTATGATAGTTCTCGAAATACATCTCAAATCAAATTTACAGCAGATTCTCCACACAATTTCAAACTTGTTGCTGATTAATTTGGCGATTTATGGCTTCTATGTGTTGGCTTTTGCTGTTTGTTTCGAAGAATAATTTATGTAGCCAAATAACCCCAAATGCGATGAAATTCTTTGGGAACTGTTGAGAGGTTGATCCGAACACGCCGTGGATTTGACCTATGTGTCATAGACATGGAACCAAAAATGTTTCAAAAACCTTTTAAATACTAAATAACCAAAGTTTTGATTTAGGTGCCCAAATTTGTATGGCTTTTTTCATTTTGGTTTATTATTTCTAATAATAAGCCTATGTGATCGTATCGCAAAAAATTTTTATAACCCCCCCTCAAACTTTGTCACTTTACGTTTCAAGGTGCGTAGAATCCAAATTTGCAATGTCCGTCCGCCGTCCACCGTCCGCCGTCCGCGGCACTTTTCTTAGCAACACTGGACCGATTTGGTTCAAATTTGGTATATGGGCTCCATTTGGGGTCTAGTTGTGCCGCGAAGCTTTTGGTTGATGTAGGTCACTTCTAAGGGGTGAAAATTAAGGGTTGAAATTTTCAAGAGTGCCCTAGCTCGAAAACTCTCGAAATAAAGGTATCGTTTTTCCACCAATTTTAAATAGTATTGAATTTTTAAAAATTTTTGAGACCACCCGGAGCTCTGTAGGACAAACCGTTCGGTCCCTACGAGTACTTGAAGGTTTTCCTTCGATAAAACAGAATCATGAGTGTGAATCACAAAAGAGGTCTAATCTCCGTTCAAATTTCATCGGACTAAAATGCGATCGCTGTTCATTTCTTCGATTTGTATACAGTTTTGCCTTCTGCGTAACCAGTAATCAAATTTCAATATGAAGCTTTCTATTTTTCCAATCGAGTGTGAAGCGTTTAGTTCTTTCTAATAAACTTGATTGTGAAGGTGTGAAGCCAGTATGGTGTGGTAGGTAGTACCTAGCTGGTAGGTAAAAAAAAAGTTGGTAGATAAAAAAAATGTTGGTGGGTAAAAAACGCTGCAAATCATTGCTCAAAAGCTTCTTCATTCTTCAGATCACTGATCAGCTGAGTGAGCTCCGAAGCCATTTTCAATCCTATTGAATGAAAGTGCTCTTCCAGGCGTCTCCAGCATTCGAGGAGATCTTCTTCACTGCTCAGATCACTGATCAGCTGAGTGAGCTCCGAAGCCATTTTCCAATCCTATTGAATGGAAGTGCTCTTCCAGGCGTCTTCAGCATTCGAGGAGATCTTCTTCACTCCTCAGATCACTGATCAGCTGAGTGAGCTCCGAAGCCATTTTCCAATCCTATTGAATGAAAGTGCTCTTCCAGGCGTCTCCAGCATTCGAGGAGATCTTCTTCACTCCTCAGATCACTGATCAGCTGAGTGAGCTCCAAAGCCATTTTCAATCCTATTGAATGGAAATGCTCTTCCAGGCGTCTCCAGCATTCGAGGAGATCTTCTTCACTCCTCAGATCACTGATCAGCTGAGTGAGCTCCGAAGTCATTTTCAATCCTATTGAACGCACGAAGCTGAAATTTGAGAGGGAAGGTCAAGGGAGAATACAGATGGTGGTAGGTGCTATTGATGGAGAACCAGTGATCTATACAGAAGGGTGATCTATACAGAAAATAATAAACCTTTGAGCAATGATTTGCAGCGTTTTATATTTGCTTCAGTTATAATTGTGTACCATTTTCTTTCAACAGTTACTTTCAAATTTCAAACTCACGAGGACAAACCTTTTTTGAGATTCCAGGATCTTGAGGATCCCAAGATGGCCTGCGGGTTTCATTCTTAGAAAGGCCCTAGAAGTACCTGCCAGGAGACACTCTTTTGTCGATTTCTTGTGAGAAAAGAGTAAGATAGGAAGCGGAAGCTAGGATTTCTCTGAATAGGTCTAAGCCCTGCTCCTACCAGCCCAGAATTCTCAGAAAATACCAAAGGGGCCACGCTCATACCTGAAGCAGTCCATTCGTCATCCCATGCTACCTATTCTCTCGATTTTGTTGCTGAATCTGAAACAAAAAATAGTCCTGAATTTCCAAAATTGTGATTGAAAAATATCTTAATTTTATAGTTTCAGTTTCTACTCGTATTTTGCTTTCCGGCGAAACAGATGTGGTTTGTAATGAATAAATTCGAAATTTGACGTTGAACTCTCTGCATGGAAGTAGGAGCATGGGAATGTCTACTCTATGTTTATTTTATCAGAAACCTTACGCTGATAACATCCTTTCGTTTTCAGCGGGTGTCAACCTACTCGTGTTTTAAATTTCTTCAATGGAGTGAAAACCTTGTGAAAATCTTTTATTGTATCGTTCCTGATTTCTATTTTGCTTAGACGTGGTTACTTTATAATGATTCAATTCAAAATTTGATGACGTTTACCTTGCCGCGTTGAAGTTAGTATTTGAATGTCTACTTGTACGTTTAGTTCACATCTCACAGTGAGATTACATTCAGGATTTTTGTTGTTCTGTACTTCTGCTGTAGTCATTTTGTTGGTTGTTGTGGAGAAGGAAGCAGAGGACGTCAATATATTTATTCACATTTATTCGGCAAGCGCTTTCGGGGCAAACTATGGCCCCTTTCTCAAGCCTACAAGAAAAACTCGGCGCTTTGCGCCTCGGCGGGGGGCTCCGCCCCCCTGCACCCCCCGGTTTATTTCTTTTTCCATACTCTGTATGAAATCATAGGAACACAGAATGTGTTTTTGCGATACTAGTCATCCGTTAAATAAAACATATTGTTTAGTAATGCATGCATTCCAGGGGACGTCCCATTGGATAAGCATTAGATCAGTTAACCAGTTGGTAAGCGATAAAACTGTTTCACTCGATGTAATTTGGTTTATTACTTTAGGCAAGAAATAGTGACCCCCCCCCTCACCATTATCTACCAAAACATTTCTAGCGGCATGGGAGCCTAGAATCTGAAGAGCATTTTAAAATCCATGATCTACGATACCCAACATGCGAATTCGAGTTCACCCCCCCACCACCACCACCACCAATGGTGCCAGTCTGGCACCAAAGGGGGAATACGTCGTAACATTGCACTTTCATCTATTAGTTTTAGTAGGCGGTCCGTCGAGGTTCACATCCGTATTCAAGGTGAAACACAAAAAAAAGCACGAAATATGCGGTTTATGGTGTCCTGGCACCATGGTGGCACCACTATTATTTCCTTGGTGCTACAGAGAATAATTCATGAAAACCCGGAGGTATAATGAGAATTTTTCCTCAATTTCAAAGCTTGGGTACAATTAGTAAGCAGTAAAGGAACCGAAATTTTGAAAAATCGGATATTTTGTGAATATTATCCCCCCACTACACCCCCCCCCCCCTTGCGAATTTTGGTACTCGGGTGAAATTATGTACAACTCGGAAGTTATTTGAGTCAAACAAAAAAAGAAACTCACTAATCGGTTGGAAATTGAGGCCTGGGCAAATTTTACAGGATTATGCCCGCAAACGCACGTTTTTTAAGCATTAACCCCCCCTTTCCCCCCCTTAAAAGGCAAAATTCGAAATTCCGGCGCCGTAGTGCACAACTAGATAGCTTTCCGCGTCGAACAAAAAAAGAACCAGGAAAATCGGTTGAGAACTAAGGCCTGTGCAGACGACACAAGATTTTGTCACACACACACACACATACACACACACATACACACACACACACACACACACACACACACACACAGACATACACCTATGGTTTTTTTCGCGGATTTGGATTCAGAATGGTCTAAAACGGATTACTGTGTGGTTATTTTTTTTTTCTGTTGAGTGTTGTCCAACTTCACCCCAGATCGATCTTATAAGGACGCCCAAGTCTTACTGTGGGACGTCCTAAAAACAACAATAATAAATGTGGAGTTGACATTAACATGACAACCAATAAACATATCACCAGATGTTTTTTCTGTCGCTTTTTCGTGACGATTTTTTTTCGGTAGGTCATCGCAAAAACACATTCTGTGTTAAAACAATTAATTGAAGACTAAAAAATGACAGTTGCATGAACAATCACGGTTAGTATAACCAACCAGTCGAAAACATTTTGTCAAAAAAAAAAGTTATTACTTAATAATTACTTTTTATTAAAACCATTAAAAATGAGCCGCCAAGATTAAACCTATTCTTCGTCATATAAAAACCAATAAGAATATAAGCAACCAGGAACTGAACTATACACACACTAACACACAGACAAACATTAAAAATAGAAAGAAAACAAAACAACCTACCTATGTTCACTCTGCAATTATTCTCCCACAATCTTCCATCTCTCCTCAATCATCAAAATTTCACCTCTGCCAATCATGAAAACTATTCTCACTGGAAACCAGTAACACATTTCAACATAATTTTGAAGAAATTTCTACTAACTAAAAACATACAAAAATAGAAAATCTCAAAAACTACCTTCTTCCATTTCCATAACAATTATTCTTTTCAATCACTGGCAGGATCTAAAAGTTATTTAAAACTAATTAACAATAAAAAATAAGTATTATAATAAATAATAAATAAATAAATAATAAATAAATATAAAAATAAATGTTCCTGTTAAAATTGAAAAAGTTCTCCTGTCTGAGATCCCCTCTAGTCATTGTTTTATTTTTTATTCCTTCCTTCTCCACAACAACCAACAAAATTCAGGATTTTGGGCGATGGACTTGAGAGCTGCGTCCATGGAGTCTCTTCTGGAAATCTGGGAAGATTCTATATATATTACCCCGATAGATAATATAAACCCCGTCCAAGCTATAATTGAAAATTCACCCTAAAACTTTCTTCATCCTTTCACAACCACATCCTAATAGGCCCAATCGGCTAGAATCACATGTAGCTAATTTTGAATGACTGCGCCACTTCTAGTTTTGAATGGTGTGGTTCGTTTGAGATGAAGGGTTGGCACAGGATACGCCCTCAATTATTTTCGTATCGCGACCCCTAACGGCTCTTGTTGTGTCACTGAGATTTTTTTCTTTTTTTTTTCACAATAGCTCACATTTATATCAGAAGGTCACCTCCATTGCGTGGAGCTGCTTTATTACAGGCTGACAGGTGTTATTCATTCATGCCCTGCCCTCGCTGTGTTCTATTTGTCATGAAGTGAAATCGGTCCAGATGTCAGGAAATTTCGTCGAACCCTCATAACGAACGCCCCACATTTGGTCATCTGAAACCATCAGAACACGAAGGAAAATAATAACTGCCGTTGATTCTTGAGCGATGCAATTCTTAGGAGAGCCGCCTATAGTAAATGGGTGAATGATGGTTCCCTTTTCACTTCTACCTGTTGAAATATAATCGAAAATTCGCCAATTAACGGAAAATGAAATTTTGGTCAATCCAGAGATTTTTGTAAGAGTAGAATATTTGGACAATCTATTGTCTACCTCAATTTCTTATATCTTTTTTAATGTTTTCACAAAATATCTTCTAAATTCAAAATCTTCAAATTAAATTTTAAACAAAAATGTATGTTTTTTTAAATAAATAAATAACCTATCAAAACAGGATTATTATGACAAGTTTATTAATATAATTTTGTATGAACACCATGCCCTACACAAAGTTATGAACGTCCTATATTTTCATAACCTTGTTTTTTAATGTTCTTGATTGTTGAAAAAAATCTCTTGTGAACTAATCGGAATTCAAATTGCCCATTGTCTTTGTTCAAATTTTAGTGTGACCGACTTCATTCTTCCTCTGAACTCTTCAAATGGCAAGTCAACTACGAGAGTTCCTTTCTAGGAAGGCGTTGAGGAACATGCAGAGTCACTCATAAGAGTTTCACCTTCCTAAAGGTTACCATCATTTTCGGTGTAATACAACCGCCTTCCAGCCCGCTGTGTCTCTGAAAGATGCAGGTGAACGAATTTGCTTCGAAAGAGGGATCCATTACGTAAAAAAACACGGATGAACCGTAATGGTCTCACGATCGGTTGATGGACTTGAATCGTGCATGCAAAATTATTGAATTTATGCATGTTTGTTCGTTTTGTACGTATTCTGCTCCGAGGGCTGCGATCCAAAATTATTCAAGAGAAATTTTGGATTTAGGGGAGATTGCCGCCGCTCTGTGTAGAGAATAACATAAAAACTGCTACATGGGTGAAAATTTGAATGTATTTTTATGGATTCCTATAAAGCGTAGAACCCTTTTTATACAGACCCTAGTGGATATAGAAACCAAGTTTTGGCTCCCAATACTCCTCCGCTTAATTCTTAACTACACGCGCCCTCCGCTGGAACAATTCTACACGTTTTGACCTTAGTATAATCCTGGAAGCAATTCTAGTGCAACCCAGAAAAAATCACTGGCTCTCAGATCCCGAAGGACTACCAGGGGACTACCGAAGGGAAAATTAATAATTGACACTAAATTCAAGCGCAAGAGGTACAGAACGAAAAGAGCTTACAGTCTCTGACAAAGGAATTAAATAACAGGAGTGCACCGTGACTATAACAAATGTTTTTTTTTTTCAAATTCACGTGAATGAGCATTTTATAATTTATAAATCGACCCGATACTTTTTCCATGGAAGAATGAAACATTATCACAAAATATCAGCCTCAACATGTTTTGTTATTTTAACAAAATTCTCGTTACTTAACACCATAACGAACAACAGAAAATTCTTATTCATCCAAAATTCCCTCAAACCAGCACTATTACGAAAATAAGGAACAACCCTTTTTTATCTTTACACGAAAATATTGGAATTGGAGTTTTCATAAATATTGACCACAAAATTGTTCCGTAGTATGTCTGAGTAATCCATTTGCCTCGGAAAGTTCTTGAAGAACCCGAAAAAATTCTTGGGGTTGACATCGATGTGACCTAAATTTTGGCGAAAACCTCAGCAATGAAAAAAATAGCAAAAAACGCGTAATATGGACGGTTTTAACGAATCCTTGAACAGTAGATAGTAAAATACTTACGTTTCTACACGCGGGCGGTACGGAGTGCTCAAAGAGGGGACCTCCCGACTTTGAAGGTTGATAACTTACTAATGAAGACCGCAATAAAAATTTGGCGTAATTGTAGAAGGAGAATACCCGGAACCCCTTATCCCTGAGGAGGGAGAAGTATGAGTTATTCAATAATTAGGCACTACCTGTATTTTTTAAAGAAAACTGCTGAAATTCGATGGCGAAAATTAAGCAGTTTTGAGGAAAATGCTTGGATATCGCTATTATCAGCGTGCTAATTATTAATGTAAAAAGTAAAGAGGTACTTAATGAAAAGTAAGATCAGAATTAGTTCTGATGATTTCCCTCATGGCTTACCATTGCATCACCGCCCTGGTAGGGACGAGGGGGGCGATGATAGCCCGGACCGCCGAAAAACGCACGCGGCCGGCGATGAGCCTTGAACCCACGACCCCCGCAGAAGTCGGTCCAAAGTCCACCGCCAAACAACCACGCCCTAACTACCGTAGCCACACCGGCGCCCTGCTAATTATTAATGTTGTGCCTTCGTTTTTCATGAAACAGTTTTTTATGGTATGGGAGTAAATTTTATGAAAAAAAGAGAGTAAATATCAATTTGTGAAAGATTATCCTAAAGGAGTATAACTTCATAAAACTTGGGTTTTTGGGAAAATCAATTCGTACAAAAATCTGCCAAAGTCTACTCTGGCAACATCTTTCATGGCCGGTCTTCGTGAATTCTTCTTATCGTTTCTGAGGAAAAATTTTGCAAACTTTCTACAGCTCAACAGAAAGAAGAGTGATAAATTTATTTCTAATCAATCTGGGCTCAGTCCCGAAACACTACCCAAATTTGAACGAAATCGATTAATTAGATCGCATGAAATTGTGGTTTAGAATATCACTTTTGAGAACGAAGCATCTCTCCTACCTTTTATTGTTGAAACATATTGTTAAGTAATGCATGCATTCCAGGGGACGATAAAACTGTTCCACTCGATATAAGTATTAATTTATTTAGTATTTTAGGCAAGAAATAGTGGTCTCTCCCTTCCTCCCTTATTTTTTTTTCTTTTGAGTGTTGTCCAACTGTACCCCAGATCAATCGCATAAGGTCGCCCAAATCTTACTGTGTGACGTCCTAAAAACAAGAAAAGGAACTATTTTGGACCATAGTGCATTGTGAAAGATGTGATTTACCCCCTTCGTCTTACCTCCAGCTAGAAACCACGAAGATTTCATAAAAATCCGACAGATCTCTTCTCTGTGGTTGCCGGTTTACCGATGGTCAAGTAACCAACCGAACAATGTTGACTCCCCTGATGAGCAACCTTGCGGTCACAACCCCGTCGGATCATCCTTGGCAAACGCGCTCATCCGATTGTCCCGAAGAATCGATTGTCAATCTTATAAACGCCCGGTTTGACTCCTTAATTACTTCCTCATCATAAGACGAGGAAAAAAGTGTAGTTAAGACCTACTGACCTCTACTCTAGGAGATTTAGGTCTAGGTTCAGTTTCGGTGTTGTGTCAAGATGCCTACAAATACCATAACAAATATCAGCAGGTTCTTGAAATAATTCACAAGGTTAATAATTTCATTCTACATGAACGTCACGATCAAGTTGGTAGTTTCCCACATTGTGAAACAGCAACACGATTGAGAGTCGGTAGTGGTTTCTGTTCATGTAGGTATGAAATTCATTAACAATTTATTTATTATTCTGAAACACTACCAAACATTTAATACAAATTCAGCAAAATGTTACTTAACGGCTTAAGTATAATATTTCTTTATAAATCACCCATCACCCAGAACAAGGTTTATCCATCGACAGTATTTGAATAAACTCCCCCTCCCCTCCTCTTCAAATGAGCTCTTAAGAACAAGAATAAGAATTGCGTGAAAAATAGTATATAGTATTTAAATATCGTAAATACTCTTTTGAGATTGAGCAAGATAAACAGCAGTATTCACAAACTGCACTAAGTGGGGCTTTTTACTAAGTGAAGCTTGAAAGCTCCACTTAGAGCTGTACTTTGGAGAAAACGCTATTTACGAACCAAACTTTGGAAGAAGTGTCTCTTTAGCCGCTCTTTACCGAAGCTGAACTTGTTGTGCTGGGTTGATAAGTGGAAACTAAGCTCACTCACTTAAAATTATACGGTTTATTGAAGAACAAAATCGACGTCTCTTCTAACCAACTGTCCAACTTGCCGTTTTCTTGCCGACTTTTCACTTGTCACTTCCGCTATTTTTCAATAAAATAGAACTCCTGGGCCCATAACCTGTTGTGCAGGGTTGATAGGTGGAAAACTAAGCTCACTCAATTGAAATTATACGGTTTATTGAAGAACAAAAACGACGGACAAACTTACGGACTTTTGAAAAAGATAATGACTCGAAAAAATGCAACTCCAAGGTTCGCCGCTAGGTGCGCTAAGACTGAGTGGCGCCAAAACAATTTTGAATCTAAAAAACAATCAAATTATTACAAAATTAGGAAATTCTAGTTTTATCTAACAGAACTTTCGTCAAGTTACACTCTCCGGGTATGTTTGACTCCTACCACACTTTACTGGCTCTCAGTGCAGCTTTTGACGAGAAGTACGTCTATTTTGCTTGATTCGACAGCCGTTTTACAAAGTTTTCCGTTCGGATTTGAGTGGAAAACTTATCAGCTTTCCTTCGATTTCCTTATCAGTTGAACCTAAAGCTGAACTATGAGCAGCTAGACTAAAAACGATTGTGAATAGCGATTTCTCCTCAAGTTTCACTTTGGCCTAAAGTATCACTTTCGGAAGTGCGACTTCAAGTGTCACTTTGATGATTTTTGTGAATACGGGCCAAAGAACAGTTAGTACAGATAGGCGAGACGAAATGAGGATGACCCGATCCCTCAACCATCACTCCAGGTTTTCCAGGTGGCGCACATCTGGAGGTGAGGAGTTATGCTTATGGAGGATTTCACGTTGGCGATCTGACCACAATGATTTGATCACATTGAAATAAGGTACAGCTTGTGTCCCAAACACAACTACTGGACATAAGATAATTAATTATATTAGTTCTGGTTTCAATTATCCTCATTATCAATTATCCTCAACGGTTGTCCTACAGAGCTCTAAGTGGTCTCATTCGATTCTGAATAATCGCCACTATTTTAAATTAATGAAAAAATAGTATTTTGGTTTATTATTTTCAATAATGAACTTTCGGAAACGACCAAGAAATTTTTTTTAACCCCCCTCAAAATTTGTTGGTTTACGTTTCAAGGTAGGAAGAATCCCAAAATCGAATAAAAATTTGGCCGTCCGTCAACACCAAGAGGAGCTTTCATTATTGATGTCTCAGTGGTCTCTGGCTCCGGCCAGAGATCACTCGAAGACATAATTGCTTCCAAAATTAAAAAATATGAAGTTGACGCATTACTAGAGGCTGCAGTAGCACTTGCAAACATTAAGCGAAACCAACTAAAGGTGATTGGAGCAACTATCACCTGGAGGGGGATATGGCATGGCAAGTCAGCCAAGGATCTGATTCGCGCTGGTTACCCACTGTTTATCCTGGAGTGGATGACCACCCGAGTCCTAACAGAAGGATCATTCATCTGGTCTAAATTCAGGGCTACGGCCACACGACGGCGTGCCGCGGCTCGATCAAATGGGCCCCGTGGGACTTGGAGCTGAACTCGAACCCCATGGGGAGGAGAAGCGTCGACTGATGGCATAGCCGGAAGAGGCACAATCCACCCTCCATCATTTGTGGGATAAGGTGAAACAACCTTGTCCCTCACCCCTATGTCCGAGGTCGGATCTCGGACCCCGATACCCAGCAGCCAGATGGACATGACTGCTGAGTGCTGAAAGTGCTGATACAATGCTGTGATGTAAATATTTACCTATGTACAATACCATCAATTGTCGTGGTGAAGTATTTTTTCCAAATATAAATTGTTAATGGTATGTAGACTCCATTTGGGGTCTAGTTGTGCCCCGAAGCTTTTGGTTGATGTAGATCACTTCTAAGGGTTGAAATTTTGAAAACGCTCTAACTCAAAAAATGTTGATACAAACGTATTATTTTCTATCAATTTAAGATAGTATTGAATTTTTAGGGTTTTTAGAGACCACGTGGAGCCCTGTAGGAAAGACGTTCGTTCCCTACGAGAACTTAAGGGTTGGACTTACGATAAATCAGAAACACGAGTGAGAATCGCAAAAGAGGCCTAATCGCCGTTCAAATTTTAGCTGACCGAAATGCGATCGATGTTTTTCTTCATGTTGGTTGGTGGTAACAATGGCAACTCCGTGTTCTTCGCAGTCGAGTGATCTATATTATAGAAAAATAATAAACCTTTGTGTAATAATTTGCAGCGTTTTTATATTGAGAGTATTAAGGTAACTGGGGACACCCACTGGCCGTTGGTGGTTGCAACTTTCTGTGCTGTCGGCGATGGAAGGAAAATCGTTAGTAGTTGAGAAACATTAGGGAATTTTGGAATCATGATCTGTAATTGGTTCCTAACATAATCGTGGTTTATATTCGTAAAATATTGTGAAAGAAGGGACTCAACAAATATGTAAATTGTACTCCACTCTTAAATTTCGAACTGATGCGCTCCCATCTCAGGAAGCGCGGTTTGCGAAAATCCCTTACTCAGCTGACGTTTATGAAAATTCGCTAAAACTGTATGCTCATCTCAAGTTTACCTTTTATAATTGACACTAACGCTAGTTTATGATTCTCATGACCCTTTGACTTCGCGCCACTTTGATCTACCCCTTAATTCCGGCATCGTCAATCGCGAGAAACCAAAATCGTTTTACTACCACAAGGTGATGTGGTTGTAACCCAATGAGCGGGTGTTTTCGTCACCAGCGATCCTAGCGGGAACTCCCACGTTCGTCATGTTTTTCGCACTTCGTTGAAAGAATACTGCCGGGTAATTCTAAATGTAAACTTATGAACGGCTCGGTGGGAATTTCAAGGACTTCCTCTCGATGTAAGGGAGGGGAATTTCGTTGTTAAATATTGTCGAACAGAGTATGATTCGTCTTTCCCATTTGGAAAACACAGCTCCATAACGAGCTTTCCTTATACGTAGAGTTCTGTTTTCAGTGTATATCCTTGTTTACACTTTTAATAATCGAAGGTGAGCTAATTGGAGGTGAGGTTTTCCCTCAGAGTACAAAATATAACTATGAAGGTACAGTTAAGGGGGTAAGGGAAAACAGATTTTTAGTTTATTTTAACTCAACTTTGCAGAACGCTATCTCTGAAACCACTCGTCCAATTTTAATGCAACTTCGCACACTTCATCATAAATTTGTGCAGAATCAACCGTGCATATCATTTTGTGTCAGCGTTATCAGAAGATTGGTAATAAATTAGTGAAATTGTTGAAAAAATCGATCTTTTTTGCAACTTGGAAAAATTTACAGGAGACTCCTCATAAATTTTTTCGTAATTTCCTATGCACCAGAGCTTCATTATGATGTTAGTAACACGGCATAAAAAAGTCATCATGATAGCTCGAGTGGATTAGGAAAAAACGTTCTTTTTACGTCGATAATGGTGATTTTTCAGGAGATCAGTTTTACTAAAACTGACATGTATCGACCTAGGAATCGATTGATTTATCCCCGAATCGATCTTACATCTTCTTTTTCTTCAGTTTGGATGTTTCTCTCAGGGAGCATCTTCCATGTAGACAGCATTCCTAGGGATCTTTGAAAAGAACAGAAGATGAACAATTGCTGTCATCTGAAATGATGTTGTTTTGATCTTGAGTTTTCACTGTTATCAGTTGTTTGTTGTTTCTGTTATGAGTCGTTCGCGGATTTTGGTTAATTATTTCAATGTAATTTTGCAAGAAAAAATATTATCACCCCTCCCCGCCCTCACAATTTGTTGGTTTACGTTTCAAGGTACGTAGAATCCAGTAATCGAATAAAATCCGTCCGTCCGCGGCACTTTCCTTAGTACCCAAGAACCGATTTTGATGAAATTTGGTAGTATATGACGAAATAGGTGCGATTGAAAAAGAGTGAAGCAAGAAAGAAACTGGAAAGAACTTTGAGAAGAGCGGTTTCTAAAACTTTGAGTTGTCAACTTGCACTTTAATTTTGAACACGTAAGAGTTGATAAAAAAAATCTAATATTTTGGATTCTGATGCCTAATATAGTCTTCTATTGTAAAATGTGTTTATCTCAAAACTGACTTTTTGACCCAAAAATTTTCCTTACCCCCTTAAAATTAAGAATAGAGGAGCGTGAATCCTATGGTGAGGTATCCATATTGTGACACACGAACCCTCCTCTGTCCTCCCTGGTTTTGTGTCTACTGAAGACTTTGATAGCTTGTTTTCATGTGCAGAGCAAATAAGAGCGTACCTTCCGCTTCCTGAGGGTTCAAATTTCAAAAAATATGAAAAAAACTTTGTTTTTTTTTGTTCAGTGGGAGCTAACTACTAAACCTCAATAATATAATATTTTTTTGTAATATTTGGATTGAGCGCAAAATACCTATTCAGAAATGAAAAGATGTAACAGCTCGTTTAGGACTGGCTACGAGTATAGTCGTAAAAGCCTTGTGACTCCAAGTGAATTCTAACGAACAACTCGTAATACATTAAGATTGGCGGGAGAGGTCCAAGTAGAGCGTTGAAGTCTTTTTAGAATCTCTGAAATTTAGCTAAAAGCAGGCAACGATGTTAACCAAGATGTTACGATTCGTGAAATATGAACAAAAATTATAGGTGGCGCAAGAATAAGTACAAGTTAGTCAAAAATAAGAGCGTACTTCAAAATATATTCTTACAAACGGATTACCCGTGCGTTGCATATAAAATGTTACTTAGGGCTTAGATTGCTCCAGAAGCCATGCCTGTTTTCAAGTTTTTGTTGTGGTTTCTATCCTGGTGAGAATATGGAAGTTTCCTAGCTGATCTGACTTCATACCAAACACTTTCATTGTTCCCAAAAGTAACAAAAATTCATAGCTCTAGAACAATTATATTTCAGTGGGAAGAGCATTTGTTTTAGTGGAAAGCTTTATGGCTCAAACAGCAGATTATTCTTTCTTAAGATCACTTATGTCGTGGTTTTCCAGAGACAGCTTATGCCTGCCATTATGACTCGATTCCAAAGATGAACAAAGGGACCTATGAGGGTCTATGAGGGTTTTAGACCCTCTTAGAAGATCTGACTTCATCCCGAACACTTTCAGTGCTATCAGGTGTCACAAATTTCATCGCTTCAGAATAATAATATCACCGTGAGAAGTATACATAATTGGGAGTTCATAGTTTGTTGCCTTCTTGTTGACAAGGTTATTGGTGAGGGGAGGATAAATTGCGGCGGATCCTCAGTATGTATGTTGTTTATTTCGCATGTCGAGCTAGCTTTCGCTCAAGGAGCATCTTCAGAACACTTTCTTTATGATTTCCAATTGCTTTAGTAGTAGATGTATGGTTGGGTTTCATTACTACTGAAGTTACATATGTTACATGTAATGGCCCAAGCAGAACGGTGTTGGATTAGGTAGGAGTGTGCTTTACCCATTTAAGTTAAGTTGTATAGGTAGTAGTTTGGGTGACCTCTACAGTTGATTTCTAGTTAATACCAGTAAGGTAATTTCTTCAGGTAGCATTCGTGCTTATAGTTAGTTATAAGTTTGATGGGATGTGGTATGATAGCAAGGTTCTTTGTCCAGATCCTGTCTTAGATTTGATTTTTTCAATAATGGTCCAGAGTTTAAAAACAAAATCCCAAATCTTTTAAATTTAATACGTGCCTCGGAGGTGCTGGGGCTTATGTGCTTGTATTTTTCAACTGTTACTTGCTGGGTTCTATAATCAATACAATATATTATATTATGAGGGTATCCCACTTTTCTTGAAGAGATGTTAGAACTTTTTTAGCTGATTCAAGGGGCCACATGTTCAGGTAGTCTGGGAAAAAAAGGGGGAAAAAAGGCAGCTTATGCCTGCCATTATGACTCGATTCCAAAGATAAACAAAGGGAATAGGTTTTAGACCCTTTCAGAAGATCTGACTTCATCCCGAAGACTTTCAGTGCTCTCAGCTGTCACAAATTTCATCGCTTCAGAATAATAATATCACCGTGAGAATTATACATAATTGGGAGGTAGCTTTATCGCTCAAACGATCTTATTTCCAAGGTCACTTCTTCAGGTCTCCCAAGAGTCTGCTTATGACTGCCTTCAGGCCTCAATTCCTAAAATTAACAAAGTAAGTAGATTTTGGACTGAACAGCAAAGGGGTTGATGATGCTTTGGTTCACATTGTAATGCCAGGCTAAGTTGAAATTAGTATTCGAGGAACCACCCTTATCCTTACACTAAACTTCCCAAACTTCCTTGAGAAGCTGCGAGTCGAGAAGTGACCGCCACACATTTGAATCATCTGTCCGAGGTGGATGGAAGGAGGTCAAGGACGTCCTATCACCCCTTGGATCTCACACATTCTTGCATAACATCGAGTTTTTACTCCTCTCGAGTCGAGCGGGTAACAGTCATGTTACCTTTAAACGCGCCCGACGTGGAAGTACTTAACCGGATGTAGGGGAGGAATCTCGGAACGCGAAACGACAGTCACGCTATCAGAAATGGAGCGTTTTCTCTGACATTGACATGTTACAGATAGATGCATAGGTAGATTCCTCATCCCATAACTAATAGAAAGAGTAGAGGAAGATTCTAGAGGGAAATTTCCACGCGTTTTGTAGCCTAGTGAACAGTTTATTTCGCGTTGATCTTCCTGTCATGGATCGCCGTACAAAACACTGTAATCAGGCAGTACAAATATATTATCCAATTTTGATGAAATTTCAGACCCTTGAACGAACTTCTTCAAATTGTGTCACGATCGAACCATTGAACTGCGTGAGCACAATTTTTCCGAATTTGGAAAACAAGGAGTTCAATGCCTCAAGGCATCAACCATGCTTGACGGGCTCAACCAATTGGATTTTGAGTGAGTTGTCTCTAGCAAAACTCTGCAAATATTCGACAAAATGTGTGGTATCAAGTAATTTATGTGAGGTTACCAACTTGAAAAACTTTACCCAAATTACTGTTTGGAGTGGTGTAGAATAACTTAAGATTACAAAATTTAGGGGTGGTCTGGCTGCCTCCTTCTTTCACCACTTTTCTTATGGTATTTGGAGCGCTGAATCCGAATCTGACGTCATTTTTTTTTGTTTACGTCGAATTTTCAAGATATAGCTAGTTTTACGATTTTTCCAGTTCTCACTTTTCTTCATTTTTTAGTGAGCACTCATCTTGCTCAAATCTCCTCAAAAAGTACTCTAACTTATAGGAAATTTCATGTAGAATCCGAATATGTACTTAGTTTTTAAGTAAGGTTGTGTTAAACCCCCTATTTTCCACAAAACGTATCAAAAAACACCGGTTCTCAACGTTTTTTCTTCGGGGTTTCCCTTACATTTTGCCACTTGAAAAAAAAAAAAAAAATTAAGGCTAAAAAAAATAATACTAATAATAGAAACCTAATGTATTACATCTGAACAATCCGTATCTGTAACTCTCCAATAGCGGCCTGGAATCGTCAAAAGTCCAAACCAAACATCTTTGTTGCCACGTCCTGGAAAATCTGGATAGCAACGATTTACTCAGAAATTTTGAGTAAGTCGTCTACATCTTCCATATTGGAAGAGAAACACCAGCTGTATAAACAGCATAAATATATTTTCGTACTGCATACGTACTCTCTGCTGTCCATTCAACATAGCACGTACCCCGTCAAGAACGCTAGGTAAAATCCAAGGTAGATATAGGGATGGCAATGATGTATCGATGTATGAAATATATCGATAGATTAAGGTTGATATATCGATATATTTACATCGATATGGAGAACCGATGTTATCGGTCAATATCGATGTATTTACCGATAATATCGCGACTTGTTTTCAACGAATAAAAATTAATATTAAAATGAATGGATAAGGAGGGACGCCTGTACCTGTGTAAAACATCAAGTAATTTTATTCCAAATTTTGTGGGTAGGTTGACTTCAGCTCAAACATGATGTGTACATTAATGGTTCACACCTACAGTGTCGCTCAGGGCTCAATTATTCCACTTGAGCCAAAAATAATGGATCCGCGTCTAGATTAAAACCACCTATTATACGAAGTGAAGCAGGTTTTCACAACAATTATTTTCAATTTTGAAGGATCACGCCTACAGTATACCCCAGTCAATTTATAAATCGAACATTGCAATGGCGAGGGTATTTACAATATTTTGTAGGTTGTTAGCACCCCTGAGGGTAGTTTTTCCCCAAACTTTGCAACCCGAAAAACCCTGTGTTACTGACATAGTGCTCTGAAACCATGAATTTTTCGAACTTTTCAGTTTTCAAACTATGAATTTCGATAATTCATAGGTACCCAATAAAACTTTTTAAGTAGGTTAAATACTTACTTCAACCGGATTTTCCAAGTAAATCTTCCGATATGTCGAGTACCTATATCGATATATTTTCTTTCAAAATTATGTTAGTAACGTTTCAATTCACCTACCTACTTACTTCGACAAGTTTTTCCAAGTATACCTATCTTCCGATATGTCGATAAATATCTTCCTAAATGATGTTTGTATTGTTTTAAAACTATTGAATTCACCTACCTGCTTCAACTCGTTTTCCATGTAAATCTTCCGATATATCGATATATTTCAGTCGATGTGCCATCCGTAGGTAGGGACGGACAGTATGGAGTTCTTGAGAAAATCGCAGCATCGCTTGAACGTAATTCCCATACATAGCCAAGCTCCACGAGCGCTGCTCAAACAGCAAAAATATATCTATTCAGCGTATTGCTTACTTTCCTACACAGTACATTCAGCTCAACACTGACCCCACCCTCATCGAGCTTCAAGAACCCTTTTTGATTGGTGAGATTTGTTGTTCCGATGGAATCTCCTGTTTACATGCTTTCACTTAACGTTTCAAAAACCCATCGTACATCCTCCGGACGTTCCGTAGGGCACTCGAAAACCTCCAGTAGCTCCCCCGGAAGGGTCAAACATCCAAAATGGTTGACTACTCTCAGATCTAAAATTTAGGGTAATAGGTACAGCTGCCATGATGGAAGAGATGTTACTGTCAAGAACTCTAGGTAGTGAGGTCCATTGCACCGATGGAATCCCATGTGGAATCACATACTTTCACTTACAAAACCCATCAATTAAAATGACAAAATCCACTCGTACGTCCCCCGAAGCAGAGTGAACTCGATGTTTATCACGTTTGGATCCTAAACTCTCATAACTTGAGATCCCATCGTATGACATCGTTAGCCCGTGAAGAAACACCTGTTGTTCCGAGTTCTGTCAACATAGGCCTTACATCAATGGTCGGGTTTGAGAGGGCGAACCTCTTGTTGGTTTGCAATAGGTAACCGTGTTGGTATCATCATTTCGCAAGAATTTTTTTGTACGAATCGAATGAAAGCTGGTTCGGTACATCAAACTTGGAGGACGACTGCCTGGTGTCAAGTGTACGACCTTCATAAGATTTGGGCAGGATCTTATAAATATTTACTTGTCATTGTAGGAACGTTGAATCAATGTTTCGCATTCTGAAATTGACTACCTACTATAAATATCATCTAAATCATTCATTTAAATTAAAATTATTGTGAACGTTTTTATTAGGTGCTTTGAAACAGTAATCTCGCCTCCCTCTCTACTACGTGGAATTCGTAGACAGACAGACATTACATCGAGTGAAACAGTTTTATCGCTTACCAACTGGTTTTCAAGACACCAATCAGAGTCCATGTGATGTTCATCAGACTTTTCTGAAAACTCGAGAAAGCTGGCCGGAGAGCCTTCCTGAGAACCCTGGTTCTTGGAGACGATGGAGAAAAGAACAAAACAGGGTTCAAAGTGTAGTTTCCGACGGATTAGGGAGTTCATAATGTATGTTTTCAATGCCAATATTCTTTCTTTTTCTGGGAAGACGGGTAGCTGGTTGGCACTTGTCAATCTTGCTTGGGTTTTCTAGGAAATTACTAGTAAAATTGAGTCGGAGCTGAGGAGTGCTGGAGTGCCAAGTCTCCAAGTCATACAATGTTGCCATTCATCCCAGATTATTTCTACCTAAACTCCAGTAGCTCAACGTTTTATGTGAAGTGATGGTCATCAGCTTGGTACTTTGTCTTAACCAAAATGAAACTTTCCATACAAAAGCGAGCGTTATTTCGTTTTGATAACCAAGCAATGATATTTGAATAATTACAGAAACAATCAATTAAGTATATTTATTCTGGATTATTCAGATAAAATTATTATAAAAAACGCTGCAAATTATTACACAATGGTTTATTATTTTTTATTTTTCTATATAGATCACTCGTCTGCAAAGCCACCAACCATCCAACATGAAGAAAAATATCGATCGCATTTCGGTCAGCTTTAATTTGAACGGAGATTAGGCCTCTTTTGCGATTCACACTCGTGTTTCTGATTTATCGTACGTCCAAACTTTAAATTCTCGTAGTGAGCGAACGGTTTGTCCTACAGAGCTCCGGGTGGTCTCAAAAAATTCTAAAAATTTTATAGAATCTCAAATTGAAGGAAAAACAATACCTTTATATCAAAATTTTTTGAGTTAGGGCGTTTTGAAAATTTCAAAATTGATTTTGGAACCCTTAGAAGTGACCTATATCAACCAAAATCTTTGGGGCACAACTAGACCCCAAATGGAGCCTACATACCAAATTTCATCAAAATCGGTCTACGCTAAGTGGCAAAAGTGCCGCGTACGGCGGACGGACGGCCAAATTTTTATTCGATTTTTGGATTCTACGTACCTTGAAACGTAAACCATCAAATTTTGAGGGGGTGTTAAATTTTTTTTCTTGGTCGATTCCAAAGGTTCATTATTGAAAATAATAAACCAAAATTAGAAACTCGTTACCTAGCTACCTTTTTATTTGTAAATCAATCTCAACAAAACGCTAGCTTACGAGTCTGCAACACATTGGGACATTTTATGACTTCACTTTTTCCCGCTACCTTCACTATATGTTATGTTTTCTCAATAATTATTGTTTGTTGACGTGTAACAAACTCCTACCACGAATGTTGTTTGCACTTCTTATGTTAACAGTTCCAGCTCAGTGGTATATTTATAATAACACGAATGACGAAGATGAAGTCCCACAGTAAGACTTGGGCGTCCTTAAGAAATTGATCTGGGGTGAAGGAGGACAACACTCGACAGGAAAAAAATAACCAATCACTAATCCGTTTTAGAATGAATCCAAATCCGCGAAAAAACCAAAAGTGAATGTCCGTGTGTGTGTGTGTGTGTGTGTGTGTGTGTGTGTGTGTGTAGGTCTATGTGTGTGTGTGTGTGTGACAAAATCTTGTGTCGTCTGCACAGGCGTTAGTTTTCAATAAATTTTTGTGGTTCTTTTTTCATTCGACGCGGAAATCTATCTAGTCGTGCACTACGTCGCCGGAATTTCGAATTTTGCCGAATTTTTCGAATTGTTGAATTATGGAGACCACTAGGTATTTTTTGCCTGAAATACTAAGGGCCGGTTCAAAAAAAATCTGTAACCTTGATAGTTACGTAACGCTATTGTGAACTTTGGGGTAATATATATTTTTTTGAACCGGTCCTAAATAAATTACAACGAGTGAAACAGTTTTATCGCTTACCAACTGGTTTAAATTGACCTAATGCTTATCCAATGGGACGCCCCCTGGAATGCACGCTGGAATACTAAACAATATGTTTTGAGGATGAAACATTTTTCACTGTGCGCTGAGTGAGATTATAAGATTTTAGTGAGAATAAATTATTTTGTAAGCCTAGCTCTTTTAAATGTAATTTTACTCTGATTCTAAATGTATCATATTTCATAATTAGTAAGTTCTTGTACCTTTCTAGAGTTTATTCCTCTACGTAAGCGTCCTCAAGATGTTTTCACGTGTTTATCTTCTAGCTGAATAACTGTGTAGGATGACATTGACAAGAACTTACTAAATATGAAATATCGTCGGCTTACAAGTGAAATTCACCAAGTCAATTTTTTTCCAATTCTCGGTTTATTGACTACTCTTATGGAATTTTCAACGCCCGATCGATTGGTGACGTTAGTTTTCAGATCCGAGTGACCGTTTCCAAAAATGCGAAATGGCTTCTCACTAATTCAGAATTAAAAATAAATTATTCAGGAGAAATTCATTAAGTCCTTACTGTGATGATTATCAAGAGAGTAATGGTTTATAATGGCAATTTTATTGCCGTTGAAGTAAAATTCACTAAATCACTTGAATAGATTCATTTTTGATCATCATTTCTGATCGAAAAAAATTGTACTGCAGTCGAAAATCAGATTACAAATAAATTATTTTTATCCACACCCCTTATTAAAGTCCTTCTCCTACCTCATTAATGTGACGAAAATTCGGGGAGAAATTGATAAAAGAATCCTCAAGTCATCACATCTCAAGAGTTTTCCGTCAAGTGAAAATCATTAAGTCACTATAGTCAGGTGAAATTGACTAAGTCAGGTCCCTTCGTACGAAACGTACCTTTTCAAGTTAGATGTGAATGTGCTAACCAAATTTCAACCCTCTAATCCAATTTTTCCCTAGCAAAAAGGCCCTCACCACAAACTGAATTTTTCAAATTTGATTTTCTCAAAACTATAATATTTGACTTAGTGAATTTCTCTTGGTAGCCGACGATAATATCATGTATCATATTATGATACATTTAGAATCAGATGTTTTTCACCTGTTATGTTTCTTACCACCAACCGAGATGGCTTACATCCCCATATTTTGGGTTCTAAATGTGTTTTTAATTCTTCTTAAAACTCCCAATTCTAACAATTTTTATAGCCTGTTTTATAGGGTTTCGTTATTTTCGTTTAGTTTCGTTTGATACGTAGGTAAATTAAAACCTGAAAATAATAACTAAAATGACAAGAATCGGTGTAAATGGTAGGTAAATACGTAAGATCACCTACCAATATAGTCGGAGCAAACATGCTAGTTATTAGAATTGCTTGAATATAATGACATATAAGTCGAGATGATCCGATAAGAATGTATTATGCTGATTGCCTACGAGCACTTACGGAGATTGGACTCGGTATAAACTTCCTTCTGCCAATAATAAACCACCGTTTTATGATTCTCCAGTAACTTCTGTGCGAACGATTCACATAATGAAGCGCACCACGTTTTGCATAACTAGTCAATTAGTTAGGATTCTCATCAACAGGGCTCTCACGTATCTCACAGGGGAGTTCAGGCGCCACAACGCATCAACGTGCCTTGAGTAATTAATCGCTATAGGAATCGTATTTTATGTATTGCCGGTGATCAGAAAGACAGTTTTGGTTTATTATTTTCAATAATGAACCTTTGGAATCGACCAAGAAAAAAAAATTTTAACCCCCCCTCAAAATTTGATGGTTTACGTTTCAAGGTACGTAGAATCCAAAAATCGAATAAAAATTTGGCCGTCCGTCCGCCGTACGCGGCACTTTTGCCACTTAGCATTGATCGATTTTGATGAAATTTGGTATGTAGGCTCCATTTGGGGTCTAGTTGTGCCCAGAAGCTTTTGGTTGATGTAGATCACTTCTAAGGGTTCCAAAATCAATTTTGAAATGTTGAAAACGCCCTAACTCAAAAAAATTCGATATAAAAGTATTGTTTTTCCTTTAATTTAAGATTCTATAGAATTTTTAGAATTTTTTGAGACCACGCGCAGCTCTGTAGGACAAACCGTTCGCTCCCTACGAAAATTTAAGGGTTTACATTGAAATATATATATATATATAAATCAAAACACGAGTGTGAATCGCAAAAAATGCCTAATCTCCGTTCAAATTAGTGCTGAACGAAATGCGATCGATGGTTGGTAATTTTGATTTTTTTTTTATTTTTTTATTTTTTTGATTTTTTTCTTTTTTTTTCATATTGGATGGTTGGTGATTTTGTAGACGAGTGATCTATATATAAAAATAATAAACCATTGTGTAATAATTTGCAGCGTTTTTTGTTCATTCTTTTCTTCGAGAGTTTGACCAACAAAAATTGTTCAGAAAGCAAAAACGAGCGCAAAATATGAACATCCAATTAAACCTGGTGCAACAGTGCAGAGCTCTTCTACATTTAGTGAGGTAGAAAAAACCCTTGGTTCAATTATTGTCTCTTTTTGCATCGGTTCCTCAATCTTACCAAATTAGTGATAAGCGAGGAAGGAGCCGTGTTGAGCGAACCTCGATGGAGGAACAACCTCATGTTTACTTATCATCTCTGGAAGAGCGAGGTGAGGAAGGTTATAATTTGAGGTCTTTACTTCGTCCTGACCACCTTCAGAGGTGTCTCAGTTGCGTGTAAAAATATAAACATTCGCCCGGGCCTCAGCTCCGTGTCGCATCGGCAGTAAAAAAGGGATAGTTTCCAAGGCTTCTACTCTTGAGTCGGTGATAACCCCCATTTAGCAGGTTCAACATAATTTTACGTATTGAAAATCGTGACAAATAAGAGCTAACTCAACACGTTCATTATAGGTACAAGGTAAATTCCAATAATCAATTTGCTGTATCAAATTATTTATGTTTTTCAGCAATTGAGGCTGTGGAACGGTACGCTGAGTTACTACTACTGGAGGCAGCCGGGCGTCAATCGGCTGACCAAAATTTGGGTGTTCAACGTGACGAACCCCGAGGGCTTCCTCAACCATCAGCAGAAACCCAAACTCCAAGAAATCGGTCCCTTCGTCTACAGGTGAGTTAGTTCTTTAAAATTCTTTGGAAAACCAAAATAGTGTGAAACCTTGGAAAATTACACTTTCATGTCTTTGCTTTGGCACATGCAAACATTTAAAAATCGTATGTAAGCATTTAAAATTGAGTTTCTTCAAAAGACTAGGTACTTTGAATCGAGTGTGAAGCGTTTGCTTCTTTCTAATAAACTTGTATGAAGGCAGTATGATCTGGTAGGTAGCACCTACCAATGGTTGGTAGGTAAAAAAAAAACGCTGAAAAAGATTGCCTTAAGTTTTATTATTTTCTGTATAGATCCCTCCCTACCAACCATGGGTGCCTACTACCTACTAGGGAATTTTTGAAATTTTAACCCTTCATTTGGTTGGTGGTTGGCGTTGAAATTTTTTAAAATGCCCTATTAGGTAGTAGGTACCTTTGGTTGGTAGGGAGGGATCTATTCAGAAGGGTGAACTGTACAGAAAATGATAAACCTTTGGGCAATAATTTGCAGCGTTTTTACGTAGTATACCAACGACGCACCTACTCCTAAGTGTACCGTTCTAGGGTTAATATCAGGTAAATAAATCAGTTCAGTTGATCCAATGTTTTGTTTTCAAAAACCAATTCACACTAAGGAGTTATTTCAGACATAAATGCTTGCAAAAACCAAATAACTCGTCTACAGGTGAGTTAGTTCTTAAAAAGTTCTTCAAAAATTCTTTAAAATTATTAAATAAAAAGAAAGTACAGATCGAATTGTAAGTGCTCATTAGTTCACTTATAGTACGTAAGTAGGTAATTTTTCAATTATAGTAGCTCCGGCTGCAGAAAATAACCACATAGAACACTTCAGAAACGAGTTATGTAAATGCAACAACATACTAATGTGTTTACAAGAGCATCTAAAGGAAAATTGATGTTATTATTATGGTAAATGAGCACATAAAGCATTCCTCCTATGAATAGTTGGTCATGCATGGGAGAAGTTAACCGGTGAGTGCCCACCTAGGTCCCTCACTAGGTATTCTTATCCGAAAAACACTCCAATATTTCATGTCATATTTAAATTATTCAAATTATTATTCCAATTTTTTCCAATGTTCTTTGCTCAACTATAGTTGCACTAAGCAAACATTACTAACTCTATTTCCTGGAACATAGATTTCATGATGTAATCGTCCTATTTAGCTATAATTCAGATTGTAGTTAAAAGTTTGTTCCAGAATAGTTGCTGGTGGATATCATTGCAATCCAATCATAAGGTAGATTTAAGAATGTTCTGAAAAATCTACTTAACCCTAGAATTACAACCTTATTCATTCACCTTAATCTGACAACAGGGGTCCCCTGGACCCCACACCTATTATTTTATTTATTTTCATTTTTCTAGTTGTTATTTCGACCAACTAAGTTCGCTTTTTCACTCTATGGGATTAAAGAAAAGGAACGAAACAAAACAAAAATTGGTGAAATGTTTTATTTTTTTTAAACAGTAAACACATGGAAACTTTGAATACGTTCGAAACTTTTTTATTTTCTTACATTATTTGAAAAAAACGAAATTCTATATGCTTCTCAAAAACCAAGACATTAATATTTCAAAATTCAAATACTTTCTGAATCAAAATCAAAAAACGGATCGTCAAAATCGTGAAAAAGGTCCGAGCTCGAGAATTTTCACTATTTGCTACATTCATAGCATTTTGCTGAACGATGTTCATCGCACATTGGTCTTTTACACCCTTGACACAATCTTTTGGTGTTTTTGTCTTCCTCCCTCTTACAGAAAGCACATTGCTGTTCTTATCAAGCATCGTTTTTTCATTGGAAGTTGCAGCAATGTCAGGGGTTCCTCCCAAAATCTGCCGAATCGTAAGTTTGAGAGACGTTGGTATAGTTGATTTATATCTATTTTTCACCCATGGTTTGATCAATGTAAAGCCCAGTTCGTATAGAAAATTTTTTCGAGGAATCTTGTCCCAGTTGGTCATTCCATGAAGAACTGCGGCATTGACTCCTGCCTGATCAAGCATTTCAAAGAAGAAACGCATTGGCCATCGCCGAGTCGGAACTAGCATAACCGCCAAAATCTTCCCCTTCTAGCTCTAGTAACTCACGATGGATGTCTTCGGGGTTAGTAAACAAAGGTTTTGACTCCATGCTATTCACAAAAAACAAAACAAAACTACAAAAAATGGGTGAGAAACACGACTCTGACTCCCGACGAAAGCACAGAAGATCACACTTTAACTACAACACGGGGTCCATTGGACCCCAGAGCCACTTTATACGCAGACTTTTCGATTTCTAGATGGCAACTGAATTATCTGATAGTGGAATCGTGAAGGAGAGGGTTAGAGGTGTATTTAGGAGGGGGAGAGGGGAAGCTGTGATTCACAGAAAAGTGGCATGGCGAAAAGAAGTTTGACGCTGGGGTCCAAAGGACCCCAGAAGTCATTCTAGGGTTAATTTGGATCGAATTCACAATAGTTGATTGTTGATTATGAATGTAGAAAATCATCATCTTCATTGGGAAGTTCATGTTTCATATCAAATGATTCAAGTTTCTTCTAGTACCTACTCTGATCAACGCGATAATTCTCGAAACAACAGATTAGCTCGTAAGTCCGTGTTATTATTTGTGAGGGAGCTAAACAACTACTAAGCAGAGATTTCCAGCGTATTATCCACGAAGATCATCTGGTTGTTCGGCTTATTCTTCAGGTGCTCCCAATCCCTCATTTCGATTTTTGGATTTAGTCGGTTTTACCATGAGTGGGTATCTCATATTTCCTGATATGGGCCGCATTTCTCATCCACTCATCTCTCAGTTTCATTCACAACTGCCGGTTCCGCTACCTTTATAGTAGTCGATACGAGATCTGTTCACCGTAGAAGGTCAAACGATCCGTAAATCTCAGATACGGCCACGAGAAATCTACATCTGTGGTGGCACTATAAGGAAATACACCTAGATGTCTCCTTGTGTCGTAGAAATAAAAGATCAAGGGACCCGAAGTCTCGGAGGCGTCGTCTTTGAGAAGCACCTCGATAACTAGATACCTACCTACTATATTTTAATAATTAACTACATAAAACCTTCACTTAATTGAGTGGCAGTATAGAATCATGATATTCTTGATCTTGTTGATGATGCTGATGATTGTTCGCTTTTCCATGAGTACCGCAGATGCGTAGATCCCATAGTTACAACAGTGATTAAAAAAAAAAAAAGTTATCTCCTTCCCATTGAAAAAATGTCAACATAACAATGTCTCTCACCACTTCCAGAACTAAGAAAATTCAAAAAATCAAGTAAATACATTCTCAAGAAAATGTGCTCATTTTCCAAAGAATTTCAAAGTATTTTTTGAACTACTTAGTGGAATACAACCAAACGCCTAACGGTTCACATTGGCTTTAACTTGGAGTATAAATTGAAACAAGTAAGTACCCATACATTTTTTGGATTTACCGATACATATCCTTACCTTTCTCCTCATTGTTTATCATTTCCGGTACAAAACGTGTTGTAATGCCATCAAATCCAATAATGTACCTACTCGTGTTGTAAGATGAAATTCAACTCTATAAAACTCAGCAGGGTCGCACGACTCAAATAAATTTTTGTGTCGTTACACAGACAAATACTATGATCGAATAAATTGACGAAACTTACGAACCCGGTGTGGAATAAATAAGGCAGGAGCAGTGGGGGTTCAGCATGCAGTAGGTATAGATGTTCGAGGTATCAACACGCAGTAGAGATGGAGGATTACCGTAACTCACCAACATCCACCTACGCCGCATCCGACTCCCCACGTATTTATTGATATCTTCCTCGTGAATTTTAATTTCATCTTCTCGTGTTTCTTTCTTGCCTGCACTTATGCATCTTCGCAGCCATATTTTGCTCTTTTTCCACCAAATCGTAAATTGCACCTCTATCTTCTCATTTTTATAATTTCTGCAAGCGCGAGTATTATGTCTGCCACAAGCTTATCTTCTGCCAAGAAATACAACCAACTCAAACACACTAACTAGCGACTTTTCGACCGGAGTATGCAGTTAGCTGCAAAAGCAACAAAGGAATAACAAAAGCTAAGTCAGGTTGAATATTTTGTTTTTTGAATGAGTTCGTTCACTTTTGTATCCGGGAGGCAAACGTGCAATTATCGACGAGATCGTTCAATCATCGAGTTGAATTTATTGACCTTGTTCATCGCGATGTTTCTTTTTAAATTCTGGTTCACCGGTTTGCTGAATTTCTAATCCGCGCCTACACTGTCTTGCCACTTCGGCTATCTAGAAATTATAACGTCAATGCGGTTGAAGGATGTGCTTTAGTAGTTGATCACATAATTGCATCGTGCTTAGAACTGACCACCTCACTGCCTCAAGGATAGGCCCCTATCTTCAAAACTAATAAATCTTTCAAGAATCTCAACGGGTAATCGCGTAAGATTAACGTTTGAATTGATCGATATTGAAACCCTCAATGTATCCTTCAGGCGACGGTAGTAGGTAATTTCGAAAGACACCACTATGAATCAGTACAAGTACCTACCTTGTTTGAAGAACCTAACAAGGGAATAGCTTCATCACTTCAAATGCGATGGATATGCTGAATTAAGCATTAAGTCCCTGATATACGACTCTTACTATCAGGTATATTTACAATTTTTCAATTTGATAAACGTCTTGAGAATCGCCTACCAATTTTGTTGATAGGTTTTGTCTCTTCACTATCAAAGGAAGTGTGTGCATACGAGGAAACGTGATGATACTTGAACATCAATTTATCAATTCTGGTAACTCGATTGTGCTCAAATTTGAAGGGTGAATTATGGCTGGCCTCAATAAGAAAGTAAACTAATTTCATCATCATTTGCTCAGTAGGAGACTTGGTATGTGAATAAGTAGAACAGCATCTAATTATGTCCCTGTTATTCTACACAACGAAGCTTAGAACAGCATCTAATTATGTCCCTGTTATTCTACACAACGAAGCTTTATTGCCCACCCAACTTGACAAACGTTTTTGTGAAACTACAATGGTACTTACGCTCTGGCAGGACAATAGACGATGGCTCCTCAATTTAGGGACTTTAGGGAAAAACCTGAGTGGTCTTTATAACTGTAAGTGATATTGGGGGGTGAGAGGAGCTCTATTCCTACTAACGATGATTGGAAGGAGGAAAATATTTCGGACGCTCTTGACCAGCATCCAAGGTGAACAACATCAGGCTTCCTGAAGGGTAAATTTAATGATGAACTGCCCAACTCGGACGTCTCAGAAGTCTTTATGGGTGAGATAATTCTCTAAAGCCGAGTCCACGATGACTGAAGACCTAATTTATCAACGAGAATTCAAGATCAATTCGTGGGTGTTGAGAGATAGGTACGCAGGAACAAACTATTTTGACCCAACGTGTGGGGTTCGTCCTGTATTTATAAACCATTTATACTTCGTTTATATTAACCATTTATACATTAATTGTTTATATAAACAATGAAAAACCTGTTTGAATTCGCTGTACCTAAAAATACAACATCTGAGTGTGTACTCTTATGAGTTTGTGGATACGAGTAGAACATGAATATGGACTCCTAACATCTTCAAAACATACCCCGTGAAAACAGTATGTTTGTAAGGTATACTGAAAATAAAAATAATAAAACAAGAATATACGTGTAAATGTTCTATGAGTGGGGGATGAGGAGAATACATATGTATATTTCAACACATATTAACACAAAGACAAACTAGCTCATTTAAGAATGGAAGTAGAATAATAGTTGCGTATATTTGTGTCTACCGATGAGGCCGGCGGCGACTTCAATGCGTACTTACCAACCAATCTGAATAAGTTGTAATTATTATTTTCTCCTTTTTAATGGTTTGCCGTAAAAATGTTCTATTTTGTAGGTTTGCCGGAGCGATTTTGAATTGAAATATGGCTTCTTCTCTCTCAGGAGACAATTTATGAAAATTAACATCGAAAAGAGTAGGTTTCGTTGAGTAGGTACCAAATTTCCTAGAGCAATTCTGCCGACTATGCGTCAGCCCTAAACAATCGATTTATGGATACGAGGATGCAATGTGTCACACCCACTTGGTAGACTTTTAAACTATTATTTGCCTTCTTCTCGGTTCACCAAAACGATTTCCGATTTACAAATTTAAATATTTCGGATTTTTCAAACTTTTTTTTTCCAAAACTCTTTCCGTTTTCACAGTCAGAACTTTCTTGTATCGTTCGCTAGAGCAATGTTGACCCTTTTAGATTGACAATTTTTCAAAATTTGCACCGTTTCTGCATTCTGCAGAATTTGGCAATTTTGTTTTTCATTCAGGAAAATTTTTGTTTCTACTCAGAACCGGTTTTAAACCATTTTCCTTTTCGCTGGCCATCCCTATTTCAACGGTTTGGTTATCGATTGGGTGCCCTTCCCAGTTCGTCTACGTTGAAGGATTCCGAAGGGCAAAGTCCAGCATCTGCAGCGGACCTGTGGACTTGACCAGCTCGCAGTTTCAAGAGAGGGGCTGCTGGGAGAGAGCGGTGGGAAGAACCGGGCCAAGGATCGCATACTGGTACGAAAACTGGCCACTTGGAGACAATCTGGAGGAAAAGAATGGCCATACGAGGGCTTGCGGCTGATGCAGAGTTCCTCGCTAGATGTGTTGAAACGTCGGGGATGTGGATGAAATGCTAAGGCCAGCAGGTCGGAGCTTTGGTGTCCGCCTCAGGGCGTTTCGCACCTAGTCACGAATGACGTTTAAACAGTCCTTTGTGCCGATTGATCGGCTACTGTCAAGGTTTCTCATAATAGAACCATCATAAGTGTTAATAGATAGACGAGAGGATAGTAGGGGCATTAAAACACACATTATCCCTTAACTTCGAGCAACAGGTTGAATAAATTTAGGACCTCCAAAATTTTGACTCGAGGTATTGCTTCTTATTCGGACAAAATTTAAATATACTTAGAAAATTGTGAAATCATGATTCTTATATTTCAAGTTTTCTTATATTTTCAAATGTTAGTGATATAACTACCAGAGAATCAATAAATATCCTTCCTCCTTATAATAACTTCCTCTAATGAAAAATTGAACCTAATTTGAAAATATTTGAATTTCAAATCGAAGATCGACGGTTTCAATCCCTACTAGTGTCAGGAAAGCTGCTTACCTTTCTTGTGTGCACTGATTTCCTGTACCTTAAAAGCTCTTAAAATTAGTTCGGGAGATTTCTAATGAACCAATTTCAAGCCAAATTACCGATCTCAAGATTTATGGTTTCTCAGTGATTCGGCGTAATTGAGGCAGACGGTGTTCATTCAAGGACACCATAAACCTGAATATCTCGTTTGGTCCGTTCAAATCGGCTTCCTAGACATATAATTTGGGCGGTTTTAATCGTTGTAGTAATTTCGACTGTGGCTATCTCTTAGGTTATTGGTTCTTGATGGCTCTCTCAGAGAAGGCAAAATACAGATACTAATAGTCGGTTTTTGGCCTTTAAATTGTGAAATATGACCCCTACAAATGCTCCCAACCCCGTAGGACCCAAACCAGTTTTCTGGATAAGGCCTCAATACTTCAAGTTGAAGTACTTTAACAAAAAAACTATAGTTTATTTATAGTTTTGTTTTGTTTTGCTGTATTTTCGCTCTTGTATATTTAATTGTGATGTGATGAAATTTGGTACCTACGACAAATCTTGGAGTTCACTGAAATCGATCAGGAGGAAAACAGATCAGTTGAATTAACGTTCAAGTCTTAAGAAACCCTAAAACAACGGGTTTCATTAAAGATACAAACATTTTTCACCATTCAAACTCAATTTTCCCTACTCATCTGTACTCTAACATATAAACAAAAATAGTACTTCACTGAAAAGCTTCTTGGAGGAGTTGCGATTTTGAGTTGTGATAACGCTAGAACGCCTTGAATTGTGTCGTGTTTTCTGAAAAACGAAGAAAGTTGGTTTCCAGGCGTTGATATTTTGAGTTCTAACAGCTCAACATTGTTTGAAATCTTATTACCATATTAAGTATACTAAAAGGAAATGACAATGACCTTTCCAGCTAATTATTCTAGGATTGTTAAATGACCAATTTATAGAAAAAAACTCGAACTAGGTACAGGAAAAAGTATATTTTCACTTAACCCTCATTGGACCGTGGTATCATTGGTGACACCAAATTTCGACGATTTTTCATGAAGTCTGAGTAAGGATATGGACCATTAATACCCCTAGTAGCTAGACACACCAGTCTAGACCACCCCATAGTTAATTTACAAAAACATTGGATAGTCCTAATTTACTTGTACATTGGTGACACCAAATCAATAAGGAAATTGGCGCACCAGTCCCATGATGTCACTGGTGCAACAAAAAAATCTTAGGAGTTCCACAGCTGTCCAAGGTGTCACCAGAGTAACTTAATTTAAATTTCAATTTTAAATTTAATGGGCAGAGTTCAATTTTGTGACCTATTGGAAGTTTTGAAATGAAGTTATTACCAAAATTTCCCCAGAAATTGATGGAAAATGTTGTTGGTCCAATTAGGGTTAAGAAACACACATGATAGGGGAACAGATTAGCAGCTTTTCTCCTTTTCATCGGATGAAAATTGGTTATGATGATTTCAGCTGCATAACCGTCAATCAAGGACCCAACTTACACGTGGGTCCGAGCAACGCACGGGTAACCGGCCTGTACTTAATAACACAGGAAAGGGCGGTCGTTATGGTTACCACTCCCTGGAGACAGGTTAGCCAACCGCTAGCGAGACATCGAGTGCAAGTGAGGTCGAGGTAGCGATAGCCCGCCTGCATCATTCTACTCTAATACCACCCATCGATGAAGATGCAGTGAAGACATCTTCGTTATGTCACGCATCCCTTTCACTACATAACTTCCAAACGAGTTTGTTTTTTCGACATAGAGAATATTTTATTACAGAATTGGTACATAACTATCTTATTTTGTATTTGGAGAGTTATCACTCTTGAGTTGTTTCCTTTTAAAATGACCAGAAACTAGATTTAAAAGTAGACTTACATGATGGATCTGAGGCAAATAATCGATTCATGGGATCGAAGATAATTTCATCCAGATTAATCGATTCATCGGTGAATAGTGGCTTTAAAAATCGATTAGTCAACACTATTTCAAAAAGTATTTAAAAAACGGCACATAGCTTCCTCGTATCCATAACCCGATTGTATAGATGATCCGATGCCTTGTAGTTAATCTCAAAATATCAATCTTTACCACTATCACAACAATCAATCTGCACATCGCATTGCTGGAAAATGTAGAAAGTATGGCTGTTACTAGGATTTCTCGTTTGCGCATGAGCACAGAATATTTTCAATTTGGGGGTCATGCTATTCATAGGGGACCGTCTCCACCCCAATCCGCACAATTCCTGACAATTTCATCGAAATCGGATGAGAATTGTAGAAGTTATGGCTGTGGCAAGGAATTCATGACAGACACACAGACACGGAACCAAAATGGTTCAGGAAGGTCTAAAACGTGAAACACGAGTGGAAATGTTGATTTCGGAGAACTTTTTTCTTCAAGTTTTCAGTACTTAACTAACAAAAAAAGCCGTTTAGAAATATGTTTATAATGACTATCGGTGGTAAGCTTCTCTGTTCCGTCGGAATTTGTTCAACATAAAAGAAAAGGCTTTTCTGAAGGAACTGAGGCCGCTACCGCTGGCACGTGTTCATAATTTTGGCAAACATGTTGTTAGTGACGATTCGATGTACCTTTCGATGCGATATTTAACATCGAAATGATATCGGAAGGCAGTATCGATATCGATAAAATATCGGAAGAAAAATATCGATATCACTAATATCGATAGAATATCGAAAGAAAAATATTGATGATATTAAATATGTTTTTGCACCTTTTTTCATCAATATCAGTGATATTGATAGAATATCGAAAAAAATACTGATTTCACTGATATTGAATATGTTTTTGCATAGTTTTTTTTCCAATATCAGTGATCACGATAAATTATCGAAAGAAAAGAAAAATATTGATTTCACTGGTATCGAATACGTTTTTGCATATTTTTTTAATCTATATCCACTAACATAATGCCAGTTTAAATTTTACTTGTAAAAAGTTGTATTAATAAATAATGTAATACAATTATACAAAACAGAAATGGCGAACGCGAAATCGAAACGAAAAGAAGTGATGACGATGTCTTGTCCCTCTTCTATTATCGACATAGTGGGATGTCAAGTTATTTCGACATTGTTGTTTATGTGTTGCGTTCATCTTCCGTTTCTATTCATTTTGATTTTTTATTATTTTTTTATATTTGAGGAGAAATTGATACATTACAGTGGGAAGGAATATATATAAACATCACGATCGATAATTTTTTCTGTCGATATCAATATTTTCCTTTCGATATTCGATAATATCGCAAGATAAACATCGATATAAATATCGGAAATATCGAAACAAAATATCGATATCAATAAATACCGGAAGTATCGAATCGTCACTACATGTTGTGTATCGATAACTGTGTGAAGTCGCATCGCTTTCGTGCTCTGGGGAAAATCCCGCGATAGGTAAATATAGCATCAGTCTAACACGTGAGGCATTGTTATTCAGTTATGTGATAATTCTATGTATCACCTTCAAAATCAAGTAATTGGCCTCAATAGAAGGAAATACAACGTTCTTGAAACCTGAGATCTCAGTGAAGAAAAAATTGAATTAATCGTCACAATAAGCGGTTATCCGGTTAATTTAACTTTACTGTAATCTATTAAAACCATGGATTATTTGACAAAATAATCTATTATTCCCATTAATCAATACTCATCCCTTTTTTTCTATAAATCGTTCAACAAGGATTAAATTAACGAAAACGAATTTGAAAACATGAAACAAATCAATGGAATATACGAGAAGCCTCCACTCTGGGTAGCTCTATCTCTATGCTGCGTAAATGTCTTTGGGAATAAATATGATATAAATGAATATTTAAAAATTACAAAACAATCTAAGTACCTAACTTTTTGTTGGTTGTTTGTGGGGTAATGACAAGACAATTTCCATATTTTGTTCTTCTCCTTGAGTATAGTTTGTGAGGGAACCGAATCTATCTCAAATTTAAAATTTCTTGTTTCTCAGCTATTGGCAATAATGAAGAAACTTACTACTAATATAATAACTACTTACTACTACTGATTTCTCATCACTTTTTGGACTAGTAACTTCCAAAAATTACACCCCTCCCCCCGTAAAAATTTTTCCGGCTAGAATTTTGATGAAATTTGGTACATCAGCTCCATATGGGGTCTAATGGGGTGTACGCATGGGTCGAAAAAACTGTTTATTGTTATTTTTAATCTAAACTAGACCTCATTCTGAGAATTTTGACACCAACCGCGACCTTCTTGCGTGAGAAGACCTTTTTCTACGATTTTTCAAAGTTTCGAATGTTTATGACGTCACAGTTGGCTGGGGGGTCCCGCCCAGGCGAGAGGGGCGCGTGACGTCATAAACATTCGAATCTTTGAAAAATCATAGAAAAAGATCTACTCATCCACAAGAGAACGGCTGGTGTCTAAATTCTCAAGGTAAGGTCTACTTTCGATTAAAAATTAAAAAAAAAAAAAATCAGGCCCATTTTGCTTTGAAGTTTTTGGTTATTGTCAGTCACTTCTGAGGGATAAAAAGTCGGGGAAAATATCTTCAAAACGCCCTAGTTTTAAAAACTTTTGATATACAGTTATTGTTTTCTCATTAATTTAAAATAGGAACGATTTTTAAGAATTTTTTGACACCTCAAAGAGCTCTGCGGGAGCTCCGTTAGCCGTTCTTTATCTGTAGCCCATTCCTCGTCTGGAGCATATCTTTAAAAAATCTTGTTTCGGTTTTGTTCATATTTTTAGGGTTTGCGCGGGTAAACCCCTAGACTGTTTCCTATGAATCGCCATCGGCCCAGTAATAGCATAGGCGCCTGGGCAGCCTGATTCTCCTACAACATTAACTTCTAATGATCTGTTTTCGCTCAGTTTCGTTAATTTATCCAATGACGGTAAGCTACTCTTCCCACTATCTTTCATTAATGGTATCCAACAGCTGAACACTTCTTGATTAGGATCGTCTAGCCGTGATCAAATTGTTGGTGAAATCGGCTCAGAGTAAAAATTAAAAAACAACCTTCCATGTTCACTAATGCGTTAGAGTTGGTAAGCATTGCAGATTGTACAGTTAGATTGTGAAAAAAAAACTTGCTACTGAATTGCCCCAAAGCGAAAAAAAACCGAAACGAAACGACCTCAGCAATCAGTCGGTGGATTTATTTCCATCCGTGGACCTCTCATTAGAAAGGTGGGTTAGTTGGTGATCGTTTCGAGGCTCTCAGATTGTGTTAGGTTGCCTTCCTAGGTCGGTAGTTAAGCTAGGTTCTAAGGATTTTTTGCCAGGAGGAAAGCACTCTGTAAAAGCATCCTCATTAGCACATCACCGTAGAAAACTGGACAAATAAGAGAAAAAAATCACCTTTCCGGGGAAAATACCCGATAGGTACGACTTGAAATAACCTAGTCGGTTGTTTTTGTGGTGGAACGCGGAATTGAGTTGTCGAAAGAAAAACGCCGAAGATGCCGGTAAGGTTGTGGGGTGCAATTAAGTGCACGTTTGCTCCGAAGGATGCAACAAACTGCATGCGAGATGTTGCATTCTGGCCTACTTATCGGATTGAGTCGTGCCAGTTACCGAGGATATTATAAGATCGACCCAAACGAACTGCTTCGTCTATAAAATGGGGAACGGTGTCAAGTGACGAATTGCACCTTTAAAAGGACGTCCATACTGCTGAGGGACGTCCTTATGCAATTGAACAGCAATTGATCAAAAATTCGAACTACTCCACTCCCGAAAATCACAGTTAACATGACCAGCAGATTTCCTAAATGCAAAAACAACACCTTCAGAATAGAATGTAAATTTCAACAAAATTAATTATTATTCGGATTTACTAAGTACTTTATTTATCTTGAATACACGAACTTAAATGTTAACAACTTTAAAATTTAACAATAAATACAATGATTTGGATACAAAATAAATTTAAATATAGATTTTCTTGATAAATAAATTAAGATAATTTTTTTGGGAGAGAAAAACCCATTTATTGAACTTTATAACAGAGAATAGTTGTCAAAATATAATTAATTTTCAAAAGTATACCTACTTAAATAGATTTGCCTTTAAGTTCAAATTGGTATGCCAGAAGTTTAAAATTGAATTGCCAAAAGTTCAAATTGAGTTGCCAGAAGTTCAAATTGAGTCCTCCCGTCTGAAGGGCAACTTTCACCTCACTGCGGCTAAAATCACATCTTCCAAGGTTTCTTGTTCTCCACAGTTCTATTGTAGAAATAAACAATTTGTCTATACAGGGTGTCCCAGACGTTACTACATTATATTAAAATGATGAACCAAAAATCGTTTTAGTTTTGGATTATATTGATATGCTCTTATAGTATAATATAGTTCGGTTTAAAAAGTTTAGAATGCAGTATAGGTTGGTAATTGATGTTATAAATAGCAATTTTTCACTGAAAAGTTTTCCTTGTTTTTTCATAGATCAGCCAGTTGCAAATATATCGACCTTGTTAACCCTAATTAGACCATGGTGTCACTAGTGTCACCGAAAATATCTCAGGAACTCCACAGCTGTCCCAAGGTGTCACCGGAGTAACCAAAATTAAATTTAATGGACAGCAGAATTTTGTGTGGTCTATTGGAAGTCTTAAAATAGAGTTTCGACAAAAAATTCCAAAGAAATCGGTGAACAATTTTTTTCAAATTTTTGTCAACATCATTTTTTGATGTTTAATAATTAGGAAAAAATTGTTCAAAAGTTCGATTGTTTAATAATTTTTAAATTGAAATTTAAATCGACTTAATCTGGTGACACCTTGGGACAGCTTTGGAATTCCTAAGACGTATTTGGTGACACTAATGACACCATGGTCCAATTAGGGTTAATAATGAACGATCCGTAACATTATCCCATAATTTATTCAAGTTCAATACAATTGATAATTTTATGAAAACTTTATGAATCATGATTCGCCAAATTTAGATGTAAAGGAATGCTTGCATACGAGTCTGCAACACATTGGGACATTTTCATGTATGTTTTCTTATTGTATTTATTACTAGGCAGATCTCACCCGTGCATTGCCCAGCGGGGCGTACAGATCAATTAAATGGGCCATAAGAGAAACCGCCCACCCGTGGGTACTTAATTGAATTCGCGATCGTGTTGACTCTTATGGTCAAACTCTACCTAATGGTTGAAACTAATAAACCAAAACAAAATGTCAACCACTACACAACAAGTACGGTGAAGTACGGTTGTTAGTTCATGTACCCAAGCATCAAAATAAGAAAACAGTTGATTGTTCTCTACGCAACACAGTGAGTCTATTTTATTTACCTATTGGTATCGTGAGCAAGTTTTCGTGACGATTTTTCAGTTTATGTGCCAAAACAAAGACATGAAAATGTCAAAAAATTTCCGGTTGTCAGAACTCCTTTCTAGATGTGTTACCACAGGTGATTTCATGAGCGGTATTCCCAGTTGTAAGACAAAACATCCTCTTGCAGATTCGTCACGATGTAGGTACCATAACAATATTAGTTTACTCATTAGTTGGGAATATCTTTTTTTGGAACGAAGTGCCCCGGATAGTAATACTCGTATTAATAGGGAAGGTTATGAGATCGTTAGTCATCTCACAAGGGAGAATCAGGACGTAGTTTTCCATTTTTGGTCAACAATAATATTATTGTTTGGGTACCCACATGAGTCATGACAGCTTCCCCTATACTGGTGCGGTAACAGGTAGATTATTTTAAAATTATCGTCCCATTTCGCTGAAAATTTCAGTTTTGCAAGAGTCAGATCTAAAATGATTCTCTGAGAATTTCAGGCATGTAATTAAAACTGGGCCGAAGTATTAATTTCTCACAATCAAGTGATCCAAATTTGGATGGTGGCCTCGAAATGCATGCTTCTATTGCCTGTGTTGTCATGTGCACAACGACTGCCAAGTTGGGTGGGCAGTATAACCTTCCTTACGAAGAATAACATGGAATAATAACAATTATTAAATTGATTCATCAGAAACTTTAACGATCAAATTGCTGGTGTTCTACCTTTATCAAAATCAGATTTAAAAAAATAACATCCTTCATGGCTTCTGCTGATCGGGATGCAATTCATCAGCATGTTATATGAACCAACTCCCTACTACTCCCCAAATCAGAGCAAAGTACAGTCGAAATATAGTGATAATTTCGTGAGAGTCAATGAATTAGCGAACCATGTGCCAAACCCGCAGGTTGTTTCGTCTCGCTTGAACATCTTCTGCAAAGCCCCGAGTTGGAATTATGAGAAAAAAGCCTACAGGTAGAAGAAGCTGTTTCTTCGAAAATTACTCTTTTGAACTGCAGAGGAAATGAGGTACCAATCTTAGGCAAACAAAATGGTTCTTCGCTTGCTTTTTCTGGATGCTATTATAGTTATAGCTCACCAGCTAGCAGACCCGGTGAGACGTAAAAGTACCTGGACGGCACCATATTCTGAGTTTGACCGTGCTCAATCCTCTGTTCTGGGCTTATTCGGAAAAAAAAATGTTCAATTTTGATGACAATTTTGCCCAGGTTTGTTTCTTGATGGTCCTCAATAAATTACTCTGGACCCGTAATAGCGTTGCCCCTCTAAAATGATGTCCATTATTTTAACACCAACTAATCTTATGTTCACAACATCCTTGAATGGAATCTTTACTTGCCCATCTAATGTAGCAGATGATTTGATATCGAGTGTTACATGAAATGTTATGAAACTAGACATTCTATAGTTTGAGATGGAAAATCATTTCTTCAAAACCCATAAAAAGTTGGATTTAGCAAAAAATTCCTTTTGACATTTTATGTCTTTACTATGGCACATAAATGAAAAATCGTCACGCTGGGATCGTCACGCGGGGATCGTCACGCGGGGAGCGTTACGAGGGGAGCGTTACGCGGAAATTTCTGATGATTTTCACGTACAACCAATCGTTCCTAGGGAAAACTAACTTCCTCATTTTCCACCCCACAAAAATCGTTCACCACTCATTGGAAAGCTCTCAATTTATTAAACATAAGACATAAAATGTCTCTCGTGGTTGCGTACTTGTACGAAAGCTGTATCCACCGTTTGTGTTTTATCTTATTATATTAAGTACTTACCTTTTCTGAAAATTAGCGCAAATTGAATGTCAATCGCTTTCAAAATATGAGGCGAATCGCATTCAGTCAAAACAAGGTGGCAACATTGACATTACCTGCCCGTTACGGTTTTCAAAATGAAAGACGTCTGTTTTGAACGGCAGAAAACGTTTTTTCTTGAGTTCTTCTTTTGTCATGAGTTAAATCCTGTGTTTTATTTAACATGGATATTTTTTTGGGCTGGGGGTCATTCTAAAATTTGCGTAACGACACCAAAATTTGTGACGACCCGGCACTGTAGATTATTATTAACTCGAATGAAAACTGAAGGCGATCAATAATGAAGTTAGGTAAGTTAGGTACTATAAATACCTAAATAAGATGGATACGTTTACAGTAAACATATCCACGATTCAATGTTTTTCCGTGAAACGGAGAAATTTACCGCGATTTCAAATATAGATGTCCCAAATGTAGAAAAATTATCAAAATATAATATCAACTAAATTTGAGGAGGTATCAACATTTTCACGCTGAATCCAATGGTTTTACCATGAAGTTTTTTCAAAGTAATTTTATCCTTATCAAAACATTATGTGGTATATTAATATTACGGTAAGAGTTATGTAGGAGTTGAACAAATATTTTCAACAAATAATTTTCGACTAACCTTGCTCGCTAGCGTATACCCGGTGAAAGGACGTGAGTAGTACCTACCTATATGTTTTCATCACCGGTAGATTCCTGAGTTTGGAAACCCCGTGAAGTAACCGACTTCACGATTGACCACACTGGACGAATTTACATTTTCAGACCACAGGAAATGTAGATTGTGCAGGCTTGCGTCCTTCTCATTAGAACTTAGAATCCACATCCTTAGCTCATACAGAGGAATGAATGGGTCGAACTTCAAGAATCGATTCAACATCTGATTTCTATCAAGAAATTACCTGTTACTCTTTGCAATGTTTCAAATCCTTTCTGTGCTCTGAGCTATAATTTGAAGATTTTATGGTCTTTGTAAATCTGTAGTTGGCCTCGTCCCCAGCATAACAATACACCTTGTTCGAGTTTCATGAAAGTTTTTTAGCTTATTTGGGTCTTCCTCTCTTCTTTCTTGTCCAAGATATTCTCTACATCTATTTCGTACGATCTGAAAGCCAAGTTCTGTTCAAATTTTGTGAGTAGTTTGGAGCTGGGCTCAGTTATGGAGTCTTGTACTTTCCGATGACATCACAAGCTGATCAGTAGGAGTCACATCAGTCAGGTGGAACTACGAAAAATCGTCAAGGATCGTGTAAATCATGTTTCATTTTGGGGAATACATTAGGGGTGCAATCAATCAATTTTACATAAATTTATATTATTATGCCTAAGTCCATCTTTTGTAATTTGTCAGGCAGCTACTGTTCAACCAACTTGGCAAATGTTTTAGTCAGAAGAAGAAGAAAATAGCGCCGACGTCACATCAACGTTTTCCCAGCTTTCCTCAGCTTCCGCAAATTTTTTCGGGGAACGGGGATGTACTCAGAATAGTTGATGAAGGCTCGAATCATTGAGTTTTTATCGAACCCTACTTTTTTCATCATCATTGAAATCTTGGAATTTGGATTAAGAAGATCGACTACATAGCTTCCTCATGCATAAAAATGACGGATTGTATTAAACAAAGGGCATCAGCCTGCGAGGCGCCTTACAGAATATATTTCTAGATAGCCTTGGCATTTTGTGAAGTAAAAGTTCTGAATTTTTAAATTCTTAAATTGTGGACTGAAAATCACACAAATTCCCCCGTATTCACTCATATAAGGGGACAACATCGTCGGGTACTTATCTCCTACCAATCGCGCTCGTTTCACCCAAAGGTCGAAGGTATTGAATGTCTTCTCAGTGACGACAGGGAGTGTCTTCATCTCTTCTCGATGGGAGTCGAAGCAGTTAACACACCTCCTGTGCGACGAGTTGAGTAACGTGCAACCGTCCCTCTGCCTCCTTATGTGAAGACAGAAAAAAACAATCGGTACAACGGACCTCCGGTCGCTGGAGCGTTTTGGGACCTTTAGTACCAATGGATAACGCCCATTTCATGCGAACAACTCGGAAAAACAGCCAAACACTGCAAGTGCGCAGGTATCTACTTTTTAAAATATATGTTATTAGGAGCCCTAAAAGTACCTACCTAGTTTATAAATATAATAACCTCAAAAACTTACTGACATAATGCGCTTAAACAAGACCTTAGCACAAAAATTTATTTTTTGGATAAATTACCAACCTATTTTTGAATAGCTGTATCTCAAGTATTCAATCTACAATGCTCAAGTCGATCTCGAACTGTAGCAATTTTATCCATCTTTAAAAAGTTATTAGCATAAATAGTGAAACCATTGTTTAGAAGTTATTGGTAATAAACTGAAAAAATTTCAAATGTTGGACCGTTTTTAGCGTACCGTTGAGTAGCACAGGGTTTTCGGGGTTGAAAATTTGGAAATGAACCACACTTAATTGAACAACAATTTCAGGTCTTACTGCCATTCCTGGCTACTCTTGGGGGTCCTAACAATTATTAAAAAATCTTAGATACCTGCACGATTGCAATGTTCGAGGTATAAACTGACTAAGCTAAAGGTACAATTGACAGCATGTTGTACAAAAACTTGGGGGAAATCCTCCTAAATCAAAATTATAACTCGTACTTAATTTCCGTTTCACAGCTTCTTAACCCTGTACTTTGCAACATCTAATATAACATACGTGTTTTCTGTTCATTATGGAGAAGCTTTTTCAGTTTAACCATGTTTTGGAGGGCAAAGGTTACACTTTAGGGGAGAAATTGAAACAAATCGCCATAGGAAAACTGCCAAAATTGTATATTAACTTGTTACTTCTTGGATAGAGACTACGTAGTTGTATTTGTGTACTTTCACGTTTACTACTTTGTCGATTTGGTGCGTGCAGCAAGTGAGAGGGTATAATCCCTTACAATTCTTCTATTATTTTATTTTATGGCTTTTTTTCTTTTGTCTGATTGAAAGAAAAAAAAAATAAATAAAATTAAAAATAAATGGAAATTTTTTTAAATTGATTTTTCAAAATTCTGATTGAAATAAAACGAAATATATTTTATTTAATAACAGTTCTCATTTATTGGTGACTGTTCAAATTTTGTTGGTGGATAACTGTTCAAATTTGAACATTTTAGAAGATTTTCAAATTTACCATGTTTTTAAAGGGCCTGAAATACACTTTAGGAGGGAAAATTTGAAAGAATCGCCATTAGATAGGTACTTGTGCCAAGTAAAGGGTTAAGGGGGTCTCAGCCAGTCACCTTTCGGTCCTCTTTCCGGGTTAGTATTTCTCTCAAACTTTATAAATTGTACCTGAATTTGAAATTTTCGGATTTTTGAAATTTATTAGTGCATCTGCTTAAGGAATTGAAAAACTAAAAGATTGCTGCTGGAATCATCAAAATCGAACAATAATTGCCGGCGTAATGTGGAAAAACCTATTGAATAACGGTTTTTTCCATATATCGCTGGCAATTATGGTTCGATTTTGATGATTCCAGCGGCAATCTTTTAGTTTTTCAATTCTCTAGGCAAATGCACTAATAAGTTTCAAAAATCCTTGAAATTTTTAAATTTAGGTACAACTTTTAGAGTTTGTTTTAAAGTTTGAGCGCCGATAATTGAGTGAAATACTAACCCAGAACGGGAAACGAACGGCGACCAACTGAGGCCCCCTTAATGCAACATGTTTTTAAGTGTATCTGTGCCAATTCTTTGTCCCAGGCTTAACCGTAAAAAATCATAATTCGATTTCGATTAAATTTTTCTAGGTTTGTGCGGGCAAGGCCATAGAATGTCCCCTAAACATGTTTTCGCATAGGACCAACACTTGTAGTAGTCAGGAACTAATTCCTCGTGCCCATTTCACGTGGGAAAGTTGTCCACTTAACTTAGCTGACGTATTCATTTTAATGCCAGTCTAATTTGTCGTAAATGAAGCACAGAAAGCAACAATTCAGGTGTTAAGGAAGTAGTTGCCGACAACATCAAGACACGATTTTCACTAATTTTTCATGATGATATAATGAAATCACGCTCATTTCCCAGCTCAAAGTTTATAGAAATTTGTATTATTTCCAGTAATTTGATAGATGTTTGTTTCATAAAAGTAATATGCTGTTGAGGTACCTACGTAGGGGTTGATTGCAGAACTTATCTGCAGGAAGTTGTTTTTTTCGACATGTAAGTCGAAGTTGGACTTGACTGTGCGTAACGACACGAAAAGTGATGTCGCTACGTCAACGACTGACTGCATTTCCTTTACTATGATTACATTATTGAAGATTTCGCGTGGAGTAACTATGAGTTACTTCATTCCAACTAGGATCAGCGACGAAGCTGAAACATTTTAAAAGGTACGCATGTCCGACCGTTCTGGTTCGCGGTCACCAAGGAGATCGCGGTACATTACGACACGTCAAGGATGTTTTTACTTCGTTATCTTAGGGTAATCGTGTTTAATTTTTCTGGGTTTCCTTAGAGTCATTAGTTCCCGCCCTGCGTACCACCTTCAAAACCCGCGTAGGTAATGAGTTTTATGTTACAAATAACGATAATGAGTGACGTGATTTTGGACTGTGGCTATCACTGGCTGTTGCAAGGATCCTGACTTCCTACTGGGTACTTCTCATTATAGATCGTATATCTCTACGCTCGATGACATCAACGATGCAACTACGTTTGTGTTGTCTGCGAAATCCAACAATCTTGAGACTGCTGGTGGTCGTGACTGTTTAATGACCATTTAATTCTTTCTCAATACCTCTCATAGATTCCATCTCTACGATATTCACTATAATCGATACTTATAAGCACTTCACGTGCCCTAAATTTGGGGTAGTTTTTGAGGTGTGCAATATTATCGGTTGCTTGAACATCTTCCTTCTGGATTCCCTTCATTGTAGATCACGATTTTAACCCTAACTGGACCATGGTGTCAGTAGTGTCACCGAAAACATCTCTGGAATTCCACATCTGTCCAAGGTGTCACCAGATTAACTAGATTTAAATTGCAATTTAAGAAATTAATGGACAGAGTTGAAAATAAAAACGGAGTTGAGTTGAACGTTGTCTTAGGTCATCATCAGTTATTGTTTGTTACTGATGATGACCTAACCGTCCAAATCGATTTAACTTGTAACTCATTATCTTCGTGGAAATAGACAACGTTCTACTCAACTCCGTTTAAAAAAAATGGTTTTCCACAATCTCGTCGCGAGTGATTTTATTCGGACAAAGTTGAATTTAAACACTTTTTGCAAGTTGTTAGATGTCAAAAAATAAGGACAAAAATTTTGAAAATATTTTCGTCGTTTTCTTTGTAAATTTTTGTCATAATTCTATTTTGAGACTTCCAATAGTCCATAGAGTTCTGCTGTCCTTTAAATTTAAAATCGCAATTTAATTTTGGTCACTCAAGTGACATTTTGGGAGAGCTGTGGAGTTCCTGAGATGTTTTTGGTGACACTAATGACACCATGGTCCAATTAGGGTTAAACTCGATTCAAATGATTCAGCTCTGTTAAATAGTCGTTGAAGTCCATCCCCATTTTGTTCCTTTCTTGATTGTGCTGGGATGGATATGCCAAAATCGATTTGAAGGGTGTTGAATCTGGGCAGTAGATGGTGACTGAAAAGAATGGGCCAACAATCATAGAATGGGCAGTCAATGTATTTTCCCCTTGAAAAACCAATTTCCACCAAAATCTTACTGGTACTTAAGTATCATCCACCACCAGAATCCAAAACCTTGAAGTCTCCCAGGAATCTCATCTGAGGCCTCATTTTTGAGCTCGGACCTCGCTCTGGCTATCAGAAGCGGGTGACCATGGAGTAACCTTTCCCCTGCCCACCACATTCATCTCTAGTTTGCAAACGTTGACAAATCACTTGACTGACCGATCTTCAAATACCTGCCAGGGATTTTGGGTATATTATACTCATGTAAGCATTGATTCTTTACTGTCAAAACAACTGTCAAGCAAAAATGTCGAAAATTTTTTCTTAATATTTAATAGGTATTGATTATTTGTCTTTTTGTCTGTGGTCAACCCTTCTCTTGGGCATCACTACCCGAAATCCTAATACGATTTTGATGTCCCACAACTCGTTTATGGTTCGCCAAACGTGATTACCGACCAGTGAGATATGACACGAAAACATTCGGAATAATGAATAACTCGGTGGCGGGCGAGGATCAATCGGGATTAGAAGAGGAAGAGAGGGTGAGGAACAAAAGTGGACTAGCTAGTAATCCTATACTAGTTTGCTCACGGTATTTCGTCACCGGTAAGAATACAAACATTTGTTGATGAAATTAAGTTACTTCAATCATCAGTAGTTTAGCAGTAATAATAGGACAACATCCTTCTTCAGGAGAGCTTCGCGTACTTAATGTTTATTGTTATTTATTTAAGGGTGTAGATTTGTACGATGTTCCCTGGAAGTTAATTTTGAACCAAACCTTACAAACAATAACAATAATAATATTAATAATAATAATATCATAAAGAACGTATACCTTTAAGAAATAATGGGAACTGACTGACAGCTGACAAGAGGAATAAACAAAACTAAACTAGACGATAATGGCGAGTGATGAGATTTACACTACGCTCCGCAGGCAGGTGAAGCGCTGATTGTGCTCACTATAATAATATAAGTATATAATTGAATAATATACTTAGGTAATGCAAGTACAAGTGTATAATGGTTGATTTTTGAACCGAGACAGCAGAAACGATCGGTAGGATCCATGGTAGAAAGAATACTGAATAAGATGTTGATTTCAAATCTCTGTATCGTTCGACGCGGAAGTTATTATTTTTCTCGACTATTGTTTGACCAAAAGTGACGAGGAAGCCATGTTTACTGACCCATTGACCTGAAAAAAAAAACACCAACGTTGTTTTATCTGGTTACATTGTTGCGGCTTTTCCCGTCCGCGTCCAGTTATAAAAGACGAGTGATATTCGAGCATCAACTGTTATGGGCAGCGATGCTGAGGGCGGGATTGCTCAATCGAATCAAAACAACCAACTTTCCCTGCGTTTGTCGAAAAGATGGAGACCCTTATTTGCGTTGTGCGAGCAGATCCTACGACCACCGAATGTCGTCATTTCGATTCACGTAATTGGTTAAAAAAAACCCTCAGGAACTTGGCAAACCATGAGCCTCCTCAAAAACGTCGTAAGAGATATACAGGGTGTCCGAGAAAGATACGGCCAAACTTCAGGAGTCAATTCTACGAGTAATTTGCAACAAAAAGTGCCTCTGTTTTTTTAGACGCTCCATTTTCGAGTAATTTAACTTTTCAAGATTTTTTTCGAATGTTCGATCTTGTCTCGCTAAAAATTTTAGTCATTTAATGACTATAGCTCCCTTATTTTTCATGCAAATTCAAATCTAATTACACCATTGAAAAGAGCATTAAATTTCCCATCAGATGAGCTGCAACACAGATTATAAACGATGATGACATTTTTTCGGGATAAAGATTAAAGATTTTTCGGGGTTTCGGTGGGAGGAGCGGCGGAAGAGACCCCCCGAAACCTCTCGTCAAAACGTGGATTTCGTTGAAAAAAATTCACGCTCTTCCGCGTTCAAACACGAATTTCTCCCCTCAGTTCCATTGTTAAACATTCTTTGATTATACCGGTGGAAAGCTGAGATTTTGAAGATGTTTTTGCTGAAAACCGCATTGCTTTTCCTTTACAAAACATGGGTGAAAATGTCTAGAGAATTTCGTCAAAAAACTCAAAAATTGCAAAATTTTAAGTTTGGACTGGGAAAAATCTAACTAGATAATGTGTGTTGTAGCTCATCTGATGGGAAATTTAATGCTCTTTTCAACGGTATAATCAGATTTGAATTTGCACGGAAAATAAGGGAGCTATACTCATTTTAGTGAGACAAGGTCGAACACACGAAAAAAAATCTTAAAAGTGAAATAACTCGAAAATGAAGCGTTTAAAAAATTTTTCTAGGAGGCACTTTTTGTTCCAAATTACTTGCAGAATTGACCCCTGAAGTTTGGCCGTATCTTTCTCGGACACTCTGTCTACACATGTTTTGGAATAACGTTACGTTTAAATGTCCAATAATAATTATTGGAAACTAATTATTAGTTTCAAAAGTCGCCACCACGTGACTTTTAAAATCATCAAAATTTCATGTTCCGATATTCTCTGGAACTGCTTGACTGATATCAGATCTGTAAAGGTGTTTGTGACTGTTATCATCTAACTTAGGTTTGTACACCCGATTTTTTTCTGAAAAATTCTCCCAATGGCATTAATATTTTTTGTGTCCAATTTTGAATTTTCTTAATTAATAGCATTACTAACAGAATCCAAATCGATTCTCACTAATCCTTAGGAGCAGACTTGAGGCTATGTACAAACCTCCATTATGATGGAGGAAGTCGAATAGGTCTGTCCTCTGGGTGTAACAGAGAACTTGCTCAGGCTTCTACTTCTTACTTGAACGGTATCTTCAAGAATAACGTGAAATGTATTTGGACGCAGGAACCCTCTTGATTGGAGGAAAATTACAAATTTCATGACCTCTACAACTGAAAAAAAAAAATACAATTATTGTTCATTTCAGCCTATTTTCTATTCGAATTGTCATTATCTCAGACTTTGTGATTGTTAGTTCAAGGTGGGTGGTGTTCTACAAAGAATTATATAAATTTAAAACTTTCGAAAGGGTTGATCCAAAGTGGTTGCTTCTCCGACAGACCTACTGGGTATCAACTTGTGTAAAGTACTTCACGGATTCCTTATTCGTTCCGACTACCATCAGCAAATTTGTATGTGCTCTCTCTGGAACTTATATAAGTGAAGGGAGTTAGCTTTGCAAATTTTGCGATTTCATAAACTTAAAGGTTTGAACGAACTCGGGAAATCTTCATCTCAGTCGGAGTCACTTCCTTAAGACTTCAAAGTACAACTCGATTATTCACTACCGTGAAATGAACGGTATGATGAAAACAGCGAGTGTCCATGTCACCCAGTGACATCTGCAGGCTTCCCGGTTCTCAGCGATTTAAAACGCATATTTCACTTGCAGCCGTCTAGACTAGGAACTGCACTGGTTCCACTCTCTAGGTCTATTCCTGCCTATTCCTAGTCTACCTCTTATTTTCCTCATACTCGTGACACCAGCTAATTAGTGCGTCCGTGAAAGCGGGTCTGTGTCGTCTATTCCGTCACCTCAACGCATGATTCCATTATTGTCATTGATCAATAACTCCGGAAGATCCTTATTACTCCGGTGTTTCGAGAATGAGTCCAATTACTGAGGTGATCAGAGATTCCAAAAGAAAAGTTTTACATCATATACACTTACACCTCATTGGAATCCGACATACCTTGAAAATTAAATTCTTTAATTAAATCTTCAAATTTGCGCAGCAGGTAAAGAAATGTTGGTTCTTCCTAATTCAAAATTTTCACTATTTTTTGAGTTTCAGAGCTTTTTGAACAATTTTGTCTTTCTGTCCTAGTTTAATCCAGTTTTTCGAAACCAAATAAATTTTCAGGAATTTTTAGTTATTTCCCTATGAGTTTGATGATTTTTGAATCAATTGAATCTATAGATCTGAATCTATTCTATTGATAGAATCTGATTCTAAGTATTCTTGTTATTCTTTGTGAGGAAACGTAACTGCCCACCCATCTTGGCAGACGTTTTTCACCCGTTTTCGATCCACTCTGCTTGAGAAATATGATAATTAAGTACCTAGTTGATGACAAGGAAACTCCATTATTATGATTTAAGGTAGGTAATTTATTCTGAGCTCAGGATGCAGGTCCTTTGTTCAACTACCTCCCGTACCTGTTACGCCTTTAGAACCATATCGTGCGCATGTTTAGTTTGAAGTGGCTTGTTCGTGTGCGACGTCATTCGTTAAACGTCTCTTAGCACGCCAGACCTTGTTAATTACAAGGTGTCAGGTGATACAAGCTGATTTGGGTTGATCCGTTAGGCAGGTACTCACCATCGACGTCTGGAGAAAAAAAAGTATCGAAAATTGAATGAGCGGTGTAATTTTCTTGTAGCATACGGACGGAACGATTCCCATCGTAATCGGTAATTGTAATTGTAATCGGTCAGATGGCTGTGTAATTCTTAGTGGACAATCCAGAGCCAGAATAATTACAAAAAAGAATAAATACCTTAAAGGTACTTGATTTCCCAAAAGGGCATCAAAATTTTAATTGAACTGTCTTTAAATTCATGTATTTCAATATTAATCGAACTAAAAGCCAATCACGGGTTCAAACAACGAAGTAAATGAAAGTGTTATTAATCTTCACGAGGATGAATATTTTCAAATCTTCATTGGTTACAACCATCAGTACATGAACAGTGACAAACTAGAACTGGAAGTACATCAGACAGAAATATTACTGCATATGTCAGCTGAAAGACATTTAATTTCTCTAGTCGATAAGATGAAGGCCACGTCAAACAGAAGGGGATGTTGAATCCTATTGGCTCGAATGAGTGAAGGGGAACTGGGAGTAAAGACCAATCAATCCAGGTTGACGTAGTGAGAGGCGGCTATGGGATTAGGAAAAATCGACCTACTACAGGATGGTGAATCTCGTCCAGACATTCACTTTCATCACTTCATACTGTACATTTGTCAGATCAAGACTAAAGTTACGTTTTGATTCTCTTAGATGGCTTATTTCTAAAATGATTTTCATGTCTCTCATTCTTTCCTTCAATTTCCTACCAGTTTGACCCCAGTGCTCAACCCTTCATGGACGTTTAAAAGCTTACATACTCTGCATTACTATAAGGGGACCATTCCACCCCGGCAGCGCCTGATCTACATTAGATCCGTTCCTATTCAATCCAAGACCTTGAAATTATTATCACTTGTTCAATCAAAGGTATGTTACACACAACCAGGAAGGAAACGAAAAAAAGTATAATAGGGGACATGCAAAAAATCAATAATGGTGATGTTTGCAGGTACCAACTTTTCACATTCAGGTACATTTTCCTCAGTCACTATAAGAGATGTTGACTATTTTTCCACGTATCCGTCTTGCTAAGCTCTAAAAACGTGCGGAATTGGATTTTTGAAATTTCGTGAACCTAATGAGGAATTTCACCATGTCGGAATTTCCTATTTTTGACCCCAAAATCGGATTCAGCACCTCTAAAAACCCCCTAAGGCAAACTTTCAGCCCGAACTTCCTAACTTAAGAATAAACAAAACAGTGTAGAAAATACGAATGTTTAAAAAAACCGGGAAAATGACGTCATGCTGGAATAGTTCATTTATGGCCGCTTGAAGCGCTGAGATCGAGAAATCCATAGTCCCCAGATGCAAAATTTCATGAAACAGTAAAGTTCGAAATCGAAAAACTGAAGAAAAAAATAGAAAAAGCGAGATGGGGAAAATTAGGTTTCCTCTGTTTTTGTTTGATAACTTTTCTCTTAGAAAACACGATTTCGTCGTCCCAATGGGCAACACTGGGAGGAGACGGCGATCCGAACAGCCCAATCAGCGAGCGTTCCCACTGCACTTCTGTTTTCCCGGTTAGTTTTGAAATTAAAAATTTTGATTGTCTCCCAAAAATAACGGGAGAATTATTTTCCGAAATCAGCCCGATTTTCATCTATCCCACACCGTTAAATATTCAGGGAAAATGCAAACAGAAAACGGTGAAATTCCTCATTGTACGCATGAATCCTTGTGTTTGTCGAAAAAAAATTTGATAATCGTTTCCGCAGATTTTTAGAGCTTGACAATACGAACATTTCTTTAAAAAATGTCTAAAAATTTTGTTGAAATTATTCTCCTCCTCTAACTACTCTCTTATTTCTACCCTTGGCTTGAAATGGGTTAAAAACGCTTGCATACGAGTCTGCAACACATTGAAACATTTTCATGCCCCCCTGGTAATATCAAACTGTAAAGTACCTACCTACCTAACAACTTCACTTCTGATGGTCATAATCATCATTGTGGCGACTTGGGACAAATATCGTTGCAACAAATATCGTTGCAACAAATATCGTTGCAACAAATATCGTTGCATCAAATTCCGTGACGATTTTTTTTTTATGTGCCATATGAAAGACATGAAAATGTCAAAAGCCTAATCTCGTTTGTTGTCTGCCGCTGTGAGCACGCTCGTTTCATCGAATAACGAATCTATTTAGTTTCTATTATCCATGTCTGTCTGTTCCATTTGTTTCTGTCCATCATGGTTATCAAGGACTAACAAAAAAATATTGAGTTCACCATTAGGAACAACAACAACAGCTGTCTGTTATGTTTATCAAAGTTATCATTAGCTAGGGGTGTGTCGATCCAGGTATTTCCCTGGAACGGTTCCAACGGTTGCAGTGACAAAGATGTAACCGTTCCAAATCACCGGTACAGTTCCATTACCGGTACTACCTACCGAGGGTGGTCAATGGTCAAATCCCAATCTCATGACATGGAAGAAGCAGGCAGTCAAATCCCTATCTTCCTTCTTCCATGCTTATGATCTCAACTTGCAATACAATAGCATACTTTCCTTAAAAATTCGCTAAAAGGAAGGAATTTGGACGTGTTACAAACGGGACATTTATTATAAATGATAGTGACCAAACAATTCAAGGAAAGAATAATTTGTCGTTGCAGTTTAAGAACTTAACATGACAATAATAATACTGGAGACAACTTCCATGCTAACCAGTCCAGAAGATCCCTTCCCGCTTAAGAGCCATTCCATGATACTATTATATTCTCAGTCCATGAAAGTGGTAAGGGCGCTTCTAGCTACATGGAACAAACCTGAAAACAAGATCCATGCTTACCAACCAAATCTCTTCCCGGTCCAGAGCCATTCTCCATGATATCTTATCGGTCCGTGGAATCGGCAAGGGCACTTCCCAGTACTGGAACTGAACAGTAGACAAGTTCCATCCTTACCGGTCCGAAAGATCCCTTCCCAGTCCAGAGCCATTCCATGATATCTTATCGGTCCGTGGAACTGGACCGGTAGAACTGGACTGGTAAGGCCTGAGTTTTTGTCACTGCATGGAACCGTTGCAAGTTGATACTCGGTTCCACAGTCCCGGTACAGCTGTACCGACACACCTCTAGCATTAGCGTGTTTGTTGTGACTAGCTTTGGTGGTGTGTAAGTACGACTTACTGTTATCAAAAAATTCTGAAATTTTTACAGTATGTTCCTCGTATTATGTAGTTTAAATATAATTATTTTTAAAATATACGAGAAAAAAAAATTTCTGGGTGGAGTGGTCTATTTAAGGACTATTAGGGTTCAAGTTTCAAGTTCAAGACTAACCTTAAGGTAACCTTGCAACATCTAAATAAGAATAAAATATAATTCTAGCAATTTCATGTGACGTTTTCCTATAATAAGCTTTACTTATCCATTTTTGCTAAGCACCGAGTAATGAGATCTCATCCGTATCTCTTACTCGTGGCTAATTTTACTAACAGATTATTCTTTGATGGGTAGGTTCAACTTAAGTTCAATGGTTTATTTAATGATAGTTATCGTGAAAAATTAGTTGTCTTCCAGATCATGTCTGTAGAATTATATTATCACCTAATACCTATAGCAATTTAATTTAAAGTTAATTTTGTTTCAAATTATGCAAATGCTGACCTTCAGACAGATCTGCCGACAGATTCATTAAACAGGATCAAAAATATTTTTTCATTGTTGAGTGTGTGAAAGATCCTCTCGTAGTCGGAATCTAAGATAACCTTGAATTAACGCTACTTTATATAATTAACCAGTTCTCTTCGCTTTCAATGTTGAATTAACCTTTTCTATCATCTCCTGTTTCAGGTAAGAATTCTGGTTGCAGCAACAAAGCGAATAATTTAACGTGAGTTCGGAGTCTGGTTACACTATTCAACTACGTAGGAATTTGACGATTGAAATTATCTGAACCATTCAGTTATGTATTTTACTGCAACAATCTTAATGTAAAGAAAACAGTCTGATGTGGATGTGGATTGATCATCTGATCTATGGAAGTAATATTGGTCTAACAGACAATAATGTCATATTTTCTTGATGATCACAGAGAAGGTTTTCTGTCCAAAATTATGATAAATCGGATATGTGACCGTTCCAGTGAGTTGTTGAACTATTCCCTCGTACCATGTAGTAGTCTATGGCCATGTTGTTAACAAAAAGTTGCCAGATGTCATTTTGGTTGATTCTTTTGTTGCGAGAATACTTTTCACTTTCAAGTTTGGTTTCTTACAGAACAAATTGTTTTTACTAGAAAAATATTCTTGAAAACCATTATAATAGCAGTCGAATATTACCTACGGTACCTACCTGTGGTGACGACTTGAAGAACATTCAATAACAACCTACTAACCAATAAGTGCTCAATTATCGACAATTTGAAAGAATGACTACCGATTGTGCGTTCGACTGAACCTCTATGGTAAAATAACCGTCTTGACCAATTAACGCCTGGAAGGATTGTTTGCATATCAGCCGAGCGGTGCTTCGCAGTTTCTTAGATTTGCAAATCAAGAAGTGCACACATATGGGGTCATCTTTTTGTTTCTAACGTATTTCCTGTTTTTCCACCGTAAGTAATTGAGACTAAAAGCCTCACATGGAGAATCTTTTTTTATTCTTCTTGTAAGAGGCCGTGGAGTAGAATGTAAACGTTTTTGTCCAACGTTGTGCAGAATGGCTTAAGTGAAATGTGGAATATTTGGGCTGATCTAAGTACCTACGATGTACAGAGATTACGTAGGTATAACAGATATTACCAAACATGTCACTTTGAACTTTTTGAATATTGAATAGGTATTACGTGTATAGGTATATAAATGTGAAGTTGATTGACTCTACTGGAGCATGTTTGCATAAAAATATTGTAAAATAAGTTGTACTCCAATCAACAAGTGTGAGATTTGTGTGCGCTTTTATTCGTTTCACAACAAGAACTGAAACGCAAACTCGACAACGAAATTTCTATCTGTCAACAAAAACTCAACAACAAACATGTGGAGTTGTCCCAGTCAACCCCACATTATCCCCCTCTTCCGCTTCTTTTGGCCGAACATTTGCTTGGGCTAGCCGATTGGCATGGAGGCGTCTTGTCCTACCTGCAAGCTTCACGTCGAACAAGACGTCATTGTGTCTCTTGGCCACGACCCATGGCCCGGTCCATGTATGCTGAAGTTTAGGGCAAAGGCCTCGTTTTCGTTTGGGATCAAATACCCATACCCAATCCCCCTTTTTGAAGGGTGGAGACCTGGCCTTCCGGTCGAACGTTTCCTTTTGGGTCTTCATCTTCAATTTAGCTTCATTCTGCGCAAATCTCCTCATCTCCTCAAGGTTGGCTTTCAGATCTAGGGCGTAAGAAGTGTTAACCGGTGTTGGTTCGGCTGGAGGTCTCACCAAAACCTCCGGGAGCCTCATATCTCGTCCATAGACCAACTGTGCTGGGGCAGAAGCCGTCGTCTGGTGGGGTGTTGCGCGGTATGCCATCAAGAACAGAGGAATCTTTGCATCCCAGTCTTTCTGGTGGCTACTGACAAACATGGCCAAATTTTTATTCAGCGTTCGATTCAGCCGTTCACTAGTCCAGCTGACTGAGGATGTAAAGCCGTTGTTCGAGTACGATGGAATCCTAGAAGCAATGAGACTTCTTTGAGTAATGTCGCTTCAAAGTTTCTTCCCTGATCCGTGTGGATTTCAGCCGGGACACCGATCCGGCTAAACACCTGCTCGACCAGAACTGTTGCCACGGTTTCGGCCTCCTGATTTGGAACCGGTATAGCTTCTGGCCATTTAGAGAAGTGGTCACAAGCAACCACAACATACCTGTTACCCCGCGTTGTTATCGGATATGGACCAAGTATGTCGATGCCAATCCTATCAAATGGTGCACCCACTAGCATTTGTTTCAATGGTGCCGGTTTTGCCTGACCAGGCCCTTTGAACCGTTGACATGTAGTACATGTCTTGCACCAGGCTCGCACGTCAGAGGTCATCCCAGGCCATCATTCCAGAATCCAAAATGACCTGCTGAGGGGCTATCATGGCAGAGTTGTAAGATTTGTTTTATCATTTTCTGGGGAACTACCCACTGTCGTCTTCTGGTATCAACATTACAAGAGATGAACCATTTTTAATATTTCGGTTTTCACCGTTTTCAAAATCTATGAGACAAAAGTGAAAAGTGGGAATTTCGACCTGTTGATAATTTTGGTTGTTGAAAAGTTGCTTAGTTCATCTTTTGATGTTGGGGCCAGGAGAAGTGAAGGCGCCTAGAACGTTGCAATGAGCTTTTTAAGATTGGAGAAGTGTACTTTTATTCTCTTATTTCTTATTTTTTTCCAAAATTTTGATGTGGCATCATGCGACATAGCATGGTGACTCACAGGAAGGTCTTCCACTCTCCTCACCACTGACGATCTGTGGTTATTGACCCTGAGGTTCAGCTGTGTCTCGGCCCTCCCGATGTAAAATGCTGGGTAGTTCTTGCAGAGGAGCTTATAAACACTCTGCTGACCCTTTACATTTGTATGTGTTCGGGTTTTTGGCAGACCTGAACACGTCTTCCTCTACCACTAGGGGGCAAACAGCATCGAGGTCTACGGCATGGATGAAGTCCTGGTGGTGGGGGGTCTGTCCTGTTTGTATTAATAAATTATTCCATCAACAAGTCAATATTTGACAATCAATGTTGTTCAATACCTACTGTAATCCGGTAACCCACCGAGTAGTTATTACTAATGAGTTTACACCTTATCATACCGCGAAATGAACACTGCTGATCACCTAATTAGGCGGGCAGATGTCCACAGATGATAGACAACCGCGTTCGCTCGAAACCTCCTTTCACCCCGAAAATCCCATTCGAGATGACATCAACCTCGATTGAAACCATGATCCCGCGACTTTGATATACCGATAGGTACGTTTTCCATTATGAAGTAATGAGGTAAGAAAGGAGGTTCACCACAGATAAGAAATTAGTCGGTTTGAAGGCACGAGGCAGGGCAAGATGTTGCGTCATACCGTTGATATAGGTAATGCTCTACTGAAATGAACAAATAAGAAATAATTATCAGTGAATTTTTAATTCTGGAATTGAAGTCTTTTACCTCTATGCCCCCAAAACACTCAGGTACAGGGATTATTGGGACTGAGGTGCAAGTACATTCCTGGGTTCGTCCTCAACAAGAAATTTGTATTTCAAAACATTGGACTTCCGGCTTCATTTTTTTAAATTTTTTATTTTTTTAAATCAGTTTATCATTAGGGCAGACACTATTTTAAGCATTATTGTCTCTCGTACTTCACTTAAATGTGCAAAAGATTATTTCTAGTAGACTACCTACACTTTTTCTTCAGTTTTATTATTTAATTATGATAACAGTCACAACAGTCATGAATTAGTAATCTTTGGGCCCAATCAATAATGCAAGCCAATATGATTGGTTATCCTGTAATTGAGAGATAGGCACAGACATGTACTTCATCATCAATGTTGAGAAAGCTTTTTGTCTCAGTGTTCGCCTATCTGTTCGAGGCCGAACCGCACAAATATATTGTTAGATTTGACTGGAATTTTCAGGAAATGTGCTGGTGAGCCCATAGACAGTCCTACTTGAGTTACCTTTCCACAGTTTCCTAGTAGTCCAAAATCGCTTAAATTCGGGTGGTTTCTTTATGTTTATCTCTTAGGCAAAACTGTGCGAATAAATTGTCCGATTTCGAAGGAATTATCAGGCTTTACATCCTTTGGTGTAAATTTACATTTTTTGTTGCAAATTGGTTGTAGACACTACTCCCGAAGTTTGGTGGATAACTTATGGGAAATCCTGTATACAGAACAAAAGTACACTATTGTGTAATAATTTGCAGAGTTTTTTCTAAACAGTAAACTCACCCTGATTTTTGGGATGTGCTCCTCTGGTATTCATGGTGCACATCAACAGATTTTAAGTGCTACGTTCTGTCAAGTATTCACCGATTAGTGAAATGCAGAGTGTTAGTTGGGTAGTTAATACTCTTTCAAATCATTAGCTGTAATGTGCACAGTGGATGGTGCGTTGCAGATTACTGTGTTGTGAAACGATTTGGGAGCAAAGTTCTCTGTGAAGATAGTCGTGTTGAGGAATTGAATTATTCCACCAATAGCGTCGAGTAGGTAACACTAAGATCTACATTTTACTCGATAAAATGAGTTATTGCTCGTACAAAACGAACGATATACGAGCGAAGTTGGATTCTCGTGAATGAGACCCCTCGTCCCTGTCATTGGACGGAATTATAGCGGTTAGGTATGACTGCATCCTTTGGGGATCATAAGGTCTTCGGCGTAACCCGTAATTTTCACTCTTTCCCACTTTGATGGCAGCGCAACAGTTTGATGCCTCATAACTCAGCCAATTGCTCAATCTGTCCCTCTTTAGACAGTCCTATGGTGCCTACTGGGTGTCCCGAGAACATGTTTGCTGAACTCAGCCAATTGCTCTACCTTCTTATCTTTTTAAGGCTAAATGTCCCGAGTTTAGTTGTGAAATCTGCCACCACGTGGCAGCACCAAAATGAAGAAAATTTCGTTTACTCCTCAGTTGAGAACGGATCGAGATATTTTAGTTCCGCAAACGGATTTCTCTTCAAGATCACCGTAGAATTCCGGGTAATTGGTTTAGAAAGTGTGCAAAAATTTTTTGCACACAGTTCCAACAAAAATTTGTTTAAATTTTGAACATTTTCAAAAAGTGGCCTTATAGCCACTTGCAGAACCTTCATCAGAATACGAATCCGTTTGCAGAATTTTTTTAACTTGATCATAGCCGTCGGATTCGCGTTTTTACGATTTGGAGGGGGGCGAGGGGGGCAATCATGGGCTGGGGAGGAGGGCGGCGATCAAACGCCCCGCCGCCCGCCCGACCTTCACATTCATGTTTTGCTAGTATGCACCCTTTGGTCTCTATTCTTCTTCCCGGCCACCTAATAGGTAGCTACCATCAACCTTCCCATTTCCAACTTCTCTGTCTTGAGGTTGATCGAATTGGGCGAAATTTCCATAAAAAGCAACACACATGAACAAATAACTTATGAGACACATTCTGTGTTAATTTGATTCAGATAATGGTTTGCACTACCTACTTAATAGTTAGTTCTAAAATTGTGATAATTTCAGTTCACTGTACATGGACTAGTTAGGTATCTAGAACAACTAGTAATAGATGGTTTGATGAGCATATTCTTGGCGTTTGACGTTGATTTCCAAATTTTGTGAACAGCTAAAGATGATGAAAAAATAATTAGTAGGTAGTTAATTCACTCTGCAATAGTGTTGAAAAAGGTAAAAACACCTATTCATTATTTACCAAAAATTCAAATATCTTCGAAATAATATCAAAATAAATCTAAATAAATTTGAAACTAAAATCCCCGTGTCTGAATTTTTTATTCCCGAATTCCTTCTTCTAAGAGTTAAATTATCAATTCTCTCTGTTTTTAAATGTCATTCTTGATTTCATGTAATTATAATGCCTAACACTAGCGAAGTGTTGAATTTTGAGGTATACTACTAAATTACAAACATGACTGTCCCAAAATTACCGTTAGTGCACTGTAATAAATAGCCTACAACTAGTGCTGTGGTCTTACAAGGTAAATACCATACAGATGGCAACCCTACATGTTTACCTTTTCAGATTACTCGAAAAGTTCGAGAAGAGTTCAAGGTCGCACACCTTTCTCATTCGCTAGCAATCCCGGGTACATCGGGCACTGTTGACGTTCGAATACTGTAGGTAGTAGTACTAGAGTACGGTGTTGGTGATTTTACCCTTCAATATTCCGCGATTGTGCAGCGATCACTACATCGTTTTGTAGGACGTCCCACAGTAAGAATTGGGCGTCCATATGCGATTAATCTGGGGTAAAGGAGGACACAATCAACGGAAAAAATCTGCGAAGTGCTACTATCAGCTCAGGGGTCTTGATTTTCGTAGGGGACTATCTACATGCCAATTTGAACAATCCTGACAAATTTCATCTAATTCTTATGAAATATGTGAAAGTTATAGCTGTTTCAAGGATTTAATGTTTGCGCATGCGCAGATGCTAATGTCAATTTGGAGGCCGTGATTTTCGTAGACCATCTGCACCCCAAAAATGTCATCGAACTCAGATGGGAAATGAAGAAGTTGAGACTGTTACAAGGAATTCACGTTTTCGCTTCCGCAGTCACTACTATCAGTCCGGGAGTGATTTTCATAGGGGACCATCTACTCGCCAACCCGCACGATTCCTGAAAATTTCATCGAAATCAGACAATAACTTCGTGTAGTTCTGCCCGATACAAGGATTTCACGACAGAATCAAAGACAGACAGACACGGAACCAAAATTGTTCAGGAAGGTCTTATACATAGAACGCGAGGGGAAATTTTGATTTCAGAGATATTTTTTTTCTACAATCTTGAAAAGTTAAAACAATACTTCCACTACCTTGGTGGACTCGGAAGTAAGAAGTGCGTAGGCACCTTATCTATTATTGCTCTGTACAATTTTTAGTTAATCATAAATAATAATTTTGTGTTCGAGTCTACTACGGTAACGGAAGTATTGTTTTCACTTTTCAACGTTAAAAAAATATCTCCAAAATCAAAATTTCTACTCGAGTTATATATTTTAGACCCTCCTGAACAATTTTGGTTCCGTGTCTGCCTGTCTGTCATGAAATCCTTGTAACGCCCGAAACTATACGAAATTAATGTCCAATGTCGATGAAAAATTTTGAGGTAGGTATATTATGCGGGTTGACGTCTAGACGATCCCCTATGAAAATCATCGTCCCAGTATCAATCAATAATATGTATAACATTCTACCATAATTATGATACCTAACCATTATCTGAATCAAATTAACACAGAATGTGTCTCATAAGTTATTTGTTCATGTGTGTTGCTTTTTATGGAAATTTCGCCCAATTCGATCAACCTCAAGACAGAGAAGTTGGAAATGGGAAGGTTGATGGTAGCTACCTATTAGGTGGCCGGGAAGAAGAATAGAGACCAAAGGGTGCATACTAGCAAAACATGAATGTGAAGGTCGGGCGGGCGGCGGGGCTTTTGATCGCCGCCCTCCTCCCCCGCCCATGATTGCCCCCCTCGCCCCCCTCCAAATCGTAAAAACGCGAATCCGACGGCTATGATCAAGTTAGAAAAATTCTGCAAACGGATTCGTATTCTGATGAAGGTTCTGCAAGTGGCTATAAGGCCACTTTTTGAAAATGTTCAAAATTTAAACAAATTTTTGCTGGAACTGTGTGCAAAAAATTTTTGCACACTTTCTAAACCAATTACCCGGAATTCTACGGTGATCTTGAAAAGAAATCCGTTTGCGGAACTAAAATATCTCGATCCGTTCTCAACTGAGGAGTAAACGAAATTTGGCCCCGATGGTGCTGCCATCCCTCATTTCAGAATCACACTAAAACATCGTGACATTTAGCCTTAACAATCCGAGGCTTAGCCTCCAGTACTCTTTGCTTAGCCTCGAGGCGGTCCCCTATGAATTTTACCAACTTCGGACAAACTTGGGCGCTCCTAAAATTCCATTTCTCACGAACTGACAGCTCGATTTTGCTGAAATGTGATTAGAAGTTTTGGGACTGGTTCCTAGAAGGATGCTAATTGAGATCATCATGATTTGAACAATAAAAACAGCAGTACGCGTGAAGATGTGAAAACGCTGCAAATTATTACACAACGGTTTATAATTTTTCTATATAGATCACTCGTCTGCAAAGCCACCAATCATCCAATATGAAGAAAAACATTGATCGCATTTCGGTCAGCTATAATTTGAACGAAGACTTTTTTGCGATTCACACTCGTGTTTCTGATTTATCTTAAGTCCAACCCTTAAATTCTCGTAGGGATCGAACGGTTTGTCCTACAGGGCTCCCCGTGGTCTCAAAAAATTCTATACCATCTTAAATTGATGGAAAAATAATATCTTTATATCAGCATTCTTTGAGTTAGGGCGTTTTCAAAATTTCAAAATTCTAACATTTTGTACGATATCAGTAGTCAACAGAAATTACCGATCTATAATTTCCCATTTCCATCATGTTTATTCTCAGCTCGCTAATTATTTCCCGATTAGAAAGGTTGATGACTCCCGACCGTAAGAATGAGGAGTTGCGAAGGTGACCCGAATATCATTTTTTTCGGTGACGAAAGAGCCGGTTCGAGCTTGTGATCGCCACTTATCAACAGGAATCATTAAGAGTTTTGACGTTAACTAACGATTATCGGCCGGGTCCAGCGCAATCTAGCTGGCGCGAATGCATTCCACTCGTAAATGTAGGAAGTCAGGCTTGGGTGGGTTTATGGGCTTATAGCTTTTCTGATAAGGAAATCGTTACTTAATCTTTACAACTTGGATGATAACAGATGGCACATGGAAGTAGCGGAGGATTCACAAAATCCGTTATTGGGGTAGCCCACATTCGCTTTTCCTTCTCCGTCTTACTCATCGTCCCAAGTTGTTCCAAGTTCTCTTCCATCTGAAGCTTCAAACTTTCTTCGATTACGACTTGTTGCCCAGCAGTGTTCAACCTCTACTCTTCCTCGGTGTTTTCTTCTCTTTGTCGTCCTTCTGATCACCATTAATGCCTTGCTTCTTTCCCCCTTTGTGGCTTCCTTCTCTTTCCCTATTTCTAAATTCTCCTATTCAACATTCATTTCGTACATGGGGAAAACAAAGTTTCAAATAGGGCTTTTTTACACTCCACTAAAGAGCCTTTCCCCCCCCCCCCTTCTTTTCTTTTTTTTAAAACCAAAAACCAGAATTGTTACTGTAATGTCATACATCTATGTTCGTTAGTTCTCCAATAATGTGAGGTGTAGGAAAACCCAGAGTGGCATGAGTCATCACCAACAAGGATGAGGTGAGGAAGGATGAATGAATGAATGAATGAAGTTTTTTTATTGAACAAAACCAATATTGGTATATCAATCGTCAGATTTCGGTAGGAACAATAGGTAAATTTAAGTATTTATACAACAAGATGTGAACAGGATAACAGGTAAATAGGTACATTAACAACTTTCGAGTGAATACGAGAATAAAAACTGAGAAGTAACAAATTTCAAATTCAACAATAATAAATATTAAAAAATTAACACTCATATAAAATATGTTACTCTACAAACACAGTAAATTAAAAATGCACCTAGGTACCCTAATCCTAACATCACAGTACAGTTACACTATTATCACAGAAAAATATCACTACCCGAACTAACCTAGTATAATAAAATTAAGCATGATTTGAACGGAGTACTTTTATAAAACTTCCTCCGTCAGATGCACGTCATAAATATTAAGTAGAACATATAATTTAAAATTTTGTAATGTTGTCAAAGTATTCATCTAGGTCATACGGGGCCATGCTCAAAAGAATACCCTTACAGGCAGCTTTAAAAATACTCAAATTTCCCGAATTTTGAATCTTATAAGGGAGTTTATTAAACAATATTGGCCCCCACCAACCAATAGAGTTTCTTGACGCATTCAGTCTACATGCAGGTAGCGACAGCATACGTGCATTTCGTGTATCGTAATTATGAGAAGGTGTTGGGAATTCGGAGCGGTTTTTATACACGTACACCAGACAACTTAAAATGTATTGGCCTGGCAGTGTCAAAATGTTTAAGTCGATGAACTTTGCTCGGCAGTCGGCCCTGTAATTTAGACGAGTTACAGCTCGAATCGCTCTACGCTGGCATCCAAAAATAATCTTGGCCGACGGGGCATGGCCCCAGCATAGAATGCAGTAACTCATACGGCTGTGGAAGACGGCATGATAAGCTGCAATTACGTAAGGGAAAGAACACGTCATCTGACGTCATCTCTTTTCCACTCTCCCCTCACCATAATAGCTAGAGTATAAAAGCCGCACTCAGGGGTCTTCCTACATGCATTCGTACCTAGTCAATCCGACTTACCATTTCTTGTCTTACCTACAGCGCAGTTCCTCCGAAGAAACGATTTGCCCCATCAAGGCGTCGAACCTCTAGCTCCCCTTAGGGACCTCTTCAGAACACTAGGCTTCATTAGGTAAATGCTCCTCTTCTCGCCAGTAGGTCTGGGTCCAGACGCCGAGGTTTGCGGATAGATATGTCAAGCACTTATCCAGACAGTAGGCCGCGAGGCGCCGCGGATGTAGTGCCAAAGCCATAGCTTAGGGATCAATCTCTCCATTGAGTAGGGTTCAGGATAGTTTACAATTTAGCGCATCGAGAGGACCATCGCCCTCTCTCGAATACTCGCTGAACCCAACTGTTACCCTCAGAAATATCACTACCTACTTTTTTTTTTAACTTCATTATTTAAAGGAAATAGTACAATTAGGAATATAGACACTTGAGGTTATGTGCGATTATCGACCTACTAACCAGAATTTCGTGCTCTGATTATTATTCGTATTAGTACCTACTTGAAGTTATAATAAAACAATAGAATAAATAGTTCGTTTATAAGATTAGCGAAACAGTTACAGCTACAGGTAAGTACGTTGTTAGTTATAATTTAGTATAGTTATTATGATGTTAGTTATTTTATGTTATTATTATAATAATACATAAAACCAAAACCGAGGAGTTAGAGGAGTCGGAGGCGATAGGAGTTCGTTGTCTCGCGAGATAAAATTCCAACCTGAGTGAAGTGTAACTCAGTGTAATATCCCTCTCCTAATATTTTCTGAAATTTAAAAAAAAATAAAAATGTGGAAGATGGATGGAAATAGCACCTTTGTGCTTCAAGGGATTGATATATTATCTAAGATTTGTTTTTGCCTTCATTTAGCAGGCTTTTCAGATAGTTTAACATAAAATAACTAACAACATAATTACTACAATAAATTATAACTACTTTTTTAAAAGAAAATGTTCGAAATCTTCCATACTGAAAGTATTGAGGCTATTGCAATATCTTCATTTTTGCGTAGTTGCTACCGAATAATATCAATTTGCGAATAAAATTTGCGTAGTTTGCGATAATCCTAGAAAAATAGGATCTACAGCCGTATCCTGAAAATCAAATCGAAATTCGACTGCCAGTTTATACCCAGTTTACACGGAGATACCCTGGTCCAACTCCTTCCATGACATGCATGAACTGATGGGAACCAAAATGGTCTAATTAGCTCTGTGGAGAGGCACGTTCTCGATTCAACATTGACATGCACATTTACAAACGACTGTGAGCAGCTGAAGTGAGTTCTTCCGTCCGTTGAAAACAAACCGTTATAAAACATTGCTAAAGGCAGAGAATTTATTTCAATAGCTCTATTTTCTATCTTCAACCCCACAGCTACTAAGTAGCATATTTATCTCGCTTCATTCCCGCAATTACTATGATTGTACGAATTTGTCATTCAAATCTGTATCCCAAGATAACAATACGCTGTACTTATAGCTCGGAAACGGGTATTGCTATTTAACTTTTGGGAAAATTGCCGCATGGTGGTCCTGAGATATTGAATGACGAAAATATTCCACTTCGTCCAAATTTTCGTGAGAACCTGATAGCGTTTTTGCAATACGACCTATTGTCTATTCAAACTGATTTGATGGTGTATTCTGAATCCTCTGATTATGTAGTTTCGTAGCTCAACCGTACCTCAACGTGACTATATATTATACAAAGTGGGTGTGTCACATAGCTTCCTCGTATCCATAAGATGATTATATAGATGGTCCGCTTCATAGTAGTTAATCTCAAAACATCAATCTCTAAGTACCTTCCACTACCCTCATAGGGGACCATCTACACGTCAACCCGCACAATCTCTGAATATTGTTGGAATAGAAGTTATTCCTGTTTCAAGGATTTCACGTTTGCGCATGCGCACAAATTACTTTCAATTTGGGGGCCATAATTTCGTAGGGGACAATATCCACCCCAACTCGCATAATTCCTGAAATTGTCATCGAAATGTGATGGGAAAAGTAGAAGTTATGAGTGAAACAAGGAAACGTTTGCGCATGCGCAGCGGCTACTATCAGTCCGGTGATAATTATATACATAAGGGACACGCTAACCCGCACAATCCCTGAAAATTTTGTTTACCTTTAATTAGCGAGTTCTTGAAGAAAATGAAGCTAGTGCAGTGGTTCCAAACATTTTGAAAATTTTCCATTACTGTCTACACTTGGGACACATTGAAACTGCGTAATTTTCTGTCTCGGTCAGTATGTTCCCCGGAATAATCCTTTCTCACGAAAAACTGTACTAAATTTTTAAGAAGTCCATGGGAACTAAGGAAAGTGCCTTATACAACAGACGGCAAAATTTTCATTCGATTTTCAGATTCTACGTACCTTGAAGCGTAAAACAACAAATTTTGAGGGAGAGTTGAAATTTTTCCTTGGTTGTTCCAAAGGTTCATTATTGGAAATAATAAACAAAAATGGATTTCGGTGACGTTTCCAGAAAATATGAAGGTTAGAGAGCAGTCCCCTATAAATTTGTTTGCCGTTGGTCCAATTCTAAACCATTTTAGTTTTTCAGAATTTAAAAAACTAACGAAGTTAATCATGTTTGTGAAAAACATGTTTTTATGGGATTTATCAGTGCTCTGAATATTCCCATCATTTCCAAACCAACAAAAAATGTCATATTTTCGCGTTTCTAATTGAGGAAACTATACTGCCCACCCAGCTTGGCGGACAATTTTTGAATCAGAACTGTTTTTTGCAAAGGCCCTTCCTTATAAGGCACAATCCTTTTCGTAAGTGAAAATGAGCTTTAATTATTTTTGAATTACACAACTGATGAACAGATAACTCTGATAAGATCAACCTGACAGTCCAAGTGCTTAACTATCCTTTTCTTTTGTCGTTGAGTTGATGAGACAACGGAGAAGAGGAAACTTTAAAAAATAATTAGCGCGATAAGAATTTCGCGATTTTCTTGATATGTAGAGGCGTGAAGTTGTGAAACTGAACTATTGTGACTCAATGAAAGTTTGTCTTTCAGAATCTATTTTTCCTACAAATGCACTCTTTTAAAACAAGGTCCAATCGAAAATTTCTGTTCTCAAACAAATCAGAATATTTTGTTATAATGCACTAAACTTGAAAACATAAATTACATCTCTAGTATAGAGGGCCCTACTTGAGGAAACTCTACTACAGACAGTGGCATACCGCACAAGAAAATCTGCATCTCCACGGACAATCAAGCGGCACAGAGCTGGGCAGCAAACACACCACAAATGCAAATTGCGATCCAAGAGTAGCATATACGTGAAGTGGTTGACAATGGTGACGTCTGACTCGAATACTGCCCAACGGAAGACTTGTCTGCTGACATCTTCACCAAGGCTCTTGTCGGACCCAAGTTCATCCTCTTTCGAGAGCAACTGGGCCTGGGGTCGTTCCGGGTTAGTATTTTACGAAATCGAAGGCCCCATGGAGCTTGGGAGTTGAAAAACTGAAAAATTGCCGCTGCAATCATCAAAATCGAACAATAATTAATTGCCAGAGAAATATGGGAAAAACTTGAGAAAAACCGTTTATTCAGTAGTTTTCCCATTTTCCTTTGGCAGTTATTGTTCGATTTTGATGATTTCGGCGGCAATATTTCAAATTTTCAATTCCCTAGGGCCGTGCACTAACGAATTTTTAAAATCCTTTAAAATTTCAAATTTAGGTACAAATTTTAAGTTTTTGCGCCTTTAATTTCGCGAAATACTAAATACGAACGGCGACCGACCCTTTAAACGACTCGTGAGAGGGAATAAGAAAACTCTACTACACTCGCCCTTACATTTGTATTTGTGCAACCAAGATGCACTTAGAAAAACCAAGATGCACCAAGGTGCACAAGATGCACCAAGATGCACTAGAAAAATTAGCAATGGAATGAATTAAAATTAACAATTTTTCTAGCGAATATATTGTTGTAAAACAAAAGCCTTCTACTGCGTATTAAAATCTATACTGCTGCCCATTGTCCCTTCGCTGATCAGCCATCAATATTGTCCTTTTGAAAAGCTGAATTTGTGGTGGTCATTGACAATCATGTTGGACTCTATAAAGAGCGGAAGAGACTTTGGTGTTACAACTAGGATACCGCGCCTTATTCTTATTGCTCATGCGTTTTCATATTGCAATGATTTCCAAAAGGCATTAAAACTGAACTGACTTCCTCGCTATCACTTCCAGTGGCTCATAAGAGGCTGAATCGAATTTCAGGGCCTCAAGAATGAACAAGAAATGAGTCGACCATTATGAATCAGACAGCTGATCTGACGTTCTTGTGATCCTTTATATTTCATGAGGATGGCAACAGCCATGAATCTCATAAGGGACCATCAAGTGACTTAACACTGACATCCCCTGAAAAAGTAATCTGCAGAATCTGCACTTACTACTCGTACTTTGTGTATTTTTGAACTGAAGAACTCGAGTAGTTCAAAAAGCTCTAAAACGTGAAATGCAAAACTATATTTATTATTATTATTATTATTATTATTATCATTATTATTATTATTATTATTATTATATTTTTTCTTTTCATTTTGGAGGACTTTTTTTGGACGTGAACGGTGACAATGTTTCCTTACCTGTCCATAGAAAATGGGGGGTGCGCCTGATTTTTTTTAAATTTTTAATCGAAAGTAGACCTCATTCAGAGAATTTTGACACCAGCCGTTCTCTTTTTGGATGAGTAGATATTTTTCTATGAGTTTTCAAAGTTTCGAATATTTATGACGTCACGCGCCCCTCCCCCTGGGCGGCACCCCCCAGCCCACTGTGATGTCATAAACATTCGAAACTTAGTAAAATCATAGAAAAAGGTCTTCTCACGCTAGAAGGTCGCGGTTGGTGTCAAAATTTTCAGAATGAATTCTAGTTTAGATGAAAAATAAGAATAATCATGTTTTCCGACCCTTGCGCACACCCCATTGTTAAGCCAGCAAAATTGGCCCAAATTTTCCAAGTGACTTAGATCCAGAATATCTCACATTTTTCATAAACATACAAGACAGACACGGAACTTAAGTTGCTCTGAAAGCTCTGAATTGTGAAATTCGATAGAAAATGTTGTTATGGGAGAACCCGATTTTTCTGGACCTGAAGCTCTCCTACCTTCGGTAGTGAGGAAGAGAGAAATTACTGCCGTGTTGAGAACTAGGAACGAGGAAAACATATTCCCGAATTCCCAATAATGGCGAACCACTCACAAAAACAATTCGGGACTTTTTTTTATCCAACTTCTCAAATTTCATTAGCCTTGAGGTCAGGTTGGTCACGGATATTCCCTGATTCCCGTCCTGCGCATTTTTTATCTCTTGACGTCACGGACCTACGTGATCCACCTTCCGTACCGCCTATCAAGTAGAAATTTTTTAATCTTATTGTAAGGCGAGGGGGAAAGTCCCCGATTTTGCTTCAAAATATGTTAATTGGTTCATCTTTTTGCGCCGTCCATTTAAAAAAGCGATAAGTTGTTACGGGCGAAAGACAGGGCCGGTTTGGACTTCGTGCGTCACAGCACGCAGGATGGTTTTTCTTGGAAGGTTCGGGAAGACGTGATCGTATTGCTGTCATCTGATGGAATTTTACGAGGCCCCTGCACCACCCAATCCACGCATAAACTATTTTATATTTTTCAACGTCAATGTCTTCATGTTTGAATTGTTTCCCATAATTAGCATCAAAACATCTGTCTATTTGGGTGGGTAGCATAGCTTCCTCCCGAAGAACAAATTGTAGATACATAATAGAATAAATTATTAGTTGGAGTAAATAATGCAGAATGAATACAACAATTCACCACTCATTAAATGAGAAGGTTACCTAAGTTTAAAATCAGCAACACGATTGAAATCGTGAGATGTCTGTAAAATCATCGAATAATGTGGATTACCGACATTTGAAGGGACTGCCTCGAGGCTAACCCGCATTGACCCTAGAAATGTCATCAAAATCGAACTATATTCCCCGGGCTAGAAATCGACAGAATACTGTTTTGGAAAATCAAGCTCTGAAATGCTATTATCAAAGCTTGATAATTGAGCTAGTTCTTATTTTCACCTTGACTTATGGCCAGTCATTTTTATTTATGTATTCTTGGTTGGCCAGTAAGATGTACTCCAAAAATGTAGGTTTACCTGTTAAGAGCTTTAGAGTTTTGGATACAGTTTGATCATTTTTTACGCGAGAGAACTCTTCGATGCTGACTCAATAAGATCTCGCATAAGAGTATCTTACTAAGTACCTAACTGCTGTGAATTGAGATTTTAGGGTTTTGATTGGATTGGGTTTTTCTTTCTGCTAACTATTCGCTAAATGGTCAAGATGAACTTTCAACTTAATTTTTACTGTGAAATGACGTGAATCTCTTGGCGATTTACAATAATAAGGAATATCTGAGATAATATCTTAGATAATAAGGTAATGAGATATCTCAGATAATATCAGAGATAATATCTCTGCACTATATTGTAGTGCATTTTTCTGACACATTGGCCCTTTTGATACATTCTATGTTGTGTTGCGTCAAATATGGTTGGAAAATTTGAGTGGGTGAGAATGATATTGACAAAATTCAATTAACAGCTCTTAGAAAGCAATAGAGATCATGCTTAAAATTTAAGCAGGATCTGGCTTTTAATGCCAAAAGGAGCTTAGTGTTTTCAAAAATTATCTGTTTTATCAGTAAAAACAATCCAAAGTGTCACCGTGCGTTTGGACACATTTTTACTAAAAAATTTGCTGAAGTTTAAAGTACTCGTTTTAATGAATTGGGATCAAGGGGTTTAAAAAATCTGTCTTTTTTAACAGGGTGTGTTATTACTTGTAGAAAAGAATTTTTTAGTTTCAGCACAACACACTTGCTCACCCTGTATAGGAAGCAGTTGAAGAAACTAAATTATATTGCATTCTATCGACCGAATATGGTCGGAGGAACTGACGTCCTCCACAGGTTGGTGAAGGTGCAATCGGATGGCGGACTCTCAAAGGCGATTTGTGGAGGAAGGAATCAAACGGCGAATTCGAAATGACTCGACTTTTTTCCCTCTTTCAGTTCCTCAACCGGGTCAAGTTTGCTGTAAAAATCATTCTCGGTGAAACCTTGAGGGAGAACTGAAGAATTTATGAGTTGCAATTGAGCCGCCATGTAATGGAAAACCGCTTTGTCTTCTCGATGCTCAACAAGAGTTGTGCAACAAACGTGCCACTAAATTGATGTTACGTGAATTACTCGTGACACAGCTGATTGTGGATTCCAAAATGTTATTTAATTTGAGCATTGACATGCATGCTTTTTTTTAAGAGCGAAGGGGAAGTTTACCCCAACAGTGTTGGACTCCCCAGCATTGGGTCTACCGACTAAAACCCCACTACCTTTGCTTAGGACTCACCCTGGAACCTCTTGTACAGTATTACTTCAGGGTGAGACCTTGTTTTGTGCCAAAAGGCTGCTCCTACTTCTGCTCTCCAGTCTGATCTTTCCGTCATTTCTATTCCTCCTCTTCTTCCTCCCATCTTCCATCCAGCTTTTTTGCTTTGAGGACTGCTGTGACAAATACTGCCATGCTGTTAAATTATTTGACTAATTATTGTCAAATTAATATTATTGGCTGTATTATTATTTGACATGATGATTTGAAAAGAGTGTGTGGTCTGTTGCCTTGCATTTATTTGGTAACATCTTTTCAGTTCCTCAATTGATGCTGACTTTACCTGTAGATCGCAAGTAACTTTCAACTCCTGCACTAAAGATACGATTTTATTGCGACATGTAGTGAAGTCGTTCGCGATTACGTAGACGATTTTTCTTTTTTTTCTCATCTTTTCAAATCTTTTGGCATTCTTTTCTTCAAGGTTTGCGCAAAACCGAGCAATCAGATCTATGATGAAATGAAGAGGAGACCTTCTAGAGGCTGACCTGCCTCAACCTGAAAATGTCATCAAAATCGGATAATGAGTACGGGGGAATTATGCCGATGCAAGGATTTGACCACCAACAGTCACGGAACCAAAGTTGTTCAAAAATCGAGAAAAAAATGTCAATTTTGAACGATCTAAATTTTGCAGAACCTGACCAAATTATTTTCCCTTCGGCAGTGATGGTGCAAAGCAAGTGATTTATTGAGAAAACATGTACGAGGAAGCAACTTGAGCAACAAAGTGAAATTTCTCCTCGGTCCATGCTCTTAATAAGTGGCTTTGATTAATGATGCATTGGGTTCTAGATCGCCGAAGATAGCTAGATTTACGAAGAACATACTCTGACAGATCCGTTCATTCAAGGAGGGGATACTTTAAAGAGTGTTGAAGACCTCATGAGTATGATTGTAGATAAATAAGTAGAATGTAATCTAAACAGTTTTCACTAGTGATGGGAATCTAATATGTAAAATAATACGGGACTGAACATTTGTCATCTTGAAGGCACCGGGTAGGCTAAAATTTTTTAAAAATCGATTTTTTTTCTTGTACTAACAAACCTAGACAAAGGGCTGAATAAAAAAGTGGGATATACTAATCCAAAGTGTGTTAAATAAATCAATAAAGTCATCAACTAATGCCGGCACCGTACGATGGTTCACCCCCTTCTGCTTCGGCGAAATCGTCCTCAATTCTTTTTCTGGCGTCTCTCCTCTTTGTCCGAACTTCTTGGGTGAGGTAACTGACACATTTGACAGCTTCTTTTATTCTCCTGATGCCATCTTGCTCACAGGATCCACCCGAAGAAACTGGAACATTCTGCATTTAGAAATGCTTACAGAGTTGAATGAGCTGTTTGCTTCGTACGTCCCAAGTCGGAGTGTGGGGAGCGTCACAAACACTGATTTGGGAGTTAAATTCCACAAGATATGGTTAAAACTCTCATTGCTGTTTTGAATGCGCCCACCAAGGCATCGAGACAGAAGAGCAGACGGTGAGAGTAGTAAACAAAAGTAAACAAACAACGAAATCTTCTGCTTTATTTATTGTTAATTATTCCTTTTTACATCATGTGCCATTGCGAGTTATTCTGGCCATTAACTGGTCTCCTGAAAAATTGCATTTTTTCAACTTCATGTACCTTTTTCTCGTGAATGATTCATCGTAGCGACATGAACCGAATTTTGACTAGTAAAGTAACAAAAGAGCTTCAAATAAGTCGGATAGTTTCATCAAATCTGGCTTGGCTTGGCTGGTAGGAATTTCTGAATGATAGAAAATTAAAAATACCAGCAGTAGATGTCATAAAAAATGTGAACGAAACTGAACGAACAGCACCTAGAAAAAGTGGCATAGAAATCCAAAAATTGCCTATCCCGAATGGGGGTTACCCGGTGCCCTTGAGAAGAAGATTACCATGTCTATGAAGAACAGGCTCTCGCCAACAAATTCATAACATTTCCCGCTGTCGTTCTTGTCATTCAACAGGGACCCTCAAAACAGTCAGTCACCTCAATTACAATGAAATATCATGTCCTAAGAATCGTGAGAAGAAGCAAGCGAATCGTGAGTCGAAAAATCCTTTGTAGCATCGTGATACGGGCTCATGTTCCATATTGTACAGACCCGTGCAACCCTGCTTTTCATACGAGGGGCTCCATCTCACTTCGAAAGACCATTTGCCGATGATAAAGACCTCAAGAAGCGATAACGGATTGCGCCAGTGACACAGTTCCCTTATTCACGATCATGTTCCTTGTTATATAAGAGTCCCAGCTAGGAAGGCACTGACTGAACCTGGTATTTTGTCTTCGGCACAGCAGGTGAGCTATTGTGAGTCTTCGGCAGGTCATAATGAGGCAACGCTTGCACGGGGGGTCCCCCGGATCCGCTTTGTACGTTTCGAACGATCTTGAAACGTCGAAATGATTTTTTAAGGTCAGCTTGCAATCATCGAGTTGGTTTGATTGAACCGGCACTTAACTTCTTTTGATTATTATATAGACATTTGAAGCTTTGCAATAGTGCTGCTGGTCAAGAAAAGTAGAGTACTCCAGTAATCAGATAGGAATCGAAGAAACTCCTAACCGTAGCCCACTCAACGTGCGTTGCAGAGTACACTGGACTGGCAAAAGCTGTAAGAGAAGCCATCCATCATCCAGAAACTTAAAAAAGTGTGGGGTTGCGAATGAAGATTACCACCATATTCAGTGACAACCAGGCAGGAAAGACACAGGCCTTGAGCCCTGTCACCAACCCTTTAAGGGGGTTCATGAGTCGGTTCTAATTTAACACTTTTTCATGTTTCTGTTTCTCTGGATATATTCATGATATATTCATACTTCTTTTTAGCTTCTTTATCTACTCTTCACATAACCACTGAGCGAGTTTCAACTCTGTTGTGTAAATATTATTTTACCTAGAGACAATATAGCAAAACAGTTTTTTTCATATTTTTCATGCTTATGATGTTTTAATTCTAGCCATGTTTCTGTTGGGAGTTTTCCGTCCAAACTTGTTCAATGACTGTATTAAACCCCTCTCGACAATATAAAAAAAATTGGAGTTGCCAGCTCTATTGGCTGTCGAGAAACAGGTACCTAAGTGACAAAAAACAAGGGTTTTCCTATTTGGAGAAAACCCGCGATTTGTGAAAGGTTACTGTTTTTTGAGGTATTTGATCGATAGTTCGTAATTATTTCATATTGAAGGAATTGAAAATGAGGTCTGATTATTCCTTATCTAAGATTCTTATCAGTCATTGTTTGCACCGGTTAGTTGAGGTTATTTCATATCACGTAGTACTGATAAGAATAATGGTTATACACTTGACTATGGTTCACTTAACTAACTATGGTTCACTTGATTTCTTCATTAATCCAGTGCTATGCTATTTTTGTACTATTTGGTGGCATTGTAACATGTGCTGGAACCATGGAGTAGGACATAGTATATCAATCAGAACTTAGTAGGACATATTATATCAAACTATGAACCTGGAGCGGGAAACAGCTTTCCCCCGGAAACAACGATTGGCTCCTCAATCTTTGAAAATTCATACCTCTGCTTTCCACTGCTCAAATTTAATATTTTTATATACCAAAATGTCTGGGAAAACCTGCAGACTTTTATAAAAATAAAGACGGAAAACTCGAAAATTGTTCGATTTTCACTCATGAAACCCCTTAAGGGAGGGGGCGATGAAAAAACGGAATTCCACTACCCACCTGGTGTGCAGATCACCTGATAGTAGTTACATCGTACATCACAAGCTGTTTTAAATAGATATTACCTAAGGTAGATAAATAACATATTATATAACTCTAGGTACAAGAAAATATATTTTAATTTATTTAATTTACTATCAATTCAGTAAGAAGTATATTCGGAAGAAAAATATCATGTACTGTTGTTAAATTTTCAGAACCGCTGTTAAAATATATAAACACTCGAACCGAGTTGGTAGTCGCAAAAGAAGAAAAATATACGAGGAACGGGTTTATTGAACCGGTCGCGACCGTATCAGCACATTTCTCGCGGTGCTTACGAGCTAGCAAGAAAAAACAAGGTGTTGCAATGGATTACCTCACAACGAAGGTTGAAATGCTCATCATGCCTACCACTATTTAAAAGTAAGAGGTATCATGGGTTAGAGTGTTTCTAATATGAATAGTGAGCACCTACAATGATAGTGCTAAGTACTTTTCAAGGAAAGAGGCGCTAGTTTTCCCCAAAAAGCCTGAAAAAAATGCCAAAAATTAGTTGTAAGTGTAATTTAATTAATAATTTGAATTATTAATAATTTTCAAATAATAAATAATTAATTTAATTTAATTAGTTGTAAGTGTAATTAATTTTACGTATTCCGCGGAGGCCTTAGCAATTCTCAAGGCCCTATCATGGATCCACATGAATATCCAACGATCCCACTTGCGTTCATTGTGACGGACTGCCCAAGTGTCGTAAATATGATCCAAAATATACGCAAAGGATCCCGCCTGGCGCCCGCAGAAGCATCCATTCTCCGAACATACACCACGCTGATAGAAGGGGGGAGTCGTATTGTTTTCCTATGGTCAAGAGGACATTCAGGAATTGTAGGCAACGAGGCTTCAAACATCGAAGCCAGAAGATCGACACTGCTCCAGCTACCACCGCCGTCACATTCCTACCCTTAAAATGGACCTTAAACGCCACATAAAAGAACGAATGAATTTAGGTTGGACCAAAGATTTCTACGCTCACCAAACTACCACGGGGACACGTTATATAAACAGTTCCCACCATCCAACTGGATTCCAGGGTTCAAAAATGTGACGGGACCAAAGCCCAAAATGTTCTACAACCGCTGCAAATTATTACACAATGGTTTATTATTTTTCTATAGATCACTCGTCTGCAAAGCCATCAACCATCCAACATGGAGAAAAACATCGATCGTATTTCGGTCAGCTAAAATTTGAACGGAGATTAAGCCTCTTTTGCGATTCACACTCGTGTTTCTGATTTATCGTACGTCCAACCCTTAAATTCTCGTAGGGAGCGGACGGTTTGACCAACAGAGCTCCGCGTGGTCTCAAAAAATTTTAAAAATTCTATACTATCTTAAATTGAAGGAAAAACAATACCTTTATATCGAAATTTTTTGAGTTAGGGCGTTTTCAAAATTTCAAAATTCATTTTTGAACCCTTAGAAGTGACTCACATCAACCAAAATCTTCGTGGCACAACTAGATCCCAAATGGAGCCTACATCCCAAATTTCATCAAAATCGGTCAATGCTAAGTGGGGAAACTGCCGCGTACGGCGGTCGGACGGCCAAATTTTTATTCGATTTTTGGATTCTACGTTATTTGAAACGTAAACCGTCAAATTTTGAGGGGGTGTTAAAAAAAAGTTTTCTTGGTCGATTCCAAAGGTTCATTATTGAAAATAATACGCGACTACTCAGCGGAGTATGCTGAACGAACCACTACCTCAAACATTGGAGACCGCCGAACACGAATGTCCCACATACGACCGCCCTCGAGAACGTCTGATAACCAAGATCTTTGATAAAGTAATCCACTCCATGAATATGGACACAATAATTGGAAGTGAAAACTTGGAAGTATGTGACAGTCTTCACGAATTTCTTCCGGACTCAAACATAAAAATTTAGTTTAAAAACTATATTTTTAAAATTTATAATGAGTGTAATTAAGCTATATACTTAAGATTACCATATTATGTAACGGCTGTATGCAATGCAAAGCCAATAAATAAAATGGAAAAAAAGTAGTTGTAGGTGTAGATTTTTGGGAACGCTGACACGTAAAATGTCATGGAAACCCAACATCTACTGTTGACATAAATGATAATGAATGTAATGTTCAATTATTTTTGACATTTTCATGTCTTTGCTTTGGCACATAAACTGAATTCGCTTACTTAAAAGAGAGGCTAGGATAATTAAATTAATTAATTCGCTAAATTAATGAATTCGCAGTTTTACATTCAAACTTGATTTACTCTTCCAATTTGATCCAAAGTTCGTCATTATTTCATGTTGAAGAGATTGGAATGAGGTCTGATTATTCCTTATCAGTCAATTTTATCACCGGTTAGATAAGGTTACGTCATACCACTTACTGATGAGAAAATTCTGGATTGGTGACTGTTCGAGGACGGTATTGCAGGTCCTGATAATTTTTCAGGTTTGGACCGTAGGTGAACCCTGCTCCACATAAGCGGGTGAGGCAATAAGTAGCCATGAGGTGAATCATCATAACCAATTCTGGTCTTCCCTTTGAAAGACAGCTGATGACGTCTATGAAGCCAATGCAGCTTGATATCAAAGACAAGATTTTTTTAACCATAACTTCTAAACTATGGTAATTTTAATCATATTATAATTATGCCCTGTAACTTTAAAAAGTCAGTTTGAGATAAAGTTGAGCACTGTAGGTTGAATAATAACTGAAATACAGCAATTTAAAAAAGATAATTTCATAATTCTACAAATCGAAGGAGCTATAACCAACTACCTATGAGTGGGGCCACTGAAGAGATTATCCCAGAATACGTTGGTTATAAAAGTACCTACTCTAACCCCTTAAATATGTAGGTTGGTGAAGAGGAAGGTCCAACTCTGGGAGGTAGATGAAGTTGTCGATGCAGGTACAGCCAGTACAGACTAAGGTTGGTAAATCTCTCCACAATAATCCTTTCTCCTGAGCAGGAGATGATCAGCATCCTGGTGGTAACTTGAAGGTGCAAGTTGAGAGCCACAAGGACGATGAATACGTTGTACCCTCTCCTGTGAGTCCCAGCAGTAAGTTGTACTGAATTCTTCGGTACCAAGTTATCAGTTATTATTTAACCATGACTATCGACATGCTTCGGATTAGAACTAACAGTCTCCCTAAAATGTCCCCCATCATTAACCACTCCTCAGCAGTTCTATCAGTGAATAGAGATAGGAGAGACATTTGTTGATAGACGAAGCGAATTTCTCAACAAGTTTCCGTAACTTCAAATATGAATGTTACAAGAAGGGTATCCAAATGAATCGATCATCCAAGAATAGACACGCCGATCCCTCGTCGGGTGTAAAATAGACTTTACGGAGGTGGTGGTTGATGAATGGGTTGTGTCGTGTCAACGATCCAAGCGGGCAGCTTTTTCTTCAAGGCAGTTGCAGTATTTTTACTTAAAAGGTTGTCTTTCGATGACTACACAGCTTCGCGGGCTGTTGATGGCTTCTTGTGACAGAATGTTGATTGAGGTTAACCGAACGAGTTTATCCATCAGAATGCGGCGTGTAATCGGTTCCAATCCTTCGAGCAGGATCCGTTAGGTAGGTTTTCGTACACTACCATTCTACGAATCCTGATTGCACAGGGGGCATTGTACCTCAGGTCAAAAAAGATCTACATTTCAAGATTTTGAATTTCATTGTGATCTTTCTCTGAAAAGTCGATACAAACACGAAATCTCCCTCAATCGTGATACTGATCCTGAATGTAATCAACAGGTTTAGTAAAAAATCTTACTCTGAAGTACATAAACCAATTTAAATCAGTGAAAGACAGATTAATTCTGGAAGAACTTCAAATTTGTTTTGGAGAACATCGAATTTTTTCTGGAAACTATGAGTTAGACATGAAAAACCTTTATTTTGATTAAAAAAAACCTTAAAGTTCAAATAGAAATCTCAATCGCCTTTAATTTATTCTAAAAACCCTTGAAATTGTGTAGAAAAACTGTTTAAAAAAATTTGATCAGGCTTTGAACACAAGGCAGGTACAAAATTTTCAACTCTTGAAATCAAACATAAAAACACTTGACGTTTCCAATGGAAAATAAACGTTAATTATGAAATTGAAAGCCTTTACTTGTAATTTAAAAAACCTTAACTTGATTAGACGAACCTTGAATTTATTCTAGAAAACATTGTCTTTTAATTTAAAGTCCTTTGATTTGAAAGGGGAAACCTTGAATTTATTCTGGAAAACATTTGTTTGGAAAAACTTTGAAATTGTTCTAGAATAAGTTTAGGCAAACAGTTTGGGAAAAATAAAATTTCACTGCGAAAAATTCAACTCAGAAATGCAATATATCGACCATGAAAATTCCAAGTTGTTCTCCTTGTCGTCACACATCCTCAAAGCTGTGAAGGAAATCCTTCGACGTAAAAAATCGTTTTACTTTCCGCGGCTGCGAGGCCGACTAAAAATGATTTAGAAGCACGAAATTACATATTTCGCCTCGAGCCCTGGTATTACCGAAAGGAACGATTTCGGTAGCCGACTGTTTTTAATTTGGGAACCGTTCATACCTATTCATAATCCCAATGACTTACTTGGAATTCTGGGGAACTGCAATTCCTACACATACACAGCCTAATCATTCACGTTCACGTTATTCATTTAGATCGATTTTTGATGAATATTATGTATAAAATCCTACTTTAATCATTGTAAATAATCAAAAAATTTTCTTCTTCCTTATCGAAGTAAGGGAAGCTTTGTGTTCGTTCCTCAGTCTACCAAAGTAGTGGAAGCGATAGTGAATTTTCAAAGGGGGAAAAAAATGTTCTTCAAAGTCAAAATTTCCTAGGTTTTTTTAGGTCTTCCTGAACAATTTTTGATAGTCTATCTGGGTGTGCCTGTCATGAAATCCTTGTAACGGGCAAAACTATACGAAGTTAATGTCCGATTTCATGAAATTTTCAGGGATTATGCGAATTGGCGTGTTAATCGCCCCCAGACTTATAGTATCCACTGAGCATGCGCAAACGTAAATTTCTTATAAACCCGAATTCCTTGGTGGCAGCTATAATTTCAACATTTTCTATCCTAATTCGATGGTCGACTATTAGGGTAGTGTAGGTACTTAGAGACTGATGTTTTTTGATTAGCTAAAATGCATCAGATTATCTATACAATCGGGTTATGGATGCGAGGAAGCTATGTGCCACACCCACCTGGTATTTTTTCAAATAATGTAATTTCGTGCAAGAAGTCGTGGCATGTATCCTCCTCAAAATATTAATTTCTAAGTATTTCTCTATAGAAGTTACATACTGATTTCTACCTTGGTAGGAACATACCCTACCTCGTGATATTGCTGAATGTTCGATGATTCAGCTGTGATCGCGATAATCAACCTCTACCCTATGTAAGGTACTGACTGTAACCGCTTGTTTCCGATGCACTGTACACTCACAAACACTAAACTCACGAATCATAGGCAAAATGGCCATGAACAGCACTGCCTGTTCGTTTTAGGCTCAAAATGGGGGTGGTAAGTGCTCGAGGTCACATGGCGGAAGAGCCGCAGACCTAAAATGGAGCAGGAAAAAAAAAAAAAAAAAAAGTACAGCACTTCATTTGGAATGGAACTACTCTGAAATCTATCCATAAAACACTCAAGATGAAAGCAAAACCCTGAACTCGGGCACGAACAATCACGGAAAACTGGAACTTGAATCTAGTTGAGTACCTACTGCGATCTAATTACTCAAAACCTAATTACAATGTATGATCATGACAACGCGATAGGGAGTAACATATAAAATCGTACGTGAGAAAATCAGTTTTTTGGTTTACATTGAGAAGAGATGCAAAGATATCTATCTCCTATATAGATATCTCCTGCAAGAACCAAACCTGCTGAATGTAATTAGTGATAGGTAAGTGATGATGAGCGAGTCATGGCCATCTCTTATCATGGCCATCTCTTATCATGCCCAGCGTTTAAATTTAATTTTTTGGATTTCATATTATAGTATTTTAACTTTCAGGTGAACCTTATTCATCTTGAATTAAATATTTTTGCTTTCGAGTTTACCAAGATAGCGGAAGCATTGTTTTCACTTATCAAGGTTGAAAAAAAAGTTCTCCAAAATCAAAATTTAAGCTAGTATTTTACGTTTAAGGCCTTCCTGAACAATTTAGGGTCCGTGTTTGTCTATCTGTATCTATATCTGTCATGAAATCCTTGTAACGGGCAAAACTATAAGAAGTTATTGTCCGATTTCCATGCAATTTTCAGTGTTTGCACAGGTTTGCATGTAGATGGTCCCATATGAAAATCATCATCCCCAGACTGACAGTAGCCACTCCGCATGCGCAAACGTGAATTTCCATGTAAAAGCCTCAACTTCTTCATTTTCCATCCGATTTCGATGCAATTCTCAGGGATTGATTATGCGGATTGGGGTGTAGAAGGTTCTTAGAGATCGATGTTTTGAGATTAGCTACAATGCATCTAAAGAGTCGAGTTTTGGATACGAGAGAACTATGTGCCACACCCACTTGGCAGACTTTTTACTCTCCGTGTTACAGAGTTTTTGAACCATTTGGTAGGTACTGTTTGAAATATTGTACAATTTTTATGACATTTTCAGGAAATTTAGCTCCTAGATGAGCTTCATTGTTATTAGACTTGAGATAACGAAAATTTTAATTAAAATCCCTATGATTTCTTAGATTCACTCCACTCTTTCCCGAAAAAAAGTGAAAATTTTGAGTCCTCAACAACTACTATTTTCCCACTCTTAATAGAGTTGATGTACAACAAACAATGTTAAGTAGTCATTCGTGGAACTCTATTTACGAAACCTAATCAGTAACCTCGTCCTACCATCATATTGACGTCATTTAATTGATTTTCATTGAACCCTGCGGATGAATGAACGTCGATCGATGCTGCGATTACGATCAGATCAGATCAACAGAGTAAACGATTATTTAGAACGGAAGCAACTACTTAGTGATCAGCCAAAACATCTCTCTATCGGAGGACGTTCAATTTCTATTGAGCGTGATGAAGAAGAAGAAGAAGAAAACATGTTTTACTGACAAGAGATAATCGGATACAAAAAACTGGTATAACAAAATGAAAACATGGTAGGCATGGACCGTCTGCCGAGTGGTACGAGCGTATTTGTGGTCATTCTATTTTGAGCATATTTTGAGTAGTACTAAATTTTAAATAAACTATAAATTATATCATTACTATATCTACTTAATACTAATTCAATCCCAGTTGAACTCTTCAATAAGCTTTGATCGATATAGCCAACACTTCTGGCCATACTGGGCTACCTTCAACCAGCACCTCCCGTTATCCAGCAGTTGAATGATGCTATCAGTGTCCAGCCGACCCGCCCCCAAAAAATAAACCCGAAACTCGGACAGCACAGGGCACACCCCAAGAAAATTAATGATGTCCTCGTTGCTAACCATGTTACAGAGAGAGCAGGTTCGACTTGAGCTCTCTGATCTCCGATACGGACCATCATTGAGACGAAGAAGTGCACCTCTGAACTTCAATGCCCAGCGTCGAACCCACAACGGGTGCCCAGAGGCTTCGCCGTGCAAATCCGCCGGTCTCACGTTGAAATCTAGCTGGGGGTATATGGGGCTTCTGGACTGCGAAGCACTTGCGCGCATCTCATCAATCCATGATGCACGAACCGCCTCTACCAGTGCTTCCATCCTGTGCAGCCAGGAGGACAACTCCGACACTTCCCCCACAAAAGCACAGCCATACTTTACTGCTAGCTCCCTCAGTGATCGATACCAGGAGACATTTCTGCTAGCAGTTTCACGGGCCACCAAAAACGGAAAACGATGTTCTGGCATTTTCATTGCTTCCACAAGATATCTGCACGCAACTGACAGACTGTACACAAAGATTGGATCGGCACCAGTTTCTAGGTATACAAAGTCGTTGGGCGTGTTCCGGGGGAGGCCATAGATCATCTTTATGAAATGCCTTAGAACCTGTTCCAGTGAGTCCGCCCGCGAGAATCCTGTTACTTGGGCTCCGTAGTACAAAACTGCTCGCGACACTGCTTTGAACATCTTGAACTTCGAGTGCACTGGTATGGTTGATCGGCAAAGCAAAGACTTGTATATACTATTCATGCCAAGTTTAGCTGCCGCCGCCCTCTCAGCAAAGTGCCGACCAAATGACATTTTTGGGGAGAGAGTTATGCCAAGGTATTTATAACTTGACACAACTTCAATCGGGCTGCCATTGAAATTGAATGCATCCAAAGCCCCAAGCCTTCCCCCTCGACGAAACACCATCACTCCAGACTTCGCCAAATTCACAGTCATTTTCCATCTGGCACAATATTCTTCCAGTCCTTTTATGTTGCGTCTTAAGTCGGCTGGTGATGTGGATAGAATAACGACGTCGTCCGTGATGATCAAATATCCGAAAAGTGATCGAAATTCAAATTATGTGTCTTTCTGCTTCTTCAAAGTCGAAGGTGGGGAAGTTCCCGTTGCTTCGTAAAAAAAAATGTCGGTCTTCCAAAACCAAATGAGGATCTACATCTTCTGACAAAATTTTAGCAGACACAAACAAATTGGAACTTTAATAAAATTTGGTTTGATAAAATATGTCAAAATTGATAACCACCCTTTTTGGGATGTTTCGTTTTTCAAAACAGCGCCTCACCGTTAATTTATTCAGTTCGTTGCTCCAACTTTTCATTCTTCGTAGAATACTACACCTCTTGAACTCGGAATTTTGTGGAATCCATTAATTAAAATGCTAAAAATGCGAAGCGAATTATACGTGTAGTCATGGTGAACATGTAAATCCTCCGTTGCAAATTCCCCAGGCAAAAGGGTGAGTCGGGAACCGGATCGAGTTTGAACCTATGACGCAAATGAATGAGCGAAGAACCTGATTTCTTACGAAGAAGTTTTTTGTTTCGAGTTAACATCTTAGCCGAGGGAAACACTATGATTATACTCGATTCTGTTACGAGAGTGATGGAATGAACTGAAAATCGAAGAAGCTCCAGTCAAGGTCTGCCAAGTTGGGTTGGCAATGTAGCTTCCTCAAATGTAAACACAAGAGCTTACGTGATTTTCCTCAACTTACAGGGTACGGAGGTACGTAGTTTGTAGCTAGGCTCGAAATTACTCCATATTGACTTCATCATGATCCAATAAGTGAAAAAGGGAAACATCATCGAGAAAATTATGATTACGTGCTCAATCGTGGTGGTGTTTGTCAATTCAAACAACTGTGATGAATATTATTTCATAATTGAGAATTGCTTGCTTATAATACAATCAATCTTAGTTTTACATCAAATCATTGGAGGGATGTTGATGGTTTTCTACGGCAGTAAGCTGTACTGCCCACCCAACTTGGCAGCCGTAGTTTCAACTACAAGGTTACACTCGAACCGACTTAAAAAAATGAAATAACCAACTGGTAACAATCTTTTACAACAAACACTATGTAGGTATCAATCTAACACAAGGAAGACATACCTTTTTACCTACGCAACGTTCAACTTATCACACTATTAATTTTAATCTCTCAAAAATAGTGATTGTTGATGTTTGGTGTAGTTATAATTAGCATGTATGTCTTAGTATATACCATTTTTTCAAACATTGCTCCACCGAGTAGTATTTCACGAGAAACTATAACGCTTCTGAGCACCTTCGAGTAAATACAAGATAAAGAGATGGTTGTTTTGATGAAACCTTTAGTGTGTAAAGAGACAACTCATACTTAACTCCTCCGGTTTTCTCTCACTTCATTATTATTATATATGTCGGCCAAGAAAGAGAATCACTCGCGAATTGACTGTTGATGTTTAGTGTTGTTAAACTCGTAATTAATAGGTATTTTTAATACCTATCATTCTTCAACCATTACTCCATCATGTAATGTTTTTTCACGTGTGACTCTGGTTTCCTCCCATCGCACCATTATAAATGACGGCCAAGTGGATTGGTAGTAAAGGATACTCACAACAAAATAACAAGAACTTACAGGATTACAACATGTAGAATTAGTTAATTTGCTACCTGAAGCGTTTGATATGAAATGATGAAATGGTATGAACTTCCCTCGTTTAGAATCAGCAACATAACTATTCATTCCAACGTCGGGTTTTTAGAATATTCCGCTATTCTCTCAAATTTACTCCTGCTAATTCGATTGCATTGATGAAATTTACATGTTGGTGGTCGAAACGACTCTGGGTCCTCTTTGTGAATAAAAAGGGGGAAAACGTTGACTTTTTGGTGTTTAATTTTCAGCTACAGTTTCGCTGGGCAACTTGCCAGCATCTTCAGGCTAAAACAGATATTAGAACAGCAGATCTCTTAGTCTTCTAATACTATGGTCACATTTACTCTAGACATATGTTATATTTCCCTATATTAGTTATAAATAGACGTGCATTTTACCTTATCAGTTTAATGTAGAATATACTTCTTGTCAATTTCAATCATAAACGATCTTAACGGATCCAAACTGGATAATAATAATATACTTCTTGTCATTTCGATCCAAACTGGAAAAACAATGATTAAATATAGTGTATAAGTCGAGACATTTCAAACAAGTGTGAAAAAATAATCTGTACTCCTTTAAAAGAAAAAACAGTGACTGAACAAGTCAGATAGCCTACCTTGTTTGATTGGTAAAAATTGTTAAGCAACACACCTATAACGTTTAGATCTAACATTAATTTTAAAAACAAAACAACATCAATTTTAAAAAAACATCAATTTTAAAAAACGGAAAAGAGAGATTTCCCATCGAAAAAACAAAGGGAATTCAATATTCTCCATTGGTATGGGCAGTGTTGATCTTCCCTATCAGGTTTCAACCACTACTTCCACGTCATCCTAAACCATGTGGTATTATACAAAAAATTCCCTAATAAATATTACTTTACATTTTATAAATTTAAAAAATTTTTTAATAAAAAAAAAAAACTTTGTTATGATAACCAATATCCTATTGCTTTAAAGTACTGAGTTACATTATAGTGTGTGGATTCATGTACATGGATAAACTTTATCACCTGTCAAACTGACAACGAAACGTGGGTCAATCACTCTTCGCAATTGCGAGTTATTATACTGTATTGTATTCACAGATACTGTATTTATTATTGTATTTTTGATTTTAACTAAATTTTTTCGATTCATAAATTCCAATATGCAACAGTTAATCCTTAATATCCTGAGGTACCTTTTCGGAAGTTCGATTTCTAATTGCAATATTTTCTCCACTTTTAAATCTAATTCGACCGCCATTGGCTGTCTTGATAATCCAACTGATTGTGTAAGTAAACGTAATAATACAAACATAATAGCTCCAAAAAATAATGAAAAACGCTTCACACTCGATTCGAAAGTAGTCTTTTGAAGAAACTCAATTTTAAATGCTTGCATACGAGTCTGCAACACATTGGGACATTTTCATGTCAACCAATACACAACAAGGTAGTGAAGTAAGGTTGTTAGTTCATGTACCCAAGCATCAAAATAAGAAAACAGTTGATTGTTCTCTACGCAAAACAGTGTTTATTGGTCGCGTGAGCAAGTTTTCGTGACGATTTTTCAGTTTATGTGCCAAAGCAAAGACATGGAAATGTCAAAAAGTCTCTTTATGCTTGAACCAATAATGGAAATTGGGCAGGTATGGGATATCGAAATGAAGTGCATAAAAATCAGATAATTTATCCCGAATGAAAAAAATTATAATGGAGTAGGTTATCCAGTAAAATAATAGCACGTCAAAAGAAAAAATATCCACTTCTTATGAATGGAGGTTTTCTCCCTTGATTCTAATTGGTTGACAAATGAATTAAATTTCCCGCTTTTTGAAAACATCGATTTTTCACCTTACGATGTTATCTACATCGATGTTTTTCATACGATGTTTCATCGATATCGATGTTTCTATGAAATATCGACATCGACATCGATGTTTTCTGTTCGATGCCCCATCCCTAGTTGTGCCGCTTATGGTTAGTGTCAGTCACTTTTAAGGGGTAAAAAACAGGGATTGAGATTTTCAAAACTCGAAAACCTCTATAAAAATATAGTTTTTTCACCAATTTGAAATATAATAAAATGTTCAGAATTTAGAGACAACTCAGAGCTCCGTAGGAAAAATCGTTCGCTCCCTAAGAAAACTTGAGTGCTGAACTTGAAATAAATCAGAAACACGAGTGTGAATCGCCAAAGACTGTTCACTGACCGAATAGCCCTAATCTTCGATCAAATTTCAGCTGATTGAATAATTTGAATAGCATTTTTATTGTTTAGAGTTTTTTATTAAAAGTTTTCTTGAAAAAATAGTTTTTAAAGCTATTTTCTAAATAGTTAGGACCGGTTGGTTCCTTTCAATAGAAATTCATGTCACTCAGTTGGGCTTCTTCAGCAGCCATCAATCAAAATTTTTCATAATGAAGGCACCCACAACAGCCAGATAGAGATTTTATTACTGGTAGGTGGAGTATTATTAGAAAAGCCAAGTTCAATGCGGCAAAATAATAAACCACTGTGTAATAATCTGCAGCGTTGTTTCTGTTGACAGGGAAGACATGGAAAAAGTGAACATCCAGTTCCACGATAACGGCACCGTCAGTTTTCAACACAAGAAGATCCTTCAATTCGTCCCCGAGCTGTCATATCGAAGAGATGTCAAACTCATAGTTCCAAATATCCCTTTATTGGTGAGTGTTGGTCCAATAATTGATTCTTAGGTGTAGTATTGATTCTTAGGTGTAGGAACCAACGTTCGATAGGAGGGAAATTGGAAAGTGAAATGTGATCTTTTCAAGGCGTTGCGTAGTGGCGATTTGGAAAACTTTGAAAGGATTCAGACATTCAGATCATTCTGTAAACATTTGACTGCCTATTTTTATACACATCACACCTCGGAAATATCCACAAATCGAATCGCCGACTCGATGAAGGTTGAAAATACCTGCCTGTTTCTTGACGCCACGTGATCTCTACATGGAATTTTACAAAATGGTCTTTCAATCACAGGTAGAGCAGGCAACAAAAGGTCAACATACCATTAGGGAAATCCGGGTTAATTGGTTCTAAGCTTGCCTCTCTTGTGAGTTCAACCTCCTTTCGTATTAATATTCCTCATAACGAGGTAGCTTATACGTTTGTTTTGAGGGACGTTAATTGTATCGCGTTATCTTCCGATTCCAACAATGTTGAGGCGTTCGAAATAGAATCGTTCGGAAACTTTTTACGCAATGGCCGCTTAAAAAACTTAAATATGTTTGTTTTTTTTCTTTTTGGCGAGGGTTGCGTCTAGCCTAATCACTACATTATGAAGAGTCTATTATATAGCTATTAAACATCGACTGGCTGGACCAGTAGCAGTAATAGGAAGCAGTATAGTTTCCTCACACACAATAACATGGTGGAAATATTGAATTCGCAGGTTCACCAATGATTGCTTGTAGTATTTAGTACTACCTACTGAAATATTCCAAAACATGAATAATTCCAATTTATTTCATATTTTGATATTTTTTAAAATTCGTTTCATTATGTTATGATGTTGGATATTTTTATTTGTTTATTACTTGATACGTTCGATATTTTGATAAATTAGTATCTATTTTTGGTAAATCACTCAAGGATAACGACTAGTTATCATTTTCGGTTTCTCAAACCTGTCTGATTCATCTCTTCCTTGTGTTTCTTCCAGACGCTAACGTCGATGGTGGCGAACATGCCGGCCATTCTTCGCCTTCCAATCCGCTTGGCTCTCAATTCGGTCTACAAACACCCCGCTCTCATCCCTCTCACGCCGGACGAACTACTTTTCGGCTTCGACGAACCTCTCACAGCACTCGCTCACAAGTTTTACCCTCAAAACAAGCGACCGCCCGCCAAAATGGGTCTTCTGATCGGGGTAACAATAACCAAAAGAAACTCATAGTAAAATATATTGGTGGGTGTATGGAGTGACCATGTTGATGATTATGGGTGGAGTCTCTTTATCAACGGTTTATTACCTCAAACGTACATGTTTCGGCGAAACTTCTTATAACCTGTTGCATCTATAATACCTCGTCCATTGTCATTCATGGAGGGCGCCCTCACCGGTTCTTCAACCTTGTAGAATAATCGGTGAATAAAAGTTAATTAATTTTGAAAAATGTGAAGTACTGGATCACCAGTCTAATGGTTTGAGATAACTTTAGTTAGGTATCTATAGATAACTATATATGGATCTATAGATAACTATAGTTATCTCAAACCATTAGACTGGTGATCCAGTACTTCACATTTTTCAAAATTAATTAACTTTTATTCACCGATTACTACTACTCTACAAGGTTGAAGAACCGGTGAGGGCGCCCATCATGAATGACAATGGACGAGGTATTATAGATGCAACAGGTTATATCCCCAGAATGATGTTCAAAGGCTGATGAAGGCGATGAAGTTTCGCCGAAACATGTACGTTTGATGTAATAAACCGTTGATAAAGAGACTCCACCCATAATCATAGTAAAATACAATTCACCAATAAACACCGAGAGTGAAAATCATTTTTGAAAAATAATTGTATTCAATCAGGAATGGGTTGCATCTCAACAATCGAGACATCGACACCACTCTTGAGAGGTCGTTCAATTTTTCGTTGCCGTATCAGATGTTCCAGTGAGACAAATCTCACCCGTCCTAGAATAGGGGCACAACTCAAAAAACGTGATTTTTGGGAAATTGCGTTTGAAGCCCACGGGCTTGCGGTTCCACTCAATAGAAACGTACCGCCAACATTTACTGCATAATTGTGTACTGTAATATCTGAGCTAACGTTTAATGGCGAGTAAAAGATAATTTGTTGTTTAGGGGCCAAGAGGGGGGTAAATTTTGGTCAAATTTCGATGATATTTCGAGTTGTTACCTTTTTAACCGAACATTCTCTAAGATATTTTGAAATGTTACCTTACCCAATGATACCAAATTATAACTTTCTGAGCCACTAGTAAATATAATTACTCACTTGTTTTTCCCAACGGAAAATTATTACCCGTTCGTCAACAATAATAATGAACATAACACAAAATGGTTTGGAATCTTTTATGGCCTCTGGTGGACTGTACTTGGTGCAGGAAAAGTTGGCTGTCTAGAAGTTTGAACCTAATGGAGAATTTTAATATAATTTCTTCTTAATTAGATTGATTCTTAAAGAGTATCATCAAAACTATCATGCAAGTTTGACACTCTAACAATCAATCACGACTTTTCTTTTAAAATCCTCCTAATTTTTGGGGCTATAATTTATGAGACACTTCAGTTTTTTAAATCGTCAATTTTACTCTAATAACACAATTTTATGATTTTCAATTTTACCTTAGAAATGAGTAAAACACCGAATTAAGTACCTAATTGTAAGTACGAGTAAGTAATAATCCAAGTAATCCAGAATAATCAATATCATCAATACAATAAAACATCACAGTAATAATCATCGCTACAAAATATTGTCAGTCAAATTTCAGGAAAAATTCGTTGGTGTTTGAAAGCTACTAGCTATGGGATACTTTTGTAAAAGTCTCTCAAAAACTTGCCATCATTTGGATCATGAACGGTGATGATGAGTGATGCTGGTCAGGAGAGTCTAGCCCCCAGAAAGTGTTGTCGTGTTTCAGCGCTACCTACCGCCACTTCAACGAACTACCATTTCTGATATCTTTCCAGGTGATCACGCTCGCGACCGCATTACCGTCGCTCCTCTAACTTGCAGTTATCCCAAGATTACAACGTATCAAAGAAGAACAAAACAACACAAAATGCAATATCAAGTTCCTTTTCCTCGCAATTTAAAAAGGCAGGGAAGTAAAGCCGCCAAACTTAGAAATTAGAGAGTGGTAAAACCGAGGTGGTAAAATCGAGGTAAGCCTACTTTTCAGAAATGCCGCATGACCACGCTCACATCGAGCTGAAAAAGGATAATAGTTCGCTGAAGTGGCGGTAGGTAGCGCTGAAACACGACAACACTTTCTGGGGGCTAGACTCTCCTATGCTGGTCCATTACAAAGAACAGCGTCTGAAGAGTCGATGGAGGAATCACTGGAATCAACAAGGGGACGATTTGTGTGGCTTTCCGATGCAGTACCGGTGAAGTTGCTCGGTGAGGTCACAAGATAGTCATGGTTGATCCGCATTGTTGCTGAGGCAAATATTGGAGTTTGAACTGAATCTAACTGGATGTACTTGAGTATCCTCCTTCTCCGATGAACTTTCAGGGAAAAGGCTCAAGTTCATGCCATTTTCAATCATATTGTGACACGAGTTGACATTTACCATGGCAACATGATCAGTGCCGGCATTGTCAATTTGAATTGTTGCTATTGACTTCTGTTAAAGACCTTGTTAATTATTTTCCCCCGAAATCACCAATCTGGAGTTGTGAAGAGGCAGTTGTGTAAAAAAAAAAAAACACCGTAGGGCAGAATTATCCATGAATTTGACATGGATATGTCTTAGTTCTGGGGGTCATTCCAAAATTTTCGACACACAAAACAATGCAACGTTTTTTTTCTGGTGCTGTTGAATGCAGGAAGCTGAAATTTGAGAGGTGAAAATTGACCCGCCCTCTCAAATTTCAGGTTCCTGCGTTCAACAGGAGAGGAAATGGCCTTGGAGCTCACTCAGCTGATCAGTGATCATCAACTTTGATGATGTATAGAAGTATGTACCGATTGACCCTGCCTCTCAAATTTCAGCTTCCTGCGTTCAACAGCATCAGAAAAAAATGTCTGCCAAGTTGGGTGGGCAGTATAGCTTCCTCACTCATTGTAACATGGACGTATAGAATCAGTTGGCGTAAAAATTATGATTCTTTATTTAGCGGTCCACCGTCTAGGACCTAACCCACACAATCCCTGAAAATTTCATCGAAATTGGTTGAATAGTTGCGGAGTTTTGGTTGTAACAATAAATTTAAAGTTCGCGCATGCGCAGCGGCTATTGCTTGGCCAATTTGATCGAAACTTATAGGGTGTCTCTTAGAAGTTAGTCCCTAACTAACCTCCAAATTTGAGCAAAATCGGTTCATTAGAAACCGAGAAACCGAGGTTCCAGGAAATTCACGTTTGCGCATGCGCAGTCGCTCCTATTGGTCCGAAGGTGCTGAAATTGATAGGGGACCGTCTAGGACCTAACCCGCACAATCCCTGAAAATTTCATCAAAATCGGACCACAGGTTAGTATAGTTTTGCCCGGGACAAGGATTGACCACAGACAGACCGACAGACAGACAGACCGACAGACAGACAGACACGGAACCAAAATTGTTCGGGAAGCTCTAAAACGCAAAAAACAAGTGGAAATTTTGATTTTGGAGGACATTTTTTTTTTTCACTTCTTTCTCGAATACAAAGCTTCCCTACCTTCGGCAGTGAGGAAGCAAAAAACGTTGCATTGTTTTGCGTGTCGAAAATTTTGGAATGACCCCCAAAATTAAGACATATCCGTGTCAAAAAAAAAAAAAAAAAAAAAAAAAAAAACACCTGCTGGACGATTTTTGTATTAGTGTATGTGAATTGGCCCCTAAATCTCATTCAAAGTGTCAGGATTGGTACCCTAAAGAAGCTGTCAGGGTTGGCTCACGAATATTTAACTAATATCTTACGTCTATGTTCTCTAAGTGACTAGGTCAAAACTAGCGTGTTCAAATGGCACAGGCTTCCAATTCTTATTGACAGTCAGCCACCCCAAGAGCCTTCCAGGAGAGCTCCACCAAGAGTGTTAGCTAAAAAAAAATGAAAAAAATCTCATTTGATCTGTTCGAAGAAAAAGTTGCAACTCAATTTCTCGATACTTTCAGGCGAGTTTTTTAGTTGGCTCTTTGTTCCACGAACCAAACTTCTACCCCTCCTCCGTCGAACAAAGAAAGTGATGCTCTCAAGACCGCAAAATGCCTGTCATCTACGAATGTAGCAGACACCTTCAGCAATGCTTTCGCGGTCATAACTCAAAAACCCCATTTTTTGAGTTGTGCCTTTATTCTAGGACGGGTGCGAAATGTAACGATTACGATCAATCATTTCTGTTCCAATAAGAGTTCCATCCCTGGAAGCCTAAGGAAATGAACATGAGATTTCATCATGAACTAAATTGTCGTATCTTTCATTTTCATTATATTTATTAAGGAGGTTTTTTTCCCAGAATATTGGATAAGACATACCTAATCTAGTAACCTAATGCCTTTGTAATGATAAATCGCACTGGAATCAGCTGACAGTGGCATAATTTGCATTTTTGACTACTACACCTCCAATAAGCCAACCTTTACATATTTCGGTAATTTTGTTAATTTTCTAAAAGTGCGAATTTTGCTGCCATTTACTGTTGAATTTGTGTTTAGCGGAATCAGACGTTGCTGAGAGACGTTGAGACGATTTACACCGGTCATACGTCGATGAACGATTTCGGTCTCCTTCACCATTTGAACGGGTTGGACCACCTTCCTTACTGGGAAGAGCCACCTTGCAACTCCATACGAGCTTCTGAAGGTAAGGATAAACTAGATCATTCCGACAGAAATTCGAGAACGTATTTGGTCAGCAAAACTAATTGGGTAAGTCGGTGGTTCTGTTTAGTTGAATGTTTCTGCATCAATTATATTTATTCCGAATGTATGGAGTCCTCTACGGGGCCCATTTTCAGTTGTTATGCTTGGAGTTCACGATGAAACATTTAAATCATTCTATGATGGAAAACACAGGAAAATAAATACTTAGTTGTCTGGAGGTTAGCAACGTGAAAGTATATCTGGTGTCTGATTGCCGAATCAGACAAAAAGTAGGGGAAGCTGCTGTACCTGGGGACGGTTGTACCTACGGACACATTTTAGTACAAGGATAACAAAATTCCCTGGCTTGTAGGAGTTGCTCTTGAAGGTAACTTACATGTTTTCAGACAAATAACTGGAACATAGGCCTCGAAAAATGCAAATGTAAATTTTGTCCATAGGTACAGCAGCCTCCCCTATATTCCAGTAATATTTTTGGTCATTGTATCATAGAATTGAGGAATTGAAACAAGTGAATGAATGAATTTCATTGCCGTAATATGACATGAATCACTAATGATCAGTCGGTTGCCGTTCGTTTCTCATTTTGGGTCAGTATTTCCCTAATTTTTGCTTCCGAGTCTACCAAGGTAGCGGAAGCTTTGTTTTCACTTTTCAAGGACGAAAAAAAAAAGTTCTCCAAAATCAAAATTTCCACTCGCGTTTTGCGTTTTAGACCTTTCTGAACAATTTTGGTTCCGTGTCTGTGTGTGTGTCTGTCTGTCTGTCTGTCTGTCTGTCATGAATTCCTTGTAACGCGCATAACTATACGAAGTTATTGTCCGATTTCGATGAAATTTTCAGGGATTGTGCGGGTTGGTGTGTAGACGGTCCCCTATGAAAATCATCATCTCCGGACTGATAGAAGCGACTGCGCATGCGCAAACGTGAATTCCTTGTAACGGCCATAACTTCTACATTTTCCATCCGATTCGATGAAATTTTCAGGGATGTTACAGACTAGTATTTAGATGGTTCCCTATGAAAATCATCCCCTTCGGACTGATAGTAGCGACTGCGCATGCGCAAACGTGAATTTCCTTGTAACGGCCATAACTTCCACTTTTTCTACCCGATTTCGATGAAATTTTCAGGGATGTTACAGATTAGTATTTAGATGGTCCCCTATGAAAATCATCATCCCCGGACTGATAGAAGCGACTGCGCACGCGCAAACGTGAATTCCTTGTAACGGCCATAACTTCTACATTTTCAATCCGATTTCAATGAAATTTTCAGGGATGTTACAAATTAGTATTTAGATGGTCCTCTATGAAAATCATCACCTTCAGACTGATAGTAGCCACTGCGCATGCGCAAACGTGAATCTCCTTGTAACGGCCATAACTTCCACATTTTTCACCCGATTTCGATGATATTTTCAGGGATTATGTGGATTAGGTTGTAGACGGTCCCCTATGAAAATCATCATCCCCGGACTGATAGAAGCGAATGCGCATGCGCAAACGTGAATTACTTGTAACAGCCGTAACTTCAACTGTCCCCCTGGGGTCGCGGGTTCGAATCCCAGGCGAGGCTAAGTATTTTTTTGATCCAATCACATACATCTACTCTCTTAATTTTTCATCCGAATTTGATGAAATTTTCTAGGATGGTTCAGATTAGCGTGTAGATGGTCTCCTATGAGGGTAGAGGAAGGTACTTAGAGATTGGTGTTTTGAGATTAATTACTATGCATCGGATCATCTATATAATCGGGTTATGGATACGAGGAAGCTATGTGCCACACCCACTTGGCAGACGTTTTTTTTTTTAATTAAATAAATATATATACCTATTAACAACTCAGGGAAAAACAAGACGAGCCGCGTGAGAGATGATTTTAAATTTTTTTTAGTATTTCCCTAAATTGACTTTAAACATTTTACCTAAATTTGAAATTCATTAGTGCAGCAGTCTAAGGAATTGAAAAACTAGAAGATTGCCGCTGGAATCATCAAAATCAAACAATAATTGCCACAGAAAAATGGGGGAAAACCCTAAATGAATAAATGGCTGCACTAATGAATTTCAAATTTAGGTAAAGCTTTTAACGTTTTGGCGCCTTCAATTTAGAGAAATACTAACCCGGAACGAGAAATGTATACATCTTATATTAACCCATTTCCGGCCACTGTTGCGTTTTTGCGTTCATATTTATGATTTTTTTAAATATTGAAAATAGTGGCAAATCTTTGCAGGAGAATTTTCTCTAGATCATGCTGTTCCTAAAATTTTCAGAAAAAGTTTTTTTTTTGATGTTCGGGAGCTCAATGCAAATTTGGAAATTTTTTGAAAAGGAGGCCACTTGGGCGAAGGCATGAGTATGGTGGCTCTAATGGGGGATGCGCCTTGATTTTTTTTTAGATTTTTAATCGAAAGTAGACTACATCCTGAGAATTTTGGCACCAACCGCGACCTTCTAGCGTGAGTAGATCTGTTTCTATGATTTTTCAAAGTTTCGACCGTTTATGACGTCACGCGCCCCTCTCGCCTGGGCGGGACCCCCCAGCCCACTGTGATGTCATAAACGGTCGAAACTTTAAAAATTCATGGGAAAAGATTTACACACGCTAGAAGGTTGCAGTTGGTACCAAAATTCTCAGAATGAGGTCTACCTTAGATTAAAAATAACAATAAACAGTTTTTCCTACCCTGGCGCACACCCTATTCGATTCTGGACGAGTGAGCTTTCTGGGCCATATTCCGGTCCATAAATAGACTTGTACATTGTACCAAAACCATGAACTGCATAAATCATTTCGATTTGGAAAACTGAAGCCTCTCAAATCTCATTAAAAAGTAAAATTCATAAAATATCGAGTAAGTAAATGTAAAGTAAACAACCATTTCAGGTTGGACTTTTGTCCGACTGCCATTCCTGGAAAATATCGAGTATTTTTGCTCTCGATCGGGGAGCAATTGATGCTTTATTTCGACTGGCATTCTGTAAAACAGTTCATCCTCCTCTCCTCATTTTTCAGTTATTTCTACCCTTGGCTTGAAATGGGTTAATTTAGGTATCTCTGTATATATATTCCGTGGCGTCACCACCCGCGTGTTGCTCGGCTCATACCTGAATCGATGATCTTTCAACAATTGTTGATCTTAAGATATTTCCTTACATCTTCTTGAATCCTCTAACTCTAGGACTGAGAATGAAAATCCCCCTGCTTTAATTTATTAGTTCTCACCGTTGAGCTGTATTGCTTCCACGAGCTTAACCTATTAACGTCCAGTGTTGCCATAAGGCAACATAGAAGCCCTTTCTGTTAGAAGGCTGCTTGACACCGTCCAGAATCATTCAGAAGACCTGGATCCTGGAGATCCTTTTCTCCACATCTGTCTGATCACAGTGATGTATAATGTTTTATCTCCAGCCATGAGGGTGTGGCACATAGCACGAAGCTCCCTCTTATTGATTCAAAGGGGAATGGCCTAATAGGATTTCATCAGAACTACCGATTACCCTACCAAATAAATGGTAAATCGAAGTAGTCTGCCAAGTGGGTGTTCCACATAGCTCATTCGATAGTCACAAAGCGATGCGTCATCTTCAACTTGATTGGATACTTTGCCTGGCAAGAAGTTGTAAGAACTAACGAGTACCCTGCCAAATACCCTTGTTGTCATCATCAGGGCAATGATACTTTATCTAATGCGCCTTTTAGTGGTATTTTTTGACCAATTATGAATGTGGAAATTATTTGATGAATTACTTACTTAATATTGGACGTATTCCGCATCCAATATTCCAAGTGAGTCCCAAGTAGAACCGGTGAGATCACGACACGATCTACTAAAAACTCAGTTTTGAAAGAAAAAGATCAGTTCTTATGGCGTCCAGCGTCACGATATACACACGTAAACCCATAAAATTCGATCAGGAGATTTTAAAAAATATTTAATTGAAATTATTTTTTAAAATTCGATCAGGAGATTTTTGAAATTATTTTTCCCGTGTTCTAAAGGCTATTATTTGGAGTCGGAATATCAGATTAATTTTCAAAATATATAGTGAAAAAAGAACAGTTTCGGGCGTTAATGGGTTAAATTTGAAGATTTGTGGAATCTCAGAAAACCTACCTTCCAAAAATTGGTAGGTACCTGTAATTGGTAGGTAATCTAGCCAGTTTAGACCAGCTGTTTATTGTACTTACATGAAAAGAACTACTAATAAACCTACTGCGCGACGAGAAATACTCTACACTTTACACTTTTGTTCGTAACCAATCGTAAATCATCACGTCCAGACTCGTTTATTTTCCAAATATCACGTTACCCTTGAGAAATCCATATACGAGATTCGTGTTTTCGTTCTGTGTTCGCATTATTCCTGCGTGCCATCAGTAGTTATTATCCATTATCCTCCGTCAGAAACAAATCGAAGGGAATGACTTGAGTGATTTCGTTTGACGCCATCACTTCGTATATGCGACTCATATACCACGCAGAAGGTACTTACGAGTTCGAAGTCTATTTAGCCCGTTTATTATCACGTAAATTGGATCTGAACAATCAAGTTCATAACAGAGTAATATTGTATACCAACATCTATGGATTAAGAACGGTGTAGGTACATAAATATACGTGTAGACTGTCATTATAGCAATAACCAAGATTTTCAATAATACAGAGATGATTTACGGCAAGTGGTGTCCGAGCTAAAAGGAGAGGCACCCAACAACACGGATACGGTGCGGGAAAAGTACCTCGGAGTTAGTTGAGTTGGGCATCTCGGTATGTGTACTCCATGGTATCACCACCCTCGTCCTGCTCGGCTCATAGGTGAACTGGTGGTCGTTATTTGGGCAATTTTCATCCCTCTCTCCCCTCCTCATCTTCCCTTGTCGCTGTTCATGTACAGTCCAAAGTAGTCAAGTCATGTATGGGTCATTTTCCTCTTCCTTCCTTTCGGGAGACAATCAAAATAAATATTTAGGTCTATAAGGTGTTCTTCAAAAAGTTGGTTTTATTACAGGCTCGTTGTTCCCACCGAGGGACGTAACCCACGAGGACGTCGTTCACATCTTCGACAAAGATCTCTGTCGGATTTGGCCTCTCCGTTACCGTCACGACGAGGAGAAGCATGGAATCAAAGGTAATCAATAAATAAAACAAAAACAGCATTTTATTCTATAAAAACGGGTAGAAAATGTGATTAGATCGAATTCTAATCGGTTCTCTGATAATGGATGGTGATTTTGAAATAAGAATCGAGTCCAACACCACCCTTTTTACTGCAGCGTAGATTTGCAAAACAATCAAATTTAATCTCATTCAATGGCGAATATAAACAATTTATTCAACGAAATTTTAGAACGCCATTGAACTTATACAACCACCTCGCTACTTGGCACTCGAATGATGGGATCACCAATAATCAAATCGATCACATCTTAGTGAGCGCTAGACATGTCTCAGGGCTAATGAACGTGCGATCATACAGGGGCGCTAACGTCGACTCCGACCACTACCTCGTCATCGCACGCATAAGAGCAAGGATATCTGTGATACGGAGTCAATCTGCCATACAACGCAAGAGATATAATACTGCTAAACTCAACACACCGCAGATTCAGGAACAGTTTGCTATGAAAATGGAAGAAGAGCTCGGTAGAGTTGAAGAATTTGGTGATTTAAACCAGAGGTGGCAGGCTACAAAGCAGACAATAGCTGCAGTGGCAGAAGATGTTCTTGGACTCCAGGAGAGGGTGGGACATAATGGCTGGTTCGATGCAGAATGTGAGGAAGCTACAAACCGTAAAAACGATGCCTACAGACTCAAACTCCAGCATCGGAACACTAGAGGGGCCTCTGAGGAGTACAGGAGACTTCGGAGGGAGGAAAAACGCTTGCATAGACGAAAGGCGAGGAAATGGGAGAATGACAAGCTGGTAAACATGGAGAACCTTCGACACATGAACGAAACAAGAATGTTTTACAGAGAAGTGAACAAGAGCCGGAAAGGATTCAAGCCCCGGGTCATCACGATTAAGGACAAAGATGGCAACCTCCTAAATGATAAAACCCAAGTTCTTGAAAGATGGAAGGATCATTTCTGCACTCTCCTCGACGGAAACGGGGAAAATGTAGGGGAGGATACTCTTGGCATACCTGTTGGTGCTCTCGAACCTCCGAGCATGGGAGAGGTGAGAAGTGCGGTGGCCAAGCTTAAAAATAATAAAGCCCCAGGAAATGATGACCTGCCTGGTGAGTTATTCAAGAAGGGAGGTGAAAGCTTGACTGAAATGCTCCATGTTATGATTGTGGAAATTTGGGAAAGTGAGGAAAGTGAGGATGAAAAAAGTAACTTGTGTTGTGCGGGTTCAGTCCACTATTTCGGAGCAATTCTGCACACACAAAGGCTTAAGGCAAGGAGATGGACTTGCATGTCTCCTATTCAACATGGCCTTAGAGATTGCAGTGAAGAGTTCTGGAATACAGGTTGGTGGGACGCTTTACAACCGGTCAGTTCAGCTTTTAAGTTACGCTGACGACATCGATTTGATGGGCCGGTCAATTGGGGCCATAAGAGAAGCATATGATGATCTGGTCAGGGAAGCGTCTAGGGTAGGACTACAGGTGAATGTGGCCAAAACTAAGTACATGCGTACCAATGCCCCACCAAATCATGAAAGTACTTTTGCTATGGGCCAGCAAAGTTTTGAATGGGTGGATGAATTTGTCTATCTTGGTACACAGGTTAATGCCAATAACTTGATGGCCCCAGAAATCAAAAAAAGAATTATCGCGGCTAATCGATCATACTTTGGCCTCCTTAAGCACATGAAAAGTAGATTCCTCTCAAGGACTTCAAAGATTCGGCTGTACAAGACTCTCATCAGACCAGTACTTATATATGGGTCAGAGTCACTCTCTGTTCATGATGAGACAGCCTTGTTGAGATTTGAGAGGAAAATCCTAAGACGGATCTATGGCGCCGTACGAGATGGACCATCCTGGAGGAGACGCACTAACCTCGAAATAATGCAGCTGTATGGGGAAGGAGATGTTACGCACTTCATTAGGATTGGTCGTCTTCGTTGGGCAGGCCATGTATCCAGAATGGAAGACAGCGAGATCCCAAAGAGGATGATGAATGAGCAGCTGTATAGGATGCGACGATTGGGCAGACCCAGGTTAAGATGGATTGATGGAGTCAATCATGACGCTCACACCATCCTAGGCATTCGTGACTGGAAAACAGCAGCGCAAAACCGAGGCAACTGGAAAAAACTGTTGAAGGAGGCCATGATCCCCCGCGGATTGTAGTGCCACGAAAGAAGAAGATTGAACTTATACAGGGTATTCCCGAAAACGTCCCCCCCCCCCTGCTAAAATCGTCCAGGTAGTGGTAAAAAAAATTTGTTTTTGAATCTTCATGATTTTTCCCAAGGATCTCAAATATGACCACGGTGCGCATTGCACACGTGCGCAACGTACACCAACTTCGTTTTTTTCAAATGAGACCCCCATTTTTTATTGCAGATTCGGATTCTACGTGAAATTTCATGAACATTTCACCCTCTCAACCGGTTTTTTTATTGCGCGCAACCCGCTCAGTGCGCGCTCAAAGATGCGCAACCGCAAGGTTGTGTCAAAATGTGCATGTACGAAGTACCTAAGTCTGATACATGATATTTTAGTATTTTTTTACGCTGAATCACGTGGTGATGTTAGTTTCTTGATTTTACTGCATTTTTATCAAATTATCGACGAAAAATGAACTTTTTTAAAAGGAAAATTGCATTTTTACTCATTACGCATCTTCTGTGCCCATCCGTTAACTTCATCCTTGTTAATAAATTGTGGGACATATTGAAATTTATGTTTTGACAATTTTGTGCTTTTTTCAGTGGGGAAATACACTCCCGACGACAACGTGTTCCTTTCGGGGCAGAAGAACCCAGAGAACAAGTGTTTTTGCCCTGGTAGAAAGTCCTGCCCTCCTGACGGCCTCCAAGACATCAGTCCTTGCCAATTCAGTAAGTTTAATTTTTCAACTTTTCCTTAATATTGTTAGGAGGTGACATTGCATGATTACCTACAGTTACAACAAGTCTTACTGAGGTACGTCTCAAGATTGCAGACTGGTTCTGGCGGTTCTGAAGATTCCTCCAACGGTTCCCATGATGACTCTCGACTGATGAATGACGAAACCGTGGTCGTATGAGCAATAATGCCCTCAATAATTGGTTGATTCTTGCAGATTCTCCGGTCTACCTGTCGATGCCCCACTACTACGGCATGGAGCCATCCGAGGTGACTGAGGCTGTCGAGGGGCTGACTCCTTCAAAAGAAAAACACGAATCCATGGCTCTCATACAACCGGTAACTTGACATCTATTCGATCAATTAAATATGAAGGCTCCAGGGGAAAAACCGACCCAAGTCAATTTTTTTGACTACCCCATCTACCCCCCCCCCCCCCCCTACATTTGTCCAATCCTCATGAGCCTCATGATTTCTTTGAAGAAAAAAAATCTCAGCTCTCACCTACCTAAACCCCTGGGACTGACTCTAATCAGTCAGCCTCGTCCTCTGGACTCTCAGCTGAATTAGCTAGGGTAGGTAATGTTTAAGGGATTTTTTCCGATTTACAGTGTACCTACTTGCCTGATCAGTAGAAGATTCAAAAATAACTGAATGAGAATTCAATTTGCAACCCAAAACTAAAATCTCTGATAAAATGGGCAACTATCAGGGTTTGTGAATTAATTTTTCCACAAATGGGGGGTGCTCCTGAATTTTTTTTTTTTTTTAATCGAAAGTAGACCTTATTTTGAGAATTTTGACACCCGCTGTTCTCTTTTTGGATAGTAGGTAAATCTTTTTCTGATTTTTCAAAGTTATGACGTCACGCGCCCCTCCCGCCTGGGCGGGAGCCCCCAGCCCACTGTGACGTCATAAACATTCGAAACTTTGAAAAATCATAGAAAAACGACCATTCACGCTAGAAGGTCGCGGTTGGTGTCAAAATTCTCAGAATGAGGTCTAGTTTAAATTATAAATAACAATAAATAGTTTTTCCGACCCATGCGCACACCCCATTAATTAAATTTTCCAGTCCGTTTACTGTTGTTGACGTCTGTAAGTTGTTTTACTGCTACATCGAAATTTCTCTCTGTGTGAACTGTATCCTTGAATTTATAGACTTGAAATGAATTTCGGTAGCCTTGCATGTTGTAAAGTACTGCCAGATTTTGAAAATTTGGTACTCGTAATATACCCAAGCAGGGTTAGCTTTTTCAAATGTAATAATTGACTAGCAAATTATAGAATTCCTCAAACTTTCCCTTTAATGATGTCATTGAACTTTACAGAAATTGGGAGTGCCTCTAGAAGTGAGAATACGAGTGCAGCTCAATTTGAAAGTGACTCACTCCAGCCTTCAAAGCAATTTCCCCAACATTGTGTTTCCCGTCGTTTGGGTCGAAGAAGTGAGTAAAAAAGTAGTACTTAAGCGTAAGTTCCTTTCAAGTTTGGTTTCAGAGCACGAGTTGTCAATTTTAGTTTCTTTCATGCTTTCAACTAAAAAGGCCTTATCACGCTAACAAAACAGCCTTCACGGAACTCTGTAAAACGAAAAAAAGTAAGCCAAATAAGTGTGGCTCATAGCCTCTTCGTATCCATAACACGATGGTCTTCAATCATTCAAACTTCGAACTCCACGTATCTACCACTACCCTCTAGATTTGACGATATACCAATGATTTGAACGTGATGTATTCAACAGTAGAACATCTACTGTCTCACCGTCACAATCCTTGTAAATTTCACCTAAGTCGGACGACAGACAACTGTAGAGGTTATGATTAATCCAACCTATCTGGGTTGTCTTCCTTGGTAGACTCGGAATGATTGTTATGATTGAGCCATTATGACAATGTATATAATCATTTAATCATATTAAACATCATTAAAGGTGATATGACTTTTTGTTCATAAACTAAAAAATACACTAAATTCTAAATTTATTGTATGTGAAACTATGTCCAAAATGTTTACAAGAAAAGAGTGGAACACGTGTCCCTGAGGTCTTGGAGAGCGAACCCAAGTAACAATTTGAGATTGCTTTGCTTTGTGATTGCTTTCTTGGATTTTCACTACATGGGAGCTCGTACCTTCCTGAAGGGGAGAGTAGCTCAACCTATACAGAAGTGCCAAATTCTCGCAATATCCAAATACAGCAACTGTTTCCAATATCTGTCGTTGCACCGCTCGTCTTGCTGCATAATGGGTTAGAAGGGCTCTTGTCTGGGTCATCAGTGATTCCTCCTTTGAGAGCTGATAGGCCATTTCGTTTCCATGTAGTCCACAGTGGCAGGGCACCCACTGGAGTACAAGCCGGATGCCTTTATTCAACAAAGTATCGGCTAGCACTCTGCATTGCCTAACAGCATCAGAGTCACCTGCCTGGCCAATACCCGCTACTGCTAAGATGGGTGGGGATGAGAACCCAGCTACACATTGTTTAGCGAAATGTGAGCGGGTACCTCTCCGAAGGAGATGAGCAGCATCTCCATTCGTAGGAGCAAAGAAGGTGGCTCCATGAAGGGAAAAACAGCTGCACTGTTAGTGGGAGCGCGTACTTTCCATTGAAGGGAAAACAGCTACACGACCTTGTGGGAGCTTGAACCTTCTCTGAGGAAAATCAGCTTCACCACCAACAGCCAGGAGCGCTTACTTTCCTTGAGCACGAAAAACAGCTCAAACTGGTTCTGAGGAGACGAAGGAAACGGCTCACCCAGCAGTAAAAGGTTTTAGAATAGAAATCAGAGTTTTTGAGGGGTAATTGAGACGGAAGGTCAAGACAGAATGGGTACAAGCTACCCTGACCTTAAGAAAGTAGAAAACACTTGGCCCTAAGGAAACTCCGAGTCTTCAACCTTTTGTCTGTCATTTATCATTCAGATTTAAACGTTTCTAAATTATTACAAATTGATATTAGCTGATTGATGTAAAAGTACACGGTAATGGTGAACATAAGTAATGTGAGTATGTAACATTTGACAAGAGTACATGTTAGTAAGAAACACATTATTATAGTAAGTAGATTCAGTTTGTTGGGGGAAGATTCATAACTACATATCGATACCTTAAAGCACAAAGCCGCCATGTCCAAAAACGGAGTTTTGAAAAAAACGCAGAAGTTTTCACCAGTGCACAATTCCTAAAATAATGGCTTATTACACTCTTTAATTTCTTCAATACATTTTCAAGCTATAATCATCAAGAAGGTCAATAATAGTTTTGTTGAATTTGAATTTTTCTGAAATTTAAAAAAAAATGATGAAAATGGTAGGACATAACGCCTTTGCGCTTTAAGGTATCGATATACTCGTAATATGATCATAATAAACGATCATGATGATTGCAGGGTGCGGAAGAGATTCCTGACTACATCATCAGGTGGATCTACGCTGCTACCACCATGGCCCAGTGGTCGGTACCTCTTGCGTCTTACCTGACCATAGCTCTGGGAGCAACTATGATTCTTGCAGTCTTCATACGAGCATACAGGTGAAATTTTGCTCAGCAAATGTTTAGAGTACATAGCATTGAAATGTTATCATCACGCATAAGAAAGACTCGAAATGCGCATTTCAAGACAAAATACGAATTTTCAAAGGAATACTCTAACCGATTATCAGCCATTTTGGTTTATTATTTTCAATAATGAACCCCCTGATTTTTTCAACCCCCTCAAAATTTGAGTGTTTACATTTCAAGGTACGTAGAATCCGAAAATCGAATAAAAAATTGGTACATTTCCGTTATACTTGGGTTTTTAAGCCTAGCTGAAACTGCCGGTTAATTTCCCACTGTCATCCCAAAAGTTGACTCAAAAACTCAGCTTTCCAACGGTATGGTGATAATTGTTTCCAACATTTTTATTAGAGGAGAAAACCGCGCTTGAATGCGAAAAAACATGATTTTTTTCAACGAAATCGACGGTTTGACGGGAGGAATCGGGGTTGGATGGTGAGTGAGAGGAGCGGCGTCTGAGGAGACTTCCGATTCCTCCCGTCAAACTGTCAATTTCGTTGAAAAAAAATCATGTTAGGCTAGGCTTACAAACGTTGGAAAAAAAACTGTACATTTCCGAGATTTCCGGGCTCATTTTTCAACATCTGAGTCCTCTTTGAAAAGTTTTATTTACCACTAGGGAGATAGAGAATTTAACGCTTTTTCCAACGGTGTAATTAAATTTGAATTTTGACTAAAAAAAGGGAGTTATGGCTGTTTCAATGGCGTGAGGTCAAAAATAGGTTCGAAAAACATCTTAAAAGTGAAAAAAGTCGGATTTTAAGGGAATTAAAAAAAGTCGCAAATTAGTTGTAGAATCGAACCCTGGCCGGTGGCGCACTCGAAAGGGTGACACCCTGTATAGAAAAAAAGTCCATTCATGCAGCATGAATTAATGAGCGAATTTTCAAAGAAATCGTTCAGTTGAAGGTATGGTTAAGATCTTAACCACTGCATTGACCACTCCACTCCATGTCAACACCACATCCGCTCTTCATCAGATTGAGTCAGTTATTGACCAATCAGGGCCTAAAACTCATTTTCACCTGGATTAAGAGCTGCTGCATACAGAATCAGAGTTAGACAATTATTGCCGATGAAAAGGAATTTTAGGTTAGTTAGGGGGAAAGAACCGATCTTTTTTTCTATTTTCAGTATACCTACCATGCCAACATACTGTATGCACTGAGTATGCTTTGAAGATGAAAGGAATCCATATTCATGTTCTACTCGTCTCGACGAACTCTTAGAGTACCCACACGGCTATTGTTGGTTTTTTCTATTTTCAGTATACCATACCAACATACTGTATGCACTGGGTATGCTTTGAAGATCTTAGGTGTCCATATTCATGTTCTACTCGTCTCTACGAACTCACAGAGTACCCACAAGGCTACTGCTTTTCTGGGTACAACAAATATACGCGCGTTTTCATTATATACATAAATATATACATGCTTTTCTTAATTTTTGGACAATTTTAATTTTTGAAAAACGCATTATATCAGAAATTTTTCGCTGAGTCCGAATATACCATATAATATCATGATTGTGAAGGTATTAACTACAAAAAACGGAAGAAAAAAAACATTTTTTGGACTTTTTTTGAATCATTTTGAACTGTCCAAAATTTCTGGCTAACGAACTTGACCTATTGTTTGTTGTTACGAACATTTTGGCGAAAACTAAAAAAAAAATGTTTTATAATTACTCAAGTTATCATACATATAATATATGTATGATAACTTGAGTAATTATAAAACATTTTTTTTTTAGTTTTCGCCAAAATGTTCGTAACAACAAACAATAGGTCAAACGATCCCTGAAGTTTTTCCAAAAATCATATATTATATGATTTTTGGAAAAACTTCAGGGATCGTTTCAGAATGTTCCAAAACGGATTTCAGTGAAAAAATTTTTCGAAAGAGTCAATTTAAAAAATTTTGAGGCCATTGCAATAGCTTCATTTTTTTGAAAATTCGCTAATAAACCTTTGTGTAGTAATGTGCAGCGTTTTTGTTTTCAAAAACCTAAAACAGTTTTTGATGATACATCAGTTTTAATAAAATAAATTAATAATTTATTGTACCAATATTTTGTTCTGTTGTTCTACAGGACTGTAGTCTTCACAAAGGAGAACCTCGAGCGGGGCAAAGCCAAAATCCGTCGCGGCTCCAGCTTCTTCGTGAACGGGCAAAACCGCCTCCTCATCCTCCGAGACTCCTACACTCTCCTGCAGAATCAGCCCAACGTGCAAGAAACCTCGTTTCAACCCGACCCTACCCAGGATATCTCCGAATGAATCTGGAGATGCGCATCTCTGAGCTTCCGAAATACGAAACCTGCGCACAACTGTGAGCTTGTCGCCACGAATCAGGTTTTTTCGAAGTGGAAGAACTCCCCTGGGATAACCTTGTACCCCAACGAAAACACTGTGCCCCCAAAAACCAAACCTCCGCATACACGAGGCTCTTTTGAAATGGACAAATTCAAAGGCTGATTCGAACTAATCTTGCCAATCGATGTAACGCCCGTATAATCTTGCCTATTAATGGTTTTTCGATTGTATTGTGTGCAGGTTATGGGGAAATGTTTCAGTTGTAGAGGCAAAGATGCGACTTTTTCTTGCTGTATTAGGAACCTAACCTACTATGGTCCGTTCTGTAAATTGATCTTTGAAATCTTCAAAACCCAAAAGTTGAACAGCTGGATTTGGGTATATTATGTTTTAAACAGTCAGATTTATTCTTTTAATATCACAACCCACCACTCCAATGAAATTCGCTCTTCTCTCCCTCGTGCCCATTATCGTCCTCCCACGCCGGAAAGACTCAAATTCTCCTTCATCTAGAAAAAAACGAGTTTTTCTACTTTTTTATTCCCTTCTAATGTTTAATATACAATAAATACCCGATCAGGTGTAGTTAGGCAACATTTTGCATGTTTATATCATTTTATTAACAAATTAAATAAATTAACAATCTCAAAAGCCTCCAGGGATGGGGATCTCGCATCATTTTTCACTCGAATTTCAAATGATGTTCGATTTTTTTCTTTGAAAGTTATCAAGTTTTCTAAATAGCGTAGTACCTACTGATTATTGTGAGCTGATATCCTAATTAGGTTTCATCAAGGGCAATTCGATTGAGTAGTCATCGAAACAAAGTTAGCTAAACTTGCTGAAAATATTGCATTTGGAACTGCATCACAAATTCCTTGAGGTCTAGAGATAATCGGACTTTGAATTTTGTATTTCACCTCGAAAAATCACGCAAAAAAATTTAATCGATGGCGTTTTCATTACTGTTTTTGTTAATTAATTTCAAAGAATTTCATCTTATTTATTTATTTTTTTTCACTTCCAGTATACTTGTATTTTGTTAGTTATAGAAAGCTGTATTTTGATATACATGCGGAATCTTCTTTGTTTATTTCGTAATTTCTTCATACTCGCAAATGCCTACACCATTCTCACCTAATATCGCACCTAAAACAGAAATATAGAGAGATTTGGGAGCTCTCAGAAGTGGTTTGGTTTAACTCGGTCGTGGGATTCCCGTCTTGCCAGGAGGCTTTCTATCTACGTACGTTCATTTTGAGTCTATTAACACAATTAACGTAAACACAACTGAAAAAGTCGCATTTTCCTGTACGAATCTCCGAAATTGAAATCCGAAATTTTGAACTCCGGGGAGAACAAAAAATAATGCGATGATTAGTGATAAATCCTGCTAGTCTTTCAGCCATACTAATTGTTTTACTGTAAAGCAAGCGTTGGCAAAATTGTATTTATAAGTGTATTTAATGTTTTCTATATTAATCGTGTCAAAATCGACTTGAAAAAGGTACAAAGTCACCTTTGTACACGACGGTGTACAAAAGAGGGAAAAATAGGTTGGCACTTGCAGGCAAAAACTTGAATCAGCCCACGTGGGCGCCTACCTGAAATTTCTTAACCTTATTTCGTAGCGTTTCTGTTATCGATCGTGCTTTTGGACACAATGGCCGTTTTACTGCCATGCATTGAAATCTTTCAGGTCACATTTGATTTCCGATATGACTCAACGGTCATCAACCATGTTGACGAAAATGTGAAACCTTCAAAATTGTTGACGTCAAAGAGGGAATGCCGGTCTTTCAAACTAATTGTTTCTATTTTATCTTGAAAGTGAACTTCGAGTGGACCACAGAGTGGATTCGAGCTCTTCAATTAGTGTAGGCATTGAACATGGTTGCTCTACTCCTGTTTTGAGGTGGTCTCGGTTGGTCGCTGTTCAATCCTCAAGTTGTACCTAAATTTGAAACGTTCAAGGATTTTCGAAATTCATTAGTGCATCTATGTAGGGAATTGAAAACTAAAAGATTGCCGCTGGAATCATCAAAATCGAACAATAATTGCCAGAGAAATATGGGAAAAACCAAATTGAACACACAGTTTTCAAAATTCAAAATCCTTTTGCAAGGCAAGAACGCGTACAGGCAGTAAGGTAAGAGGTAGCTCGTTTTGCTTACAAGCAGAGCGGGGCCAGGGCAGCATCTTTCGAGCAAAATCTTTTAGTTTTTCAATTCCCTACACTGATGCACCAATGAATTTCGAAAATCCTTGAACATTTCAAATTTAGGTACAACTTTTAAAGTTTGAGCCCCTGCAATTTTTGGAAATACTGAGCTGGAACGAGGAACCAACAGTGACTAGAGGTGTGTCGGTACAGCTGTACCGGGACTGGGAACCGAGTATCAACTTGTAACGGTTCCACGCAGTGACAAAAACTCAGCCCTTACTGGTCCAGTTCACGGATCGATAAGATATTATGGAATCGCTCTGGGCTGGGAAGGGATCCTTTGGACTGGTAAAGCCGCGTCCACACTTGCAACATTTGGCCGCTCCAAACCTCCCTCCAATCCTCTGGCGTGTTCAGGGTGGCAAAACATCAAAGGAATGAGGATCAGAGGAGTGGAGCGCAGTCTGATCGCTCTGTTGGCAGTTTTTCATCTTGCATCAAAGAAATGTTCGGGGTTGGGTTTGCTTTCATATGGGCAGAGCGAGGTTTGGAGCGCTGCGATGTTTGGGGCAAAAGATTGGAGCAAGGTTTGGAGCGAGGATCAGAGTAAGGTTTGGAGCGGCCAAATGTTGCAAGTGTGGACGCAGCTTAAGGATGGAACTTGTCTCCAGTTCTGTTCCATGTAGCTGGAAGCGCCCTTACCATTTCCATGGACGGAAAATATAATAATATCATGGAATGGCTCTGGACTGGTAAGCATGGAAGTTGTCTCCAGTATTATTATTTCATGTTAAGTTCTTATACTGCAACAAAAAATTATTCTTTACTTGAATTGTTTGGTCACTATCATTTGTAATAAATTGTCTCTTTTGTAATACTTGTTCGAATTCCTTCCTTTTGTATTGCAAGTTGAGATCATAAGCATGGAAGAAGGAAGATAGGGATTTGACTGCCTTCTTCTTCCATGTCATGAAGTGTGGACCACCCTCGGTAGGCAGTACCGGTAATGGAACTGTTGCGGTAATTTGGAACAGTTACATCTTTGTCACTGTAACCGTTGGAACCGTTCCAGGGTTACCTGGACTGACACACCCATAACAGTGACTGGCGAAGCCCCCCTTAAAACAAGAGTAGAGCAACCATGTTCACATCCTTCTCCCACCCACTCTTCGCCACTGCTGTTTTGTGATCTAATCACACATGTTATCTCCATGCAAGATGCAACATCCCATTTAATGGTTATAAATCTACGCCTTCACCAATTTACTAGCTCAAATGAGTTCTGATCTCTACCCGATGAGCACTTTCCAGGTAGATAACTAAATAAGAATTTGTTTTGAACGAACGGCGCATTATTTCCCCACTTTCAATTTTACAGCACCTACGTCTATTTTCTAATGAAGTCGGTCAAAAAGAACATGAATGCTCATGCAATATTGAAACTGTGGATCAAAAATCGAAAAGTTGCTCAATTTTACGTGCACTTGAGCCACGCATTTTTCATTGCGCTGTACAGCGTACTATGTTATTCCAATATGTTTAATTATTTGTACAATACGTACTATAGGTAAGTTTCTGCTCTCTTCATTTTAGTGCTAGTCGTACCTTAGCGGAAATGATTGTTTTGTCGTGTATTCGAGAGCAAAGTTTTTTTGTAGACAGTAGATTTTTAAGATCGGGAAAAGAAATTCGTTTTGTCTCATTTCGGATCTAAGACTGTTCTCGAATGTACAAGTACTAAGTATACTTAAAAAATTGGAATCAGATCTGTAACAAGAAAATTCCACTTTGTAATACCCAACTTTTGACAAGTAAATTTTTGTTCCAGTACTTTGGGTATTTTCAAAAAATGTATACTCAATCCGTCCAATTCTATGATACGAATCAATTTTATTATTTTTGTTTTGTCGAGTTAAAAATAATAACACTAATCTGCAGGGGGAAAAAGTTATCTCGAGTTGTACCTCAAGGTTGGAGTTCAAGGGTGCTGCACTTAAAAATGATGACCTTTTTCGGTTGGTACTCAGGCCTTTTTTTGGAAGTTTTTTGATTCTGTGTGCATCGTTTTACGTTGTATTTTTGAGGAGTGAATTGTAGCTTAAACTGGGCTAGTTTCAAATAAAATTCAACGCGGGTGATGTATTGATATCCTTTCGCTTAAAACTTGGACTTTGATTTCATCGCAATCAATATTTCAGAACAGTGCTCTCAGGCACTTTACATCAACATCGATTGACACTTCTGCTGGTTTCACTAGTCGTTCATCAATTGGCATCAAAGGTTGCAATTCAGGTCCTCTGTCTTCAAGGTACGTTGAATGCCACAATCTGAGCAATCCCAGCCCTTGGTGTTGCAATCAGCACATCATCTGCAAATTCCAGTGAATGGATGTATCCAATCCTACTGGACTGCGCCAACAGGACATGGTCCATAACTGTATTTAAGAGAGTGGAGGACAACTCACCATCCAGGAGCCCCAGGAGAGCTGGTCATAGCCATCTGCTCCCCTGACTACCTGTTTGTTAAAAACACCACACGTCCTCCAGAGAGTGGAGAAAATATATCTATTATTTGATTTAGGGAGAGCCGATCCAAACAGGACTGCGCAACCCACTCCATCTGCAAGCAGATGGAAAACCACGAATACCCCAGAGGTAGACAAGGGAGTGGAAGGAACTCACTGCACGGGAGCCCCAGGAGAGCTGGTCATAGCTGTCAGCTCCCTGTTTGTACCTTCAGTTTTTTTCCTACCCTTTTTGTACAAACAGTACCTGTTTGTTAAAAACACCACAAGTCCTCCAGAGAGTGGAGGACATATATCTATTATTTGATTTAAGGAGAGCCAATCCAAACAGGACTGCGCAACCCCCTCCATCTGCAAGCAGATGGAAAACCAGGGGTAGACGAGGGAGTGGAAGGAACCCACCGCACGGGAGCCCCAGGAAAGCTAGTCATAGCAGTCAGCTCCCCTGAGTACCTGTTTATCTAAACACTACAGGTGAGGCCGAACTTTCAAGCCAAAGTTTTACCAACAAGGCAGGTTGGTACCTGAGTTCGTAGGAGAACTCACATGCCAGAGACATCCTCAGGGGACTAGCCCTTGAGGATACCAACTCTTCCCTTGAAGCCATCAAGACCAAGAAGTAGGGTATGCTCCAGAGAGTGGAGGACAGTGGGCCTGTATAACCAAGGACTCTTCCAACTTTCCAGTGATTTTGTGGAACTGGCGTGCTACTTCTGATGGGACTATGATTGGGGTCTGCCTCTGTTACTGGCATATATTATGTTTTGTGAACATCGCAGTTCGAACTTGTACCTACACTAGAAGGCATAGATCCCCGGATGCAGAAATTGTTGAAAAACAACGATCTCAGGTTAAGGGGAACCACCCTGAGTGGAAACCTCTGTCAGCAGTCCATCTGAGCCTTAGCCAGTCTTGGTTGGTTCATATACCCGTATTCCATTCTCTGTTATCTGCATTGATTGGTCCAGAGAATGACGGACTTCTGCAGCCTTTTCTTCATCCTGCACTGATGCTTGTTGGGCCACAGGAATTCCATACAATGCTTCTTCACTTCTGATAGTGAGAAAAAATTGAGCTCAAATTGCAGGAAAATCAAACGTGAAACAATGTATTTTTTTAAAAACTTCCGAAAAGAGCCCTTTTTGAATCAACCCTAATCGACAATTTTCACATTCAACACCTTTTTTTGCAATATTGTCTGCAAATCGAGGTTACTTTTCTGGCTGTAGAGCAGAGTGATAGTATAAAGTCAATTATTTATCGGTGGAAATGTGTTAGAATCTAAGAACTCAATTGTACGGTGTGCATTTTTTTTCTCCTAAGGTTCACGTTGGTGAAATCTCGCGTTTTCAATCGAATAAACGCCGAGAATGTACATATAAATCTGGTCTCGTGTCGAAAATTGGGACCTTTTTTCTTAAAAACGAACCAACTGTACAAAGACAATTGTAATCTTTATTATGTAGGTACTCGAACGACAGTTCGAAAAAACAATGTACAAAATATTTTTTGTGTATTTGCTGTATTCGCTATTTTACCTGACCATTCGTTATGTGATAAGATGTGCTGCAGTCACGAAAATCAAACTGTTGTTTTTAATGACACTCGGGTGTTTTTATGTTATCGTATTTTTACGGAATTTCTATTATATTTTATCTTTAATGAGTCGAATTGAAGAGACTAGAAAACCGGTTTTTTCTATTTTGGAGACAAACAGACTAGGAAAAACGTTTTCTAGTCTTTTTAGAAGACGAACCTGTCGTTACGTGGCAAATTCATTCCATTTTTGTATTGAAAATAACACCTAAAATAGTCTGGTGCCGACCTCTTACAATATATTATCGAAAAATAGGTATTTCATAATCAAAATGAAGAACTTGCGTAAATTAATTGTTAACTTCCCTTTCAAAAGTATTAATTTCTTGTACCTCTCTACTAACCCCAAATATTCGATCATTTGAATATTAAACTGTTGATTTTTCAGTGTGTATCTCAAAATAAATATCGAAGATTGGTAGTACATAAAGTACAAAATGTAAAAATCGTATTAGACAAGTTGGAATATCAAACAGAAATCTTCCTGAGAACCGAAACAAACAATCACTTTCGCCAACTGAAAAAAGTGTATTTCAGAGTAGCAACTAGATTGAGAACTTGTGAGCTCTTGAACTTGGGGCCTTGGGGAACTAGATTGAGAACTTGTGAGCTCTTGAACTTGGGGCCTTGGGGAACTAGATTGAGAACTTGTGAGCCCCTGAACTTGGGGCCTTGGGGAACTAGATTGAAAACTTGTGAGCTGGTGAACTTGGAGCCTTGGGGAATCAGATTGAGAACTTGTAAGCTCGTGAACTTGGGGCCTTGGGGAACTAGATTGAAAACTTGTGAGCTCCTGAACTTGGGGAACTAGATTGAGAACTTGTGAGCTCGTGAACTTGGGACCTTGGGGAACTAGATCGAGAACATGTTGAGCTCTTGAACTTGTGGCCTTGGGGAACTAGATCGAGAACTTGTTAGCTCCTGAACTTGGGGCCTTGGGGAACTAGATTGAAAACTTGTGAGCTGGTGAACTTGGAGCCTTGGGGAATTAGATTGAGAACTTGTAAGCTCGTGAACTTGGGGCCTTGGGGAACTAGATTGAAAACTTGTGAGCTCCTGAACTTGGGGAACTAGATTGAGAACTTGTGAGCTCGTGAACTTGGGACCTTGGGGAACTAGATCGAGAACATGTTGAGCTCTTGAACTTGTGGCCTTGGGGAACTAGATCGAGAACTTGTGAGCTATTGAACTTGGGGCCTAGTCCTCAGTGCCCCCACTCCAGTCACTGGTGAGTAAAGCACTCCATACAAGCCCCAAATTCCTTGATATTGGTTATTCAGAAAAATTTCCCTATGACGCTATAATGAAACATCCCTTTTTTCTCTAAGGGTTCTCAGTCAGTCGCCGTTCGTTCGTTGTTCCAGGTCAGTATTTCCCTAAATTACCAGCGCTCAAACATTAAAATTTGTACCTAAATTTGAAATTTTCTAGAATTTTCGAAATGTTTTAGTGCATCATCCTCAGAAATTGAAAAACTAAAATATTGCTGCTGGAATCATCAGGTTTTTCCTGCAAGTAGGATTGTTCGATTTTGATGATTCCAGCGGCAATATTTTACTTTTTCAATTCCTCTAGACCAATGCACTAATTTATTTTGAAAATCCTTGAAAATTTTAAATTTAGGTACAATTTTTAAAGTTTGAGCGCCGGCAATTTAGGGAAATACTAACTCAGAACAAGGAATGAATGGCGACCAACTGCGACCCATTTAAGGATCGATACTTCTATGGAACCAAAGAAAACTGCCAGCTATGGAAGTAGGAGTGTTTGACATCTATAGGTCTGCCACAGAAACTTTGCATCCCTTTGGCGCGTTCTTCTGGAGAGCATAGAACTACTTATCTCTTATCATCAAGCAAATTCCCGCGCGTACAATAATTTTTCACGAATTTCTCCCTTTTAAAGGACATGATTCCCCTCCTACTGCAGATTGAAGTTCGAGAATTTCCGACATTGAAATTCCAAGACACTACACGAACATGAAATTTCTCACGGCTCCAATTCTGTGTCATGGTTTCACCTTGGAAGGTTGACTCGATTGTTATAATTCGTGGATCCACTACCTAGTAGGCGCCACACCCATGCAAAGTTTCTGTGGTAGACCTATAGCTTTGCAAAGACATTATTAACACATTCAATAAAGAATGTGTCACATGACACGAATGGTACCCTATTTTCTCATGGGAAGTGTCAAATGACACAGAAACATCGAAAGTCAGGCCCTCAGTAAAATTATTCGTGAGGTTCGTAACAAAGGTTTGAAAGGCTGTGAATGGAATTTTTCCTTTCCTATAGTGAAATTAGTAACCTATCTACCCACCAGAGTTCACAGTTTTCACCTGGGGACCAATAATTGTCTGGGGCAAATCCTGGAAGTGATATCACACTGATAAGGTGTTGCGCTCCTTGAAACTTCCCATGAGGGGCAAAAGGACGCAAAATCTATCCTACAATGAATGCAATGTAGGTACTATACGCGCACTTACAGGGTAGGTGGGGGAAGTTCCAACTGGTTCAAATTGGCGAGTTCCCCCAAATTCAAATTTATTTCATCTGAAATAACCTTCGTTAGAACCTCAGTTGCAATTCCTGACAATCCCCCACTACTGAAAATGTACCATGGAAGTATTTGATATATTTTCGTATTACGCTTTATCATGGAAGGTGTGGGAAGTACAATACATACAATTATTTTTAAATTTTCACCTTGTAAGCTATTAGTTTTGTTATGCTTCCAGAGATGGCACCACTGTCAAAGGTGGCACAGATCTCCCAATGAAGTGATCTTTCCTCTCCTTATTCCATGCTTTACCAATTGCTGGGCAGGTGATAATCAAAGTTCAATTCTCAATTAAAAAGGAAAAAGCATTATGTCCAGTGAAGAGCTCAGATATAGACCTCGAGGACACTTGACTCTATTATTCTAGGGTTTTCTGGTTCCCACAATTGCTGCACAAGTTCCAGAATTGGTCGAAGAACCAATATCGAGTATACAATGTATACAATGCAAGGTATACAATGTATACCTTATGTCATAAGGTTTGTTCGGAGAAGCAGTCCTGAACAGATCGGAGGAGTCCAGGCGCCTCTATCCCCTCCCCTTTTCAGTTCCGTTTTGGTTCTGAACTGGTTCGGGACTGCTTCTCCAAACAGACCACTACTCTCCATTCTAACCAGAAAATATGACCAAATTATTTGTTTAGTGTTTGAATTATTATATTTTTGTAGAAATTTCCCCCAAATACATTTTCGAATTGTGATTGCGTTTCTTCTTTGGTGCAATAAAGATGCAATTTTTTTATTTTAAGAAATTTTGTTGTGACCTAATCTAATGTTGTTAATTTTTTTGAAAATTAAAAAACAAAAAATTATTGTAAGTATAAAATACGTAACGGTTAAATCATGAATGTTAGGGTACCTATCATCAAAAAATGGTCCCTATCGGCCTCATCTTCCATTATTTCCCTCCTAATTCGGTTTTGACTCTCGAAGTTACCAAAATTTGCCGCAAAAAAAAGTTCCGCTTTATCTGTTGAAAATGTTTGTCTTTTGCTCAATTGTAATTATAAGATATTCCAAGAAGGTGTTGTTTTTCGACGAACCCTTTGTGATAAGGAGCTAGGTACGTAATTTCAAAAGTTTTTATTAATAATAATAATTTACAACGTGCAATATCAAAAGTCTTTCATTTCTTATCTCCTTATTCAAATTTCCTTTATGTTTTCAAGGTTGAAATGTTCACTAAGATTTTCTAGATGAGCTGCCTGGTTCATTTTCGAATAACTCTTGACCGAATGGACAACATCGAATTGACTCATCGTAGGTATAAGTTCTGGTAAGTTCGATCGACCCGTTAATTATATGTATAAACGTAATGATAGATATAAAATACCTACCCAAAGTTAGAGGTGATGACAAATGATGAAATTCGTGCCACTTCGACCTACCCACTTCAATAAATTTCTTGTTAACATTTCTGTAGATAGAAATGGAGATGGAGGGTTTGCATACTGCGAGTGTTCCGTATTTCATCATAATTATCAGTTGGTAATATTTGTTTAAAATAATTGCGGACGTGGAACTGATGACTATAGATTTTGCGCATTTGATAATGCCATTGAAAATCCACTCCAAATTGCTTGAGTGGGTAGTTTATATGAACCTCTCATCGAAAGTGGTGCTTGCCTATGACGTTAGGAATGCAATTAGAGGCCAACGTGTCAAAACCTACTTGAATTATATTGTAAAATAGTTCCTTGAATTTCTAGAATAATTCAGAGTCATTGAAATGAGGAAAATTAAGAAGCCTCTATCTAAGGATTGCCAGATAAAAAGATTTACCTAATGAGTTTCAAATTATTTCGTAAAGTTTGGAAGGTAACTATTGGAACTTTGCACGCTGCAAATTACTACTCAACGGTTCATCATTTTATTGCCCACAGCTTTCCAACCAGGAAAACATCGTTATCCCAAAGTTGTGGTGCTTCTAAACGAAATTTGATTCTCGGTTGTTAGGGAAGCACAGCTGGTTGACATGAAATTCTATTTGGAGAAACGAGAAAAGATTTCATTTGGTCATCTGAAATTCAGCTCACTTTACCTAGAGAACGTTCATGTGCAACTGCCAACTGCCTGCTGTAAGGACCTGGGGTCCTTAAACCACAAACGCGCATTTAGTAATAATTACATTTAATTAATAATTATTATTGTTTAAGGACTGGTTTTAAGGACTGTGGTTTCTTTCATTTCTAAAAATTGAACAAAAAAATATGTTAAATTGATGAAAAAATGTCACGGTAAATCATCTTCACAAGAGAATGATTGGATGCCAGAGTAGTGGCAAAAATTCGACAAAATTGTCGCTATTTTAAATTAATGAAAAAACAATACTTGTATATCGACAGTTTTCGACCTATAGGGCGTTTTGAAAATGTGTTCCCCTACTTTTTATCCCTAGGAAGTGACTGGTAACTACCATAACCTTCGGGGCCCAAATGGAGCCAATATTCCAAATTTCCGGATGATGAACAGACAATTTTACCATTAAATTTTTGGTTTCTACATTAAAACGTAAACCATCAAATTTGAGGGGGTTAAAATGTTTTTTCTTTGCACGATTCCAAAGGTTTGTTATTAAAAATAATAAACCAAAATAGAGTATAGTATACTTAGTATCAATCGAAAAATTTATTGTCTAATGACTATACCATTTGGATGGCACAAATAAAAATAAAATATCGAAATAAGAAAAATATTGAAATCTTTTGTTGTTATATCGATGGTGTCTTACCTGATAGGTACTTTATTTTTTATTTTTTAAACTTTTCTTCTGGCCTTGAACCTTGGAGAACTGCAGAGCGTGGTGATTGCGCAAAGGGTAATTTACTGAACTTATTAAAAAGTTATCACCGTCCTTCTTTTGAACGCAGTATAAAAGAATAGACCATTCACTTCATCTTTGTTTACACAAAGATGAATACACAGGGTAGTCAATCACAGGGTAGTCCACAAAGTACGAATGTCTCCAATCTCAAAGTCCTACTGTTGACTGACCGCTCACGGCTGTGCGTGTTCGGTTCAGGGTCTATAATGACGTCATTATTGTTGCTCCTTCAAGAAACGCAAATCATAAAACATGATTCAGGCAAAAATCCACCTCAAAATCCAAACTCTCGTTTCATGTTTTTGACATTTTCATGTCTTTCATAATGTGCCATATTATGGCACATAAAAAAAAAATCGTCACGAAATTTGATGCAACGAAATTTGATGCGACGAAATTTGTCCCAAGTCGCCACAATGATGATTATGACCATCAGAAGTGAAGTTGTTAGGTAGGTAGGTACTTTACAGTTTGATATTACCAGATCAGCTGAGTCGAAAATTGAGCTCCCAGATCAGCTGAGTCGAAAATTGAGCTCCCAGATCAGCTGAGTCGAAAATCGAGCTCCCAGATCAGCTGAGTCGAAAATCGAGCTCCCAGATCAGCTGAGTCGAAAATCGAGCTCCCAGATCAGCTGAGTCGAAAATCGAGCTCCCAGATCAGCTGAGTCGAAAATCGAGCTCCCAGATCAGCATGAAAATGTTTCAATGTGTTGCAGACTCGTATGCAAGCGTTTGTTTAATTTATTCGATTTCTTAATGTTGGATAGTTGGTGGCTTTGCAGACGAGTGATCTATAGAAAAATAATAAACCATTGTGTAATAATTTGCAGCGTTTTATGGAAATTTCGCCCAATTCGATCAACCTCTTCGATCAGCCTATGATCGCCGCCCCCCTCCCCCAGCCCATATCGTAGAATCGAGAATCCGACGGCTATGATCAAGTTAGAAAAATTCCGCAAACGGATTCGTATTCTGATGAAAGTTCTGCAAGTGGCTATAAGGCCACTTTTTGAAAATGTTCAATATTTGAACAAATTTTTGTTGGAACTGTGTGCAATCAATCACACTAAAACATCGTGACATTTAGCCTTAATCTAAGGGGTCTCAGTTGGTCGCCGTTCAATCCTCGTTCCGGTTTTTTTTTAAACACACAAATGGAAAGTGTAAAACCTTGGACCTATCACTAGGTGAAGAAATAATGGACGTACAATACAATACCCCGTATAACATCCCTTATCCATGCAACGACACACATTCTTCATCCATGAACCGAGCACAGAAGGATCTCCCTTTTCATGTGTTGTATCTCTTCTGTATGTTTCTTGGTCGACTCTTCTCGTTTGTTTTTTCGTGTTACTGCTCAGTTTCAGTTGCCGACCATTTTCTTTGCAATCGACGAAAACTTACGCAACATAGATGAATCTGCGTCAAATAAATCAAGAATAAAGAAGAAGAAGACGAAAACTTCGCGATTTTTTGCATTTGTAAAACAAGAATTCTCACAAATTTGCTCGGTTTGTTATTCTGTTTTGTGGAGAAACAGTGAGGCTCAAACTCAAACAACCATCACGAAGATCCTCGCATCGTGCCACGAGCCTTTATTTTAGGTGAGTTTCCTATGAAGGTAGGTACCTAGTTTAAAATTGCAGCCCGCTCCACCGACTTTTCCTAGGCTTTGGGAAGCACCAAGTAATTCATCGTGAAACACATCATAATATTTGTGTTGCCTACGTTTTGAAACTACAATCCAGATACCTATTTTCTGAATTGTGTTTTCAAAAGGTAGGTATGAAGGTAGACGTAAGAAGAAAAAGCGCCTAGTGTGACATTGACGAATATACCTAAATGAGACTGGAATTCCTCTTTAGTCATTGTCATTGGGCCGAAGACAAGTCAGGGACTGCCCGACGACATGGAACATGCAACAAGGAGGTTGGTTGATGTTTGATTGGTCTTGAGGGAATAATACAATTTATTATTCCCTAAGTAATTTAATTACTTCTCTTTCATGAATTTTCATTGATGGGTTTCATGATGGATACGCCCCGTAGAAGTGGGAATTTACCACTCTTGAGAGACCCTCCTTCCTTCCAATTTTTCTAGCAGATTAGAAACCTTTTATTTTGCTCCTGGTTAATGAACCTTCTCTTTTCGTTAACCCTAATTGGACCATGGTGTCACTAGTGTCACCGAAAACATCTCAGGAACTCCACATCTGTCCCAAAATATCACCGTAGTAACCAAAATTAAACTGCAATTTTAAATTTATTGGACAGTAGAATTTCAAAATAGAATTATGACAAAAATCTCCAAAGAAATCGATGAAAAAATTTTCAAAAATTTTGTCAGCATAATTTTTTGATTTCTAATAACGCACGAAAAAATTTGTTGAAAAAATTCAGCTCTCCATTAATTTTTAAGTTGCATTTTAAATCGAGTTCATCTGGTGACACATTGGGACAACTGTGGAGTTCCTGAGATGTTTTCGGTGACACTAGTGACACCATGGTCCAATTAGGGTTAATGATATCATCAAACGCCCATCTGTAGTTTTGGGCAATGTCAAGGTAAGCATCGATACCATCAATATTTATATTGATTTTTATTTGTATTATCAAGATTTTTATCTTCAATTGTGCTGTAAAAATATCAAAAACACTGATAAGGTCCAGTTTCTTTACTAGTCTTTATAGAATAATAACCTGTTAACCTTGTAAGCAGGTGTTTATCATATTTATTATATCATCACTACGTCAGTACATTCGGAAGTTATAGTAGGTACCTACGAAAAATTGTTTTAATATTGTCTCAGGGCCGTGTGTGTTGGTTTGTGGATAGGCACACCTTTCCGTGCCACACCCACTTCGATGACTTTTTTAAGAAGTTATTTACGCCCAAAATTCAAGTTTATTGTGTATCAAATCAAGACGCTCAGTCATGGTGATCAATAATTTTTCAATACTGACTATTAATAATTTAATCTTGAGGGCGTAAATTTTTGATATTCACAATCTTCACCTTAACGACACCGAATGAATGATCACTTAGCATTTTCCAGTGTGATGAATATGTAAATTGAGTGGTTGGATTTTTACAAGTAGGTACTTATTAAGGTAGGTGTGTGAATATAAATAATTTTTGAAACAATCGATGTGTCAATATAACCGAAAGATCGCATTTTTCAGTGGAGGGCTTTTCATTTTTATCGTTCAGGCGTACCTTTTTATTGAAAGAAAACTGACATTGTTGATCAGAAGGTACCTAACAAGTGTGATGATGTAAAAATTAAATTTAGGGTATATTTCAGGATAACTTTGATAAACATGCAAAAGCCTAGCTAACTGTCTGTAAAATTGTCTTTCTTTACAGTTCACTGTTACTATTAACCCAGATTCTCCTGAAAATTGTTTTTCCGAATTTCTTGAAACTTTTTATTGAAATTGTACCTAGGAGATGCCAATAGTCGGAAAAAAAGTCCACGTCATAGATTACATGCCTAGAACGCCTAGAATCATTGGTCCTTCCAGAAGGCCTGCAGGAGAATACAGTTGAGATTGCCGGGGATAAGTAGTACCACCAAAAAAACTCTATTTGACATGATTATATTATAATGGTGAACACATAAGAAATTCTTCACATACACAGGTAGGTATATAAAATCAAAATTATGATAGAGATGATTTACAGCAAGCGGTTCGGAGCTAAAAGGAGCGGCACCCAACAACATCAGGGTGATGGCTGCAACCATCGAACTAAAATACCTGGAACGCCGTCTCAGCGTTGAGCGTGCGGTCCGGCTAGCCGAGGGGTTCCCCCACCCCGTGGGGTGTACCCATGCGCCTACTCCCATCTAAAAGCACTGGGCATTTTCTCTCCCGCTTGATTTAGGTATTGGCTTGTCATTCACCGGGAAAAAGTTGACCCTTTTTTTCTTCAGATACCTTTCATAGCATCGGGAAATACTATTTTTCACATTACATATTAATGAAGAACGTCAGTGAGGGTCTTATTTCGCTCTCATCACTCGGTCCCTGCGTTGTTGGTTCTGCGACACCGAACCTTCCCAATTGGTCCTAAGGTCTCAAGTTTTGAGAATGTAGGTTGTGCCTATCCACTGTACTCTAAGAATGTACTGTGTACTACCTACTTTCAGTATAATATAGGTACTTAACTCATAATAGAATAAATGAATGCAGTGGGCCATTTTCAAAACCTCTTTGTGAACGAGGTTTTTTTTACAAGTTAAACTCCGTAAGGGAGGTTATTTATCCAGAGCCTCTATAAGTGAGAATCATGCCCATAGTCGGACTTCGATTTCGGGGGGAGAGGGGGCAAATTTGTACGGTAGAATAACCAAAATTATGTTCAATATTGATGGATTTTTAATAATTATCGTTTAAGCGACACCATACCCCGATGTTGAAGTTGTGTTCCACCACTACCCCGAAATTCCAGCAACCCAGTACGCAACTATGTGTGACATATCGTACCATTTTGAAACGTTGGATAGGAGAAAACTCTGGTTGAAAATCCTAAATCATGGTCAATAATAATAAAACTTGCAATACATTGAACGTTTTAATTCTTTGGAAATTTTTATGCGTCGGACTTTTTGAGACCACTGAAATTTTGATCCGTATGTACCTACATTAGACATTTCGATACGTTGGACATTTTGATTTCGGTACATAAAATGTTGATACATTAGACGTTTTCTCCCCTCTCTCTTAACTACTATCAGTTATTCCTTATCATGCGTGAAGTTACGTCCACCAAGTATTCAGTTCTAGTAAGTTTTGTAACTTTTAAATAAACGTTTGTTCAGTTATGTAGAAGTGTCTTTTAGCCACCTCTAGATACAACAAAAGGCTTTTGACAAATTAGACATTTTGATATTCATACGTTGAATATTTTGATACTTTGGACATTATGAAACGTTGGACATTTTAATACATTGAAAATTTTGATACTTTGGACATTTTGACACATTGACATTTTGACACATTTTTTTTTCTTTTTTTGTTTTTGACACATTGGAAATGTTGATACAATTACGTTGAACATTTTGATACTGTGGGCATTTTGGTACCGACTTTGAATATTTTGATAAGTTGAACATTTTGATACGTTAAATATTCTGATTCTTTGGACATTTTGATACGATGAATATTCTGATTCGTCGAGTATTTTGAAACTTTGGATATATTTTGAAAAATTGGAAATTTTAATACTAAACAGTATTTAACAAAAATTATATCAACATGAGAAGAAATGATGAGCAATTTAACACACAACACATTCTTCGCGGTAAACCCGGTAAACCCCCTAATATTGTTCTACTTTCATCTGTTTCTTAATCAATTTATCGGTTTCATTTTCATGAAATTGGATTTTTATATTAGATTTTCGGAGTTCAACAGAATTCTATCTCAGACATTTCAAGGCCTGCCAAAATTTGAAGCGTATTTTGATGATATCATAATTATGCCATGGCGTCACATTGTCAGAATGCACTCAGAACCTCATTGCTTGCTTGAAACCTCTGAACAAAAACGACCTCCATCTGAATAAATCCTAGTGTTCATTTTTCCAAGAAAATATTAGTTATCTTGGTCATGTCGTGTTCTTCTGACAATTTGTTCGAGCAAGAATATGCCCCACACCATGATGCCGGAAAAGCTACTAAAGGAATCCGATGAAGTGCGATCCATAGTTATTCCAATTTGAACTTTGTACGTCGAATCATAAACAATGAATGTGAACATTTCAATGTAAACACAGCACGCGACAGGTTCAGAACCCCCCACGGAGTGGGGGTAGGCCGAACGAGGCCCGACCGCCGGGGCCCTATCCCCGCCCGCCTAGATAGCATTCCAGGTGTTATAGTTCGATGGCTGCAACATGTCATGGCGCGGGGTGTGGTGTGGGAAAAGTGCCACGGAGTTGCGCGAGTTGGGCATCTCAGGTGTACTCCGTGGTATCACCACCCGCATCCGGCTCGGCTCATATTTGAACTGGTGGTCGTTTTATAGAAGCACTTCCCTTCATCCCTCTCTCCCACCCCCACCTTCCTCATCTTCCCTCATCCCTAGGGCTGGCGTCGGGTGAGCCCTGGGTGTCCTCTCCATTATACTTTATATATTTATTTATATTTATGGCTTGCCCCCTCGGTGCCTCGTCGGTACATTGGTAGAAGATTAGATTATATGAAAAAATGCCAAAAATGTGTATAATCATGAGTCATAGCGTACCTTCCCATGCACTTCCATAATATTAGGGTTTCATATGGTACGCTATAAAACATGAAACATGCAGACCGCGGTCATATTTTATACACATTGTTGTGCATTTTTTTTTGCAATTGACACACTTCACTTGCTTCTTTTTCCCCGAACACATATCCACGGGCATATCCGCTACAAAATGGTCCATCCCATCATATCTCGCATCATTTTCAATCTTTTTTGAGCGCCTCCCCTTACGTGTAGCCTTCCTTGAGTTGGATACCAAAACAGATGTGGCAATGCTCCTTCTGAAGGACAAATGATCAAGTTTCCCCCCTCCCCCCATCATTCTTATACAATTGCCAAGCATTGTGCTCAGCCAAATCTATCATCTATAAATGGAAAAAATCATTTTTTTCCTCTTATTGAAATTCTATACAGGGAAATGTTCTGGTCTGCTCGGTCAATTCCACGCATTCCACCGTTGTACGAGTGGAAGAGGTGAGGTTGGTTAACAGCAATAATCTGTTTTTTTCCCCTGGAGAATCGGCTGACTATTCAGAGGAGTGGTGGAGTCAAAGTTGGTAGCTACAGAGACCACACTGTTGAATTGCCTGAAAATCAAACTCAAATGGATTATCCTGTAGGCCTTCTGGAAGGACCAGCAACTTTTCAACATCCACATGCCCAGTCTCTTTATGTAAATAATCCCAACCCTTCACATTTATCTCACAAATGATCTCAAAGAGTGAAATACCAAAAAACTTACATGAAAACTGCATAAATACGAATAGAATATTCACCCATCCAGGCGAACATCTGTCAGCTCGTCCATCGCAAAATATATCTCGGACAATGATGATTTCTCAGCAGTAAACAATAACCACGTGGACGTTTGAGGTTTTAATGTGAACAATGGATGGTAACATTGATGTGAGGATGATGAACAGACCGAAAAAGTACCAACAACCGCCACTGTAGTGCCTAAAGCAACAGTAGGTAGTTGTTTCTTCTGGAAGGCCCACAGGAGAATCTATGTTACCGAAGTAGAAAGAAGACCTGCTTACAAGGCCAATAGGTTATTACTGTGGTATATAGGTGATATTCAGGCTGTAAATCACCGGCCAAGGGTCGATTCTACAACTACTTGGTAGTTCGGATCACCCAATTATGTTATGGATGACGATGAAGCAATGTGCTACACCTTCTAGGCTGACTATTCTACCATTACCTAATCTGCCAAGATAAGTTACAGGGGAAGTTAGGTGAATTTGGACCATTCTTCCCAAAATCAGCGACCACGTTTTTCAACTGTTTTCACGCATTTTCGACAAAAAACTGGACCCTGGTAGAAAACATTTTAAAAAGAATCAGGCAGAAAAAGTACCAAAATGAAGAAATGCAAGGTCTTGGTACAGGTTTTGGTGCAAGAAGGAAAAAATCGTCGTCCCATCCCACACTGAATTCAGGGTGTCCAGCGACTTGGAAAACTGGGAATACTCAGGGAATTTTACTCTATTGGAAAAATCTGGGAGTACTCAGAGAATTTCATTTTTTTCACCAAAACCCTGGAAAAAGCCCGAGAGCCGAACCTTTTTATGGGATGTTCTGGCAGTCAGAGGGGAAAAAGTTTTAGCACGGAAAAATATCCACACTTGACGGTTTGACTTAGTAATAGGGTGTCCAGCGACTTGGAAACCCGGGAATACTCGGGGAATTTTACTCTACTTGAAAACTCAGGGAATTTCATTTTTTCCCCAAAAATCCCTGGAAAAACCACTAGCGCCAGACCTTTTAGTGGGCAGTCCTGACAGCCTGATACTCACACATGAAAATTTGACTTACTAGGTAGCAATTTTATTCCGTGAAACTGGCCATGGGTTCGTCCGTAGTGCAGTTCTGGAACTTGTCCGGAACTGGAGGAGTTCCCAAAAATGGCTGCCCAGAACTTCGAACTGTGTTCTCGGATTTTCCACACTGCGAACGCTTCAATGATTTGGAACTGCTGTACATAATCTGTTATCGCCTAACCTTCTCCTTCCCTGTGATTTACCGCTGCAAATTATTACTCAGCGGTTTATTATTTTTCTATAATAGATCACTCGCTTGCGACGAAGACAGCTTCATTGTCAATTTCATTTTGAAACAGAAATGTCCTACCAGCAAGTATTGTTATTTGGTTGTTGGCTGCTATTGAAGCACAACTGAGCGACATGAATCTCATTTCGATGAAAGAAACAAAATTGATCAACTGAAAGTTGAACGGAGAGCTTATTTTCTTCAGGGAACATTCTTTTGCGACTAAAGGTAAAACTAGAGTTTCTGATTTATTTCAGATTCAACCCTTAAGTTCTCATAGGGACTAAACTGTTGATCCTACAGAACTCTGGGTGTTCTCAGTCCACTCTTAAACGCTGCAAATTACTACACGAAGGTTTATTATTTTTCTCCATAGATCACTCGTCTGCAAAGAACATGGCTTTGCCATTGTTACCACCAACCAACTTGAAGAAAAACATCGATCGCATTTCGGTCAGCTAACATTTGAACGGAGATTAGGCCTCTTTTGCGATTCACACTCGTGTTCCTGATTTATCGTAAGTCCAACCCTTAAATTCTCGAACGAACGGTTTGTCCTACAGGGCTCCGGTCAAAAAATTCTATAGAATCTTAAATTGATGGAATAGCAATGCCTTTATATCAAAATTTTTTGAGTTAGGGCGTTATCAAAATTTTGAACGTTATTTTTCAACCCTTAGAAGTGACCTACATCAACCAAAATCTTCGGGGAACAACTACTTTTGTCACGACTTTTTTCAAGAATTGGAGCCTTTGAAGTTGTCATTTCTCTCGAGTAAACCAATAAGTTTCGGTGTTTTCAACCTTTTGTCTCGACTTTTTAGGACGTCCCACTGTGAGACTTGGGCGTCCTTATGCGATCGATCTGGGGTGAAGTTGGACAACACTCAACAGAAAAAAAAATAACCACACAGTAATCCGTTTTAGACCATTCTGAATCCAAATCCGCGAAAAAAACCATAGGTGTATGTCTGTGTGTGTGTGTGTGTGTGTATGTGTGTATGTGTGTATGTGTGTGTGTAACAAAATCTTGTGTACTCTGCCCAGGCCTTAGTACTCAACCGATTTTCCTGGTTCTTTTTTTGTTCGACGCAGGAAACTATCTAGTTGTGCACTACGTCGCCCGAATTTCGAATTTTGCCTTTTAAGGGGGGGGGGGGAAAGGGGGGGGTTAATGCTCAAAAAACGTGGGTTTTTGGGCATAATCTTGTGTACTCTGCCCAGGCCTTAGTTCTCAACCGATTTTCCTGGTTCTTTTTTTGTTCGTCGTGGAAAACTATCTAGTTGTGCACTACGTCGCCCGAATTTCGAATTTTGCCTTTTGAGGGTGGGGGGAAGGGGGGGTTAATGCTCAAAAAACGTGGGTTTTTGGGCATAATCTTGTGTACTCTGCCCAGGCCTTAGTTCTCAACCGATTTCCGTGGTTCTTTTTTTCTTCGACGCGGAAAACTATCTAGTTGTGCACTACGGCGCCGGAATTTGGAATTTTGCTTTTTAAGGGGGAGAAAGGGGGGGTTAATGCTTAAAAAACGTGCGTTTGCGGGCATAATCTTATAAACTCTGCCCAGGCCTCAACTTCCAACGGATTTGTGTGTTTCTTTTTTTGTTTGACTAAAATAACTTCCCCGTTGTACATGATTTCACCAGAGTACCAAAATTCGCAAGAGGAGGGGATAAGTGGGGGATAATATTCACAAAATATCCGATTTTTCAATATTTCGGTTCCTTTACTGCTTACTAATTGTACCCAAGCTTTGAAATTGAGGAAAAATTCTCATTACACCTCCGGATTTTCATGAATTATTCTATGTGCCACCATTGAACTAATAGTGGTGCCACCATGGTGCCAGGACACCATAAACCGCTTATTTCATGGTTTTTTTGTGTGTTTCACCTTGAACACGTATTTGAACCTCGACGGACCGCCTACTAAAACTAATAGATGAAAGTTCAATGTTACGACGTATTTCCGCTTTGGTGCCAGACTGGCACCATTGGAGGAGGAGGGGGGGGGGTGAACTCGAATTCGCATGTTGGGTTTCGTAGATCATGGATTTTAAAATGCTCTTCAGATTCGAGGCTCCCATACCGCTAGAAATGTTATGGTGGATAAGGGTGAAGAGGGGGGAGTGGTGGGGATAACTATTTCTTGCCTAAAATGCTCAATAAATTACATCGAGTGAACAGTTTTTTCGCTTACCAACTGGTATTAATTGACCTGATGCTTATCCAATGGGACGTCCCCTGGAATGCATGCATTACTAAACAATATGTTTTCAAGAAATGGAGGTAGAAATGAGCCTTCGAAGTTGTCACTTCTCTCGAGTAAACCAACAATTTTCGGTGTTTTCAACCTTCTGTGTCGACTTTTTTGAAGAAATGGAGGTAGAAATGAGCCTTCGAAGTTGTCATTTCTCTCGAGTAAACCAGGAAGTTTCGGTGTTTTCAACCTTTTGTCACGACTTTTTTCAAGAATCGGAGGTAGAAATGAGCCTTCGAAGTTGTCACTTCTCTCGAGTAAACCATATTAATGTATTGTTTTTCCATCAAGTTCCATCAACATAGTATTTAATTTTTAGAATTTTTAGAGACCACGCAGAGCCCTGTAGGACAAACCGTTGGCTCCCTTCGAGAACTTAAGGGTTGGACTTACGATAAACCAGAAACAAGAGTGTGAATCGCAAAAGAGGCCTAATCTCCGTTCAAATGTTAGCTGACCGAGATGCGATCGATGTTTTTCTTCAAGTTGGTTGGTGATGACAATGACAAAGCCGTGTACTTTGCAGACGAGTGATCTATATAGAAAAATTATAGACTTTTGTGTAATAATTTGCAGCACTTTTATTACAAAGAGGACCCAAAACCCGAGTCGTTTCGACCAACAGAGGACATATTTATATCATCCGACTCAACAATCATTTCTTACGAGTTACCTGATAATATGTGTTGCAATATGTTCTGGTCCTGAGTGAAACTGAGAGGGGCAAAAAATCGGTGGAATCTCTCACGAAGAACAAAACTTTAATGAGTCGAAACGGTAGGTGTGAAGCACAAGAGCTGGATACTAACTGGAAGGTGGTTGTTTTGAGTGCAGATTACGTTTATTGTCAACACCACCCAAATTGGCAGATGTTGTACTCAACTTATCTGCTACTACTCAAAACCTGGACTCATCTCTTTGGAAAGTCGTTTCTATGACAGTTGTCCGTTGGTTTCTATGATCTGTCTACATATAAGAGGCACACTGTTTCCATTAGTGGGTAGGTAAACCGATCGATAACACTCGAGGTCAATATTGACCCCCAAGAGATAATATTATCGAGTTTGCATAGGGAACACAAATATCGAGAGGTATATTGTCAATCGTTATCTTTCGCCTATATAAACTGATTCATACGGGACGTCCCGTCAGTGTTCGTTGTTGACTACATCCGATCACCGTCATGGGAGTCGCTGCGCTCTTTTTGGCACTTTTGGCGCCCCGAGCGATCGTCGCCGGCGTCGGGATCGTTCACCTCTTCGAATGGAGATTCGACGACATTGCGAAGGAATGCGAAAACTTCTTGGGACCTAAAGGGTTCGACGGTATCCAGGTGAGAGATTTGATGGAACACCCTCCCAGATTAGATAAGTAGAGAGAACTGGAAAGGCACATTCGCCCCTTCCTGATCATATATTGCTTCGAAATTTCATCAAAATTAGATTTTGTGGTTGTTGTGGAGAAGAAAGCAAGGATCTACAGCGCTTTCGGGGCGAGCTGTGGCCCCTTTCTCAAGCCTATGTTCAATCTTCAATCATACCGACAGATTGAACATTGAAGCTCAATGTTTCAAGGGGGTTGCCTGATTTAAAAAAAAAAAATTCAATCGAAAGTAGTCCTCATCCTGAGAATTTTGACACCAACCGTTCTCTTTTTGGATGAGTAGATCTTTTTCTATGATTTTTCAGTTTCGAATGTTTATGACGTCACGCGTGACCCCCAGCCCACTGTGACGTCATAAACATTCGAAACTTTGAAAAATCATGGAAAAAGGTCTTTTCATGCTAGAAGGTTCAGAGGGAAATTTTCAGAATGAGGTCTAGTTTAGATCAAAAATAACAAACAGTTTTTCCGACCCGTGCGCACACCCCATTAAACATGAGTGATGAAGGATAAGTACCTCCTATCTGCTTCTTTCTCCTCAACAACCACAATATGACTACAGCAGGAGTACAGAACAACAAAATTAAATTTGTTGGTGAACTTGTGCAAAACATTCTACCTCAGACTTGAAATTTTGTAAATTTTTAAAGTTTTTTAATGATTTTTTCGTGCTTACATTCGGTTTTCACTAGAAATTCATAACGTGTTTCATTCTATCGGCTTTTCAATGGCAACCCATCTGTCGCAGAATCGCGTTTTCAGTTCATCATTTCATTTGAATTTGTTGCTACTACAAATAATCGTCCTTTGGCAACAGGTGATATTGAAGACCTGTTGTGAGCTGAAATAAAATTCATTCTTCGTGCTAGAAACTGGAAAAGTGCCTTTTTATATCTTCTAAAAGTTAGAAAATTATAGATAGATAGAAAATAGAAATAGGGCCCAGCGATAGTTCGTGGATAAAGTTTCCACACCATCTTTTAGATCAACAATGAAATCTGAGGGAGAAAAATAGTGTTTGAACGCAGAAAAACGTAGTAATTTAAAAAAAAATGAAATCAGCATTCCGATATGGGGCTCCGGGTTTTTTTCAAAAAGGGGCTACGTACTGAAAAAAATTCACGTTTTTCTGCTTTCAACCACCATCTTCTACCTTAAATTTCAAAGAAAAGCTAAAAACGCTGCAAATTATAACACAAAGGTTTATTATTTTTATGTACAGATCACTCGCCAGCAAAGAACACGGCTTTGCCATTGTCACTACTTCCTTCATTAAGGAAATAAATGGTTGCTAAGGATGCACAACTATGTACAACTCCAAGAAAAACGAACAGCGATTGCATTTTGGTCAGCTAAAATTTGAACGGAGATTAGGCCTCTTTTGCGATTCACACTCGTGTTTCTGATTTATCGTAAGTCCGACCCTTAAGTTCTCGTTGGGAGCGAACGGTTTGTCCTACAGAGCTCCGCGTGGTCTCTAAAAATGCAATACTATTTAAAATTGGTGAAAGAACGATATCTTCATTTCGAAAGTTTTCGAGCTAGGGCACTTATGAAATTTTCAACCCAGGAAAGTGCGGCGTACGGCCGGCCAAATTTGTATTCGATTTTTGGAGTCTACGTACCTTGAAACGTTAACCAACAAAATTTGGTGGTGGGGAGGGGGTTAACACATTTTTTCTTGGTCGATTCCAAAGGTACATTATTGAAAATAATAAACCAAAAAAGGGTTACCGTTGGAAAGCTTATGAAATAGAGCATATTTTAAGCTCTCAGGAAAAACTCAACAAAATTAAAAAAATACAAGGACAGAAATTGAGAACATTTCATGTTTGAGTGGAAATTACATGGCAGGAAAACAGGAATGAGAGTTTGGATTTCGGAGGATTTTTTTTTTCTCTTTTTTTTTCATCCTTGAAAAGTTGAATCAATGTTTTTGCTTCAATTATGTTGTTTCTTAGGTCTCTCCAGTGGCTGAATGTGCTGTGATCAACGGTCGGCCCTGGTGGGAGCGGTACCAACCCTTCTCGTACAAAGTGATATCCAGATCTGGAGATGAAAACGGATTCAAGGACATGTGCGACAGGTGTCGCAAGGCCGGAGTCAAGTGAGTTTGCACTTACTCTAAATGGGGTTGATTAACCCTGAATTACGATATTGAGGTTATAATTTCATCCCCAGACTCATTCTAAAATAGTTACCAATACTCCCAAACTAGATTTTGTGCCATGCAATGTAACGGTGGCTACATACTCTGTGGCTAGACCTCACATTTCTCCTATGGTGAGGGGGTAGCTTCATAGCTTCTCAACTTTGTGACAGTGCGCTACTCTAAGAATTAGGAATTTTACACCATCTGTCGGTAGAAGGTAGAATTATTTCAACTCTCTGGAGGGGGCTACCCTCTAGCTATTTCTCTAGTTCATTTGACTAACAAAGATTTTCACCACTCAGCTCTGTCCTGATAGACTGTTAGCATCCCGCGCAGTATTTCTCTCTCTTTCTTTCTTTCTCCATTTTGGATTCTTTCTAAAATCTCTAGTGGTCTCAATTTTCCTTTTTTCAGTTCGATTTTCTATTTTTCATTGTTTTCTTCCAATCCAGTGGATTCAGGTTCGTTATTTTCATTCCTTCGATTTTTCCATTTTTTTATTACCTCAAGCAGTAGGAGTTTTCATTTTTTGTCTTTCGTTTTCCCTTATTTGGTTTTTATTCTTCATTTCCTTTTTCATTTTGCCCTTTTTTATTTGGGCTCTATTTTGGGTGTTTTCCCCAGAGAAATGGGGTGGTAGCGAAGATTTTGCTTAGAACGATTTATTTCTTTCATTTTCTCCTTTTTCGAAAGTCCTAAGTCGTTATAACTTGCCCTGGATAATTTCCTCTTTCAAGCTCAATTGATCCAAAAACGTTGAAGGGAAAACTGAACCTATATTCTGGAAACATTACTTGGTTTCTAACCCACTCTATCGGATCAGTTTTCCCCAATGGGAAACTCTTCCAAGTAGGAAAAAACTCAACCAACTCTAGCGCACCACTTTTTGACCAGTGTCTCCTCTATCAGCAAATAATCTCTTAAGAATAAATTCTAATTCAATTTTGGGAATGAAAAATATCGACAATTTAGTAGATGTAAATCCGTTTTGTAATAAGAAAATTGTGGAAGTTAGACACTTCATCATTAAGTGAACATCAGTTCCACATCCCTAGGAACGATATAAAATCTTAAATGGCATCCAAATGCCAATAATATCAAAAGAGATGTTGAGAAAGGTTTCCCAAATTGTTTTAATGGGGTGTGCGCATGGGTCGGAAAAACTGTTTATTGTTATTTTTAATGTAAACTAGACCTCATTCAGAGAATTTCGACACCAACCGCGACATTCTAGCGTGAGAAGACGTTTTTCTATGATTTTTCAAAGTTTCGAATGTTTATGACGTCACAGTGGGCTGTGACGTCATAAACCACACAACCACGTCACACCCAGACGGGAAAGGCGCGTGACGTCATAAACATTCGAAATTTTCAAAAATCATAGAAAAAGATCTACTCATCCATAAAGAGAACGGCTGGTGTCAAAATTCTCAGGATGAGGTCTACTTTCGATTAAAATTAAAAAAAAAAAAAATCTTGCGCACCCCATATTCCTCTAGAGTCAAATGTTTCTGAAACATTGTAGAAATTGTTATTTCGTATTTTTTTCCTATTTCTATTTCCTATTTCTATACGAATCTATATTTCCACTATCAAAATACTAACATAAAATTATTTGTGACGCCAGGATCTACGTGGACACTGTTTTCAACCACATGTCAGCCACCCAACCTGGAGGAACCATCGGAACTGGTGGCTCTAGCGCTGACACTGGCAGCAAGTATTATCCCGCCGTCTCCTACAGCAACGAGAATTTCCATTCTACCTGCTCCGTTAATAACTACAACGACGCTTCTAACGTAAATATACTCAAATATTTTTCTCGCATAGGGTAGTTTGGAGTTAAGTTGAATTTGCGAAACCTTCCCGTGTTTGGCACCAGGGTGTGAACCCATCAGCATGGTTTCTGACGTACCTGTGCAAAGGAACAAAAATATCTTTTTAAAAATAGATAGACGATTAAATATCGATACCATCGTTAAATCGAAGCAGAAAATTATCGATAATTCGTGCTATCCCGCCCGCGTGACACTTTTTAAAATTTTTTATGTCTTTACTTTGGCACATAGTAATCGTAAAATGACACAAAAAACCGTCACAAAATTGTGTTACGAAAATTTTTAATTTTTATAATCACAGTAGCATTAATATTTTCTTCAAATGTAACAATAAAATTACTGTAAATAACAACGGGGGATTTTTTGTGGGGGGGTCATTGATTTTCTTCCTCCAATGGGGTATTTCGGTGGGTCGGAAATTCAGGTTTTTGACCTCAAATTTGGATTCAGCACCCTTGAAAACCTATATACTCCAACTTTTAGCCCAATGATACTATAACAGGTGGTAGAAAAATTAATTAAAGAGATCACACGTTTGAAAAAGGCGGGCCGCCATAAATGCACACACACTAGGCAAGGACTACGCCGCGCGCCTGTGTGAGTAGAATTTTGTAGTATCCAATACGTCCTCCAAGGGATTCTGTGCATGGATACTTTTTTCAAAGACAGTTGGCTAGCTACATCACGATTGGCTAGCTACGTCACGATTGGCTAGCTACGTCACACCATTCAAATCTTCAACTTTCCTTAGCTTCTCTGATTTTTTAAAAACATTTTCTCGACGAACAGACCCGATTACCGTTATTCCTGAGCCACCCATACTCTTTTGAAAAAAAAAAATAAAAAAAATTGACCGAAATACCCCATTCAAGTGGCCGCACTTTTCTTCAGGTACCTCGTATTCGCACGGACACTGCTCGAATAATGGCGAATTGGATTTTTGCCTTATCCCACCCAACAAGTGATGAAAACGGCTTTCACAACTTACTTCCACTTACAACCAAGTCGTTGCTATGGAACTGGAACCCAAATGATGAAAAATCGTTCACCATTCGTTGGGAAGCCCTAAATTTGTGCATAAATGATATATAGTATTTCCAAGCCAAATGAAACCTTTTCCAAGTCAAATGAAACTTTTTCCAAATCAAATGAAACCTTTACCAAACATAATGTATTTCTGTAAAGTAAACAATCGTTGATGAATAATATATATTACAAAATTTCAGAAATTCAGTCTTAGAGGTTCAATCAGTCAATGTAAGTATTGGTGACTCCCCTTAATTATCGGTTTCTCCGTGTGGGCGTGGCGAGTAGGTAGGTACCCACTCACATTCAACAGTCAGAAATTTCTCAAACTTACTTGTTTCCTATTCTAATAAGGTGAGATCTACTTCGATAATCTTATGTCTAAAATTCATTGAATTTTCATTTTGGCAACTTCTTTGTACGATAGATACAATTGCATCGATCTGAAATTTGCAGAGTATCTACCTATCTAGGTACCTCATTTCACTCATTTTCTCAATAGGTTTCATTTGATATGGAAAAAGTTTCATTTGGTTTGGAAAAGGTTTCATATGGTTTGGAAAAGGTTTCATTTGGTTTGGAAAAGGTTTCATTTGACTTGGAAAAGGTTTCATTTGGTTTGGAAAAGGTTTCATTTGACTTGGAAAAGGTTTCATTTGGTTTGGAAAAGGTTTCATTTGACTTAGAAAAGGTTTCATTTGGTTTGGAAAAGGTTTCATTTGGCTTGGAAATGCTATATATAGATAGGTAGCGGGAAAAGTGAAGACATAAAATGTCCCTGTGTGTTGCAGACTCGTATGCAAGCGTTTTGTTTGATTTAACCAGATATCGTAGCCTTGAAACTCGAAGGGTTTGCTATAATCCTGAATGTTCAGGTTGTGTATGGCAGCTCGAACATGGAGTAGACTTGGCTGGCTAAAATAATCTGGCAGTATTATATTGAGATCTTATTACAGAAAGATCAGGGAAGGAGTGATTCCTAGCCCAAAGGAGTGGCAGCCAATTATTTGATCACAGTTAGCTGTTTTTAAAATGTCCAATGTTATAACTATCAAAATTTCCACTGTTCCCACCTGTAACAAAATGTTCAATGGTCACATACAGACACGAATCCAAAAATACCTAAATCACTAATAGACAGTAATAATTTTGAAAACAAAATTCAATTTTATAAATCTTTAAAACTGATTCTAAACTTATATTTTTATTTCCCAATATTTTGCGATAGTTTTTCATTGAATTAGTTTAAGGTATTTTTACGTACTTTTTACGATACATATCGGTCTGGTCGGTGTGATCTGGTACCTATGTTTGTCACATTGTTATAATTGTAATCACTTAGAATTCAGTATGCAACAATTTATTAGTCTCAACATACCTGTTTCAGGTGAGGAACTGTGAGCTGGTTGGTCTCCACGATTTGGATCAGAGTCAAGAGTACGTCCGCGGCAAAATCGTCGACCACTTGAATCATTTGATCGACTTGGGAGCAGAAGGATTCAGGTTCGAGAAACTTAATGGTGTAAACTTATTAATCCATAGGAACTTAGAGCGGTTCGACTCGTCCCATCAATTAAGTTCAAAAAATAATCTGGCTTCATAGGTAGATGTAAAAATTTGCACTTCGGAAAACCAAGAACGTCGTATCAATGAATGACTACTGTTCTGACTCCAAGAATAGCAAATATGATGATCGACCTAACAAACAATTATTTGTCAATTGATCGGGAATGAGGTCTTCAGAAATAAAACTCCTCCTTTGCCGAGCTTTTGATGAATTTATCTTCGTCCTCAGGGCTCGAAGGACGTATTACTGTGTGAACACCACATCAGCGTCAATCAACAAACCAGTAGTTAGAGATGCCACCATAACTGGTGGGAAATGAAATTTGGAACTATTCCAGGTAACTGAAAAGGGTGGAGTGGGGGGGATATAAAACATTATTTCAGCGATAAATATTAAGTCAAAGTATCAGGAAGCACAGCCTTGAGAAAACATTGTTCTTGAGACAACACCGTTGTTCTTGAAAGTTGCGTATTGTTTGTTAGTTGCATACCTATTTAAGTTTCGTGGGACTTCAATACCAATGAGTGATCAAAATGTATCTAAGGAAAAAACTATTATCAGGAGTATAGCCGCAAGCAATGGATATGGGGGATGTCTCATTGATTCAATATGGAATAAGGTTCTTAGGAAAAAGTGTAGAGACGGGATTTCTAATTTGGTTAGAGAAGTTGTATTAGAAGAGAAAAAGTGGATAAGTATACCTTATTATTGAAAGATTTCTGACAAAATTGGCAAAATTTTATCATCTAGAGGTTTCAAAGTAGGGTTCAAAAATGAAAATAATCTTAAAGCTTCGTTGGGTTCTGTTAAAGATAAAATTAGCGTTCAAGATAAAAGTGGGGTTTATAAGCTGAAATGTTCTTGTGGGCTTGAGTATTGTGGTCAAACTGGTAGGAAATTTAGGGAAAGAATAAAAGAGCATGAGAAGGATTTCAGGGATAGCAAAGGTGAATCTGCTTTTGCGAATCACCTCAGAGAATCCAATCATAACTTTAGTTTTGATAACAAACGGACAGTACATAGAATTTCGTCATTTTTGCCCGAAGGGAAGTATGCTGGATGTGCTTGAAAAGTTCGAGATTCTTAAGAGTGATATGACTGGTAAATGTCTGAATGAGGTGGTCCCTCAGCATGTTTCACCATTGATGGGTTCATTCCTGCAATAGCTTGGTCCCCCCTTCACAATGTTATCCTCACCAATGTTTGGGCTCCCTTTCACTTTGTCTGCCTGAGTGGCATTTGATGATCCTCCCAGGTCCCTTCACTTCTCTGAGCCAATAGGATTCTCCTTTCACTTATCTGATTGGGTATGACTTTCACTTTCTCGACTAATGGGATTTAAGCTCCCTTTCACTAGTGACTATATAAGCTATGCTCTCTGTGATGTACATTCAGTTATTGTTTGTTACTGATGATGACCTAACCGTCGAAATCGATTTAACTTGTAACTCATTATTTTCGTGGAAATAGACAACGTTCTACTCAACTCCGTTTTTATTAAGTTTCGTAGGTTGAGCCGCGAGGCCTTGAAACGATGACAGACATAAAAATTGTTCGTCTTCCTGTGTCTAAATTTTCGTGCCTTGAAAAAAACCTAAAATCTGTGAATATTCTACTGATGTAGGGTGGACGCGGCTAAACACATGTGGCCATCCGATCTTCAGGTGATCTACTCCAGACTGAAGAACACTCAAAGCGGATCCAGACCTTTCATCTACCAAGAAGATATTGACTACGGTGAGATTTACGTTCATTCTTGAAAGATCAGTATACTATTACGATATTTACTAGCCCGTTAAGTGCTCGTGCTCACATTTTTTTTTTTTTTTAGGTTATCGTTTTTAAAATGATTGAAAGGGTATTTTTGAGATTAAAAATTTTAGTGACCGTCAGTTGTAGATCGCTGGATCGTGTTGAACAGAATGATGTCTCAGGAAGGTTTAGAACGCTTGTTTACTTGCTAGGTTGGTATCATCAGTCGAACTGCAATGAAATTCATAGAGGACCGTCCAATATAACTCCTCACTCCACTCATTACATATATCTCTGTTCCCTCTCTCCCGCCACCATCCTCATCTTCCCTCATTCCTAGGGCCGGTATCGGGTGAGTCCTGGGCAACCTCCCCATCTAAATGTTTTGATTTTCATTTATAGCGTGTTCCCTCCGTCACATAAGACCTTTAAGACGCGATTACATGAGGCCAGTAGGCAGTCCAGCTGACTAGCGCCAGTATCTGGCCTCGTGTAAACACCACTGGCGTCCAGTGACATGCCAGTCGACTGTCCTCATCAGTAGGTTTCAGGACAGTCCAGTTCCCCCACCCCCGAAAATCTAAGGTTGACTCACTGGACTTGTGTGAATCATATTTTCGGGGCCTGTCCAGTTGAATGAACGCAGTTCTTCATTGCTGTTTGTTTATAGTCCCTATTTTGATAACCTGTAGTTGAACCTGAAATGGTTTTATCAAGTATTCTTTTAAAAGGAAAGCATCATCTTCCACTATAAGCCCCCTTCTGGCAACAGTTCATTATTGAGTGCACTGAACGTCCTATTGTGTAAAACTGTGCTTTTTAGGACGTCCCACAGTAAGACTTGGGCGTCCTTATGCGATCGATCTGGGGTGAAGTTGGACAACGCTCAACAGAAAAAAAAAATAACCACACAGTAATCCGTTTTAGACCATTCTGAATCCAAATCCGCGAAAAAACCATAGGTGTATGTCTGTGTGTGTGTGTGTGTGTATGTGTGTGTGTGTGTGTGTGTGTGTGACAAAATCTTGTGTCGTCTGCACAGGCCTTAGTACTCAACCGATTTTCCTGGTTCTTTTTTTGTTCGACGCGGAAAACTATCTAGTTGTGCACTACGTCGCCGGAATTTCGAATTTTGCCTTCTAGGGGGGGAAAGGGGGGGTTGATGTTCAAAAAACGTGCGTTTTTGGGCATAATCTTGTGTCGTCTGCCCAGGCCTTAGTTCTCAACCGATTTTTGTGGTTCTTTCTTTCATCGACGCGGAAAACTATCTAGTTGTGCACAACGGCGCCGAAATTTTGAATTTTGCTTTTTAAGGGGGGAAAAGGGGGGGTTAATGCTTAAAAAACGTGCGTTTGCGGGCATAATCCTGTAAACTCTGCCCAGGCCTCAATTTCCAACCGATTTGCGTGTTTCTTTTTTTGTTTGACTCAAATAACTTCCTAGTTGTACATGATTTTACCAGAGTACCAAAATTCGCAAGGGGAGGGGGTGAGTGGGGGGATAATATTCACAAAATATCCGATTTTTCAATATTTCGGTTCCTTTACTGCTTACTAATTGTACCCAAGCTTTGAAATTGAGGAAAAATTCTCATTATACCTCCGGATTGTCATGAATTATTCTCTGTACCACCATGGAACTAATAGTGGTGCCACCATGGTGCCAGGACATGGTGCCATGATGCCATAAACCGCTTATTTCGTGTTTTTTTTTTTTTTTTTGTATTTCACCTTGAATACGGATGTGAACTTCGACGGACTGCCTACCAAAACTAACAGATGAAAGTTCAATGTTACGACGTATTTCCGCTTTGGTGCCAGACTGGCACCATTGTTGGCGTTGGGGAGGTGGTTGGGGGGGGGGGGTGAACTCGAATTCGCATGTTGGGTATCGTAGATCATGGATTTCAAAATGCTCTTCAGATTCGAGGCTCCCATGCCGCTAGAAATGTTAAGGTGGATAATGGTGGGGGGGGGGGTCAGTATTTTTTGCCTAAAGTAATAAATAAATTACATCGAGTGAAACAGTTTTATCACTTAACAACTGGTTAAACTGATCTAATGCTTATCCAATGGGACGTCCCCTGGAATGCATGCATTACTAAACAATATGTTTGAAACTGAGCCATTGTACTAAATATTTTCTTGTAGCCAAAATTTTCCCTAATTTGAATATGCTTTGCTTCGATCGCTTCATAGTTGATTAACTTAACACGGGACAGCCTTAAAGACGCCACTCCATCCATAGTTGGTTCCAAGGCAATGTCTGAACGATCTGTTGATTGGCTACGTGTGAACGATCTGTCGATTGGCTTCGTGTAAACAGGTACTTGCGCTAGTCAGCTGGCTTCCAATTCACGCCTAGGGATGGCATATCGAATGAAATATATCGATATATCGATCAAATGATATATCGTCAATGAGATATCGATACCTTCGATATATCGGAGAAAATATATCGATATTTCGATATATTGGAGAAAATGTATCGATTTTTCGATGTATCGGAAGATCTACTTCATGTGAAGTAGGTAGGTGAATTTAATAGTTTTAAAACAATATAAAAATAATTTAGGATGACATTTATGGACATATCGGAGTATCTACTTGGAAAAACTTGAAGAAGTAAGTAGGTAGGTGAATTGAAAAGTTACTAACATCATTTTGGAGGAAATATTATCGATATACTCGACATATCGGAAGATCTATTTGGAAAAACCGTGTGAAATATGTATTAACCTACTTTCAAAAGTTACTGGGTATGAATGATCGAAATTCATTGATTAAAAACTGGAAAAAAGTGCGAAAATGTCATTGCAATGTTAATTTAATATATAAATTGACAGGGGTATAGGTACTGTAGACGATCATGATCCTTCAAAATTGAAAATAATTGTTGTGAAAACCTGCTTCACTTCGTAAAGTAGGTAGGTAGTTTTAAGCTGGACGAGCCTCCATTAATTTTGGCTTAAGTCAAGTATTTGAGCCTTGAGAGCCACTGTAGGTGAATACTATGTACACAATTATGTCTGAGCTGAAGTCAACAGTCTGAAATCAACCCATATTCTGAAAAAATAGGGGAAAGCTATCTCGTATCCCATTGGCGGATGATTTCTGAACATTACACGGAGCTCCAATCATAAGCTTCGTTTCAATGGTCTTTGGCACCAAGAGTCCCGTTCCAAGGGATGGTGCACTCTAGCGGCAATGAACTATGAATGGCCCTTACATGAATAGTGGTGTACTCTGGCAGCGTTTTTATAAACTATAAACATTCAAAGTTAAGCAACTCCCGAAATATATGTAACAGTGTGTTGTTGGTGTAGGTGGCGAGGCTGTTCACCATGAAGAGTACATGCCCCTCGGACACGTCACGGAATTCAAAAATGGAAGGGAACTGTCACGTTGCTTCAGAGGACAAAACCCCATCAAATGGCTCGTTAACTACGGTAAGAAATTATACCCTTCTGGATTAAGTACCTGCAGAAATCATTGTAATTTTTCTCTAAATTGTCATCGTACGCACCACAGGAACTGGTTGGGGAATGATGCCGTCCGACAGCGCTTTGGTCTTCATTGATAACCACGACACCCAGAGGAGCGATGGCAGCGTTCTGAACTACAAAACTCCCAGGAACTACAAGGTAGACCTTCCTATCAAAACATTACGATTCGTATGGAAATTTATGAACATAATTTCTCAAAACGTCCTTAAGACTCCTATAATTTCAAATAGGAGAATTTTCCACGTCAGAATCATTTTCTACTCAACATCTATCAAAATATAATTATTTAATATTGTTACTTTATCTATGCAAGATCATTTTCTTCAATCTCTAAGAAAACAATAATTATTTCCTGCAGCTCTTGGTGATGAATAGGAATAACATAACATGTAATATTGTTTTCAGATGGCTGTTGCGTTCATGTTGGGATGGGGCTACGGTACCCCCAAAGTCATGTCCAGCTACTACTTCGACAGCAGCGACCAAGGTAAATTAAATACTTCGATTTTTAAAACATCAACATAATACTGGGGTATTTCAGTCAATTAAAAATTTTGTTTTTTTTTCAAAAGAGCATGGGTTAGGAATAACAGTAATTGGCTCTATTCATCGAGAAAATGTTTAGAAGAAATTAGGGAAGCTGAAGAAAGCTGAAGATTTGAATGATGTGACGTAGTAAGTTGTTGTGACATATTAACTTGCTGACCTTGGAACGAGACGTTCCCCTAATCCCGTGCGGTCTCGAACGTCTCGTGGCCTTGGATACTATAAAATACTACACACACACGCCCGTGGCATAGTGTGTGTGCATTCATGGAGTCCCGCCTTTTTTTCAAACGTGTGATCTTTTTATTTAATTTTTCTACCACATTTTATAGTATCAATGGGCAAAAAGTTGGAGTATAGAGGTTTTCAATGGTGCTGAATCCAAATTTGAGGTCAAAAACCTGAATTTCCGACCCACCAAAATACCCCATTATCTCAATCTCTCATTATTATTTACCGTCACAATCTAGGAATTACACAACCAATTCACTGTTTTTTGTGTTCTAACTTGAAAATGTACGAAAAAGCTTCAATTTGAAAAAAGAAAACCTTGGATTTTGAAAATAAAAAATCTGTCTGCCTCGGACAGGCAAGGAACCAAAATTGTTCAGAAAGCTCTGAAACTCAAAATCCGATATATCTACTCTGAAAAGAATGGAGATAATTTTGGGTCTAACCATTTGTGTTTACGAGGGATACAGGGATGTCTACTGAAGATGTTGGCAGTTTAAACCAGAAAATGTCATCAACATCGAACAATGATTCCATGTAGTTAATCCTGGCGCACGTATTGACCAAAGGCAGGACACAGCTGAAATTGTCCTAAAAGCTCGAAATACGAGTGAAAGTTTTGATTAATTGAACACTGCTGCAGGATACAAAACTTCCTCATCTACGCTAGTGGGGGAACAAAATCTATTAGAGAGTTCCTAGTGGGTTTGGTTGGGCTTAGAAACGGCGTGACGTATTACACTCTCAATCCGGCGCCATATTGTATCCAAAACCACTAGGAACTCTCTAGTGATTGCAGGAACTGAATTTTAATTTACGAACGGTATTCCAGGTCCACCAGCTAATGGCGATGGAAGCCTTCAAAATGTCAATTTCAACTCTGACGGATCTTGCTCGAACCGGGTCTGCGAGCACAGGTGGACCGCTATTTCTGGAATGATTGGATTCGCTAACGCTGTTCAAGGTAAGACGAAAATTTCTTGAAGTAATTATACCTATGAGAAGATATCAATTGTGCAAATTTTTGTACTAAGAAAGAACAGTATTACAAAAACGTTAAGATGAGAAATATCTTGCGTTAGTGAGTTTTAGTTCCCACTCAAAACTATTAGTAATTTTTTTAAGAATGTAACTAAATTTAGGAATAAACTATGGCTACTTTAAATAATACTATTTACAAATATTTACTTGGCAACGGTGAACCACTTCCATTATCCCTGAAGAAGGTGTCCCTAATATGTACGAGCAAATTGTCGCTTTGTAGCTTCATTACTTCGGGAGCAAGAACCTCCTTGAAGGGGAGAAACAGCTGCACAACTTTTCATACCAAGAGCAAGTACTTTCCTTGAAGAGGAAAAACTGATGCTCTGGTTTGTGGGAGCAAGTACCTCCATGAAGGGGAAAAACAGCTGCACCACTTTTCATACCAGGAGCAAGTACTTTCCTTGAAGAGGGGAAACTGCTGCTCTGGTTTGTGGGAGCAAGTACCTCCATGAAGGGGAGAAACAGCTGCACCACTTTTCATACCAGGAGCAAGTACTTTCCTTGAAGAGGGGAAACTGCTGCTCTGGTTTGTGGGAGCAAGAACCTCCATGAAGGGGAGAAACAGCTGCACCACTTTTCATACCAGGAGCAAGTACTTTCCTTGAAGAGGGGAAACTGCTGCTCTGGTTTGTGGGAGCAAGTACCTCCATGAAGGGGAGAAACAGCTGCACCACTTTTCATACCAGGAGCAAGTACTTTCCTTGAAGAGGAAAAACTGCTGCTCTGGTTTGTGGGAGCAAGTACCTCCATGAAGGCGAGAAACAGCTGCACCACTTTTCATACCAGGAGCTAGTAATTTCCCTGAAGAGGAAAAACTGCTGCTCTGGTTTGTGGGAGCAAGTTCCTCCATGAAGGGGAGAAACAGCTGCACCACTTTTCATACCAGGAGCAAGTACTTTCCTTGAAAAGGAAAAACTGATGCTCTGGTTTGTGGGAGCAAGTACCTCCATGAAGGGGAGAAACAGCTGCACCACTTTTCATACCAAGAGCAAGTACTTTCCTTGAAGAGGACAAACTGATGCTCTGGTTTGTGGGAGCAAGTACCTCCATGAAGAGGAGGAACAGCTTCACCACTTTTCAAACCAAGTACTTTCCTTGAAGAGGAAATAAATCTGCACTGGTTCTGTAGGCATGTAGTTCATGCAAAACAGAAAAACAGCTTCACTCAGTAAGCAAAGGTTTTCTAAGGGTTTTGAAAGCAGGATTAGAGAAGAGATCAAGAAGAGAATGAGTACCCAGCTAGGCTTTAGGTCTTCCCTTCTGGGTCTTTGACCTTCTACCTTATATATTAATAGGATACATATTCTAGAATTTGTTATCAATTTTACATGTTTTCGGAGAGCTTCATTGCAGTTGTGGTTTCAGGTACGTCAACCTCCAACTTCTGGAGCAACGGCAACAACCAAATCACCTTCTGCAGGGGTAACAAAGGATTCCTCGCTTTCAACGTTGAAAACTACGACATGAACGTCTCCAGCCAGGTCAGTTCTGAAAAAAATTTCAAATCTGTTTGAGGCATAAACAAAAAAAAAGGCATTTAGTCTGAAATTAAAATCTATATACTCGTAGGTGAACAAATTAATTTTTTAAAGCCTTCTAATATATAGGAACGAATTATAGGTCTAGCTCAGAAACTTTGTGTCCATGTGGCGCCCCCTAGGTGGCGGATCCGCGAACTATAACGATCGAGTCAACCTTCCATGGTGAAACCTTGACACGGAAATTGGAGCCGTGAGAAATTTGATGTTCGTGTAGTGCCACGAAATTTAAATTTCGGAAATGTACGAATTTCAAACTGCAGTTGGAGGGAAATCAAATGGAGGGAAATGCTCGAAAAATTATTGTACGCGCAGGAATCTGCTTGATGATAAGATACAATTAGTTCTGTGTTCTCCAGAAGAATGCGCCAAAGGGATGCAAAGTTTCTGTGGCAGACCTATAGGATCACAGCACATGATAAGATAATCTCATAGGCCGATTGATAGAGAAAACCTAGGTTTTTGAGCTCCAGAATGTTCATCTTATTTTCGCTAGTCAGAGCTCCACCAATTTCTTTCTCTAGATGCTCCTGAGATATCCTGACAACCATAACACATGGATTTTGTGATTTAGACTCTAGTCTCCTATGAAAGTCATCATGATTACTCTTTAACGACGATTATTTCTTTGCAGACGTGCCTGCCTGCTGGTACCTACTGCGACGTCGCTAGCGGAGTGAAGAACGGCAATTCCTGCACTGGAAAGACCGTTACAGTCAACAATGACGGAACCGCCCAAATCTCGGTGACTGGTGGCGGAGAAGGATTCCTCGCTATTCACGTCAACGTAAGTACCAAAAATGGTCCATGAAGACGTTCTTGTTCTTGTATTTAAATGTTCAAAACAAATTTTGAAAAAAAATGACCCCAGTACCTAATTTTGTGGCTAGAGCATCTGAATAGCCTACCAAAGGAAGGTTCGCCAACTAACCACCCTTCCTCAGCAGCGCTTCATTGACGCACAGAACCAACAAGGGCAAGAAGGAATACTTCCACAGTATATTTCTCAAATAAAACAAGCTTATTTTCACGGTCGAAGTTACAAGGTTTTTTTTCTTCTGATATTGTAAGGGATGATGCCGCCTGTGTAATTCAAGTTGTTTATCTCACAAGCATCCCGCGTCAATTTTAATTACTTTTGGAATCGACCAAGAAAATTTTTTTTTAACCTCCCCCTCAAAATTTGTTGTTTTACGTTTCAAGGTACGTAGAATCCAAAAATCGAATAAAAATTGGGCCGTCCGCCCGCCGTTTGGACCGTTTTTGTTGAAATTTGGTACATGGGCTCCGTTTGAGGTCTAGTTGTGCCCCGAAGGTTTTTGTTGAAGTCAGTCACTTCTGAGGGTTGACAAATGAGTGCTGAAATTTTCAAAAAGCCTTACCTCAACAACTTTTGATTTGAAGGTATTGTTTTTTTTCTTCAATTTAAAATAGTATTGAATTTTTAGAATCGAATGAGACCACTTAGAGCTCTGTAGGACTAAACGTTCGCTCCCCATGAGCACTTGAGCACTTGACTTACGTTAAATCAGAAACACGAGTGTGAATCGCAAAAGAGGCCTAATATCCGTTCAAAATTGAGCTGACCAAAATGCGATCGCAGTTCGCTTCTTTGGGCTGTCCTCAGTTTTGCGTCCTTATCAACCTGTAATCAAATTTCCCATATGAAACTCCCTATTTCTTCGAATCGAGTGTGAAGCGTTTATTTCGTCAAAATAAACATATGAAGCGATCTAAAAAAAAAAACTTTGTGTAATAGACCGGGAGCCGAGGCCAAAAACGGTGACTTACGAGTTGAAAGCTACAAACCAATTTTTATTAAAATGTCCTCCAAGGTGAGTAAAAAAATGGATTGCTGCCACTCCAAAGCCCCGTCTTTCAAAAATGGCGGCCATTTGAAATTGTCAAATTTAGAGAAATGATGACTTACGTAGTTGATGGCTGGAAATAAATTCACTTGCAAGAACTAATTATCCAAAGGTGAAAAATACATCTCTGCCACCCTGATTCCCCGCCCCTGTACAGGCAGAGTCGATCAAATTTTGTCAAAATTTTGACCATTTTTTGACTTATTAGTTGACGGCTGAAATTTTTGTAGTAGGTTGGTATCCACGAGAAAGAAACAAAAAACTATCTCTGCCCTCCCCACCCCCCGTCTTCCGCTCAGCAGAATCGATTCAAAATTGTCAAATTTTGACACAAATTTTGACTTGTTAGTTGACGCGTGAATTTTTTTTTACTAGTTCTCTATGGATATCTGGTTAATAAAAACCATCTCTGCCGTTTTGATTCCGCGTCGTTCGTTCAGCAGAGATGGTCCAAAATTTGACAAAATTTGGTCCCAAAATTGAGTTATCGAGTTGATGGCTGAAATTTATTTTGCGAGTACCTAATTATTAGTTCTTTCGAAATTCCTTACTCTGCCATTCTGATTCCGCGTCGTTTATTCAGCAGAGATGGTCCAAATTGGTCAAATTTTGGTCCAAAAATGGACTTATTAGTTGATAGCTGGAAATTGCATAATTATCTCCTACATGCTACTGTAAGACAATAAAACACACTCTGCCATCTCGGAAACGCGTCGTTTGTGGAGCAGAAGCCAATATGTACAGGAATATGTGTGTAAAATCTGCAGGGTAAAATTCAGCACCGAAAAATTGACTTATGAGTTGATGGCTGAAATTCATTTTGCGAGTAGGTAATTATTAGTTGTTTCGAAATTTCTTACTCTGCCATTCTGATTCCGCGTCGTTCATTCAGCAGAGATGGTCCAAATTGGTAAAATTTGGGTCAGCTAAAATTTGAACGGAGATTAGGCCTCTTTTGCGATTCACACTCGTGTTTCTGATTTATCGTACGTAAAACCCTTAAATTCTCGTAGGGAGCGAACGGTTCGTCCTACAGAGCTCCGCGTGGTCTTAAAAATTTCTAAAAATTCTATAGAATCTTAAATCGAAGGGAAAACAATACCTTTATATCAAAATTTTTTGAGTTAGGGCGTTTTCAAAATTTCAAAATTAATTTTGGAACTCTTAGAATTGACCTACATCAACCAAAATCTTCGGGGCACAACTAAACCCCAAATGGAGCCTACATACCAAATTTCATCAAAATCGTTCAATGCTAAGTGGCAAAAGTGCCGCGTACGGCGGACGGACGGCCAAATTTTTATTCGATTTTTGGATTCAATTTGGAAATGAAGTAGAATGTGAATACCTAGTGAAGTTAGCTGCTGTTCCTTCTACAGGCTCTTCTCGCTGCGAGCACATCAACATAATGTTAATGACTGTCTGTAGCAGGCGGGTTTACAGGTAGAAACACATAAAGTGAATCTCACCCTTGCGTCATTCGGCCAGCATGCAGCATGCTTTGTTGTAGCTAGTGCCAGGCTATGATTTTGAGTAATTTACTGATTAAAAGTACTCTTTTATCTACTAGCCTTGAGTTCAGCTAGATTTTACTCGGGAATTACGTGGCATTCAAAACTACACAGATAACCAAACACATAAAATTCGATCATCATCTATCCTAGGTAGAAACAATTTTGAGGGGGTGTTAGACATTATTGAAAATAATAAACCAAAAATCGGCCGTAGTTCACAGGATGGACATTTCGGGAATACCTAGGTACCTTCAGTACCGATGAGTGAGCCTACATCGGGTCAATACCTAATTACTATTACTATTATTTTTTTCTTTTGATTGTTCAAAATTATCTTGGTACAATAAATTAGACCTTGGTTCCAGTTGTTTTGGTCCAGTTTCTACCCAACTATTTCTTCAACTTGTTCTTTAAAAACATTTGATAGCCTCGCATACCTATTCCACTATTTGAGTGTACGCAAATATTTCGAGAGGTATACTTTCTATGGTTGTGGCTCGTTAATTTAATATCCTGCATAATATACATGTTTGGAAATCCTGAGGAATGAGCACACAATACTATTTGACCGAATTGTCAGCATTTAATTTCTAACTCGCCTATCTAAACAATAACTTCGTGGATGTGAGAAGAGCATATTTCAATCTATAACTATCACTTATTTAGACCTAAATACCTTTTTTAAATCGAATTTTCAGAATCGGATGAGATCACCCAGAGCTCTAGGGCCAACCGTTCGCTACCTATTTATTCTACATTTACTGCTACTATATAGATTGTTAGAGGTCGAAGGAACCCGAACCAAAAATACCGTTTTGAGCTCATAGTTATGGAATATCTAATGACTACACGGTCTCCTTGGTACTATCGGAAGCAATATCTTATCATCCGTTGATCATAGAACTGCCAAGTACTTGGGGTTTTGGATTCGATCAATCAGGGTACACAAGAATAAAGTCGTTGAGTAGGTTTTTACCTATTCATTTGTTCCGTTTGTAATTACGTATTTGAAATGGTAAACCTCAGCGCAAAAATTACCAACTAGGTTTCCTACTTATGCAAAGCATGAAAAATCCGTCAACTAGAAATGTTTTAGTTCGTACCTAAACTAGGAATAGTTTTACATAGATAAGTACTCATAATTATGATGAACTTGTACAATTTGCTTATGAGGGCCTACTGTGGTTTTCCCAGTATTTTAGAAGAGTGTCAATAATATGAGCGCGAAGGAATTTGCCCTACTAATTCCATAAAATCGATTTAAAAAAGGTATTTAGGTCTAAATAAGTGATAGTTATAGATTGAAATATGCTCTTCTCACATCCACGAAGTTATTGTTTAGATAGGCGAGTTAGAAATTAAATGCTGACAATTCGGTCAAATAGTATTGTGTGCTCATTCCTCAGGATTTCCAAACATGTATATTATGCAGGATATTAAATTAACGAGCCACAACCATAGAAAGTATACCTCTCGAAATATTTGCGTACACTCAAATAGTGGAATAGGTATGCGAGGCTATCAAATGTTTTTAAAGAACAAGTTGAAGAAATAGTTGGGTAGAAACTGGACCAAAACAACTGGAACCAAGGTCTAATTTATTGTACCAAGATAATTTTGAACAATCAAAAGAAAAAAATAATAGTAATAGTAATTAGGTATTGACCCGATGTAGGCTCACTCATCGGTACTGAAGGTACCTAGGTATTCCCGAAATGTCCATCCTGTGAACTACGGCCGATTTTTGGTTTATTATTTTCAATAATGTCTAACACCCCCTCAAAATTGTTTCTACCGAGGATAGATGATGATCGAATTTTATGTGTTTGGTTATCTGTGTAGTTTTGAATGCCACGTAATTCCCGAGTAAAATCTAGCTGAACTCAAGGCTAGTAGATAAAAGAGTACTTTTAATCAGTAAATTACTCAAAATCATAGCCTGGCACTAGCTACAACAAAGCATGCTGCATGCTGGCCGAATGACGCAAGGGTGAGATTCACTTTATGTGTTTCTACCTGTAAACCCGCCTGCTACAGACAGTCATTAACATTATGTTGATGTGCTCGCAGCGAGAAGAGCCTGTAGAAGGAACAGCAGCTAACTTCACTAGGTATTCACATTCTACTTCATTTCCAAATTGAATCCAAAAATCGAATAAAAATTTGGCCGTCCGTCCGCCGTACGCGGCACTTATGCCACTTAGCATTGAACGATTTTGATGAAATTTGGTATGTAGGCTCCATTTGGGGTTTAGTTGTGCCCCGAAGATTTTGGTTGATGTAGGTCAATTCTAAGAGTTCCAAAATTAATTTTGAAATTTTGAAAACGCCCTAACTCAAAAAATTTTGATATAAAGGTATTGTTTTCCCTTCGATTTAAGATTCTATAGAATTTTTAGAAATTTTTAAGACCACGCGGAGCTCTGTAGGACGAACCGTTCGCTCCCTACGAGAATTTAAGGGTTTTACGTACGATAAATCAGAAACACGAGTGTGAATCGCAAAAGAGGCCTAATCTCCGTTCAAATTTTAGCTGACCCAAATTTTACCAATTAGGACCATCTCTGCTGATTGAACGACGCGGAATCAGAATGGCAGAGTAAGAAATTTCGAAACAACTAATAATTACCTACTCGCAAAATGAATTTCAGCCATCAACTCATAAGTCAATTTTTCGGTGCTGAATTTTACCCTGCAGATTTTACACACATATTCCTGTACATATTGGCTTCTGCTCCACAAACGACGCGTTTCCGAGATGGCAGAGTGTGTTTTATTGTCTTACAGTAGCATGTAGGAGATAATTATGCAATTTCCAGCTATCAACTAATAAGTCCATTTTTGGACCAAAATTTGACCAATTTGGACCATCTCTGCTGAATAAACGACGCGGAATCAGAATGGCAGAGTAAGGAATTTCGAAAGAACTAATAATTAGGTACTCGCAAAATAAATTTCAGCCATCAACTCGATAACTCAATTTTGGGACCAAATTTTGTCAAATTTTGGACCATCTCTGCTGAACGAACGACGCGGAATCAAAACGGCAGAGATGGTTTTTATTAACCAGATATCCATAGAGAACTAGTAAAAAAAAATTCACGCGTCAACTAACAAGTCAAAATTTGTGTCAAAATTTGACAATTTTGAATCGATTCTGCTGAGCGGAAGACGGGGGGTGGGGAGGGCAGAGATAGTTTTTTGTTTCTTTCTCGTGGATACCAACCTACTACAAAAATTTCAGCCGTCAACTAATAAGTCAAAAAATGGTCAAAATTTAGACAAAATTTGATCGACTCTGCCTGTACAGGGGCGGGGAATCAGGGTGGCAGAGATGTATTTTTCACCTTTGGATAATTAGTTCTTGCAAGTGAATTTATTTCCAGCCATCAACTACGTAAGTCATCATTTCTCTAAATTTGACAATTTCAAACGGCCGCCATTTTTGAAAGACGGGGCTTTGGAGTGGCAGCAATCCATTTTTTTACTCACCTTGGAGGACATTTTAATAAAAATTGGTTTGTAGCTTTCAACTCGTAAGTCACCGTTTTTGGCCTCGGCTCCCGGTCTATAATAATTTGCAGCGTTTTTTGGCTTATAAATTTGAAACGGTCCATTTTATCAATTTAGTCTGTATGTAACCAATTAAAAAGGATAAAATTGTGCGTCCATTAAAAAAAAGGTTGACGTCGGACCCTCTAGGCCTTATTTACTTTTCCAAAAACTGATTTCCACAGATTTTCAGAAGGTTGTATCTTTGCGATCGCTGAAGGAACTCCTTTAACCCCTATAATTCCTGGACTTCAAATCAATTTAATAAATGATTTTTAATGCAAACAAAAACCACTCGTTAACTTTTTAATCTAAAATTACTATTTTTTTCTTCATTTAATAAAACCAACTCTTTTTATCCAATTTTTGAGCATCAAAGGTAATAAATTTGAGTTTGATGATGATGCCTAAAAAATAAGGCGAAAATTTTTGTTTCAATTAAATAAATGAAGTAATAATCTTAGAGGTTCATTTTTATTAAACATAAACAGACATACATTATCTTGATTCAGAATGGTAAAGTTTACAGGATTAGTATGTCTTTGATTAGAACTTAAGCCCCTTATATTATTACCTAGCTATGTGTTGCGTTATTTGACTTAATTTTTGCTTTAATAACTCAATTTTCTTCTTTTCAGTCGAAATTGTAAATAATAGTCAAGATCTCTCAACATCGGATCCAACATCTGAGGGAAGACGACCAGGACTGCGATGCTGTTACTTACAAAAGCCTTGTAACTGTTAGTATTGTAAAAAACGTACAAATTAATTTACGTAACTTTCAAATTTCGACGAAATACAGAGATGTGCCTTCGTAACTCCGGTGTACCTATGAAATGAATACGCCCCTTCCACACCTTTTCTCGAGTCTATCCTGTGAGAAAGGTGTACCGCGTACGTGAACAGGTTGTTCGAATTCGTTTTTAAAACAATAACGCACAATTAAGGTACAATATGGAGGGAAATTATGGAAGGTGACTCTGAATTTCAAGATTAGTAGCAGAAAACGCCTTCGTGTTAAGCTATAGGTAGCATTTGCAAGACTGATATGTCGTGCGGGTCTCTCTTGTAAGGCATTTTTGGTTTATTATTTTCAATAATGAACCTTTGGAATCGACCAAGAAAAATTTTTTTTAACACCCCTCAAAAGTTGATGGTTTACGTTTCAAGGTACGTAGAATCCAAAAATCGAATGAAAACTTGGCCGTCCGTCCGCCGTACGCGGCAATTTTCCCACTTAGCATTGACCGATTTTGATGAAATTTGGTATGTAAGCTCCACTTGGGGTCTAGTTGTGCCCCAAAGATTTTGGTTAGTGTAGGTCACTTCTAAGAGTTCCAAAATGAATTTTGAAAACGCCATATCTCAAAAAATTTTGATGTAAAGGTATTGTTTTTTCTTCAATTTAAGATTCTATAGAATCTTTAGAATTTTTTGAGATCACCCGGAGCTCTGTAGGACAAACCGTTCGCTCACTGCGAGAATTTAAAGTTTGGACGTACGATAAATCAGAAACACGAGTGTGAATCGCAAAAGAGGCCTAATCTCCGTTCAAATTAAAGCTGACCGAAATGCGATCGATGTTTTTCTTCATGTTGGATGGCTGGTGGCTTTGCAGACGAGTGATCTATATAGAAAAAAAAAAAACATTGTGTAATAATTTGCAGCGCTTTCAGAATTATTTTCATTCAATTCATGATGGGTTTTTACTTGAAGTTCGAGAATAGGAACAACCGAAACCAAGACACCTTCTTCCAAAATTCCTAGTCATCGTATTATTTACTGATAAATTGGTTCTTACTCTCTCTCCCTCCTCCAAAATGCGACTGTTTTGGCAGCCAATGGAGCCCACCGTGATGGCGCTTTGGAATGAATAATGAGAATAAAAGAACACTTGTTACGTAGAAAAGGTATTCATAATTGAAAAAAACCGATTTCCATCGTAAAAAAAAAAATAGTTCAAATAATGTATTTGAATAAAATGGACTGTATTAAAGAAACAATAAATTAATAATTGTTATGCCTAAGGAGCTCCTTCACAAGTGAGTAAAATCCCTAGGGTGCCGTTTCTTAAATTTGCCGTTGAAAAATTAAATTATAAACAAATTAAAAAGATCTGACCAGATCGTGAAGGGATGGGAAGTCCAGGGAAATCGACGAGAAGAGAGGAGAGGAGAGTAGCCGAGAGTCGAGCGAATAGAGTAGAGTTGAGTTGCGTGGAGTAGAGTAGAATAGAGTAGAGTCGAATAGAAGAGAGGGGCAACCAATGCCTGCAGATCAGCAGTTCATCCTCTGGATGCGGGTAGTATAGGTAGAAAATTCTTCGAGGAAGACTCCAGCCGGATGTGGTACTTTTATAGAAATGGAGGGAAATATAGCAAATAGATTAAGATCGGAGGTCTGAATAGTTGCAGAACACAACGAGAGCTTGGTGAAGACTGAAGGAGTGAACGACGTAGAGGGGAGTAGGTACAGGTGGACACAATAAACAAACAGCTTGTGGTTTGGAAACAACACTAAATTCATGAAATTTGCAAGAAGTACACGACTCTGATAATTCCTTAAGATCCACATCATGAGGAACTGTTACAAATTTTATTGGGCCATCAACACAATTTTAAGATACCACAAATTTTAATGAATAGTATTGACTTACAACAATACGATCTATGGCCACAACTTCATCACGCATATCGAGGTTGAAATGGCAACACGACCTAACTCTTTTGACATGGATATTTCTTAGTTCTGGGGGTCATTCCAAAATTTTCGACACAAGAATGCAACAAAAAATTGCAACGTTTTTTTTCTGATGCTTTTTACGTACAACTAATCGTTCCTAGGGAAAACCCCCACAAAAATCGTTCACTACTCATCGAAAAGCTCTCAATTTATTAAACATGGTACATGGTCCCTAATATGAATGTACCTGTACGGAAAGCTGAAGTATGCGCATGTTTAATTATGATCGTGAATCACAAATGAGATGTCAACATGATCGTGAGAGGAAAATAGGTATCGTCATCCAACAGATCCCTTTGAAGCGTTACGGAGGCAGGGTCAATAGAGAATGAAGGCGCCTGAGTGGTCACTGATCAGCTGAGTGAGCTCCAAGGCCATTTCCTCTCCTGCTGAACGCAGGAAGCTGACATTTGAGAGGGCGGGTCAATGGAGAATGCTGAAGGCGCCTGATTGTGCACTGATCAGCTGAGTGAGCTCCAAGGCCATTTTCTCTCCTGTTGAACGCAGGAAGCTACATTCGATTCATTTAAATTGCCATCATAAGACATATCCATGTACAGATGTATCTGCATGCAGTGTAGATACTTTTTTCCAAATTTTCGGGAGACTAACCACAGACAAAAACCACAAGGCAGTATCCGTCAAATTAAAATAAGTAGGTACTTATTACCGTTTAGTTTAATAAAGATCAATTTGGTTCGGAAAAAGATTAATCTGGTTTGGAAAAGGATTAATTTGACTTGTAAATGCTATTACTATCACTTACTTACTTAGTATTCACTTAGTACTTACTTAGTGTTATGAAACTCCTCCAGTTTATGTTTTCAAGTTCGTTATTGATTTATCCACATGTTTTGGCCAATACTATTTTCAAAATATAAATGTTTTGATCACCGCAAAGTGCGAGAAATATCATTTTTTCTTAGTGGGAAAAAGGTATTTATTTGACAGTAAATAGGAGTAAAAAGTGATAAAAGAGAGACAGAGAGAGTCAATCAGTAGAAATATCAAGTTTATACCCTATTCTCCATCATTTTCAACACTTAGTATACATAAGGTTTGTTTGGACAGTCAGTCCAGAACCAGTTCGGGATCGAACTAGTCCGAGACAGAACTGACAGGGGAGGGGATGAGAACCGTTCGGAACTCACTAGCTGTCCATACGCGTTTAGAACCAATTCAGAACTACAACTGACACCTGTCCGTCATGTCCTTCGTCGCGACAGCTAAAATGAAAGAAGAACAAGTCAACAAACTTAACTTTCTGCTGATTTCTTGTCAATATCAAATCAGGATAACACAGGATTTGTTTTTTTTCGCATTTACTTCGTTGCATTTTTATCATCTATCAAAAAAGTACATAAAATTTGTAGTTGTTCTGATATTGCATAAGTAGCCTACCTACCTAGGCTTTTTTCCCTGTTTTTTTTTTTTACGAAATAAACTACCGCCAAAAGAGCATATTTGGTTCTTTAAGTATGCTGCTCAAAATATGTAGGTATTCTTGAATCCATTCATCATAATAAAATCGAAGGAAATTGGGCTGAAGGTTCACAGGTGAGATAAGGACAACTCACAGCAAATTGCTTACTAGACATGCATGAATTATAGCAGAAACAAGATGAAACCATCTGCTTTATCAATGGTGGAATTGAAAAAAATCAATCACAATTACAAGAAATGAGGTGTTGTTATGAACTTTCCAATGGAACTAAGTAGACTACACCAGTAGTTACACACCAGTATAATCTGGATTAAATTTCTATCACAATTGTGCGCACCTAGAGGTATTCTTCCAAGGTGTATTCGTCATTGGACGCACACATAATAATTGTTTTAGGTACCTACTCTACCTCGACGGAATTATTCTGCTCTACCTTCTTACCTCTCAGTTTTTGATCGCTCGTCGTGAAGTGCACTTTCTCATAGAAGAACAAAAAATGCACCGTTAAAATCTCATGGATTCTCCAACGCAGTGCGGATATTCAATTACATTGAACATTGCGAACGCGATCTACGATTTGATTATGTTGATGTGATCCCAAACTTGCAACCCCGAAAATCTGGCGCTAATTTTGGCACTTTTGACATTTTCATGTCTTTGCTTTGGCACATAAACTGAAATATCGTCACGAAAACTTGCTCACGATACCAATAAATAAATACCTGTAGCAATCACAGTTTTCTCAACAACAAATAAAAACCAAAAAATGAAGAAAAAAAATTAGGAAAAAACAAGTAAAATTAACAAATTTTGTATACCTAATAATATATTTTGAAGGAACTATGGAACAATTTCAATGATGGTGCTCAATTTGATGAATATTTGGTAATCTTCTTGTCCGAAAAAATCACAGCCTAGCTTTTATCAGACACAACTTTGTTGTTACCTCAAGAAAGTCAGAAGGCCAAGTGAGAAATCCATGGAGAGGGGACTAAAAAAAGAAGAAGAAGAAGTTCTGGACTAGTGGTTCTGAAAAAAATCTCGAACCGTCAGAACCAGTTCGAAACAGTCCTGGACTGGCTGTCCATACACCGAACTAAAAATCCCGAACTGGTTCTGGCGCTGTCCATACGCCTCAAAAGGGGCGTGGTCGGTTCTGAACCGTTCAGGACTGCCTGTCCAAACAAACCTATAGTATATAGGATGATGAAGATGGAGTTTCCTGAGGCCTGCAGAGGCTAACTCTGCATCCTACTACGAGATGGGTCTTCCTGGGTTCCATTCCAATCCTCCAGAGGTCTCTGACAGCCTTCGACTCACCTTCGTACACCTGTCGCCTCCCGCCGGAACCTCCCGTCCGTTTCTCCCGCGTCTCTTCCAACTTCAGTCTTCTTTCGCCACTTGTCGCATTCGTGTGTCGCTCCGCTCAGTTCTGTCGGTCTTAGTACACCCCCTTTTGTTTTTATTTGTAATATTTTGTGTTCTTCAGTGAGATTTCCAGTGACAGCCGCTTATTTGGATTACCTGACCAACGCAACATCAGGTATGTTTCATTCAGTAATTATTTATTTATGTTTTAGTGATTATCACCAATGCAGTTACTAGGTTGATTTGGTACTTATCATACCTAATTCAAATGAGTTGAAAAGTACTCACTATAAACCTTCTGTTATCTCAGGTACCAAACATATAAAAACGTATGAAGCACTTTTTTCAACAAAATTGATTTAAACTATTTCAATAAACATACAAAAAATTACATATTTATCTTATCTGATAACAGTCAAAGCCCGCAGAGATACTACGTAAGTACTACCTAGTACCTACTACCTACCTACCTGGTTTCTGCAAGTACTTAGGTACAAACAATTCAGATGTTTTGTTTATTGTTGACGTTGGAGACTAGAGCCAAGTTTTCCAAAGAAGGTCCCTTGGTTTTTTTTTGGTTTTTTTAGATAGTTATATGGTCTGTTCGGAGAGGCAGTCCTGAACGGTTCGGAGGAGTCCATACGCCTCTATCCCCTCCCCTTTTCAGTTCCGGTTTGGTTCCGGACTGCCTCTCCGAACAGACCCATAGATATTTGTTTATTGGCTCCATTTTATACAATTTTTACAGGAAGAAAAATGCATAAAGGGATGCGATTTGCTCTGATTTCCTACCAGACGAAGGCTTGGCCCGTGTTGTAGGGTAGGATCTTTGCAAAATTGCTCCCTCTGGGTGAGTAAATTTTCGTTCGTAAATTGGGTTCGTAGGCCCTCTGGGTTCGTAAATATTTTAAAATATGTAAACGTTTCGTACCTTCCCAACAATACCTTATTGTGGATGAAAAATATAGGTGCCCAAGTAGATAGATATTCTTACGTCGTGCTTGTCAGAGTCATCGTCAGCTCTGATGTGCATTTCCTGTGTCAATAAAGAGAGCAGTTGGTAGTGTGAAGAAGCTGTTTGTCTGTTGAAGTTCCGATCAGCCAAAAATGTTGATACGGTTGACATGTGATCCATCTATAGCATTTTCACGTCAAATTGGAGGTTTTCCATTTCAAATTGGAGGTTTTACACATCAATTTGGAGGTTTTACAAATCAATTTGGAGGTTTTACATTTCAAATTGGAGGTTTTACATTTCAAATTGAAGGTTGACGGAAATACATGATTTAATTCTGGGAAAGCAATTACATCAAATTAGCGAGTGAAACGTAACATTCAACAAGTAAGAATGAACATAATGAACGGAAAAAAATGAACAATTTTTTCAACGTAAGTCATCATCATTCTCATAACATAATTTGTGCAGTCCGATGTGGTGACAGTCGCAACGCTTCGGGTTATCGTGTCACACAGGTCGTGGTTTGTTTGGGGCTCACTGAGGAGTTGTCTTGCTGACAACTTGATTTTTGAAAAGCAGTGCTCCACTGGATTCAAGTTGGGTGAGTAGGGGGGCAGATATTTCACGTTAAACCCCAATTTGCAATGTAAAACCTCCAATTTGAAATGTAAAACCTCCAAATTGATGTGTAAAACCTCAAATTTGAAATGGAAAACCTCCAATTTGTCGTGAAAATGCTATAAATTGTCCTCTATCTGCTGGGTCGAACACTAGTCACTTCAAAGAGGGTGATAACCTGTTTGTAGAGGTTCCTTGAAAAATTCCATGCTTTTTCCACCAAATTTTCTAATATTGAGAACGAATTGCTCATCTTTGAAATAGTGGCGATGTTCGTGGCCAGGTTGTACTCTTTTTCCATGTGTTATTGTGATGATTTTCTCCTTGGATTATTCTATAATTGCATCTAAGTATTATTTGTATATTATGAGTAGAAATGTATCTTTCTATCTTCAGCAGCATCGGCTGCTGTCTGACTTTGTTGTACGTGAAATGTTCACTGAGAGGATCGCACTGTCTCGCAAATTAGGTGATAATAATATCGTGATAAATTCTTGAGAACTATGTCAACTTTATTAGGATTTTGGTCCAACAGCAAAATCCACCTCTCACCAAATTTTCGAAAAATTTATTTTCTTCATCAGGGCTCAGAGGATGAGTTTAGGTTTGAACATCAAACCTAATATGGTATAAACCAGGAATACTAATCATGAAATTGGTGTTAAAAAACTTGACTATTATAACTAAAAATTGGAAAAAACACAACAAAATCAGGCTTTAAATTTAATAATATTGGTAAAACAAAATAAGACAGTCAGAACGACGCAACAACAATAATAATGACTAGAATTGATAAGAGATAACAAGTAAACAATTCTTATTTTGTTTTACCAATATTATTAAATTTAAAGCCTGATGTTATTGTGTTTTTTCCAATTTTTAGTTATAATAGTCTAGTTTTTAACACCAATTTCATGATTAGTATTCCTGGTTTATACAACTTCTTCATTCCCGACCGTGGTTTGATGTTCAAACCTAAACTCATCCTCTGAGCCCTGATGAAGAAAATAAATTTTTCGAAAATTTGGTGAAAGAGGTGGATTTTGCTGTTGGACCCAAATCACAATAAAGTTGACATAATTTACTTCGGGTCGATCGTCATACACTACTATTCTTGAGAACTGTATTAGGTATACTTAGAATTTAAATTTGCACTCAGCTAGGTTGATCATTCAACAAAAGACGAACTTCTCATTTAAGCACTCGTTTAATACAAAAATTCAGAACTGAACATGACGGTTGAAAAAATTAAATTGAAAGCACATTGGAAGAACCTTTTTAGAACGGAGACAGAGAAACATGAGATGGACGACCTAGATTATTGAACATGGAAACATCCATGACATTGAAATACCAACATCCTCCCATAATCTAGTGTAGTACATCTGAATAAAGTAAAAAAAAAAAAAAAAATCACAAGCGAAACTTATCAAATCATTTCGAGTCCAGAAACACAGAACTCATGTTTTGGACCATGCAATCCCTTTGTATTGACATCTGCAATCATCTTGTCCGTTTGCAAATACTTTACGTCAACTACTTTATTTTCCACAGTTTCTCTAATAAAATGATACCTGCAATCAATATGTTTTGTTCGATTATGGAAAACAGGGTTTGAGATCAATTTATGACTGCTTTGATTATCATTATAAATTGTCAATGTGTTCATGCATCAATGCCATTCGCATGGCGAATTTCCAGTTGTTATAATTCGACTGCCCTTCAAGTTTGATTATATTACTGAGCGAATGTGACTCCAACATTTTTATAGAATCGTGAGTTACTTACTTGATTTGAAGTAAAAAAAAACTCGAACAACGAAAACCGGCAAGTCAAAATCTGATCTAACCTTGCTGCAACAGAGCCCGCAGTTTTCACAATCACATAAACCGATGAAAAAACGTGAATCTGGGCCCATAACCACTTAGAATTTAAATTTGCACTCAGCTAGGTTGATCATTCAACAAAAGACGAACTTCTCATTTAAGCACTCATTTAATACAAAAATTTAGAACTGAACATGACGGTTGAAAAAATTAAATTGAAAGCACATTGGAAGAACCTTTTTAGAACGGAGACAGAGAAACATGAGATGGACGACCTAGATTATTGAACATGGAAACATCCATGACATGGAAATACCAACAGGTATTAAGTTCCTTGTTGTGCTCATTACTGAGGAAACTAAAATTATGATCTTCCCTTTGGAAGACAGCTGATGACGCCAGGAAAGGCAGTCGGACGAAAATCCAATCTGAAATGGTTGCTTACTTTACTTACTGAGGAAACTATGGTGAGGTCAGAACTGTTAAATGTGGTGAAAATGCGTTTTAGAATAATTTACGCGTGTGGTTATAAACTGTTCACTTTAATTGTGAGAAAGTCTATCATTTGAGAAACCTTGGGCAGCCATTTTTTGAAACTAGAGATACCACCCGAGGGACACATCAAAATTTCTTCAAAAAACAATTTTCTCCTGGACGATGTAAGATGATAACTCTGATTGTTGTTCACAAACCCGTCAAAACCGTTGAACAATTTTATTGATTTTCTTGCTTGAATTTATTGTAGTTTTCTGGTAATAAATTGAGTCTGCGGTGTTTATTGCTCAGGATTATCAGTCAATAGCGTTGTTGGTACACGCAAATAACGAAGCTGGCGAGACCTTTATTAACTGGAGGTAGGATCGTTCCATTTCCTACCCAGATCTATTGTTTGCCTCTCATAACTGGCCTAGGCCTGGTGGCTGCTCCGGAAGTAATCGTATCCTGGGCGAACGAAGCCTCTTCCTGCAGAGTTTTGCTCTGCACTCGCATACTGGGCCTTCGGCCTCTGCCCCAGTGAGAGAGGTCATCCACCTGCCTGTTGTTTAACCCTAGAGCCCCCTAGAGTTTACTGGGTGATATCCCAGGGAGCTTCCTCTCGAGACGATCGCTCATCTGTGGACAACCGTGACGCGGTCACGCCCAGCAGATGGATTTTTTGGCGGCCTCAAAAAAAGGATCGTAATTATCGAATCTGTTATTCTTCAAGTCCGATGAGCAACCTTCGACCACAACGAAATATTGCGGGACGATTGACAACTCTCCAATCATAACACGGTTTTAGAAGTTTCTAATGGCAAAGTCTCGGATCTTAACATGGAAAATTCATTACTATCCTTATATAGTTGTATTACCATTTTCAAGGGTAGCAAATTTTACCGTCTAAAATATGTCATTAGCATCAAATGCACTGGAAATTTCGTTCTGTGACTATCTATCCGTGTCTGAGTTATTACAAATCAGACATACCAGGTCTTCTACAATTTCCTTGGTTATTAATTTCATTGAAATACTCGTAGAGGAAAAATTCTCATTATACCTCTGGATTATCATGAATCATTCTCTGTACCACCATGGAACTAATAGTGGTGCCACCATGGTGCCAGGGCACCATAAACTGCATGTTTTGCGTGTTTTTTGTTTGTTTTTGTTTTGTGTTTCCACTGTGACGTCATAAATATTCGAAACTTTGAAAAATCGTAGAAAAAGGTCTTCTCACTCTAGAAGGTCGCGGTTGGTGTCGAAATTCTCAGAATGAGGTCTAGTTTACTTTAAAAATAACAATAAACAGTTTTTCCGACCCATGCGCACACCCCACTGTCCATGTTATTCTTCTTGTAGACGTCCCACCCAACATGGGACATATCTAGCACTGAAGAGCACTTGAGACTTTCTTGAAGTCTAGTTAGTGTCGTACACATCTTCGGGGGATATTTTCCTCGTATAATTCCAGAGGCGTGAACCGAGGTGGCTGATCTGGTACTGCGGTGCGAGAACAGTTAGAAAGGCTCACCTCTGACCCTCTGACTCTCTTCTACCCGTCCAAGCTCTACCTTCATAACCCCAATAGGTACCGTTTTTTCCTTCCCGACTCAGGCAATCGATTTTATAATGTCAAAACAGATGAGGTCGTACTAAGGTCTTATTGCTTTACAGAGTACAAACGTCTACCAAGTTGGGTGGGCACTGGGCAGTATAGGCAGCTTCCTCATGTAGAAAATGAACTTACAGAATCACTTGGTGTAAAAATGCTTATTATTGATAAATTCCATTCGATGACATTTCATTTGCACAAGGATGGTTTCCAACGGCATCGAATAGAGTTCGACTGTAAAGTCGCTCTCGATTGAGTTGACAACTTGTTACTTTTTCACACGAGGCTACCGATAGTATAAAGATGAAATCAATGTGCATTTTCTAGAGCCCATCCTCAAACTTCCCTTATAATTTGAAAAGAATCAAAGTATCGGACAGCGGTTTCTAGTAGTAGAACTTTGAAGGGCTAGAATTCAATTATTCCTTAAATTCGATAATTAGGTAGGAAAAAAGGGTGCCATTTAGTACGGTACACGATCTATAGAATACTTCAAGAGCATACTCCAAATTCTTGGCAAAAAGCTATTTTAAAAACATTATCATATGAATGGAGTGGGAATAAGAACCTAATAAGCGGGTAATAAGTAGTACCCCGTGGGTAGTAGCTAAGGAATAAGTAGCTTTGAACGTACTCTAGCTCGATAGTAAGTATTCTTTCTCTCCTCTCTTATAACTTCAAAACTTCATCACTTTAGTTATATAACTGTACGATAGTTCTTCAACTGAGATTGGAGGAAAATAGTCAAATTTGCCACAAAGAGGAAGACTAACTTCGAAAAGGTTAGCTATTCTTTGATAGGCTGATGAAAATGTGGGAACGAGGGAAATCAATCAACCACTCAATCTCTTCTATATGTATTGTTGCCATCCCACATGTCTATCCTAATGTATCTCTTCTCTATGTCGGTTGACTTGACGGAACTAAATTTCCATTAAAGGCACTGGAGTTATTGATGATTAGAGAATGGAATTATTTTGAAAGTTATTTTAGTGTCTTTAATTTTCACTCATCTCATCAGATCACTGGTCACTAATTCTGTACCAGTCAAGATAGGAGGAAGATAACAAACCATAGAACTTTTAATGGATACTTTGCGAAAAATGGTTGTGTTCCATGTAAGCTGGAAACTCATCAGCATCAAAGTACAATATAGATTCATTACTTAAAAGCAATTATGTTTTTTTTAGCTGGGTAGGCTCATTTCAATGGGAATTCTATTAGGATTCAGAGGGTGCTGTTTCGTGTTTTTCGTTAGATCCAGAAAACGATGATGTCCAGTTGCTTCGCTTCGAACAGCTCTCCTTCTGGATTCGAACAGTTATGATGGTCTCCGAAAGCTAAGTAAGAGGGGAATTCTCGGCCAAAAGATCCCGTTGAATTTTCGCAGATGAGATGTGAAGTAAACGAACTAGAATCATAATCTCTTGCATTAATAATTCCTTCCTGAGCAGAAGGCCAGAACGATGTGCAAGACCTGTGAAGGGCAGTGTACTCGGACAACGGCGTTATATGAGCTAGGCGGAGAACGACGTTTAAGCCATTCCAGTTGCCATTATTAATTTACTGCAATCTACCTCGAGTGTGGTGGGCAGATGAATCCGAACAAGTTCAGTACAAATAGGATGAATTTTGTAATTTTTAAGCTTGGGTACAATAGTAAGCTATAAAGGAACCGAAATATTGAAAAATTGGATATTTTGTGAAATTGTCCCCCCACTCTTCCCCCCCAGGCCATGCTAATTTCGATACTCTGGTGAAATAGTGTGCAATTTGGAAGGTTTCTGAGGCGAACAAAAAAAGAACCACGAAAATCGGTTGAAAATTTAGGCCTGAGCAGAGAGTACACAAGACTATGTCCAAAAACGCACGTTTTTTGAACATTAACCCCCCCTTCCCCCTCTTAAAAGGCAAAATTCGAAATTCCGGTGACGCAGTGCACAACTAGATAGTTTTTTGCGTCGAACAAAAAAAAAACCACGAAAATCGGTTGAAAACTATGGCCTGGGCAGACGACACAAGATTTTGTCACACACACACAAACATATACAGGGTGTCTACCATTTGGATGGACTAAACTTCAAGGAACGATTTTGCAACTAATTTGTAACAAAAAATGTCTCTTAGCAATTTTTTCTTAACCCACTCAAAATTCTTTTTTTTCCACTTTAAAGTTTTTATTCGTATTTTCGACCTTGCAGCACTAAAATAGTCATAACTCCCTTATTTCTCTTGCTACTTCATATCTGAGTACACTGTTGGACAGAGCGTTAAATTTCCTATCCATTTAGTGGGAACCCCAGTTTCTTAAAGCCATTTGTAAAAGTAAAAAAATAAATCAAAGTCAACATTTATAATTTTTTTCGAAAATCGACATTTTTCAGGCTAACGATTCCCACGTAAAAAATACGCTATCGTGGTGAACTCAACGGGAAAAACTACCCCAAGATCTCACCTTCCCAACGGTATGTCAGTTTCAAGGTCTAAGCGGAAAGTTTCTTTGAAAAAATTGAGTTTTATGCGAAAAAAGTGTTTCTTCAGGCATATTCCGCTAGAGAGTCGACTAAGTATTATTGCCTTCACTTTTCAAGGATTGCAATAAAAAGTCCACCTAATTACATTTCCACTCGTATTTTACGGTTTGGACCTTCCTGAACAATTTTGGTACCGTGTCCATCTGAGAGTGTAGATGGTACCGTGTACATGGTACCGTGTCCATCCTTGTAGATGGCAAAAGCAATACGAAGCTACTGTCCGATTTCGAAGTAATTTTCGGCGATGTTTTCCATGAACACTAAAGTCAACGCACTAAATTTTCGAAATCAAAAATTTAAAAAAAAATGTATTTGATTAAATTAATTTAAATTTAAATTCAAAAATTTTGATTTTTTAAAATAGAAATTACCATTTTTTGGTTTATTATTTGCAATAACAAGCCTTTGGAATCGAGCAAGAAAAAAAAGTTAACCCCCTCTTAAAATTGTTTTCATTGTTTGCCCGTAATAAGTAGCGCTATCGCGGGGCCACTCAACGGCCAAAACTACCCCGGGATCACATCTTTTCTACTTTAAGGATCAGTTTTTCGTTTAATTTGAATAAATATAATGAAATTGACTTTTTGTAGCAGAAGAATAACTTGAAGGGTTTTATTTACAATAATGCTTTTTTTTTACAATACAAATCATTGTACCTACCAACACTTTCTACCAACGTTACAATGACAATTTTGTTTCTGCTAATTGGTCTTTAATTTTATTTTCGTTCCATTTTTAAAATCAAAATGAACGGTTTTTTCCGTTGAGTGGCCCACGATAGCACAACTTATTCCAGGTTAACAATAAACCTAAAAAATGGTAATTTCTAAAAAAATTAAAAATTTTGAATTTGATTTTGAAAATTTAGTGCTTTGACTTTGATTTTCATGGAGAACATCGCCGAAAATTACATCGAAATCGGACAGTAGCTTCGTATTGCTTTTGCCATCTACAAGGGCTTTTAGACAGACAGACCGACTGTCAGATGGACAGACACGTCACCAAAATTGTTCAGCGCACCCCCATTAAATAGAGCAAAAATGACATACGTAATAATCCTGAACCTCTTATTCATTTCCTTATATAAACAATTTCTGAATTAATACAGTGCATACCCAAACGCTGTCGCTCTTTAGGTACCTACCTACGATTCGATCTCGACCTCTTCTTCCTAGAACACTGGGGGAGACCTCTCCTAAGAAAACCTACTAGAAAGTTCCCATTGGAATCAGTTCTCAGGATAGGACGGATTCTACCTCCTGCGTCGAAAACGGCTCAATCGGGGGGATTGATGGGAAGGCTTTGTCGATCTTTCGAACCCAAAGGTCGAAATTTCCCATTCGGACGTTGGAGGGTTCGGTAGCTGAGTTTCACTTCTCCGGAAATGAGAAAACTTCCGGGAACAATGGCCCGACCAAACAATAAATCTTTGAACTGAAGCCGTTTCGTATTTGAAACCTACGATTAACGATTATTATCTTTAATTAATTGATTGACAAAAAAAAGTAATTGAAACAAGATATACTTTAGGTATAACTTTTTTCCTATGTGAGACAAAGGTTTTTCTTATACTGTTTAACCCTTATTTGCTAGTGTGAATTTCTATATGGTCATTGCTAATGTTACGCCTCTCGGGCGTAACGTGGATTGGGAGTCAGAAAGTGGGCAAATTGTCTGTACCTATACAGGGTGTAACACTATAAGAACGTCAACCCGAAGAATTTCGTTCTACAACTACTTTCCGTTCGAAAATGCCTCTTAGCAACTTTCGTTTACCTCCTTGTTTTTCCAAGATTTTACAATTTAAAGATTTTTTTGAGGTTATGTCACTAAAACGTCCGTAACTCCCTTTGGATACAGAAAAAATTAAAACTAATTATACCGTTGGAAAGAGCATTAATTTTCAGATCTTTCTGTTACAGAATAAAAAAATTTCAAGAAAAATTGGCCTGAAGAGTTTTTGCCAAATCTTCTAAATTTGAGGTTTTTTCAATCGTTTGAAAGAACTAGTAATAATTTATTTATGTATTTATTTATTTATTGGCATCAAAAAAATTCAAATTACAAAAATTTGTTGAATAAATCGAAATAATTGTGATAACACTCTGTCGTACTATAAATACGACAAAGGATTAATTGTGAATGAAAAAGAAAAGAAATCGAAGCCCACCAGAAAATAAGTTCCTAAGAACTTGTGGCATCCCGTGAAGTCACAAAAATGAGGCTCAGCCGTACAAAATTAGGTCCGAAGGAGAAATGTCACAATAATGTAATCAGAAATAAAACAGAAAAACAAAAACAAAAAAAAAAATTCGAAATTAACTCAAATATGAAGATTAAATCCACTAAAAAGAAGAGAAACTATACTTTCATGTATGAATTAAACGTTTTTCTAAAACTTGTTAAATTATGAAATAATGACAAATTAATATTATTACTTATCAAACAAAAATTTAAGTGTACCTATGCGTTCCTCTTATAAAACTCCGAATTTACTCTCGGCAATACGATACCAGAATTTAAATTATTTCTTGTTCTTGTGGACATAGACAAGTGCTCTTCACTGATGCCAGTGATGTAGACATGAATACCGGAATGAAATAGGAACATTTGTTTAATGGTTTCAACCTCAAAACATTAAAAAGCTTAGAAGATGGATATCTAGAAGGTTTATGTAGAATTACTTTAATTAACCCTTAATTTCTCACATAATCAAAAACTTTTTTTTTCAGAATTTTTCCCAACTTTCGTGTATTTTGACTAATTAAGAGGCGTGGAGTGACTGATTTTGATCGAGTGGTATGATTTTTCTTAATTCGATGAAAACTGCGTGGTATCTCTCTGGATACCTCAGGAGGGGTGTTTTTAGTGAGGTTCTGCAAAGATATGTACTTCAAGACGGGTTGGCTGTGGGTATTCACCAAAAAAAATTCTTCAGGATCGGAGAAAAAACTTGAAAGCAATGAATTATCGATAAAATGAACAAGGCTTATTTTGTGTACCTATTTCATGTCACAATAATATCCCAGGGGTTGATAATTTTCCCACGTTTTTTCGAACAATCGATAATTCAACGCAGATATTAAGGATAGTTCAAACAATCGATGTATAGGTAGGCAAAACAGATCGTCTTAAAAGTGGATAAATAGTGCTGCAGAAAGCTTGAAAATCGTACTTCCAAGAAGATACCTCAGGACATTAAGGGTTAACTGTTTTAGCAAACATTGAACTTTGATCATACTCGATTGTTTCCCACTGTAACCCCAAAAGTTGACCGAAAAGCTCAGCTTTCCAACGGTATGGTCAGAATCGTTTTGAATATTTTTATTATTTAGTTGCACCTTGTTGTACCTACCTTCATACTTACGGGATCGTTGCACACCGCTGCAGCTGAACTATTTATTTTGTTTTCTCTTCATTTTGGAAAATCACCAGGGAAGAGGCGTAACCAAATACACTTCCTTGTGGAACCCCATCTTGCATTTTGTGATCTTCGGAGTAGGCATCTTTATGCTTCACTCTAAAGTATCGAATAGTTTGAAAAGATTGAAATAGATATTGGTAAACCTTTTTGGTGCCTACACATTCTATGAACCCTTATTCCGGAAAATTATCGCTGTTATACACTCCTGCTCAAAATTAGTGCACCACCATCCATTTTTTCGTTCGTCTTTTTCCTTCTTCCCTTATAAATTGTGTATCCTGGACTGGCCACCAAGGAGCCCAGACATGAATCCGATAGAGCATGTTTTGGACATGCTGAAAATAAGAATTAGAGCCAGAGATCCACCCCCAGACAATCTTCAGCAGATAGACATAGCAGCGAAAGAGGAGTGGGACAATATCCCCCAGTAGGATATACAAAACTTGAATAGAGGCATGGGTAAAAGGCTCCAACCCCTTATCCGAGCTAGAGGAGCTAGTACCAACCATTGAAAAGCTAAACTGGCATAATTCAAACCTTTTTTTTCACATTTTCAATTTTTATCATTTTACCACAAGCAGTACATTTTTGATTAATTTATTTAAAACATCTTCTTTTCTCGAATTTATGCCGTTTTTGGTTACCTTTTTCCTTCTGTGTTAACAAAAAATGTGTGCAAATGGATAAAAACTTGATAAGGGAAAAAAGAAGGGGACAAACGAAGAAATAGATGGTGGTGCTCTAATTTTGAGCAGGAGTATATTATTATTTGACGGGTTTCTTCTACAGGAATTCTCAAAGGGTACGGAAGTATTTGGCTTCATGATAATTGTATCAAATCTAACAATGATTTCGCGTAAATGCCTGGAACACAGATAGACACGCACTGAACCAAAGTTCCTTGGAAAACACTGTAACGCAAAATGTGAGTGGATATTTTGATTTTGGAGGACTTAAATTTCGTCGACATAACCCACGTGGCTGCCACGTGAAATATATTGCACCCATCAGTCGTATTTCTCTTCACTGAGGGAAAATGCGATATGCGAATGAATCAGCGGTCCTTGACTGTCAAGTTATCACATAGGGGTTTCTTATCTCCTAGTATACGGGAAGCTCACGGAACTGTTTTGTACTCATACAGGTACCAACATCTCATTAGAACCGTGGAAATTATACTTCAAACAAGAGGCTTCAACTTCAAAACAATGATTTCCAACCAAAGTTCTCAACACTGTTCATAACCAAAATCAATTCGAATTTTCGTCAACTCAATTTGAACTTTTGGCAATTCGATTTTTTTTTTTTACAAATCCCTTACGATTTGACGATTACCAGAGCCCTTGTCCGACTTTCATTCCTTAAATGTTCAATAAATGATTTTCGCTCTCCCAAAAACATTGTCGTGGTTGTAAATCTAGGAAAACTTTGATTTGAAAGCGAAATTATTGTAAAATTTCTCCCTTAGAGGGAGAAATAATAGATCATGGATATGTCCATTCATAGCTACCGATTTGTAGCAATGATATTGTTTACTGGTAACGCGATGCATTTTTTGTGGCAAAAACCCTGTGTTGTTGCCTGTAAAGTCGGTATACGGGCGAAAGTTTTACGTGACAACGACTTTGAGTGGTAAAATAATTTTAATGTTAATATTCATTCGTATAGTAGGAAGAAGGATAAAATAAAATTCTTTGTCAAGTTGCACAGAGTAGGTATTTCCCGTAGGTAGTAGGTATTTCCCATGGGTGGAGGGGGGGGGGGGGAGTGAGTGCCAGGGAAGGGGGGCGGGGCGCTCCCGCTTTTGTGAGCGCAGGGGGAAGGGGAGGGGCCGCCCGCCTTTAGGGAGCGCCGAGCTGCACCCCCTCCGTGAGCGGAGCGTAACGCAGTTTCTTGAAGTGTCTCCCGGTAAACCAATTTATAAGACGTTATCACGTCAAAAGAAAAGTGTGAAAAATTTCTTGACCCCCAGCCAAAAGACATATCCATGTCAAAAAAGTCTGCCAAGTGGGTGTGGCACATAGCTTCCTCGTATCCATAACCCGATTGTATAGATGATCCGATGCATAGTAGTTATTCTCAAAACATCAATCTCTAAGTACCTTCTACTACCCTCATAGGGGACACGCTAATCTGAACAATCTCGAGAAATTTCGTCGAAATCGGATGGAAAACGTAGAAGTTATGACTGTTACAAAGAATTCGTTTGCGCATGCGCAGCAACTACTATTTGTCTGGGGGAGATGGTTTTCATGGGGGACCATCTACACGCCAATCTGAACAATTCTAGAAAATTTCATCAAATTCGGATGAAAAATGTAAGTGTTATGGCTGTTAAAAGGATTTTACGTTAGCGCATGCGCAGAGACTACTGTCAATTTTAAGGTCTTGATTTTCATTGGGAACGATGTACAACGTAATCCGCGTAATCCCTGAAAATGTCATCGAAATCGGATAGAAAATGTGGAAGTTATGGCTGTGGCAAGGAATTCACGTTTGCGCATGCGCAGCGGCTTCTATCAGTCCGGGGGTGATGATTTTCATAGGGGACCATCTACACGTCAACCCGCACATTTCTTGAAATTATCATCGAAATCGGATGAGAATTGTAGAGAAGTTATGGCTGTGGCAAGGATTTCATGACAGACAGACAGACACACAGACACGGAACCAACATTGTTCAGGAAGGTCTGAAAAGTAAAACGTGAAAGGAAATTTCGATTTTGGAGAACTTTTTTTTCAACCTTGAGAAGTGAACACAAAGCTTCCGCTACCTTGGTAAACCTTGAAGATAAAATTTATCATTAAAGACAAAAATGCCTCTCAGTATTATTGATTTATGCTGCAAAATCATGGTAATACAATATTCAAAACTATAATACATTCAACAAAGTCATACTGTTGATTAATTTGTTTTTATAATTATGGTATTTATGTCATTATTGAACCAAAAATTTATATAAATGCTTGCATACGAGTCTGCAACACATTGGGACATTTTCATGTCAACCACTACACAACAAGGTAGTGAAGTGAGGTTGTTAGTTCATGTACCCAAACATGATCAAAATTCATCCCATTATGCTGCAATGCCCATTATTCACCCCATTATGCTGCAAAATCATGGTAATACAATATTCAAAACTATAATACATTCAACAAAGTCATACTGTTGATTAATTTGTTTTTATAATTATGGTATTTATGTCATTATTGAACCAAAAATTTATATAAATGCTTGCATACGAGTCTGCAACACATTGGGACATTTTCATGTCAACCACTACACAACAAGGTAGTGAAGTGAGGTTGTTAGTTCATGTACCCAAACATCAAAATAAGAAAACAGTTGATTGTTCTCTACGCAACACAGTGAGTCTATTTTAGATAATAGCAAGAGCTAGTTTTCGTGACGATTTTTCAGTTTATGTGCCAAAGCAAAGACATGAAAATGTCGAAAACATTTGCTTGTTGGTTTTATGTTGGTGTATGTAGTTGAATGTTGGTACACAAAGATCTATCACCTTGGATAGTCTTTGTTTATGTAGGTGGCTTGTCTATATCCAGGGTAATTAATACACATTTTTCCTCGCGGTAGATTCAAATGTTCAATATTATGAGTATAAATGAATTAGAAAAGGGTTGTTCTGGAAACATTTACATAGTAAAGTACTATGCCATCTTACTTATTGGAACTGACCGCAAATCAAGGAACAATAATATTCATCGAATTTAATTTTGTTCTGATAGTGGTGCTGCCTGAGCGTAGAAAAACCTTACTCGGAAAATCCTGACATTGTCCTATCCTCTCTTACTTTGAACAACCAGTTCACTTTTAAGTTTTCTTGAAAATTGTTTTTCAGTTTCTTGCGTTGAGGTAATTTAAATGCTTTTTGCGACGATTATTGTTAACTACCAATCCCTATATGTATTTCCGAAATAATGACAGGCAAATGTTAATATTAACGGAAATCGTAGGTTATTTATACCTATTTTACTGGTATGAAAAATTGTATACACCTGGATTTACGTTGGTTGTTAGAATTTTACTATTTTAAGTTGGGAAAAAAGATGAGAAAAGTGTTGAAACTTGTCGCAATTCTACTCATCTTCTGGTAAATAGGTGCCAGAAAAAATGTAATAATAAATTACGATCATTTATCCTTGGGATAATTTTCATCTCTTTTTTTGTATAAATTTTGCTACCGAGTCTACCAAGGTAGCGGAAGCATTGTTTTCACTTTTCAAGGTTGAAAAAAAATTCTCCGTTTTACTTTCAGACCTTCTTGAACATTTTTGGTTTCGACTCCGTTTTTCATGAAATCCTTGTAATGGGCAAAACTGTACGAAGTTATGGTCCGATTCCGATGAAATTTTCAGGGATTGTGTGGGTTGAGGTGTAGATGGTCCCCTATGAAAATCATCGCCCCGGATTGTTTTTGATTGAGGAATATTCCCGATAAAATCCTACTATCCCGTGAATATTCTTGGCGCCCACGACTGTACGCTGCTCTTCGTATCTCTCGTCAAATTCATTGAAAATCACCACGTTTCGTGCACTACCTACTACATGAATCTAACGTGGATCCTGAGATAGCTTCAAAAAATGATTAATACAATTAGAAAGCAGAGGCTCGTCCCGTGACCATGTTTCATTGTGGAGTCCGCCAGAAAATTGATGACACTGCCAAGGCGTGACAATTAGTGAGAGAGCGTAAACAGACCTGGGTGACAGGAGACCTCCCGTGATTATTCGCTCCTGGGAAAAGATCTTCATACTTCATCTTCAGCAAAGGAAAGAAAGCTTTATTGTTTATTGAAAGAAGAAAATGGAAATGAATTTTTAGACGGTGTGAAAAACTTGGACCAAGTGGGTGGGCAGTGTAGTTGCTTCTCATCGTCTTACATTGTAGAACATCCTTCATTTCAGAGCTCTTTCAACGAACACCATATCTTTAATAGTAGTTCAGCTATCCATACCTCATTTTGCTTCCTTTCTTTCGAAGATTGGGAAACTATTCGTGCGACAGCTAAAATTTGGGTCCTCCAAAACTAAATATTTCACTCTCACTCTGCGTTCCAGAGCTCACAGAACAATTTCTTGTCTCTTTTGAGTGCTTAGCCAGAGGAGTTGTGGAAAAATCCCTTCTGGAATTGTGGTTCCCAATTACCAGCCATTGGATGAAGGTTCCATATGTTCGGGAATCTACATTGTATGATTTTGATGACATATTCGGCAAATGTGCAAATCAGTCCTCACGGTTTCAGTGCTTTTTCATTACAATTTTTAAGATCCTATCAGTCCAAACCACCCAAATTCGGAGTTTTTGGTTTTAGGCTCTTGGATATTAGGGAGGTTTTCTATAATACTTTTTATCTCAATTGGTTCATCCCTCGCTCTAGGAATAAGTTACAGTATTTTGATAACAATTTATTTCAAGTATAACTTTCATTAGTCTTTAGGTGATCTCGTAAATTTCATCTCCATCTCACCGCAAGCTCACTCGCGATCATAACTTTCTTAATTCTAAAAATAATTTTCTTTGTAATCATCCGATATTGCTTCGTTACTAAGTGTAGTTTGGTTCCAGAATAGCATTGTCGAATTTCAAAGCTAAGGGATTTTGAGAAAATAACATCTCTGAAAAACCAACAAGAATGTGAAAGAATTCTCAATATTTTGTTTCTGTTTGTTGATGTAGGAAACCTTGATCGTGAAGATCATGTAACATTATCCATTATTTCCGAACCGACTGCTCCTAGTTCTATGATGTGTCCGTGTAATATTCTTTGTCAGTTTCTGTTATGAAATATTCTTTGTCTTATTCTGCATATCCAAGCTTGATAGGTTTGATTGAAACTGATACACTAAAAATACTTATAAATGCCACTTCTGACAATTTTTCGTGTAGCTTCGTCAGGGACGTGTTGTGAAGTCAGAAATTACAGAAGAGGTTCCATCTCAAGATGTCATGATTTTCATCAACTCCCAGAAATAGATTACAGAGTTGTATTGAATTTGTGTACCTACTTAATTATCCTATAATTATTGGTAATAAAATACCGTTTGGATGGTAATTATTATTACGATTTTTAATATTATTGATCGTGATTTGGTCACTACAGGCCTAAATGGTGTCGTGATATTGAATTATCAGTGATTCGTTACATAAAGCCCAAAAGTTGTGTGGAAATCTTCATTTCGGGTTAACCACGCACAAAACAATGGGATGGGTAGAACAATACAGAGGGTAGGTAGTTGGTAGGCTTTCTTGGTAGGACGTATTAGCCTGCCTCATCCCAACTTCCTGGAATCAGTGCTTCTAACCGTTTTTTGCAAATGAGCCTTGCGCATGCGCGATGCCATCCAGCTCTTGTCCAAGGGACAAGTCAACAGTTACTTTTTTTCATAGGTCGGTGTGGTGATGATAGGTTAAGTTCCAGAATCCTGGCTGGTGCTTTGAGTTCTTCAGTGCGAATAATATTCCTTTTGAGTAGGCGTCGATTCACTTTTCGCGATGTGATGGGCTCTTCGGAAAATCGGTCGGAGTGAAAGTGTTGTGATTGTTGACCCCTTGAAATAATCTAAGAATCTCCAACTCCACTGGAATTTAACAACAGGTATCTTGCTCATCAAGCTTATTCAAATGTAGGGCTCCATACCCAAATGGCTCCGACCTTGTAGAGATTTTGAGGCCAAAAACAACGGCAATTTCAGGAATAAAGCCAGAAATGAAGGGGATCATGAGGATATTTTTTCCAAATAGGTACCTACTTGGGCAGCACAATGGAGGTAACTTAGTACTTAGTAGGTAATTCTTATAGCCTAGGTAACTCACTGAATGAAAATAATGAAGAAACCCTTAGGTACTGTACTGTTATTACTATTTAGGACCAATAAGTTAAATACGCTGCAAATTATTACACAATGGTTTATTATTTTTATATAGATCACTCGTCTGCAAAGCCACCAACCATCCAACTTGAAGAAAAACATCGATCGTATTTCGGTCAGCTAAAATTTGAACGGAGATTAGGCCTCTTTTGCGATTCACACTCGTGTTTCTGATTTATCGTACGTAAAACCCTCAAATTCTCGTAGCGAGCGAACGGTTTGTCCTACAGAGCTCCGCATGGTCTCAAAAAATTCTAAAAATTCTATAGAATCCTAAATTGAAGGAAAAACAATACCTTTATATCAAAATTTTTTGAGTTAGGGCGTTTTCAAAATTTCAAAATTCATTTTGGAACCCTTAGAACTGACCTTCATCAACCAAAATCTTCGGGGCACAACTAGACCCCAAATGGAGCCTACGTACCAAATTTCATCAAAATCGGTCAATGCTAAGTGGCAAAAGTGCCGCGTACGGCGGACGGACGGCCAAATTATTATTGGTTTATTATTTTCAATAATAAACTGTTGGAATCGACCAAGAAAATTTTTTTTAACACCCCCTCAAAATTTGATGGTTTTCGTTTCAAGGTACGTAGAATCCAAAAATCGAATAAAAATTTGGCCGTCCGTCCGCCGTACGCCGTTCGCGGCACTTTTGCCACTTAGCATTGACCGATTTTGATGAAATTTGGTATGTAGGCTCCATTTGGGGTCTAGTTGTGCCCCGAAGATTATGGTTGATGTAGGTCACTTCTAAGGGTTCGAAAATGAATTTTGAAATTTTGAAAGCGCCCTAACTCAAAAAATGTCGATATAAAGGTATTGTTTTTCCTTCAATTTAAGATTCTAAAGAATTTTTAGCATTTTTTGAGACCACGCGGAGCTCTGTAGGACAAACCGTTTGCTCCCTACGAGAATTTAAGGGTTGGACGTACGATAAATCAGAAACACGAGCGTGAATCGCAAAAGAGGCCTAATCTCCGTTCAAATTTTAGCTGACCGAAATGCGATCGATGTTTTTCTTCATGTTGGATGGTTGGTGGCTTTGCAGACGAGCGATTAATATAGAAAAATAATAAACCATTGTGTAATAATTTGCAGCGTTTTTCTTCAAAAACTTGCCGAAGATTTTGATGAATTCCATAGAATTTGTTTGTAGACATAGGGAAACTAACATTGCCCTTCGTCTTCGAGAATTTTTCAAAGTGGCATTTTGTAACTAACACATAAAAAATTTAAATAATAACAATAATCATTTAAAAAATAAATTTAATCGATCATATTACCAATTAAACCTGCTGTGGGCTCACTTGATTGTTTCTAACTCTATAGGCTCCTGACAACCTTCAACTTTCTCGGGTTCTTTTTTGTTTCCATTATTCTTCTGCCCTCGTCAGCATCTTCCATGTATAACATGTCCAGAATGACCCACTTGGAGGTGCTGATTTTGAAAGGGAAGTGGCAGAGGGATTTTATTGCATTGATTTCTGGAATTTTTTAGCTATTCTTAGCTCAGCCTCAGTACTCACTCGCTACTCGCATCACACTCCTTGGGGCACTACTTGCAGGAGAATTGTACATAAATATTATCTACCCGATAAAGTACGATTAACAAGTTATTAATTACGATTTTCATTAATTTCATTTATTTGATTTAGGTTTTTTTCACTGAGGCTAGGTGGTCCACCCCTGTAACTAAATCCCGCTAGGCAACCTCCGTAGCGCAACGCTCTCACTAATTGTCAAGCCTGCCCAGGTAAGGACATTCATTTTATTGTAGTGGACAGATAACCCTGTTAGATTCAACCCGATGTCTCGCTTTCTAACTTATTAATTCCCACGTCCACTCGTAAGATACAATCACGGTACTGTTCGGTCATTTCTTTCTTATTTAAACGGATGGAGGTGAAGGGGTACATCCCTACCACAGCGGGATACATCCGCCTTCTCTCGGGCAGACTAGAGAACACATAAAGTACACCAGTTGAATTTGTGGGAACAAACTAATTCTATTACGAATTAATAAAATTAATTGTTTATTAACTATTTGATTGCAAGGGCACCAATGATTATCTTGTTTTTCAAAGCTCTGGGGCTTCAGGAATTGATTTTTAAATTTAAGGAATTTGATTATCATTAGTTTATAGGTACTTCTTGGAAATGTGCTACTTCTACAGAATGCTTTAATTTATTGTTCCTAAATAGTAATAAAGTTGTAGTAAGTTTCTTCATTGTTTCCAACTGCTGAGATACATGCTGTGGCTGAGGCACCATTGCTGGGTCCTTGAAGGGTCCCACGTGTTCAGATAAATTAAATACATAATAAACGCGCATTTTGGTATCATTCATTTCTTAAAATTTACGACAACCTTGAATAGATGAAAAAAAAACGTGATAGAACATTCATTAATTAGCTAAATAATTATTCTCATTAAGCTTACGGTTGGTCCCATATATCTCTAAGCGGTGTCAAAAAACTCTTAAAAATACAGGAAATTTTAAAATAATGAAGAAACAATACCTGTTTATTAGAAAGTTTTCGAGCTGGAGCGTTATGAAAATGTTTTCCCCCACGTTCCGACCCTTAGACGTCAATAACCAAAATCTTCGGGACATAACTAGACCCAAAATGGTGCCGATGTATACCAAATTTCATCAAAATTGGTCCATGGGAACTAGACCAAGCGTAAATGTTCTGGAGTGGCCTGTGAATTCCTTGTCTTGAAAGAATCTTTGGGATTTTTGTAAAGATAGACTGAGGACCCTTAGACCGACAGGACCGACCCTTAGACGTGACTGTCAATAACCAAAGTCTTCGTGACATAACTATACCCATAATGGTGCCGATGTATACCAAATTTCATCAAAATTGGTCCATGGGAACTAGACCAAGCGTAAATGTTCTGGAGTGGCCTGTGAATTCCTTGTCTTGAAAGAATCTTTGGGATTTTTGTAAAGACAGACTGAGGAAAGTAGATTGTATCACGTAAGAGAAAATGAATTCGGTGATTTCGAAAATCTGGTTTCTCGACGAAAATGTCTCTCAACGTTGCAAAATTACTGTACTATTTTTGTTCAAGTGGTGAGTGAATTAAGGTCGTCAATAAAGAGGGGGATTTGAAGTAATACAAGTCTATTTCCCCTTTAATTCACACCAGGGTAACCGATAATGAAACACCGAACTTTCTAATTGAATTTTATCCTCCGAAACCTACACTCATTCAGATAAAATCTGTCATGTTCTTCTATCACAAGCTTTATCTCAGGGCCTCACACCCGTAGGTACCTCAATCTCGTACCGACTCCAGGATGTACCTTATCTGATGGGAACCCATGAACCTCTCCGTTGATAGATGGATGGATACTTCGACTCGTTTCAAAGGGTGATGAATTATCTGACCCTCACTGACACCCACGGACCCACATTGGAAATTTGCCTTTCACGTCTTTAAATACTAAATCCACCTTATAATAATTATATACTAGACAGCTACTCATGGGTTTTATTGGAGTGAGAGAACGTTTATTTACAATTTACGATAATTATTAGTAATAGTTGCCAACAAAAGTTTCTCTTCAATAAGTTTTGTAGTCCCCCACATTTTATTTCACTGCCAAATACAATTTTGGGTACGATATGCTCACTAAACCTTTCAGCCATAAAATTTCACGAGGAAAACAGAAGAAGGTAAAAGGTGAAGAAATTTGGGTCCTCCAATTGTGATTTTTCTCACAATTTTCACGTTTTAGAGCTTCGAAACCAGTTTTCGCATAAAGATGTAAATTTCAGTTAAATTTCCAGTTGTTATGCGCGTTTGTTCTTTATTAGCCTTATAAGAGTTTCGTTGCTGAAAGACTACCGGTACAGTGTAAGTGTGCGTAAACGTGAATTCCATTTCTCAGTTCGTTATGATATAAAATCGATCAAATTCGGGTAGTTTTTGGTTTAGGCTCCAAGGTATATTATGTATTTTTTCTTTTAGTACGTAATCGGTAGTGATGGAAGTCGAACCTACAGGAATTATGATATGCAATCGTTTTTCCTTACTGTTATGTCATGAGAATGAGATGGCTGCCACCGAGCAGGGTTCTCGTATTTCAATGAACTTGACTGTGAACTTCATAATCGTACATTTCGTCCAGGAATTGCAATCAAGCTTATCTGTCAGTAACCTGACCTCACGCTATCTTTGTCGACTATCGCTTTGTATTGTAAGCTTAACTATTTCGTCTTCTATCAGTAGGTATCAGTTCAAATTCTACTCGTCTCTCAAACGATGATTCATTCAAGTTGAGAACTGAATCCCGGCCTGTCGTCAGTCGCAGTCGCTCGTCCGTCTCACCCACACCTTTCTTATGTTGTTACATGTACCTAAGTGTATTTTCCAGTGTTCTTTGAAGTGTCCAAATTCATGATGCAATCGGAAATAGTTTGTTACTCCGGCGAATCCCATTCGGTCCGTTACAGTGATGATTTCTTCAGCAAAGCGTCCATCTACTGGCACCCTCTGTTCCCTCTTTTGGCTCGTACTTTTGAAAACTGCCACAACGCCACCAATGGAGCACTCAACCACTTGAAACCTGTAGCAGAAACTTTCAAATACGACGCTCAAATTTTCGCCGATCACATCTTGAAGTCCAATCCGTGTCACTACCCGAACAAAGAAGTCGATTCATTGGTGGTATCATGTATCAGCGAACTGAGATCTCATCTGCTCATTTTGGAACAGATAGACCACTTGACGGACACATTTCATAAAAATTGTGTCACAAACATTAAACGCAACCTTTCTTCTGAAAATATTTTCGGGCGCGAAGATCCGTTTTCCTATACCGACAGTAGTTCGGAAGATGACGATGATTGGTTTGACGAAATCTTGGATCAAGGAGGAAGAGCTAAAAGACAAAAATTGGATACCGATTGGATCCGTAAGTATTCCAATATTATTCCAGATTTCATGAGCTGTAATGTAAAAAACCCAATTTCCAGGCCTGTGGGTTGCTCTAAATCCATAACAAACGGAATGGCAGCAGCACCCAAGGATTCCCTTGTTGAGTATAGAGCTTCCACGCAAATTTTTCAAAGTCCAAAAGTTGGAGGCAGTAGCACTTGTACGGCGTTCAGGTCTGTTGAGTACGTTGTATGGGAAAAGGAAATGCAAAAATCCTCTGTGCCCGCGAAACCAGTTTCCGTCCGACCTCAGGGGTTAGTTGAGTACAAAAAACCGACGAGTGGCCTGCAAGAATTGAAAAGGCCTGAACCAAAACCACTTACTCATTGTCAGCATAATCCTTGTTCTACAACACAAATGATGAATCCGAATGAAAATATTGAATCGAGAAGCTGTAATAGCCTTGTGCAATCTCAAGGGATTGATGAATTCCAAAAGGCTAGGCCTGTACCCAAACTACTTACTCAACACCATCCCCATCCTATTCCACCTGTGCAGACGGCGAACCCTAAGGAAATTACTGAAACTAGAAGTGATAGCTTGGTTGCTCATGTTGGAACCATTTCAAACGTCAACAAATGTGATGGATTCACCCAAACATCAGGAAATATGGGCCGTAATTTGTTGGACGAGACATCTTCTTCCAACTATTCGAATACTCTACCTACCAGGGATTCGGAGAATAATGATGCAACTCAGCATACCTCCAGTTTTTCAACTTTACCTTTTGGCGACTCTCAGTCATTCATGTCCACTACTGATCTTCGTACGAGTGATCTTGCAAACTTGTCGACAACTAGTAACGGGAACTCCACTGTTGACTGCACTTATGGGGCGAGAAGTGGAGAAATTGGGGAACAAGTGAGAAAACCTTCAGTTCCTTCTTCCTTTTCAACTGACGGGAAACAATCCGATGTTATTTCAATTTCAGATTCGGTGGCTTCTCGAACTCGTTCTGCAATTGCAGCCGATTCAATTGCATCAAATGTTGAATCAGAACCAAATAACAAAACTGATTCTACAAGAACAAGTGAAATTGCATCGAGTGGATTTTCAAACAAAACTGTGGTAGTTGGGCGATGCCAAGAAGAGAACACAAATAATACAACATTTGCGTCACATTATCAACAAGATACAACTCTTGATGGTGGGATTTCGTCCACTGGTGAAGGTCGGAGAAATGATGGTGGAACTTTCATTGTTAATGATGTCGATTTTTCAGTTGAATTTGCTGAAGGTCAGACTTTTGAGTTGGAATCTGCAAAGGGATCAGCTTTGGGGGCAACTTTTACTGATTCTGATGCTGAGTCGTTCAGTAGGGAGTGTGAGGCGCTGATTGCGACGCTCAAGAAAGCAACCAGGCCGAACCGTGATGCATGGGATGATTCCAGAAACTCCAAGAATAACCTTCATCTTCTGAGACCCTTCTCGACTCCTTTGGTCGGTCAATGTCCAGCGATGGAGACTCCTTCCGATCCAGCGGAAAAAAAGTTCGTCCAGGATCTGAAATCTTGGGATCCTTCGACCGAAGGGAGAGGCAAGAGGATCCGTAAAACGCCAATCTGGAACGACAGCTCGCAAGGACCTCCAGGCCGTGGAATCAAATACACGGTGGAAACTTCGGCTATACTCAAATCCTGGTTCGACGACCATATCAATCGTCCGTACCCGACTCAAGACGAAATAACCTCCCTGGTCATGGCTACTGGTCTCTCCAGAGTTCAGATCAGAGCCTGGTTCACGTATAGAAGAAGAATGGCGAGAAAATCAGGCAGCCTATCGAGCTTGGAAACGGAATTGTGACGCTGACACATCTAAAATTCAAATACGATTTTGCCTCGAAATGACAATCAAAATATCTTCCTTGATAACAATTTCAATTATCTATCAATTTTATTGACTTTCTGCCCTCTTTTATGTCGTGACTTGAACCATCAACAAAACTCGTATAAACGGGAAATTCAAACCTAAATGACGTATTTTGTACTGCTCATCAAATAATATTTTTCCCAGGGCTTTCAAAATGTTATTATTCAGAATGAATTATCTGTTGTTTTTTATTCACTTGTAGGTAAGTTCATACATAATGTTGAATTTGAATACATTGTTTTTACAATTTTTCAATATTGTTAATAAATTTTATTACGAGATTAAAGTTGGTATATTTTTATTATTCCTCACGTTTATTTTCAATCATATCATTGGTACTTTTTTATCTGTAAACTTTGTCTATTGACCTTGTTTTTCTATCTAATTGAGTACTGTATTGGATTGAGTGGTTTTGAAATATTAAGGAGGATAATATACAGAAAATTCTATTATAATCTCTTACTTTGACCCTTCAAATAGGTCAATTTTTTTTGGGTCGGTATAATTGTGAAACAATTTACTGGGATGAGTTGGCATTCATTTCGCAGTTTGAAAAATCAAGTTTATACCTACAATTAAAACATGAATTTAATTGGAAATTTCTGGGGTTTTTTTTTGAGGACAAATTATTAAATCTCTTAGGAAAATAGACTGATTATGTATTGAATTCGTTTTTAAAATGCTTCAGTTTTGGCATAAAATAGGATCTGATTAACTGGGGTGCAGCTAAAAAGTTAAATCTGGTACTTGTTTGGTACGAAAGTTAACTAAGTTTCCTCAATAAGCATGATGAGGGTACATAGAATTTGCTGGTTTGGAAATAAGTGCGTTGATCAGAGTGTTGTTAGCTAATTTACATTTACGCATGCGCATACGCTACTGCTAGACTGAAATTCATAGGAGACTGTTCAGGGACAAACTCGCTCTATTTCTGGAAATTTCATCAAAATCTTACAGCATTTACGAATAGCTTTGCTCGAAAAACTGGTTTTGCCTTGAAGTCATGTTCTTGATTTTCTGCACGAATACTAAGTTTCCTTATCTTCGGCATTGTTGACACAAAATGATGTAGGTATGAGATCAAACTGTAGGTTCAGGTCAATTTGATCAGACTTAGCTGTTGACTCAAGGAATAGATTTGAGCTCCGGAACTGGCCTTAAAATGTGCTACAGTGTTCCCAACCCTCAAAATGCTTAAACTGGGACACTTTGGGTAAACTAAAAGATGGTCTACGTTAAATTTACGTGTAAGTTAGCACCTACCTAATTCCTAATATTTTACAATTTACAGACGTGGGAGTAAAATATTGTTTACAATTTTTAAATCATTTTGTAATAAATTGATACATTTTTTTTAAGTCAGCAAAATTATACATCTATTCTCCACAATTTGGCTAGTATTTGCTTTTTGACCTCGGCATCGAGTCATAAGAAATCACCTGATACTAGTTCAATACCACCATCCAAATTTGAGCTCAACGGTTTTGTCTCATTCACAACTGGCTATCAATAATTTCTGTGGTCGTTTATTCCAAGATTACATCCTCCAACTCGGAAATATTCACCTATTTTCATTTGCAAGTACCTAAATGGTATACAAAATCTTGAAAATGTGTACTGATAGTTTGATATCGCTCACCACATACTCGCACCATCAATCATTTATGTGGACGTAAATTATATTTTTCTCGTAATAGTTGTTAGCGATATCGCTCCCTGCTTCATCGCTTTCAAAAATGAAATTATTAGAAAACTAGCTGTTGAAAAAGGTCAACAATTAACGGACTCCTCTGCATCCGGGAGCGGCCGCATTGTCTAACAAGGTTGGTTTACTTCGGGAAACAATGGCCGAGTTGACACTGGTGTTGTAGGTACCTACTACGAGATAAGAGTACAAGCTAGGGTATTGCAGAATGGGAAGCATGTTGAACACATACTGAGAACGTGTGGAGTTTTTGCTGTGCGTGCAGAGCGAGCAATGCCGGTGGATTTTCCCCGGGATTCCACCATGCAATGAAGTTTCTAATATTTTTTAAAAGAAACGTCTATCGAGTATGGTGGTACGAGTAACGAAGTATGGTGGAATGTTAAGCTAGTTACCTCATTTCCAAAATCATGTGGCGATTTGATATTTATCGACCTCTAATACTTCAGTTACAGTGGATTGTTCAAATTTTGAATTTTGCCTCTTCATTGGAGATGCGTCCCAAAAACACATTACATTTTGGGTCCCCCAAAACGCAAATTTTTCGAAACTCAGTTATTTTTCAAAGCATTTCCTTCTCAGCAAATGTTTTATCCAGCTTAAAATGCAATTTTTTTGTCTTGAAATGGTGTAAAATCGCTCGATTCAGCCAAAATAAAAAGTTCTGTTTTGCCCCTCAAATATCGTTTTTGTTCGGAAGATGATGAAATGGAGCAAGTATGAATATTATTCTAGTGTACCTACTGTTTTTCTGACGTGGTCAAGAGCTCGCCACAAGGCAAATTCCAATGGTGTAATCAGATTTGATTTTGCATGGGAAATGAGAAATTCATGACCATTTCAGTGCCGCAAGATCGAAAACACGAAAAGTATTCAAAGTGAAAAAAATTAGCATTTTGAACGGGATACTAAAAGTGCTAAGAGGGAAAAGTTGTTGCAAATTGGTTGTAGAACCGATTGCTGATTGGTTTAGGACACTGTGTAAGGTATGGATTCATAATGTGCAAGAAATTCTTAATGCACTCCGTAACAAATTACATCAAAATTGACCTATTAAGTCCCCTAGGAGAAGTTGTCCTTTGTATCTAAATCAGTAAATCCCCGAACCTAACTCGAAGGTGATCACGCTTGGGTCGCCACTGTCGCAATCCGTCCGTTTTGTGAAATTCCCCTCTTCCGATCGTGGAAAAACTCTGTCGTGACAAAACTCTGATGACAATAAATCCCGACAGATGCCACTTCGATAAAACTCAGACTCCAATCGAGAGTTGTGGCATTTTGAACCAGAATTCTACTTGAATTGAATTTCGTCGTAACCTGAAAATGTAATTTTTGTTTTGGTCAGTCCATGGACATCCCCCTATGCGTTTCAATGTATAAATTTTATGGCATTTGGAACCAGGGGGCTTGAAAAAAGAAAAAAAAACAGAATAACGTTGAATTTCTTGTTCCGGCAAAAACTATACGAAACAAACCTGGAGTTTGTTCCGTATGAGGTCTTGAGGGTTGGACTTACTATAAATCAGAAACACGAGTGTAAATCGCCAAAGAGGCCTAATCTCCGTTCAAATTTTAGCCGACAACAATGTGACTTGATTGATTAGTTTGATGGGTTGATTTGGTTAGTTCCAGGTCGCTCACACAGCTTATCTAAATGCTTCCCAGACAATTCCAGCAGTTATCACAAGGGAAAACACCGATTTTCAGTGCTTTCAATGACCAATGAATTAGCTTTGTTGTCACTCAGCTGATCTGACTTCTTTCCTGTCACTTCTGTAGGTCCCAGAGACGCCGTCATCCAAATTTCAACCCTTTAGGATGAATGGAAGAAAAATTAGCCAGGAAACAAACATCTGATTTTGATTTTGAAATGTTAAGACATTATGGACAGATGATCTTATTTCATCTTTCAAACCATAATATAGTTAATGATAATATTATTATCCTTAAACATTGATTTCTCTCGGTGTAATGGAAGATGGTGATGGATGAAAGAAGTTGAAAGACGGATCCAGAATACTTTATGATGAATTTTAGCGATCTGAACAGCAGATGCCATTCATACTCGTAAATTTCCTGTTCTCTGTTTCAACCTCTTTGTTTTTGATGTCGTTCACATTCGGGTGGATGCCATTATTTCTTATAACGTACGCTCGTTCAGTAATCAGAGGAAGTGAAACCAAGAAAGGCCGCTCATGTATAGCCAGAGACAAGTAATTTGACAGCAGATCCGATAAGGAGTGTTGAATGTTAATTGTTGAACCGCCTGTATAAATCCTGACAGAAGCAGTAATATACTGCCCTGGCTGTGTACACTTCGACTCACACCTATTATAAATATATCATACCTCGGGAAATAGAAAGTGGCTCGTGCAGCTTCCTTTGAGGGGCACGACCGAGAACAAATCTCTAATTTTCCAAGTCAACTAGATCGTGTTGAGTAACTAAGGAACGGTCTGTTTGAGGATATTAGTGCGTCAGAATCGAGTATTTTGTTGGTAAACAAAAAAATAAGAGTCGAGATTAAAGTCGGTGTTTAGAAGGGGGCTAAAGCGAACGATTGTGTAAAACCTTTCTCTATCGTCCACATTGTTGTATAGTGGGTTATTCTCAAGTAACCGTGGAATTTGAAGGGCCCTTTTTTAAAAGGAGGTGTTTAGTAATAGAGTAAGAATTACATTTTTATTATGAACGAGTACTAAACATGTTGGTATGTTATTCTTTGAAGGTAAGATATCGTTCATATACCTGGAAAACCATGTAAGTCGAGTTTATCAAATTTTACAGGGGACACTAAAAACTAAATAATTCAGTTTTCTTTCCACAGGCAATACGTTTTTTCGTTCCATTCCTTAAAACTGGTGGTAACAATAGTATTTCAAAGAGCCTGAGACTAATTTCATCAAAATTTACTTCAGCGAACGAAAAAATGGACTTACATGCTTTTACCCAGCCTTTGACACCCGACTTACATGGTTTTCAATTTGATTTTTATGAAAATATACCCAGCTTGGGTTATTTTATTATTAGGAATATTATTCAATTTTTTTTCTCCAGGTTTCAAGGTTACACAAAATACCCAAATCGATGCAAAAGGAAAATATTTAAACGAAAATTCATAGGCGTTGACTAATACGCAGTCCAACTTCAAGGCTCCTTGGGTCAAAACGACAGCCTTCAGTCTTAATATTACTAGAGTTGAGCAATAAATTATTCAATATACTACCAATTCCTCAATTACCATTTCTTAAATTACAACCATTACTTATAGGAACACTTTACCTATCACAACCGTAACTAGGTAGGTATGCATTGAATTTAAATGTTAGGTAACTAGGTACTTTTGTTTAATTAAAACAAGGGATGAGTTAGGTATGGGTTAGGGACGGGTTAGAGATTAACTGTATATGGGTTGAGGATGGGTTAGGGATGGGATAGGGATTAGGTATAGGTTGGAGATAAGCTAGGGACGGGTTAGGGATGGGCTGGGTATAAGTTAGGGGTTGGGATAGGTCAGGGCTGGGTTGGGGATGAGCTATGGATGGGTTAAGGGTTTCGATAGGTCAGGGCTGGGTTGGGTTAGAGATGGACTAGGGATGGGTTGAGGATGGGTTAGGAATGGGATAGGGGTTAGGAATAGGTTGGAGGTGGGCTAGGGATGGGTTGGGTATGGGTTAGGGGTAGGGATAGGTCAAGGCTGGGTTGGGGATGAGCTGTGGATGGGTTGGATATGGGTTAGGGATTGGTCAGAGATGGATTTCCTTTGTTATCTCTTGTATCATTAATTTTACAGTTTCCTGAAAACATCAGCAGACCAATAGCACACTACTAATCTCTTTTTGTTCTTTCTAACATCAGCATTATCAATCAATTCATCTAAAATTATCCTCCTAAATAATGTCAAAATAATTAAGAAACAATGCGGAATAACACGTAGGTAGGTCGTGATCTCAAGGTTGGCCTCAGTATGGAAAATCACGTGACTGCAGAACACAATAAGTGGAATTTATTGCTAAAATTGAGACACGTCTCAATTTTATAAATTTATAAAAAGGTTTCTATTTATGATCACTTTCTCCGAACTCCATTTATGATTTTGTAAACTTTTACATGAAAAAAATGGAAAAAAAACTGACTATCTTTGATGGAAACTTGCCACCAGCGTGAGCTTCTCACTTTTATGAAGGCATACACAGGACTTACATGGTTTTCCGGCGAAAAAATAGGTAACCGACTTACACGTTTTTTCTATGCGTTCTGGGTAAAAAACTATTCTTCAGATAGGAAAACGGCTTCACTAAATTGATCAAGCGACCCTAATTTACCTAGAGAGCTCAAAACCTTATTTTCGAAAAAAAACCGACTTACATGGTTTACCAGGTATATGAACGATATTCAGAATAGCAAGAGCTTTCTGGTCAAATTTCCACGTCGTCAAGCGTGTAAGGCCTGAAAACTTACCTGCTGATGGGCTCAGAAAGGCTCTGCTGAATACCTTATTCGTTGAATGTTGTTTACCCAAAATAGCTAATAAGCGTTCTGGAGTGAAGAAGGCCAAAATTAGCCAGAAAGATTACATATTCTGTTTTAAGTGGGTCCACCATTAGATCTTAATTGTCCCAAGGAGGCTCATTTTCAACTTCTTGGATGGCACAGAATCGAAATCAGAACCAGAGCTCATTCGGCTGATCATGAATCGGCCATTCGTATCCAGTCATTCCTCTCATATTTACGTCTACTTTCCAAGAGGAAAAGGACTGTTAATATTCTGCCATAGGAGTTGTTCGATTCGTGGAGTTGTTTATTGATTTATACGGGAATAATAGAGGCTCATGAGTGATCCAAGAGGTAGTACCATAGAAGGAAATAAGGTTGTTAGGAGTTGATGCGTCATGCAGTTTCACATATGTACCTAATTGATGATAGATTCAACATATTCATGGTCATAAGGGGTTGATAGTGGTGATTGATGGGACATGAGAAAATCTATAGAGGTAATATGTATATGACTTACGTCTCAAGCTTCGTGTTGAGGGGATCTCACTCGTTCGCCGTTCGTTCCTCGTTCCGGGTCAGTATTTCACGAAATTGAAGGCGCAAAACTTTAAAAATTGTACCTAAATTTTAAATTTTAAAATATTTTAGAAATTCATCAGTTCGTGGCCCTAGGGAATTGACAAACTGAAATTTTGCCGCCGGAATCATCTAAATCGAACAATAATTGCCAGAGAAATAAGGAAAAAAACATGGAAAAAACCGTTTATTCAGTAGTTTTCCCATTTTTCTTTGGCAATTATTGTTCGATTTAGATGATTCCGGCGGCAATATTTCAGTTTATCAATTCCCTAGGGCCTTGCACTGATGAATTTCTTAAATTCTTTAAAATTTCAAATTTAGGTACAATTTTTCAAGTTTTCGCGCCTTCAACCCCCTCAAGTCCCTTCCTGATGTAGAATCAGGCTGAAGTCTTTCCTAGCCATCTGACTACCCTACTGAAATTTTGCAAGCAGCCACGAAGTGATTTCGAGGAAGTCGCATAAGCTATGAAACTAACTCCAGAAAATGTAATTGACACAGCATCTTCTCCTTTTCATTACAGAGGGCCTGAGTTTAGTACAGTATGCCTTTTGGACCACAGTAGTGATAGCTTCGGGAGAATTTATCTCTCCCGATACCAACAACAAAAGGTATGATATCCTTTCCGAATTCACCCCAAGAAATTTTGTTGGCTTTTCAACTTGATGCCCTGATTTTTAAAAAATTTTATACGCTATTCTCAGTAGTCGAATCGGCTGTACAGTTATACGTCGTGTTGTATAACGTGAGTTCTCAGAGTTGCATAAAAAGGTGCGGGCGTCGGAACCTGTGGTTAGATTTTACCACTGAAACGATAAAGGTTACCCTCGTAATGATGGTTAAGTATGAGAGTCGAGGGCATAAAACACGTTTCCCCTCAGCATTAGCTAAAACGCTGACAGAAGAGAGAATATCGAAGAAGCAACGCTTGACCCACGATTACATCATTCTCGAATCTACACTTTCAGCTCCATTCAGATTCTTATAAGAATCATATTCTTACTTGTTCTTATCCATACTCGTCCTCTATTTTTGCTTATTCACTATCGAAAATAGTATTCATGAAGCAGGTCAGAATAAGTCCCATTTGTGGAACTTGAGTGAATGAGCGAATTTTCATATAAATTTATCAGAAATTTCACGCTGATTCCGAATATTATATTGGTTTTTTTTTTCAGAATTTTGGTTGCGTCGATCATGGTTGTCGCTGGTCCTCAAATGACCATTTTTCTGCCATTTTTGTACATTGCTTGTACCTCAGTCTGAAATTATTGATGTACTTCAGTCAGAAATTATGAACTGATAGGTAGGTACCAAATATTTTGTATACCATACATTGACCCATTTCCGACCACTGATGCGTTTTCGCATCGTCACATTTTATGATTTTTTTAAAAATATTGAAAATAGTGGAAAATCTTGGCAAAATAATTTTTTCTTGTTTATGCTGTTCCTAAAATTTCCAGAAAAAATGTTCTCTGACGTTCGGGAGCTGAATGCGATTTTGGAAATTTTTTAAAAATGAGGCCTTTTGGCCAAAGATTTGATTATGCTGGCTCAAATTCGATTCTGGGATAAATGATACTGGATAAATCTATTGCTTTGAAAAACTCTCAAATCTTATCAAAAAGTAAATTTATTAAATATTGAGTATTTTTGCTCTCGATTGGTGAGCAAAATTTATTTCGGCCGGCAATCTGTAAAACAGTTCATCCTCCTCTCCCCATTATTCAGTTATTTCTACCCTTGCCTTGAAATGGGTTAATATAATAAAGACGGCAGTTTCCACTGAAACCTCTGAAAAACTGTTTTTTTGACAATTTCACCCTTTAGGATTGTCTAAAATGTGTGGCTAACAAACTTGTCTTTTCGTTTATTATTATGAACAACGTACTTGGAATTTTGCTAGATACCTAATAGCTGGAGTTACCGTTCGGAGTTGCACACAGGTATCAGTCATAGTAAATACAAATAGATGTACAACCATGTACAGATTTACCCAAAAAAATAAAATGAATATAAAAATGAAAATTTATAAATAGTGAACTTGGTATATACCTAGCATAAAATATCTCCAACAACTAGAAAATTTCTCCTAAAATGTTCTGTAACTTGGGTCATTCAAAAACCAAATATCCACTCGTATTGTGCATTATTGGGTTTTTGGACAAATTTTTGTTCCGTGACTGTCTTTCCGAGGCACAACCAAACGGAAATACCACACCCAAGTAAGGAAAGTAATAACTTGGTGATATCACGGTACATCATCTATCATCAGCGGTGATGGTCTCATGACTCCAAGCAGCTCTGCTTCTTCCCTGAGTCACGTACTGTGGATCGCCCAATGTCACGCCTTCCTCCATTTCGTGGATGTTCGCCGGCAGAACATCGGTGATAGCGGGAGGACAAGCTGCAAGAACAACACAAGCCATTATGTGGACGATTTCCCAAGATTAGACTCCTGTCGTACGCTGTTGTCGTCTTTTTCTCGGTATCGTTATAGTTTGTTTTTTGTTCTTGGGCTTCTTCGTCTTCTCTTTCTCTCCCGACGCGGTTAAACTTTGGTCCCGGAGGTGGGGGGGGGGGGGAAGCTCCATTCCTTCTCGATGTGGGGCGTACAAAAAGACAAAACCTTCCAGGATGGTCGTGGGGGCGTCCGGCCTTCCCGCCGGTCGTTCCAGAAATGTGGGTCATCGAGGTGACAAGGCCCGAAGAGTTCTTGCAGGAAATGGCCAATTCTCTTCAATTACCGAGTTGGGTCAACGATGGTCAAAGTCTTTGAATTCACCACTACTTCTTGAGACTCAAACTATTCTTGTTATCAGCATTACTGATTAATATTTTCAAAAAACTGACCGTCTTGAACATTGTAAGTGAAACACCAAAAAGTCCGCTATGATGGGTGGGCAGTATTAATAACTTGTCTTACTTGATTGTACCGTGTGACTGTGTTTGAATGGTATACGTGCTTAGATATATAATAATTACGTGCTTAGATTGCTTTTACGTACTACGGGTTAGTACGAGGGATAGAGATTTCCAATGTGTTCTTATTTTTCTGCTCCAGAGTAGTTCAATCAAATTTATCTTGGGCCGCCTCATTCGCCTGATTTGGGAAGAAGTATTTTACGTATGTCTGAAAGGCGGCTGATAGAGTTAAATTGTTTTTTCAATTAAAAGGCTTTGTTATAAAGCTCGAAATTAAGCTTTGTAATAAAGTGAAATAAAGGCTTTGTACACTAAAACTCGAGCATGATTGATTACCGAACAAACCGACTCACATCACACAATCACTACAATTGAGAGATGTCACCGAATGAAACTTTTCAGGAGGCTGTAATGAAGGAACTAGGTGGAAATGTAGACTTGAGTGTCTGGGCGGATAGACCATACATCGTAACAATGGTAGGTAACATTTCAAGGCGGTGGAACGTGCTAACGCGTCATATCATTAGCGAGACCTCATCAAGAGATCTTCTGACCGTTGCGGAGCATCGGGCGTTGAAAATTGCAATCGGTTGATAGCCAGGATGCTAACGGCTTATTATTACAAAGGAGTCGTCGAAGGTGATTATCGAGTTGATTGGTTGTTATGTCTGTATAAAATGGTATCTCTTCTCAATGACCCCGAGCTATCACTCCGTAACTCCTGACTGGCATTCCTGAAGCCGTCGGTTTCGACGCCTCACCGCAATCTGCGATGTAGGTATAGGAAGCTCAAATGAGTCTAATGGACCAATTTTTTTTCAATTCCAGTGATCGAGTTTACCTTGAGTGTCAATTACCACATCCTTGAGCCTCATCCAGTAGAAGAATCATTTGTGGAACATTTTGATAAGTACGCTAATTTGATTTGAAAATCCAACCTTCAAAACTACTTCAGAATAATTCAACAAGGTATGACTAACATTCGAATAGTAAAAGTATGTAAATAATCGTAAATATTTAGAATAGCAGTATTTTCATTAGTATAAACAATAATTTGGTACTCACTGGCAGGAAGTTAATTCTATGAGACTAGAATGTAGATGTTCAAAGTGCTCTGAATTTCCAAATGCTTGTGAAAATTTCGATTTTAGGGAACCCGCATTTTGTTTTCGAGTCTACCAAGGAAGCTGAAGCTTTGTTTCAACTTTTCAAGGTTGAAAAAAAGTTCTCCACTCGCGTTTTACCTTCTTGAACAATTTTGGTTCCGTATCTGTCTGTAATAAAATCTTTGCCACAGCCATAACTTCTACATTTCTCATCCGATTTCGATGAAATTTTCGGGGATTATGCGGGTCGGCGTGTAGATGGTCCCCTATGAAACTAACTGCCCCCAGACTGATAGCAGCCACCTAGCATGCGCTAACGTGTATTTATTTGTTACAGCCATTACTTCTACATTTCCCATCTGATTTCGATGAAATTTTCAGGAATTATGCGAGTTGGAGTGGAGGTCCCCTATGAAAATCATGGCCCCCAAATTGAAAGCAATTTTTTGAAACGTTAAATCCTGTAACAGCCATAATTTCTACATTTTCCAACAATATTCAGAGATAGAGCGCGTTGACGTGTAGAGTCCCCTATGAAGGTAGTGCAAGATACCTAGAGCGGAATTCATAGTCATTTCTTAAGTCTGAGTGCACCCTCAAATGCATCGATAAGGGTTGGCGGGGACTCAATCGTATTCATAGACAAGATTTGAGGGCGCCCTGAGGGGGCACTCAGTGCGATTTCTAAAGGCGCACTCAACGGTATTCATAAACCAAACTCAGCGTTGAGTTGAGGCTCACCCTCGACTCAACGGTGCAAAATCCTGAGTGCTGGCGGGAGGTACCTTAAGCGCCCCTCAACTTCTAATGGTCATTTGATTGACAAGTCAAATTCAGGGCGCTGAGGGTGCCCTCAGGCGACGCTAACACTTGAGTGAACCATCTCATTCAACTAGGAATACGCGCTATTGAGTGGAGGGAGACCCTCAACTCAAGTGAGGGAGGGTGGTCACTCACTCTCATCCTTGTCTATGAATTCCGCCCTTAGAGATTGATGTTTTGAGAATAACTACTATGCATCAAATCATCTATACAATTGGGTTATGGATGTTATGCCATCAGCCGCCGCTTCTCTTCCCCAAGGGGTTCAAGTTCAGCACCAAGTCTCATCACTTGGAGCTCTTTCACTCAAGCCATCTATGGCAGACCACATTAAGTTCCTCTAGTCAGGACTCGGGATGCCATCCACTCTATGATAAACAATGGGCCCGCCTTATATGTTTGTTATATTTGTTTTGAAAGTACCTACCGCACTGAAGACTGTAAAGAGTATTGTAATAAAGAGTATCCGATAATTTTGATGGTTCAGAAGGAAGAGTTCCAGTTCCTACGCCTTCCGGATCATTTTACGTTCAATCTAAATTAAGATTTTTTATGGTATTTTAGGCTGATGACGTACCGGTATGTCGTGAAAACATGCCAATTCTGACCAACTCGGATTGCCAATTTGCCGTCGGACACCTCTTCTAGAAAAACGACCAGTAAATCGGCTCATCAACTCTTCCAAGATGAGGCGAGAGATAGAAAAGACTTGCCGCCAGGCTCGGAAATTGGAAAAGATTGAAGATCCGGAGCAGAAAAAATTGAAGGGAGCGAACTGTGAAAACTTGTGACCTTCATAAAACTCGCTCCGTTACTGAACTGAGTTGTCGACAGTTGTGAACCGTGTAATCCCATCTGTCGGTAGGTTTTCTGATCTAGTTTACACAGCTCGATTCGCGTTTGGTATTTAGGGAGGTGTGGAACGCGAGCGACTCTTTCCTTCCGCTCTAATTTGTTGAAGGATTCCTTCACCGTGTGAGTTTTCTTTTGGTTTTTGGTTTAATTTCTTATTGTTGAACTCAGCTTCTTTACTACAGAAGATAGGGAAACTTTGAATTTGCACAGAGAAGTAAAAAATGAACTCTAACATCAAAATTTTAGAGCGTTTTGGAGTTTTCTGAGCCTTGTTCTTTTTTCGTTTCCGTATTTTGTTTTTCGACCTGTTCAGTCCTGTGATCTGTTGATTTGATATCGGCGACATTAATTTACTGCTCTTAATCTTTCGAGAAGGTAGTATCTCTGCAAGAATCAACTATCTATGCATCATTCCGAATGTCGCTACGGAACTGGCTATCACTATAGTATCGGTCAGTAGATGATCCCTTATAAGTATCACACTTGAATTCTCTAAAACATCGATTTCTCACTGTGTAATCGTTCCGATCTGGAAGGTAGTTAGAAGTTGGCTTCTGAATAGTTGCTGGTAAATTTCATTCCAATCAGTAGAGCGTCTATGTTTTAGATTTTCAACTCAAAACAGAGACACAAGGGAGAGAAATGTACGAAATGGATATTTGTGGAAATATTCGTACCTTTATGATGCTGTTGAATCTACTCTGAATGAAATGATGGTTCAAAAACCGTATACATTATTATAATTTTTATGTACCTAGGTTTTCGAAATTTTACTTTGCTCTTCATGAGTCATAGTTACTTATGTTGAAAATCAACCAGGCGTTATTTAAATTTTCAATTTAAATCCTTATATCTTTAATAGTTTACAGAGATACATACTCAGGTAAATGTTGGATTTTCGCCCTGAGTGCTCACTGAAACGGGTCAAGGTCCCAGTCTTTTACTCGGAGAGAAAGGTGTTTTTAACTTGGGGTTGATGCACGTTTCCATTGAGTTGTAATTGCCTGGAGCGATGGAATGGGGATCATATCAGAGAACGCGGACGCGACATGGACCTTCAAAACCTTGAAGATGCTCACGTGTTGGGGTTTTCTCACTTCAGCAAGGCCGACGATGCCGCATGTCATGTAGTGTAAGTCTATATAAGGACTGGGATTCGAATGACGTGAGTTCTGATTCTCTTTATGTTCAACGGGTGGATATTTTCGTGTGCTAGTAACTCCGAGTCAATTTGCAGCACGATGCTCAGTATCAAGGTTTCAAGAACTGAATGTCATAGATTTGTGTGGAAAATTGAATGGAACAGGATTATTTGGCTACTGGGTCTTTCATGAAAATGTCATTTCGAAATTGTGAGTCGAAATAGCGTTGTTGACTGGAGGAGAGCAGTGAGTTTCAGCGAAATACAGAGCCGTCATTTCAGTTGCAGGCTCTCATCTCTCTTTCTTTACTCTCAGAGTGAGGGAAAGAATTGGTAAATAGAGAGGATTGATGGAGTTCTAGTGAGTGGTAGAGTTGAGCTGCCTCGCCCTCTTGTGGGCACCTCAAGTTGCAGGTAGCCTCTAAGCAGGTAGCAGGTAGTCGGGTGAATGAATTATGTGTACAATTATTGTACTGTTAGCAGATAGAAAGAATACGGCTGGCCAATTTTTCAAAGGGTATACCTGCTAACATAGACGACTACCTGTTCCAAAATCTTAGATAGTCAGGCTGGGGAAAGGGCCGAGCCTCCGTATCTCAGACCTTTATAATTTGGGCATTGACCAACTCGAGTCATAATGAGTTATCTCTATTTTCCTCCACTCTGCCAATTGTTAGGAAAGAATTTCATCTCGATTGTGAGTTCACTTGGCCTTCAGGTTTACTCTTCATTCGCCTGTAAAATTTGAAAGAAGCACCGTCCTTTACTGAAAATAATTTTTTGTAGGCACTAGAAAAATGGGAAATTTGATGTCCTTTCTGCCCTTATTTTTTTTTTTTTTTACTTGTTTACAGTAAATTAAGGTAGTTCTGGTAATTTTAGTGAAATGGTTAAAAACACGAAAAAAAATTGAAATTGAGAAAAACTTGGAAAAACAAGGGGGATCTCAGTCGGTCGCCGTTCTTTCCTCGTTCCTGGTCAGTATTTCGCGAAATTGAAGGGGCAAACCATTAGAAAGTTGTACCTAAATTTGAAATTTTAAAGGATTTTAGAAATTTATTGATGCACGGCCCTAGGGAATTGAAAAACTGAATTATTGCCGCCGGAGTCATCAAAATCGAACAATAATTGCCGACAATCTTTCAGTTTTTCAACTCCCAAGGCCCATGCACTAATGAATTTCTGAAATCCTCTAAAATTTCAAATTTAGCTATATTTTATGGGAAAAACAACAAAATTTACGGTTTTCTAATTTTTTCTGGCAATTATTGTTCGATTTTCATGATTCCAGCGGCAATATGTCAGTTTTTCAGCTTTGATACATTTTCTTCTTAAATTAGTTGTACGATCAATCCTTGAAGTTTGGTCGATCTCAATACTAGACACCCTGTATAGAATTGGGAACCACTGCCTTAAAGTTCGCGAACGGTCTGTAATAAATCAATCCTTCCTCTTCATCATTGGTAAGTATCCTCGGTCTCATTATTTCCTGGCTTGAGTGGCAGGTAGAAGAAGGAGGATGTTTTCGGGACTGTAATACACAAGGACACTTCACTAAGCCATCCGCATTCTTTCCATCTGCAAACAGTAGAATGGGAAGGGTTGATGGATTTCTAGCGACATGAAGATCCGTGCAGCCTTGGTGCTATACCCTCTTGCTGTTCTTCAGTTCTTCTTATATCTGGAAGTGGTTCTTTGAGTGGATGGGTTGTTGGGTGAGTTGATGGAAGAGTTGGGAAGCAGGAGTTCCAAAGGAGGACGAGCCGATCTTCACCCTCATACCTCTTGCTAGACTTTCCAAATAAGCATCTCATCTCTCAGAGTGGTTTGGTGAGTGAGGGAAAGAAGTATCAGAGAAGGGGAGGGGAGTTTAGTGAGAGGAAGAGTAACGCTAATTTAGCACTCCACCCTCCTGCTACACTTTCCAGTCTATAGTACGTAGACTAACATTGCTAAGAATCGTTGGATGCGAAGTCGTCAATATGATGAATCAGCTCTCGCTATACACTAAAATTGTAAGTAGTTTTGGATGCAGAATTATCCCATAAATAGGATAATAAGATCAAACAAAACGATCAGATAAAGTATATTGTTGAAAGACGGGGTACGCGCGAGATTTCACCACTTCGGGAAAAAAGGGAAACTTGTTCGGAATGAGATGACTATCTCTAGTATCCAAGCTTTAGAGCGGCAACTCGGGGGATTGGGGCAACGGTACAGCACGATCCCTCAGCAAACAAGAATCTCCTATCATTTCCCTTGCCTTCTCCAGAAGAGGCCCCTCGTACTTGATTAGGGGATTCACCCGATTGTAATTGAAGCGTGAATAAAAATCCTGGCCGACTTTCCTCGTAGGACCCAGACGAAGTCTGTTATGTCTGGCGGTCTGAGGAGGGAATCGGATAACGGATTTCGAATAGCCTCAATAGCCAACAACTGCAAGGTTGGGACTTCGAAGCTACCGTGGCACATCAAAAATTCCATGTATGTAGCATGAATTGATGAGAGAATTTTGGAATAAACGGATCTAGCCAAATATAATGGTGCTCGTGCAGTATTTCACGTTTCAAAGCGTTCTGAACGATTTGATTCTGACGTAAACCCAGAAAAATCTTACATAAATAAATGTAGCACCTGCAGAATTATCAGAAAATTTACTGGTTAGTCCTTGGAAAATTCCCAATATCTTTCAAACCTGGTAGATAGATAGCACTTGCGTGTACGTGAATTACTTTGAACCTCGATTTCTCAGTTTCTAATCTTCCCAAATCGCTTTCATTCGAATAATTGTTTTGGTTCTGGGTTCAAAACGACTGTCTTTATTTATACATTTTATATTTGGAGGTATCAGGTAGGAGCCAAATACATAAGAAAAACGTTGAATTCCTTGTCACGGGAAAAACTTTTTGAAATAATGCTCCGATTTTGGTTTATTATTTTCAATAATGAACCTTTGGAATCGACCAAGAAAAAAATTTTTTTAACACCCCCTCAAAATTTGATGGTTTACGTTTCAAGGTACGTAAAATCCAAAATCGAATAAAAATTTGGCCGTCCGTCCGCCGTCCGCCGTACGCGGATTTTTTGCCACTTAGCATTGACCGATTTTGATGAAATTTGGTATGTAGGCTCCATTTGGGGTCTAGTTGTGCCCCGAAGATTTTGGTTGATGTAGGTTACGTCTAAGGGTTCCAAAATCAATTTTGAAATTTTGAAAACGCCCTAACTCAAAAAATTTTGATATAAAGGTATTGTTTTTCCTTCAATTTATGATTCTATAGAATTTTTAGAATTTTTTGAGACCACCCGGAGTTCTGTAGGACAAACCGTTCGCTCGCTACAAGAATTTAAGGTTTGGACCTACGATAAATCAGAAACACGAGTGTGAATCGCTAAAGAGGCTCAATCTCCGTTCAAATTATAGATGACCGAAATACGATCGATGTTTTTCTTCATGTTGGATGGTTGGTGGCTTTACAGAAGAGTGATCTATATAGAAAAATAAAAAATAATAAACCATTGTGTAATAATTTGCAGCGTTTTTATGGAATTTTCATAATGTAATTATGTGTATTAGTCTCTTAATGGCCCCATGCAAATTTCATCGTCGAATTCTGTGAGGATAGCTAACTATTTTCAATATTCAGTATAAGTTTAAAGGAATTCTCAATCGTGTGGTGGTTTTTAAGTGTAGAAACTAGCAACTTAGGGAGTTCATGTTCACAATTTAGACTCTTTATTAAAGACACACTATCCTAAGGATAATAACAATTTTTTGGGCGCATAATTCAATATTATGCGTTTGTCCTTTGTTTTTCAGCTTCTTTCCTGTTTGTGCCTTTCTTTGTTTGGTTCCTCCAACGTTCTCTTCCAGTCTAAGAATTTTGTTTAATTAATGGTAAAACACGTCTAGAGCACAGTAAATAGGGGTGTCAAGTTGGTGTCCCAGAGCCAATGACGACTTGAAGGTTCTCACTCGAGTTGCGTGACTTAACTCCGGGGTTCGAGACGTTGAAAGTTTAGGTAACGCGATCGAATTATATTGTTAGAGCCCTTGGAAAAATACCAGAGTTAATCCGTTCAAGGAGACTGTTAAGTAGATGCGATCAACCCTTGAACAGTGTGTAACTACGTCTGACATCACATCACATAACTCATGAACGGGACGATGCGTGATATAAGACACCAAAGTGTTAGGTGCAGAGTGAAGGGTGTTCATACAAAACGGTTGCTAAGGTAAACAGGTGCGGTAACGAGCAGGGAGGGTGATTCACAACCCTTGTGATTCACCTGTTTGTAATCGCTTGGACCCACTCCTACTCTCTATCTTTATTGTGTACCTACTGTTACCCCTCTTGCTTCCATGGCTAAACATGATGAAGTCGATGGGACTTTCAGATCGATAGTGTTTACCACGTTTCCAACTATCATCAATCAACTAGCAGTCAAATTGAAATAAAAATCTGCCAAGCTGACCGTAAGTGAAAGGACTGTAAGGACTATCTGCGATTTTATGATTATGAATACGAATACAGGTATGAATATGAATATGAATACAAATACAATCGTATTCACACTTTGAATACGATTTTCCCCCTTATTCGCATTTTTAATACGATTTTATGAATTGTATCTATAATTGCCCAAAAAGTCGATTTTTTAAAAACAATTTTCCCTGAAAATCATGCTTTTTTTATGATTTTCTCCCGAAATCTGGACATATTTATTCCCCAAAATTGTCAAAATAATCAATTAAAATTCGAAACGCTCACCAATTCTTATAGGATTTTTCACGCAGAATCGAATGAGACCACCCCCAGGTCGCTACGAAAAACAGTATAGAAACTACGACGTAATTTACGATGAAAATCGTATTTTTTTACGATTTCCACTAAAAATCATTAAAAAATTATGATTTTCAGCGTAAATTACGTCGTGGTTTCTATACTGTTGGTCTTAGCGACCTGGGGGTGGTCTCATTCGATTCAGCGCGAAAAATCCTATAAGAATTGGTGAGCGTTTCGAATTTTAGTTGATTATTTTGACAGTTTTGGGGAATAAATATGTCCAGAGTTCGGGAGAAAATCATTTTAAAAAGTATGATTTTCAGGTAACATCGTTTAAAAAAAATTATTTTTAGGGAAATCATAAAAAAATCATAAAATCGTAATCAAAATACGAATAAGGGGGAAAATCGCATTCAAAGTGTGAATACGATTGTATTCGTATTCATATTCATAATCATACCTGTATTCGTATTCATAGTCATAAAATCGCAGATATGATTTGTATTCTTAATCGTATTTATGAATAAGAATTCGCCCATCTCTGCCAAATGTCGTGTAGACATTGGCTCGAGACAAGGACTTGATCAGACAGACACAGTACCAGAATCGCAAAATGCGAATTTTTATATTGGAGAACCCAAATATTTTTTACCAGCTGCACGAATAGAAACCTTCCTCATAACCAGTTCTAATCAATTCAATTGCACTGTATTCGGATTTGACTATTCCCTATTGCTTTCACCTTCAAACCGTCCTTTCCTGTGCATTCTATGCTTTTGAGAAAACCAAAATCACCAGTGTTTCTCTGATTGATACCATCAGAGCTACATCCGGAGCTCACAATGGGCCCCGTAGCTCGACCTTGTCTCTGTTTGGAAACGATTTAGAAACAAACGTGTGGTTTCATAGCCGACAGAGTTCACTTGCGGTTGAGTGGTTCATTTCCTCGTCCAACGGCCTTACGATACGTACATATCAATTACAACCAATTATTGAATCATTTAGTTGAGAAAGAATGTTTTTGGTTGTCTTTCTCGGGAGGGTGGTCCCATTCTAAGCCTCGTTCCTTTGCTGAATGGAATCAAATTTGTTTAAAAGACAGAGAAAATTGACGTTTTGGGTTGGTTTTATCGAGAAACGTCCAATGGCATCCAAGTTCAATAGGTCCCATTTGAAGATATTATTTCCATGAACACTAGATACCCGATATGGAACTTCGCTCGCCCATTCGTAATGCGAATCGTGCATCGTAACTTCCGAAAATCATCACCTTTGGATATTTGGACACTCGTTTCGATATTTCCAAACAAGGAGAAATTCGTGGGTTCCCGTTTCCCAAATGCGAGACCTTCTGATTGATTTCTCTCTGCTATGGTAAACGATTATGTATCATCTTTCGATCTTCTGGCGAGCCGACCCTGACCCGCCTCAATCAAAGATGAAGCAAGTTTTGAATCGTAGAACTCTCGTTTCGAGCGAGCCTTTTATGAGACATCAAACAAATCTTGGTCGTTCTTTTTTATTCGAGAAGATTCATTCAGAAGGTCATTTCTAGTGATCCTCGAACAGATTCAACTTTCTGTCCCATTAATCTTCATCAAAATGAGAAAACGTGTAACGGGATGTAAAATCAGAAACAATTTCGGTTTCTTCCTCGTATGTCTGTCTGTACGCAAGTGTAAATTAGTTTAAACAACAATTTCTCAGTCCAAAATTGCTCAAATTGGGACTTTTTTGTATGTTGAGTCCAAGTCAGTTGGCTATAAATTTCACTGCATCTGGATCAGTACTAAGAGCTACAGCACTCGATCAATATAGAAAAAATTCAAATTCCTTATCCCAATTACTGTTTTCATTGGATTTTGACGAACGTTTCTGGCATTACGTGACCTTAGATGGTCCCATATGAATGTCATCCCGCATTTGCCCATAGAAACAGTAAATTTTATTTTGATAATACATCGTTTCTCTCGACATAATCGTCCGATTTTGCTCCGATTTGAAATAAAATTGTGGTTAATTCTAAGAATATAAAAAATGACAAAATATGTTGAAAAACTGACATAAATCGGAAAGAATTTTTAATCTAAATGTAGGAAACTCTCCACAAAATCGTTTCACATAAAAGAACGTGGGTGCCTTTTAGTGCCAATTCAATCAGCGCAATCATTTTCGAGTCAAGCTATTCTGTATTTTCATTCGGGGAAGCTATACTACCCACCTAACTTCAGATTTCTTCTTTCTGCGCAAAATTACCTAAATTCTACCTCCCTCTGCAACGAGGTGGAGGAATCGCTTGTGAGAAAGCAAAATCTTATTTTGTTGATTTTGAGGAATTCATCCTTGTTAACGTTATAGCTTTTGATTTTATTAAAATCAGTAAAAAGTAAGCTTTTAACGAATTTTATGGGTATACGACGCTCTACCTACATCTGCCTCTAGAAGTCCCCTCTCTTGAAGTACCAGGTTGAACTAGGAACGCTGCAGGCTAGTCGAGGGTGAAATACAGAACGACTAGCAAACAAGACCTCTCACAATATCAAATAAATAGGTACGAGATAAGAGAAAATTAATTAAATTTGCTCCTTAGCGGTAGATATCAAAATATTATGTTTATGGAGGGAAAGCGAACTGTTTTATCCTTCATAGGTACTACATGAAGGTCTTGTACATGAAGGACTGACCCTTCTGAATATAAACTCAGCATATTGTTACGAATGTACTCACTGTATTAAAACCTTATACGGGAAAACTAGGCTTTATTCATCTGAATTGATGATATTGTGAATAATCTATATACATAAAACCCCAACCGTACGTCGCCCATACTTGGGGGTCCCGGGTTCGATTCCAGGCCGCGACATCAACGTTTTTCTTCACATATCTACAATTTGTTTTTGTCTGCTTTTAGCAGGCTTTTCAGCTAGTCTGAAATAACTTAGTAAAATCAATACTTGTTATTAATCATCGGGAGTTGTTGTGAATGTGGTGATATTTATCCACTCTAATTCAATCAGTCATATGATTCACTCACTGATATATGGTCCCATTCTTCATATTTCACTTAATTATTGTACCTATTATTCACAATGTCAAGTGAATTAAGTGAAATATGAAGAATGTGACCATATATTAGTGAGTGAATCATATGACTGATTGAATTAGAATGGATAAATATCACCACATTCACAACAACTCCCCGATGACTAATAACAAGTATTGATTTTACTAAGTTATTTCAGACTAGCTGAAAAGCCTGCTAAAAGCGGCTGGGTTTTTATGTATATAGATTCCTTGAATCAAAACGCGATATGGTTTGCTAGAACTCTCCATCCTATTATAATATTAGCTTTCCTAGATCCATCTAAGAGAATTTTGGTTTTTTCAGGATATTGAATACGGACCTATGCAGGAAGAAACTCGAAGCCACTAGCAAGGTATTAGTCATTCTATTAATTAGTAAGGTCTTCCGTTTGTTAGTTATTAAGTAGTGAAGACACATGACTACTTATTCAAGTCACTTATACTGGTTTCATAAATGATGTCTTTATATGGTGTGTTTAATAGGTAAACTGCTTGGGATGGGTTCATCTCTTTCCTCCTCACCTTTCATAACCTATTATGTTAGGCCCTTCTCCGTAATATACAGGGTGTAAACTTTAAGGGCGCACCATCGGCTAGGGATCAATTCTACAACTAATTTCCAATAAAAAATGTCTCAGCATTTTTTTTAGAGGCTTAGTTTTTGAGTTATTTCACTTTTAAGATTTTTTTCGTGTTTTCAACCTTGTTCGCTGAAACTGTCCTAGCTTTTTCTCTCGGAAACACACGTTTTTCAAAAAATAAAAGCATTTTAAAAAAAATCTGAATACACCGTTGGAAAGGTTTTGGAGCAACTTTTAGGACTACTGTAGGAAGAAAAACCGTACATTCAGTGGGGCTGCCACACGATTGGAAAAACTGAAAATTTTCACTAATTTAAAGATTTTTGCCTCTACATTTAAATCTTTTTACAAAAAATTGAATTTGCATTATTGTGACAGGAAATTTAATGCTCTTTCCAATGGTATAATCAAATATTAATTTACTTCATCAATTAACGGAGCTATGGCAGTTTTAGCGAACAAGGTCGAAAACACGAAAAAAATCTTAAAAGTGAAATAACTCGAAAACTAAGCCTCTAAAACAAGTGGGTGTGGCACATAGCTTCCTCGTATCCATAACCCGATTGTATAGATGATCCGATGCATAGTAGTTAATCTCAAAACATCAAAACAAGTTAATCTGTAACATCCCTGAAAATTTCATTGAAATCGGATGGAAAATGTAGAAGTTATGGCCGTTACAAGGAATTCACGTTTGCGCATGCTCAGTGGCTACTATCAGTCCGAAGGTAGTGATTTTCATAGGGGACCATCTAAATACTAATCTGTAACATCCCTGAAAATTTCATTGAAATCGGGTAGAAAATGTAGAAATTATGGACGTTACAAGGAAATTCACGTTTGCGCATGCGCAGTGGCTACTATCAGTCCGAAGGTGGTGATCTTCATTGGAGACCATCTACAACCTAATTCGCATAATCCCTGAAAATTTCATCGAAATCGGGTGGAAAATGTAGAAGTTATGGCCGTTACAAGGAATTCACGTTTGCGCATGCGCAGTCGCTTCTATCAGTCCGGGGATGATGAATTTCATAGGGGACCGTCTACACACCAACCCGCACAATCCCTGAAAATTTCATTGAAATCGGACAATAACTTCGTATAGTTATGCGCGTTACAAGGAATTCATGACAGACAGACAGACAGACAGACACACAGACACGGAACCAAAATTGTTCAGAAAGGTCTAAAACGCAAAACGCGAGTGAAAATTTTGATTTTGGAGAATTTTTTTTTTTCGTCCTTGAAAAGTGAAAACAAAGTTTCCGCTACCTTGGTAGACTCGGAAGCAAAAATTGCTAAGAGACATTTTTTTGTTGGAAATTAGTTGTAGAATTGATCCTTAGCCGATGGTGCACCCTCACTCAACGTTTACACCCTGTAGTTTTTAGGATCAGATGTTCCTACATATACCTAATTTCAAAATGCAGAAAACATCTGCTAAGTTGGGTCGTTTTCTTCCTCCCCTCTTCCGAGATCTGAAAAGCGTCTGAAATTGGAAGTACCGGGTGCTCCACTTTGGCGCTAATGTACGGTTTTATCTTCGATCCCCCTCCCTTCCCTCCCCCTCATAAATGCAATCAAATGGGATATCTTGAGATCTCAGACCGATCTCTGTACAGAACAAACTAATACAGAACATCATTAAACGTAAATGATTTTATATACATGTTATTCTGTTCCTGTACAAGTCCATTCAATACCACTAACCATAACAAGGTCGCAAAGATTATCTTCACTTACAGTTTTATCTTCTTCGTGGAGGACGATTTCGTAAAACATGAAACCTGTTACCTAACCTTTCACTCCGCTCATTTATAAATCGCTAACTGTCCAAGATAGTCTGTTTACTTATGCCCTCGTTACCGTTTACGACATGCTTTAAGGGGAAATTTGCTAGATCACTTGTTTTAATGGCTGAGAATGGAACGACTCAAGGCTGCACCTAACAGTACATCACGCAACGTTTCCTAATAAAAAAAAAAAATCAATACACTGTGAGAACGTACTTCAAAAATTATCATTCCGATTCTCTTTTACTTGAAAAAGTGTTTCGCTATAACCGAATCACATTATTCATTTACGTACCTTTGGTGATTTATTTTCCTCACAATTCAGTAACTCCTCGATGATACTACTTCTTCTCGGTGTTTCACAAAAAACACGATTTACTCCTATTTTTATACAATCTCTTTTATATGACAATCGAATATTATGAAAAATATTATTCATTTGAACTAAGATTAGGCCTCTTGCGATTCACACTCGTTTTTCTGATCTTAAGTTCCTAGAGAGCTCTGGGTGGTCTCATTCGATTCTAAAAATTGAAAACCATTTTAAATTGGCGAAAAAACAATACCTTCATATCGAAAGTTTTTCATCAAGGGCGTTTTGAAAATTCCCTTGTTTTTCCACCCCGACTTCAACCAAAACCTTCGGGGCACAAATGGAGCCCATTACCAAATTTCATCAAAATCGGTCCATGGTAAGTAAGGAAAATGCAGCGGACGGACGGCGAATTTTTTATTCAATTTTCGATTCTACTCTCCTACTCATACGTACCTTGAAACGTAAACCTACAAATTTTGAAGGGAAGTTGAAACTTTTGCTTCCTCACTACCGAAGGTAGGGAAGCTTTTTTCTTGGTCGATTCCAAAAGTTCATTATTGAAGATGATAACGCAAAAGGAGTCGTCACGCCCCAGACGATGAGAACATAAATAAAAACAGAACATAAAAACAAATAACAAAACACGAAAGAACTCATAAAGAACTTAATTTATGTTCCTCGGCAAGAACATAAATTTTGCCAGGTAATAATTTTGAAGTGGTCTGTAAAATTTGTTTATTTTCAATAAATATAAAAATCGTCGAAATCATGGCTTAAGAGTGTCTGTAAATCATTTAATATCCAAAGTGATGATCTAATATGTTACCTGTCTCAGAGCCTTTTTTACGGTTCTTCAGAACTGACTTTTTCCTCCTCCTCTAAAAGTTGAAAAGAAGATGCCATTTCCTAATAGGGTTGGGATTTTCTGCTTATAATATTTACATAATTATATATATGCATAAACTAGCAAAATTTCTCCCTCTCAGGTCAATAATTTTGGAAAAATTGAAGCAAAGTAAATGAAAAAAGGCGATATTTTTTTAAGTTTCCCCTGAATATTATGGTGAAAACCACATGATCACTTCAACTTTATAACAGAACAAAATATATCATATTTTGTTGGTAGTAGTGAGCCTTTTTTGGCAGGCAGGTGAGAAAATCTTACTGTCTTAGGTTATTGGTGAGGGGAGGATAAATTGCGGCGGATCCTCATTATGTGCTTATGTTGTTTATTTTTAATTTTTCATGTCGAGCTAGCTTTCGCCCCAAGGGGCATCTTCAGGACACTGTCAACAACAGGTGCAGTTTAGGAGGTCGTATAAACAGGCATGGATAAGTAAGACTACTATGTTCAGGTACAGCTTTGGTTAAGGGTAGTTATAAAATATTTTACCTTTCTTTATGATTTGCCATAGTTTTGTAAGTAAATGAACGTTTATACGACCTCCTAAACTGCACCTGTTGTTGGCAGTGTCCTGAAGATGCCCCTTGGGGCGAAAGCTAGCTCGACATGAAAAATGAAAAATAAACAACATAAGCACATAATGAGGATCCGCCGCAATTTATCCTCCCCTCACCAATAACCTTGTCAACAAGAAGGCAACAAACTATGAATACTTACTGTCTTATTTATGCATTCATAACAGACGTACCTGGGACGAGGTGTCTGGTCGTTGCATATGTTCACTCGCAGCCATCAATTTGTTCCCATCTTGCAGTACCTGCACTATTTTTTTTTCTATCCAATTTTGCCATGTTTCCATCCTGTACTGGTGATCGCTTCCTGTAAACTCATCCACAACCTTTCAATTGCTGACAGCATTCTCTGTAGCTAGGGATATGTCTGATATAGTGCCTCGTTGGCCAGGTCGGTGGTAGGTAGGTGGTAGTAGTGAGTCTTGATGTTTACAGATCCGAATGATACTAACTGTACGAATTAGTTACAAGTTTTGGGTTCTTGTGATTCGATAAACCTGTAGATTTTGGGGCACTGCCGAGTAATTTCAGTCCAGACGTCACCTCTGGCCTACTCCAATAAATCAACTTCCGACTCCTGTTACGTTCGACACCAAAATAGAGCGCCTTCCCATAATCGGGCACCTCCCTTCGATTGAAAAATCTCCGTCCCCAAAAGTGGGCCACCTGTCCGTTCCAGCGACTTTCGTTTCACTCCGAGTCTTTCAAGAAGTCGAAAGGCTCTTCCGATACTTTCAATCTCATTTCGAACGTCGGGAATAACGGGCAATTTACGCCAGGAATCATTGTCGTCAATGATCTGATCTGATCGCGCTGTCATCGCCGCTAATTTCTCGAACCCAGTTTCGTATCTCGCCTTGGTGGATTTCTTCAGTTAGTGGGGCTTATGATGGAGTCCTGAATTCAATACCTATAGTAAGGAACTACGTCTATCGCGCAACATTATGATGAAGTCACCAGTTATTGTCAGACGGAATAATTTTGTTTGCTTCCTCACTATCGAACATCAAAATTTCTCCAAGATCAAAATTTGTTGCGACTTTGGTTCCGTTCTGTGCTTATTTCCTTGTCTCCTACATGATCGGATTTTTATGAAACGTTCAGGGTTGATTTCATCAAGTTTTCTTCCTCATAATTGGACAGTAACTTCCTACAGTTTTGACCGTTTCAAGGATTCGTAGACACATAGACCTACCGACGAAAGACTGGAAACGGTCTGAAAGGGTCTAAAACTTGAAAACGAGCAGATGTTTTTATTTTTGAGGACATCCTCTTATTCTTGAAAAGTGAAAATACCTTGGAAGATTCGTCTTGCTGATAACTGTCGATGTTTTCGTGAAAATCAACTAACGCACCGAACAATTTATAAGAGGTTCTACTCAATAATGCGGTACACGAACTAATTCCATGTTCACGTTATTATTTGTACGGAAGCTATACCACCTGACTCGAAAGAAGTTTTTCCTTCTATTTCGCTCATTCTTCCTTATAGATTTTCATAGATTTTTTTCAAATCGGGAGCTTTGAAAACCTTCGAAATGAGTACCATATTTTTTTTGGGAAAGACTAAACTTTAAGAGGATTTATGTTTACATCACGAAGAATCCTGCATTCGTTTCCAAAATTCACCTATTATTGTAAAGGGGAAACCAGTGTTCTTCAGAAAGTTGCTCTATGTAGTTATCGTCATCCTTTAATTTTCGCCTATAATTTCCGTTTTTATATTTTTATCTTGAAAATTCGGGAACAACTATTACTACTACTCTACTCAAGTTGAGAGCTGTTGGGTGCTGAGATGAAACACTTGACTTGAACAAAAGTATGTTTAGTACCTCCTACCACTTTTTAACTAGTACTTTTATGACTCCAGCTTAAATTTTTCTATTAGAAGACTAAAAAAGCTTATCATAAGTCTATAGAGAAACTATTCAAGTAGAAACAATTTAAATAAAGTTACTTGGGGACGTGAAATAAGCAAGAAATTAAACATATTTGAGAGAACACTGGCAGCAGAAAACAGCTTCCAGAAAGTGATTATGATTTCCTCTTACCACCAACAGAAAATTGACTACGATGACTTTTCAGGGATGATTTTGGCGTAAAACGGAAATGAAAACCTGCTGTTTCAAACGCCATAACTGGTGCGGTAACCCTACCTATTCCAGCACATCCAATCTTTTTGTAAGAATATACCAGTACGTACATAGTAGATACTGAAACTGGTTTCCGTTCGGTCTCCAGTAGGAATGAAAGTGAAATGGATAGAAGAAGAATTTATCGTCCAGACCTTGAGGTATGAATGGGGACGAGGGAAGACGTGTTTTGCGAGGCTCCACGTAAGGGCACAAGAACTCGAAGAAAGCGCATCTACGATAGTTTTTTATTTAACTTGCTCTCACTCCGGAATATCACGAGCTAAGTCCACAAGTGTGACCACAGTTCGGTTTAGGGACATTTTGCCGTTCTAGATAACTACGAAGGTACTCGTAAATCAGAGATTTCAAAAACTCTTTCTGTTGGGTGGGCAGTTGAAAATTCCACTACAAAAAATTACATAGAAACACGTGTTGGTTCGAAATTGCTTTGATCAGAGCACTGTTGGGTATCTTATTAATTTGGTACAAAACATGAACATGACGATCAAGCTGCTTGTCTCCAACATTTAGAAACAACTCACCGATTTTCGTAAATTTTTCAAAATATTCTGCTATTTTCTGGGAAGCCATCTAAGAACAAACTGTTATATTGCCTGGTATTTTGATCAAAATTGGATCACCGTTTAGTAGTGTTTTTCCCGGAACAAGGAATTCAACGAGTTTCTGCTTTTTCCCGAGCTCTCTGGCTCCTACCGTTCTAAATTCAATGGAATTGATAAACAAACGTCTTAAAGCTTTAACTAACCCCAAAACCATCCGACTTTGGCAGATGTTGTACTGAAAAATACACTCACCGCTCACCTCTCGCCTTCAATTTTCTCTCATCTCATAGATACTTAAAACGTGCTTAATATCGTATTGTTGCGATTTGGCACCTTAACTCATCAAATCGCCGAAAAGAATAATTAAACCACAATTCGGAACAACTTCTATTCGTATAATTTCAAGTACCTAGTGTTTTAAATTCAGTAGGTAACTAACATATCATCATCATACGACTCACGACAATCATAACAATATATTGGAGTAAACTCCAACACGTATCTTCGGCGTCAAATTTCACGTTTTTGAAGCTTTATCTCTCAAGGTTGATGTTTCGTTCTTGTCTTTCCAAGATCCGGATCATTCAGTACAGAAACACGTTCCATGCAAATCGCATTCGATTCGGTTGCAGATAGTATAGATTACCAAGGAGTTTCTGTATTTCTTCACATAGTCTCAGTTTTGATCTCACAATCTCACTCTTTTTCTCTCGTTCCTCTTTTACGCGCGTTAATTGACTAGATCAGCTTTGTCCTCGCTTAGGAAACTCCTTGCTAATGGCTTCGTTTCGAAATAGCTCTTTGGTTCGAAAAAAAAATACAAATTCAATCCGCCAATTGCGTTCATTTAGGCGTGCACCTAATGGCAGGAACTGTAACGGTTGAAGGCCAGGATGGGATGATGGGTATTGTTACAGGATGTGGAGTGTTAAAACGATAGGTGTAGAGCCCGAGTTCTCTGAACGGTTTCAAGCTCCCGTTTTTTGATCCGGGGATCCGATATGAGAAGAAACAAGGCGTTCGAAGATCCAGTTGATCCGTGAGATATCGAGTTGTATCGTGAATGGTATTTTGTTAAGAATGACGAAGGAAGGAAGTTATTTTTGGTCTGTTATCCGATCTTGATCAATCCTCGTTATAGCCCCCATTACTCGTCATTATCTCATTGAACTATTATGTACATTACAACAAAATTGTAGAGCTGCCCTACCTTTGGTGATGAGTTAGCGAAAAAGTAGTGCAGCCAGGTCCATATTAGAAGATAGTTTTCAGATGGAACGTCTACCTCGAAGTTAGTAAGTTGAGATAAACAACTCGACAGCTTCAATATTTTTTAAACCAAAAGTTTTATTAAGTTTTATAAACGAAGAACAGTGTTATTGAGAACTACAAGAAAATAGAAATACTGAAATTGTCCAAAAATGGCTGAAAGTCAGTCATACGAGTATACGGACCAACGACAAGTCATCGTACTCGAACCGGTAAAAAAATCAATGGAATTTGAATTAGTGCTCGATGAGTCCGTAGGGACTTATCTATTCAGTAAAATTTGCTATTAAGCTAAATAATCGACAATTTTTTATTGGATAGTTCCGGATTCTGTGAGTCCGTTGCAGACAAGTAGAGTGTTTTTTGATGTGCTTTTCCTGAGACCTTTGTATTGTACAGTATAATCAAATCAGAAATGATGAAATTTCCTCTGGGAAAATCTCACTTACAGGTAAGTAAAGTGAAATAAATCACTCAAGTCAAAATTCGCTGAAAATATTTATTTCAAAATTCTCTCATTCACTCTTGCTGTACGAATGGATCTTGAATGGTGCTGGGAAGTGGGACGAAAAGGCGATTTTGATGAAGTGAGTCACAAAATGTTTCATGGGTTCAATTCATTCTTGAATAATTTCAATTTGTTTATTATGAATATGGAACGTAAGAACTTAGGATCAATTAGAAACATATTGTTTAGTAATGCATGCATTCCAGGGGACGTCCCATTGGATAAGCATTAGATCAGTTAAACAGTTGGTAAGCGATAAAACTGTTTCACTGGATGTAATTTGGTTTATTAGTTTAGGCAAGAAATAGTGACCCCCCCCCCACCTCACCATTATCTACCAAAACATTTCTAGCGGCATGGGAGCCTCGAATCTGAAGAGCATTTTAAAATCCATGATCTACGATACCCAATATGCGATTTCGAGTTCACCCCCCCCCCCCCCCTTACCACACCAATGGTGCCAGTCTGGCACCAAAGCGGAAATACGTCGTAACATTGAACTTTCATCTATTAGTTTTAGTAGGCGGTCCGTCGAGGTTCACATCCGTATTCAAGGTGAAACACAAAAAAAAAAGAAAAAAACACGAAATATGCGGTTTATGGTGTCCTGGCACCACGGTGTCACCACTATTAGTTACAGAGAATAATTCATGAAAATACGGAGGTATAATGAGAATTTTTCCTCAATTTCAAAGGTTGTGTACAATTAGTAAGCAGTAAAGGAACCGAAATATTGAAAAATCGGATATTTTATGAATATTATCCCTCACTTGCCCCCTCCTCTTGCGAATTTTGGTACTCAGGTGAAATCAAGTACAACTCGGAAGTTATTTGAGTCAAACAAAAAAGAAACACACAAATCGGTTGGAAATTGAGGCCTGGGCAGAGTTTACAGGATTATGCCCGCAAACGCACGTTTTTTAAGCATTAACCCCCCCCTTTCTCCCCTTAAAAAGCAAAATCCAAAATTTCGGCGCCGTAGTGCACAACTAGATAGTTTTCCGCGTCGATGAAAAAAGAACCACAAAAATCGGTTGAGAACTAAGGCCTGGGCAGACGACACAAGATTATGCCCAAAAACGCACGTTTTTTGAGAATCAACACCCCAAGGCAAAATTCGAAATTCCGGCGACGTAGTGCACATTTAGATAGTTTTCCGCGACGAACAAAAAAAGAACCAGGAAAATCGGTTGAGAACTAAGGCCTGGGCAGAGTACACAAGATTTTGTCACACACACACACACACACACATACACACATACACACACACACACACACACACACACACACACACACACACACACACACACACACACAGACATACACCTATGGTTTTTTTCGCGGATTTGGATTCAGAATGGTCTAAAACGGATTACTGTGTGGTTATTGCTTCCGAGTCTACCAAGGTAGCGGAAGCTTTGTTTTCACTTTTCAAGGACGAAAAAAAAAGTTCTCCAAAATCAAAATTTCCACTCGCGTTTTGCGTTTTAGACCTTTCTGAACAATTTTGGTTCCGTGTCTGTCTGTCTGTCTGTCTGTGTGTCTATCTGTCTGTCTGTCTGTGTGTCTGTCATGAATTCCTTGTAACGCGCATAACTATACGAAGTTATTGTCCGATTTCGATGAAATTTTCAGGGATGTTACAGAATAATATTTAGATGGTCCCCTATGAAAATCATCACCTTCGGACTGATAGTAGCCACTGCGCATGCGCAAACGTGAATTTCCTTGTAACGGCCATAACTTCCACATTTTCCACCCGATTTCGATGAAATTTTCAGGGATTATGTGGATTAGGTTGTAGATAGTCCCCCATGAAAATCATCACCTTCGGACTGATAGAAGCGACTGCGCATGCGCAAACGTGAATTCCTTGTAACAGCCGTAACTTCAACTGTCCCCCAGGGGTCGCGGGTTCGAATCCCAGCCGAGGCTAAGTATTTTTATTGATCCAATCACATACATCTACTCACTTAATTTTTCATCCGAATTTGATGAAATTTTCTAGGATTGTCCAGATTAGCGTGTAGATGGTCCCCTATGAGGGTAGTGGAAGGTACTTAGAGATTGGTGTTTTGAGATTAACAACTATGCATCTGATCATCTATTTAATCGGGTTATGGATACGAGGAAGCTATGTGCCACACCCACTTGGCAGACTTTTTTTTCTTCAGTTGAGTGTTGTCCCCCTCCACCCCAGATCGATCGCATAAGGACGCCCAAGTCTTACTGTGGGACGTCCTAAAAAGTTAGGTGGACGGTGAAGCTTCCTCACATTTAATAACATGGACTCATAGAATCTATTGGTTATTGCGTTGATCTGAACAGAAATAAATAGGGAGTAGTACTTCAATATTAAACATGAACATCAAGATCAAGTTGATGTATTAGACGAAACATTTTCTGAAAATCCATTGAAATCGTCAAAATTTTCATAAGTTTTTGCCTCGCAATGACTGATATGGAACCAAAATTCTTTAAAAAGGACCCAAATTGTTTGGCCTGTTGCACGAATAAGAGTTTCCCTAAATTCGTTAGTGATGGAGCAAAACTTGACAGCGATGAGGCCTTTCAAGTTGAGTTTTGATAATACTATATTCCTACGTAATCTAACGAACTGAGGTCACCAGATAGGAACTAGACGAAGTTCAAAGCCCGCTCTTCTAGCGATGTTTCGTGTTATAGTCTGTACAGTCGATTGCAAGAAAACAGAAGTCGGTCTCACGGGAAAGTCTGAGGAAGGCCCCTTTAGTTTAATTACCTAGGAATCTCACGACACGCGTGACGCGAAGAGACACTACGTGTGTGAAAGCCAGGGACGGTGACAATCGGTCTTTCGGACAATGAGATTCAAGGGCATCTCAGGTCCAGATGCGGTACAGGAAGCTGAGCTCGTGACGTATCGGCAATGTTCAGTGCTATTCGCTATACCATAGAATATGGCGTTAGGATAAAGACGCGTTACACCCTGTTGTAGTAGACACAAGACATTCAATTCAAGACTTCTACTTCATGCGTAATTCCAATAAAACACTATTATTTTACTCAAAATCCCAAATGATTACCCTTGAGTTTTGACTAGTTTTGATTGAAAGTCAAGAATATAATATCAGTTCAACAAAGTAAAATTTTAAAGTAAAGTATTCAACATCAGTGGAAGGTTTAGTAAGAAAAGATCAGTAAAATTTACGAATATTTAGTATTCGTTAGAAATTGAGCTAGTTTTGACTAGTTTTGATTGAAAGTCAAGAATATAATATCAGTTCAACAAAGTAAAATTTTAAAGTAAAGTATTCAACATCAGTGGAAGGTTTAGTAAGAAAAGATCAGTAAAATTTACGAATATTTAATATTCGTCAGAAAATGAGCTGTAAAGATCCACGCAATAATACAACAAGTAACATGTGAGGAGTAAAGGATTTTACAGTAAAGGAGTCCAAATAATTCAAACTCTATCCATTAGATCCGTATAATTTCTGGTCAAAATGCTAAAAGAGTACGAACGAGAGTCACATGAAATTGTCGGTTATGCATGAATGTGAGAAAATTCTAAAGTGGAATTTTTTGGAAAAGAAAAAAAGAGATTTTTAAATCGATTTTCTAGGTTTATTTGGGGAAGGGAGGAACTTCATGGAACACTTTTGTTCAAACACCAGCTTCGGTGAGAGGAGTGTGAAGGAGTGAGGTAGCCACAATATGAAGACGGCCAAAAGTCAGAATCCATCTCAACTAGAAATCGTTTAGAATGAAAACGGGGGTAAAACAATTAAAGACACCATTAAAGTTGTCTTACCTTTCATAGAGAAAGCGTTCGCAAATTACTCGTACCTTTACCTACCATATAATAATTAAAATGGTTAGGTTGGCACAACATGAATACCACGTTTTCTTGTTGTTCGCTTCTTCTTCCTTCACATGGAGTGCCATTTTGGAGATAATGTACATATTTGTACTCCAAGTCTACACACAAACACTCAGACGCGGAACCAAATTTGTTCAGAAAGGTCTTAAACGTGAAACCACGTTCGTTTTTTATTTGTGAAACCAAGTGAATCGGGAAGTCTGGGAAGAGGGCATCGCGATCTGCTCCATCGACTATCCCCCCTTGAACTGAGGACCCTCAACATTTTCGTTACCAAACGAAACTAGGAATCCTGGGACGTACAATGGTGAGTTCAACGCCCTGCAGAGGGCGTTTTCAATGGATTTCTGAGTATGAGTACTCAGTAGGTTCCTGTTTTGTTTGCACCACTTTTTTGAACATTTAGATGAAGGACTTCAAACTCAGTTTGGTACGTGATAACCAAATTTTGAAGGTATTATAAGAAGTTATTTCGAGAAAGGAAACGGCCGAGTGCTGAAGCTCACTCCTCTCCTGTTTACTATAAGAGGACTGAAATTTCGGGCAGTCTCTTGTCAACTCATCTTGGTGAACATAAGGAGTATGGCGGGTAAAATTGCTTCATGCACCATTTTTAGAACGTTTTTCCTTTCAACTCTTTGAAACAATTTCCTTTTTGAATGAACTCGTCCAATTTGAATGAATAACCGCGATATTTCGATTTTAGCGTAGTTATACACAGTTTGCTTGATCATGCAGCCTACAGCATATTTTAATTTCAACCTACACCAATTAGGAGAAGTGAACAAGAGATTTTAAAAGTCTGGAACTACGGCACTAATGAGTCTAAACGCTGACTCGGCCCTGAATACGCTGATCCATTATGCACCGAAGAAGAGACCCGAGGCTCAAGTTGCTGTATGTATATTCAGGCGTGGTTACCCAACGGGTCTCAAACCCTTTGAATATTCAAGACCAGACAATGAGTTGTTCCTAAAGGATCCTTTCGTATGGAATTGAATGCAGCGCTCATTGCACAATTTCAACCATGACGTTCAGCGAGCAGTAAGATTTTGTTATTGGTTAGAAATTACGTCTGCCAAGTGGTTTACAGTCACCATCTTCGATTTTCTCGACCTCAAAATTCATAGGGGACCATCTCGAAGCTAATCGCATCAACTTTACCATTTTATCAAAATTCAACTCATTTCAAGCCGAGGGTAGAAATAACAGAGTAATGGGACGAGGAGGATGAATTATTTTACAGAATGTCGGTCAAAATAAGGCATCATTTGCTCACCAATCAAGAGCAAAAATGCTCCAAATTTTATTATTTTAACATTTTATAGGATTTGAGAGGTCTCAGTTTTCCAAATCGATATGATTTAAACATTTCATTGTTAAAAATCTGAAAAATCTAGGTAAAATGTAAAAATCTATTTATGGTCCGGAATCTGTTTCGATTCATGGCCCAGAACGCTCATTCGCCCAGGACCGAATTTGAACCACCATAATCACGCTTTCGGCCAAAAGCCTCTTTCAACAAAATTTCCTAAATCTCTTAGAGCTCCCGAATGTCGAAGAAAATTTGTTGTGAAAAGTTTAGGAACTGCATGAACGAGAAAAAAATCTTTTACAAAGATTTTCCACTATTTCAATATTTAAAAAAAATCATTATTAGGACGATGCAAAAATGCATCAGTGGCCGGAAATGGGTTAATCACGATTTTGAGTAATAGTAATAATTTCGCTCGTGTTACTCAATAACATTCATGGAAAATGTTAACTTTCTCCACAAAATCTAGGACTTACTATGTACCAATTGCTATGTGCGACAAGTAGCTATATCCATTCAGTCTGAGATGCCTCATTGAACTATGACTTACCCTTTAGAATGATCACTTACGATCTTAAATGATGGACATGGTATGTCATTTCGACAGCCCCACTGCAAAACCCTGTAAGTTCCAATTTTTCCTAAAATAAAAATTTGAGCCTTTCCGAAAGATTGTGCTCTTGCGCACATTATAGTGTCGCCAAAATCGGGCTATGGCTTCTCATTTCTTTTCTGTGGTGAAATGTAATAGCCTGTAAGCCAGGTTCATATGTTAAAAATGCCACAGTTTTTTTCGTCTCCTGGAAACTTTTTGGTATTGAACATACAGGGTTTTGCAGTGGGGCTGTCGATTTATTTGGCACATAGATGGTCCGTGATGGATGGAAAACCTGGCCTATAGATTGAAGGCCCAAATTTCACCCTAGCCATGGAAATATACGCACCAGAGATCTCCAGGAACAAACTGAAAGGTGCAAGAATTTTCATAATGTATAAAAGCCAGGCAGCCAAAAATGAAAGGAAAAGTGCTTTCATCATGGGGTACCTTCCTAACAAAATCTTGAAAGTACTATTTTTTGTACATCTCTGGTACGTGTCTCGCACTTGACAAGTAGCTATATTTATTCGAAGCATCCTCGAGAGTCTGGAATCTGAGAAAAGTTACGATCAGTTTGAATCCAGCTTGAGAAATGAGAAGGTTGCCAGGGTTGTGTGGGCTAGAGCTAGATAGTGGGTGCTTTATGGATCCAACCAGGAAGAAATCCAAGCGCAAGGCATTTTTCAGCTCGGATACGATTGTTACCCAACTCCCGCGAAACGTTGCAGAAGTCATCGTCAGGGCGTTACACCACAACTGGTAAAAATGAACTGTAACAGATCTTTGAAGTAGGCCTGACGGAATATCATCATAATCCTGGATAACATCGTCTAGGCTCCATTACTGGCGGCAACCGAGTGAAAAAAGAGTCGCCCGATTCTCGGTTGTTTGGAAGAAACACTCAGTTTCTCCTTTTGCTTGGAACGAAGGGAGGGTCGGTCGATGTACGTGTCGAGGAAGACTCAAGGAAACGCGGTAATCGGGTTTTAATACAAGAGATTTTCATTCACGTAGGCGAATGGTTCGGGCGCCAAGCACGATTTCTTGGTTTGATGAGTAGTTTTCACTTTTCTGTCCCGAGCGTTACGGGGTTTTGGCGGAGATGGTCACAAAAGGCTTGTGGTCTGAGCAAGAGATGTGTGCAGGGACGTATCTCATATTCTCATACCTACCAGTTCCCGCACCGTTCAAGTACCTCGGGATCGATAGAAAGCTGTACAATTGCCAGCATCTCAGCAGGGTAAAAAACTTATTCCATTATAAATTGAAAGAAAAATTGGTATAAAATGCAAGTCGCATTTGGTGGTTGTTAACCCTAAATATCCTGAAGTATCTTTTTGGAAGCCCGATTCTTATTATGCAAACGTTTATCCACTTTCAAGCCAAAACTGATAGCCGTTGGATGTCTTGATAATCCAACTATCGATTGTGTAAAAAAACGTAGTAGTATAAACATAATATCTCAAAGAAAGAACGAAATAATTCTCGAGTTGACAGTCTGTAATATGGCCTTCGAAGTACCATTATCTATCCATCCATCTATCTATCTATCTATCGTCATTTCTCACCTTGTAGGGTGTTAGTTGGGTTTTTCGTCAGAGAACCATTGTCTGAGGAAGCACAGATCCATCCATGAAGTGAACCTTCTCCACCTCAGTTTGGTTCTGTACTTTATGAGAAATAACTTACACCAACATCCCACCAAGGATTTTCCAAGTTTCTTCTACCCAACAAAAATTGGGTTTATAGACAGATTCTGCAGACCCAGATAGCGCTAGTGTGGCTTTAGGAAAGATCAATCTTGAGCTGAAAGACTGTGATAGGACCTTTAAGAAACCTTTTACTCAAATATTCCATAGATTTAACAAAATACATATAAATTTAATTTAAAATTTTTTTTTAACAAGAGAAATTAAGGGTTAATTTCTGCCAAGTTGGGTGGGTAGTGTAGCTACCTCACATATGAAAGTATTGAGTCAGCATTCTAAATAATGTCCACTTTTCCTCTTCTACCCACTTTGCTCTGCAACAAATTGCTTTGAGATATCACACGTAATTCATGAAATGGAATAATCGCAGGAACGCTTTTCTGCAGTCCGGATTGATAGGCGCGTGCTGTGAACCGAGTAATCGTGACATTTCAGAGTGTTTAGGTCGGGCTGCAGTTGGGCGTTTCATAACAGACGTTTAAGGAAAGTACCGAGTCATAATTTAGGAGCGCGGTCTGGTAAATTTGCACAACCGGTTAACCGAATAGCATGAAGATGTGGTTGTAGGTAGAGTGTCAGCAGTTTCAATGGGTGAATTTGAAAAGTAACATTTTTGTACAGAGAAAAGTCCGATTACTGCAGCATGAGACGCTGGACCCCAAAAGGCCAATCAATTTTTAGTAATTTAATTTTTCAGGCCTAGGTACTGGGTCTGTCATACCCTTACAGAACTTCTCCTTTGTTAGTTGACAGCATTGGTTGAAGCTAAAACCCTGAGAATTCCATCTCCTCCCGTTCTCAGTCGTCATTAATTCCTAATAAGAGTAATTAGGAGCTGGACCGGATATACAGGGTGTCTACACTTTCAATGGGCATAACTTCAGGGTTCGATTCTACAAGGTATTTCCAACAAAAAATGTCTCGTAGCAATTTTCTTTTAACCCACTCAAAATTCTTTTTTTTTCACTTTAAAGTTTTTCTTCGCGTTTTCGACCTTACGGCACTGATATGGTCATAACTCTCTTATTTCTCCTGAAAATTCAAATCCGACTGCACCATTACAAAGAGCGTTGAATTCGTAAGCTGCCTAGTGCAAAACAAAATATTTCAGCAATAAATTACTTTCAAAAAATCAAGTCAAAAAGCCAACTTTCAAAAAATTTTCGAAACTTGACTTTCTTCGAACAAAGTTTTCACTCTAAATCCCTGCCCATTTCGATGGGCGCTCTTCGGAGAAAACATGCTCAAATTGTCAGCTTTCCAACGGTCTATCAATTTTTCTTTTTAACATTCAAATTGGAAGAGTAAATTAAGTTTGAATGCCAGAAAACGTGTGTTTTACAAGCAAATCCAGTGTTTTAAGCGGTTTATGGTCCCCCTCGACCTCAAGATGGCTTGACGATTATGGTATCATTTCCTATGTAATTTTTTACGCTAGATCCAATAGTGATACTTCCGAATGATTCCGACTGCTAGAAAGTGGATTTTTCGAAGAAAACCTTCGTTTTTCGTACATAAAATACGCATTATTCGTAGATATGGTAGTGAGCATAAAGTAACACCATTCTACTCAACAAAAACTTCAATCAGCTAGAAATTCGGTGTTTTTGTTGAGTTCGAAGGTGTTACTTCATGCTCACTACCACATTTAAGAATAATGCGTATTTTATGTACGAAAAACGAAGGTTTTCTTCGAAAAATCCACTTTCTAGCAGTCGGAATCATTCGGAAGTATCACCATTGGATTCAGCGTAAAAAATTACATAGAAAACGATACCATAATCGTCAAGCCATCTTGAGGTCGAGGGGGACCATAAACCGCTTAAAACACTGGATTTGCTTGTAAAACACACGTTTTCTGGCATTCAAACTTAATTTACTCTTTCAATTTGAATGTTAAAAAGAAAAATTGATAGACCGTTGAAAAGCTGATAATTTGAGCATGTTTTCTCCGAAGAGCGCCCATCGAAATGGGCAGGGATTTAGAGTGAAAACTTTGGTCGAAGAAAGTCAAGTTTCGAAAAATTTTAAAAGTTGGCTTTTTGACTTGATTTTTTGAAACTATTTTATTGCTGAAGTATTTTGATTTTACACTAGGTAGCTTAGGAATTTAACGCTCTTTCTAACTGTGCAGTCAGATTTGAATTTTCAGGAGAAATAAGGGAGTTATGACCGTATTAGTGCCGTAAGGTCGAAAACGCGAAGAAAAACTTTAAAGTGAAAAAAAGGAATTTTGAGTGGGTTAAAAGAAAATTGCTAAGAGACATTTTTTGTTGGAAATACTTTGTAGAATCGAACCCTGAAGTTATGCCCATCGAAAGTGTAGACACCCTGTATTCGAATTTGAAGTGACATTTATTAAGGATTCACAGCACTTGTATGTATCTACTATAAAGAAGTCAATATAAAAAGGAAATATTCACAATCACGACAAACCATTTAATATTGATCAATTTAGAAAAATATGATCATGATTGGAGAAGACTATCTCGTAAATTCCTTTGAGATTTCATTCAAACCAGCTCTACCTCTAGCTTTGCACTGAGTTTGTAAGCAGCAGTTTGTTTGCAGCCATCTATTGCATCAATAGTTTTACTACCTAATAAACAACGAAAAGTTAATTTCTTCGTACTGGACCAAATGCAATAATTATGAATTTTAAGTTAGTATCCGTAATTTTAGGGATACTAACATTTTTCCTACTGAGTCTCGAATTTTCCTCTCACTTCAAGTTATAATGTTGTCCCTAAAGAGGTGTGCGCGTGAGAAGACCTTTTCCTATGATTTTTCGAAGTTTCGCATGTTTATGACGTCACAGTGGGGTTGGATGTCCCGCCCAGGCGAGAGGGGCGCGTGACGTCATAAACATTCGAAACTTTGAAAAATCATAGAAAAAGATCTACCCATCCAAAAAGAGAATGGCTGGTGACAAAATTCTCAGGATCAAGTCTATTTTCGATTAAAAATTTGAAAATAAAACAGGCGCACCCCCCATTATTTAGGATTCACAGCACTTGTATGTACCTACCTACTACTAAAAACGCTGCAAATCATTGCCCAAAGGTTTATTATTTACTGTATAGATTACCCTTCTGTATAGATCACTGGTTCTCCATCAATAGCACCTAGCACCATCTGTATTCTCCTTTGACCTTCCCTCTCAAATTTCAGCTTCCTGCGTTCAATAGGATTGAAAATGGCTTCGGAGCTCACTCAGCTGATCAGTGATCTGAAGAGTGAAGAAGATCTCCTCGAATGCTGGAGACGACTGGAAGAGTACTACCACACCATACTGGCCTCACACCTTCACAATCAAGTTTATTAGAAAGAACTAAACGCTTCACACTCGATTCGAAAAATAGAAAGCTTCATATGGAAATTTGATTACTGGTTACGCAGAAGGCAAAACTGTATACAAATCGAAGAAATGAACAGCGATCGCATTTTAGTCAGATAAAATTTGAACGGAGATTAGACCTTTTTTGCGATTCACACTCATGATTCTGTTTTATCGAAGGAAAACCTTCAAGGACTCGTAGGGACCGAACCGTTTGTCCTACAGAGCTCCGGGTGGTCTCAAAAATTTTTAAAAATTCAATACTATTTAAAATTGGTGAAAAAACTATACCTTTATTTCGAGAGTTTTTGAGCTACGGCACTCATGAAAATTTCAACCCTTAATTTTCACCCCTTAGAAGTGACTGACATCAACCAAAAGCTTCGCGGCACAACTAGACCCCAAATGGAGCCCATATACCGAATTTGAACCAAATCGGTCCAGTGTTGCTAAGAAAAGTGCCGCGTACGTCGGGCGGACGGAAATTTTTTTATTCGATTTTCGGATTCTACGTACCTTGAAACGTAAAACATCAAATTTTGAGGGGGGGTTAAATTTTTTTTTTTCTTGCTCGATTCCAAAGGCTTATTATTGAAAATAATAAACCAAAAAGTCAATTTGAAAAGGAAAGATTCGCATTCACGACAAACCAATTACTATTGATCAATATAGGAAAATAAATTTCATAATAATGATCATATTATGATCATTCCAACCAGCACTACTACGACTATATATCTAACGAGCCGCTTACCCGTGCGTTGCACTGAATTTGTAAGCTTATTTTGGCCGCACGCGCAGCCATGTTCCAACAATAGTTTTAATAAACCTTTAATACCTAATAAACAACGAAAATTGGATTTCTTCGTACTGGACTAAATGCAAGAAATATGAATTTCAAGTTATTACCCGTAATTTTAGCGATACTAACATTTTTCCTATTGAGTCTCGATTTTTCCACTCACTTCAAGTTATAATTTTGTCCCTAAATGTTCAAAATAACAAAAGAAAAGATGAGTTCGTTGGCTAGGATTTTTATACATCTCTAAAATGAGGTCAAAATTACGATATTTGATCATATTGATGCATTGTATATTCGGTACTGGCGAATAATAATTTGACAACTCCATAACGACAGTGAACTTGCAAAACCATGTAAGTCCGTTTTTTTTTCGAAAATAAGGTTATTAGCGTTTTGGATAGAATGAGACCCCCTTAATCCATCAAACGGAGCCAAACTGGCAAAAACTCGACTATCTCTTCTCTATGCACCAAAGTAATAACCTGTAAGTCTAGAACCTTCCACGATCGAAGCAAGTCTATCAGTTTTTCTCGTTTCCTGTAAAATTTCTGGAAAATGACTTACATGGTTTTGCAAGTTCACTGTCGATAAACTAGAAATTGTCAAAAATTAATAAAAATTAAAGTTTAAAAAAAGTTCAAAGATTAAAAATTAATAGGTTCTCAGTTCACATGGCCATCTTAATCCAGAAATCTCCTGTTGAATCACTTAAGGAGATTTTACTCTCGTGATAGAGTACCTTCATTTTCCTCCATTCGTTCCCTAGCCAGAGAATCTGGTAAAGCAGTGGACCAAACATCGTGTGAAAGTCAGCCACCACACAAGAAGTTCACGGATGACCCTCTCGCGCTCATTTGCTAATTGGGTGGAAATCGCTTTCCCACTCAGCCGAACGAATCTCCCTGGAGATCCATCCGTTTTACTTCGGTTATTAGCAACAACTGTTGGACTCGTTGATTCCGAAATATCACGGACCACTTATCGAGGTTTTGGTTCAAACGTTTTTCAGGGTAATTCGGATTCTCGATGCAAATAGCAGGGTAACAAGAAAATACTTATTTTCAAGATTCACAATATTCATCCAGAAATCCATTTTGAAATGTAATTGTGAATCCCTTCTAGCTGTTAGGTCAGCTGATAGAAAATGAATTATTAACTGAGATCAGAAAACCTACACCATCATCAGCCTTTGTCAGCTCAGTGCTGACAGGCTGCAAAAGGGCATAAATGTGTAAGATCTAGTTTGAATAAAATCTCAAGGAATTGTTTTTGAGGTACGAATTCAAGAAAGTCAAGCGAATCAAGTTGATGGCAATTGAATCTTTGGAATCGGTCTAGAAAAATTAAAATTTAATCCCCTCAAAATTTGATAGTTTACGTTTCAAGGTAAGTACGTAAAATCCAAAAATTAGTTTTGGAAAAAATAAAAAATAAAAAAATGTGCCCTGAAGTTGTTGGTTATTGTCAGTTATGTATTGTGTTGTAGGTATTGTTTTCCCATCAATTTGAAATGGTATTGAATTTTTGGAATCCAATGAGGCCATCCAGAGCTCAGTAGGACCAACCGTTCGTTCCATTATAATGGGCTGAATATGGGGGAATTAATAATGCGAAACATGAGTGTGGATCGCAAATGAATGTTAGCTGACTTATTCATTAATTTTTGATCATGTTCAATTTTATAGAAACGATTGGGACGACTCAGAGCTCCGAAGGGCCAACCGTTCGTTCCTTGTAGAAACCTTGTAAGAGTTGATTTTGAAATTAATCGGAAAATTAGTGGTTCATACATGGACGTAATGAATTAGTTGGTATTGCATTTTTGAAAATTGATCAATGTAATTCATCGTGACAATTCTTGATTATTTCATTGAAAAATAGCTCAGGTAAATTTTCCTTTCGTGTATGATCAATGAAGGGCTTGTAGGAGCTTGGAGGATCTCATTATATAAATTGGGATCTCTGAAGGGCCTCCTACTCTCTCCATCTATCCTTTCTATATTAAGAAAAACACATTCAGCCGATTCTTATCTTCTACTCGTAGGACTCCATCTTTTAATTATATTTCTACCGTCTTCAATCTGAATACAGCTTGACGGAGGGTTTCAAGTAAACCAGAACTTGGAGTCCATCAACGCAAGTTGATTCGGCACAGTGCTATCTCTAGCAAATACTCCCGTCCAATCACAATCATGGGGGCAGTAGCTTATTCTGTAAGCGCTTCATGTAAATACTTGAAGGAGTCTTATATTTCCGTACCAGGAATCCATGAGTGGCCCAGATTTATAAGCAAATGCAGCTTTTTCGGCAAGATAATTTCCTTCCACGTCCATCATGTTCATTGTTCAACAATCTAGCAAAATATACTCTGTACTATACCCCCAGACTGAAACTAGATAGCATATTGTTTTTGTTTTTTTATGTTTTTTTTTTTCAGTCATTGCTATATGTATATGTTAATCTCTATGCCGTACGGTTCAGCGGAAATAAAGGGTTTCTTTCGTACCAACTTCGTATCAACAAACATCTCGTGACCCGGAGATCTTGACATAGAACTTCGCCGTTCTGTGTGGAAATCCTCGACTATGTGGGAAATATCATAGCTCTCTCCGATAGAATCTCAGTAGGCCGGTTGCTTCAACGACGTATTGAATGTCCGTGTGAAGTTTCACAGAGTCATTGGGGCGCCCGTGTAATTCAGTTCAACACAAAACGTGGAAAATCGAAAATCCTGGTTTATTGCACCTCGATGAGGTGTCCAGTGTCCATCAATGTATCGTATTTTCAATATATTTGTGTATTGTTAAGGCAAATTGTATCAGTTTGTTTCAACCAAATTATACAATTTTAACCAAGTTAGAAATTAATCCTAGGTATTTTACCAAATCGTGGATCTGAATCGTAGATCAAAAATCATCAATCATCGTTAATCACTGACTCTAAATTTTTTTTGGAAAATATACGGCGTTAGTGGAGAGTCGAAGGTTTCAAATAGCAAACACCAAATATAATGAACTTTTTTTCAATATCAAAATGTGTTCAGAACTGATAAATTAACTTTGCTGAAAATGTAGTTTTTTGAGATTCCCCTTAAAATTTGATGGAATGAGTGCTGCACTTACTTCCCATTGAAAAGTGTTATGAGGTGAATCAGATTGAACATCATCATGAATGATAACTTGAGGGGTAGATGTGCACATAATATGTACCTAATATGTATACTAATATGTATACCTTGGTAGACTCGGAATGTGTATACTAATATGTATACCTTAGTAGACTCGGAAGCAAAAAATCAAATATTATTTGATTTTTTGCTTCCGAGTCTACCAAGGTAGCGGAAGCTTTGTTTTCACTTTTCAAGGACGAAAAAAAAAAAGTTCTCCAAAATCAAAATTTTCACTCGCGTTTTGCGTTTTAGACCTTTCTGAACAATTTTGGTTCCGTGTCTGTGTGTCTGTCTGTCTGTCTGTGTGTCTCTCTGTCTGTCTGTCTGTCATGAATTCCTTGTAACGCGCATAACTATACGAAGTTATTGTCCGATTTCTATGAAATTTTCAGGGATTGTGCTGGTTGGTGTGTAGACGGTCCCCTATGAAAATCATCATCCTCGGACTGATAGAAGCGACTGCGCATGCGCAAACGTGAATTCCTTGTAACGGCCATAACTTCTACATTTTCAATCCGATTTCAATGAAATTTTTCAGGGATGTTACAGATTAGTATTTTGATGGTCCTCTATGAAAATCACCACCTTCGGAACGACAGTACCCACTGCGCATGCGCAAACGTGAATTCCTCGTAACAGCCATAACTTCCACATTTTTTACCCGATTTCGATGACATTTTTAGGGATTACGCGGATAAGGTTGTAGATGGTCCCCAATGAAAATCAAGTCCTCAAAATTTACAGCAGCCTCTGCGCATGCGCATACGTAAAATCCTTGTAACAGCCATAACATTTACATTTTTCATCCGAATTTGATGAAATTTTCTAGGATTATCCAGAGTAGCGTGTAGATGGTCCCCTATGAGGGTAGTGGAAGGTACTTTGAGATTGGTGTTTTGAGATTAACTACTATGCATCGGATCATCTATGTAATCGGGTTATGGATACGAGGAAGCTATGTGCCACACCCACTTGGCAGACTTTTTTTTTTTTAATGAAATCCATCAATTGAAAACAAATTCTTATCTGACAAATATTCAGCGCGGCAAACCCAGAAATTAGCAGCCATTACTAGAAAAACTCATCAGATTTAGTTGGTGCATATTGCCAAAGTATTAAACGTAGGGACTGACAGACTCGAAAGCGCGATTCATAACCCTCAACATAGCTGTATACTCGTAAATAAGAGTAAAATAATTTTACTTATAATTATTATGAGCATCAACCAGGACAGACCAGTGGATTCCAATTTCACTTGTTTGCGTTAGTTTTCTTGGTTTGTCCACCCAAATGGAGAAAACAGGCGATGAATCAAATGATCTTACTTACAAGTCGACGATGCGGTCGTGTCCTTCAGAAATCCTAGATCTGCCTCTGAATAGTCTCGTTGAGTAGGTATTATACTCATATTATGTTTGGTGTAGCTCAAAAATCACTCCGAGGCCGTTCTCGTAGATCTAATGTCATTTGTTAACTTCAAATATTCTGAAGAGCGTGATTTATGGTTGTTTGTTTGTTATGTTATAGCCTGACGATGGCAGGGAATTTGTGCTTTTTGAAAGCTCTAGCTGAGGTTATTGTTTGGTACTTCATCATGGACATAACTATAAGTCGTATTCCTTCTACGCCATTAATTTGTGTACTATCTTCCCTTTGCCATCCCCCTCATATGCTATTTTCCCCAGGTTTGCCTTGGAAAGGGCGGTGCAAGGCTCAGACCTTGAGGGGTGACTGGCTAACGGGTCGCCTTGCGTCACGAACCACCGCTCTCGGAAAATGCAGTCTGCGGGCAAAAGCGTTGGCGATCGCGGTAATTACGTCGAGGCATAAGTTCATCCTCGGCATTTCGTCTTGCCGAGCCGATTTTACGGCTTCACGGAATAAAAGTGTGCCAAGTGGATATGGCACATAGCTTCCTCGTGTCCTCACGACTCCTCTTGTGTAGATGATGTGATGCAATATCAAATCACACAATTATATCGATAGATAAATTAGAACTGTGCTTGTTATGGATTTTGCTTTGACGCGGAGTGGCCACCAATGATCACGATGAAATTTGTAAGGGACAGCCCAGAGTAAAATGAGCATCGACCTGCAAATAATTGATTAATGGATACGACGATTATTTCAATCGATTAATCAGGATCTTGAAAATCGATTATTCCAAAAGAGGTTGGAGGGTTACTACAGACTCCGCGAATAGTTCATTGAATACAGACGAAATTGTCGAAATTATGGTTGTTACAAGGGTTTTACGTTTGTACTTGCACGGAGGCGAGGCCCCTGTCAATCCTTAACGAATTGATAAGGAATGATCTACAGTCCGAATCCCTCATGATACGAAAGCTGTAGAACTTATGGTTGTCGCAATGGTTTCCCGCTTGCGGAGGAGCTACTCGTGGTCCGATCACAATGTTATTGTTAGGGTATTATCTAGAAACATAATAAGATAACATAATCTCCGAAAGTGTCATCAAATTTCGAAACGAAACTAAAGAAGTTATGCTCGTGACTGTGGTCTTACGTTTACGCATTCGCAGAGGGTTCTAACCTACCTTGGAGAGACAATTGAGAGTTTGACATATCGTATACCGCACAACTATTCTTACCTACCTGCATAATTAAATACCGAGAGTTGTCTGTCTACCTGTAAGGCTCAACTTTTGAGCCTTCTGTTTCCGTCGGATTTCTCGCACTTCCAGTACCATTTGGATTCCTGACAATATTCTCCTTCGCATCCTCAATGCGGCACTCTATCGCAAAAGTAATTATGCGAGTTATGTACTTTCTCTCAATCCGAAGACTGTTGTTGGTTACCGTGATTGTATCAGACTCTTAGGTGATGTTAAGGACCAAGTGCCCCTTCAAAGCTGAATTTACACCCCCTCTTGGAAATGAAGAGTACGACTTACCATCTGAGCTCCTGATCAATCATCAACTAACCCTCAATGCAACTTGTTCCAGGGTTGTTCTTGTTCGATTCATTTAGAGTTCCTGTGGATAAGGGAAGAACTTGCATAAGGGAATCCTTGCAACAGATTTCACCCTAGAACCACTGATCCTTCTGTTGAACATTGTACATTTCCATCGTAAAGACATGGAGGTACACAAAGGAGAAATGTATACTTGCAACCTACCGGCACTTAGCCGAACTAAAGATTAGACTAGGCAGGTTACCAATTCACAATTTTAATAAACCGCTTGTCATGCTAATGTGCTCATGTGTCTCGTCTGTTCGTGTAAAAAGTACTTACCTATTTCCTAAAAATATTAAAATTATTCACTGGTAAAAACTTCAACACCTTCTTCACCATGGACCTAAATAGTTGAAGGAATGTCTTCCAGGGAAATCTCTACAGAAGTACCTTACTCCCGAAAGTTGATAGTACTTCTCCATCATTCTAAAGTCGATGAATCTTTATAGATCCTGTCGTGACTGTTGAAGATGCCTGATCCAAGACCACTAAAAGCAAGACATGTTCATCCACTGATGAAGATACCTCTTACTATGAGTTCATTTCAATGTGTCTCTTGAGCAGCCCACCAGACAACCACAAGAAAGAGTATTTCAAAAGATAAAGCAAGCAACCTTCTTCATCTTCCTGTACGTGCGCTGGATAATGATGGAGGGATTTCAGAAGGGAAAAGTGATAGTCCACGTAGGCGTTCGATTCTTCCTTATTCAGCTTCAATTGAGAGTGGAAATGTCTTGAAACCGGTCCCATTAGAGAGAAGTTGCCCAATCTAGTCTCATCCCATTGAGATACATCACGTTCCCCGACGCACACTCTCGTAGCAATGAGCACTTACGATTAAAAACAGGTTTCGTTCCCAGAGAAATTATTGAGGGTTGTTTTGGTTCTGGATTTCGCGGGCATTACTCCTGGCTCAGCCTTGACCCCGACTTATCCCCGATTTATTCCACGACGAACGTTTCATCTCCATGTTTATTTACAAAATATATTACTATTCACAACTTAATGTTAGTAGTTCTTGGAGTTTTGAATAATCATTGTGATTCCATTCCGATTTATATAGATTTTGGTTTATTATTTTCAATAACGAACCTTTGGAATCGACCAAGAAAAATTTTTTTTAACACCTCCTCAAAATTTGATGGTTTACATTTCAAGGTACGTAGAATCCAAAAATCGAATAAAAATTTGGCCGTCCGTCCGCCGTACGCGGCACTTTTGCCACTTAGCATTGACCGATTTTGATGAAATTTGTTATGTAGGCTCCATTTGGGGTCTAGTTGTGCCCCGAAGATTTTGGTTGATGTAGGTCACTTCTAAGGGTTCCAAAATAAATTTTGAAATTTTGAAAATTCCCTAACTCAAAAAAATGTTGATATACAGGTATTGTTTTTCCTTCAATTTAAGATTCTATTGAATTTTTAGAATTTTTTGAAACCACCCGGAGCTCTGTAGGACAAACTGTTCGCTCACTACGAGAATTTAAAGTTTGGACGTACGATAAATCAGAAACACGAGTGTGAATCGCAAAAGAGGCCTAATCTCCGTTCAAATTAAAGCTGACCGAAATGCGATCGATGTTTTTCTTCATGTTGGATGGTTGGTGGCTTTGCAGACTAGTGATCTATATAGAAAAATAAAAAATAATAAACCATTGTGTAATAATTTGCAGCGTTTTTGAGAATATTTTGATAGCAGTCCTCTCGGGACTGCTCTACTGAATTTACTTCTAAGTACCCTTAAAATTGGACCAAATCGTGAAAAATCGATAATCTTGGGTGGGAATGAAATTCATATGGGGTCATCTAAGGTTTGAAGTTACTATACGTAATTATCTTTAAATATCTCTATAATTGGGTATTTTTTTTGTACAATTTTGCTCGGGACTAGGAATTTGCTTTATTTTGATTTTTCCCGAACAATGCTGTCCAAATCCAATGCAATTTATAATTTCGTCTTTGAGCCTAAGCAAAAAAAAAAAAAAAACTTCGATAGTGAGGAGTCAAAAATCACTTGGAACGATTCAGGTTTTTGTTCCATAGTTTCACGAGAGTTTTGGAGTTTCGATTCGGTTAATAGCCACTTCTTCAGGGACAGTTTCCTTCCTGGACGCCCCCTTCCACGTCCACCTGCTTACTAACTCTTCAGTCGAAACGGGTAATTAACTAGACAAACGAAAGTTTTTCATTTTCCCTGTTCGTTTCTTTTTCGAGGTTTTCAGCGGATGGCTGGTTTGCTCCAAAACGTCTTCCTTAGTTCAACAACGCACTGCTCATTTCACGGAGTTGAATTCCATTAGATATACAGTTTACCCAGAAAACTCACATACTACAGAAGTATTCAAGTACTTTAATGCCTATTTGATGGGAGACTTGTTTAAATGGCTGTAGTAAATGAGGTAGAAAATTGTGGTAGCTTTGATGATTAGGCACTGTATGAGTGTGATTTTAAGACCCGAAGAAGGCTTTTAGGCGAAGTATTTCGAATTCAAGAGATTCATGTTTTCTTCAGTCGACACTCCTATAAGAATTGCCGAAAGATGCATTATCCATTTGTCACGTGTTCCCGTAACGTTTTCACTGCCTTTGCAGCTATTTGAGACATCAAGATTAAAAAGGCCGAATTATGAGTTGATACAGTTAATCTTGCAGCTAGATCTTTTCTGATAAATTTACATGAATGCTCGAGAATTTCTATTGTACTAATGTTTCAAGTTTGAAAAACTTCCGCTGGACGTGTAGACTCACTGGATGATTTCGATGATTAGAGCAATTCGAATGGGCGGATTCATTGACATGAAACATGTACATCACAATCAAGTTGATAGTTCCCAGTAGCTGAAACAATTCTGAATTTTTTCCAATCTATCTCCATTTTGGTTTATTATTTTCAATAATAAGCCTTTGGAATCGAGCAAGAAAAAAAAATTTTAACCCCCCTCAAAATTTGATGTTTTACGTTTCAAGGTACGTAGAATACGAAAATCGAATAAAAAAATTTCCGTCCGTCCGCCGTACGCCGTACGCCGTACGCGGCACTTTTCTTAGCAACACTGGACCGATTTGGTTCAAATTTGGTATATGGGCTCCATTTGGGGTCTAGTTGAGCCGCGAAGCTTTTGGTTGATGTAGGTCACTTCTAAGGGGTGAAAATTAAGGGTTGAAATTTTCAAGAGTGCCCTAGCTCGAAAACTCTCGAAATAAAGGTATCGTTTTTTCACCAATTGAATTTTTAAAAATTTTTGAGACCACCCGGAGCTCTGTAGGACAAACCGTTCGGTCCCTACGAGTACTTGAAGGTTTTCCTTCGATAAAACAGAATCATGAGTGTGAATCGCAAAAGAGGTCTAATCTCCATTCAAATTTTATCGGACTAAAAGGCGATCGCTGTTCATTTCTTCGATTTGTATACAGTTTTGCCTTCTGCGTAACCAGTAATCAAATTTCCATAATATGGAAAGATAATATTAGAAAGAACTAAACGCTTCACACTCGATTCGAAAAATAGAAAGCTTCATATTATGAAGCTTTCTATTTTTCGAATCGAGTGTGAAGCATTTAGTTCTTTCTAATAAACTTGATTGTGAAGGTGTGAAGCCAGTATGGTGTGGTAGGTAGTACCTAGCTGGTAGGTAAAAAAAAGTTGGTAGGTAAAAAAAATGTTGGTGGGTAAAAAACGCTGCAAATCATTGCTCAAAGGCTTCTTCACTCTTTAGATCACTGATCAGCTGAGTGAGCTCCGAAGCCATTTTCAATCCTATCGAATGGAAGTGCTCTTCCAGGCGTCTCCAGCATTCGAGATGATCTTCTTCACTCCTCAGATCACTGATCAGCTGAGTGAGCTCCGAAGCCATTTTCAATCCTATTGAATGGAAGTGCTCTTCCAGGCGTCTTCAGCATTCGAGGAGATCTTCTTCACTTTTCAGATCACTGATCAGCTGAGTGAGCTCCGAAGCCATTTTCAACCCTATTGAACGCAGGAAGCTGAAATTTGAGAGGGAAGGTCAAGGGAGAATACAGATGGTATTAGGTGCTATTGATGGAGAACCAGTGATCTATACAGAAGGGTGATCTATACAGAAAATAATAAACCTTTGAGCAATGATTTGCAGCGTTTTCAGAATATTTTGCTATTCTCTCGGAATTCCCCTGTTGATTGAATTGATATGAAATGAACTAGCATATATTCTGGATGAAACTTCCCACTGTGCTTCAAATTGGGAAAAGTTGACGATGATTCAAATCGAACGCGATGGATTACGTTAGTTTCATATCAATAATTTTATTTCTGCCCTTACCCACTCACCATTTTTGCACCAACATATTTTATGTGTAGATGTGATTTGAGGGAGGCTCAGGATAATCAACATGACTATGAACGAGCTGCATAGATTGCCTATAATAATGTATTGAAAACTACACTTCCTAACCAGCATTGATATTATATAACATGGATCCTAACTCAGATTCCCGAGTTGGTAGGCAGTATAATGCGCCACGTTACAGAACTTTTCGAACTGAGGATAATAATCCCTGTATTCATTCAAATGTGGGATCGTGATTCTTCGAGAGGCCAATATTGACACGTCCTATATTTTTCGTACCTGCAAGGCAACCTGAGTTTGTACAGGTGGTGAAAGGATGGAAAACGTTGAATCATTCGTTCCGCTCGCATAATATGTCTGATTGATCTGAGCTGTTCTCCAAGTTGCACAGGCAAACGGTTGTCCCAATTTAGGGTATTTTGAAGTCAATGTGTTACGATAGACAAAAAAGTCTACATATCCATTTGAAAAATAAATGAAACTGAAGATTGGAGAGGGAAACAAGCCTTTGAAGTGGTCGTTTCTTTCGAGTGAATCAACGAGTTTCAGTGTTTTCAACCTTCTTTTCCGACTTTTTCATGGAATATTGGAGATGGAAACAAGCCTTTGAAGTGGTCTCTCGAATGAATCAACAAGTTTTGGTGTTTTCGACCTTCATTCCCGTCTTTTTCCAGCCATGTTGTTGTTCCTCATGGTCTTAATTCAATAATCATCTCTTACAAATTCAGGTTTCCTCTCCATAACGTATGAGATGACTCACAACTCCACTCAGGAATGCACCAATATTCCGTTTCTGTACACATATGTGCGCCAAACTGTATCTCCTAAGTTCTTGCATTAGTGGAGCTTTTCTTTATTTTGCCATGACCGAACTTGTTTCTCATTTTGACAAGCTCATTTTCCATTCCAAACTCTTTCGCTGGAACTGACCAATAGTTTTGCTGATCCAAGAATGTCCTAGGATGGCATTTCCTTCGTTAGAGATCACTTGGCTAATTCAAGTGTGTTTTATGACTCGGTTGAACTGTCTGAAGTGAGGGGTGCTGGTGATTACTTCAATTACAAATTCCAGAGTATGTCTTGCACTCTATACTGCACTCCACCTTCTGTTCTGGTTCTGTTCTTAATGGCCTGGTTGGTCTATTGTTTTGTTAAAGTGGCCGAATAGCTTTCAATCGGGTTAGTTAGTCCACTTCAACTGGAAATCGCAAATCTCCGTCTCGTATCCTGAATTTGCACAAATCAAAACTGACTACCTTCCGCCGCTGAGAGGGTAATTATAGTGGCCTGAGAAGTTAGTCTGAATTTCGGAAGTTGCCAAGACAGGAATTGATGTAACTGCTCTCTTAAATATCTGAGTATGATTTGTTTTGGAGCGCATTCCAGATCCGTTCTGCGTCTAATTTCAACATAACCCGAAGAGGATCTGTAAGCGTGTCAAGATTTTCAAAATGTTCCATCTATTCGAATATGAGCTGAAGTTTCCTCAGGATGTGCATATCGTCCAAACCTCTTCATTCTGAAGTAATACATCAGAAAACCCGTTACTTACCACGATATGTTTCAGATCTTGGCTTTTGAAGAATACCTAGAGCTAAGTATTGGGCCATCCGAGGATAATGGACCGCGTTGATTAACCTTTGAGAAGATGGTAAGAGGCTAATTGTTCGTGATTGCTGGGAACGGATAGCTCACGGTTGTGAGCCCCAGTTTTTCGCTTCCCACCAGATCTGGTAACTTGTCGTAACTTCTTACATTACCTCAGGCTGATGAGATTGGATTGATCTGAGTACGATTATGCATAATCGTGCTAAACGGGTGTTGCCAGATTAATAGATGGCGTCCGATTGTTTCAGATTCCTACCTAGAAACCATAATTTTATGATAAAGTAGATTCCTACCTACATAATTAACTATTTGAAGACTATGTCAGTTTTAATGGAATCAAAATCAGTGTCAGGATGAAATTCATTTGATGAATTAATAGAGCTAAGGCCATCCAAGGATAATGGATGGGAATATTGCTTAAAAATGTTGAATACGGAAAGAAATATGTTCAAAATATAGAGGTAAAATCAGTTTTGGAGTGCAAACTTTTCTAGAAGATTCGTGTACCTTGCGATTACGAGGGTTCTTTATCTTAGGTAATGAGGAAGAAATAGAAAAGTTTGGCTCCAGGTAAATCCTAACGATTCAAACTTTGCTTTCAAAACAACAGTAAACACGTGGAGGGTCCGGAGCTGGGAAATTGCCTTTTCGAGGCGATATAGCCGTAAATGCTTGCCCACAAAACGGACAACTGGGAGCGGAGTTGAGAAAAAAAAACGCAACCAATTACGAAGGAAGCTCGAAGTGAAATCGAAGAGGAATATTTTCAAGTCGAAGAAGAAAAAGAAGTCGGAATCCCAAGACGCCAGAAGCACGTTCTTGTGGTATTAGCACTTTCCTCCCTCGATCCTTTCACCCAGTGGTTTATCTGCGGACATGTCAATATCGCCTTGTTGTAACTTGTAAGCGAATAGAATTATTGTTTTTCCCGGTAGACCCCAGAAAAGTTGTAGCCAAAAAGCAGTTTCCGTAATTTTCAGTTACGTAAGAAAGTTAGCCCGTGAAGTAAGGGATTGTGAAGTTATTCGGACGAGGAAAAGTGTTTGTGTTACTTTCATAAGTTTGTACCATAACAAAGAATATTATGTATTATCGTAAAAATGAACATTAGAACAAATAAATTAAATATTAGTATCTAGGTAAAAGAGTTACCCGTATTATCGTTGTGTAACGGATAAATTTTGTTTCCTTACTTTTCTTTCTCCGCAAAAGAAATTGTGGCAAGGGTTCGCTCGATTGTTCATTGATGCGAGTTCTATGGGATGTGCGATTGACTGCGGAGTTCTCCGATGAATCAGCAGAGGGCATGGTTGACATCGGGACAGGTTAATTGTGTGTCGGATAACCTGTCTCAATTAATTCCAAATCCTCTCAACAGAGTTAATCTAGCTCGCATTGAGAAGGAATATCCTTATCACAAACTTTATGAGTTTTCCTCTAGATCTACATATTGCCTGAAGTTTCTTCGAATTTTCTTCTCGAATAAAAACCGTTGAAATTTTGTGCTGAAATAGATCTACATCATCATCTTGAAGAAAAATTTACATGTGCTCCAAACCTGAAGTGAGGCAGAAGATTGATAAGGGAAGAGAAGAGAAAGGAGTTTCTGAGGTTAGAGAGAGAATTGCTCCAGTACTAAGACAATTTTTGTTTCGAGTACCTATTTTGAGAAAACTGTGTCGAAGTTTATGATTCGAAACTCTAATTTTCTGCTGTTGATCAAATACATACTGCCAATCATAAGTATCACCGGTGAGTGCCTACTTTTCGGCCTGCAGTTACCCGAGCTTGATCAGTACCTATGTATCTAGTTTCTTTGTTCTACTTCAATTGGGATTTCGTCTGCTTGATCACAGATTCTGCTGGAGGAATTCAAATACCCACCTGACCTTGAAGATATATGAGGGATTCTGCTTTGGATTGGTTGTGTTCGCTGATAAATCCAAATTCTGCCACCCTGGTGAGTTGAATAAGCCATCCCTCTCTCTAACCTCAGAAACTCCTTTCTCCTCTCTTCCCTTATCAATCTTCTGCCTCACTTCAGGTATATGTGAACAGCACACTTTGTTTAGCGATCGGTTTATCTCACAGATGTGGTGTCATTATATTCTTAAAAATTGTCTCTATTGTAAATTAATAAAAAACAATAACTATATAGTTTTATATTTCCATATTATGGAAAGGGTGTTTAAAAAACTGTCCTCACTTGTTACCCCTTAGAAGTGACTGGCAATAACCAAAACCTTCGGAGTACAAGACTCCACATGAAGCCCATATAGGTACCAAAACACATCAAAATCGGTCCATGGGAACAGGGCAAAGTGCCGCTTACGGTGGGCGGAAGGAACATTTTTTTATTCGGTTTTTTTGGATTCTACATACAGTCAATTGGGGTGTAACTTTGAACCATGGGGTGTAACTTTGAACCACTTTACTTTTTTAACGCCCTCAATTTTATAAAAATGTGTAGTTCCTCAGCTGAATAATTAAAAGCAAGATGAGACCTTCATATATTTGCCAAAACATCCGGAAAGGAGAAAACGTGCGCCGCGTGCCAACAATAAATTCGTCGTTTCAAGCGATTATCAGTGCCCAGTTTTGATTCGTTTCGTTATTAGAAATATCTGCTCCTGTGTGTGTAACATTTTGATTCCATAGTTACAATTTGTATTTCTAGTTTTAGGATAACTTGGGAGTAAATTTCTTTTCATTTTCCAAGCGAACTAATCGTGAAACTTTGAAGCCGCCTCCAAAATTAGGTAAAATCAGGGCAACGTCGAGCCGGTAGAAAGTTGGCCATTGATGTTTAGGACATGGAGGCGCACAAATCACGTTCACTTAATATCCTATGAAATAATCAAACCTGCGGTCTAACATTGCACCAGGTGGGACAGTATTGCTGAAGGCGACATCAGACCTCCTTGTGTAGGGGTACCCACATTTATTTTTTCCAAGATCTAATCTTTTTTTTTTGTGATGATAGGAGTAGACAGTCTAGTATTTTGTTGATGAAAAAAAATTATAAAATGTAAGGGAAATTAGTGTTTTAAGAGGAAATCGTCCAGGCTCTTTCTGGATTCAGAATCAAGCCGAGATATAAGAAACCATCCCACCTCTACTGAGTCGTACTCAATGCGTGCCAAATTTAATCTACTTTCTACTGATGGAAGGTGTTTTGGCTAAATATCAATAAAGTATCCAAAATTTAGCAGTTTACATACAAAAAACAGAGGTGGCTCGAAGTTACCCTGAATGCCTGGGTAACTTGGAACCACCCTAAAAACAAGAATTTCTAGTATTTAACAGAAAGTTTTTTTTTTTTTTTAATATTTTATAGTGCAACATTTGGATCAATTACTTTCTGTTTTCGACATAAAAGGCCGAAAAAATGGAATTTTAAAACATTGTGAGGCCAAAATCATCAAAAATTGTTTCAAAGTTACCCCAATTGACTGTACTCCAACAAATTTTTAGAAGAGTTTGTAACTTCTTTTTTTCTTGATCGATTCCTAAGGTTCATTATTGAAAATAATTATACCAAAATTGTATTCTGGGTGGGTAACTTCAATACCATGATACCAAAGATTTGGAATGAGTACCACCAAAATCAAAATGCGTGTTGCTCAGTGAGCAATCGTATCGAGCTGACTTCTCTTCTACAGTATTCATCTCAGAGTGCTAAGAACGCAACCTCTGGGGAACAACACTGGAAATTATTGCTAGGTAGGTACGTGAATGATTCAAAACCCGATCTTCATCGCTTTCATATCCTCTACAACCCGACGTCTCAAGACTCCAGGAATACTCTATAAACGGCAACTTAGCGGAATATTTCCAGTAAAAGCTGCAATATCCCACCAACTAGACACCGGTTCACTGCCACGACTAGTTCGAGTGTTCAGCAAGCTGGGAAAGCGGAGTAACCGCAAACGCAGACCGCAGGCTTTCAACGCAATAATTATTACCTCTGTCGTCATAGCAGTTCGCTTTTCCTGTTTTTGTACGGGGCATTGTCACCAGATATTACGCATGCGTGCTACGAGTCTGACGAACAAGATAGGTCCTTTTTTGTGCGAGATAGTTGTAAAACCTCGAACAGAAAATAGGGCTTAGATTTGTCAACTATGACTGTATTTATTTTACGTGCTTCAGACCCACAAACATGCTCGTAAAGATAGAGGATTGCAAGATGTTCTGAGTGTTACAACTTGCCAGTTTTTTCTTTTTCCATCTAGTTCATGTCTTTAGCTTTTGATTTTTTCCAAGACACAGTGTGTAGGTACAACACTGTGATAATTAAGTTGCCCTTAATTTGGCGGAACTTGAATTTCCGTCTTGCTTCTTCGTTAAATTAGTTCAAGTCGAGGTTTATTTTTGGCGGCCCAAAAACTGCGATTTTTTTTTTCCGCTTACATCCTATTAGTTGCCAACATCGAAATTAGAGACATTAAAATTCTGCATCGATTGTACCACCCAAATTTTGATATTGGATTCGAGACAGTTTCCAGCAATTTCCTTAGGAACATCCAATTTAACATTTTCGGTGTTCTCTTGAATAGTCAATTGCGGTCTTTACAACTTTCATTCCATGAGTTTACTCACTTCGGTGATTCTGACGATTGTCTGTCTAGAAATTCAGATTTTACGCGAAGTTGGAAAAAATTTACCTCAAGGATTGACGAAGGTTGAGATACGCAGAATTTAAAGGCCTCACATTTATGTACACGTTCTGGAAATAACTGTTTCTGAGGCATGAATAAAAAACTGGTATAACAGAATTTTTTGCTAGTTTTGAAATGCCTTGTTGTGCAACATTTGGACACAAGTTTCCTACTGACATTATTCATGCAGATCCGATATTGATGACGTTTTCAAGGTTAAAAGAGGTTACGAGCTTGAAGATCCTTCATAAATTCCATCACATTACGTGTAAAGTTTTGCTGTTGGTAATGAAATTTGAATGGTACCTCACACTTGAACCGTTTGTCATTGTGCAAATTTGATATGATAATATTAGTACAAGCTTTTCTTATTTTCGAAAAATCAACATTAAGCTGGTCTTCATTTCATGGATTTCACTCATATTTTACAGAATTTTGCCCTATATTTTAGGTGACATTTGCTAATAAATTATTAATTTGTTTTGTTTCAGGTACCTTCTAATAGTGATTGGTTTTGAATTATCATCAGGAGCACAGGAATGACTCTTCATTTGTGCTCCGAACCGACTACTGCTCTCGTAAGTTCTTGCAGAAATAACTCTGATTTCTTCTCGAAATTTGTATTTATGTGAGCGGAAGCAAACTCGGGCCAAAGGTTCGAGGATCACAGTTTGATGCTAGGTAGAAATAGTAAACTCGTCTCTCCCCCTTGGGTTGTAAATAGCAAGAATGTGCGAGGAGGTCCCGTCCAGGCGAGTAGGGCGCGTGACGTCATAAACATTCGAAACTTTGAAAAATCATAGAAAAAGATCTACTCATCCAAAAATAGAACGGCTGGTGTCAAAATTCTCAGGATGAGGTCTACTTTCGATTAAATTTTTTTTAAAATTAGGCGCACACCCCATTCACTTGCTCACGCGACTTCAAATTTTTCTTGGGAGATTTCTTAAGTAGGATTGGAACGCTTTGTAGTGATTTTTGGTTTGTTATTTGAAATAATAATAAACCATTGGAATCGACCAAGAAAAAAATTGTAACCCCCCCCTCCTTTCAAAATTAGTTTGTTTACGTTCAAGGTTGGTAGGTACGTAGAATCCGAAAATCGAATAAAAATGTTGCCGAAACACTTGTGTGAATCGCAGAAGAGGCCTGATCTCCGTTAAAATGTTAGCTGACCAAAACGCAATCGTTGTTCGTTTCTTTGAGTTGTGCTCAGTTCGCATCCTCAGCAACCAGTAATTATATTTCGTAATGAAAGCACCCGAACACCCTATTTTTTCGAATTGAGTGTGAAGCGCTTATTTCTTCCAAATTAACTTGATTATGAAGTAGGTATGTGGTAGGTAGGTAGTACCTATGGTGGTTAATGACATAGCCGTGTTCTTTGCAGGCGAGTGATCTATATAGAAATAATAAATCTTTGTGTAATAATTTGCAGCGTTTTTTAAAAACTTTTATAACATAATTATCATAGCTTTTCTGCATCGTAATTTTGATAGTAATAACGGTGGGATCTAGTTATTAATCTGCTAGTCCGTACTTCGTCAAATAAGAAATTGATTATATACATAGCGTTGGACTTTATAACACCGTCATCAAGTTAGTATTGAATTCTAGGATGTTTCAATAAGTTGCAACATTTAGAAAGATACCTGAATTTGTATTGTCTTTGTCAGCAGCCATTGTGATATTTGTGGGCCCATCTATTTATTCATTCTTATGTTAACTGACGATTGTATGTTAAAATACAATACATTTTAGTTGTATAATTTTAGTACTCAAGTTCGATAATGGCGTTGTCGAATTTGATCATTTGCTCACTTCGTTCACTTGTTCATTCCTTCAGCTCAGTGGTGAGCCGAGTTTTCAATTTGCTAATGGAAAACTCTTGTTGCTGCTTGAGCTACGAGGTAATTCACTAACCATCCTATCCAGTCATAAAACTGTCCAAACGATTAAGACTTCTCAAGCTTCGTCAAATCAAGAGAGTGTTGGTTCATCGAATATTGTGGAGGTTGGTTCGTCCGGCGTCCGGCTTCAGTAATTCGTTGATGCACAGGACTCGACAGAATAGCTTGTCGGCTCGTGGTGGCTATCATAACAGGTTGACATTATGGAATTACAGTAGGTAGCTGATAGAGATGGTGCTTATAAACTTTACTGATTGTTCTTGAAACTCCAACAATAGAAAAGTACCCAATAAGTATCTACCTGTTGCACCGTTTAGTTTGAGAAAAAATACAACATTTTTCAACCCCAAATCATTGGTACTGTATTTACTACGGAGAAAAGTTGCTGTGTGAAAGAGTATACTTTTTTTAATTGATTCATATTTGAACCCGTTTTTTTAAAAAGGGCTATGTGACATTTTTGGCCATTTTCAATTGTTTTTTATTTTCTGGGTCTCCATACTTGGTTGCATCGATTGCGATTAAAAGGAACCTCGTATCATTGACGCTTCCCATAGAAAAAACAGGTTGAAATTTCCGATGTCTTTTGAAAGGGGCTATGTGAGTCACATAAACCCTTTCAAAAAAGAACTTACTCACTCGCTATGTGGTCGACGAGGAGTTTTGAGACTCAAATAATAAACTGTCAGGTTGGTTTATAATAATTAATATGTCGGTAAAGGGAGGGGGTTAATTTTTGTATCTTGGTCGATTCCTAAGCTTTGTTATTGAAAATAATTAACCGAAATCACTTCCTTTTGAATCTCCACCTCGCCCTAACTAAGACAACAATTCCAAGTGGGTGTGGCACGTAGCTTCCTCGTATCCATAACCCGACTGTATAGATGACCAGATGCATAGTAGTTACTCTCAAAATATTAATCTCTAAGTACCTTCCACTACCCTCATAGGGGACCATCTAGACGTCAACCCGCACAATTTCAGAATATTGTAGCAAAATGTAGAAATTATGGCTGTTACAAGGATTTCACATTTACGCATGCGCATAAGATACTTTCAATTTGGCAGCCATGGTTTTCATAGGGACCATCATCATCCCAACTCTCATTATTCCTGAAGATTGTATCTAAATCAGATGGGAAATATAGAAGTTATGGCCGTGGCAAGGATATCACATTTGCGAATGTGCAGCGGCTACTATCGGTCCGGAGGTAATGATTTTCATAGGGGACCATCTACACCCCCACCTGCTCAATCCCTGAAAAGTTCATCAAAATCGGATGAGAACTGTAGAAGTTATGGCTGTGGTAAGGATTTCATGACAGACAGACAAACACAGAACCAAAATTGTTCAGAAGGTCTGAAACGTAAAAAGCGAGTGGAAATTTGGATTTGGAGAATATTTTTTTCAATCTTGAAAAGTGAAAACAGCTTCCGCTACCTTGGTAGACTCGGAAGCAAAATTCGACAAAAACGAACAATTTTTCCATGTGAGAGGCATAGATTTCTCCCGTGCTACCGTGATTCCGCTCTCATCAAAAGAAAAGTGCGCTTAGTAGATCGGCTACACATCATTCACCTCAAAAATCCTCCCCAAAATTGTTATGACCTGCAGCAATGCTCAAAAATCCATTCTGTGAATTGCCGGACTCCCATCAACCCATTCATTTCCGTTAGCTGACCTAGAGAGGTTGAAGAATTACATTCCTGAAGAGCATTTTTAACATTTCATGTTGGCCAAATAATAAACTGATCATATACATCTTTTACGTTATGATGTTTTATGTACATATTTTCATCAAAACATGTTTCATTCAATGAATAAAGCTGATTATTTTAATGATTTCAGTCCTGAAAAATCGATTTTTTTTAAAGGGGGTATGTGAGAGCATTTCAAATTGCAATTTGATACACTTCCCCTTGCTGAAAAAATCTGAAAAATTCTGGAGGATTTTAGAGTATTTAGCTGTATTGGAATATTTCAAAAATGGGATGTTTTGATCGTTTTGACGACTTGGGACAGTTTTTTGCGTTTTCCCGAAAGTTGCACAAATGACACATAACCCCTTTAAAAAAACGGGTTCATTTGTCTGTATGGTAGAATCTATAGTTTCAAAACACCAAGATCGACACCAACCAAGTTTTTTGAAATGTCTGACTTAAGCTTTTGTTGACTCGTCTATTTAAGGTGACGAACCACCTAGGAGAGGAAATCTACCAAGAATCTGGATCTATCTAGAATTCTATCTAGAATAAAGCCTACCTCTCATCACAGCACAACATGCTGAGTGAGTAATGCTCCTCCATGAAAGAGAGTATTGTGTTCTGTTGGCAGTATAGTAGTCAAAAAGGCATTGAGTAAATGCACGAAGACACACTGGAGAATTCCAGCATCTAGAGCCATCTTATGAACGATCAGTGTAAAAATGGCTCCCTAAGTGAAGGTGCTTCTCACATATTTCCTGGTTTTTCTTACGACGATGTCATTAACGACTTAATCCTGGAGAAGTCCCCACCGTACTATTCGACACGATCCTACACTCATAGCCACACGTCATCGCAAATTACCCACGACCTTTCCCTACCATCTTCGACATTTTTGAACCCTCTCTGTTGTACAACTCGGTTGCGTACATCACAAAAAAAGGCCCTTTATCCCGTCGAAAGTAGCGGTCGAAGTACGTTACCTCATTTGAAGTTCGTAAGCAGAGGACAAGATTGCAGACACTCGCGTGTATGAATCTCGGGAAACTGTGATTAGCTCTTGAGAAATCTGTCGTAGCGCGTTCCAGCTTTTCGTCACGTTTGAAAGAGTAGAAAATTATCCTAATTTCGAACCTTCGGTGCATAACCGTGGTGACGTACTGGATTCCCACTTAAGTTAAGGGCCTTCATGAGTCAAAAAATAGGTTGACCAAAAAAAAATTTTTTTTGGTACTGTTAAAATCTCCGTTTTGTACAGATCAGTTTGATATGCAACACTATGGGGTTCCAGAAACCAAAGGGGTCCCAAATTGAAAGTAATAAGCCGTAAGAGCTGGGCAGTCTGCTGAGCGCTAGATGCCTAACCCTCCTACTGCCTGACAGGGTGGGATTCACGAACATGGAAATCAAAATCCACTTCTGAAAAATCAATTATTTATAATTTTAGTAACTTCATACAAGAGGTGAAAGGCAAGAATATTTACGTATGTCATTGTCATAAGTTAGTGCGCACCAGAAGCGTAGGAAGGGCCAGCTTTATCATCGACTTTTTTGAAGTTTTCATCCAGATTTTTTCGTGAACTTCTTTAGAAAACTTTAGAACCACTTCGAGGCATGATATTGTTATACCTAATCGAGAACACGGAAAAGTCAATATACGAGGATGAAAACTACAGTAGCGATGTTCAAAGTAACAGAATGAAAATGCGAAAACACAAGGAATGCAGTCACGCTAAAATATCAAGTGACTGCAATTTATCACTACCTGAACCTCTGAAACCTATCCTTCTTCTTCTTCTTCTTCTTTTTATTTTCATTCACAAGTTGATGAAAAGCAATGAGTAGAACAAATCTCGGCATCAACGCCGCGCGCGCTGCGATAAGAAACCAGAGCTGAGATCAGAGACTCGAGGTAGGTAACTTCTTTCGCCGTTTTATCAAAACTATGTTTTCGCGCAGGTTAGGAACATTTTCTTCGGCTGAGTTCAACTAATCGAATTGATTCTTTTTTTGTTCTTTAGAGGAACAGTTGCTGAATAGATTGACATTTTTTCAACCTCAAATCCGGTTTTTTCTAACCTCAAAACAAATGAGTGTGAATTCAAAAATGAGGGTGTGGGAACCTTCGTCCCATAAATTGAATTGCTGAGTGGAAAGGGCGAAAAAATGTCAGTTTGGAGAGGGGATGTGACTGTACAGAATGAAAAAAAAATCATGAAATTACCTCAAGTGATTGTCGAGAAAAGGTACATCAACGATCATACAAAATTACATTGACTCACGAAGGCCCTTAAGAGATTCGTGACATGGAGAACTAGGATAATCAGGTCTTGTAGCTTTGTTGGCTGTAATCGTTGCGTGCCCTCCTTGCCTAGTTCCCTAACTCTTTACTAGATAACGATTTATATTGTTCATCAACAATTTTCATTATTAATAAGTTTGAAATTACCTGCATTTGATTCATCTACGGTGAATTTATTGTATCACAGTAAACAAATGACCTTTCTGAACTCACTTGCTAGTTGCTCTTGATATCAAGAAAATACTTCAAAGATCTGGAGCTAAACCCAGGTTATATCCCAGATGCATTTTTGTTTATGGGCCTTCAAATTGCATTTATTATTCTACTCTATAGGAGATAGAGCGTTTAGAGAAAAACTAGAAATTGTCCAATTCCTTGCTAAGGGCAAAACTAGGTACAAGAAAAAAATGTCCGATTTAATGAAAATATCAGTCATTATACCTGTATCTATGCCTTAATGGCCTCAAATGAATTTCATCGTCTATCAATATTCATGTAATTGAGTCCATATCGATACCTCAAAGCACAAAGGCGCTATGTACAAAAATGTCACTTTTGAGATAAATGGGTCAGTCACATCATAGGGCCATACTCTTTCATTAGGATACATGATTGTAGCTCTAAAAACTTTGAAAATGGCTTAAGAATGGAAAAATTGACAGAGTTCTATGTCCTCTCTCGAATAATCGTAAATGCCATTCGGTGCTTTGTCCAAAAGAGGAATGCACAATCGTTCTATGTCCCAGTAAGATAGCTGTAAAATTCAATCGTATTGTGGACACTCGAGCTTTGTCCGGACATAGCTCTTTTGAGCACTAGGTTTTTGGAAGGTGGGAACTGTTACTTAGAGAAAAGAAACCCCGTTCTCTCCCTTTAAGAAATCAAGGGTTGGATTTGAAATGAGTTTTGTATAGTACTCAGTTGTGCATTCTTCGCAACCAAACAGGATACCGATTTTATTGCAACTAGGTAGTATATAATAATTATTATTATTAACCATCTGCATAGAATAGAATAATTATTAAATGTTAATTATTAACAGTTGTGTAGTAATTTGCAGCGTTGTTAACTTATACCCAGTGTTTTTTAAAATCGTGGCACACTTTTTGTGATAATCAAGTAAAAAATTTGATGATAGTTCATTTTTAAATAGCTTATTTAGTACGTTGAATTTCCGTGATTTTTTATTAAACATTAGGCAAGTTACGAACAGAAAGGTAGTTAAAGAAGACGATTTGGTGATCCTTTGAAACAAAGAGTTCCTTCAATTTTTCCAAAATTGATATAATATCTCCGAAAATCTCCAAATTAATAATAGCTCCAAATTGAAATAATATTAAGATTTTGTAATTATTTGACATTTCTAGGAGAATAAAAGAGTTGAAAATATAATTATTGATGTTTAGTAATCCATGTATTATGCATGAATAACTTTCCAAAATCAACAATACCTATCCAACACGCGAAACCTCCTTGCGACACCACCCTCTGGTGCCAGTCTGTCACCAAAAAACTGGTGGTGACGCCAAATTATGATCGAGAGCATGATAAAGTCCTTTATCCAAAGGGGTCATGTCCACAATCGAACTTGGCTAGAGGATCCATGTCCTTAACCTTGTTTGGCCAAAAGAGCTATGTCCACCCATCTTCCACATTTATTATTTTTTTAATTTCAGAAACACTCAAATGCAACAAAACTTTTTTTGAAAGATCTTGAAGAATATATCTTATAAGAAATTAAAGAGTTTAGTGGAATAAGCCATCATTTTAGGAATTGTGCAGTGGTGAAAACTTCTTTTGCTTTTTTCTCAAAACTCCGTTTTTTGACAAAGCGCCTTTGTGCTTTAAGGTATCGATATGGGTTCTCTTGTGAAGAAGTTCACTTGACAAACGTTTTTGGTTATCAGTTTTACAGAACTGGTGTGTGTTCAAGCTTTGCACTCGAGTTTTAGTAGCTGGCCTTGAAGACGACTGCCAGTCGAGAATCGTCTTGAATTTATCAACGAACTCGTTGGAATATCGATAAAATTGTCACGTACTAGTTTATGGGACTTGCATAAACCTACCTTGATGACGTGACTAGTCTATATAAGGAAAGTTCTATGAAAGAATGACTCGAAAGCTTTGTATGGTCATTTTTATTTGTTTTAAGAGAGATTGTGATGCATAAAACAGATGAGACTCAAAGCAGAACAGCTTTATTGGTAGATGTTGCAATGCGCTTACATAGTAGTAACATAAATAAACTCCTTGATTTTAATATTGTTTGAGCCAAAGACAATGTCACGTAATGTAGTTGAAAAGTAATGAAGATCAAGTGATAAATATTAGGAATTTATGATCAGGATATATAAGGAATGAACATAGGAAATATAAATATAAGGATAAATCAGCCGATATTCACCAAGGCTGTTACGTTTCAGTATCTTCAACGAAAGGGAATTTCTGCTATTCCAGAACATTGTTTACAGCAGTTCTGCTAAACTCTAAACGCCTGAACCTTGAATGAAGCAAGATTCATGATCGATTCTTGATTTTCGCTAGATTCTGCATCCTCAAATAGGAAGTTACGGGTCAATTTTACCCTGCTTTACCAAAGGTAAGAAAGAAACATATCCAGAAAAGCATGCTGTATGGAGGAGGTTAGGGTAACTAAGTTTTAACTGAGCGCAATTATGCTCATCTCTTAGCTGGCTGGATATTTTCATAGAAATACTTACACTATACTTAGACATCAGTTTATCCCTTCTCGACGTCTGGATAATTTTTTACCATGGATTGCCTGAGTGGTTGGCATTAGAGATTGAGAATACAAATCCTACTCCTGAGACTACAAATCAACCAACTAATCTAAACCCTTTGGAGATCAGTAAGTCCAGGGATACCCACGAAGATGAGCGAGCAAAGCGGACGAACGTGCTGGTCAGATACAATCGTGTTCCACATATTCAATGGGAGCACCAGAAAAATCATCATTAGATCTGCCAGTTTTTTTAACGACAACTTTCAAGGACGTTCCGTTGAGGAGACAAAATCGACGTTTCCTGTGAAAAACCATTATAAATCTCGAGACGGTCTGGTACTCTTCCCTTTGAAGAAACCCCGCCGGGATATAATTATTCTGCCTTTTTGTTGTCAATTTGCTATTACGTGGAGATGAGTCCTTGAATGATGATTTCATGGAAGGTAATTCTGAATATAACGCACTAAAGAGAACGTAAAGTCGAATTTCATGGCACTTGAGGATAGGTTTCTACTTTATGCTCTCAGAGTCCTCATTGAATATTGAAACCCTTATCGAGAATGTTCCTCAGTAAACTCCTCTGATTTGTTAACTCCTTTGATTGATAACAACTCTGTTCACCTCTCTTTTCTTTCTTGCAGGGCTAAAGGACCGATTTCTGTGCTAATTTTCTCTAAATAATCAAGGAGTTCCTGAGTGGGTTTTTTGTTCCTACTTTCCAGTAGGAAAGCTTTAAATTCAAGAGAAATGTGGTTCCCTCTAAAGTAACAATTTTGAGTTTTGCATTTTGAAGCTTTTTGTACACCTCTCTGTCGAACTGTCTATCTGCCCGGGCAAAACCTTAGGAAATGCTTTTGATGAAATTTTAAGGAAATGTGCGGTTAAGTCTCTAGTAGTTAAGGTTTATTGTTTTCAGACTGATTGTTGCGTGAACGCAAGTGTTAACCTCAAATTCATCAAAATTGCTCAATTGTCCAAAATCGCCTAAATGGTTTTTGCTCGAAGACGATGCCCACTAAAATTTCATTGCATTTCGTCGGTGAAGCGGCAACATGCTATATCTCAGTTTTCCCAAGTTTTCAGGAGACACAAAAAACTGTCTAAATTCAATACTACTTCCTTGAAACAGAAACTTTTGACAATTCCATCAACAATTAGACCCATTTCATCAATTTTGTCGGATTTTAACATATATTTTCAATTAATTAAAAAGTTACGTGAGTTATAGCATGTTACTTCATTTTACTCTGAGTTATAGCTAGTTACAGTCCCCGTCGAGCAAGAGTTATCGCGTGTTGCCAATGAGGATATTTAGTTATAGCAAATTAATCATTGCAGTAGTGAACGTTTTCAGGGTTATTAGAGTGCCGTAGCTCGAAAACTCTCGAAATAAAGGTATCGTTTTTTCACCAATTTTAAATTGAATTGAATGTTTAAAAATCTTTGAGACCACCCGGAGTTCTGCAGGACAACCCGTTCGCTCCCTACGAGTACTTAAGGGTTTTCTTTCGATAAAACAGAATCACGAGTGTGAATCATAAAAGAGGTCAAATTTCCGTTCAAATTTTATCTGACTAAAATGCGATCGCTGTTCATTTCTTCGACTTTTGCTTTCTGAGCAACCAGCAATCAAATTTCCGTATGAAGTTCTCTATTTTTCGAATCGAGTGTGAAGCGTTTAATTCTTTCTAATAAACTTTATTGTGACGGTGTGAAGGCAGTATAATTGTGTAGTAGGTAAGTAGTACCTTCCAATGGTTGGTAAGTAAGAAAAAGTTGGTAGGTAAAAAAAGTTGGTAGGTAAAAAACACGCTGCAAATCATTGCCCAAAGGTTTATTATTTTCTGTATAGATCCCTCCCTACCAACCATAGGTACCTACTACCAACTGGGGCATTTTTGATAATTTCAACCCTTCATTTCCATTTGGTTGGTGGTTGGGGTTTTTGTTTAGCAGAAATAGTATGGTTCAGTAAAAATATTATTAAATCAGAGGACCAAATAAAATCAAAAACAGATAAAAATGAAAAAGATTAGAACTTGATTCCAATCGAAATTTGGTCACCAACAAAACGCCAGTTCTAAGCGTGCCTACCTTAAATATATTGTTATTAAAAGAACAACTATCAGCAACATCCCCTTTGAATAGAACTTGGATCGCAGACAGATTCGTCCTGACAAAATCATAATAAGGTAGGAAAATTTTCTTGGATTTGGATCGACGCATTGACAGACAAGATAACGAAGAAAGTTCCTAAATATATTGTTTAGTAATGGATGCATTCCTGAAGTCGTCCCATTAGATAAGCCTTAGGTTAATTTAAACCTTTGAAATTTGATTTGTAAGTTTTGGTAGGCAGTCCGTCGGAGTTCACATCCGTATTCAAGGTGAAACACACAGAAGAACATGATATACGTGGTTTCTGGTGACCTGGAACCATCGTGGCATCACTACTAGTTGTGGCACGAAGAATAATTCATGAAAATCCAGAGGTATATTGATAATATTCCCTCAATTTCAAGGCTTGAGTACAATTAGAAAGCTATAAAGGAGCCAAAATATAATATCGTATAGGTACCTATTTTGTGAATATTATCCCCCTACTTGCCGCCTCCCTATGCTAATTTCGATACCAATGGAACTGCCTCTGTGGTTTTCAAGCGGTGATTTAGTAACAATTTCTTATGCTAACTAAGAGATTTTTAACGTTACTAATTCAGGATTATCCAGATTACTATTATCAAGCGAAAAACCAGGACACAATTCGCAAAATGAGTGCAAAAACAAGGAAACTTACCGGCTCATCTATGATGCGGCGCTTCCTAGTCAAAACAACGTTGACAACAATGAGTTATCACTTGTTGCTTTCTGATTTGAGTTATTTCAAGTTGGCAATACTGTCAATAACTCGGAAACGAATCATTTTTTTGCCAAACTGACTTCACCAATCGATCCGGCGGGAAATTTTGAATAAAGATTGATGTATAACTCATTTTGGTAAAAAATTGAGTTATAGCATGTTGCCGCTTCGCCGACGAATTGGATCAGTGTAGAAGCCACAGCATTCAGGCTAAATTGCCGGCAGCTGATGTCTTCATCTGCACCTACTAACGGATAATCAAAAATTTTATGAACCTACATAGATCATATGATATACAAATATATCATCACCATTAGGAAGACGTCAATAATTGACGTCTTCCTAATATGAGATATCAATTATTGATATCTCAGTCAGCTCCCATCTGGAATTGAAGTCACTGGTCATCGAGTGCAGTGTTGCCTTACCAGCCTTTGAGCTGGTTGTCCATTCTTCACTGACTCATCCATATCACCTACAAATGTAGAACGCCGTAGAGCGAGCAATCTTCCCGAGAATCGGCCTGATTCGGTCGACTTTGATCCGGCAGAAGCTCACGGTTAGTTGAAGAAGTTGATGGTTATTCTTCCAACATCCATTTTCCCTCCTGAAGAATGAGTCGAGGTCGAAACGTGTTATTATGGAACCTGGTGAGTTAGTGCTATAAAGGTAGCCAGTGTGTTCTGTAGATTGTCTACCTGTTTCCTTCGTTGCGTTGGTTTGTGTGTTGAAGGAAGCCGACCGTGGATGACGGCCGTTCGAAAAACGCAAGCCCACCTCAGAACGTGCCTCCTTCAGTGCTCTTGTGAACTACAACTACCTGCTTATGTATAATAGGAGTATGAGTTAACTCGCAGAGAACAATGAACATGAAGACCACACGGAAAAAAGGGGGAATGTCCATTTTTCCTCTTTTCGAGATAATCACGATTTAAAGTTTGGGACTGAATGGTGCTTCATGAGGACCCATGAATACGACTAAATGATATTTCATTGTTTACTATAATAATGTACTAACGATCTATGAACAATTCTAAGGGTTATGAATACAATATAATTTGAAAATTAAGTTTTATCCTCAAAAAGAAAGTAGTATTAAATTGGCAAAAAAAAATGAAAAAAGGAGGAATGTCCCCATTATTAATGCCTTGACATTCTAGAACGCTTTATTTTTGTTTATAGTTCTTCTTGGTTTTGCCGTGTCTGAGCCTGGTATAATACCTCCTAGCCCTCATAGTTGCAATCATTCATGGTTGCAATCAAAGGACACACTCATTGCTCAAGTAAACTAACAAACAACCTGTGACACGTTCCCCCTTCTTACCGTGTTTTACAGGCCCCACAGAGTAACGGAGACAAGACCCTCTTCGTTTATTCCGTGGACGAACCGACATTCCCCGTTTTTTGCGTGTAATTTTCAAATGGCACATACCAGTTTAACCCACTTCCTCCTCGTTTTTCACATGTTTGGTCTTTTAAGATTAAACTACAACCCCTGGAGAAGTTGTTACCAACCTTAACTCAATTTCGAAACAAAAGTAACATTCCCCCTTTTTTCCGTGTGGTCTTCATATAGTAACGACATCCAATCAATTACCGAACTTCCAAAAGCCTTACTAAAAACGACTGCTAACTTGAGTAGGCAGTTTAGCTTCCACAAAAATAACATGGGCATATTTATCGAATTTTTTGGCGCTAAAGTGATTGAATGGATCAGAACAGTAATACGTATGTGGGTCATTTTCCCAGAAAGGGCCAATCGTTGTCCAGAGAAGATTCCGAATGTTCATTTATGATTTAGGCGTTTAAAAAAAATTCTCCATAAACTATCAACTTTGTTCTACTTCGGGCAATCAATAAAATATGCACTTGTTCACGCTAAAATATAGAAATTAAAGTTTAAACTGCTAAATGTCCAGTAATCTGCCATGTCCGGACCCCTAGGTAGTCAACTTTGCTTGAACACTGTGAATCACCTATGAAAGCAGCGGCCTGAATTTGTAGTGATTCTTTATTGCATATACCTGGACATGGAAAAAAATGGGTTTGCAGATTTTTTCAGAAGCAAATAGAGCGAGCAGGAGGATAAAATGTGCTTGTCCAGAGGTTTCTGTCTTTTTTGTTTTCGTATTTTGGCGGCTTTTTTCGTTTCCCGCGGTTTTACTACCACTGTAAGAGGTGAGGTTATCAAAGAAAGCGGCGGGAATCGTATTTCGTCTATGTGGAGGCGTGCACAAGTGGTTTCAGTTGCAAAAACGTGGTGTCACAGTCACCGTCTGTCTTTCATCTGCCCTCTGTGAAACGGTAAGAAATCAAAATTATTTTTTCTTTTTGGTCTCTAGTTCTTGTTTCTACCGAGCTGGTTCCAGCGATATGGTTACACTTCAGCAGAACAGCACCAGAATGCGGGAAAAGCTGAAAAACCTAAGTGCCACCCAGGAACTTGTGTCTTTCATCTGCCTTTTTCAAAAGACAAAAAAATGCTTTTTTCAAGTTGTTAACAATTTAATTTGAATTTTCCGTTGCGATTTAAAAACTTTACATTTTTCGACCTCAAAACTGTATTCAGCAACCGTAAAAATCCCCTGGTACCAAGTTTTGGCTCGAAAAACCGATAAATCGAGATTAATTGGTTACTTTCGTAGGTTTCTAGGTTGCTATCAGAAAAACCGTGTTCCACGTTGGTTTAACCCTTTTCTACACCTGCGTCCCGCCCTGGTTCAATTTTTGGAATAACTCCCAGTTCTCGCTCCTCACGGAGATGGGGTTCCGAGTATTTTCCTTTACGCGGAAACCACACCAATAGGTTTCTTTCGATAGGTTTTCTTCTTTAATTTTTAATGAATTAATTAAGCGTCCCACTGTGTGTTCTTTCGTCGAAATTCAATCAGTATGGTGTGAGGTTAATCCCTGATTTTTGGCAGAACTTGAGTCGGACTTCAAGTTTTTTGAAATCTTGGGATACCGATTGTCCCTTTCTAGGAAAATGACCCATGTATAGGTACTCTAACATGAAACGAAAACTTCACAAACAAGTTAATATTTTTCTAAATTTATAAGTACCTACCCATACGAAGAAAAAGTCTTTCCTTTTTCAGCCAATTTGGTTTTAATTTTAAGTCAAAATGGTGAGTTCTTTGAGGTCAATTTGATGCTACCTAGCTCAAACCATTGATGAGATGAATATGAAACCTAGGACCAAAAACCATCAAGAAATCGCCGAGTATTGACTTCGTGATGACAGATTTGTTGTTCTCACTAAATGCCTTTATGGTCATAGGAAGGGTCCACACCACTGCACTTATACGAAACTGTCCCTATCTTCAACGGGGAATCAAAATACGCATGCGCAAATGTAAATCCGAGGTGATTGAATCATGGTGTTGCTACTTAGCTTCGTAGAACGTTAAAGGTTAACAAGGTGCTTCAATTTTTCCGAACTTCTACATAAAAATCGTAGCCTTGGACACTCCCGATTACTATTGTCTCAAATCTGGTTGAGGAACGCGGCGAAAGGGTTAAACCACGAGATTATCCGTTCGGTCACTACCAACGCTCCGAGACCTATTACGCAAGGGAACATCCTGGGCCCCCAGGATACTATCATGTTACCCACAATTGATCCCAGAATACGGTGTCGAGGGACTTCGTGTGACTAACCGACGTCTTTACGGACGAAAGAAAAATACACCACCTACGCCTTTTACGCTCGGTATCATAGAGAAGAGATGGAAGCATACTAACCCAGTTTAGACCGAAACTGAAAACCTTACCTGTGTTTTCATATTGTACAATCGTTTCTTTTGACGGACAAAATTACTTCCTACTGTCGCCTTCATCGACTGTTGTCCATTCCTTCCCTATGGCGTCAGACTCGTTCTTTTTCTGAGAAAAAGTCTAGGGAAAGCTTTGGCGCCTCAAATGTCTACGAATGAACGTCCCCAGAGTGCGTTATTCGTGTTAATTGTCATAGTTTTGTCATTGTTTTACAGTTTTTCCGTTCGAGATAATTATTATGGTGTTGGGCGTTACTCAACTTCCGTCGAGTTCAACGACGCGACGTAGCGAAGAAACCATCGGGTTCCCGGTAAGTGAGAATGCTGTGGATGGGTTCTGAAGGTCTGAAACACTTGAACCTACTGAGTATTCCTGAGGTGACAGTATAATCTTGTAAACTCATCTTATTTCGGATCGAAATCTCAATCGTGTTGTTGATCTTGAAGTTCTTGTTTTAACCAAAAAATTTTTTAAGAAAGAAAGTATCAGTGCTTTTTTTGAAGTCATATTTTACATTATTCCTCATTTATGAACAAAACTATGATTGTGAGTTACCTATACTGCTATTTATGCAACTTTATCGTATTATGATCACAACCGTGGGAGGCGCACAAAATTTATCGTCTGTTTCGTGAAACAGTGATGAAATGTCTCAAGAATGTGGAACTCTACAGGTAAACAACTCAGACTGACCGAGTTTCTCACGTTTTGCATACCCTGTCGCCACTATCGGTCTCCGGTGGCTAATGTCTCAGACCATTAAAAATGAATGAGTAAAGCTCATTGAATAATTTATCAAGCGGACGTTTTCACGTGATATTTCGTATCAACGCACACGTGCACATAGCTTTTATTTCGAAAGTATTGTGCTGATTTCTTGTTATATAACGCTTAATTATGAATTAGTAACTCACGTCTGCAATATAGTTGTACGAATCGTTTACGTGTATTTTGTTGCGAAAAAAGTCTTGTACAGTCATCAACATTTCAGGAATTTCTCCAATCTGAATTAGAAATTTTGCTTCCAAGTAAATTTAAGAATGTTAGAAAACATGAAAATCAATCATCACGAATTATTTCAAACACTAATCACACGAATCAAACAGGGGACATAAGTTCGTAAGGACTTAAGCCTTGGTGGGCAAAGTATTGAGATAATTTGTTTTCTTTTTTCTTAAGACTTTGTTTTGTATCCTATTCTTTGTATCTATGATGTATTTTTGATTGCCAATTAAACAAATAAATTAGGAAAATACTTATACAAATGTAATTTTCAAGGTATCTGGAAACAAAGGTATCTTTCCATTGACGAAGTCCAGTCAGTCCTTCGTATCCATTGGAACTAGAGTCAAAAAGATTTTTAAAAAGTCTGTCAAGTTGGGTGGGCAGTGAAGCTTGGTCATAAAGGATATTGACTCATCTATCTTTTGGTTCGAATATGATTGACTTGATCAAAGCAATGATAGTTACTCAAATTCTTTGATTATGAAACAAGTATTTCACGATCACGTTGCACTTCAAGAAACAACGACACTATTGATATTATTTTTGCAATTTATCTAGATTTTCCAGAAAATTTTGCTTTTTTCTCAGAATTTTACTGTTGATTGGATTTCTAATAAATTGAGACTATCATCCAAATTGAAGAAAAATCAGGCGATTACATGATGATAAATCAATGCTTTTCGAAAATCGTCTTGACGATAATTTTGGTTTGTCGTCTATGCAATTTATATGGGACCAACCAGTGGCTGATGAAGGTAATGTACAAGTATGTAATGTAGGACCCCATTTACCATTCAGATGGTTTGAAGCAAATAAAAATATCCATCTATAAAAATATGTATCCAAACTAAAGTTTAATAGCTTTCCAGTGAATATCTCAAAGTTGCGGTTCATTTGCCGCCCCTCACAGGTTTGGTTCTTACGAGATAGAAGTGATGAGAAATCGAGAGCTCCCCTCTATTCTCTTAGAAAGCTAAATATTAATTTTCCCATCGTATTTCGCGGATGAAAGTTGTGGAAGCTCAGCCGTTTTGTCTAAAGGATTTTCTGGTCCATTACCTGAGCTAAGATGAAAACCCTCAATCAGTCTTTTGCGGTTACGGTACCTGTGCGTAAGCGATTGTTACGAAGTTGAAATCAAAACTTTCGTGAGATAATCTGCTGATCATTTGCATCACAATCCTCAACATTGTTCTTCTATTTTCAAGATATGCTCCCTGGAATCTATAAAATGAATCGTAAATTACGATATTTCGCGAAAGATCGTCAGCATTATCAAGAACAATAATTGTAATAGTTATCTGAATTTACGACAAACTTCAACACGTTTTAATAAGGGAATCGATCGGAAGTGTTACTCTATGACATCGCGTTCAATATTTTTGCTTCCGTGTCTACCAAGGTAGCGTAAGCTTTGTTCTCACTTTTCAAGGTTGAAAAAAAAGTCTTCCAAAATCAAAATTTCCACTCGTGTTCTACGTTTCTTCCTGAACAATTTTGGTTCCGTGTCTGCCTGTGTGTATGTCATAAGTCTGTTTGTCTACCATAACTTCCACATTTTCTATCCGATTTCGATGAAATTTTCAGTAATTTTGCGGATTAGGTTTCAGATGGTCCCTAATGAAAATCAAGGCCTTAAAATTGACAGTTGCCTCTTCGCATGCACAAACGTAAAATCCTTGTAACATCCATAACACTCATTTATCATCCGAATTTGATGAAATTCTCTAGGATTGTTCAGATTGGCGTATAGATGCCCCCCTATAAAAAATCATCTCCCTCAGACCAATACTAGTTGCTGCGCATGCGCAAACGTGAATTCCTTGTAACAGCCATAACTTCTACATTTTCCATCCGATTCCGGCGAAATTTCTCAGGATTGTTCAGATTAGCGTGTAGATGGTCCCCTATGAGGGTAATGGTACTGAGAGATTGATGTTTTGAGATTATCTACTATGCATCGGATCATCTATACAATCGGGTTATGGATACGAGAGAGTGTGCCACTCCCACTCGGCAGACGTTTTTACACTACACTAAAGTGCCCGATTTTGCTAAAATTTGGAGGGATGTCTGGGGCTGAAACCATGAGGATTGCTTACTGATTTCATCATCGTCAAATCAGTAGGAGCCACGCGGTATCAAGAAAAGTCATTAATTTGGAAAAACCATTACAACCATTAACCATTAATACGATCGTGCTTTGCATGGAGGAATTTGGTCTAAGGTACTACTCTTCAATATTTCAATACTTCAATTGTTCATGTTTTTTGACAGGAAGACAAGGGAATCAAATGTGTTCAAAAAGTTGTAAAATTTTTATTTTAGACTGAAATTTTGTGAAATCCAGAGCTCCCTTACCTTTGTTCAATAGGAATTGAAGATAGTACAGACATCATTGTCAAGCTGAGATCCTGATGCAGTTTAAACGGATCAAAAATTCGTTGGATTTGGGTTATTATCAGAAAAAAATTAATAAGGTTTCCAACGACACCAACCAATCTATTTTTGGACTGTTAAAACGCGAAATGGTCCGTTTCAAGCGTAAAATCATGATTCAAGTTTTAATAAAAAGGCTGAAATGCCCAACAAAAAATTAAAATGGATAATTTTCATGAAAATTCCAAAAAGAACCTTTCGAACGTAAATCACCAAAAAATCGATATCCGGAGTCCCTCAGATCTTCTCTGGATTCACCTTGTATATCGACCAACTTTCAGTCCTAATTTGATGACATTTTCAGTTATTTCTCCATCTTGACTCAGTTTACTTCAACCGTCGTATTTTAACTTAGATCGGCTGTGAAGTACAACAGAGCTTCCTTCATTTTTTGAGACACCTAGGTATAAAAACCGTTGCAACTTCTCATCGCAAGGGCACGCTTTATTTCATTGTTCGCTTACCTTTGTGGTCACAGCTGTTGTGAATTTGGTAGATGAGCTGTTATTACCCATCTGGCTTCTTGGGATACGTCGTTCCTCTGATCATCCACATCTGCAAAACGAAATTTATTGTAAAACCTCCTGAACTTCCGTGGATGATCTTTACATAAATTTTCCGCACCTCCAATAAACTTTGGGTAGTGTATAGGTCTCATGCAACTACGATTGTTTATAGACTTTATACCACAATGTCTCACACACTTCTCGGATATTGAGTTGAGCCTGTTAGTTGGCTTAGACATATATGTGTAGTATTTTGCTATCAAAACAGGTAGCCGCTACATCTTTTTGGTTACTTCGGAGATTCGAAGAAGACCTCTGATGACCCAACTGCCATTAGCATTCCAACAGGCCTGTCGAATGGGAGATGAACCTGGCTCTTCGGCCAAGGGATTTTCCCTTTCGCTGGGCAGGACTTCCCTCCCGACAGAGGGTAATGACTCGAAGACCTCTCCAGGTTTGAACAGTTTTACTTGGAAACAAAGGCTACTGTGAGCCAGACCCTGAAATTAGGTAGCTGGGAACTCCTTTGAATTATAGGCACCTAGATAGTCTTGAAACTTGTTGGATCATTTCCTTTCTTTTTACTGAATTAATTTCATAGGTACTTGAGAAGTATGGAAGAGCTGACTCCTCAATGACTGGTTATTTCTATTTATTACCTGTTGAACAACTTTTATCCCTTGAATTATGTGATTCTGAATTCAATAATAAATATGTACCTACCTCCATGCGACGAGTACCTAATGCTTTTTTATCACAATCAATTCCCTCAACCTCATCTCATTCGATTTCAAAATTTACAAAATCCTCCGGGATAAATCTTTTTTTTTAAATAGGTACCTCTTGGTTGGAACTACTTTAACCTCTTGAATGGGGGGTGCGCCTGATTTTTGCTTCCTCACTACCGAAGGTAGGGAAGCTTTGTATTCGTGAAAGAAGTGAAAAAAAATGTCCTCCAAAATCAAAATTTCCGCTTGCTTTTTGCGTTTTAGAGCTTCCCGAACAATTTTGGTTCTGTGTCTGTCTGTCGGTCTGTCTGTGGTCAATCCTTGTCCCGGGCAAAACTATACTAACCTGTGGTCCGATTTTGATGAAATTTTCAGGGATTGTGCGGGTTAGGTCCTAGACGGTCCCCTATCAATTTCAGCACATTCGGACCAATAGGAGCGAGTGCGCATGCGCAAACGTGAATTTCCTGGAACCTCGGTTTCTCTGTTTCTAATGAACCGATTTTGCTCAAATTTGGAGGTTAGTTAGGGACTAACTTCTAAGAGACACCCTATAAGTTTCAATCAAATTGGTCAAGCAATAGCCGCTGCGCATGCGCGAACTTTAAATTTATTGTTACAACCAAAACTCATTTCGACAACTATTCAACCAATTTCGATGAAATTTTCAGGGATTGTGTGGGTTAGGTCCTAGACGGTGGACCGCTAAATAAAATAAATAAATAAAATTCGATAATTCACTCCATAATGTCTACATACTCCTCCTCAAAAGAATAGTATAACTCTATAGTATGCCTCTAGTATGCCTCTATAGTCTGGTCTCCTCTATACGCTGTTCACAAATATCGCCTTGAACGTGTTCAGAAGAGGTTTTTGCGCTATGTTGCGTATAAGATGGGGATCCCTTCTGAGGACATTAATTATGAGGTCTTACTGCAGACATGCTGCCTGAATACCCTCGAGAGAAGACGGAGTTCAGCGGACCTCGTGCTCCTATACAAACTTCTAAACAATGTCATTGACTGCCCCTCGCTGCTCCAGAAGCTGAACCTTGCCGCCACCCGTACATCCACCCGCTCATCCACTTTGTTTCATGTTAATTTTTCTGCCACAAACTACGACCAACACCGTCCCCTAAACCGGCTACCCCGTAGTGCAAATCTCTTTCTCACCACTTATCCACATTTTGATTTCTTCCATAGTCCCTTATCATCGCTTAAATCCTTAGTTTCCTCTTCACCCATCCTATTCAGTTAGCTCCCTTTTCCTTTCATTGTAATTGTATTTTCTCGATCCCCCCTACCCTATAGTTAGTTATCTATAGTATTTTTCTATTATATAAGTTCTTATATAAGTTGAATACAACTGTAATATGTTGATTATAAATTGGGCTTGCCCGTTAATAAATAAATAAATAAATAAATAAATAAATAACCTATGTTTGTGACATCAGTATTTCATTCATTTTACTTTAATCAATTTCAAGAATAGTCAATATTTTGGTATTCAATAACTCTTTGAATCATAATTTTTTCGCCAACTGATTCTATACGTCCATGTTACAATGAGTGAGGAAGCTATACTGCCCACCCAACTTGGCAGACTTTTATTTTAAATTTTTAATCGAAAGTGGTCCTCATTCTGAGAATTTTGACACCAGCCGTTCTTTTTTTGGATGAGTATATCTTTTTCTATGATTTTTCAAAGTTTCGATTGTTTATGACGTCACGCGCCCCTCCCGCCTGGGCGGGACCCCCCAGCCCACTGTGACGTCATAAACATTCTAAACTTTGAAAAATCATAGAAAAAGGTCTTCTCACGCTAGAAAGTCGCGGTTGGTGTCAAAATTCTCAGGATGAGGTCTAGTTTAGATTAAAAATAACAATAATCAGTTTTTCCGACCCATGCGCACACCCTATTGCACAACACAGAGTTCATTAATATAAACCTTCTCCGCTATGCTAGCTCAATAATACAGGATGATTCTCTTTGACCACAATCCTTAAAAATCGCAACCTCATCTCACTGATGCCAAAGTTTACAAAATCCCCTGGATAGAGTAACCTCAGTTATAATGTTGTTTCCTCACTACCAAAGATATCCGTGCCTTAAAAAGTCTTTAAAAATGAAAATTTACTCCCGCATTCGGCGTTTCAAAGCTGACGTGAAGCAAAATGAACTGTTTAGTTTACAGGTCTGAATCTCTGTACCACTCTGTTGGTTGGTATGCCTGCCGTCATTGTTAAGAAATAATGGTGAAAAACGAAACTTCATGAGTGTATTCTAGTTATGTTGTAGATATGATTTTTCCACTTCTGTGTAAAGTCTAGAAGAAGATGTAACAAAATAAATAATTCCTCACAAATTTGAGAAACTTCAACGAACTATCATATCAGAGCAAAACTATCCAGTTTTTCCTGCAATTCCCCTCTCTCTGATGTTTGATAAGTCCATTTCCCGCTCGCTCGAAATCCGGTAATTTCACTTGGCGAATCGTCGAGAACCGTGGAATCACCAATTCGAGACAATGCAGAGGGCGTAACTGCTCGTAAATCGTTCGCTTCCACGTCAGAGTGACATTCTGTTGAGCTCCTCTATCCACTTCCGATTAGAAAACTATGTGATTTTAACTGTTTTCTGAAAGTTTTTTGTTCTTTTCTGGATGTCGGTTTTCTGCATTCGGTGGTTGTACTTGGGAGATTTTTTATTATTATTGTTACTTGTTGCTTATGCAAGTCGCTTAAGCTTTATGTTGCTGCTTAAAATTTTGGAACTTATCCTGATTAGTTCTATAACTATAAACTATAAAAAGAATGTAGTAAACACATTATCTGAAGAGAAACAGTCATCAAACCTGATCTTCCGCACTTGTCGTCCCCAATTTTCGTGAAAGCACAGGACATCGTCGATGGACAGAACAGCACGATGCACTTTTCCAAATAACGATCCCCCAAAGTCCAGAAAAGGGATTCCAAGCTCGGAGAGAGTATAAGCACATAGGTGTTAGCACTTTTAAGTGAAAGGTAGTGACTATGCACTCGTGAAAATCGACTCCCCAAAACCACTCAACTAGCGAAGGGGAGCTGTAGTGTGGATACGGTATCTTCACACCGTGAAAATCAAGGCCTTGCCAGACCATTGTCGTCAATGACCCAGGTGGTTCTATCCCCATATCCATCAACTCCCGATATGCGACGCTGGCCGTGAAATCCTTTTCGAGTCCGCGCCTTTTCCTTTTCAAAAACGGAATCGACCCATCAGGCACAATGAGATCCGTCCGTTTCAAGGATTGAAAACACGATCGACTATATCGTTTAGGTTCGGCATTCCCGCCTTTCATCGGAGGAGCAGATTATTGTTGTTATAGGGTGAATAGAAGAGGAAAGTACCGTTTATTGGAATGTGCTTTCCGTTAACGGTGAAAGACACGTACCGTCAACATGTTTAACATGATGACGATCAGTAGCTTGATCATTGCAAGATCATTGCAATCGAACTCATGATACCAGTAGAAGTACAATTATAAAACTTGTAACAACTTCGAAGTCAGACAGCATCTGAATGTGCTCGATTTTAAAGCACGAATCATTCAATACTGTTGCAACTCTTTCTATCTGGGAAACCGCTTGCACTGAGCGCACCTGGCGAGTCGGCCAGACGGCGAACTTCAACAAGCGTAAAAGTTTTCATTCATTCGAACACACCTGCTCTGGACGGGGGACGGTCAGAGGCAGACGAGAGCCCCGCCCGGAACTACCTTTGGCTGACTCCACTTCCTCTGCATCGGATCCCCAAAGAGAGCATCAAGGACGAATCCACTAGCTTGAGACCATTTGGAAATTAAAGCAGAACTCCGGAACATCATACAACGTGCTGCCCTGGAAAATTCAGTTTAGACTTCACACAGGCATAAAAGTGTTACCTACATTAGGCAATTTATTGAACTAACTCAGAAATAACAATCATACAATATTTATGGTGACCCGAAACTCCCACGGTACAGATACATTAGACAACAATTCTACCAAAATAGCACTTCCTCTAACAGACCTTTTCAAAGAAGAATCTACTTGTTTAAGCTTGAGAAGTTTAGCTAGAACTCAGGACCAATATGCCGACTTCCTTTATTTTCTCATCCGTTCTGGTTCAATTTACTGTGGAATTTGTTAACCTTCAAACTTATTCACTTCACTTGTTAATTTTCAAACTTCCAACACTCCCTTCAGCCGTCTCTTTGGTTTGGTCCCTGCCTTTGAAGTTACGTCTCATTGGATTATCACCTTCAGTACCTCCAACATAAGGGCTCCTAAGGTTTTTTTTTACGGAAGTGGGGAAACTCTTTAAGAGCGAAGGTGAAGTTCACCCCAACAGTGTTGGACTCTCCATGAATTGGGCCTACCAACTAAAACCCCACTGCCTCTGCTTAGGACTCACCCCGGAACCACTTGTACAGTATTACTTCAGGGTGAGCCCTTTTTTTAGGACGTCCCACAGTAAGACTTGGGCGTCCTTATGCGATCGATCTGGGGTGAAGGAGGACAACACTCAACAGAAAAAAAAAATAACCACACAGTAATCCGTTTTAGACCATTCTGAATCCAAATCCGCGAAAAAAACCATAGGTGTATGTCTGTGTGTGTGTGTGTGTGTATGTGTGTGTGTATGTGTGTGTGTGTAACAAAATCTTGTGTACTCTGCACAGGTCTTAGTTCTCAACCGATTTTCCTGGTTCTTTTTTTGTTCGTCGCGGAAAACTATCTAGTTGTGCACTACGTCGCCGGAATTTCGAATTTTGCCTTTTAAGGGGGGGAAAGGGGGGGTTAATGCTCGAAAAACGTGCGTTTTTGGGCATAATCTTGTGTACTCTGCCCAGGCCTTAGTTCTCAAACGATTTTCGTGGTTCTTTTTTCGTTTGACGCGAAATACTATCTAGTTGTGCACTACGGCGCCGGAATTTCGGATTTTGCTTTTTAAGAGGGGGAAAGTGGGGGTTAATGCTTAAAAAACGTGCGTTTGCGTGCATAATCTTGTAAACTCTGCCCAGGCCTCAATTTCCAACCGATTTGCGTGTTTCTTTTTTTGTTTGACTCAAATAACTTCCGAGTTGTACATAATTTCACCCGAGTACCAAAATTCGCAAGGGGAGGGGATGAGTGGGGGAATAATATTCACAAAATATCCGATTTTTCAATATTTTGGTTCCTTTACTGCTTACTTATTGTACCCAAGCTTTGAAATTGAGGAAAAATTCTCATTATACCTCCGAATTTTCATGAATTATTCTCTGTACCACCATGGTGCCAGGATATGGTGCCATGATGCCATAAACCGCTTATTTCGTGTTTTTTTTTTTGTGTTTCACCTTGAATACGGATGTGAACTTCGACGGACTGCCTACCAAAACTAACAGATGAAAGTTCAATGTTACGACGTATTTCCGCTTTGGTGCCAGACTGGCACCATTGTTGGCGTTGGGGAGGTGGTGGGGGGGGGGGGGTGAACTCGAATTCGCATGTTGGGTATCGTAGATCATGGATTTTAAAATGCTCTTCAGATTCGAGGCTCCCAAGCCGCTAGAAATATTAAGGTGGATAATGGTGAGGGGGGGGGGGGCAGTACTGCTTGCCTAAAGTAATAAATAAATTACATCGAGTGAAACAGTTTTATCACTTAACAACTGGTTAAATTGATCTAATGCTTATCCAATGGGACGTCCCCTGGAATGCATGCATTACTAAACAATATGTTTGTGCGAAATGGCTGCTCCTACTTCAGGCCTCTCCTTCAATTCTATTCCCCATCTTCTTCCTCCCATCTTCCATCCATCTTTTTTTCTTTGAGGACTGATGTGACAAATACTGCCATTGCATCCCAGCTCGACTTGTTCTTAATCATCTCATGTATGATTGTCTGTGGGCGCAATGTTCCGACGACCTCTTCCGCACTCCTCCTCATACTCTCCAATTGAGGACATGTGAAGAAGGTGTGGCAGACATCATCCTCCTCTATCCCACAGTATCTGCACTCTGGGTCAGAGGCTTTCCCGATCTTTACTAAGAGGGAGCGGAAATATCCATGCCCTGATAGGAATTGAGTCAGGTAATAGTTCACCTCTCCGTGTTTTCTCTCCAACCAAGCCTTTAGATCGTCAATTATGAGGGCTGTCCACCTTCCACGGGTTTCACAGACAAGGTCTGCTTGCCACCTACGGATGGTCTCCTCCCGATCTTCCTTCTTTACTATGGATGTTGCCTCTGCCGAAGTACCTTAAGGGCTCCTAAGGTTAAGCTGTGCAGTTCAAAGGGATTGGGAAATATACCGAAAAATTCCCCGTGTTTTTCGTCAACACTTTTCCTCCACTTTCCCCTTTCCATAAGCGCTATCTAGAAGCTAATAAGCTATTATATGAGTCCATTGCTAAATTTGCTGATGTCATCTTATTCATTACACCTCTTGGCTGGTGGCTTTGATACTTCACCCTCCAAACATTTACAATTTATATTTGGAAAAAAATACTTCATCACTACAATCGACGGTATTGTACATAAGTATTTACATCTCAGAATTTTATCAGCACTTTCAGAAGTCATGTCCATTTGGCTGCTTGGTTTCGGGGTCCGAGATCCGACCTTGGACATAGGGGCGAGGAACAAGATTGAATCACCTTGTTCCAGGAATGATAGAGGGAGGATTGTGCGTCTTCTGGCTTTGCCATCAGCCGACGCTTCTCTTCTCCATGGGGCTCGAGTTGAGCTCCAAGTCCCACGGGACCCATTTGCTTGAGCCGTAGCACGCCGTCGAGTGGCCGTAGTCCTGAATACAGACAAGATAAACGTTCCTCCTGTCAGGACTCTGGTGGTCATCCACTCTCAGTGGCGCCTCCTCCAGGCAAACATAGCAAACACTGTTTGCCTTACTAAAAATAAGCAAAATGAAAAAATTAATTTTCGTTGAGATGCTCCTATACTTATTCCCATTTTTTGCAAGTAATATAATAGCCAATTTTGGAAAATTTTAATATAATTTAGGGACTTTTTCATTATTACCAAGTAAATTAGATGAAAATTTCATCTAATTTCCTATTTAATAGGAGAATGGAATAAGAAAGTACGTATTTTGCCTTGGATACTAGCCCGCAACACACCAGAGACTTGGAGAGGTCGGTAATGTAGATGATTGCGGATGAGAAGCGAACTAGCGCGGGGCAAAGTGATGCAAGGCAAGCAGTTCAAAAACCAGAGTTCTATGAAAATTCGCTCATTAACTCATGCTGCATGAATGTGAATTTTGTTTCCTATTCAGTCCCGAAAGATAAGTACCTACTGAACTTCATATACTCAAGTGGTCGCTCCTCTTGGCGATTCTAGGAAAAGAATGGTTCTCGGTACCTGGAGCCTGAGACCTACACGTGCTGTCTCTCTGGTGTTCTTACTCGGAATTCCAAGGTTACCACTACTGTGCTTGTTGTATTTTGAACGTCTCTTACATTAGGAGGGCTGCAAAATCACCAGTCTCATCGACTTTTCCCAGAATACTGGCTCATGCAGGTACCTACATGCTCTTGGGAGAGGGTCTTTCGCATTAGAAACTAGCCTGGTCCCTAACGGCCATCTTGGTATTTCTAGGAAACGTCTCAAGACAATAACGAGACCAGGACTAGACTGTGACATCATTTGGAGAAGTAGAACACTTTTTCTACCTCCCTTGAATCAACTAAGACTCCCGTTTTGAGACGAAATAATTTTATGAGCAGCATTCACACACGAGTGTGAATCGCAAGAGGCCTTATCACCTTACAAATTTTAGCTGACCAAAATGCAATCACTGTTCGTTTCTTTGGGTTGTACATGTTTTGCTTCCTTAATCAACCTTTAATCAAATTTCTAAACCAAGGAATTCTTTATTTCTTCAAATGGAGTTTGAAGGGTTTATTTCATCTGATAAACAACATTATGAAGCGAAAACATGATTGGTAGGTAGTGACGAGGATAAAGCTCACGCTTGATCTTCAGAAAAATAATAAATCTTTGTGTAATAATTTGCATCGTTTTTCATTGTTTATTCCTCTGTGACTGGCCGAGCTGTTTGCCTCACGAATATTCTCACCAGACGCCCCTGTCCACTCTAGGATGAACAGTGGGTAACCAGCCCGAATCAGATCCTTCGCTTACTTGCCATGCCATATCCCACGCCAATCCTCCAATCATTTTTATAATTACAAATTTACATCTCTATGTGAGGAGAGCATCACATACTTCTATAAACGAATTGTATTTTCAGGTATTAGTGTAGGCAGGTAAAATCCTACCTACGGCAAACTTCCGACAACCATGATGAATATTCAATTTGTCGGTCGGTATCTCGTGGTTGCTCCGTTGCACTAAAAATCTATTCTCACTAGTTCACACGGTCCTGTTGACCTCCATATTTTTGATGAGAACTTACATAACTGGACATTTCTAATGTCTTCCGGAAATTCTCCTAGGTACGCCTTGTGACCCGGCCTGGTGTGAAAAACGTCTGTGTAATTTCTGTCACGCGACAAACCCTTCTCGTCCGCTTTCAATGATTCCGCTACTTCCTAAGAACTCCTGAACGCTTTTCCTTAACTAGAACTCAACTGCTTCTGCTTTGTGAAACTTAGATTGAGGTTACTTTGAAATTGATGGTGAATAATGCAAAATGGTTTGTGTTGGATAAGTGTAGGTACCAGTTAACACCATATTAAGATTTTTGCACCAGGTTTTCGACAATATCTTGTTTATTTTATCTAACCTGTAATCTCCATGCACCATCCGATTTCAATCATCTCAGACAATACACCAATTATTATTAGGGCCAATTATTATGAGGGAAATTTCACAGTTATCACCAAGAGGTGTTCCATTTATTGCCAAGGTTTTGCTGGTTACTAACAGAGAAGCTTTCCACTCATCACCGGTGATATGTTCTGGTTGTCGACTCTATTTTTCCAACCAGCGAAGAACGTTATGAACTTCAGCTTTGGAGAGTCTAAAGGCCTGAAATTACCTGAGTAAAAGTAACCTAAAAGGTTTGAATTGTACTTGAAGAACCTCATTTTAGGTTGCTGACAATAGAGGCGATCATTGGTACTAAAAGGGTAGAACACTGAGCCAGTTATCACCCACGCTGACAACTGGGCTAAGACTTTCCAGTTTCGTAACCCACGTTTTTAGGACGTCCCACAGTAAGACTTGGGCGTCCTTATGCGATCGATCTGGGGTGAAGTTGGACAACACTCAACAGAAAAAAAAAATAACCACACAGTAATCCGTTTTAGACCATTCTGAATCCAAATCCACGAAAAAAAACCATAGGTGTATGTCTGTGTGTGTGTGTGTGTGTGTGTGTGTGTAGGTGTATGTGTGTGTGTATGTGTGTGTGTAACAAAATCTTGTGTACTCTGCACAGGCTTTAGTTCTCAACCGATTTTCCTGGTTCTTTTTTTGTTCATCGCGGAAAACTATCTAGTTGTGCACTACGTCGCCGGAATTTCGAATTTTGCCTTTTAAGGGGAGGAAAGGGGGGGTTAATGCTCGAAAAACGTGCGTTTTTGGGCATAATCTTGTGTACTCTGCCCAGGCCTTAGTTCTCAAACGATTTTCCTGGTTCTTTTTTCGTTTGACGCGGAATACTATCTAGTTGTGCACTACGGCGCCGGAATTTTGGATTTTGCTTTTTAAGAGGGGGAAAGGGGGGGTTAATGCTCAAAAAACGTGCGTTTGCGTGCATAATCTTGTAAACTCTGCCCAGGCCTCAATTTCCAACCGATTTGCGTGTTTCTTTTTTTGTTTGACTCAAATAACTTCCGAGTTGTACATGATTTCACCAGAGTACCAAAATTCGCAAGGCGAGGGGGTGAGTGGGGGATAATATTCAAGAAATATCCGATTTTTCAATATTTCGGTTCCTTTACTGCTTACTAATTGTACCCAAGCTTTGAAATTGAGGAAAAATTCTCATTATACCTCCGGATTTTCATGAATTATTCTCTGTACCATCATGGAACTAATATTGGTGCCACCATGGTGCCAGGACATGGTGCCATAATGCCATAAACCGCTTATTTCGTTGTTTTTTTTTTTTTTTTTTTTTTTTGTGTTTCACCTTGAATACGGATGTGAACTTCGACGGACTGCCTACCAAAACTAACAGATGAAAGTTCAATGTTACGACGTATTTCCGCTTTGGTGCCAGACTGGCACCATTGTTGGCGTTGGGGAGGTGGTGGGGGGGGGGTGAACTCGAATTCGCATGTTGGGTATCGTAGATCATGGATTTAAAATGCTCTTCAGATTCGAGGCTCCCATGCCGCTAGAAATGTTAAGGTGGATAACGGTGGGGGGGGGGTCAGTATTTCTTGCCTAAAGTAATAAATAAATTACATCGAGTGGAACAGTTTTATCACTTAACAACTGGTTAAACTGATCTAATGCTAATCCAATGGGACGTCCCCTGGAATGCATGCATTACTAAACAATATGTTTTCAGTAATTTTCCGTCAATCCTTCGTGTTTATGAAATCCTTAACGTGTATATTTAAAATAAAAACAATATCAAAGACAGAAAATTTGAAAGACCATTCAAAAACGTTACTACCGTCCAATATAAAGTAAGTTATAATGTGATAGATACAACAATAATTTATTCTTAAATTTAATTAATTAATTTTGAACATTAATTCATTATTAAATTCAATTAATTAATTTTGAACATTCATTCATTCTTCTTAAATTCTCAGGTATTTTTCAGATTTTAAATCATTGATGGTATCCTGATGAACAGCTAGTACAGTCACCCTCGAACCATCAACACCATTATATTTGGCATCATTAGTCTTTTTTACCATTATCATCATTGGTCTAATTTAGAGGAAGAGACGAGTCGTGATCAATTCCTTTAATTCTCAATACACATACCTGCCATCTGCCGAACTGTTTTCTGAGAACCCCACGGTCACATAAAAAACAGTTCTTCAGTGCCCGCGGTTGTGCCTCCCCTTCCTCTCCCTAGCTGATAAATTGGATTTGTCGACTCGCTCATTCTTTCGGGAAGCCAATGAACTGCAGAGTATTTCGCCTCGAGGACACCGAACGACAAAAGAGCCCTGCAGAAAACAATGCTGAGCACGCACTGGCGTCCTCCATCTTCCACGAACTCGTCAGAAGGAAGAATTTCATTTTTGGAGGTGTTGACAGGTCTTGTCGTGGAGGTATTTTGGGCTTCTGAAGATTGTTTTTGATTGCTCCACGAAAATTCCTAGGATTTCTTTTCTTTCACTGTCCAGGAAGAAGTTCTGTCGTTGTGGCTTAATCTTTCGTATCCTCTATATCTTCAGAAGATTTCAAAATTCGAAATTTTCAAAATATGAACGCAGAAAAACACATCTCCAAATACCTATATACAGAAACGTCAGTTCACGTCACTTCGAAACTTGTAGAAAGGATTGACACAATGAGCTGATGATAAACAAAGCTATAATGAGCCAGTTTGGAATATACCAAAGGACGAAAAACTTACAGAATACGAGACGAGGACGTCATACTAGAGAGGAATCAACCAGTACCACTATGAGTTAATAAAGTAACCACTGCCTTATGAATATACGTACGTAACTAAAGCACTCTGACTTCTGTTTTAACAGGCAGAGAATAGGCAGGTTTTCTCTGAGAGATGCTCTTGACGAGTGCACAGGTATCAATTAAATACTACTTAAATGAAGTAATATGTAAGCATTACTTAACTATGAATAACCCTTGTTTTATGATTAAATAGATAGCGATCGGTTCATCCACCTATCTTGAGGAACGTCGAAAAGAAATACGATAAAGAAAGAATTTTATGAAGCGGTATAAAGGCTATAATCGTAGAATGGTTCGTAATACGACTTATCATCTTCGTAGACATTTAAATGATCCCCCTTCATCAGTTCTAGTTAAACACAGTTTGATTCGACAACACGCCTGTTTAGTCTCGGCGTTCGAACATCTATTGCGCAATTCGAAAACACTTTCGATCTTTTTTTTCTTGAGCCGACTTCGTCCGAAGGAAGGGCCTATGTGTAATCCTGTACGGGATAGATTTGACATGCTCATCCTCTCATGTCGACGATGAGGCAACCATCGAGAAGACATGTCCAATTCACTTTCAAAGCTCGTGTTTCTTCGTGATGAGCATTATAACAATGTAGAGGGAATCTATCAATTGAAGAAGAGGAGACTAGGAAGTAGAATTACATAACTCCAATAACATTATTAGGTATCAACTAAAGAAACGATTTCTATCGACTCGACTTTCATCTTGTTTGTCAATACGTACATTTCGACAGTGAACTTGCAAAACCATGTAAGTCGTTTACCAGAAATTTTACAGGAAACGAGAAAAACTGATAGTCTCACAACGATCGTGGAAGGTTCTAGACTTACAGGTTATTACTTTGGTGCATAGAGAAGAGATAGTCGAGTTTTTGCCAGTTTGGCTCCATTTGATGGATCAAGGGGGTCTCATTCTATCCTAATAGCTAATAACCTTATTTTCGAAAAAAAATCGGACTTACATGGATTTGCAAGTTCACTATCGATTTGCTCCTCACTGCCGACGGTAGGGAAGCATTTTATTCATTCAGCAAGTTTTGAGCTTTCAGAACTGTTTTGTATCGATCTGTCTGTAGAATAATTTTTTTTTTTTTTTTCGGCAGGCAGGTGAGAAAATCTTTAAGATCCATAGGTGGAGTTGGATCGTGTAAGATACCTGGAAGGGTCCGCGTCCTCCAGGTTATGTGGGATTCAAACCCACTAGAAAAACACCTTCTTTTTCCCCCATGTTGGAGCTCAGCCTGGAACTGTTTAGCACATTACTTCGGGCTGAGTCCTGGGGCGTTTAATCAGTTCTGGGTGAGGGGGCGGACCAGATGCTCCCTCCTCTCTCTTTCTCGTTCTAACAATGTCTTCCTTGTCAGGATGCTCTCCGTGTATTCTGCCATAGCAGTCCAGCTCCTTTCACCTTCCAGCACCTTCCTGCTGATAACAGCCTCTGGTGTTGAGCTCTGGGAAGCTATCTCCAGGTCTGCCATCAGCTGATTTCTTTCAGGTGCCCATTTGGTGCATTTGAAGAAGGTGTGGAGCACATCATCATCTTCTTTGTTCTGGCAATGTAAACATGTTGGGGCAGATACCTTTCCCATTTTATGCAAGTAGGCATAAAACAGTCCGTGTAAAGACTGCGTAAGGAAGAAGTTCACTTCTCCATGTTTTCTTTCCATCCACGCCTGAATGTTTGGCACCAACCGTGCAGTCCACCTTCCTCTATGCTCTCCCGTCCATATATCTTGCCAGCTTGCCATTGTGCGCTCCCTTTCTTCCTTGGCTATGTGGGCCTGTCTCCTTCATCCCTTCTGTCAAAGATTCTTTTCCTCTCTGAAGCCATCAGCTGAATGGGTATGACCCTCGTGAGGACAAAGATAGCGGGTTCTGATACTGTACGGTAGCCACTGGCGATAATAGTATGTAGAATAATAGCCATGTCAAAACCGAAGACGTCTATCCGATTTGATGAAAATTTCTGGTTTTTTGCTGGTTAGCCCCTGGAAGGTTTTCTATGAGTTTCATCGCCTTTGGACCAATATTAGCATTTGGCTGCTCAATGTTGCTAAGATTTGGAGGGCAATCGTGGGCTGAACTCAAAATTGCAAAAGCTACACATAGATTTGATCACGATCTGATCAGTACCTTGAATCCATAGTACGTCAAACAGAACGAACAATAATCAACTGAAAAGATTCTCGATCTTGTTGAAGATTATAAACCTTATAAATCTTCAAGATCGTGTTCCATATCGGGGAATACCAAATTATTAAAAGGTTTATTGCCTACCCAACATGGCAGTCGTTTGTATGGTTAATAAACAATCGTCAACTTATACTTATACATAGTTTTTATACTTTTCTCAAGCATGAATAAAGGCAATTATAAACCGATACTCACCTACGTAATTAACTCTTTCCGGGAAATAAATAAAGAACGTGGAATGCTATTAAGGAGTAGAAATATTTATTGTTTAATATTAATTGTGGACATGACTGTGGTTCTTAAGCACTTGGTGTTTTGTTACATTGAATAGTAATTATTAAAAAGGAATTTACCATTGCATAATTGTCATGAAGGCAGTGCCATAAAACCGAGGGACTACGTGACAGATCGTATCTGTGACAGCTTTTCACCTTTTATTTAGCGTTCTCATCATTAGAGGTACCTACCTATTTATGTTCTGTTCCAGGTCAGAGTCAGCTCGTGAACCAATCATTCTGTTTATTTCGGACGTGGTGTGGTCAGTGACGAGTATCATAAAAAAATGAGGTTTCGTTTAGAAAAACAATAGGTCTGTTGTTCCGGTAAAGAAATATCATATCATCTCAGGCACCTAGTAAGGATCTACGTCGGATTGCACAATGAAGCGGTTTTGGGGTACCTTACATTCAAGTCTGTAAAAGGTGTATACTCGTATTTATGGTTCAGGAATGGAATGCAGGAAAAGATATACAACAGGAATCTCGTGGCCAGCAACTATGTCATCTTATGAAAATGTCAAATAATTGGTGTGTCATTGTTCAAAGAAGACCATTTTTTGGCTTGAAATTTTCAATTGTATTTCATATTAATGTGGTAATCTTCCGAAATTTTTGTCCTGATCGGAAATTCTTGTACTAATGTTTGATTTTTCTATGTAACAGTAATTATTGGTATCATTTTTGGCTCACTTTGTTACAAAATTTCATCAAAATGGAACCATTTTGATTCCTCATTATTTCATCAAAATCATTATTTCATTCCTCATTATTATATTATTTTATTTGTATTATTTTATTTCTCATTATTTCATCAAAATTTTGATTCCTCATTATTTCATCAGAATAGAACCATTTTGATTCCTCATTATTTCATCAAAATTTTGATTCCTCATTAGTCCATCAGAATAGAATCATTTTGATTCCTCATTATTTCATCAGAATAGAACCATTTTGATTCCTCATTATTTCATCAAAATGGAACTTTTTTGATTCTACATTATTTCATCAAAATGGAACTTTTTTGATTCCTCGTTATTTCATCAAAATGGAACCATTTTGATTCCTCGTTATTTCATCAACTTGGAACCATTTTGATTCCTCATTATTTCATCAAAATGGAACCATTTCGATTCCTCATTATTTCATCAAAATAGAACCATTTTGATTCCTCATTATTTCATCAAAATGGTTCCATTTTGATTCCTCATTATTTCATCAAAATGGAACCATTTTGATTCCTCATTATTTCATCAAAATGGAATCATTTTGGTTCCTCATTATTTCATCAAAATGGAACCATTTTGATTCCTCATTATTTCATCAAAATGGAACCATTTTGATTCCTCATTATTTCATCAAAATGGAACCATTTTGATTCCTCATTATTTCCCAAAATGGAACCATTTTGATTCCTCATTATTTCATCAATATGGAACTATTTTGATTCTTCATTATTTCATCAAAATGGAATCATTTTGGTTCCTCATTATTTCATCAAAATGGAACCATTTTGATTCCTCATTATTTCATCAAAATGGAACCATTTTGATTCCTCATTATTTCATCAAAATGGAACCATTTTGATTCCTCATTATTTCCCAAAATGGAACCATTTTGATTCCTCATTATTTCATCAATATGGAACTATTTTGATTCTTCATTATTTCATCAAAATGGAACCATTTTGATTCCTCATTATTGAAGAATAGTACAGGTAAAACTTGTGGATTCCCCAAAATCAAAATATTGGATTTTGAAAATGAAAATTGATTAACAGGTCTTCTAGAACAACATTGTGGTTTACTTTGTCAGGAACTACTGATTCTTTTCCTTAGCAAACAACGAGGAATTTCTGTGAATTGCGAACTAACCTTCGATATGATAACGAGGGATGACGTCAGTTCTTCAGGAGAATCTGACAATTGCCCGGAGGGACGTCCATTGCTTCACCTCAGTCCCGTTAGAACAGCAGAACAGGTGAACTCAATAGAAGTAGACACGCTACCGCTGGAACGATTTGAGATTCCTACGTGGCAGAATGAAACCTGAGCCGATGTAGGTATAGTTTTCTTCACTACCGAAGTTACGGAGAAAAGCTTCATAGCTAGAGATCGAGGAAGTCTCAATGAGGGAGAATAAGACAATATTCTTTTTTCAACATAAGGGGTTTTGAATTCGTGCAACAGGTCACAAACATTTACCTAATTGGGTGAGCAAGCAGTAGAAATTGATCACATTCGAATATTGAACAGAACCTTCCACTGATAAGGTGTCCAAAATTAATATACCGGATTTTCACGATCATGTTGATGGTGGTTTGAGTTGAGAAACAGCAACACAATTGCGAAGTCATAAAATTCTGGAAAAAATGAAAATATAAACAAAGCAGATCGCGTAATACTAGTGGAAAGGAAGGGACCTTGAGAGTTCACCGCAAAGAAAATGACTGAGACGAGCCGGTTTTGATTGAGAATGGGAAATGCGATACCTGACACCGAAGAGTATCGGAACGTCAAGGTGATTCCGCAAGGTGATCCGGATTCCTTGAGAGGTCGGATTTTGGCGAGAGTTGCCAAACCGGACGTAATAATTGATCGATGCAAATTCGAACAGAGAGGTGGATGCAAGGATTTTCTGGAATCGGGTTAGTGCGCTCAATGTCATGGACGTACTCTTTCTTCAATTAAAAGGTTTTTCTTTGATCCAAGCAGGCGGCAGGAGTTCAGAGGCTTTCTTCAAAGAATTGTGGCTACCAACTGAATTAACAGGTAGCACAGTAACGGGTAGTCCAGACAGATAAATGCCCTCAAGGCGAGTTACTGACAAAAAGAGGTACCTTGTGTAATATCAAACGTCACAATGAAATTGTGACTTCACTCCTTGAACAGCCAAATTTTAATGGGGTTTTATAGAAATTGATGATTTTTCGGTCAGTAATGCCTCAGTGCTTCTTTTCAGTTGACTTCAGCGTATTGAGAGGACCTTCGAGAGTGCCAAGATTTACTCCAGAAACTGTTCTGCCGTGCCAAGCCAGAAAGTCGTATCTTGAGTTGTATCTTGAAAAGTTGTATCTTGACTTCACCCAACTACCGGGAAAACGACCTAATAAGTTTCGTGGCGAAATAACTTTTTCGCGGGATTATTTTTTCTTCTTTTATCACAAGTAAAGGGTTTTCTTAAAGGAAATTAGTAGCCAAATCGATTTCTGGAGTCAAAATTAAACATTTTTGATTGTAAATTGTCAAAAAACGATGATACGAGTTTTTCGCTCTCGTAAACCCCAAGTTACGACTATTCTGTTCTGAATACACAACCATGAGACTTTGAAATGTTAAGCACATTTTAATTCCTAAAACTTTATATTTGTCTTTAAATCAAGAAACCATTCCACCTCAATTATTTTGTCATCTTTCTTGGCTCATAGTCAATCGTATTTCATATCTGTATTCAGAGTGTAAGAAAAAACAGCTGAATCAATGAAAATAAACGTTTATTCACGTAAAGTCTCCACTAAATTCCGAGTTTTCAGAGGTAAAAAATCGTTTTATGCCGATTCAGAATTCAAGAAGTCGCATGGTCAAAATACTAAGGTCGAGTCCCGTATCAGTGTCAAGATACGTTTTTTCTTCTTCCGAATCGCTCTGATACGACTAGTTTCTTAGCAGAATCAAGTTAACACGCCATAACGCGAAAATCGGGAGTCTTGTTTAAGGCATTTCTAGTAGAGATACAACTCTAAAACTTCGAAAATCGATAGAAATCGACCCCCAAAACCCCCGAGTACCAATAACTCAATTTGGTCAAATTTTCACGTTACGACTTTCTGGCTTTGGCAGTGTTGGCTCCAATCATTCCCTTCACAGATGGAAATCCATGTGGACTGTCCTTTCTTTCAACTTTCGGTTTATTAACCTCATCGGAGTGGTAAATATGTTGCCTATTGTGGAGATTGATTCATACGAATTTTGATATTCCTTTTGTCAAATTTAGTCAATAAGGTCTGAAATTGGCAAAGTGCAATTTTATGCAGACGTTAAAGATCTCGCAACATTTAATCTACACTTATGAGCTGCGCCAGAGAGATTGAGAAAGCGACTCAATACTCAATTTCTTAATGGTGAGCAGTAAATAGACTTACGGAGCTGGAATCGGTTGCAAAAACCCTCAGTTCTCAAAATTGCATTTCCTGATTCCCTGAGTCCTGGAACAATCGTGGCACGATATAATCCAGATAGGCAACCCCGTCATCAGCCTGAAATTGCGTAAACTGGCTGTATTAGTGTCTGTGCATCAAGTAATCCAAATGGATTACGGTTTCCTGGCTGCTATCAATGTACTGACAATGAAAAGTAGTACATTTGCTTGTAGGTATTCCAAAAGTAATAGAATCGCGGCTTCTTTCCCCACTCCTGGCCATTCTTCCCGTTTCAATTCCACTTTAATGACGCTACTGACCATGGAGATTCTGACCTGCTTGGAAGCCGTTACCTGAGAACCTGCGTGTGATCCCGTGGGCAACAATTTCAGCTGGGGGTCGACCGTACCGCTTTATAATATCAGGAGGGGAAGAAGGGTTTTGCGGCTCAGTAGCGGACCCTCGGAGCGGACTTCTCTGCCCAAGATAAAATGTCATAGGTGTAGATCGTGATGGGGCCGCGGTTGCGGTTGTGTAACCGTTCTGCGAGGAAGGTGCACGTGGGGTCCGATCCAACCTGTTCGATGGTACAATGCGTCTACCAGAACTGTCCGTCAGTCTCAAATATTTTACATGATCATCGATAAAAAATAAAATATTGCAAATATACTATGAAGATACGCCTAAACTCCAGCTTATCAATTACATAGAGAATAATACATACCGTAAAACCGTCAAACTTTACCCCACCAGGGGTAACTCTACCCCAAAAAGTGAGAATCTTCAATTGTGACGTAAGTGTGGTAGAACTTGGATAAAAGTTAGCTATTGTGTTTCCGTTATTCTCCACATCCCAGAGAATCGATGCGGCTTGCGATGGCGCCTTTATCCATGTTATCAGCTGTTATCAGTCTAAGTTTCCTGTTCAGCTGTTTTTGTCCTGTTTCTCGTGCTCCAAAATTTCTTCCATATCAGGTGTTTGGAGTGGATTTACCAGGCAAGCCCTCATCGTATCACTTTCAATATCTTATTTTGAACAAAATACACTAATCAAATTCTCAAAAAAGTGTTTCCTTAGTTACACCTTTGTTTACCAAAAATTTGATGGTAACTTTACTCCAAAAACCGAGTATCTTTACTCCACTATAAAGGTTGGGATAAAGGTAGCCTCACTCATATTTTTCTTATTTAATCTCGAAAAATATTTGAGTTCTATAATTTTCGCAGTGTTGAATGTAAGGTTTCTAGTGTATCTCATGTTGCAGATGTAAGAGATGGGGAGAAGAAATGAGAAAAAGCTTGGTACGCGCCCCTACCGAAACTTTACAACTGAACAGCTGCATTATGATATGAACATAAACGTGCTTTGGTCTCATAAGTTGTGATTTACAATATTATTTACTCGTGGGTTAACTTTGAAAGTTACCATTGCAATTCATTTGAAAGTTATCGAATGTGAAACAGACTTTTTCTGTGATTTTGTTGTCATTCGTTTATCGTTTATTTTCCTTTAATATTTCTGTAGCGATAACCATGAGTTTTTCAAAGTGGAGTAAAGATAGACGCACTCGTAGGTAACTTTACTCCAACATTTAAACAATTAAATAGGGGGGTTACAATTATCTGATCAATGAGCTCAACCACTCAAAATGTTCAGGAAGCCCTGAAGAACAATTCACTTATTAAAAAAATCAATTTAACCCATTTCGAGAGGGAGAAATTTTATTTGGAAAAGTAAATCTTGGGTAAAGTTTGACGGTTTTACGGTATACTATACTACATATAGATTCATGGTAGAGTGCCTTACTTATTCAAAGTTTCTGGGTGAGGGGAGGAAATAGAGCGGAGTTTCCTCTGTTTAGGATATTTTGGTTTATTATCTATATACATAAAACGCCAACCGTACGTACGTACGTACGTACGTACGTATGCAAGGAGGGGTCGTGGGAATGGGGAGACGGGAGGAGTTGGGGGCAGGAGGAGTCGGGGGCGGGAGGAGTTGGGGGCAGGAGGAGTCGGGGCGGGAGGAGTTGGGGGCAGGAGGAGTCGGGGCGGGAGGAGTTGGGGGCAGGAGGAGTCGGGGCGGGAGGAGTTGGGGGCAGGAGGAGTCGGGGGCGGGAGGAGTTGGGGGCAGGAGGAGTCAGAGGGAGTGGGTGGTGGAGAGTCGGAGGAATCGTTTTTGCCTACTTTTAGTAGGCTTTTCAGCTAGTTTTCAATAATAGCTACCTAAACCTTTGAAATCGACCAAGAAAAAAAAATTTCAACACAAAATTTGTATACCTACATAAAAGGTATTGTTTTTCCATCAATTTAAGATAGTATAGAATTTTTAGAATTTTTTGAGACCAGGCGGAGCCCTGTAAGACAAACCGATCGCTCCCTACGAGATTTTAAGGGTTGTACGTACGATAAATCAGAAACACGAGTGTGAATCGCAAAAGAGGCCTAATCCCCGTTCAAATTTTAGCTGACCGAAATGTGATCGATTTTTTTCTTCAAGTTGATTGGTGGTAACAATGGCAAAGCCGTGTTCTTTGCAGACAAGTGATCTATACAGAAAAATAATAAACCGTTGTGTAATAATTAGCAGCGTTTTTTATTCCGTGTATAGCATGCTTTTGCCGTACAGGCATCGTCAGGACATTATGGTGATATAATTATTGTGCAACTGTGCCATAATTGATTTGTAGTTCTGCTAAAGGCCAATAGGGTGCTCATGTAGGTTTTTGTAAAACTAATAATATCAGTTCTACTTATTATAATGGTGTCGAGATTTATGTACATTCTCTGAGGAACCTTCTGGATGTGAGGTATCCAATACTTTGCCACTTCAATGATCTCTTGCAGTGAATGCAGTAAACTTAAGAATGTTGTTTTGAGCTGATATTTGTGAAAATTTTTTGAAGAAAGTGATTGCAGGCCACATGCTCTAAAATCATGATGTTTGAAGATTAAATAATTATTTCGGATTAAATTTCTAATATCATGTCAATTTAAATTTCAAATGTCTAATTATTGTTCTGCATACTAATTTCCCGAAAACTGGCGTTGTATTCATTTCTTCATTTGATACCATAAAATTCAATCTCCATAATTAAGGAGGCATCTCAACCAGCTCATTTCATATTGATGTGCTTTCATATGCTCACTGAGTAAAACGTCCTTCGAGCCCTGAAGGAGGTAATAAATTGGCCGAAAGCTTCGGCAAAGAAGGATCAGTTGACCCCATTCCTAATCAGTTGACAAGGTTTTGTTGGGTCGATCTACATATTTGCCCTACACCTTATGCTGCAACTTTCTAAATAAATTTTCGACTTCTTAAGAACTGTACGTTTGTGGGACTTGGTGCGATTTGTGATGTCCTATTGTTCTGAAAATCGTATTCAGTCTCTGTCAATGTGCTGCTAATGTTATTGGCGTTAGGTGGTCAAACTGTACTTACATGAAAACTGCAGAAATGCTAAATTTCTGAAGCTTCCTAAAAAAGAATAACATCGATACATGGAATTCGTTAGTTCGTTGTCAACACAAAAAAATTAAATGCGTTCAACACCGTGCAAACAGTAGCGTGTGCGCATGCTCAACATTAATAGAAGATCCATTTGATTTTATCATGATCCGATCAGTAGATACTCCTACTGAATCCACGGTGCATGATGTGAAAAAGTGAAGAATTATCCACATTATACTTGACCAACTGAAGTAATTTTGTTTTATTCTTGTTTCAGGTGAGAAATGTGGATCAATCTCAAATTTTTTCTCCACTCTAAGCATCTTACTTGAAGGTAAAACTCAACTCATGTTTAATCTTGCTATTATTTGCATCTTTGATTGAAATAGAGTATCAGGATATTTGGTAACTGATTCATAACCAGGAATAGTAAAATCATCTCAAGAAAAACATAATATTATTGGCTTTATTTATTATAGAGAGCATAAAATATTAGTTACCTAGATTAGAATTAAAATATCAGTACTTAATGCCCAATTTAGTTTCTTACTAATAAATTTTTAATTATCTATCATAGTATGGAAGGATAGTAATGAAAACCAATGGTTATTCAACTTTGGAAGTGAAATGAAGTTTGAAGTACTTTTGGAGCTGAAACGGAGACCTAAGTTAGAAAATAAAGTTGGCCCTTGGCACTTATAGAGCTGTTTAGAATTTCAAAGTGGATGCCTGGTGCTATACTGAAACGGAAGATCATCCAGGTAACCTACTTGATAAAAAATGAAGAAATTAGATTCACTTGTTTAGATAAGTAAGGAAAGTAAAATAAAGAAACAACCATCTCAGGTTGAATTTTCGTCTAACTGCCATTCCTGGCTTCGCGGACGTCATCAGCTGTCTTACTTATCTTCCCTTACAAAGGGTAGATCTGAAAAGCTGTATTAGTTTTGGATAATTTTGCTCATGACTACTTATTGCCTCACCCGCTTAAGTGGAGTGGGGTTCACCAACGAGAAAAAATCATCAAGACCTGCGATAAAGCCCTCGAGCGGTCATCAATCCAGATAATCTTTCATTTCGTTGATTTTCCGCGAACCGGTTCATTAAACCATTTAACGTAAAGTTTAGGTTTTTATCTAACAAGGTACACTCGTTTAGGTTTTAAAGGACGAGACCTTTGAAGTTGGAACTTCTATACTGTCAATATGAGGTATTCGACGTGTCAGCACCGGAACATGATTTCCAACATATGACTCAATCTCTTTCCTGGCATTTTCCTTGTTTAGGATCAACCGATCGTGATTTCCAAGCCCGAACGTCGTCTTCAAGAGAACCGCCCAGAATCGGTTACTCAACGCCTACCCCATTAGCCCCTCAGACACGTTCAGACACGTCTGTCAGTCACGTGACGTCTTTTATTGATTAGCACATCACATACTCGTTCTTTGTAATGTTCGAGATGTAGTTGGTCTCCATAACCACTTTTTTTGTACTTCTTCTTCTTCATTTTCTTTAGATGATTGATTTGATGGAGTCGTGATTATTGTTGCGTAGAAAGTGCATTCTGGTCACATTGTATTATAGGAAATCTGGACTAATAATGACCTCAACTGCACGTACCTCATCATCCAGCGAGATGCAAGATTCTCCGATTGTCGACCAGTGATATTCCACTAATCAGGTCTTTTCTAATTCACCAGTGCACCAGTGCTGACAGGCAGGAGCAGGATCTGCAGATTCACCATCGAAAGTAATGGAACTATACGTGGATCCTCAAAAGTCGAAATTTATGGAATTTTTCTCTTTTTTTAGTAGAAGATACGTTACAGCCAGGCTGGGAACCTTCCCACTTATCCACTATTATTGCACACCTGACCGGCAGACTCTTAAGCCAGACGGTCGCTTCATTAAATATTGTTACGGGCTACATTAAATAATCGATTTTCAAGGGAAAATGAGAGACGAGATTATTCGTAACGAGCCAGAACGAAGTAAGATCGTGACCCGCTAGGGTCTTGGCATTCAAAACACTCAACCTGACCGGATCGCCTATCGCTCACTCTGGGGTCGCGTCAGCTGATATTGAAAAGGCTTTTGCCCGCAGGTCTCGAGGACAAGTGAGACCAGGCGCGTTCCGAAACTTCTCTGGGAAAAAATCGTGAGGAGCAATAAAACAATAAGACAGCAGTTCATTACGTCTGTCTTTGAGGCGAATTTCAAGGTTAGAGATCGGAACAGGTCAGTTCGAAATGGAGCTTGAAGATGCTATAATTATTGGGGTTGGGCTGCAATAAATCCCTCCATATTTCATTTTCCAGGGAACCTTTTTGCGATTTTTGCACAAATACTACCTATGTATTTTGACACCCATTTCACTATTCTGGGTCCAACAACTAGGAGCTCTTTTACTTTCAGATATCTGTAGGTAATCAGTGTACTTGTAGTCGCGTATCTTCTGAATCTCAGAGTAACGTGACTTTATAACCTTCAAAATCAAAGCTTTCGTGAGTTTAGAGTCAATGCTAACCCCGGTTAACTTTTACGATGCTTAGGGATTGAGCAAATAATATGGAGCAAATTACGACTGAATGTATGGGTTGTGAATATAAGAAAAGAAAGGTTCGGGGGTCGTGAAATTCATGAGGGACCATCTAGCGCATGATTTATTATTGAAAGTTGATTCAAAATATGTTGGTTTAGTACAAGGATTTGAGACACACAGGCAGATTGGCACACATTTCATCCATCATCAAGTGCATCATCAGCATCATGTCTTATCATCCTAGATAGAACCTCTACTTAACCTTGAATTCTCCTTAGATAATAATGAGATGGGATACTAATCTCTTAGATTTTGCTTCAATAACTCAGTACGCTTGAAATAATATGTTGAAACAAATTTAAAATTTTTATTATTATAGTACAATTTATCACAGAAATTTGTGTTTGAATGCGGAAAAACGTGAATTTTATTGTATCCAAAGAGAGTTACGGACGTTTTAGTGACATATGGTCAAAAAACGAAAAAAAATCTTAAAATTGAAAAAAACTTGGAAAAACAAGGGGCTAAGAGGAATTTTCGATCGGAATATTTGTAGAATCGAAATTCTTCGGGTTGACGTTCTTATACTGTTACACCTGTATAACATGCCATTATGGCATTTTTGGAATTAGGTAGCATGTAATTTCCTGTTGGAAAATTTACTGTATATGTATAAAGAAAAAAAGTTCGCTCATTCTCTCATGCTGTAGGAATGTAACTTTTCGTTATTTGTGATTCTAACGTGAGGATGCCCAAAAATAAGGTGAAACTGAGCAGAGGAAGTAGTATTGAGGGTTTTTTAGTTGAACCCAAACAAAAGAAGGTATCAGTTGAGACCTGTTGATGAGCGACGAAGGGGGGGGGGGGGGGGTCGGCAGGCAGATTATCATCCTTCCCGGGAAACCAACCCCAACTTTCCATTGTTGCTATGGAAACCCGCCCAGCGCATGCGCAGTGCCTTCCCTCCAACCATCAAGGGCTTCATAACATTCAATCAGTCTCCTTCCTCTAATTCAGTCAGTCTAGTTCCTCTTTCTCTTCCAAGTCGGGGTGAAGTGATAGGTAGTGATTCAAGAATACATCCTGGTGTTGTGAATTCTTCTGTGCGAAACATTTGTTTTTGTTGGTTAGGTCCGTCGTTTTACTTCACGGGTTGTGCATGGCCTTTTCGAAACATCGGTCGGAGTGAAAATGTTAGTGATAAAGTGACCAACGGCTTCGATATCGTCTCGGGGATCACTGTCTACACTCCACTTCTCTCCAACGCTTTTCTCCCACTCGAATTTAACTACAGGTACCTCCTCGTCAATCCCATTCAAATCTAGGGAAACCACACGTCTAGATCTTCCAGTAATTGTACGGATTCTCAAGCCAAAGGCGACCTTTCAAGAATGAAGGCGGAAATGTAGGAGTTTTGGAAAGTCGCGACGCCATTTCAACTAGAGCAGTGCAATGGGGGTCGTCCATTTATTCAATTTCAGATAAAAGTAGTGAAATAGGGTTAATTTTTATTATTATTACAATTAGCTTTCAGGATAGAAGTATTGTTTCTTACAAGAAAATTTAAAAAACCTACCTACCTCATACTACTTCACGATCATGTTTATTAGGAAATGCTTGCATACGAGTCTGCAACACATTGGGATATTTTCATGTCAACCACTACACAACAAGGTAGTGAAGTAAGGTTGTTAGTTCATGTACCCAAGCATCAAAATAAGAAAACAGTTGATTGTTCTTTAAGCAACACAGTGAGTCTATTTTATTTATTTATTGGTCGCGTGAGCAAGACTTGCTTAGTTTTTCAGTGTGCCAAAGCAAAGACATGAAAATGTCAAAACAATGCTTCAATAGCTACCTTAGTAGATCGGTAACAAACATACTGGTTATTCTAGTTTTCTAACTGATGCGAGTCTACATGTCTTTTTAAGATGATCGTGAGGTTGGAGTTTCATTCAATTATAATGAATAATTTGGAGCAAAAGAGAAAACATTATTATTCTCAATTGCATGAGAGCGCCTCCGCGCTCGAAACCATTACGAAGATCATATATGCAACGTTGTGCTGTTAGTAAATGCAGCAAAGGCAAAGAAATAACACCTAACTAACAGTTTCACAGTTGTAATTCAAGTCTGGTGGGTATGTCTGAAGTTATGGTCTCCTTTGTTCAACCGTGGGACGTCGTCAATATTAGGATGAGAGGGCGATGAGCCTGATAGGAGTACCTACCTATGGCGGTACGGGTAGTTCATCTGAATTATTAAGTTTGAACGCACGACTGGGCAAGCCTTCGCGGCCAAATGCGCGTGAAAACGCGGAGCGCTCGTCTGCGCTCTGCGGCTTTTGTTTCGAAAGGGACCCCCGACTGCAGATTTAATCTGAATTATGAGGGAGAGGGGCGCTCCGGTTCAAAGTCTCATTTCTTGAAAGAACAGTGTTTGGGTGGCTGTAAAAAATTTTTTAAAAACTACCATAATAATTTGACATCCTAGCAACATTGGTGCAGCATCCAAGCGACAAAGCCTTGAATATCCATAAATGCAGAACGAGGATGAAATCTGTGCAGAGATGAGAAGCAATGAGGATTTGTAGCTCCTCCTAAGAGATGAGGAGGCCCTGTTATCGATGTGACCCTGATAGACTTGCAAACAGATGAGTACCTACCGAAGAATCTATGATAAGAAAGTTTTCATCGTGAGACTTTTCAAAGAACCACTTGGGCCACTAGGCCTAATTCAAATCAGGCTGATGTCCCAAGCCAGGTTTACTCAGGCTTTTACTGGTCACTCTTCTAATCTGATTACATGCTAGGTTGACCGATAAAATGAGCTTGGAATCGAAAGATAGTGCGGAAGAATTTCCACAGGAAAATCGCAAAACACCGTTTAACTCTCAAAAACCACTACAGTAGGTATATATATCTAATATTTATACATAAACTCTATAACTATAATAATTATAGTCCATAACAATTATTGTTATGGACATTTTGGCACCGGTTTTGCATTGAAAGGTTAGATGGTTGGTCGCCATGTATGGTAGCCATATGCTCCCAACAAAAACTTGACCAGGTTTACAATTAACCCTTAATATCCTGAAGTATCTTTTTGGAAGTCCGATTTTTACCTGCAACAATTCATCCACTTTTAAACCCAAACTGATAGCCTTTGATGGAACGAAAATAATTCTCAAGTTGGCATAATGTAAAAGGGGCTTTGAGGTAGGTACCTCCTACCCTCATTTTGGTTTATTATTTTCAATAATGAACCTTTGGAATCGACCAAGAAAAAAAAATTTGTAACACCCCCTCAAAATTTGATGGTTTACGTTTCAAGGTACGTAGAATCCAAAAATCGAATAAAAATTCGGCCGTCCGTCCACCGTCCGCCGTACGCCGTCCGCCGTACGCGGCACTTTTGCCACTTAGCATTGACCGATTTTGATGAAATTTGGTATGTAGGCTCCATTTGGGGTGAAATGAAATGAAATGAAATGAAATGAAATTTATTACCTTCATCATCATACAATGAATAATATATAATAAATGTAGTTTTAATCTCAAAACCAGTTAAAGAATAATCTGGTTTCTTTTACCAGCTACATCTTGAAGGGTAAATGTATGCCTAAAAGCCTTGCTTGTGGCGGCATACATGAGCCTGTTTCCCATTCCCGTTTTCCTGTATGTAGACTAGACATATCGAGATCACCTCCACAAATTACTTATACAATAAAAAATATGTAACGGTGTTCCAACTCACAAGATTATTATTATTAAAATTAATTATTCGGGCAAGTACCTACTTCAATTGCAATACCAGATTCTATTATTTAGTTTACTAGATTGCTTACATTGGGTATCTTGACTTATTACTAGAAACAATCATGTTATCCATTTTTAGTACTTGTTCTTTAAAAATATTAACCAGTTTATACATTGGGTATAGGTTTTCATTGGCAAATAGAGGATGGATACTATTGAAGATACAATTGTAAACCACTATCATTCGATAGATAGGGCCTCGACCAGTAAAAGCTTTTTTTATTTTGGGAAGTTCCATTCTATACGGTTTATTTCTCAAATATCTAAAGCTCACATTGAACTCATTTTTGTTCTTCAGTAAGTATTTACCAATATTAAAAGTATACAATTGCTCCAGGCTCATGATTTTCAGTTCTTTAAATAAATCAAATGTGGGGTACCTTCTATGTTTAAGAAATCCGATTTTAAGCAATCTTTTCTGTAAGACAAACAGCGGTTCTAAGATAAATTTAAATGTACCACCCCATATCGTAATACCAAATTGAATAAGAGACTGCCCCAAGGCATAGTACACGACTCTTTTAATAGAATCACCCAGGAATTTTATTTTGCTCATAATGAATGCAACTTTCCTTAGTTTATTGGTAACATATTTAACATGATCATCCCATTTTAGCCTATAGTCCAGAACAACCCCCAAGTACCTAACAGATCTAACTATATTAAGTCTGTCACAGGTGCAAGGGATTTCATTCTGTAAACAGTCACCTGAGTGCATATACACTTGCAAGTCGTTTGGCCAATCTTTATCTTTAATGATCGCAGGTAGGATATTACATTTATTTACATTCAAATTAAGTTTATTCAAATTCATCCAAAGTTTAATATTGGCAAGATCTGATTCAAGTTTGTTGACTGCTTCTTCCCAATTTGAGCCATCAGTAATTAGATCAATATCGTCAGCGAACAAGTACATATCGCTCAATAAATCTATGTTGACGATATCGTTCATGTACAGAATAAACAGGCTTGGACCCAAAGCTGTTCCCTGAGCAATTCCATAATCTCCCATGCTTAATGTATCGCTCCAAATGTCGTCGTCTATGGCGACTATTTGCCTTCTATCACTGAGATAGCTCCTAAACCAATCATGGACCGTACCTCTGATACCCATGTTATACATTTTGTTCAAAAGTAAATCCTTACTGACGCAGTCAAAAGCCTTGGACACATCGAGGTAGCAAGTCAGTACTCTATTTCCTTTTTCTAAATGTGAATAAATTTCATTCGTGAAGCTCATTAACGCATTTTCAATACTTTTATTTTTTTGGAACCCAAATTGCTTACTTGTTATTATGTCTAGTTTTTCCATGTACTTAGTTAACCTTTTGTTGATAATTTTGTCCAAAATTTTGCCAAAGCAAGATATTATCGATATCGGACGATAGTTGGAAGGGTCGGTTTTACACCCACTTTTGTAAAGGGGTATTACCTTGGCCTTTTTAAATTTATCGGGATAGACACCGGTAGAAATACTCAAATTATAAATGAATGTTAAGGGTGCAGCGAGAAACTGAATACTGGATTTAAGCAAATGTGCCGACAACCCATCCACACCCGATGAGCCACCACTCAGGCTTTTTATTGTGATGACGGTTTCATCCTTCGTAACTGCCTCAAGAAACATGGAAGCTGAGATGCTCGATCTCATGTAGTGTAAGGGATTATGCTCGTTACTAGGTTTCTTACACGACTCTGCTAATTGTTTACCTATATTTGTAAAATATGTGTTCAATTCATTGGCCACCCCTTTTTGACCGACTTCATGCGCGGCGAAGCCGCGCCGAAGGAAGGAGGTATACAGTTCGGTGTGTCATGGGACGACGATTTTTTTTTTTTTTTTTTTTTTTTTTTCTGTATGTTTGTACCACTAGCAGTTTCTTATTCGGCCACCAATCTGCCTGATTCTTTTCGAAAAGTGTTCTACAAGTATCCATAGTGGTCCCGTTTTAATCAGATTTCATTTTGCTTTGTTAAAAGTATCAAAATTTTGTGAAAATAGTTCAAAAAACGTGTTTTTTCGGAAGATTGTTCCGCATCCTCTCCCCCCGCCCGACTCGTCGAAGCCACCCACCCGCTCGTCCACCCACCCCCCCGCCCACCAGCCCGTCACCTCCGGCATATTCTCGGACGCCTGCCGCCCCTCAACAAATTCAAGGGGGACCACCCTCTCATTCATTGGGGACCATCCTCCCCATTAAGAGTGAAACGCTCATTTCTTCAAGATAAACTTGATTATGAAGCAAAATTTTAATTTCAAAAAATGATATTGAACTCAATTTTGAAAATAACTAACATTTCATTGAAAGACGAGTTTCCCGACTCATTGTACATTTTTGTACATGTTTGTGTAGGTACATTCAAATTTAAGGTCCGATTCTAAGCTTCACAAAAAATGAGATGCTTTATGAGGGGGTTTCCGATAACCATCAAATTTCGGTAGACTACCAAGTGGGTCTAGCACATAGCCTTCTCATCATCCAAAACATGTTGCAGCTGGCTAAAATATGAAGTTAAAGTCCGATTCCGATGAAATTTTCAGAGATTGTACGAGTTGGCGTGTAGATGGTCCCCTATGAAAATCATCGCCCCCGGACTGATAGCCGCTGCGCATGTGCAAACGATAATTTCCTTGTAGCAGCCATCATTTCCACATTTTCCATCCGATTTCAAAAAAATTCTCAGAGATCATGCAAATTGGCATATAGATGGTCCCCGATGAAAAGCAGTGCCAAGGAACTGATAATAGCCACTGCGCATGCGCAAACGTGAATTCCCTGTAAGAGCTATACTTTCTACATTTTCCATCTGATTTCGATGGTATTTTCTGGGATTGCGCGGATTTGAGTGTAGATACTCCTCTACGGACATCATCGCCCCCATTTTACTTACGTTGAGTGAAACAGTTAGGTGCAGGAGGAAGGGAAATAATAATGCGTGTTTTTTCGCTCACCAACAGGTTCTAATTGACTTAATGCTTATCCAATGGGACGTCCCCTGGAATGCATGCATTACTAAACAATATGTTTAACAATTTTTTGGAATCACTAATAACTACTTTAAACAATAATACTGTAGGTATAGGTACTAAAATAAAATGTAAATATTAAACAATAATGTTACCTACTACCTTCATAAAAAACCTCAAAAAGTAATAATTAATTCCACATTAAAAAAACCATTAGTGATTAAAAAATACAAGTAAAAGATTTAAAAAAGAAAAATAGCGAAAAAATGTCGAAAAAAGGTTAACGGTCGGTAACTCAAAGAATACCGACTTTAAACAAACGTACTTGGTAGAAGGTAAATTATGTAAAATTAAAATAATTAAAGTCGAAAAATTAATAAGTTAAAGATAAAATCAAATTAAAAATTATATAATAAAAGTCGAAAAAATTATATAATAAAAGTCGAAAAAATTAATGAGTTAAAAATTAAAACGAATGATTTAAAAACTTAAGCAAAAGTACTTGGTAGTAGGTAAGTTATGTAAAATTAAAATAATTAAAGTCGAAAAATTAATAAGTTAAAGATAAAATCAAATGATTTAAAAAATTAAATTTTAAAAATAAATTTAAAAAACCACTAAAAAGTAAAAAATAAAAAATGATGAAAATACAAAAATAGTAAAATAAAAAACTTTTTAACAAAAAAACGGACCGACCTCAAAACTGATGATGGCATCCCACTAAAAAGGAAAAAATAATAACGACAACTTATTCAGTTAGGTTGGTAGGTAGGGAACGCAGTGAAGTCGCCGCCGTGCGCATCTGCAGAAACAAACATACACAAGTAGATTCCACTTCCATCTGGTTAGTATTACAACATGGGTCGATAGTGCAATACAAAACATGAATGAGAGTGGGTACCTATCATTGAGGTAATGCATGTGTTCCAAAACGATTAGGTAGTACGTCACTGCTGTCATTAGAAGGAGGATGAGAGAGTGACAATAAGTGTGAATCTCAGTAAGAATATTTCCTTTGATAACAGCTGAAGACGTCTGCGTCACCAAAAATGGCAGTAGGATAAAAATTGAACATGAGAAGGTTGTTTACTTACTTACCTACCCTTAATCCTGTTTTGTATTGCACTATCGACGCATGTTGTAACACTAACTGGTTCATTTGAGTATGAACTCATATCACAAACCCACATCATGATCTAGACAATTCTACATTCAATATGCCATACATGGAATATAAGATTAATTAGATATTATGTAATCAAAGATTGATAATGTATAATTAGATAAATAACTATTAGATACTATCTAATCAAGAGATGGTTTGTTCGAATCCCAACATTTCGTACGGGGATTCACACTTATTGTCACTCTCTCATCCTCCTTCTAATGACAGCAGTGACGTACTACCTAATCGTTTTGGAACACATGCATTACCTCAATGATAGGTACCCACTCTCATTCATGTTTTGTATTGCACTATCGACCCATGTTGTAATACTAACCAGATGGAAGTGGAATCTACTTGTGTATGTTTGTTTCTGCAGATGCGCACGGCGGCGACTTCACTGCGTTCCCTACCTACCAACCTAACTGAATAAGTTGTCGTTATTATTTTTTCCTTTTTAGTGGGATGCCATCATCAGTTTTGAGGTCGGTCCGTTTTTTTGTTATTCACTCCTATCATGGCCTTCAACCCATTGGCGCGAGGGAAACGTTGCTCTATTGTTATTTTTGTTGTATTGTGAGATATTGTTTAATATTTGCCACATTTTTCTTGGATTGCGCTTATTCATCTCTAATCCATCAAGATAATAGTTTTCTCTTGTGAGTTTTACCAGCGCTGTTAATTTATTTTTATAATTCAGGTAAGTTTGCTTTAATAGTTGATTAAACTAGGGTCTAGTTGTGCCCCGAAGATTTTGGTTGATGTAGGTCACTTCTAAGGGTTCCAAAATCAATTTTGAAATTTTGAAAACGCCCTAACTCGAAACATTTTGATATAAAGGTATTTTTTCCTTCAATTTAAGATTCTATAGAATTTTTTGAGACCACCCGGAGCTCTGTAGGACAAACCTTTCGCTCACTACGAGAATTTAAAGTTTGGACGTACGATAAATCAGAAACACGAGTGTGAATCGCAAAACAGGCCTAATCTCCGTTCAAATTGAAGCTGACCGAATTGCGATCGATGTTTTTCTTCATGTTGGATGGTTGGTGGCTCTGCAGACGAGTGATCTATATAAAAATAATAAACCGTTGTGTAATAATTTGCAGCGTTTTCATCTTGTAGATTACCTATTAGATGGGTTTCCTCGTCAGAGATGGCGCCACTGTCTAGGGAAGCACAGATTCTTTTATGAAGTGAACCCTCTCCACCTTATTTCTTGGTTTTGTACTTTATGAGAAATGACTGACCTCGACATCCCAATAAAGATTATCCCAAGTTTCCTTCTTCTACTCCAACGAAATTGGGTTTATAGACAGATTCTGCTAATGCAGATAGCGCTAGTGTGGCTCTTGGAAAGATCATTGACTTTAGTAGGGCCTTTAAGGTTGATACTTCCTGCTCAAACATTCTATACATTTGTCAAAATACACCTAAATTTAATTTAAAACGTCAGAAAAAACACATTTTTTAACAGGTGGGAAATTAAGGGTTAAGGGTTATCACCAGAGTGGGTGAATCTCGGAGCCATGACTGACATTTTCCCCACGAAAAAGGATTCTGACCGTTTCACGAAAAATCTCCATCCGTGAATGAGTTTTCAAAATGGCGACAACTTTAGATTAGGAGACAATCCGCGGGTCAGAGAGTTGAACCACATGAAAGGATGGTTCAATCCTGGTAAAGCCTAGTTGAACGGTGATAACGTATTACTTTAACCTCTATTGAGGATTAACCAGATTCAGAGTGTAAGACCGTTTTACTATTGCTTCAACTCACGATTAAATTTTGTACGGTTTAAAGCATCCTTCCATGTGTTTTAACTCTCTGATCGGTGGATTATCTGTGAATCCTAAGCTGTTGCCTCAAACTCAATATTCATGTTCTACATTCATCGTTACTGACTTTTTCAATTTAAAAAAGTCACAAAATATTGAATTTGACTTTTTTTGTGATCTGGTGAATCAGTAGGTACCTACGTAACATGTTAAGTATGGACGTATGAAAATCATTATTGAAACGGTTAGAATCCTGATTCGCGGATCTAATTTCAATTCTGGCCTTAGATGTTAGATGATCCGAGGTTCATCCAAGCTGATCATCCAAGAGAGAAGATTCTAAAAACCAATCATCCATTTTTCGATCAATCACTACCGCCGTAAAATAAATATCATGCTGCCCCGATGAATTCTTGATAAATCTTTCAATAGGAAGCACCTGTCGATGTCAGTTTGGAAGAACCTTCGAGAAGAGAGAACCCGAGTATAGGTCCCGCGTTTTGCAATGTGATACCGACACCTATCATCTCTTCGATCCCGTGGAAAAGGTTACCTACCAAATTAACCGTTCGAAACCGCTTTTGCCCTGAACTTCGTAGAACGTTCAACTTAGCGGGTCGTCCGATCTGCTCTCAACTTCTCACATCCACTTGGAAGGTTATATCATCACGTGGATGGATTTCTATCAATCCAATCAGCTTAGAAATTCGGAGAAAATATCCGGAAAATCCATATAAATCGGAAATTATTTTTAATTTTGTTGTTTTTTTTTAAATATGGAAAAAACCAGGAATTTCTTCGTGAATCCCTCGTTTCATATCATTCGATTTTTGAGTTATACGCACCTTAAAACCTAAACCATCAAATTTTGAGGAATTTTGGACGATTTTTTCTTAGTCTATTTTAAAGGTACATAATTAAAAATAATAAACTCTTGATGAAGCTCAAAATTATTTCCAGAGCATTTGGTCAAGTTTTCCTTTGGTCAGAATGTCTAATAAGAAGAACATTGACTCACAGCTATTCATAGTAGCATAGGATAAAACTGATATTACACCTTCTCTTGAGACCATCCGACGTTTTCTCCTGCTAGGTTCCACTAAAGCTGATGACACTGTAATTACATTTTAAATTCTGATGTGGACATTATTTTTGTCATCATAACTATGAAATTCCTGGGTAGGGTTTTTTCCAAATTTCACACAGAATCTTGTTTATTTCAATTATTGTAGCTTACCAAAATTGACAAATTACTCCAAAAGCAGAAATGATTTATCAAAACCCATGGATGGCGTTTACAGATCTCAAACCCGATTTCCCGGTCATGAGAAATAACAGTTGTAATAATTATTTTCAAGAAGCTACGTGGTGGCAGTTGTGGAAACTATCCCCATTACACTTAGAATTAATAATTCAGGTACGAAACATTTTTCTGAAGATGTTTGTTTGCTTGTATCGAGTTTGGTAACCAGCGGTAGTTGTGAGCGATGCTGCAAATACCTACTCAGTGCAAAGAGTACACATTCCGTGTCACTATGTATCAGCGAGAAACGTTGATACTTTCCCCAATTTTGCTTCCGAGTCTACCAAGGTAGCGGAAGCTTTGTTTTCACTTTTCTAGGTTGAAAAAAAAGTTCTCCAAAATCAGAATTTTCACACGAGTTTTATGTTTCAGACCTTGCTGAACAATTTTGGTTCCGTGTCTATGTGTCTGTGTGTCTGTCATGAAATCCTTGCCACAGCCATAACTTCTACAATTCTCATTCGATTTCGATGAAATTTTCATGGATTGTGCGAGTTGGCCTGTAGATGGTCTCCTATGAAAATCATTACCGCCGGACTGAGAGTAGCTGCTGCGCATGCGCAAACGTGAGATCCTTGCCACGTTCGCGATATTATCAATCAAGTAATAGGGGTTTATTTGACAATAAGAGTCCCATGTGGTTACAAATCACTTTTAATTTTTATAAACCTCACGGGACTCTTATTGTCAAATAAACCCCTCGTACTTGAATAGAAGAAGAAGTCCAAAACCACAACATATTGATATTATCAATCTTCTATATCTATCTTCTTCTATTCAAGTACGAGGGGTTTATTTGACAATTCCTGTGAGGTTTATAAAAATTAAAAGTGATTTGTAACCACATGGGACTCTTAATGTCAAATAAACTCCTATTACTTGATTGATAATATCGCGAACGTGGCAAGGATCTCACGCTACTATCAGTCCGGCGGTAATGATTTTCATAGGAGACCATCTACACCCCCACCTGCACAATCCCTGAAAATTTCATCGACATCGTATGAGAATTGTAGAAGTTATGGCTATTAATATTATTATCATTGTAAAATGAAAGAACCAAAGAAATTCAGCCATGGATTTTACCTACTATTTGCAGGTACAAATAGTACGGTAAAAGAAGAAATACACATGTCTGTGTAATTCGGTAAGTCCGTGTGATTTCGTTGTGAGGAAGCTGTATTGGCAGACTTTTTTCACCGCCTTGAAATCACCTGTAGAGAATGCCGAGAGACGGATATCCTCCAAGTCGGCCATATACCGGCCAGGATGTGATTCATCTCACGGATCGCCGACGTTCTCTTCTGAAAAGAGATGTGGAAGACGGAAAGGTCTAAGCTGACCTTTTATTGAAGAGAACGGACTCCTCGGTGTATTCACTGAAGCGCTGGATACGATTCTGATTGCGGCACCTTTGTGAAACCAAACGTTGTCTTTGGAAAAGTAGGTCTTTAGCGCGATATCTTTACCTCCGACGTGCAATAATTACAGCTTTATTTGAGCACACTCGTGGACACTTCAAAAGCCACAGTTATAGCGCCCCCAAATTTTGTTTTCGAGTCTGCCTAGATACTTATCAGATTCACTGAGGGTGAGATAATTTCAAAATTGTGGGTCTTCAAAATCAAAAATCGTCGCTTAAGATGCATCATGGCACATCTAACATTTTGTCGAAAATGAGGTTAGAACGGTTTCTTATTGGAATTTTCGCGCCTGAGTGATTGGTGGATTTAGTTTTTTGATTGCTCCACTTGAAACGCTGTAATTTCTGATTTAGTTATCATAGCATAAACTTCAATAAAAACAAAATACCATGTCCCAAGCTATCTGGATTACAACTAATTCTTCGTTGAAAGTTGCAGATTTACTTGTGCTCTGATGCTATGTTCTGAGAAAGTTTGATGTGCCATAATGTTTCATGTTTTTCTAGCAGCTTTCCTATAGAAAAATCATTGCCAATTTCAAGGGAAAGAAACGCCCCAAGTCTTCCGTTGCTGCACGATCGCCTGCATGAAAATTTTTAAAAATACCAAAAATTATGATTTTTATTTACGATTTATGACAAATTGTTTGGAGGAAGATTCTAACCAGAGTGAAGACACGCCTTTCACTCATGACCTTCCTTATAAAAGGCCAAAACAGGCCCAATTCTGGCATTCTAGTTTACCGACCAAAAAGAGACTCTCTCCATATGGTCTTACTCTATGGCTGTATTCTCTAAATCACAAAACTGAGTTCTCTAAACTTCTTTCTTAAAGTTTTTGGGACCTTACAGCTAAAATTTAAATTCTTACAGTCCCAAGTTGTAAGCCAGAAAGTAAGGCGCCAGTAAGTGTTTCCATCACTTTAAAAATCTCTCTATTTACAAATTGGAAATTAGCTAAAACTAAACTGCCTGTCATAGGTCGAAAATTCAAGTGCTTGCTGTGCTTTGTACCTAATGATAGAAAAAATCTAAAAATAGAAAAATTTCAATACCCGTGTTAGTACTACTAATGTGATATTAGGCAATCTTGGTTCTTGACTTGAGATTGTGCCTTGGGAAAACTTAAAACGTGATTATATTGGTGGTTCACGATCTCACAAATGAAACCTTGAAACTTCTTAACTCTCTTCTAAAGATAAAGTTGCATTAAAATTGTGACTTCTCCATAATATTATACCTATTACATTTTGCTTCCGAGTCTACCATGGTAGCAGAAGCATTGTTTTACTTTTCATGGTTGAAAAAAAAGTTCCCCAAATTCAGAATTCCCACTCGTGTTTTACGTTTCTAGCCTACCTGAGCAATTTTGGTTCCGTGTCTGTCTGACATAAAACTATCGAAGTTATTATCCGATTTCGATTAAATTTTCAGTAATTGTGCGGATTTGCAGAATTGCAATGATTTCTCTTATTTAATTCTCGTACTCGTGCTTTTACTTGGAGAAGGATGAATTTCATAGTTTTTCAGTAAAATACATCACTGCCAGCTACAGAGTATTGCCGTTTCACCACGAAACACAGAGAAAAATTTTCTCTATTAAATGTACCACATTTAATGTGGTACATCATAGCACAAGTGAGAGGAAAAATTTCGACAGCATGGCACATCTACGAGATTTTTTGACATATGATGTTTACCGTACTATTAAATGCAATTCAAGTTAGCAGTCTGCAAATAAAGGTAGACCGATGAATAAAAATTTTAAAAACTATAAAATTTATCGACCAAATCGGTTTTTTTGCTCTCCTGAAAAGTAGGAAAAAGTTAGATGTGCCATGATGCATCTTAAGCGACGAAATATTTTAATTCCGTTAGCTTTTTCAGAACAATCGTATTGGTTTCGTGACTGTCTACCATCCATAATTAAATCGCCAATTTTGGGGTTTATGTGCGTGTAATTGTGGACATGAATCATGAGACAAAGTTGATTTTCCATCAATACGTCCGATACAATTACATTTTTTGATTTTCTCCATCTTTATAGGTGTTCTTTTGAGCTAGTTTCTCCATTCAAATGCATTAAAAAATACTCATTCGGGTTTGATCTAAGTACTATTCTGGACTTGTTTCTCTACTTGGTTCGAAGAGTTAATTGATCTTAGACTAATTTTCCTTGTGGGTAAACTGGTCCAATCTGAACAGATACTACTCTGAGAGCTGTATGTTTTGGTCAAATGCAAAGTTAAAATCTGTTTTCCGTCACCGACCGCTGGGAGCGCTACTGGATGCCTACCTTCATCATTATAGTAGTACCTGTCTATACAGTTATTTTTGCTGTAGAACTTGAGTATATTCGATGTATGTAGGTGTTGAAGGAAATTCAAGACTTGATATGACCACTGTATGCCTCACCATCATACCTATCGTATCCCTAATCGTATCCCAAACAAATATTATATTTCACCTGGTATAAAAATTACCAGTCCCCAATAGTTGATTACAACTCTCCTACGTTAGCTCTCTTGAAATGGTTTTGAGAAAGTCTTTGTATGATTGTTGCTATAAGACTCGTAACCTGACGGTGACTTAACACAAAAAAAGTCTTTTCAGACGAGTAGCGAAAGATGACGACGGGATGTCGCAAAACGCCACATTGTTGTCGGAATGTTAACGCCTCGACTGAGGATGCATCTTGCCCTAATGAGCTCCATAACTCTGGATCCTCAGCCCGCAATTCGCAGCCCATTTTGCGTAATATCCGAGTCAGCACGATCCCAGGAGCGTTTATTAGGGGTAGATTCACCTCTACGTTACGACCACAGTGAATACACCGACCTATCCATTCGACTATCAACATTATTCTTGCACTTTCTTTACATAGCCATGATAATGGCAAAGGGCAGATATCTTCCTAATAGCCCTAAAACTATGATCGTTAAAATTTTAAAAATACCTTCTTGTAACTTGAATAGATAATTGTCTTTTATTTACTGAGTAAGTTGTTGGTTTGTAAGTTTAGAACCATCAAGAGTAGGCAAATCTACCTCATCAATAGATCCTGAACTCCTCCCTCCAGAATTTCTCTTTTCTGATAATGATAAGGGAGGGGCTTCTAGCTTGGTCTTCGTTTCGCTGGTCAACAAAAATTGGGTTCTCCAAAATCAAAATTATCTCTCAGACTGAACAATTTTGGTTCCTTCTGTCTGCGACAAAACGCTTTTTTTCGGGGAAAATCGTAGGAAAATACTCGTGCAGTTTCGTTTTATTATTTTCAATAATGAACCTTTGGAATCGACCAAGAAAAAATTTTTTTTAACACCCCCTCAAAATTTGATGGTTTACGTTTCAAGGTACGTAGAATCCAAAAATCGAATAAAAATTTGGCCGTCCGTCCGCCGTTTTTTACGCGGCACTTTTGCCACTTAGCATTGACCGATTTTAATGAAATTTGGTATGTAGGCTCCATTTGGGGTCTAGTTGTGCCCCGAAGATTTTGGTTGATGTAGGTCACTTCTAAGGGTTCCAAAATGAATTTTGAAATTTTGAAAACGCCCTAACTCAAAAAATATTGATATAAAGGTATTGTTTTTCCTTCAATTTAAGATTTTATAGAATTTTTAGAATTTTTTGAGACCACGCGGAGCTCTGTAGGACAAACCGTTCGCTCACTACGAGAATTTAAAGTTTGGACGTACGATAAATCAGAAACACGAGTGTGAATCGCAAAAGAGGCCTAATCTTCGTTCAAATTAAAGCTGACCGAAATGCGATCGATGTTTTTCTTCATGTTGGATGGTTGGTGGCTTTGTAGACGAGTGATCTATATAGAAAAATAAAAAATAATAAACCATTGTGTAATAATTTGCAGCGTTTTTGGACTGTAATGTCTCGAAGTGCCCTTCAAGATATATCTAGTTATTAACGAACTTCATCAGTTCGTTTATTCATCAGAATATTGATGATATTTTTGGTAAATTTGTAGGTTAGTCAACAGAATGTGCATCCTCAGTGAAAAAGCCACAAGACACTTGAAGTTGTTCTTAAAACAATTCGTGACTCATACGCAGGCGGAATTGTCGTCACAGGGTTTTTTCAAAAGAAACCCAGAGGTGGGGTCAGTCAATACACGAAAGTGTGACGACCGATAACCAACGGGGAAGTCGCTGTAGGAATGGAGAACGTCTTTAAGATTCAGAAAGAGTTCCTTTGCCAACAGTTAACAAGTGTTGAGTGCCAAGTCAGTCAGTAAGTCCTTCGCTGATATTCAGGTCGTATGCATGAAGAACCCTTGTTTAGCTCAAATGGGGTTAGTTCATAGAGGGTTATTAGGTTCTTCTGAGGTCTTTGATAAAAATTTAGAGAAATGTAGACCCTCAGTTAGAATTACTATTGAGCTCTAGTAGCTCCATGTTTGATGATAGCAGCCATTTGGTTAAAATGAAAACTCTTTTCATACTAGAATAAAGTCTGGGATCTAGCTGGTGACAGCAATTCTTCGGAAAAAGTTGAAAAACATTTTTTTTTTTCGTTCTATATTTTTGGGTTTCAACAGGAGATAGGTAGCAACATTTCAGGAATTTTTTTGTTGTTCATATACTACATTTGGGCTCTAGCTGGTGATAGAAATCATTCGGAAACAACTATTCCATTCAGTCCATGTGCCAAAGCAAAGACATGAAAATGTCAAAATCGAACCTTAGAATTTGCCCACCTTGTAATTAAACCCTTTATAGGATTGTCAGTATTACGTAGTATGGTATTGACAGTTATTTCAAGATCAAAGGAAGGGAACAGCTTTATATCCTTATTTGTTCATGGCCAAGGTAAATTGGACAGCATTTGACAAAACTGCTACATCGCGTGTCTAACTTCATCCCTTTCCTGAGTTATGAATCTTTTAACACCATAATTATCCTATGAAAAGTTCTCAAATTGTACCAAGAATACAGATGCTAATGAATAGTACTGGAAAAGTTTCTCGGTTAATCACTATGTTCATTTGTCGTAGTGAGTCACTTCCTAATATGTGGAACTCCACTATTTTCAAGTAAAAACATTCAAAACACCGTTATTTTATTTCATTTTATTTTTTTCAAGGGAAGTCAGCAAATTCCTGGTAAGTGTGGGGAATACAGTAGGTAACTAGGTGAGTGGGTCCTCAAACAGGTTGTCCATTTGTGCTATTAATTGGAGCTATTAATTATCTTCATTCCAGTAAATACAGCATTTAAACTTCCCCCATTTGTTTCCTTCTACGGACAGTTATTCTTATTATTATAGAGAAATCGTTATACTCGTACTATGCGGGTGCACACGATTTCAGACTAATCTCGTAAAGAAGACAAAAAAAAGTCTTCAAAAGGTTAACGATCCCTCCGACCCGAGTTCGTGGCGCAACTGTGAAATCGCCTGTGGAGGGCACTTGCGGACGTTTCACGGCCCATTTGTTATAATCTGTGAATCGAACTCTTTCTATTTAATTAAGAGCATTGCGTAAATCACGGAAATGGTTTCCTCGAGATTTTTATTACGTCCCTCAAAGCTCGAAGTTTAGATCTTTCGGCGAGTTTTATTAGCCTACTTCCGAAAGTTGGGTGTAATTTACGGCTTCTGAACTCTCCATTCGTTGGAAAAGGTTTCATCGACGCATAAATTCGCGTTTATTCATCCTTTGGGGTGTAACACCCTCATTTCATTGGTCAGAATGAGAGTTAGTCGCTCCACAGTACAGAAACTGATTCATAGCAGGGAGACTGGACCACAGTACGGAAACTAATCATTATTTTGAAAGCTGACCTGGTACATAAACTGGTCCACCTTAGGGAAACTGGTATACAATAAGGAAACAGATTTACATTGTCCACATTACAGAAACTGATAGAACAACTGCGGGAGAACTGATTTTAACAATTTATTACGACCATTTAAAAGTGGAAAATAATAAATAATTTGTAAACAATAATAAAGTAAAAAACTTCGAAAAAGATTGACTTCAAAACTGATTACGTCAAACCACTAAAAAGGAAAAAATAATGAGTACCTAAAAACGTATTTAGATAGGTTGTAAGGTTGGTACGAATTGTGAAGAAAAGAATAAGCAGAAGATTCTCAAGTATGCTTGTGCAACTTCAATGCGTATCTGAAAGTGGTTCTGTATCATCAGTTTTGAGATCGGACGTTTTTTTATTAAAAAGATTGTTATTTCATTAGGTATTTTAAAAATATTTATTATTTTTTATCACACCAACTAATTTTACATTTTCTTCATACGGTGCTATACTCCCCACCCAACTTGGCAAAGTTTTCGCGATTGGTTGTTTTCCTATTCTCTAAACTCATTAGCTATTGGCAATTTTAAATTCAAAAATTCGAAAATTTATGGGCGATTAAAAATTTTTAATTAGACTGTTGCCTAAAAAAATGAAGAATATAGAAAATGCCATAAGTCGCACAGAAATCGGTTAAAATTTGAACGATTTGCGAAAAACTGTTCAATACTACAATGGTGACAAGTGGGGGTCATTTTTTAAACTTTTTGTTTTTGAAAAGTAATAAAGTTACAGTGAAAATTTCTTTAATAGATGCGATATGTGCGTTTTCAAGTCTTGAAAATTCTTCAATTATACTTAGTATAATCTTTTCACTGTTTCAATTATACTTAGTATAATCTGAACTCGGTTTAGCCCTCTCCTAATGATATTCGTATTTCCTGATATTTTCTAAATCCTATCATTTCTATTTCATGTTATTTTCTTATCTTCTGTTAGAGGAAGTACTTTTAATGATGAGATGGGATTTTGATAAATAATGTGGATCATATTTACAGATAGGTACTGTGAAAGGTACATAAAGCACAATGCTAACGGAAAAACGACCCTTGCGAGTCTTGAATACCTACGTCGCAAGAAAGGTACCTACCTCGTAACACCACTCTTTTCGAGACAATTTATTCTGTTTCCGGCCGTTTAAACGTGATTAGGAACTCGTTTTGGCTGTTGTCTGAAACCTCCATTTCTCATGGCGATATCTCAAAGGTCAATTTTCTTTTCCCAAGCCTATCTTCGCTCTCCTTTTACGACATCGTCACATGGATGATAAACCGGGATGGAAGTTTTGCCCGAGGGGGGCGTTGCCCCTCCTACGCCCGCCTTCTTTTTTGAAAGGTTGGCTCGCGGGCGAAAGTGCTCCGGCGGTCTAGAATCTGCCTTTTGAACTTTATCGTTTCGAGTTGCGAAGTGATCTTTATGTGTAGTGCTGACCCTACGATAAACTAGGGTCCATGAATCAGCATCACAATCTCCAAGTGGGTTAGATTCCATTTCGCACTTCCGAGTGTGTCAATTCTTGTTAACAATCAGGCTAAAAACATGCTGGAAAGTGATCAAGAATCTTGCTGGGTAATCGATGTACACCACTCGATATTGGTTTTCCTGGCAATACCAACGTTGAAGGGTCTTTGCTCTGTTATCCTGGCTCTACCAGGGACCAAGAATCAGCATCACAATCAATCCTCAAGTGAACTGTAAAAAACTGTCACGAAGTCCCAAACTTTCGAACAGAAAGCGTTGGATTCGATTATATTTTGCTCTTCTGAGGGTGTCAATTCTTTTCAAGGCTTTCAAGATTCAATTCATGTCAATTCGATCAAGGCTTTTGCGTTTTTGAGCTTTCTGCTTTAGTTGAATTTGAGTTGGCAAAGGTTGAACATGAGTTGGAAAAGGTTGGATTTGACTTGGAAAAGGTTGAATTTGACTTGGAAAAGGTTGAATTTGACTTGGAAAAGGTTGAATTTGACTTGGATAAGGTTGAATTTGACTTGGAAATGCTATATTGTCGTCCTTTCCCATCGTAAAAAATCCAAAGAATCTCAAAAGTCTCATATGGCTTCCTTCTGAGTTCCAATTTTTTAATTTTGTTTAGTAAAGCTCTGTTGCTGTCTATTCTGGTGGGATTCTGCTTTTTTTCCGAATTAGGACACCGCCTCAAATAACAGAGAAAATGGCTACTTCATCTCTAAAAGTGCATTTTGGATCACTGACCCAAGGCCGATTTTCTCGGGCTGTATTGTTCCGAGGGATAATTTATCGTGGCTTTTTTCCTTTCTTCTTTCTCAATGTGAAGCATGTTCCATATCAAATAATTCAAAAGGTTATCTACTTACTGTAGCTCTGATCAACACTATCATTTCCGAACCAAAGAGTGTCTTTTGATCCAACGAATTGAAGCAGCCGTCAGACCTACACGAATAAACGACCAACCTATTCATCATATCGTTGTCATCCACATTGCTTCCACTAGCTCGAAAGCCATCGATAGGTACCCTTTTCTTTGAGGAACTTGTTTAGTAAAGAGCAGCACGTTGACATCGCCAGTAAGGCACCTCTCACCACGGGGAAGTTTTCACCACAAAAAAGTCGCAGAAGTGCACTTTCCCTTGCGAAGGCGGGTTTGAAGGAACGAATCTCTATATTGGGGGCCGTGATATTTCTATTTGAAGATTAGCCATGGAGGGTGGGCATTATAGTCGAGGACCATGACAAGCGCGGTTCCTTACGTGATGAAAGGCAGCACCGTCTGGGTGAAAAGACGTCTGTGAAAGGACGGAATACGGAAGGATCTGCAGATAAACAAACCCCATTTGAGGAACGCGATTTCGGTTACGTCATCGTTAGTCGAGCATGTGAACTATAAGCTTATTGCTGGATTCGTTTTTGAGGACCATACGACCTAAATACCGACGTGTCAATCAACTGTAAGCACCATCAAAAGTCTACCAAGTTGATTGTGATGAAATTATAGGTATTCATCTTACAGCCTAAACCAAAAAACCCCGATTTTGAAAACTAGAAACTAAGAATCCTCAGTTAAAAAATAATTTACGTTGACGCATGCTTATTCAAACGTAAACAATATAAGATCTATGGAATTTACTGTATATCTAGAAAAAATATAACTGCGGAACACTATCTTGATTTGCACTCAGCTAGTCAATGAGCAAATGAGCTGAACTTTTAACACAGCTTTTTCTGGGCTCAATTTACGTCACACTTATATGAGCTTTATTTCAACTATTATATAGCTCTATTTCTATTACTAGTTAATTAACCAATTTATCAGAACATGGTTTACCTATTTCAACAAAAATAACGAGTTGTCCGAGTTTCCTCGTTGTCAAAGTATATTGATATATTGTTGACGTCACAATTTCCAATTTTGGTCTTTTATTTTCAATAATGAACCTTTGAAATCGAGCAAGGAAAAAAATTTAACCCTCCCTCACAATGTGTTGGTTTACGTTTCAAGGAACGTAGAATCCGAAAATTCAATAGATAGATAGATAGATCTTTATTCTTTGTCTACAAGGACATGAATGCGTCAGTTAAAAATATAAATTAATTAAATAGAAGTATAATACATAGGTAATTAAAAAGTAAAAGTAGGTGTATATTATAAACAATGTTTTTAAAATGAGGAACTCGTGTGCTTTTCGTTACTTTCATAATGCAGCCCGCTCCATGTACATGAGAGGGATATGAAGATGAAAAAATGTGAAAAAAATGTGTGGACCCAGCCGGGCAGCCCGGCCGGACCCGGACCCACCCACCTTGACGGCTCCCGGGGTTGCCTCCTATCACTAGGAGGCAACCCTAACGTGTTTATACAGTTCAGAACGCGCCAGGCGAGCCGCCCCCGGGCCGACCAGACCACCCGACATGAATCCCCCTATCCGCACAAATAAAAAAATTGATGCAAAATCCCGAAATTGATGCAAAAATAAAAAATAATAACTTTGTAACAATAATCAACAAGTTAATACTAAGTCACATGTATATCACAATAGGTAGAAGTACCACAGGCGGAAATATAAAATAGTCAAAAAATCACAGGAGCATCACACGAGTATCACAGTCAATATAATAAGAGTTTGAATAAATTAATTAAAATACGATTAAAATCCGAATAAATTAAATAAATAAGTAAATTAATTAATTAATTAAAATACGAATAAATACAATTAAAATACGAATTAAAATCGTATACACCCACTAAAATACATACAAACCTATAAAACTATTGATGCTAGCAAGAGTACTTTTACTAAAATTCCTCTGCTGCATGATGAGAATTAATTGTGTATTTATCCATTTAAGTCGAAAATTATACTAATTAATACAGGATCTGTAGTTTATAAAATATATTTGTTGAAATCTATCTGGTGAATATAATAAAAAAAATTTCCGTCACTTTCCTTAGTTCCCATGGACCGATTTTGATAAAATTTGGTATGAGGGCTCCATTTGGGGTCTAGTTGTGCCCCGAAGCTTTTGGTTGAACTCAGTCACTTCTAAGGGTTGAAATTTTGAAAATGCCCGACCTCCTTAAAATTTCGATATAAAGGTATTGTTTTTCCGTCAATTTGAGATAGTATTGAATTGTTAGACTCGAATGAGACCGCCCAGAGCTCTGTAGGACCAACCATTCGGTCCCTATGAGAACATAAGGGTGGGACTTACGATGAATCAAACACGGTACACCAGAAACACGAGTGTGAATCACAAAAGAGGCCTAATCTTCGTTCAAATTTTAGCTTACCAAAATGCGTCCATAGCAACCAGTAATAAAATTTCTTCATGAAGGCACCCACAACTCCCTATTTCTTCGAATTGAGTGTGAAGCGTTTATTTCTATTTAATAAACTTAGTTGTGAAGTAGGTATGTGGTAGGTGGTGACAATGGCAAAGCCGTGTTCTTTGTAGACGAGTGATCTATATAGAAAATAATAAACCTTTGTGTAATAATTTGCTGCGTTTTTGAGTTACGCGGTCACCGAATGTAAGCAGTTGGAACAACAATGATGGGCGAGTTGGCAAGTAGCCCCTACTGAGATTTGTGGAAAGTTCATTATCGTTACTTTGTACAAATGCTCGCCAAATCGTAGCAAAGGCCTGTCCCCAGTTCATCTATTATCAATTTCACGGGTACCTAACCTGGTGTTTTACTGATGTGTATGCTAATACTGTCGTAAGGTCTTTTATCAGGTATCTGTGTCTCAACATATCGCTCAAATTCGTTATATCCTGTGTTCCAGATGGCCTACACGGTCCGGAGCTACTCCAGCAGTGGGTCGTCGACGGGTTCCGTGGGGTCTGGTTCGCTGGTGCGGTCGGTCCGCCTCAACAGGCGTCCGCCTCCCGCCAAGTTGGGATTCTCTCTGAGAGGCGGCAAAGAGCACGGGACGGGGTTCTTCATCACCGCCGTCGAACCCAATTCAGAGGCCTTCAACCAGGGGCTCATGGTAATATTACAACAATGATCCCATAGTCGAACCATTTCAAAGCATCCTTATTCACCCCAAAGCATACCTACTACCATTAACCATCCTCACGGTCTCTGACCATCCATAATCTGCTGCACTATGACTGGTAGATTGTTTATTCAGACCCTTTGTAATTGTACCTTTAGGGTACAATTTACTTAGTTACTACAGAAATAAATCATTTTAATTAACCCGTCAATTAGTAAGAACGCCCTGGACGATTTTATCCAAATTTTTTCCTATTTTCAAGTTTATTTGTCCTCTTATAGAATTTTATGATAACAATTTGGTTGAAAAAGTAAGGAATTACAGTTAAAAAATAGGTGGCACCCCCAGGTGCCGTTCGGAGACAGTTGCCTAGAAGTTGGTAATAGGTGAGTTGGAGGAGGGTGATACAGGGTGCAAAATAAAGTACGGTTTTCTATTAAAATTTACTTTTTTATTTTTTTTTTTTTTTTTAGAAAAAACTTCTAAATAAAACAAAAGATTACAACTAATTTTTTAGGGGAATTGAATGTGGAGAATTAGGTACTTCACACTTTTCGCGCATTTTTCTCCTGCGTTTATGGCGTTGCGCCATAAACGCACAACTACCATAAGCTGGAATTTGTCGGTGCTCCTCGCAAGTTTCCAAGTCATGTAGAAAGTCGTGTAAAGTTGTTTCGTTGTTGAGGGGGCGTGAGATATGGCATTTTTGGAGGGGATTCCAAATCTGAAGAGCCAGTCCTGCACAAATGCTCAGTAGGTGGGTTTGTGATTGTTTTCCACTTATATCCATGCAATTTGGCAAGAGCTGCCAATGACGAAAGTAAAAAGTTTGGACCACCATTTTCTACCCTTCAACGTGATTTGTATGTAGTGAATCAAAATTTAGGTCAAATCGGTCCACTACTCCCATGAAGGTGTTTCAAACGATCTCACCCCAATCACAAACACATAACACAATAACAGACACAAACACGATACACGAGAAACTCCAAAGAAAAAACGAGGAGAGACATAGCGATCCCAGTAGAGCGATCCCCTGAACAAAACAATAACAACTGACACAAACATGACTCTGACAACCCAAAAAATTAATTACTGAATGAATAAAAGTACGATCATAATCAATGAATACAATCATTGATGAATTTCTAATTGTTGAAGTGAAAAATTTAATATTTCACGATAAAAACGCCGAGACATTCCAAATTCAGCTGAGCTCGAGACGAGGTTCAAGTCGAGTCAAAGTAGGGCTGCCGCCGAAAGGCACCTGCAGGTACCACCAGTTCATTCAGGTGGTATTTCGGCACTATGATAGACTAACATGCATTGAAAACCACATTACACAGTTAGTACAAGTATTAGTTATTGGAAATAAGCGGAATTGAAAGAATGACTTGGCTTTGTCTATCCATTTTCACTCAAAAATCGGAGCAGGATGGATTTTCTCGCAAGAGGTCAACTTCGAACTGATATTATTCTCATGTAAACACGATTGGAGTCGCCCTATACCAACCTGCTGAATCTTTAGGTCCACTAGATGACGCTATATTCCGCCATACCCTCGAAATACCATTTTTAGGACGTCCCACAGTAAGACTTGGGCGTCCTTATGCGATCTATCTGGGGTGAAGTTGGACAACACTCAACAGAAAAAAAAAAATAACCACACAGTAATCCGTTTTAGACCATTCTGAATCCAAATCCGCGAAAAAAACCATAGGTGTATGTCTGTGTGTGTGTGTGTGTGTGTGTGTGTGTGTGTGTGTGTGTGTGACAAAATCTTGTGTCGTCTGCACAGCCCTTAGTTCTCAACCGATTTTCCTGGTTCTTTTTTTGTTCGACGCGGAAAACTATCTAGTTGTGCACTACGTCGCCGGAATTTCGAATTTTGCCTTTTAAGGGTGGGAAAGGGGGGTTAATGCTCAAAAAACGTGCGTTTTTGGGCATGATCTTGTGTACTCTGCCCAAGCCTTAGTTCTTAACCAATTTTCGTGGTTTTTTTTTTTCGACGCGGAAAACTATCTAGTTGTGCACTACGGCGTCGGAATTTTGAATTTTGCTTTTTAAGGGGGGAAAGGGGGGGTTAATGCTCAAAAAACGTGCGTTTGCGGGCACAATTTTGTAAACTCTGCCCAGGCCTCAATTTCCAACCGATTTGTGTGTTTCTTTTTTTGTTTGACTCAAATAACTTCCGAGTTGTACATGATTTCACCAGAGTACCAAAATTCGCAAGGGGAGGGGATGGGTGGGGGGATAATATTCACAAAATATCCGTTTTTTCAATATTTTGGTTCCGTTACTACTTATTAATTTTACCCAACCTTTGAAATTGAGGAAAAGTTCTCATTAAACCTCCGGATTTTCATGAATTATTCTCTGTCTCACCAAGGAACTAATAGTGGTGCCACCGTGGTGCACGTAGACACCATAAACCGCATATTTCGTGGTTTTTTTTTGTGTTTCACCTTGAAGACGGATGTGAACCTCGACGGACTGCCTACTAAAACTTGCCACGACGTATTTCCGCTTTGGTGCCAGACTGACACCATTGGTGGCGGTGAAGAGGAGGGGGGGGGGGTGAACTCGAATTCGCATGTTGGGTATCGTAGATCATGGATTTTAAAATGATCTTCAAATTCGAGGCTCCCATGCCGCTAGAAATCTTATGGTGGATAATGGTGAGGGGGGAGGGGGGTGGGTCAATATTTCTTGCCTAAAGTAATAAGTAAATTACATCGAGTGAAACAGTTTTATCGCTTACCAACTGGTTAAACTGATCTAATGCTTATCCAATGGGACGTCCCCTGGAATGCATGCATTACTAAACAATATGTTTGACAATACCAGGAGCGATAGAAATAGTGGCACCTGTTGGTGCCTTTAGGAATTGACGGGTTAAAATAATAGCATTCTCTGATATTGTTAATGTACTGCAATCACCGATGTGTGCAACTGTACAGATTTGGTGCTACTTATAGAAATACCCTAGTGTCTTTATGCGGTATAAATAAGTAATCTTATCGTTGGCGTTGGTTTGTGGTGATGCAGAAATAGCATTGGACCTTGTGAGTATCCAGAGATAATTTATTGGAAGTTACCTAACTGGTGAAGGTTACCATCTGCATTCAATTATATTGATTGTCGGACAAGGAGTTGGTCTGAGTTCATCCTAATTATGAGTACCTAGCTACTTACTGGCGCCAAAAACAAAATAGCATACCTATGTTTCGTCACAATCAAAGATAGAGAAACTTTGAATTCGTGCAACAGATCTAAGTCGCGCCCTCCAAAATGAAAGCTTTTATTCGCATCTTCCGTGTCAGAGCTTTTTAAGCAATTTTAAGAGTTTTTAGCGCGATTTTTCAGGGATTCCTACTGTATCTGCATGGTACACTTGTTCAGGGCCACCGGCCGTTTTGCTTGCATGTCCGAGGCGATCTTGCCTCAATCAGCTCGGGCGAAATGAACGGTGGGTCACGCGTAGGTTTCTACACCAGAAGACCCCTCACGTACCGATGATTTTTCTTCACCCAGAGTTGAAATCCTTGTTGTATACTCCCCCAGTCGACATCACTACACGAGTACCTTTCAGCATAATTTTGATGTTTTGAAATCACACTCATTAGATCGGACGGTTCAGTAACTCTCTTAGTCGAACCCGTTTCTTGTAAACCTGAAAGCCATGCTTGGGAGAAGCCACGTAATGCATCTAAAATCCTTGAACTCTTCTGCAACAACTCGTCATCAAAATCTGTTATTCCTCAGTGTTGTCATTTTAATCAAGTACCTACCAAGTGTCTTTAGGTTCTTCTCTTTATTCCCTAAAGACCATTTTTAGTTTTATGAACTATGATAATTCATGCTGGAGGTCATAAATTTTGAGTCCTCCTAGACCCAAATTTTCACATTGACATTCAAAATTTCAGAGCTCTTTTGAACAAGTTTGGGCCCATGTGTGTTCGATTTCCCAACAATTGGCAACAAGTAAAATTTTTAAGGTGCATTTTCGGCTTATGGTTTATTATTTTCAATAATGAACCTTTGGAATCGACCAAGAAATTTTTTTTTTTAAACCCCTCAAAATTTGATGGTTTACGTTTCAAGGTACGTAGAATCCAAAAATCGAATAAAAATTTGGCCGTCCGTCACTTTTGCCACTTAGCCTTGACCGATTTTGATGAAATTTGGCCGTCCGTCGTTTTGCCACTTAGCATTGACCGATTTTGATGAAATTTGGTATGTAGGCTCCATTTGGGGTCTAGTTGTGCCCCGAAGATTTTGGTTAATGTAGGTCACTTTTAAGGGTTCAAAAATCAATTTTTAAATTTTGAAAACGCCCTAACTCAAAGAATTTTGATATGAAAGTATTGTTTTTCCTTCAATTTAAGATTCTATAGAATTTTTAGAGTTTTTTGAGACCACGCGGAGCCCTGTAGGACAAACCGTTCGCTCGCTACGAGAATTTAAGGGTTTTACGTACGATAAATCAGAAACACGAGTGTGAATCGCAAAAGAGGCCTAATCCCCTTTCAAATTTTAGCTGACCGAAATACGATCGACGTTTTTCTTCAAGTTGGATGGTTGGTGGCTTTGCAGACGAGTGATCTATGTATACAAATAAAAAATAATAAACCATTGTGTAATAATTTGCAGCGTTTTTTATGAGAATACTAACTAAAAAGTAATGAAAAATAAATTTTAACTCTAATAAGGAATTTTTTTGTTGAAAGTTACATTCAGAAACAAAATCAAAAGTTTTCGTCCTCCCAAATAATGCACTTTTTATAGTGTATGATCATCATGGTTGTATTATTTCAAGGCTCTCTAATGAATGATACTAGTAATATCATAATCATTGATCGACATTATTGACCAATATGGAGACAGAGTGAAATTATGCCGAAACCGATGGTAATTTAATTCCTGTTCTTCGTGGCTCGTAGGTTGGAGACCAAATTCTGAGGGTCAACAGCTTCCCGGTGGAAGATGCAACTCACAAGGAAGTTCTGCAGCTGATCCAGGGACAGCCGATCGTCACGCTTAAAGTCAAGGGTAATTTATTTTTTAATAAAATAAACTCTTCGCAGTTTCTCCCTTTCTATTTGCATTGTCTGTGTCGAACCTTCTTGATCAAATAGCAAATTACTGTTCCTCTTTTTTCCTCCATAAAATTCTCAATACATACTCTTATTATCTCAATCTCCTCGTATGCGAATTAAAGTAAATAAAACTTTGTAATGAACTTGATTCATGCTGCCCCAAGAATTTTTCAAAGCCATGTACGAAGAGCAGTTCTCTCTTTGATCCTCAAGAAATTCGACTCCTGGACCATCCAAAGCCCCGGGGTCTAGCGGCACCTCGGAGGTTGAAAGAACTTCAATCCTCTTTTCACCTTCCATAATGATACTATCACATTTCCACGAAGTCTATTCCCGTTCCATTACTCGGTGTCTCAAAAAAAACAATCAGAAGTAAATTAACTTCTATTTGATAAATGCTTTTCTGTGGTTATCCTCTCCTAATCCATTTCTCTATTTTTGTTCCAGCTGTTGGAATGATCCCAGTCAAAGAGTGAGTATTGTGGAGAGCTATTTCTATTAACTTAGTAATGGGGTTTCCTTTTTTCTCCTACGCCGGAGGTACTCAAGTGTCTATATTGAAAAAATCTATCATCTCTTCTGAACGTTCCTGAAAAAAAGAAGACATTCCAGAAAGTTGAAAGTACAGTAAGATCATATCCTTTTTAGCTAATGATCAAATCCTGGAAAAGAAGTGAAATCCACCTGGACACAAATATTGTAGTTTTTTAGACCAAAGAGATGTTATTGGCTTTTGATGACTAACATCCGGGTTCGCAATATTTCAAGGAATTTTATTCCTCTGCATGTCCGCGGTTTGAGAAAAAGATCATTTCCGTATATAGAAAGCACTGTCAGGTAGAAGAGGTGGTTAGCTCGTCTTGAATTGATAAGCAGCAAGTATGGTAATGTAGAGGAGGTGCTTATCATGTACTTCTTCTCCAATGAGTAGAAATTAAGCAAAACGAAGAAGAAGAGGTGTTTAGCTTGTTCTTCTCAATGATTCAAACATCAGTAAATCGTCTTAGTGCCCTATAAACTTCCTCTGAAGAAAGGGTGACAGTCTCAGGATGATAACTTGCCGGAAAACTTAGTTAAGTTAGTATGGTGACTTGGAATATGCTAAATTCACGATAAATCGCTTCACAATTCTGATTTATGGCGTTGGAATAGAACTCCCTATTTTGCGGCTGGAGGGAAGTTCGACGTACCACTCGATTCGATTACAACGATTAGCGATTGTAAGGGAAACCCAACGCCTCCAAAACTTCAGAAAAGTCGAAAGAGTCATGATAGAGCACGAGGTAGGAGATAAAGTCACATTCAGTGCGGCTTGTCGGGTAGTAATGACTAATGAAGGGTACGGCTTCATTCCGGTAGAAAGTTGCCAACTTATGGTCTGGCCAGAGAGAAAACTATTATCACTTCACTGCCATATTGAAACGAAGGGATTGCGATGCAACTTCGAAGACGTCAGGTGGAGTGGCTCACGAGGGGCGACCAATTTCGCTTTCGAGCTGGAAAACCGGATCTCAGGCTCGTCAGCAAGCGATTCGATGGATTCCTTATGAATGAAAAGGTCGAAATCATCATTACCGGCATAATATTATTGAAGGAACTGATGAGGCAGATTCAACGGTAACTTCAACTTCTTGTGTAACCCCTGAACCAAAGAACATCCAGCAAGATTCGTTCTATTGCTTCCTCACCATCGAAGATAAAGCAGCTTGTGCTGCAGTTCAAATTCGATCTTCCATCAGCATTTTAACTGCCATTTTGCAGAGCTTCAGAGAATTTAGGTTCCATTGTGTCTTTCTGTGCGAAGAAAAGTCAGTTTTTCGCATAAAATCTTACAAAAATATTGTACAATTTTAGACTAAAAATCTTGGTTAAATCCTACTCAATCACGGTAATTCGGATCGTTTTTTTGTTAAGGTGTAAAACTCAAACCTAACTCCTACAAATCCAGATCCTGTATTTCATCAGAAAATTGAACCTACCTTGTTTAAATCATTCTGATATTCAATAGAGATCATTTGAGTGATGAATTTTGATGGTACATTGATGAGTTAATAGTATCTTGTTCGCTCAGGCCATTTGACCAAAGGTCTTGTGAAGCTGAAATTTTCAAGTGCTGATCAGAATTCCACAAATTCGGATTTCTGTACGCCAATCAGAAGTTTGTTGTGGAAGTTGATTTACTTCGACGTAAAATCGAATGAGGCATTTCAATGACGTTTTATCTACATAGTAAAATCCAAAGACTTGTGTTTAGTCTTCCATACAATCTAGATCTTCCAACAAAGTTGTAGCCGGCGTTTGAAGGCACTTCATTCTTCTAATAATCAGCTTATGATCTTATGAATCTATTTACTTAATAAATAAATTCGCTCATTTCAGGAACCCAGAAGACGAGTTGTCCTGGCAGATCGTGGAACCAGCCCCTGCGATGATCGCTCCTCGCTTACCGGACCTTTGCAAAGGCGACATTTGTGACGTCACGACCCCCACGGATGTTAGAATGGTCCTCAAGGTCCCACCCAGAGCGAAGCTAGGATGCGGGTAAAATATTTCGTATAAAAGTCATAACGGATATGGGTTGGGGTAATTCTGAAATTCGTGACATACAAATCAATAATATTAATAGATAATCAAGTGGAAACCAGGGGCTCCTGGTTGCCTGGTTACAACCAGGAGACTCTGGTTTCCCCATCATGACACACTCTGCTACTCCCTGATCAGGTGGGCGGGCTACGTTCGCTTCTGCTTCTGTTGAGCATGAATGAGAAACTCATATCCATTCAGATCAGCAGGGAGAGCAAAATTCAATGCAGTTAGTATTAAATGAATGGGGTTAGATCCGCTAATTATAAGAATACAATTATTATCTACGTACTATTGGAGAATCCGTCGTAACCAGCAAGTCGAGTACAGGAGGCGAGCGCTTTCGATGTAAGGACATCATCTTCAGATCATCGAGAGAGTACGTTAAAAATAGAAAAAAATAAAAATTTAGATAGTACTTAAGTTAGAAGTAGATATAGATATAAGTAAATAATTTTAGTAGCAAGTTAGTTATGTAAGCTAGTTTATAATATATTCATAGTTTAGAATAGAAGAACACGTGGTCACCATGTGGTGAATGTACAATTAGCTAATAGGATTAGTTTTTTCTCTCCCTTTCACTTGACATGATAGACCACGTGACCCCCCTTTCCTTTCTGATCCTTTCACCTCCCTTTCACCCAGACTATATAAATAGAACGACGGACTGACAAAACTCTCTCGAAGGCCTGAAGATGATGTCCTTACATTGAAAGCGCTCGCCTCCTGTACTCGACTTGCTGGTTACGACGGATTCTCCTATACGGTACGTAGATAATAATTCAATACAGTTGGATCGCACAAAGGTGGACTTTGAAATGGAGAGCCTCTTGATAACTCATGACCGAATGACAAACTGAGCTTCTTCCTGATCTGTGAATTAGTCTTAGATGTACCCAACTTCTTTAGAATCCAACCGTTCCCGATTAAATACTCTCGCTCCAGCTTATTTTGTTACTAATTGTGTTCTATGTGCATTCCATCAGGATCTGCAAAGGACCGGAATGGAAACCTGGCGTCTACGTACAGTTCACGAAAGAGAACAGCATAGCGAGGCTGGCGGGTCTGCGACCTGGAGATCAAATCTTGCAATGCAATAACTTCACCTTCACACCTGAAACGCCATTCACAGAAGTGAGTCTCATTTGCAGAGTTTTAGAGGTTTGTTGTTTAGGTGGTAACCTATGAATTCCGATGACTCATATATTGATAGCATATATTGATGTGTAGACTTGAAATCCTCTCAACCAGCAAGAGCCCTCCCAACTCCAACTTTATTTCCTCTCTAATTCTAAAGTTTTTATCCTATTGCAACGGTATTGTCAAGGAATAGCATGACTTCGTATGGTGCCTCACGAATTTCATTGAGATCATATCAATGACAGTAACTGCGCATGCGCAAACGTGACTCCCTAGTAACAAGCATAACGTATTTGATTTCTATTCAATTTTAAGGATAAGTTGAGATGAGCATCAGATCATCAATCCAATCGTATTGAGGATACGATTTTCGTTTTTCCGACTTACCAACGCTATAATGACCATGACTCTCAACTTATTTATATTTTCTTTATATATTTTCTTTATGATATAGGTTTTCTTACCGTTTCAATGTTGATTTTTAAGACTCAAATCAAAAGCTAGTGTGTCGGGCATTTTACAAAATTCGTATCTTCTTCTTGTACTCCTTCTTGTATTCTTGTAAAATTCGTATCTTCTTCTTGTAGTCCTTCTTGTATCCTTCTCCTATTCCTTCTTGTATTCTTCTCGTACTCCTTCTTGTATCGTATCTTGCTTCTTTCGCTGTATACTTAACAGCCTAACTCCCTTCAGAATCTCAGCCTTTTAGGAGTATTTTTTGCTATATAATTTTTCATACCGAATCGAACACGATCGTTGTGCATTGTTTTGGGACATTATCACCTGAATAATTGAACTACACGGAAATAACGTACATTTTATTATATACAACAATCAAAATCATTATTAATTAACCTACAAGGCTTACCAAACGAACTCCCCCCTCCCCCCAGTTGTATGCTTTGTTTCTGTACAAATCCGTTCCATTTAAAAAAGTCTCTTCCTCTGGCTCTCAATTTCTCCTGCTCTAGTTGCTTACAGCTATGGTGTATTATTCCGTTGAAATTATTCGGGATACGGTCATGAATTGAAAGGTAGACCCAAGGACCTCTATTTCTACGTTTCAGACCAATTACAGATTTTTATTAAGGTAGTTGCAGGAGTGGTACATAGTAGGCAGGAGCGGAAACAAACACTGTCCTTTGGCTGAATAGCTTTCTACCTAAAATTACTCTGAACAAAAGTACGAAAACTAATTATCAATGTTTATCGATTTAGAGAGGGTTTCTGTGATTCCGTGGGTATTAAGCGTTGAAATTATTCGGGGTATGGTCGGGAACTAGGTAAAATATGATTAGAGGATCTTTAGTTTTATGTTTCAGACCTGAATACACCTGTGGTGGTAGTTGCTGGAGTGGTGTATAGTAGGCAGGAGCACAAATAACCACTATCCTGTGGAAGAATAGCTTTCTTTGTAAAATGCCTCCTAACAATAGTGTAGAAACTGGCACTAATGGTTAATGTTTATCAATCTATAGGCGGTTGCTGTGATGCGGTGCAGCGGAGTTCTGGAGCTGGTCGTTCGAAAAGGAGCAGGTATGGAGCTGTTCCCTGGAGAGTCTTCAGGCTACAACAGCTCGGCGAGCAGCGTCGCGGGCGACACTCCGACCAGGATGACAGCTCTTCCAGAAGAAACCAACGAAATCCTCAATGGGTGAGCTGCCTGTTAACGGTTGTTGTATAATAATTCTCAAAATATAATTAACTGCCCGGCAGACCGACATGAAACCTAGGTTTCTTAATTAGTACAAAGTGCCAAAATACAAATCATTCAGATACTTAGCTGTAGTATAATGACTTTGAACGAACTCTCTTAGGCTCTCTTTATCTTTGAGATTGATTGTCGGCTATTAAGTAATCAGATGTGACTCCACTAGAGCATTGCCATGAGTAGGAACCATCATCTTCTCGAGGGTTTGCCTTTTGACGTGTTTGAGAATCTGAAAACCAGAAAATCTGGTGTCATTGCACCCTTCCATTTTGAGTCCTGAAATAGTCACCCATACAAATCTGAGGACCCCAACTAAGTATGCAATTGTTCTTTCAGATGTACGAATGGGAACCACGCGAGTACGAACGGGAACCACGCGAGTACAAATGGGATTCACACTAGTAATGAGATGCCCGAGCCACCAATCCAACGAATCCCCAATCGAACGGAGTACACCAATGGCTGCACTGTGATTCACGTTGGTGGAGTTGACGAATTAGACAACAACAATAAAAAGGTTTGTATGCTTACTATAAAAAAGTTAATATTGTACTACAACTTTGTACTATTAGTTAGTAATTTGTTATATGGCTTGAAGAGCGTCTGTGGCGAAAATAACAAAAGAGATTACCCAAAATAGTTCATGAAAACACACCATGGTACTTGGAAAACCTCTCCTTGAAAAAGTAGGAAATCAACGAAAATCCCATTTTGACAACGGCAATATCCTGGCGAAGTATTAGAGATTCCTCAAGATACACCAAATCCTCGAAAATTTGCATAAGATATCTTGAGTATCTCGGATTTGAAGAACAAGAGGAATGACACATTATTTCCTCCTCCTCAACCTGAAATAGTACAACAGCAACAACAGAATGACCACAAAACCCACAGTGAAAAATATTCAATGTCCATCGAACCAAAGTGTCCAATGTATCAAAATGTCCCAAGGTAGGTATCAAAATCTCAAACGAATCAATACCTCCAATGTATCAATACATCCAAGGTATCAAAATACCCATGAATCAAACGCTTAATGTACCAAATTTCTTAAGGTATCAAAATATCCAATGTATCAAAATGTCTAATGTATCCACGGTATCAACGAATTTTAACGTCCAAGGTATCAAAATATCCAAAGAATCAAAACGCTTAATGCATCAAATGTCCGAAAGTGTTAAATATCCAACGTATTGAAATATCCACAATATCAAAATGTCCAATGTATGAACACGTCCAATTTATCTATATATCCAATGAATCAAAACGTTCGACGTATCCATTTGTCCAACGTATCAAAATATCAATTGAATCAAAACGTCTGATGTATCAAATTGTTCAAGGAATAAAAATATCCAATGAATCAAATGTCTGGTGTATTAATGTCTGTATCAATGTATGGATCAATGTCTGCTCTATCAAGTTGTCCAATGTATCAAAATATCTAATGAATGTACCAAGTGTCCCAAGTGTCACTTAATGTACCAAGTGTCCTAAGGTATCAAAATGTCCAACGAATTTAAACGATGTACCGAATGTCCCAAGTGTCACTTAATGTACCAAGTGTCCTAAGGTATCAAAATGTCCAACGAATTTAATCGTCCAAGGTATCAAAATATCCAATGACTCAAAATTTCCGACGAATCCATTTGTCCAACGCATCAAAATATCAATTGAATCAATACGTCTGATGTTATCAAGTTGTACAAGGAATCAAAATATCCAATGAATCACAATGTCTGTTGTATCGAATTGTCCAATGTATCAAAATATCAAATGTCTTATGGTATCAAAACGTCCAATATGTTAAATATCCACGGTATCAAAATTTCCATCGAATATAACATTTTGATACCGTGGGTATTCCAAATCAATCAAAATATCCAATATATCGATCGTCCAAGGTATCAAAATATCCAATATATCAAAACGTTCAATGTCTTGAATTATCTACGGTATCAAAATGTCTAATGAATTTAACATTTTGATACCGTGGATATTCAAAATCAATCGAAATCTCCAAGGTATCAAATTGTCCGACGTATCAAAATATCTAAGGTATCTAAATAACCAATTTATCAAAAGTTTAAGGTAACAAAATATCCAATGAAAAATATAAATAAATACCATTCATATGGAAAAGTGTTGTAGAAAGAAACGCCATGTAATTTCTCCCGAGGGTAAAACAATAGGATAATATTTATGTCAATTGTTTCTGTGAATAATCACATTACCGATCGCACGTAATATAATATATTGCGAATATATAATTGAATTGCGATATTATCGCAGTATTCTAGAGAACCTTGCTTCATAGCTACCGATATGTAGCTATGATTTTGTTTACTGGTATCGCGATGCATTTTTTGTGGCGAAAAAAAAAAGTGTCGCGAAAAATTCCTTGACCCCCAGCCAAAAGACATGTCTATGTCAAAAAACGCTAATGTATCAAATTATGTAATGAATCAGAACGCTTAATATATCACATGTCCTAATGTGTCAAAATATCCAAGGTATCAAAATGTCCAATGTGTCAAAATATCCAAGGTATCAAAACCTCCAAGGTATCAAAATGTCCAATGTTTCGAAATATCCAATGAATCAAAATGTCAGATGTATCAAAATATCCAATGAATCAAAACGCTTAATGTTCGAAGGTATCAAAATCTCCAACGAATCAAAATGTCCAATGAATCAAAACACCCAAGATATCAGAATACGCGAGATGTGCCCACATCCCAGAATAGTTGCTATGAACTATGTTAGACTGTCGGAGATAATTCGTGATTATCCAATCTTTTAAATCTCTGTTTTCATGTACATTTTACATTACTATCATACGAACTTGTTCGCGCGTTCGTTACATAAGCGGACTCGCAATTATCCCTGGTTGTTGAATTCGCAATTTGCTAATGCAGGTGATAACTACTGTCAATATGTGCAGACTCAGAAACTGCTCGAAAGATCCTTGAGACAGAATTGTAAACCTTATGAGATCCCTTCACTTCGCCTCTTCTTACGAATGAAGTCTCAGAATCACCTGAGTAGTCTTCACTTTGATACGCCAATCACCTTTTCAACTACTTTAAATAAATTACCTTCATACGTCTTGGTTGAAAAATCACTACTCTTCTTACCATGCTGATGATACACGAGGAAATTACGACCTCATTTGCATTTCGAGTTTGCGATTAGTTTCTGTTTCTGTCCAAAGCTCGACGTTTTTGGTTCTTCGCTATCGAACAAATTTGGATACTCCGAAATCAAAATTTCCACTCTCATTTTGCATTGTAAAGCTTTTACAACAAATTTCATTCACATTAAGTTTGCCAGAAGCTCAAATTTGAATGGTAGTTTGGTACAGGGCGCAAGACGAATGCACATTGATTTTCTCATGATCCTATTTAACAACGTAATCGCAAAGGCAAAGGACTTCACAATTGTGTTCATGTTTGTCTACTCAGAAATCCGTCATCATGCTCGGGAAAATCAAGTTTTGAATCAGTGAAACATTCTGCTTTATTTAATACAATCAAGCTTTTTTACACTAAAAAATTCTACTTGTCCATGTCCATACATTAGTGAGGATGCGATACTCCCCTCCCAACTTGGGAGACCTTTTGGTACGATTTTTAACCCTTAATTTCCAACTTGTCACAAAAAATTGTTTTTTCGGATATTTTTCAAGATTTTGGTGTATTAGTAGGCAAAATTTTGGCGTACCAACCAAACGGCATAGAATTGCTAGTTTTGACCGAGGTGTAGGTGAATTTTCTTAATTTGATGAAAACTGGATGGTATATTTTTGGACACCTGAAGAGGGAGGGGGGAGGGGATAGCTACCGTCATATTAAAAAACTAAGAATACGTTTTATCCAAATTTAGATGGATGGAACCAGTAGCTTTTTATTCTAAAACAAATAAACGAAATGACACAAATACAATTTTTAGCCCAATAGACCTCTTTCTTCTGTAGTATCTTGATGGAATACTGATGCAGAGGCCCCCAATATCGGTTTTGACTCAAGAGTAGTTGGACAATATTCAGAATGCTTAAATAATCGGACTTCCGAAAAGATACTTCAGGGTATTAAAGGTTAAGAAAACTCAAAAAAGTACAGTAACGTAGGTATGATATTGACGGAATTTTCAGAAGACGTGATGTTTTGTTCCTTGATAGTCTCATATGAGAATAATGTTATAGAAACGGTATATTTTCATAATTAAGACGTAATCAGAGATTGTTTCGGTTCAGGCCCCAAGACTACAATACTCAACAATAGGTACTACAAATATATTAAATATACCTAAAACTTACAAAAAAAAACAGTAAACTTTGATAGAAAATTAATTATAAAGTATGATTTATTATTCAATTTGGAAACATAGCATCGGTATGTTTTCATAATTAAGACGTAATCAGTTCCTGATTGCCTAAAATCGCTTGAATTCAGAGATTTTTTCGGTTCAGGCCCCAAGACTACAATACTGAACAATACTGCAAATATATTAAATATAGAATTTACACCAAAAAAAAACAAAAAAAAAGTAAACTGAAAGAAAATTAATTATAAAGTATGATTTATTATTCAATTTGGAAACATAGCATCGGTATGTTTTCATAATTTAGACGTAATCAGTTCCTGATTGCCTAAAATCGCTTGAATTCAGAAATTTTTTCGGTTCAGGTCCCAAGACTACAACACTGAACAATACTACAAATATATTAGATATAGAATTTACAAAAAAAAAACAGTAAACTTTGATAGAAAATTAATTATAAAGTATGATTTATTATTCAACTAGCTGAAAAGCCTACTAAAAGTAGGCAAAACGCTTCTTCCGACTCTCCCCGCATCCCACTCCCTCCGGCTCCTCCCGCCTCCGATTCCCCCCCTCCCGCCCCTCCGACTCGTCCCGCCTCCCACGACCCCTCCGTGCATACGTACGTACGTACGTACGTACGTACGGTTGGCGTTTTATTATATTAGACTAGCTGAAAAGCCTACCAAAAGCAGGCAAAGACTATTCCTCCGACTCTCCTCCCGCCACCAACTCCCTCCGACTCCTCCCGCCCCCAACCCCACCGACTCCTCTCGCCTCCGACTCCTCCCGCCCCAACCCCTCCGACTCCTCTCGCCCCCGACCCTTCCCGCCCCCAACCCTTCCGACTCCTCTCGCCTCCGACTCCTCTCGCCCCCAACCCCTCCGACTCCTCTCGCCTCCGACTCCTCCCGCCCCCAACTCCTCCGACACCTCTCGCCTCCGACTCCTCCCGCCCCCAACCCCTCCGACACCTCTCGCCTCCGACTCCTCCCGCCCCCAACCCCTCCAGCCTACAACTCTCCCTCTGCCACGACCCCTCCGTGCATACGTACGTACGTACGTACGTACGTACGGTTGGCGTTTTATATAATTAGATTTGGAAACAGGGCGTTGGCCGTCGGTCGTTCTGAAACTTTGGACGTTTTGATACGTTGACGATCGCCGTTCCTTCCTCGTTGCGGGTTAGTTTAATCTCATACGTACGGGCGCTCGCTTGCCCCTTCCCACCCCCCTTTGAAGGAGCAACGTTGCCACCCACCACCCCCCGTGCCACCCACAGCCTTCTCATGGCTGGACAGTTTTTCCAATTTTTTCAGGAAATCATCCAATCATCCAATTTTCATGTTTCTTGTGGCATTGTCATTATTAATTTATAATATCTACATCATGCACTGGTTTAATTCCAAAAGTAAAAACTTGTACCAACCTAAATTTGAAATTTTCAAGGATTTTTGAAATTCATCAGTGCGTCTAATTATTGAATTGAAAAACTAAAAGATTGCCGCAGGAATCATCAAAATCTACCAATAATCGCCAGAGAAGCGGGGGAAACCTGTTTATTCACTGACTGAGACGTAGGAAATGTTTATACGTCGGGCATTACCTTTTATTCACATCACTTCCCAATACCTGCCATATAAGTGGATACTTCAAGTTTCCCATCCTTTTTTGCCGATCCCATTTCTGTTTTCTAGGGTTGAAAATTACAAGTACTTTCATAGTCCACACACCCTCTTAACTTGTCGAACCAACAGATTATACATGTTCGTGGTATTCTTTGTGTGTTTAAGTAAGCTTTACAGGAAGAGGGTTTTCTTTCGCCACTAATATTGTACGTGTATTTTAATATGTTAGCAGATCGCCGAAATCTGTATGGTGTCGCAACAACTCGAGACCAAAACAACGACCGTATTTGTTGAGGTGCACCACAGCGAGGACGATAACGTATCTCACACGCAGGTAAGAGAAAAAAAATCCAACGGAGACTCGAACTAGAATAATGGCGAAGGACTCATAAATATTACAAGAGGCGTAAATATGTTACCCTCGTTTTAAAGTGATTATTTCGGATTTTCGGAGGAGACGAACGCTATTGACAAAAGAAAAGCTTCATTTCCTTGGGTTGAGATTAACATGAAATTGTTTTGTTTTGTGAACAGTCGGACGCCAGCACTGATCGACTGACGAACTCGTCTTCAGTGAGTTCCTTCACGAGCAGTGCGAGCAGCCTCAGTAGCGCCATCAGTCAAGAACTTGAGAGGAGATCTAAGGTTAGTCGATTACAAATTATAATATCTAATTAACCTATCAGGTACCTGCTTGGATACCTGCTGCTAGATGTTGTTTTCGACATAAACATCTCCACTAGCTGAGGGCCACAAAAAAGTAGCAGCCCAAAGACTGGGCTTGATTGGCTTCAATAATCCTTTGTGATACCTCTAGTCTCTGGGAAAAGGCAAGGGAAGCTAACTTTATTTCATCATAAAGCTGAAATCATATTCGAACAACAAACAAAGAGCCCGAATGAATTACTTACGTTTTCTGGTGTGGTTTTTTGGACACTGTGGGATTTTTTTAATTTTCTGTAAAATATATACAATTTTTTTGGCTTTCAGTCGATTTTAAGGAGTGAAAAGTGGGCAATGAAAGTTTTAAAATTCCCTTACTCAAAACTTATTGTATAAAGGTTTTTTCTTACATTTATAATAGAATCGAATGAGACCATCCAGAGCTCAGTAGGACCAACCTTTCGCTCCCTTTAATGATAATAATCAAATAGTTTAAATAATTAACCCCTGGTGTGTATAAAGTGTCTGACAGACACGAAGGAAATTTCAATGAATTATTTTCACAGCAGTGAGCATCTAGAATATCCCAGGCAATCAGTACCTGGCCCCCCCTTTATAGACGTTTCAGACTCTTTATAGACAGACAACCAAAAAACAACGTACACTTGCGAAATTATTTTTTGTTGAGATGACTTCCGAGTCCACATTATTTCATCAGAATATCGAAATTAGCATGGGGAGGGGTGAATGGAGGGGGGTAGAGGAGGAGGAATAATATTCACAAAATATCCGATTTTTCAATATTTTGGTTCCTTTATATCTTACTAATTGTACCCAAACTATGAAATTGAGGGAAAATTATCAATATCGCTCTGATTTTTCATGAATGAAGCATTCTTTGTGCCACCATGGTGCCAGGAAACCAGAAACCGCATATTTCGTGGTTTTTTGTGCGTTTCTCCTTGAACACGAACTTGAACTTTTGCGGACCTGGACTCGAATTTTCATGTTGGGTATCGTAACTCACAGTTTTTGAAATTCTGTCCAAATTAGACACCTTGAGATCCCTATAGAGTACTTGAGATTAAGTCTAATTACTTTGTTTTAACCAATAAAACGTTGGTTTGACGAAAAATATGTTAATTAACCCATCATGTGTCTCAAAAACACTTAACAGTTGCTGCGTGTCTGTCAGACCCTTTATACACTGGGAGTTCATCAGAGGTTTTGTACACACCAGGGGTTAAAGACCGCTAGGGTTCAACAGAGCCCTGGATGGTCTCATTCGATTCCAAAAATGCAATACTATTTTAAATTGATAAAAAACCTAGGTACCTTTATATCCTAAGCTTTTGAGTTAGGGCTTTTTCAAAATTTCAGCCCTTATTTTTCAACCCTTAGAAGTCGACCAAAATCTTCGGGGCACAACTTGACCCCAAATGCAGCCCTTATACCAAATTTCGTCAAAATCGGTTCATGGTAAGTAAGAAAAGTGCCTGATTCCTAAAGGTTCATGTTTTATACAGGGTGTAACCCTAACTGGTCTGCCATTCTGCACGAGTCGATTCTACTACTAATTTGCAACAAAAAAGTTTTTTTTAAGCTTCGTAATTTTAAACTTTTTTGTGATTAAACCTTACGTCATTAAATTGGCCATAACTCCTTCAATTAGCTTAGCTGTTAAGTTACAATTTGAGGATACCGTTGGAAAGGGCATTAAATTTCCGATCGGATAGGTCCCTTACCTTTTTTTGTGAGTCAAGGTTTAACCCATTTCCGCCCACTGATGCATTTTTGCATCGTCCTAATGATGATTTTTTTGAATATTGAAATAGTGGAAAATCTTTGTAGAAGAATTTTTTCTCGTTCATCAGTTCGTTTTTCTCGTTTTCAGTTAGTTCCTGAACTTTTCAAAAAAAAAAAAAAAAAAAAAAAGTTCTTCAACATTCGGGAGCTCTAAGAGATTTAGGAATTTTTTTTGAAAGAGGCTTTTTGACCGAAAGCGTGATTATGGTGGCTCGAATTCGGTCCTGGGCGAGTGAGCTTTCTGGGCCATGAATCGAAACAGATTACCATAAATAGATTTTTACATTTTACCTAGATTTTATCAGATTTTTAACAATGAAATGTTTAAATCATATCGATTTGGAAAACTGAGGCCTCTCAAATCCTATAAAATGTTGAAATCGTAAAATTTGGAGCATTTTTGCTCTCGATTGGTGAGCAAATGATGCCTTATTTCGGCCGGCATTCTGTAAAAGAGTTCATCCTCCTCCTCCCATTACTCTGTTATTTCTGCTCTCGGCTTGAAATGGGTTTAAGACTTGAAAAGCCCTCCTAAAAGAGAATTTTACGTAATTTGGTAAACCTTGAATTTTGGTTCATTATTTTCAATAATAAGCTTTTGAAATCCAGCAAGAAATGAAAAATGTTAACCCCCCTCAAAATTTGATGTTTTACGTTTCAAGTTATACGTAGGATCCGAAAATGGAATAAAAAATTTGCCGTGCGCCGTACGCGGCACTTTTCTTAGCAACACTGGACCGATTTGGTTCAAATTTGGTATATGGGCTCCTTTTTGGGGTCTAGTTGTGCCGCGAAGCTTTTGGTTGATGTCAGACACTTTTAAGGGGAGAACATTAAGGGTTGAAATTTTCAAGAGTGCCCTAGCTCGAAAACTCTCAAAGCAAAAGTATTGTATTTTCACCAATATAAACCCGGAGCCCTGTGGGACAAACCGTTCGCTCCCTACGAGTACTTAAGGGTTTTCCTTCGATAAAACAGAACTTCGAGTGTGAATCACATAAGAGGTCTAATCTCCGTTGAATTTTTAGCTAACCAAAACGATCGCTTTTCGTTTCTCCGAGTTGTATTCATTTTTGTATCCTTAGCAATCAGTAATCAAAGTATGAAGCTCCCTATTTTGCGAATCGAGTGTGAATTTGCCCAAAGGTTTATTATTTTCTGAATAGATCACCCTTCTGTATAGATCACTGGTTCTCCATCAATAGCACCTACCACCATCTGTATTCTCCCTTGACCATCCCTCTCAAATTTCAGCTTCCTGCGTTCAATTATTGAACGTTTATAATCCTATTATAGGATTGAAAATGGATTCGGAGCTCACTCAGCTGATCAATGATCTCCCAGGCGTAACTCTCGTGTAACTGCCTGAAATTATGGCCCGATTTTGATGGAATTTCGAATCCGAGTCTACCAAGGTAGCGGATGGCGTTGTTTTCACTGTTCAAGAATGAGAAAAAAATGTCCTCAAAAATAAAAATTCCCACTAGCGTTTTACGTTGCAGACCTTCCTGAACAATTTTGGTTTCGTCTGTCTGTCGGACTGTGGGTTCCGCAAACCCTTCAAACGGGCATAACCTATAAAAAGTTGCTCTTCTATTTTGTTGAATATGGAAGGTCCCATATGAAAATCATCGTCCCCGGATTGATAGTAGCATTAATAATAGCTCGTAACATCAACAACTTCTACACTTTCTATCCGATTTCGATGGGATTTTCAGGAGTTGTTAGTTAAAACTCAGAATGGTTCCCTACAAATGTCATCGACATGTGATCACCAAATTTTCAGAATAGTGGTGGGTACGTGGAGCTATGTGCCACACCTTTGTGCAGCTCAGAGACGGTCCAATAAGAATCGCTTCGAGTTACAATACCTAGGATTTGCTATGTCACTGCCAACAGTCCAGTTAAAAAGTCAGCAAATTTGGGTCCTTCAAAATCAAACTTTTAACTTCCATTTTGAGTTTCAGAACTCCTTTAACTATTTTGGTTCTGTTTCTTTCTGACTACTTTGTGACATGGAACAACTGTATAGGGATGAACCCAGGCTAGATGGAGGAACAATAATAAACGAACTCTGATTTAAAAAAAATTAATCAATATAATATATTGATTGAAGGAAGAAAATATTAATATAATAAAAAAATAATAATATAATATAATGTAATATTATATAATATAATAATATAATATATAATATAATAATATAATATAATATATACTGGTAATATAATATAATATAATATAATATAATATAATAATATATAATATAATACATATAATATAATAAAAAATTAATCAATATAATATATTGATTGAAGGAAGAAAATATTATTTTCTTCCTTTCGGAAATTTCTCAGTCTTTCAAGTCTCAGGGAAATGTCACAGTTATAACCACAAGCGGTTCAATGTTTTCACGTTACAACTTTTGTAACTAGTATAATATGCGTGTAATCAATTATCTTCAATAAAGCCTATAATATGTAATGGTAGATGGAGAAGACCTGCAGCTCAGTAAAATAATAAAAACACCACCCAGGTGATTTCTGCATGATCTAATCGTGAACCACTGTATATTTTTAAGGATTACCGCATCTCTCACGTTCTGCAAGTACGAACGTGACATAATACACGTTCGCATTCCTTTTGCAAAAAGTGACACGATATTGTGTTGAAGAGAATAGAACAAGAAGTGAATGGTGTAATCGCGAGGACTACGATTCTGAATACGAAGATTATCAGACAAGCGTGTGACGATATGATATATTTCGGCTACTTATCTACAGCTGCAGAATGTAGCAGTACCTTATCCGAAATAAGATTATGCAATGAGACTGCCAAGTGGCTGTGACACATAGCATCCTCGTATCCATGAAACGATTGATCTGATGCTGAGTAGATAGTCAAAACTTCAATTTCCAAGTAGGACCTTCCAAATTTGATGATACGATGACGATGATGGAAGGGGGATATTTTAGGGCTTCAAACACACAAAATCCGAAGATTTCATCGTATTTTGATGAAAACTTTAGAAGTTAGGGTTGTCACAACGTTTACCTCTACAATCTGATCCGGATTTTAATAATATAAATTTTTAATTTTTTATTAAATTTTAATAATATTTTAATTTTAAATTTAAGGGTTTATATTGAAATATATTATATTTCAATATATTATATTTCAATATAAACCCTTAATTTTCGTAGGGAGCGAACGGTTTATACTGCAGAGCTCCGGGTGGGCTCAAAAAATTCTAAAAATTCTATAGAATCTTAAATTGAAGGAAAAACAATACCTTTATATCGAAATTTTTGAGTTAGGGCGTTTTCAAAATTTCAAAATTGATTTTGGAACTCTTAGAAGTGACCTACATCAACCAAAAGCTTCGGGGCACAACTAGACCCCAAGTGGAGCCTACATACCAAATTTCATCACAATCGGTCAATGCTAAGTGGCAAAAGTGCCGCGTACGGCGGACGGACGGCCAAATTTTTATTCGATTTTTGGATTCTACGTACCTTGAAACGTAAACCATCAAATTATGAGGGGGTGTTGAAATTTTTTTTCTTGGTCGATTCCAAAGGTTCATCATTGAAAATAATAAACCAAAATCGGATGCTGATATTATGCTGTAAATTGTAATTTTTCAGAAACTCTCTTCTGACCATTGAAATACTTCCCTTTTCACGTTTGAAAAGGTTGGTTAAGAGAAATAAAAATGTATTGCAGTCATGAGACCTATCTGGTTTATGTCGTGTTCCTGAAGAACCAATTCTTGAGAGTGGCAAATTATGGACCCAGCTGTGCCTTCTCAGGGCTCTCATGGGAAGGTTGCCATCGCTGTTCCCAAAGATAATAAAATCGGAGGGTATTAGATAATGGCCGTAATGATACCGGCAGCTGAATAACCAACCTATTGTTTAAAAAGGTGGCAAACGACATAGAGTGAGTAAACATTTCACTTGGAAGTAATACTCTCTCTACTGGAGATATTCTCGAACCAGAATAACAGACAAGTTTGCAAATGTATTTTGCTTCACTGTATCAAAAATAGGAAAGAACGTCTGACAAGTTGGGTGGACAGTGTACCTTCCTCTGACAGAATACACATAATATGTGTATTCAACACCTTATATTCACGTTACATTATAACGTGTTGATAAGAAAGAAATAGCGTTGATGTGAGCACTAATAGGTGTCCAAATTCTTTGATTTGAAAGCTGAGACCATGAAGAAAACAAAAAATTACCTCCATTTTTAAAATTCGTAAAATTTGATGAATCACCGACGATAGGTACTTTGTCAGGTCTAGATGATAATATCATGATAGATGATAATATTATTATTATTTGAACCAAATCCTCAAACCTCTTCAAAATTTTAAATTGTACTCTTGATTTGACCCCGAGAGCGGCAACTAGTATCTAGTAGTATCTACCGAGAAATTTTCAACCGCTACGAGCTCGAAATCGCTTGCTTTTGCGTCATTGAACGGGCAAACGTGTCGCGGATTACATTAAAAGTGGTAACGACCGAACTGTCCGAACCATTCGTGACACAAAAAGATTCAGAGGTGTATGGAAAAATCGCATAAAAGAGACATAATTTGAGAACGTTAACACGAAACGAAGCTTGAAATTCCCCATGTCACCGGACCAGGGCTGGAAAATACTGTTATTTTCAAGTCAAGGAAAACTGTAATCCGAAGAGCGACAAAAAACATAAGTGTTGTTGAAGTTTAAAAAAATTATTTTAGAGGTCATAAAGACAAGTTTTATGTGAAACATATTGTTAAGTAATGCATGCATTCAAGGGGACTTCCCATTGGATAAGCGATAAAACTTGCATTTATATTTTCCTTCCTAGAGCGAAAAACTGTTTTACTTGAAGTAATTTAGTTAGTACTTTGAGTGAGAAATTGTAGACTCCCCTGCACCTTATCCACCATAAATTAAGCCTCGAATTCAAACAGCATTTTAAAATCGGATGATGCGATTGGTGCGTTCAAATGGGACAATCTTGTTGATTTTCTTATTGTTATTTCTATTCAATTTTTGTCTATTCTATATTTATACAATTGTACCTATTACTTACTGACGTTTGTAATGCCAGTTTGGCCGCTACAAATAAAATGATTGATTGATTGATTAATCCATGATCTACGATACCCAACATGCGAATTCGACTTCAAACCCCCCCCCAATAGTGCCAGTCTGGAACCAAAGCGGTAATACGTCGTAACGTTGAACTTTCCTCTGTTAGTTTCGGTAGGTAGTTCACATCCATTTCCATATTCAAGGTGAAACACAAAAAAAACCACGAAATATGCGGTTTCTGGTGTCCTGGCACCATGGTGGCACCACTATTTGTTCCATGGTGGCACAAAGAATAACACTAGATTACAAAATTTAGGGGTGGTCTGGCTGCCTCGTTCTTTCGCCACTTTTCTTATAGTATTTGGTGCGCTGAATCCGAATCTGACGTCAGTTTTTTTTGTTTACGTCGGATTTTCAAGATATAGCTAGTTTTAAGATTTTTCTAGTTCTCACTTTTCTTCATTTTCTGGTGAAAACTCATCTTGCTCAAATCTCCTCAAAAAGTACTCAGACTTATAGGAAATTTCACGTAGAATCCGAATATGTACTTAGTTTTTAAGTAAAACTGTGTTAAACCCCCTATTTTCCACAAAACTTATCAAAAAACACCGGTTCTCAACGTTTTTTCTTCGGGTTTTCCCTTACATTTTGCCACTTGAAAAAACAATTAAGGCTAAAAAAAATTTCTCGGGCCTTTACTTTGTAGGGGGGACACCCCAGAGGAGAATGAGACCAATCGCAGCCTCCTAAACCCATTAATATAGAAGGAGTGAGCTTTTTCATGGCACTGAGATGAAAATTCACAAAAACCGTTTGTTAATTTTTCGAGATAAGTATGTGCGTTCCTAAATCTATTTTCCTCAAATGGATTTTCCTTTCTTCTACATTTTTTATGCTTGTCACCTATTAAGAGTAAGATCGAAAATAGTTACTCAAAGGGGGAGTAAATCATAATTGGGAAACTCTTGTTTTGTTAAGTGATTTTACTTCAGTTTTACAAACGAAACACAATAAACTGCAGAAAAGTTAACGGTGTAAATCTGTTTCATGAAGGCTCGGATGAATCAAAAGTTTGTACAATGTTTGGTTATTCCTCCACCTCAGAGGTTTCATCGCCGGCATCTATGTAGAGAAAACTTCGCCGCCTGAGGTAAATCTCTTTTTAAGGTCCAACAATAGTCCGCCATCATGTGAACTTCCCAATACCCTTTGTACCGTTCTTCCATGGTTTTCATATCTTGGTGGAACCTCTGAGGTGGAGGAATAACCAAACATTTTACCAACTATTGATTCATCTGAGCCTTCATGAAACAGATTTACACCATTAACGTTTCTGCAGTTTATTGTGTTTCGTTTGTAAAACTGAAGTAAAATCACTTAACAAAACAAGAGTTTCCCAATTATGATTTACTCCCCCTTTGAGTACCTATTTTCGATCTTACTCTTAATAGGTGACAAGCATAAAAAATGTAGAAGAAAGGAAAATCCATTTGAGGAAAACAGATTTAGGAACGCACATACTTATCTCGAAAAATTAACTAACGGTTTTTGTGAATTTTCATCTCAGTGCCATGAAAAAGCTCATTCCTTCTATATTAATGGGTTTAGGAGGCTGCGATTGGTCTCCTTCTCCTCTGGGGTGTCCCCCCTACAAAGTAAAGGCCCGAGAAATTTTTTTTAGCCTTAATTGTTTTTTCAACTGGCAAAATGTAAGGGAAACCCCGAAGAAAAAACGTTGAGAACCGGTGTTTTTTGATACGTTTTGTGGAAAATAGGGGGTTTAACACAGTTTTACTTAAAAACTAAGTACATATTCGGATTGTACATGAAATTTCCTATAAGACTGAGTACTTTTTGAGGAGATTTGAGCAAGATGAGTTTTCACTAAAAAATTAAGAAAAGTGAGAACTAGAAAAATCTTAAAACTAGCTATATCTTGAAAATCCGACGTAAACAAAAAAAACTGACGTCAGATTCGGATTCAGCGCACCAAATACCATAAGAAAAGTGGTGAAAGAATGAGGCAGCCAGACCACCCCTAAATTTTGTAATCCAGTGTAATTCATGAAAATCCAAAGGTATATTGAGAATTTTCCCTTAATTTCAAAACTTGGGTAGGTACAATTAGTAAGTTGTAAATGATGAGGAAAGTGTGGGACTCGAAAGAGATACCAAATCTTCACCTCATTAGAAAAAACTGTAGGCTATTAAAAAGAAAAACTGTATTGCTGGTTTGGACTATTGTAATTTACTATGATTGAGAAGGAATGAAAGAAGGAAGAGGCAACTATTGTACTTGATGACGCTATATTGAAAAAACCAAAGATTGATGGAAAGAAAGAAATTAATGTACCTACCTAAGGCATGCCGTTTGTATTTAAACTAGGTAATCAGTTATTTGGATTGTCTGGTGAATTCTTGGTGGCATCTGATTTGAAGAGGATGAATGATGAATGGTGATGGATGATGAATGATGGTTTTGGGGCTGATGATTATGGCGTACACCTCGTGGAGGTAAAGTAAAGACGTCTTGGACGCAGCAAAAAATGGATAGCGGGGTACACGGCAGGCTTGTTTGGGAGCTTGAAGGCAACTGAACTTGGGAGACCAACCACCACTGGACTGATGAGGGAATCAACTGGTGATAAGACCACTGAGCTGGGGTCAGTGGCCAGTAGGTCACCTGGTCTCCCTCATTTCACTAATCCGTCTAATCTATTTGCCCAAACAGTAAAGGAACCGAAATATTGGAAAATCGGATTCTTTGTGAACATTATCCCCCCACTCGCTCACTCCTCATGGGAATTTTGAAACTCTAGTAAGAACTACGAAAATCGGTTGATAACTAAGGGCTGGACAGAGTATACAAGATTTTGTCACACACCAGACATTCACCCATGGTTTTGTCGAGGATTTGGCTTCAGAATGGTCTAAAACGGATTAGTGTGTGGTTATTTTTTTCTGTTGGGTGTTGTCCAACTTTACTCCAGATTAATCGCATAAGGACGCCCAAGTCTCACTGTCGAGCATACCCAATACTGTCGGAGTTGCTGCTCTGTAGGGTTTAGAGCCGTAATCAAGCTTCGATCGTACAAACACCCTATAAAATCTCAGCATACAAATTCGGTCACTTCCCCATGAGGTATTGGCCAACGTCTTCATAGGGTTGAGATCTTTGAGGCACTGAGCCCTCAGACCTTTGATACGTGGAGCCCAACTTAATTTCCCAACCAAATTCATCCCCAAGTACCTGATGCAATTTAATTTGGTAATGACTTCACCATCCATAAGAAGGGACTCTTCGCTTGGGACACTTTCCTCGAAAATATAAACGAAAGGTTTCGATAGGGAAAGTCCTGATGAATGGGCCCTTTGCAGAGATGTTATTTATGTTTGCCTGAAGTCAATGAATAATGATTGAGATTAGTGGTGAAAATAACTAGTCAGCGAACCGGCAAGCCTGAACAGGATCAGATATTGCAGCAAGTACTCCATCAATCACCAAAGAGAATAGCATGGGGCTCATTAATGAAAATAATCAACCAAAAACCCTTCATTTTCGCCTTCGAGAAATTAACGCTATCATAATAATTAGAGCTCGGCAATATATGCGAAATAAAACCACAAAATATGCACGTAGATGCCCAATATATGCATTTGTACATATGCGCGAAAAAATCCGAAAATATGATTGTTGAACAATTGAATAATAAGTGGGAAACAAAGTCTTTTCAGTACATAGTTACTTGTATTTATTAAATTTTTTTGTATGTACATTTTTATACAAAATCATTTTATACAATTTTTACAATAGTTTTACTCAGTTTTTAGACAAAACATTTAATTGTTAAAATATGTTAGCTTGTACTACCAAGTGCTTTTCCAAATTTTCAGTTGTAAAAGATTTTCTCAAATCGTGCAATAATAGTTTCAAACGGGAGAATGACCGCTCCACATCTGCTGAGACAATTGGTAGATATTTGAAAGACGCCACTTCTTGAGGAGTGTATGACCAATTGCTGGTGTTGGGTGAGTCGCCTTCCAACACTTTCGCCAACACAACGACAGTTTTCCAGCCAGGATTTCGTTTGAGTACACACTCTAATTTTTTTCGAACGGTTTCACCTGTTTTTCCGGGCCATGATAACGCCTCCTCATTAGAGGAAATAGCCGACAAAACTGGAAATTATGGCTTTTGTCAAGAAACGCCCATTATATGCACTTATACCAAAAACTGCGAATATAGGTATGCAAATATATGCACGATAAATTTAAATTTGGAGCGACAAAATGGCTTGAGTATGGCATATGAGGGCTCCTTACAGCTTGGGCATATCGTAAAAAAAAATATGCAAATATCCAAAATGCCGAGCCCTAATAATAATATATTAATAGATACGGTAAAACCACCCATACCAGAAACACAAAACTGCAAAACACTAGATTCTTCCAAAACATTGATTTTCCACACTTTAAATGCCCAACTACGTTGTTTGAAGGAAGTCAACTTCAACCACACCAACAGATTCCACACGTTCAGCTCATTCATGTGAGGAAGGCACAGTCCACTCTTAACTTGGCTGAAGTTTACTGAGCCACAAAGCTAATCTCCGCAATACCGATGTCCAATCAAGATTCACCTCACCAATCTTTTTCCGATTCAATCAAAAACCGACGTTCTTGCAACGATTTTCCACGTCGCCGACGAAATATGTCAAGGTCCTCGCACATCCTCTCCATTCGATCCGCTCTATTGACTTAAAACGTCCATCGCGTTGCATCAAATCCGTCATTCCGATACTCGAAGAGCCGGAGAATTGATTTTTTTCTTTTCAAGTTTATAATGAAAGTCAATGAGCGCCCGTTTCACTTCGCTGACCACTTTCCTAATTGTTGTGGACCCACCGAGGAAACGATTCCGCAACTGGGATTTCTCGACGTTCATCTCCTCGTCTTAACTTCACAATCCACGCACTATGGCGCAAATAATGCAGGTGGACTGGAATCATTGTTTTGCTTCCTCACAGTCGAAGAGAGTTGGTAAAACGACTTCGAAATTGGTAAAAAAGCTCTCTGTAAAGCAAAAAGTGTGTGGAAATATCTATTTTGGAGGACACAATTGTGTAACCTTTAGTTGTGGCACCAAAAGCAAATGGGAAAATTCGACTCTGTGCTGACTTTAAGGTTTCTATAAACAAAGTAGCTGGCCACCGAAGTCAAGTATGTCGGAAGAAATGTACACATATTTGGAGAAGAAAGACGAGCTGTCCTATGAGGAAGAGATACTGCTTTGGAGAGGGAGATTGGTAATACCAAAATCTTTACGAGACCAAGTACTTCATATTCTACACGAGGGCCACCCAGGAGGATCAGCTATGAGGTCCGTTGCCAGGATGAATGTGTGGTGGCCATTAATGGATAGGAACATTGAAATTTTTTTAAAGCAATGCAAATCATGCCAAGAAAATCGTCCATGGGACCAGGAGTCACCTTTATACTCATGGAATGTGCCGTCGGAAGTATGGTCGAGAATTCACCTAGATTTTGCTGAAGCTGTTGAGGGTCAATACTGGTTACTGGTTGTGGATGCCACCAGTAAATGGCTGGAAATATTTCCGATGAGGAGCATAACGACGGAGCGTACGCTAGGGGTTCTTCAAGAGTTGTTTGCAAGATGGGGGCTGCCAAGGATGGTGGTGTCAGATAATGGTCCACAGTGGACATCACAAGCGTTCAAAGAATTTTGCAGTAGAAATAATGTACGACACGTCACGACAACTCCTTACCATCCACGTTCAAATGGATTGGCAGAACGGGCAGTCAGAACATTCAAGCAAAGATTCGCATCATCCAAGAGCGGAGGTGAAGATGTCCATACTAGACTGTGCAAATACTTGATGTCATATAGAACCACTGTACATAGGACTACCAACAGGACTCCCGCTGAATTGATGGTGGGGCGACAGCTGATTTCAAAACTAACTCTGCTGAAGCCTGATCTGACGAGTAAAGTGGAGGAGAATTTGCTCAGGCAGAAACTCTATCATGACAAGGGGGTCGATAGACTGAAGGCGTTTCAAGATGGGGATGTTGTATGGGTGAAAAGAAAGAAGGACGAGAAGCAATTCAAGGAAGGAGTGGTCAAGAAGAGAACTGGTCCACTTTCGTACGTAGTCATCGTCGAAGGAGTCGAAAGGAGAGTTCATGCTAACCAGTTGAGGAAATCTGGGGGATGCCAGGATTGGGAGGGAGGAGATGATGTACCCTAGGTTGTTATTATGAAGTGTTTCCATCCATGTGACTATAATTGTTGTTAAGTGATGAATTTCCAAAAATATATCATTCGTACCTATTGTAAAGATACTACACCTTTGATAGTGAGGAAGCTAAATGTCGTCGATATAAATGGAAAAGTCACGGAAACAACAGAAAAATTGAGAATCGAAATCTAGTTGCCACCACGCACGTAGCATTGTGTTTTAAAACTATATTTAAATATGGGATGAGAGAAAAGTATACCGGGTGTCCCAGAAGTTATGGTCCACCCTCCGGCATTTCCGTATTTAATTACGTAAAAAAATGGGTTCAACGCCATTTTACACATTTTTTTGTAAAGAATTCAGGAAAAATACTTTCGCGCAAAAAAATTGCGCGGAAGTGACACTAACTTTGTTTTTTCAAATGGGAACCCCCATTTTTTATTGCAGATTCAGATTCTACGTCAAATTTCATGAGAAATTCATACCCGAACCGACTTTTTTCATTGCGAGAAACTGGTACTTTTCGCGTGCAATGTGACCAGGTTGCGCAAAAGTGAATTTTTTTGAACCCCAAGTGTGGCACATGTTTTGTCATTATTTTTTGACGCTGAATCACGAGGTGAGGTCCTTTCTTCGATTTCATCGTTATTTTTCCAAATTTAGAAAGAAAAATTATTTTTTTGGACTTTATTTTCCCTCCCCCTTCCGCAATACGGGCTGGGGACCGGCTATGGCGGGATTAAAAATAAATTCCTCACTTCTGAATTTTAAAAAAATGTTTGAAAAGTGGGAAAATGTTGGAATGTTGGAAAATGTTTGTTATGTAGGTACCTACTTACCTACTTTAATGTGAACAAAAATGAAAAAGCTTCTCATCTAACGGTCTTTGACCAGTCGGGTGCCGACTCCCAACCCAAGGTGAAGAATGATAAGACATTCATTTTTATTATTACTTTTTTGAGCTTTTGTAACTTTTAATTTTTTTTAGGTTTTTAGATGAGAAGCTTTTTTATTTTTGTTCACATTAAAGTAGGTAAGTCCCTACTTAACCAACATTCCAACATTTTCCTACTTTTCGAACATTTTTTAAAATTTTGAAGTGAGGAATTTATTTTTAATCCCTCCATAGCCGGTCCCAGCCCGTATTGCGGAAGGGGGAGGGAAAATAAAGTCCAAAAACATAATTTTTCCTTCTAAATTTGGAAAATTAACGATGAAATCGAAGAAAGGACCTCACCTCGTGATTCAGCGTCAAAAAATAATGACAAAACATGTGCCACACTTGGGGTTTAAAAAAATGCACTTTTGCGCACCCTGGTCACTTTGCGCGCGAAAAGTACCAGTTGCACGCAATGAAAAAAGTCGGTTCGGGTATGAATTTCTCATGAAATTTGACGTAGAATCTTAATCTGCAATAAAAAATGGGGGTTCCCATTTGAAAAAACAAAGTTAGTGTCACTTGCGCGCAATTTTTTTGCGCGAAAGTATTTTTCCTGAATTCTTTACAAAAAAATATGAAAAATGGCGTTGAACCCATTTTTTTACGTAGTTAAATACGGAAATGCCGGAGGGTGGACCATAACTTCTGGGACACCCGGTAGAGAAGAGATTGAAGGTAACGACTGAGGGCGGTATTCATAGACATTACTCGAAGCCGAGTAAATACTCGAATGGGTCTTGGAGTGACGGCGGATGCTCAACGCTATTCACAGTCGTCATCTCGAGTATTTACACGAGTAGTTACTCCAAACTTCGAGTATCTGCTCTGCGTGCGGTATTCATAAACAAAACTTGGCGTTGAGTCGAGGCCTGCTTCTACTCGAAACTAGCAAAACCTCGAGGCACCTGGACAGGACACTTGAGCAGTTACTCAACGTGTTGTTCTCATCAAAAATGGATATATCTACGATTCTTTGCAATCGCAAAAATCTATAACAATAACATTAAATTTAATAATAAAATTAAATTTTTAAAATTATTTAAAGTTATTCAAATTTGCAACTTTGAAAACCCTTTGCTACTGACATAGTGCGCTAAAAACCATGAAATATTTGAAATTTTTCAGTTTTTCAACCATAACTTCTAAAATATAATTTCATTGTGTTTTAAAACTATATTTAAATATGGGATGAGAGAAAAGTATACCGGGTGTCCCAGAAGTTATGGTCCACCCTCCGGCATTTCCGTATTTAATTACGTAAAAAAATGGGTTCAACGCCATTTTACACATTTTTTTGTAAAGAATTCAGGAAAAATACTTTCGCGCAAAAAAATTGCGCGGAAGTGACACTAACTTTGTTTTTTCAAATGGGAACCCCCATTTTTTATTGCAGATTCAGATTCTACGTCAAATTTCATGAGAAATTCATACCCGAACCGACTTTTTTCATTGCGAGAAACTGGTACTTTTCGCGTGCAATGTGACCAGGTTGCGCAAAAGTGAATTTTTTTGAACCCCAAGTGTGGCACATGTTTTGTCATTATTTTTTGACGCTGAATCACGAGGTGAGGTCCTTTCTTCGATTTCATCGTTATTTTTCCAAATTTAGAAAGAAAAATTATTTTTTTGGACTTTATTTTCCCTCCCCCTTCCGCAATACGGGCTGGGGACCGGCTATGGCGGGATTAAAAATAAATTCCTCACTTCTGAATTTTAAAAAAATGTTTGAAAAGTGGGAAAATGTTGGAATGTTGGAAAATGTTTGTTATGTAGGTACCTACTTACCTACTTTAATGTGAACAAAAATGAAAAAGCTTCTCATCTAACGGTCTTTGACCAGTCGGGTGCCGACTCCCAACCCAAGGTGAAGAATGATAAGACATTCATTTTTATTATTACTTTTTTGAGCTTTTGTAACTTTTAATTTTTTTTAGGTTTTTAGATGAGAAGCTTTTTTATTTTTGTTCACATTAAAGTAGGTAAGTCCCTACTTAACCAACATTCCAACATTTTCCTACTTTTCGAACATTTTTTAAAATTTTGAAGTGAGGAATTTATTTTTAATCCCTCCATAGCCGGTCCCAGCCCGTATTGCGGAAGGGGGAGGGAAAATAAAGTCCAAAAACATAATTTTTCCTTCTAAATTTGGAAAATTAACGATGAAATCGAAGAAAGGACCTCACCTCGTGATTCAGCGTCAAAAAATAATGACAAAACATGTGCCACACTTGGGGTTTAAAAAAATGCACTTTTGCGCACCCTGGTCACTTTGCGCGCGAAAAGTACCAGTTGCACGCAATGAAAAAAGTCGGTTCGGGTATGAATTTCTCATGAAATTTGACGTAGAATCTTAATCTGCAATAAAAAATGGGGGTTCCCATTTGAAAAAACAAAGTTAGTGTCACTTGCGCGCAATTTTTTTGCGCGAAAGTATTTTTCCTGAATTCTTTACAAAAAAATATGAAAAATGGCGTTGAACCCATTTTTTTACGTAGTTAAATACGGAAATGCCGGAGGGTGGACCATAACTTCTGGGACACCCGGTAGAGAAGAGATTGAAGGTAACGACTGAGGGCGGTATTCATAGACATTACTCGAAGCCGAGTAAATACTCGAATGGGTCTTGGAGTGACGGCGGATGCTCAACGCTATTCACAGTCGTCATCTCGAGTATTTACACGAGTAGTTACTCCAAACTTCGAGTATCTGCTCTGCGTGCGGTATTCATAAACAAAACTTGGCGTTGAGTCGAGGCCTGCTTCTACTCGAAACTAGCAAAACCTCGAGGCACCTGGACAGGACACTTGAGCAGTTACTCAACGTGTTGTTCTCATCAAAAATGGATATATCTACGATTCTTTGCAATCGCAAAAATCTATAACAATAACATTAAATTTAATAATAAAATTAAATTTTTAAAATTATTTAAAGTTATTCAAATTTGCAACTTTGAAAACCCTTTGCTACTGACATAGTGCGCTAAAAACCATGAAATATTTGAAATTTTTCAGTTTTTCAACCATAACTTCTAAAATATAATTTCAATAATTTATTGTCTATAGTAGGTAGAATTTGCTATAGTTTAGGACGCCATTTAATTACCTATATTATGATTATTGACGAAGCCAAATATTGGTAATGAAGTGAGGTCGGTACTTCACACAAACTATGTTTCATGTCTATTTCTTGTGTTGCAGAGGCCGCCGATAGACCCGGAAGAACTCGAGAGAGACAGACTCCAGAAGCAGGCGGGGAAACTCATCAAGTCGGGCTTAGCGAAGGAGAAAGTTCAGCAGCACGAGCAGCTGATGGAGGAGTTTCGGAAGGCGCACCGCAAAATGTTTTCTGCTGACCAACTCGCCGATCATCGCAATGGATTCGAGGTGCGACCATCAATCTTCCTGTATATTTGAATTTTCATAGTGCAGTTTACCTTCAATTGAGCTGTGATAAAGCATCTCCAAAAGAGGTGTTACCACATTTCAGTGAACACGTTCCGTCAAACGGGGTGTTATGAATCAGCCGGGGTGATATGGATACTTTGGAGGCAGCAATGCTTTTAGCGATTGCAGCGCTACCTGGTGACGTTTGGATGTGATCTGGTAGCAGAATGTTAAACTAGGCATTTTGCTTCACCACCTCCATCCATGATTCAGTCGATTCAAGGATGCTAGAAGGTCATCCATGAAGATTATCAGATCCATAGAAACGCCGCACTTTCGTGTTGTTTGTTTACGTTCATCTGTGTAGCCAACCTATGACCAGAAAACTTGATCTGCGTATTTTTTTATCATATCAACAACTTCTCATGAAGAGAGATCGATTTTGTGTTTTGTTTCAACTTATAACCCCCCTTGTCAGTGATTGATATTGTGAATTTCGGAGTTTTTGAGGGGTGGAGTGAATCGGGAGAAAATGCCTCGACATTACCAGGTCATTGGGCATCTCAAAAGAGAACGAGCACTTATTACTTGGGACACTGTCAATGATTATTTTACTGAACTGAAGAACAGTCAAAAAAGAAAATGAAAGGTTAAAAAAAAGAAAAGGGCTTTGAAATGAGGAAATTGACGGTGCATTCAGGCTTCGTTGGAGTGAAGCCTGAATGCACTGTCAATTTCCTAATTTCAAAGCCCTTTTCTTTTTTTAACCTTTAATTTATTCGATCTTCTATTTTTAAAAATAATTTTAGTGATTCATTTCACCTCGTTCCTGGATTGGAGTGAATTTTACATTGGTTTTTGGCTTTGATCCATATCACCCCGACTAACGGGGTGATATGGATCATTTTTCATTAAAAAAATAAAAGTGAAAAAAGGTGCAAATCACAAAAATTGACATGGTACCGTCTTCTTGACATCTCAGAGAATCTATATTCGGAAAGCCAGCTAGCTCTAAAAACAGTTGGCGCTAATTTTTCAATAAAAACTGAAAAAAATTATCCATATCACCCCAGTTGACGGTACCTACCGGAAAATATTGTAAGAACCAACAAAAACCGTGGCTTTAAAAATGTTTGTTAGCTGGTGTTAGTTTCTTTCATTGGGTGTGCAACTTGAAAGTCAACCAATCTTTAATTCAATACCTAACTATTTTGAGCCGTTCAATGTATCAAAAACGTGAATGTTCCTTGTACTAAGAAGTAGAGGCTAAATGTTTGGTTCCAATTGAATAGTAGCATTTTAGTAATAGTTTAGTAGTGAATTAAATTTCGTAGCTATTGGCAGAATAATTCCGAGAGGGTAGATCCAAAATTCCCTCTATCGGATCCGATATCCTTCCGAGGTCCTTCCATTTCTGCATTTAGACTAGTCTACTTTAGACCAACGCACAGCACAATATATCGTTTTAGGATGTTCCAACTAGGATTTCAGTGAAGAAAATTTTCAACTTTTCCTTTCTACAAATTTTTGAGGCCATTGCAGTAGCTTAATTTTTTTCGTAAGTTCACCAAAATGACATAGGTAAAATCTACATTAAAATCTACATCTTATAAATCGACATTAAATGAATGAAAACTGTTGAAAAATAACTAGGACATAACTTATTTTTGAGAGACATGACATGGCTTGGACAGAAAAATTAAAAACACAAAATAATTAAAATTAATCAATGAATTTCATATCAATTTTCAGTCATTGGGTCCATCATATCGACTATACCAATACGTAATTATTTTCGTAATTAGTTTTAAATAGGTACCTATATTTAAACTTTTGACTAATAGATTTCAACCATTGACAAATAAATTTAATCTTTTGGGAAATATGAAGATTTCCACTTACGACGAATAACTATACAAAGGTTCCATTTCAGCGCGATTTCAGCGCGGCTTTTAAGGTATGTTCATCGCGTAGGCAAATCTTCGCTGTGGATGGGTGGGGGAAAGGGGGTTTGAATCTCTTCTGCTTGGGCAGCGCATCTCTCCTGCGTGGCTGGCGTATCTCTTCTGGGTGGGCACCAAAATAATTAATTATAACCTCGGTACTGAGAGCCTCACTTTCGTGAATTTCTTCAAGAGCTTGAGAACAAACATACATCAGTACGAAAGGCAATTCTGATCATGATTAATGCATAAAATCGTAGAGCTACTGAAGTTCAAGAGTTTCTCCGTTCTTCTCAGATGAAGATGGATTCCTTACTACCGTGCTGTCCTATATTGAAACCATGCGAGAACGTCTTGGGTATGTTTTTAACTTTACTATCTGCAGACGCTGGATGACCTCTTCATTAAAATTCGTATCCAAAACTCGTGAATTCGTTAATTTTCTTATATTTTTTTTCATTTCGCTCAAAGTTGAAATTTGTTTGTTCAAAGTTGGAATATATTTCGTCAAAAGATTAAATTTACCCGTCAAAATTAAAATACATTGGTCAAATGTTTTTCTTCAACTTAGGTATGTGTCAATACTATAAAATGACATTATCCAACGTCAAAACGAACTTCCAAAAAAGAATTGGATATAATTTCTTTTAAAATTTGTGTAAAAATCTCGATGACCGTTGTATTGAAATATTGATATTTTTGTACGATGTATAGACCTAACGATATCAACATCTCTAAGCATTTAGCAAAGGTCGAAAACAAGTTAGTTGTCGGTTGAGTCGGTCTCTTGCAGACGGGAAGCTGCCGTAAGGTGGCAGGTACGTCTTGGCTTCCCTACACCTGTAACTGACCCCTCAATAATTACAGATGATCGCATGCCCTCCCTCTCCATTCCCCTTCCAAGACCGTCCTATTGTTTCCATCCCAGTCAGTACCCAACTCGCTTCTAACGCCGCCACGTCCGTGTGAAATGTCCCGACCATTAGTCGTCATTAGAACCTACAGCGTCAGTTTTCTTCTTCCTTTGCATACTTCATACTTTTACTTCGATTGTTTCTTCATACACGAATTTTCACTTTTTTTTCTAAATAATTAATCGGCCATTGTTGTTCCGCCCTTCACTTCACTCCGGTGGTTATTTTTCACCTGCAGACTCTGCGTACTCTTCATTCCGCCTCGGTCTCTTCTTGAAGCACCTCTAATTCTCTTACATTACATCAGAACATCTCAAGTTCAACATCGAATAAGTGTCTCTACATCAGTGTTACCTTTAACTTTTTTGTGTTAAAATCGCAACGAAAAAAACAGTGTGTTTTGTTTGTCTTTAGGAGAGAGAAGAGTCAAGACTGGCAGGGATTGCAGCAAAATCTAGTTTCAACGGCGACGTGACTGACGGAAGTCGAATGGAACCCAATGCAGACATGAAAACCAAAAGACAAGCTGCTCCACCACCTCCTCCGCCGGTAAGTAGACAAATTACATCAATCAGCTGATTTGGATACCTCACAACCAATGGAAGGGAAGCTTTATTTGTCGAAACGCGCCAGTTGCTTCTCTTGACATATTTTGCCGCATTGCCTGAGGTCTGAACTGTTCAGGAGAGCTGGCGTTGCCTTGGTTTTCGTCGTATATTCCTGTTTTATGGATTTTCGGAAAGTTTGTAAGTAATCGAACTTTTGGACACTCAAAGTTAAAATGAATGGTAGTGATGTAGAATATCTCGCCATGATTTATTCGCCATAATATTTTATTCGCCATAATAACATATTATGTTCGGACTTCTAGATCCACTAGCTCCATTTGAGGACAGCGATGTCCGAGATTAGAAACAAGTTCGTCAACATAATCGCAAACTTCCCAATCGTGTTGCTGATTGTCAACACAATCGTGAAAATCTTTTTTTTTTTCTTTTATTAAGGCACATGCAACCTTCAAGTAGTCGTGGGCGCCAAATTAAATGGTTACAACAAATTATTGATTAAAAATTGAGAAAGTGAGAAAAACAAAAGCTATTACAGTTTATAGAATAGTGACAAAGTTCTCAATTTATCGAAAATGACGTTCAACCAAGCTGAGTTGTTACCTAGGAGCTCTTCTAAATTCTTCGGAGTTTCGGGTGGGAGGTTGTTGAAAATTTGGCAATCAGTCAGCAAGTGGGTTGCAATCTTAAAAATCTTTGTCTATTATAGTAGAGATCATCAATGGTTACATCTCTATAATACTCAATTAATCATTTTAACACCAACTAATTCAAAATTCCTTAGCCTGATTCCTTATGCTATACGAAGCTAAACTACCTTCCCAACTTGGTAATTTCTATTAGTTGTCCATTTTTAGCGTTTCAGAGCTTTACGAACAACTTTGGTCTCTTCTGTCTGTACAAAACGTGATTCTACTTGATCGTCAATTTCTAATTGCCCGATTTGTCTCAAATTCAAAGAGTAGTTTGGAGTTGGGCTCAATAAGGGGTTAAGATCGGAACTACTTCGTCTAACGTTGAAACTTGCTGGAAATGTTCCTTTTGGCATCATATTGTACTAAAAAAAAGTCTAGCGATTGGATGGGTAGAAGGGGGTGGAATTTTGGAAAAACCACGAAATTTTGGCCCTTTTTTCACTTTTTGGCTTACAGCTCCATAACGGTGCATCTGACAGAAAAAATTATCAAGACACAAATTAAAGATCATCAAATTATGCGTCCAATGGGCTACTTAAACATTAAAATTGGTTCAGCGGTTTAGCCGCAATCGCTCGTCAAATATCGGCGATTTCTAGGAACTTGGCTGAAAAGTGGTGTGTGCTCACGTTCAAACGCGTCTAACTCAAAAACTGCTTCTCCAAATTAAAAATTGTCTCTGAATAAAAGTGGTACAACATCAAATTCTGCGATAGATGGGCTCCTATTATTTTTATTTCCCCGTCCCTGAGAAGAGAAACAAGCGAAAACCCCAAAGTAGTCATAGCGTCAAGTTCCGCTGATAGCTGATTTTGGAGGTATAAGAATTTCAAACTTCTTATAATCTATATTCAGCTAGATTTTTTGGAAGATTTTAGCATATTGCAGTCAGAAAACAAAATTATTACATTATTCAATTCAAATATTTCCATTATGAGTGTAAAATTCTTACTAATTTCATTCAGGTAGTAATTATATCATAAGAAGTGAAGTTACTCCTGGAAGCAAAATCAATGCAGTAAAAATTAACACTTCTGATTTGACTAAATAATATCGTACTAGGTTTGAACTTCGTATAAATCGTTCTTCAAGATGAAAATTGACCCTTGTACTGCCATTAGTCAGGATTCTTCCCTGACAACAGTGTGACAACACAGGCTGACAATAATATTGTGACAACAATATTATTGTGAAGCATATTCAGGCCGCGCCTATGCACGTGTTATTCGGGCTCATCAGCTAGTGTCGACTGCTTGGTGGAAGTTGATCTTGAAAGAAATTGATATTTCCGAAGGAGATCAAGAGAGTTTGAAAATCAGATCAATAAAAGCCACGGTACATTTAAAAAAAAACGAAATATCGTGAACATAATCGCGATCAACATCATGTTGCTGTTTGTCAACCCAGAAAATTATCAACATAATCGAGAAAATCTTGTCTTTGATGGAGAATTTATGAGTGTTTACTTCTCTATAATGTTCAATCAATATTTTTGTTGCTGTTGAGATTGTTAATGTAACTAATCGGTGTTATTGCTTGTAAATGTAAATCATTATTATGCAGGTATTTTTACATCAACTACTTAGTTCATAAATAATTTCTGTTTCTATGCGAAGAAACTAAACTGCTTTCTCAACTTAGTAGACGATTTTCACTAGTTCTTCAAAATTGTGCGATTGCATTTTCTGCGTTTCATAGCTTTATGATCAACAATTTGTCGGTCTGTTTGTGGTCAAAACGTGATTTTCCTTGAACATCAAAATGTCTAATATACAATGTAGTTGTGGTCTATCACCGATCAGTAGAGCCATAATACACGTGAAAATCAGAAGATCGCGACCAATGTTGCTCAAAAGATCGCGATCATGTTGCTGTTAGTCAATCGGGGAAAACCATCAACATAATTGTCTTTTGAATCATTATTCATATTTTAGAATTTATCAGTAACTGATAAATTCTAAAATATGAATAATGATTCAAAAGACAATTATGTTGATGGTTTTCCCAAACAACTGTTGTTTCCGCTGCAATCGATCATCTTCACAACAAATGCACTCATGTCCTATTTATTCTGTGCGTAGACATTTATGATCTCTTCTTGTCTAAACCATAATAAATAAATGCAATAATTTAACCCGAAGGCTCGAATATATTCATGTGGACACACTTCGAGGTGTCGCAACCTCAGTGATTAGTAAAAGTGGCCTATTTCCCTCGTTATCCTGTCTCTCAAGGTTATCTCAAAACTTTTTTTTTCGTGTGAAACAATGGGAGACTTGCTACAGTTTATCTCTACGGACCTTGGCTCGTTCAGTGCAACGTACCTGACAACAGCTTCGTCGTTTGCACAGCCGATTTTACTTGTCCCCGGTCACTTTCTATGTTACTCCTAGAGGTAGAGAAAAACATTTCAACGCTCTGGAAAGAACAGTTGAGAAGCTTGTGCATTGTTGATCAGACAGCTGAATATCATCGCTCTGAGTCACTTCTAGTGGCCTCCAAGATGCTGTCGACAGCACTCTGGGTTGAACAGAAGAAGAATTAACAGTTTTCCTTTCACACAGCTGATCTGACGTCGCCTCAAGCGCTTTCAGTTCTGTACTTAATTCCAACTGTAATGAACATCGGAGGAGCTAAATACCCTACTCCATAGCTTACACAGCTGATTTGACTTTTCCCTGGTCACTTTCAGTGGTCCTCGAGCGGCTGAGTACAAAATGTCAACGCTTTAGAAAGAACAATATTGAGAAGATTGTGCATTCTTAATCAGACAGCTCTATTTCATCCATCCAAGTCACTTCCGGTAGCCTCCAAGATGCTGTCGACAGCATTCTGAGTTGAACAGAAGAAGAATTAATCATTTTCCATTCACACAGCTGATCAGACGTCGCCCCAAGCGCTTTCAGTGCTGTACTTAATTCCAACTGCTATGAACATCGGAGGAGCTCAATACCCCACTCCACAGCTTACACAGCTGATTTGACTTCTCCCTGGTCACTTTCAGTGGTCCTCAAGCGCCTGAATTCAAAATTTCAACGCTTTGGGAAGAACAATATTGAGAAGATTGCGCATTGTTGATTAGACAGCTGAATCTCATCCATCCAAGTCACTTCCGGTAGCCTCCAAGAAGCTATCGACAGCACTCTGGGTTGAACAGAAGAGAAATTAATCATTTTCCATTCACGCAGCTCATCTGACGTCGCCTAAAACGCTTTCATTGCTTAATTCCAACTGCAATGAACATCGGAGGAGCTCAGTACCCCACTCCACAGCTTACACAGCTGATTTGACTTTTCCCTGGTCACTTTCAGTGGTCTCTCAAGAGGCTGAGTACAAAATTTCAACGCTTTGGAAAGAACAATATTGAAAAGATTGTGCATTGTTGATTAGACAGCTGAATTTCAGAACTGAGAGTTGATCAGAAGAGAAGTTGATAATATTCCTTGGGGCAAACCAGTGATTATTCAATATATACGTAATTATCTCAAAATTTGTAATTCTTGAAGGGGATTAGCGTTGAGGTGGTCCCTTATAAAATTCATCGTCAAAATGCCTCACTCAATTGCTTGATATAATTCCGGGATTGCTTCTCGCACCAAGAATCCACGGAAAATATAGACCACTAAAAAGAAAGCTTGATTATGATCTCATCGGCGTGAGTAGAATTTGTCTTGTGATTTCATAATCTTACTAACATCAAAAATAGCTTTGGTCCCGTTTTATCTCTTATTTCATTCATTCAGCTATAGCATTCTATAGCTCCCTAGCAGAAAATTCGTTTAGTACGGACTGTAAGGTATTTGGTAACCAAAAGAAGAGGCTATTGCAGGGATTTTGGAATTGCATTGCAATCCAAAGTGGAAGTACCTGAACAGAATACTAATAATTCATTATTGATCAAATTGTCGTGTAACATGAAAATGAGGCAATTAAAGTGAAGTTTTATGGGTCATCTTTCTTTGATGAGCGCTTGGAATCATGAGCATGAATCCATGATCATTAACAACCGGAAACCAATTAGTCTATTGAAAAGGTAACTAGAAAACACCAGTTCACCTTGAGGTTTATGTTCCTACCTGATACCTACGATTCGAAGAACTGTTAATTCCACTAAACCAGGTATTTTCCAAGCGATGCTGCACAGTTATTTTCATTGCAGTGATTTTCCAACTTGATCCGACTGGAAACGTAAGTAGGTTATGAGCAGCTACCTCCAGATGAAGCTGATTCAATGGATGTTATTATGAATCGGCACTAATATGAGATCCCTGGAGAACTGCATGGATGGTTGGTCTGACTGATACTTCATGCAAGAAAACTGCTTTAAATGAACTTTTCCAAGCTTCTGTAAACAACAATCGGTTTTTCAAGGGTTTGTTTGAAATTCACACCCTTCATATTTCACGTAGCATAATCAAACTATGGAATTGGATAATTCAAGTTCATAATTATGGTCTTTTTAGTTCAAAAACCGCGACACTATTGACAAGTCGTTCGCGATGTTGATGGTTTTTATTTAATGTACAGGGGACCATCCCCCACAATGTAGAACAAAATTCGTTAAAATTCACCGTTATTTCTAATAGTCTTGTACAAAACAAGTGTTTGACCACGGATGGAACCAAACTTGTTCAAGAACTTCTACGACGTGAAATACGAGTGGAAATTTTGATTTTGGGATACCCTTGTAAAATAAGAGACGAGATGAGGAGTATGAGTTGAGCTAAATTTCAAAAACTTTGCTGATTTGGGGTCTTTCTAGCGAATTTTCAAGGAAAATGAAGCAATTGCAATGGCCCCAAAATTTTCAGAATCGACTTTTTCGAAAAATTTCTACACTGAAATCCGTTTTGGAACATTCTGAAACAATCCCTGAAGTTTGTCCAAAAATCATATGTGTGTGTGTCATTCCGCACAATAACTTGTGTAATTGTTTAGAATTTTTTTTTTAGTTTTTGCCAAAATGTTCGTAACAACAAACCATAGGTCAAGTTCGTTAACCAGCAATTTTGGACAATCCAAAATGGTCCAAAATTCAAAAAAGTCCAAAAAAATGGAGTTTTCCCGTTTTTTATGGTTTTACCTTCAAAATCATGGTAATATATGGTATATTCGGATTCAGCACAAAATTTCTGATATCAATGCTTTTTCAAAAATAAAAATTGTCCAAAATTAAGAAAAGTATATGTATATTTATATATATAATGAATACGTGCGTATATTTGTTGTAACCAGAAATGCAGTAGCCGTGTGAGTACTCTATGAGTTCGTAGAGACGATTAGAACATGAATATGGACTCCTAAGATCGTCAAAGCATACCTAGTGCATACAGTATGTTGGTATGCTATACTGAAAATTGAAAAAAAACCAACAATAGCCGTGTGGGTACTCTATGAGTTTGTGGAGACGATTAGAATGTGAATATGGACTCCTAACATCTTCAAAGCATACCCGGTGCATTCAGTATGTTGGTATGCTATACTGAAAATCGAAAAAACCAAGAATCGTGTAAAAAAACTTTCTAAAAGAAATTGCAACACCATTGTTTCTCTTCATAACCATACCTTCAACTGAAAGATTTCTTTGAATATTCGCTCAATAATTCATGCTGCATGAATGGACTTTTTTAATGTACAACAATTTTTTTAAGAATACCTATTTTCTCAACAATTTAAATATCTTTTCAACTATTTATGTTTGATGTGCTACTCTCTGAAGAAATTTTAATTTTATTACGTGGTACCTACTCACCATTCATAATTTGTATAGAATTTGTTACTAAGAACTTTAAAAACACGAGATCAGCATTTTGAAACTATTTATTTTCAATATTTGTCGCCAAAGGGTGGATAGCATACTTTGAAAATAATTGAAAGAAAAGAAAACAACACCTCTAGTTATTTTTTGGATCTGTGTCCGATAACTTCACTATATTCCGATGACTTTACTTTATTGATAAGTATATCGACTTTAGCACTTTATGGGTGAGTTAACCGCCAGACGATCTCGCTTAAGTCAAATTCATACTTTTTTAAAAAATCCGATTTTCCTCGAAATTTTTAAAGAAACGTGCAGGCCTAATACCGATTTAGGTTCATAAGGAGGTCCTGTGGATCAGCCTATAGATTTTTGTTGAAATTTCCAGTGAAAAGTGCAGCCTTAATTTATTCTTATTTAGGTTGAAGGGAAGATCCTGTAAATCAAGCTATAAATTTTCGAAAATTTAAGTGAATTGTACAGCTTTAATGTTGATTTAGGTTCACTAAACTCAAATTTTCGGACTAGGAAAAAAAGTCTGCGAAGTGGGTGTGGCACATAGTTTCCTCGTATCCATAACCCGATTCATCCATTCATCCGATCCGATGCCTAGTAGTTAATCCCAAAACATCAATGTTTAAGTGCACTCTCTCTTGCATTATCTTCATAGGGGACCCTACACGTCAACCCGCACAATCTCTGAATATTTTTGGAAAATGTAGAAGTTATGGCTGTGATAGGGATTTAACGTTTGTGCATGCGCAGCGGCTACCATCATTCGGGGATGATGATTTTCATAAGGGGCCATCTACACGTCGATCCGCTCAATCCCCGAAAACTTCATCAAAATCGGGTAAGAAATGTAGATGTTTGGCTGAGGCAAGGATTTCATGAAAGACAGACAGACACAAAAACAAAATTGTTCAGAAAGGTCTGAAACGTAAAACGCGAGTGGAAATTTTGATTTTGGAGAACTTTTTTTTCTACCTTGACAAGTGAAAACAAAGCTTCCGCTACTTTGGTAGACTCGAAAGCAATATTAGGAATATTGACTGTTGATATATTGAATGTTGACTCAAAGATTGAGAAATGAATGAAATCTAGTGGTCACTCCTTGACTAACTCCAGCCGTCGGGTGCCATCAGAGAAATCTAATTGAATAAATATTATGGTAATATTAACTGCATATCCCTCGCCTACATTCATACGATTCACCTCGTTACGGCCGAAGAAAGCTTTCGCGAGCGATTGATTTCTTTCTTTTGAAAAACTATTGTTAATTGCGACGTTTTTTTCTGAGCGACCATGAAATTATGCACGTATAAACACTTTTTCCTCCTCGACGCGAGATAATTGGTAGATGAGCTATCTAAGTGGAATTAGGTTGGCACGATATTCCATTCAACAAACTCATAACAATTTCAGAATGACTGTTTTATTGCCTGCGTTTAATGGCTGTGATGGTTCCAAATCGATTAATCAGTTACTGCGAAGCTTCGTTTTATCGTCGTGTCGTCAACTTACGAGAATCACCATTTCAATACCCTAAAAATATGCTAATCATCGCCACAACGATCAGTCTCACGTTTTTGCTTCCACATATCGACTGGAGGGAAGCATTCGTGAATCGATATTTCAGTATTGCTTCCGAGTCTAACAAGGTAGCGGAAGCTATGTTTTCACTTTTCAAGGTTGAAGAAAAAAGTTCTCCAAAATCGAAATTTCCACTCGCGTTTTAGGTTTCAGACCTTCTTGAACGATTTTGGTTCCGTGTTTGTCTGTATGTGTGTCTGTCATGAAATCCTAGCCACAGCCATAACTTCTGCATTTCTCATCCGATTTCGATGAAATTTTCAGGAATTATGCGGATTAGGTTGTAGATGGTCCCCTATGAAAATCAGTGTCCCCAGACTGATGGTAGCTATTGCGTATGCGTCGTAACATCCATAACTTCTACATTTCCATCCGATTTCGACGAAATTTCTCACGATTGTTCAGATTGGCATGTAGATGGTCCCCTATGAGGTTAGTGGAAGGTACTTAGAGATTGATGTTTTCAGATTAACTACTATGCGTCGGATCATCTATACAATCGGGTTATGGATACGAGGAAGCTATGTGCCACACCCACTTGATTGGTCCCACAGACGTCCCAAAAAAAGTGTTGTTTTTTCAAATAATTTGTAATAGGTTTAAAATCCAGCATTTGTTTGGCTACTCAGTGAGTTTTTTGGTTTATTATTTTTAATAATGAACCCTTGGAATCGACCAAGAAAAATTTTTTTTTCACTATGTCACTCCTTTCAGTGGAAAATTTTACTGTCACCTTGGAAAAGATAACAGGAGCGAAAAGATGTCGTAAATCATTCATTTTCTCTTGTTCTTTTCACGAGCAAACATGCCGATGGTTGAGAGCGGTCAAAACAATATTACAATCGGTAGGTGCCTGATGGATCATCTACACTTGTAATAAATTAGGCGTTGGAGATCAAACTGTCAGAATTATTTAGTAATAATGAACTAAAGGGTGGTACGTATGATTGCGGTATGATCGATCTATCGTTAAAACTAAAACAATATATCTTTGACAAAATTGCTTAAGCTTTCGTTTGATCTACAAAATTATTTACATCGGTTTCAAACCTCCATTTTCCCCGTCTGCCTTCCTTCACACAAATACTGCTCTACTCACGTCGGTACGTGTCTCACCTGAGGTGATTCGCTTTGACTATGGTGCTTGCCCGAAAATCCGAATATCCTGTGACTAATGGAACCTTATTGTTAGAGGTACCTCGAACGCTAGGTCAAAGCCACTAAAAGGCAGCAGAAAAAATATGATTTTAAGTATTCCAGAGATTTTGCTGATTGTTTTTCACTCTCATTTTACATTACCAAGCTTCCTTACCATCGGTATTGAGGAAGTGGAAATTGTCGAACACTAGCAAACCTAGTTATTTATAGTTTACTAATTTGTTTTTTGATCGGTCTCTGAGTTCTTTTAATTTGTTTTTTGATCGGTCGGAGTATTTTGGGACCCTATGTGGTTTTGGATGTTTGATCATCTTGTATTTTGCTTCCGAGTCTACCAAGGTAGTGGAAGCTTTGTTTTCACTTTTCAAGGACGAAAAAAAAAAGTTCTCCAAAATCAAAATTTCCACTCGCGTTTTGCGTTTTAGACCTTTCTGAACAATTTTGGTTCCGTGTCTGTGTGTCTGTCTGTCTGTCTGTCTGTCTGTCTGTGTGTCTGACGGTCTGTCATGAATTCCTTGTAACGCGCATAACTATACGAAGTTATTGTCCGATTTCGATGAAATTTTCAGGGATTGTGCGGGTTGGTGTGTAGACGGTCCCCTATGAAAATCATCATCCCCGGACTGATAGAAGCGACTGCGCATACGCAAACGTGAATTCCTTGTAACGGCCATAACTTCTACATTTTCCATCCGATTTAAATGAAATTTTCAGGGATGTTACAAACTAGTATTTAGATGGTCCCCTATGAAAATCACCACCTTCGGACCGATAGTAGCCACTGCGCATGCGCAAACGTGAATTTCCTTGTTACGGCCATAACTTCCACATTTTCCACCCGATTGCGATGAAATTTTCAGGGATTATGTGGATTAGGTTGTAGATAGTCCCCTATGAAAATCATCATCCCCGGACAGATAGAAGCGACTGCGCATGACTGTGCATGCATGTAACAGCCGTAACTTCAACTGTCCCCCAGGGGTCGCGGGTTCGAATCCCAGCCGAGGCTAAGTATTTTTTTTATCCAATCACATACATCTACTCACTAAATTTTTTATCCGAATTTGATGAAATTTTCTGGATTGTCCAGATTAGCGTGTAGATGGTCCCCTATGAGGGTAGTGGAAGGTACTTAGAGATTGATGTTTTGAGATTAACAACTATGCATCGGATTATCTATATAATCGGGTTATGGATACGAGGAAGCTATGTGCCACACCCATTTGGCATTTTTTATTCTGGTAACAAAACCTTCGATTGATTTTTAAATAAGTTCTCCTGTTGCCCATTGTAGGAATCTCAGTTCTACATACCTAAGTATGAAACGCAATAACTGTTACTGTTGGCAGCATTGAGTACCTACCGCCCACCCCAGTGAGAGGACATCTTGTATAATAGCATTTCCAAGTCAAATTAATCCTTTTCCAAACCAAAAATGAATTTTTTTTCCAAACCAAAATAATATTTTCTATACCAAATTAAACTTTTTCCAAATCAAATTAATCCTTTCGCAAAAATTAGCCCAGAGAAAATTTTTGCGAATTGCAGACGTTGTAGAAAAACGTGAGATGTTTTTAGCTGTAGATTGTGAAGAATTTACGATTCTTCTATCCTCCCGAAGATGAGGCTGATGAGTATTCCTTCCTAATGCCTCTAATTCCTTCCTATGCCTCTAATTCCTTCCTAATGAGTATTCCTTCTCTCTAATCTTCGCTATGTACTGCTTTTGGTTTATTATTTTCAGTAATGAACCTCTGGAATCAACCAAGAAAAAAAATTTAGCCCCCCCCCCTCAAAATTTGTTGGTTTGCGTTTCAAGGTACGTGGAATCCGAAAATCGAATAAAAATTTGTCCGTCCGTCCACCAAATTAAACTTTTTCCAAATCAAATTAATCCTTTCGCAAAAAATTAGCCCAGAGGAAATTTTTGCAAATTGCAAGCGTTGTAGAAAAGCGTTAGAAGTTTTTAGCTGTAGATTGTGAAGAATTTTCGATTTTTCTGTCCTCCCGAAGATGAGGCTGAGTATTCCTTCCTAATGCCATTTCTCTCTAATCTTCGCTATTTACTGCTTTTGGTGACCCAACAATATACATTTTTGCCCGGACGCCCGGATATTTAACGTTGATTGATATTGTTATCAATGTTCTAAAAGTAGTCTTATTTGGTTGTTATATAGTTGGTCATTAATAATGAATATTTGACGATTGTTGTGCCACTTGGTGGATTCGGACTATAAAAAACTATGTATTTGATTTGATTGTATTTGATTTGGTTTATTATTTTCAATTATGAACTTTTGGAAACGACAAGAAAAAAACAATTTAGCCCCAAGCTACGCGTTTCAAGGTACGTGGAATCCGAAAATCGAATAAAAATTTGGCCGTCTGTCCACCGTCCGCCGTATTCGGCACTTTTCTTAGCAACCATGGACCGATTAGGCTTTTGGTTGATGTCAGTCACTTCTAAGGGTTGAAATTTTGAAAACACCCTAGCTCAAAAACGTTTGATATATAAAGGTATTGTTTTTTCACCGATTTTAAATAGTATTGAATTTTTAGAGACCACGCGGAGCTCGGTAAGACCAGCCGTTTGCTCCGTACGAGGGCTGGTCTTACGATGAATCAGAAACACGATTGTGAATCGCAAATGAGGCCTAATCTCCGTTGAAATTTTAGCTGACAAAATACGACTGTTGTTCGTTTCTTCGAGTTGTCTTCAGTTTTGCGTCCTTAGCAACCAGTAATCAAATTACCTATTTAAGGCACCCATTACTTCACTTCTTCAAATCGAGTGTAAAGCGTATATTTCTTCCAAATAAACTTGATTGTGAAGTTGGTATGTGGTAGGTAGGTAGTGCCTATGGTTTGTGACAATGGCAAAGCCCTGTTCTTTGCAGACGAGTGATCTATATAGAAATAATAAACCTTTGTGTAATAATTTGCAGCGTTTTTCCTTGAAAATTTTCACGAATTTTAATTAAATTTCCAAAATGATGTTCTGATGATAGACTTACAGTTATGTATCAATGTTTGATATCGATGTTTAGTATCGAATTGAAGGATCGATGTTAAACATTGATCGAACATGATCGGGGAAACAAAACGTTTGTTCACGATCGCGAAAAAACATTAAATTCACCCACACGCGTGAAATTTAGCCACTTCTCGTCGCCAATTGATGTGTCGGGAACAGTTAATGAAGACACAGACTGTAAAATGAACTAGGTTTTTAATTAACCGAACAGAGGAGCTATTTGCTCGTAAGACGGACATGCTCGGAGTGTCGACCCTACTTGAATCGATGGCCGACATCGATCCTTCAATTCAGTACTAATCATCGATGTCAAACAATGATACATAACACTTACTTTGTGAGATTAGGTACTTTACGCATATATATTGGATTATGTATATTATACATGTAGTATAGGATTAATTTGATTTGGAAAAAGTTTAATTTGGTTTGGAAAACGTTTAGTTTGGTTTGGAAAAAGATTCTTTTGGTTTGGAAAAAGATTAATTTGGTTCGGAAAAGGATTAATTTGACTTGGAAATGCTATAGTATGTCGGTTCTATGAAGTTTTCCCTTGGATTAAATCAAATCTCTATCTTATAGGTACTCCTACTCGTCCTTTTCGTTGCTAAACTGGTTCCTGATCAATATATTTTGATCCATGGTGTTTTTACAGTTACCGTCTCAGATGGATAGTGGAGAGCAGACCAAAATGGTGAAACCGCCATCGACCAAGAAGTACCCCGCCCCCACGCCGCCCTCATTGCCGCCCCCAATGCTCCAACCGCCTCCGGCCACACCGCCGCCCCCGTCTCCGCCGTACTGCCCCACGCCGGACTATGACACGACGAGCATAGCCTCGGAAGTTGTGGAGGAACTGGCGAGGCGCAGCAACAACAACAACCATTCTTGCCACAACGGCAACCACCAAGTGGATGGGAAAGTCAATGGAAAAGCTAATGGGAAGATGGACAAGGTGGAAATGCAGAGTTTGGAAAGTTTCAAGCTGACGAATCCGTCCAAAGTGAAGCCTCGTCCGCCGTCAACCTACTTTACTCCCACAGCTTCTTCCCACTCGGACACCAGCAATGGGTAATTAGCTTTGCTTTATCCATATTAATATGGACGTGAATGTCTCTATGTCTTCACGGAACCATTTCCAAATTTGGTACTTTGTTACAGAATGCCCGCTGGAAGGATAGCAGGCGATTTTAGTACGTAGTGCTTTTCAAAGAGTCTTTTAAGACCCTGCAGATTTTGTTGGGGATTTTAGCAACGTGCTCATCTTTTTCTAAATCTTCAGAATCAAATTTTAACCCCTGTGTTTCCCGGATATAAAATTGAACCTGCCCTGAATCAATTAAGGTGACTCTGGCCAAGTGCGCTCATCGCCTCTTTCTCCTGCCAGGCTATTCATAAACAAAGTCTAGTGATTCATTTTGTTAGATCAGGTGTTCATTGACGTCTGATCACAATTTTTTTCATGGATCATTTTCCAAACCTCTATCTTCTAACTCAGTTCCTCAGTTTAAGTAGGTCACATAAAATTGGTTTAATGGATTTTCTATTTTTTCGTTTGTAGCTGTTTCTTCAATAATTTCTGCCTTTAATTTATTCTTTGTAGGAAAAGAAAAGTAACAATTTATTGTAGCGATAGCGCACTTACCCTGCAATGTTGAGACCACTAGGGCAAGTGCGCGCAGTTTGATTTTCAGTGACATTGGAAAGGTAAAATTCTCAAAATTAGTCGGGTCTCACGAATTTCAAGCTAGGAGTTCAGCGTGGTATCTTCCTTTTCTTATGACTTATTTTGTAGTGAAAAATAATTATCCTCAGCCAGGATAAATATTGACAAGTTCACCCCGTAAGATTGAATGGACGGGTTTCACCTACCCTAACTCCTAGTTGTCAATTTGTTTCTTCTTCTGACTGTTCGGGACAAAACTAATTTCTCGACCAAAACCATAAGAATTTATTGTAATTTTAAGGGAGTATCCATGAAACGGTAATCCCTAGACATACCAATGAGTTTCATAGACTACTTACAGCTCAAAGAGTTTCATGGATTCCATTGAACTATCCGAATTTGAGGGATATTATATCCCAATTTGAGGGATATTATATCCCTCAAATTCGGATGGTTTTTTTTTTGGTTCATGCAATAAGACAACTTTCTACTTTGAAATTCATTGCATACAGATCAGTAGGAGCCAAAATCTTGGGGAAGAATTAGAAAATGTAGAATTCCCTTTCCCGGGAACCAGTACCACAAAATGATCTTCAACCCCCAAAAAACCGTGAGAATACAACTCTACAAGATTAAAAGTCCTTACAAACAAGTAAATCACATCCACTGCGAGAGCGAGGCTGATTTGCTAGTTTTCATAGTACTTTCAATTTGGGAGAAAGTATATCGATACCTTAAACACAAAGGCGCTACCTATGTCCAAAAACGGAGTTTTGAGAAAAACGCATAATAAGTTTTCACCAGTAAAAAATTCCTAAAATAATGGCTTATTAAACTGAACTCTTTAATTTCTTCAAGAAATTTTCAAGCTATAATCTTCAAGAAGGTAAATAATAGATTTGTTGAAGTTGAGTTTTTTGAAATTAAAAAAATTAATAAAAAATGTGGAAGATGGGTGGACATAGCGCCTTTGCGCTTTAAGGTATCGATATATTGTGATGTAGGTAAGAAACATCAATGGAAACCTTCCAGTTGAAAATCTGGAAGGTTTTTTCTTCTCAGGAAAAATTTGAAAAAGGTCTAGTGTGAAACAAAATCTCTGGTAGTTATTGTGGTTCTCAATGACACAGGACTGTGTTTCTTGTACTTTGGGCGAGAGTTATGAAAGGATGAAATGAGGGTGAGGCGAGAAAGATGGGACACAAAATCAATGAGGCCAAAACCAAGTACATGGCAGTCGGAAGAGATAAAAGAGCTGGTAATGTATGTATGGGTGACTACACAATGGAGTCTGTGGAGGCCTTCACCTATCTCGGGTTTGCAGTAATCAGAGCCCGAATAATGAATGCCTGGCGTACCTGGCGTCCATGGTTCAACAGAGAGCTTTATGGCCTGTTTGGGGACCAGAGTCTAATCGGTGGGCAGGTCAACTAATACGGATGCCAGAGGCAGTGCTGCCCAGGAAGGTCCTCATGGGTGAACCGGGAAGGAGACGTCAGCGGGGAAGACCACAGCTGCGATGGGTAAATGGGGTGGAGGAGGACTATGAATGTCTTTCCTCCTTTCAAAGAAAGTCGGTTTAAGGAGTCCTGAGAAAATCCCATTGGTCTCCCCCTGGCTGCAAGCAACCAGAGAAAGTCACTCCGGAGAGTCAATTGTTCACACAATCAGTGTCCCGGCTTGATGGCAGGTCCCTGTTATGACCTACAGGTAGAGGCGCACGTTCTAGCTCGTGCTTCCGACTAAGCAGGTTGGCGCCCGAGTTTTTGACAATTCACAAAACTCACATGCCAGGATCCAGGCCACAAGGCCAAGGATGGCCCTGGTTCAAGGAACCCTGCCCAGAGACTTTAAACCACGCGTTTAAACCACGACCTCCGCGAATCCAACCTCAACTGGGGGGTAGGCTGGTGGCACTTTGACTTCTGTCTTTGTACCAGTAGCCTAGGGCTCCCCCCGGCCGCGGTACCAGTGTTGGTTGCTGACCAAAAACCAATCGTAAGAATGGCACAGTCGAGCTCCCCAGAGGCCATGACTGGTCACAGGTCCGGTACAGGGAAGCTGTACCTACCTACCGCTTTACCAACACCTGCAGTGAAACTGCAGCTTGAGCATTACGAGAGCGGACGCGGTGCCCTGGGAGGAGGAGGACTGCAGAAGTTTTGGAGTTCAGAACTGGTGCACAGTTTCGCGAAATAGAGAGGAATGGAGAATTTTCTCGAGGCAGGCCAAGATCCGCACTGGATTGTTGTAGCGCCACAAGGTAGGTAGGTAGGTAGTTATAGTGGTTCTCAATTACACAGGACTGTGTTTCTTGTACTTTGGGCGAAAGTTATGGAAGGATGAAATCTACTAGTTTTTCCACTAAGATTTCAGAAATGTAAGAGGAAACTGTTTGATAGGTACTCGCTATTGAGAAAGCGCTATTACCCCAAGACAAATCTAAATTCAGATGTTGACTTTGTGTATTAAACCCTCGATTCCTTTTTCGTAGGAGCACTGCGAGCACCCTTCCTATGAAGGACAAGCCGATTGTGACCATCAGAGAGTACCCAGATGGAAAAGAGCGACGAAACCCCGTCAAGTTTGACTTCCTTCAGAACATCGGCCCTCCAACGTCCACCGCCTCTGGACAACCAATCGCCTGCCGTCTCCAAGATGAGCTGTCGCAGACTCTTTCCAGAGCCACCGTCCTGTCGCAAAACGAGTGTCAAGTAACCATACAAATTTCTAGTAGTTGACTGTACTTAGTCGGTATGAATGTCAATTTCGGTTGCTCTGAGAAAACGGCCGGGAATTTTTCTCCGATTCACCCTCTTTTGGTTTGTTATTTTCGATGATAAACTTTGGAATTGAGAAAGGAAAAATATAGCCACCCAGTGAAATTATAGTCCAACTAATCAAATTTTGGAGGGGTTTGATAGTATAGGTAAACTAGTTGCTTATTGATTTCGATTTGAAAATTTTCTATTTTCGATACCATGAACTAATTTTGATAAAATTTCGAAATTTCATCGAAAAAACAGCAAAACAAAACAAATAACAAATAATATAGGTTTCTCACGCTTCCAGTAAAGGACGATGCTTCTTTAAAATTTAACGGTCAATGAAGGGTTACCAAAAGGGCAAGTGAACGCACATTCGAGATAAAAATCCTTCCTAACAATTTGCAGAGTGGAGGGACTTTTTAATGCTCGCAGATAGAAAGAATGCGACTGGCCGATTTTTCAAAGGGTATACCTGCTAACATAGACGACTACCTGTTCCAAAATCTTAGGTAGCCTGGTGAGTCAGGCTGGGGAAAGGGCCGCGCCTCCATATTTCAGACCTTCGTAATTTGGGCATTGAGCAACTCGAGTCATAATGAGTTAGAGAGCCCCTCCACTCTGCCAATGAGGAAAGAAGTCCATCTCGATTGTGAGTTCACTCACCCTTCAGGTTTACTCTTCATTCACCTTTAAAATTTGAAAGCACCATCCTTTACTGGAAATAACTTTCTTGTAGGAGAATGGGAAATTTGGCACCCTTTCTAACAGTGCCCTTATTTTTACATGTTTACGGTAAATTAAGGTAGTTCTGGTAATTTTAGTGACATGTTCAAGAACACGAAAAAAATTTGAAATTGAAAAAAAAACTTGGAAAAACAAGAGGTAAAACAAAGATTACGATACACTTTCTTACTTAAATTAGATGTACGGTCGATCCTTGAAGTTTGGTCGACACCCTGTATAGAATTGGGAACCGCTGCCTTGAAGTATGTGAACGGTCTGTGAAAATCAATCCTTCTACTTCATCATTGGTCGGTAGTCATCAACCCTCGGTCTCATTTTCCCTGGCTTGAGTGGCAGGTAGAAGAAGGACGATGTTTGTGGGACTGGAATTTGGGAACATTGACAGAGATATAGAGAGACATGTTCAACAGTGTATGTTGTGCCAGGCAACCAGACCAGTTGTTTCCAGTTGTTCCAGGGAAATGGAAGTTCCCTTGTACTCTTGGACGGTACCACAAGAACCTTGGACTAGGATTCACGTGGATTTTTGTGGACCATTTCAAGGAAGAATGTGGTCGTTAGTGGTAGATGCCACCACTAAGTGGTTAGAAATTTTCAAGATGGAGAGGACCACCACGGATAGGACCATAGGACGCTTGAGAGAAGTTTTCACTCGTTTCGGGCTACCAAGATGCATTGTGTCGGACAACGGGCCACAATTCGTGGGGCGGGAGTTTAAGGAATTTTGTGAAGGAAACAATATTAGGCACATTAGGTCAACCCCAATCATCCGAAGACGAATGGATTGGCCGAACGGGAGGTCCGCACATTCACACCGAGGATGAAAGCGCTAAGCTCAATCAAAGACTTGGATTTGAGGTTGCAAACATTCCTGATGTCATATCGAACCACTCCGTAGAAAACGACTGGAAGGACGCCAGCAGAAATGATTTTTGGCACAATATCAGAACGAGGCTGGACTTACTGAAGCCAGTTATATTGACGCATCTTTAGTGAAGCAAAAAGTCGATCATGATAGGAAGGCCAAGTTAAGAGAGTTCGAAGAGGGCCAGAAAGTTTGGGTGCTGAACACTACAAAGAGGTTACGGAACAGGAAGAGTGGTGAAAAAAATGGGGCTCTACTCGTATTTGGTGAATGTTGCCGGGGTACAGCGGAAGAAACATGCTGACCAACTACGGCACCAGAGGGGGCCGGACGAAACTCCACAAAGGCTACAGGATACGGGGGGAGAGGATGTAGCAACCTGATGATGGCAACCTGGTTGATTACTAGTTTCATTATAAACAATAAATATTTCACTTCTTGTCTGGTACTCGCGTAATTCACATAATTAGATGTCGGTTAGCATCAAACTGTACTAATACGTGAGATACCACATAACACACAAGGACACCTCACCAAACCATCCGCATTCTTTCCATCTGCAAACAGTACCTCTTTATGACTCGACAATGCCCTGATTACGAAGGTTTTTAGGTACAGAGGCTCCCTTTCCTAGCTTGACTAACCAGGCCACCTAAGATTTTGGAACAGGTAGTCCTTCTATGTTTGGGGAAATCGGCCGGCCACTTTCTTTCAATCGTAACACAGTACTATCATTCTGAGGTAAAAACTCATTCCATCTTCATCAAGGAAGATTTGTGTAAATTCGAATATCCAACATTTAGTGAAATCATTCCCAAAGTATATTCAAGTTTTATTACATTTCAAGGAGAATCAAAATTTACGATACACAACATTAAATATGTTGGCGGCATCGCCAGTATTCAAATTAGGCGCTACCGAAATATAATAAGATATCTGAATCGGCTTCTCGATGGATCGAATGAACGAGAAGCCTATTGAATCAGCTATCGATAGGTACTGGACGGGTGTATCGATGTATCGAGAGGGGGATAGGCAGTTCAGGAGAACCCCGCAAAGGGATGTCAGTCTAGTAATGCTAGTGATCGTTGGATGAGTTAAATTCAATCGTAATGCTATTGTAAAGCAATGCAAATGGTATGATAATGTCGAGTTATGATTAGTGAATACCCTTTTCCGTCAAATATATATCATCAACTAATGATTTTTATTTTTGGGGTTTCAGAGCTCATCAAACGGCGTCAACGGTTCTCAGCAGAAAGGAACCGTCGTCACCATCAACATCAACCCCTCTCAGCAGAAATCCGAAACCGCCAAACCTTTCTACCTTTTCCCCAATGGCAACGCCAACGGTCTTCAGGCTAAGAAAATCAGCACCATGATTCAGCAGCAGGTCACCAATCAGAAGCTAGCCAACGGCGCCAAGCCCAGAAACGGTATCGTCGAAAACGGCGCCAAGAACTCCGTGACGTTCAATTTCAGCCACAAAACGTCCGAAGTGCGCAACGTGAATCATTCGGCGCCAAATGGGATCCTCAAAAACGGAAACAGCAACGTCTCTCACGTCCAAATTCAGCCTCAGAACGGTTTGGACAAAATTGCTCAGCAAAAATCGATAAAATTCGGGGGAATGTAAGATGGGGATTCCATGGATTTATCGTAGGATGATTTCGGTCATGATTTAATGGACTAAAACCATACCCATGTAATGGGTAGAAATTTTGAAAAATATTGTAAATATTTCGCTGTTATGAAACAATGTGAAAACAGGAATTCTACGTGAAGGAAGGTGAGGTTGTGTTGAAAAGGGTGTTGAAAAGGGCTCTTTGGTTGATTTATTCCTTGAAATGAAGATTCATTGATTTTTTTTCACATTAGGGGTATTCATGGTCTGATTCGATCGTCAAATATCGAAATAGAGGTAACTCGAGGGTTTCATAAGGCTCCCACATTTTTCCCCATTGAAATGTCGAAAATCGAATTGGCACAAGTCAATTTTTTGAGGTAAGATAAAATGTCAAGAATGTTGCGAAAAGTCTAAACCGTATGGAAGAGGAACTTGAAAATGATGTAGGAGGTCTTGGGAGCTTACGATATGCTCCCAGGACACCAAAAGAAGCCCTTTTCCCTCCTGGCCAGAAGAGGAAATGGGACAATATGCTCCTGCCTCCTGGTCTCGCAGGGTATCCAGGATGAAAAGTTCCCATCAGTTGGCCCAATAAGCCCGTTGTGCTCCCAGCGTCAAGGTTCATTCCAGCCTCCCCTAACTACAATAACACCATATTGATATTAGGTACCTAATATAAATAACAAAAGTTCCATTCATTTATGCGTGCTTTATCAGATGATAGAGTTTTTCCTGCCAAAATAGCGCAAGCAATCGAGGATGCTACCCAGTTGATGAAGGAGGCCTGTTTACTATGGACAGGAGGGGAGGGAGGCGCTCGTGCCAGGGGCCTCTAGGAATGGGTGACTGTCTGGGAAACCCATCTTCATTGTAATGAGAAGATAACGGTATGACAGGTGCCAAGGTTCAGGAGCATATCATCCAGCCTGCCGCTTCCTCGGGGGTAAAGTCCTCATTGCGAGTGTTACCAACCTGATTGTGTCAAAAACCTATAAGTCGGAGTCCTAAAACCCGTAGATTTGTAACTCAAATCCTGTAGGAATCCACACACACACGTGGTCTATAAAAAATGCCACACTTTCTGGGATCATTGAATTTAAGAAGAGAAGAGCTTTCCCAAATATTTTACTCGGGTATCAGCCATTGCACCTAGAACTATAGGTCCACCATAGAAACTTTGCATCCCTTTTGCTCCTTCTTCTGGAGATTACAGAACTGATTATCTCGTATCATCAAGCAGATTCCCGCGCCTACGATAATGTTTCGGGAATTTTTTCCCTAAAAAGGGACTTGGTTTCCCTCCTACTGCAGCTTGAAATTCGTGCATTTCCCAAATTGAAATTTCCTGGCACTACACGAACATAAAATTTCTCACGGCTCCAATTTCCGTGTCAATTTTCCACCATGGTAGATTGACTCGATCATTTTAGTTCGTGGATCCGCCACCTAGGGGGCACCACATGGATGCAAAGTTTGTGTGGTAGACCTATAGGTAAGTACCTACCGACAACTCAGTCATACCTACTAACCCAGCCTCAATCAACAAAATAGGAGTATCTATCGTAGATAATAAAGAGGTTTGAGTGGGAATCACAGAAAATAATTGTACTAATCATTTTCCCTTATTGCATTTTGGAAAAACTCGACTAGTGAACAAATCAAATCACAGAATTTTAAACGAAACATTGACTTTTTCAAAATGGTTTAACAATCTTCAATCCGTGCGGGAAAAAAACTTGATAAATGTTATCACATCTTGATAGTGGTGCCGTTGTTGGTGGGGCTAACAGGTTATGGGGGAATGGAATGGCGGCCATTTGGCTAGCGACCTCCAATAACCAAGTCACCAGACATGGAAAGTCAACGTTGCCTGAGTATGTTACTTGGTTGGTGGAAGAAGAGAAAGCAGACGATTTTTGAAGAACATAAATTAATTACAATAAATCGGCTTTCAGCCATTATTTGCAAAAAACCCGTAAATTTCACCTACATTCCCGTAGATGGATCAAAAAACCCGTATATACATGAAAACTTGCAGGGTTGGTAACACTGTTTATGAACTCTCGGAGCATAAATGCCCACGCCCGGAGCCTTCCAGTGAAAACTTACATTCTGTGAGACTTCCTCCAATACAATAATTGAGATATGAAATTATATCCACCCTTATAATTAGGTATATCGTCAATTTTTCCAAACTATATTGTTCTTTTTGATAAACCTTTGTACTTAGTACCTAGTAAACTGCGCCTTTATTATGTACGTTCGATCTATCATTGATAAGGCAACAAGAGATTTGATGTTTTAAGCGTTTTCTAGTCATGAAAAAATGTAGTTTCGTTGTATAGTCACTAAGGTATAAGATCGTGGCTAATTCATGAATAAACTGCGTCCAAATTGTATATTATTCAATAATTTTAAGTTGTGTAAATATAAATTTTTAACAATCTAAAGGTTTTTTTTAAATTTTTTGTTTGCCTTGAAACTACTTAATGAATTTTATCAACATTGGAAGTCTAAGTGGAAGAGGAAGCAGGGAGGACCCAGTTTCTCCTTACCCTTTCTTTAACCCTTAATTTCCCACTTGTTCGAACAAATTGGTTTTTTAAAGATTTTTTCGTTAAATTTAGATGTATTTAGACAAATTTATAGAATATTTGAGCAGAAGGTTCCTCAAAAGCCCTATTACAGTCTGTCAGCCCAAGAATGATCTTTTTCCAAGGGCCTACAGTTGGTAGGTAAACAAAAAAAAAGTGATATCGCAGAAAGCTGTGATCTTTGCAGACGAGTGATCTATACGGGAAAATAATAAACCTTTGTGAAATAATTTGCATCTGTCAGCTTGAATACTTGATAATGAGAAATGACTAGATATTGTTGAGATAAATATTTTCCTTGACAATACTGTGGGGTGTTGATATTAAGCGACAATGAAGTATCAATACTCGGTATTTTGAAATACCAAACGATACTTGGGATATGGATACTCAAAAACGATGCAGTATGGACATAAAATATTGATACCCATAACTACTCTTTGGTCTGGAAAGTAGGTAGGTATTTCATGATGAACGCAGGAGGTAGTTGAAAATACGATCCCTTTTATTTCAGTAATAAGTTTGACAAAATAGAATGATACCTACGTGATTTTGTACAATTGTAAAAGAGTAAGGAACAGTCAAATAGGTTCACTATTAAAGAAATTTAGATGTTTTCCAGTCGTGGAGATTGTGATGTCTTCCAGGCGTGGAGATTGTGATGTCTTCCAGGCGTGGAGATAGTGATGTCTTCCAGGTATCGAGATTGTGATGTCTTTTAGGGGTGGAGATTGTGATGTCTTCCAGGCTTGAAATTGTGATGTCTACCAGGCGTGGAGATTGTGATGTCTTCCAGGCATGGTGATTGTAATGCCTTCCAGGCTGGAGATTGTGATGTCTTCCAGGCGTGGAGATTGTGATGTCTACCAGGCATGGTGATTGTGATGTCAACCAGGCATGGTGATTGAGATGTCTTCCAGGCATGGTGATTGTAATGCCTTCCAGGCTGGAGATTGTGATGTCAACCAGGCATGGTGATTGTGATGTCTTCCATGCTGGAGATTGTGATGTCTACTTGGCGTGGAGATTGTAATGTCTACCAGGTATCGAGATTGTAATGCCTTCCAGGCTGGAGATTGTGATGTCAACCAGGCATGGTGATTGTGATGTCTTCCATGCTGGAGATTGTGATGTCTACTTGGCGTGGAGATTGTGATGTCTACCAGGTATCGAGATTGTAATGTCTACCAGGCGTGGAGATTGTGATGTCTTCCAGGCGTGGAGATTGTGATGCCTTCCAGACTGGAGATTGCGATGTCTTCCAGGTATCAAGATAGTAATGTCTTCCAGGCGCTGAGATTGTGATGTCTTCCAGGCTGGTGATTGTGATCCCTTGAAGACATGGTGATTGTTCCTTCCAGGAACAAGGGTGGTTTCTGAGTTCACTTCCAGAAGATCCCAGACTCGTTAGTTCTGGGCTTCATAATCCGTGGTTTAAAGTTCCATAGACCGGCTAGCCAGTTCAGAAGATGAATCGTCATTTCGAAGGAATGTTACTAGTAGTCTCACCGCCCAAACACATACTACTTTGTCTTCACTTTTGTTGACTATGTTTTCACAAAGGTGATGGATTGCTCCATTCATACACGTTGCAACCCTTTCCTTCCAAATGACAAGACCACCTGCTGTGATGTTTGCTTCAATATGCTTCAATTCAGTTGATGTATCGCCATTTCAAAGGATTGTTCATCAAGAAGTCTCTTCAGGTCCAAAACACTGCACCCCTCGAAGTACAAGCCTTTGCGCAGAGCTTGGTGCCTCTTCATAACCTTGCTACGCCTTTCTACCAAATCATAACTCTTGCCGCTATGATTTTTGCTTCAATGTACTTCGATTTCGACAATAAATCGCGATTCACAAGAAATGTTCAAGAAGTTGTCTCGCCGTCAAATCACATACTGGATGTCTTGTGGATTTCGTGTTTTCGAGAATGCATACTGAGGTGGCCCTGCGATTTAAAACTGAGGAAACACACGTCACACTTGAAAGGTCTTTCCGACGAATGGCTGGCGATATGTCGTTTGAGGTAGCCCTCCTTCGACGTACTGAAGTTGCACAAATGACAAGCAAATTCGTCCAAAGTTTCATCGTGAGACTCCAAGAGGTGCTGTCTGAACTCGTTGGTGGATATGAACTTTTGTTTGCACTTTTGACAAACATAGAACTCGCCTTTGTGCTGAGCTCGATGTCTTCTCCAATGCTTATAATCTTTCCCTATAAAATTGCAAAACCCGCATCTGAAATCATTGTGAGTCTTAGCGTGCGCGTGGAATTCTCCCCTGGAAATCGTGATGAAACTACAATCTCCACACGCGTATATGCTTTGTTCCCCTCTCTTTTTCCCTCCGAGCGGGTTATGTTGACACTCTATATGCTGCATCAGAGAGCCTTTTTGTCGCGTGCTGTAATCACAATGAGGGCACGCGTGCGGTTTGAAGTCTTCGTGAACGGTTTTGTGTCTGTTCAGATTGCTCTTGTTGGCAGTTCTGAAATCGCAAAGGTCGCACTTGAACGGTTTTTCGCCAGTGTGAGTCCTCACGTGTTTGCTATAAGCTTCAGTGGTGGCAGCCGTGTAATCGCACACGTTACATTCGAAGCGCTTCTTGTAGTTCAAGTGATGTTTAACGTGTCGTCTGAGCTTGGACTTCCAGTATGTTTTGAACGTGCAAAATCCACATTGAAACTTCTGTCTTACTTGCTGATTTCCTGAAAAAGAAACACACATTCGTGATTATCAGAAAATTTAGGTAGGTTACAGTAGGTAAAGTAAAGTAAACAACCAGTTGAGGTTGGATTGTCCGACTGCCATTCCTGGCATCGCAGTGGGACTCGAATCCATGACACCGCAAAGTTGGTCCAAACCACATCACCAATGAACGCACATAGCAGCAACCGCGACCGCACTGGACCCCCGGAGGTAGGTACTGTAATGCTCTCTTTTATTTATTTGAATGGAGCAGAAACAACCTCAGTTTCATGATAAAGAAAAATTGTCAATGACAATCGAAAAGTAGGCTACATATCGAACAATTAAGCAGTTTTCGAACATGAGAGTCTAGCCCCCAGAAAGTGTTGTCGCGTTTCAGCGCTACCTACCGCCACTTCAGTGAACTACCATCCTTATCAGCTCGATGTGAGCGTGGTCAAGCGGCATTTCTGAAAAGTAGGCTTACCTCCGTTTTACCACTCATTTCTAAAAGTTTGGTGGCTCTACTTCCCTGTCTTTTTAAATTGCGAGGAAAAGGAACTTGTTATTGCATTTTTGTGTTTTGGAGTGACGAATCAAGCAGAATGCATTATTATAGTGGAGATACCAACTGCAAGTTTATAATCTTGGGATAACTGCAAGTTAGAGGAGCGACGGTAATGCGGTCACGAGCGTGATCAACTGATAAGATATCAGAAATGGTAGTTCGTTGAAGTGGCAGTAGGTAGCGCTGAAACCTGACAACACTTTCTGGGGGCTAGACTCTCCTTTTTCGAACACAATAAATTATGTTAATCCAAAATTATTGATAATTCAAATAAATTAAGGGTTGAAATAAGGGTACTTGAGTATTAAACGGAGGCCACCATTACGAAACCCGCCGCGGCACTTATAGAAGGTTAAATTGTTATAGATGTTGTAGTAGAACTATTCTAGTATTGTAGTGAGTCGAGCGTTATCAGATGAGTCATGTGTCTACTCGCAGAATCCCCTCCAAGTAGGCCAAGGTCAGGGTTGTTGACTGGAGCACGCGCCATTACTGCTAGCGATGGCGACGCTTTCAACTCCATCCTGACCGACATTGCTGCGTTCTGGGTTGCACAACGTGAGAACCAGGCGTCGGATTAATTCTAAACTTCACCTGTAAATCTATTAAAGTGTGTTCTTTCCAATTATGTAGTTATTTTTGGTATCCGGTACGAAATATTTCTATAGGTTAGGTGGCCTCCGTTTAATACTCAAGTACCGAAAAAATATACAAATTATGATTGAAAATAATTAAAATACAAAAGAAAGTTCATTCTGTTGCCTGAATAGATTATTCAGTGACCCTATTCCGAAGTTCTGTTGAGAAAATAGATTCGTGGAATACTTAAAATAAGCTACTGCCTGGGAATTGCAAATTGTAAGTAAGTCACTTTCGCAGTACCTTTAGACATTTTTGTAGTTTTTTCAACCTCTTGCTCGCTTGGACGGCAATAGGCGTGTTCGATCAGCATGCAGTCTTCGTCAAACGGAGAAGATATTACTGTGGAAAAGAATCATGTTAGTGCCATCAACGCTTCGTTTTGAAATGCTAAATACACAACACTTAAACGTAGGGGCCAAAATTGATTATTAATATTAATAACGAGCTCAACTGAAGTACAAAATAATCTCAAAACATCAAACTCTAAGTACTTTGCACCACCCTCATAGGGGACCATCTACACGTCAACCCGCATAATCACTGAAAATTTCATCGAAAAAGGATGTGTTCAAGTAGCTAAGAATAGCTGGAAATTTCATAGATAGATAGTAGGTAGCTAGGTAAATATTGTTAATATTATCGCTAGGATTGACGTCGTTGTTGACGGGTTCAAAACTTAATCATCCGCTGCGAACCTCTACTAATCCCTTCGAGGTCATCGGAGTCGACGCCAGTCGTCGCAGGCAGTCTTTTATCAACCTGCGTGTGCACCACTTCGAAGCTTTTCATTGCTCGGTTCGCGACTTGTGTAAAAGCGCGTTCAACATCGATTTCTTCTCTAAGCTACCAGAGATTCAAGAGAAGTTTCCGTACTTGAAGGCTCTCAACTTGGACGGAGACTTCGTGGCTTACTCAAGGACTCAAACCACTCAGCCTTGGTTGGGTCCTGCCGAAACATCTACAATCCATCATCGACACCTTCATTTTATCCGGTCACCCCATCAACCATCTTCATCTTCATCGACCATCCTCCTCGTCATCCATTCATTTTATCATTCCCAGATATTCAAGTAGGTACTTTTATTTTTATAATTTCATACTTCATCTGCGGTGCAGCGTTTCTTTAATATAGTGATTTGACCGCATATTCTTTCGTTTGTTATTTTCTATTTCTCACCTAAAGCCATCTCTCATAAATAGGTCCTTCGAAACATAACTATCTTTCCAGCCCTATGTTTATCTTTCGGAATCAGTGGCGCCTCCTCCAGGCAAACATAGCAAACACTGTTTGCCTTACTACAAATATGCAAAATAAATTAATTAATTTTTGTTGAGATTCTCCTATATTTCCATTTTTTGTAAGTAATATTTAGCTGATTTTAAAACTTGTATAATATTTAGGGACTATTTCATTATTATCAAGGAAGTTAGATTAAATAGGAGAATGGAATAAGAAAGTACGTATTTTGCCTTGGATACTAACCCGCAACACACCTTAGACTTGGAACGTCGGTAATGTAGAAGATTGTGGATGATATGCGGTGCCTGGCGATCAAGGCAAGCAGTTCAAACAAATGAATTTTTCGGGACTGTTTAGAGTGAGAGGCGATGATCGGCGGGGTGGCGGGGGGTCAGCGCGGTATCAAGTATTGCTATACCCCCACTACCACCATGGCAAACAGTCAGAAAACTGTTTCGTGACCTTGAATGCAGAGAAACTTGGAAGATGAGCCATGGATACTAATTAGCCCATGCATGAAGACATAACATATCCATCCACCCACATTATCTCAAGGAAGAAAAGCAGTTCGTTTTTTCGCCGCCGCAAATAGCAGCTGTTCGACGTTGGCTGGAGTCTCGTTCCTGATTTTATTGTATTTCACTGTTCCTAATCGTTTTTCTAGTTGCTAGACACTTGGAAATTATTGCATAACATTGATGAATGAAGGCTTCACGTCTTATTAGGTCTAAAGTCTCTCTTTTTGGTTAATTATTTTCAAGAAAAACGTTTGACTACCCTCAAATTTGATGGTTTACGTTTGTGGTAGGTAAGTACGTGTAGATTTTGAAAATCGAATGTATAAAAAAAATCCGTCCGTCCGCGGATCTTTCCTAAATTATCATGGACCGATTTTGATGAAATTTGGTATATGGGCTCCATTCGGGGTCTAGTTGTGCCGCAAAGCTTTTGGTTAATGTAAGTCACTTCTAAGCGATGAAACGGAAGGGCTGAAACTTCCAAAGGCACCCTCTCTCGAAAACTCTCGATATGAAGGTCTTGTTTTTTCACAAATTTAAGATTGTACCATTGAATTTTAGAATCGAATGAGACTACTCATAGCTTTGTAGGACAAACTGTTCGCTCCCTTCGAGAACTTAAGGTTTGTCTTACGATAAATCAGAAAAACGAGTATGAATCGCAAAAGAGGCGTGATAGCCTTTCAAATTTTTGTTAACCAAAATGCGTTCGCCGATCGTTTCTTTGGGATGTACTCGGTTTTGCTTTCTTAGCAACTAGTAATCAAATTTCTAAACGAAGGAATTCTTTATTTCTTCCAGTGGAATGTGAAGCGTTGAAAACATGGTTGGTAGGCGATGACAATGGCAAAGCTGAGTTCTTTGCTGGGGCGTGATCAATAAAGAAAAAAATGAACCTTTGTGTAATAATTTGCAGCCTAGCTGTTTGCCTGACGAATATTATCACGCGACGCCCCTGTTCGGAATAGGCATGTCGATTGAAAACAAATATAACAGTTTTCCCGACACCTAACAGATGAGAAATGCAGAAGTTATGGCTATGGCAAGGATTTCATGACAGACACACATACAGACAGACACGGAACCAAAATTGTTCAGGAAGGTCTGAAACGTAAAACGCGAGTAGAAATTTCGATTTTGGAGAACTTTTTTTTCAACCTTGAAAAGTGAAAACAACCGACCTTAGTAGACTCGGAAGCAATATTGGAAATTTTCTTCGGCTAAAATTCAGAAACATGGAACACGCTTTAGCCATTCCTTTGGTCGAAGATTCACGAATGTTGGTCCTTTCTCGCTCTTCCATGGAAGTAGACGATGTCTCTCTACTTTGTAAAGCAGTCTCCATCACAACATCTCAGCTTCGTCCATATTTACAGCTGCTTAGGCAGTATATAATTTACGCATAAATTGAGGGCTTTTCAACGAGTGGCGAACGATTTTCGTGGGATGAAAACTAACGGCGATACATTTCCCTAGAAACGGGTCGGTTGTAAGTGAAAATAATCCTTAGTTCCGAACCAACGACTAAGCAAAATTTCATGACTCGATACCGTAGACTGGGGTGATAGTGATCAATTTATTCAGTTTTTCCTTGAAAACTACCAGTGTAATAATTCAAAAAATCTAAAAAAAAATAGTTTATATTCTCCCACATCTTACGAACAGTATCCTGTATCAAACTTTGAAATTTTGTTAAATTAAGCTCATTTAAAAAAATAATTAAATTGATTAGTATCACCCCCCACATAGGGGGTGATAGTGATCACTAATTTAAAATCGAACTTAAACATATTTAAAACAATTAAAAATCCAACTTAAACAATTAAAAATTGTTTTTTAGTACCCTGAGGTTAAAAAAAAACCACTAACAACTCATTTCAGAACAATTTTAATTGAAAAACTAATAAAAACCAACTCTACTTATAAAAATCAGAATTAAGCCAAAATTCAAGACTCGTAATATCCTCTTCAGTATTTATTATTATAATGAGACCATTCGTGGCATATGCTTGGTAACTGACAAGAAAAAACTTATTTCGAAGCACTTGTTATTAAAAATAATGATGGACCAATCACTTTTTGATAGTTTCGGGGCATTTTGGCCGTGATCACTATCACCCCCTGAAAATGATTTTTTCTTGTTTTTAACAGATAGTCAACTGTAGTAACACGGAAAAAACAAACTAATTGCAGATATTTCATGCTTAGCTCTAGGAGAAACAAAATCTTTTTGCTAGAACTTCACCACACAACACCCGACACCGGCACAACAGAAGTTACAATCACAATGTCAGCAGGGGCCGGTTTTGAGGTTTGTTTATTTCCTTATCAGCAACCATGGTAACCTAGACTATCGGGCGGGAACGATATCCCCCTAGAGAAGACATTGTTACGAACACATAACACGACCTAACTTTCCATTTAGGACTGTGTGGAGCGCTGCAATCGCATGCAAATGAAAAAAGGCGTGTTGATCAGTATCACCCCAGCATATCAGTATCACCCCAGTTCACGGTACGGTTCCCGAAAACGTGATACTTTTTGCCAGTTAGATCAAGGCTAAAGCATGTTCCATGCTAAAATCAGGGAGTTCTACACTAATTTATCTGGATCTGACAGGTATATCTACCCGTTAGAACTTAGTTTTGTGGAACAACTCCGATACGACTGACAACTGATGAGCTGTTAACTCATTGAACGTCCCTGAGGAAAGGCTCGCTCATTGAAAAGGGGGTCTTCGAATTTCAAACAGGCTAAATTTCGTGAAACGGTCCAGCCATTTAGTTTTGCATACAGAACAAACAACTTCAAAAATATAATACATTAACCCATTCAAACCCGATGACATCATATGAATCGCTGAGTGTAGAAACGGGACAAGTCCCTGAAACCTAATTTTACAGGAGACGTAAAAACTACCTACGTAAAAAGTGTGTAGGTAGTTTTTACGTCTCCTGTAAAATTAGGTTTCAGGGACTTGTCCCGTTTCTACACTCAGCGATTCATATGATGTCAGGGCGGAATTTCGGTCGGCCCGGTGACAGCATATGATGCCATGGCTCACAGGTTACCTCTATCTCTTCAAAAATGTTGGCTGAGGCCTGGGAAGGTTGTATAACCTTGGCCTGGCAGTTTTCCCATCAGCACCCTTTGCTCGACCTAGATAACACGATGGATTGTGGAAATCAGCTGTTTTGCGCCTTTACCAGCCTCCTGTTGCATGGCCCCTCCAGTTCTCCCATTCCTCGCATTTCGGACGTTCATTTCGAGTCATCATTCATCCCGAAAAAGATTTTATTGTTTTTTCGATCGTGAGTTCATGAAAGTCGAGGAAGGTAAACGGAAAAACAAAAGATTCCAGCAACAAATCAGGAACTTCCGTCTCGTCATATCAACCCCAACCCAGCACATCCTACGGTGAGAATCCCTGTGGCCCGATGACATCATATGATGACATTTCGAAAAAATACATAAAAACTGCTTTTTTCGTTTACTATAGCAATGAAGCACTCTTTCGAGAAGAAAATACGAATATACATCGAATGTTGTGGAAGGAGCAGCATGGGCCATGGGGTGGGAGCGCGTATCAGGCTCGGGGTTGAATGAGTTGAGAAAAATGAGAAAATTTTGAAGTTTTGACGACCACCCTGGATTTGTACTCATTGAAGTGAATTAAAAGGACAGATAAGTGGAGTTATTTTGGACAGTAAAAGTCCTTTGTCGTTTCCAATCACTTTTATAGCAGTAGTAGCCATTTGTGCTCTACACAGAAAACTCGTCTCCTTGCTGTTGGATTGAAAATGACGACCAGAGGGTTGTCGAAAGCTCTCCACGAATTAAAGTGATTGGCAATGAAAAAGGACTTTTACTGTCAAAAAACCCTCACTTATCTTGAAATAAAAGTCCACAACCGCAACATATTAAAATTATTTTTCTACATAGATCACTCGTCAGCAAAGCCACCAACCATCCAACATGAAGAAAAACATCGATCGCATTTCGGTCAGCTAAAATTTGAACGGAGATTAGGCCTTTTTTGCGATTCACACTCGTTCCTGATTTTTTATATATTTACATATATATTTCAATAAAAAAAACCCTTAAATTCTCGTAGGGAGCGAACGGTTTGTCCTACAGGGCTCCGCGTGGTCTCAAAAAATTCAGAAATTCTATAGAATCTTAAATTGAAGGAAAAACAATACCTTTACATCAAATTTTTTTTAATTAGGGCGTTTTCAAAATTTCAAAATTCATTTTGGAACCCTTAGAAGTGACCTAAGTACATCAACCAAAAGCTTCAGAGCACAACTAGACCCCAAATGGAGCCTACATACCAAATTTCATCAAAATCGGTCAATGCTAAGTGGCAAAAGTGCCGCGTACGGCGGACGGACGGCCAAATTTTTATTCGATTTTTGGATTCTACGTACCTTGAAACGTAAACCATCAAATTCTGAGTGGGTGTTAAAATTTTTTTTTTCTTGGTCGATTCCAAAGGTTCATTATTGAAAATAATAAACCAAAAGGTGTCTTCGAATTTCAAACAAAGGCTAAATTTCGTGATTTTGCATTACGAACAAACAACTTCAAATTTAGTACATTGTATGAGGAAATTTTGACGACCACCCAGGATTTGTACTCATTGAAGTGAATTAAAAGGACAGATAAGTGGGGATATTTGGACAGTAAAAGTCCTTTGTCGTTTCCAATCACTTTTATAGCAGTAGTAGCCATTTGTGCTCTACACAGAAACCTCGTCTCCTTGCTGTTGGATTGAAAATGACGACCAGATGTTTGTCGAAAGCTCTTCTTCTTCTTCTTCTTTCGTGGCACTACAATCCGCGGGGGATCATGGCCTCCTTCAACAGTTTTTTCCAGTTGCCTCGGTTTTGCGCTGCTGTTTTCCAGTCACGAATGACTAGAATGGTGTGAGCGTCATGATTGACTCCATCAATCCATTAACCTGGGTCTGCCCAATCGTCGCATCCTATACAGCTGCTCATTCATCATCCTCTTTGGGATCTCGCTGTCGGCGCCATAGATCCGTCTTAGGATTTTCCTCTCAAATCTCAACAAGGCTGTCTCATCATGAACAGAGTGTCCAGCACTCTGACCCATATATAAGTACTGGTCTAATGAGAGTCTTGTACAGCCGAATCTTCGAAGTCCTTGAGAGGAATCTACTTTTCATGTGCTTAAGGAGGCCAAAGTATGATCGATTAGCCGCAATAATTCTTTTTTTGATTTCTGGGGCTATCAAGTTATTGGCATTAACCTGTGTACCAAGATAGACAAATTCATCCACCCATTCAAAACTTTGCTGGCCCATAGCAAAAGTACTTTCATGATTTGGTGGGGCATTGGTACGCATGTACTTAGTTTTGGCCACATTCACCTGTAGTCCTACCCTAGACGCTTCCCTGACCAGATCATCATATGCTTCTCTTATGGCCCCAATTGACCGGCCCATCAAATCGATGTCGTCAGCGCAACTTAAAAGCTGAACTGACCGGTTGTAAAGCGTCCCACCAACCTGTATTCCAGACCTCTTCACTGCAATCTCTAAGGCCATGTTGAATAGGAGACATGCAAGTCCATCTCCTTGCCTTAAGCCTTTGTGTGTGCAGAATTGCTCCGAAATAGTGGACTGAACCCGCACAACACAAGTTACTTTTTTCATCGTCATTCTAATTAAACGTACAAGCTTAGAGGGCACATTCATTTCCAGGAGACCCTTATAAAGTTCGTCTCTCAGCACATTATCATATGCGGAACGGAAGTCGATAAATAGGTGGTGGGTTTGTCGAAAGCTCTCCACGAATGAAAGTGATCGGCAACGACAGAGGACTTTTACTGTCAAAAACCCCTCACTTATCTGGAAATAAAAGTCCACAACCACAACATATTAAAAAGACAGATACAATAACATACCTTCCTCAAAAACTGAAACTGTTTCTTTTGGATCCAAACACCGAAGTGCCTGTTGATAGGAGTCTTCATCAGGTTCAAACTTGATACCGCTATTGTCGTTTTCTTTTGCTGCAAACTGGTTGACGTTCTCTTTAATATTTTCGTGGAGGTTTCTCAAAACTGGCAGAATGTTGCATTTTATGCCAAACTCCTGTTCCAAGGTGGTAATAAGGACACTTGATAACCGCTGAAGAAGCTGCAACAATAATGTTAAATTAGGCAACAGTAATTGATGACTTCAGGGAAGATAGACAGATAGATAAATATTCTCTATATTCGTTGTCGAATGAACATGGACATGAATGCGTCAAAATTTTACAAAAATAAAAAGTAGGTACAATAATAAGTAACTGTAGATTTAAAAAACGCTGCAAATTATTACACAATGGTTTATTATTTTTATATAGATCACTCGTCTGCAAAGCCACCAACCATCCAATATAAAGAGAAAAAAATAAATAAATAAAAAATCAAAAAAAAATCAAAAAAACAAATCAAAATTACCAACTATCGATTGCATTTCGGTCAGCTCTAATTTGAACGGAGATTAGGCCTCTTTTGCGATTCACACTCGTGTTTTGATTTATATATATATATTTCAATATAAACCCTTAAATTTTCGTAGAGAGCGAACGGTTTGTCCTACAGAGCTCCGCGTGGTCTCAAAAAATTCTAAAAATTCCATAGAATCTTAAATTGAAGGAAAAACAATACCTTTATATCAAAATTTTTTGAGTTAGGGCGTTTTCAAAATTTCAAAATTGATTTTGGAACCCTTAGAAGTGACCTACATCAACCAAAAGCTTCGGGGCACAACTAGACCCCAAATGGAGCCTACATACCAAATTTCATCAAAATCGGTCAATGCTAAGTGGCAAAAGTACGGCGGACGGACGGCCACATTTTTATTCGATTTTTGGATTCTACGTACCTTGAAACGTAAACCATCAAATTTTGAGGGGGTGTTAAATTTTTTTTTCTTGGTCGATTCCAAAGGTTCATTATTGAAAATAATAAACCAAAAATACATCTAAATAAATAACATGTAGGTAAAACTAAAGGTAACTGTAGGTGTATATTGTAGGTCATGAATAAAATAGGAACTCGTGTGTTTTTCATACTGCCTGATCAAGAAAATGGGGAAAAATAAGACAATAAAAGAGAAAAGAAAAAAGTAAAGGCCCAGCCGGTCAGCCCGGACCCTCCCACCATGGTGGCTCTCGGGGCCATCTTCTATCACTAGGAGACAACCCTTAGAGTTTACACACAAAGGAATCCACCAGGCCACCAACTATTGGACAACAAATAACACAAAATAAAAAAAGTTATTCCGTAACAATCTTTGACAAAATAAGCTTAATTAACACGTATATCTGGTTGGTTAAAAAAATATATATCACAGGCTGGAATAAAAATAAATAAATAAAAATATACACCAACTAAAATACAGATAAACCTATAAAATTTAGATGCTAGCAAGAGTACTTCTATCAAAATTCCTCTGCTACATGCTGAGATCTACTTTTCTATTCATGTTCATTAGTTTATTAAATGTAATAAGTGAAATCTATCTTAAGAATATCGTCGACTTCATATAGTGGATTGCTAGTTAGTGCTGCTTTGATCGTTCTCTTAAAGGCGTGGTTTCGATGAGGTGCACGCGCCACAGTCCTTATGGCCCTCTTCTGCAGTCGGAAAATCCTGTGAATTCCCGGCACCCCACCCCATAAGTTCAGGCCGTAAGATATGACAGACACGCACAGATAACAGTGTCAATGGTTTCTCAGGCTGTGAAGGCTGCGGAATACGATGGTGTGGACAGAACCACGCAAAAACCAGGCCAAATCAAGTAAAATCGTCCTTTCTTACCTCAACTTTTCCATAAGTATGGATACGTCATCATTTACGGATAAGAATTAAAATAATTAGGTATTACTACTGCCCGGAGTTGTGAGGGGCTTACTTGACTTGACTTGACTTGAGTAACTAGTCTATGAGTAACTAGTGGCGTGTACCATTTGTGTAAGGTGTCTGCTCTAGGATTACCACTGGAAGTCACCGACATCAAACCAAGATTTACAGCCCTGCTACAGACTTAAGACAGGTGCGGTACAGAGTACCGCATAGCGTTCACTAATGGGTTAATTAAGTAACAGCATGGCCTAGACTGACCATAGTTCAACAACTCTCCGCTAGAGAGCACTGTACACAGTCTCCTCACAGGCCAGAATAATGAAACCTCCTATTGGCTCGTCAGGATCAAACATATCCCCCCAATTGTGTACATACAGGTCACATGGCCCCCCTGTGATTTATTCATTAACACTTCTACGTTCAGACTGCTTCTTCTCATTTAATCTTCTCAGCAACATGACATGAATACATACCTACTTGAAAAGACCATTCATGCAGTATGAGTTAATGAGCGAATTTTCAATGAAATCTTCAAAGCTATGGTTAAGAAAATCAGAAAATCATATACTATGATTAAGAAAAATCAGCTGTTACAGCTATATGGCAGAGTTAAATGACTCTAGTCATATTAACATATGATCTAGTCATATTAGCTATATGACAGAGTAGTCAGCCTTGTGGGTGTGGCACATAGCACGAATAACATTAACACGTTGAACGTGGGAAAAAACGCTTTGGTCCCCAGTAGCGGAGAAATTTTTTTCGCCAAAACGCTATAGCAGCAACATATATTAAAAAGTATATTTTTCTAAAAATTTTGACATAAAAAAAGTTGAGAATTTATTCTCGGCGTCAACGTGACGCGGCCAGCGGCAGTGTAAAGTTGCTCCAGTTTGAATGGGAAATCAACCCCTATGTAAGTGGGTTGGCTCAGGCCGCCCGTCCACTGGACGCGAATTCTGGCGGCTTTTGCAAGGGAGATAGGTTGACGGTGCATAGAAATAGGTAGGAATCAATCATGTACGACAATATAATACCTAGTTATTCCATACCTGGAAAGAGAACGAGTCTTCTCTTTTTTGGAGCTCTGGAGTTGTCTGGCAAAGATTCAAAACAAAAAAAAACCGAGTCAAACACAAAAAAAAATCGGAGTCGAACCACTGGGTCTTTTTTACGATAACGAACTGAAAGTATGAAACTTATGAGAGGATTGAGCTGATTATTGACACAACCAACAATTAAAAAATGTCGATCAACCTTAAAAAGAGTGAATCATTCCGTAAAAACGAATGAAAAATGTGAAAACATAACGAAATTACCGGAGGAGCACACGAAGATAAGGTATCACGTTGATAACTGCTCAATTACCTTCAATCTCGACCGATTCAGCTCCGGATTGAACCGTTTGACCCATAATATGTTCATCAATCACGAAAAAAAGCTTGAAAAGAGCGGAAACAGAACGAAAGAACAGGAGCAGATAATCTTAACCTGGTCTGCGAGAGGTGTTTGCGTAACATAGAGCGTCCAACCTGTTAAACAATCAACCTCTCGTTGAATATTCTTAAAAAACCTCAGAAAATACTCTTCTTGTCACCCCTAACTCGGAGTACCCACTAGCGGAATGTCGGTACAGCCGTACTGGAACTGTGGAACTGAGTATAAGCTTGGAACAGTTCCATGCAGTGACAAAAACTCAGCCCTTACCTGTCCAGTTCCACGTACTGGGATGCGCCCTTGCCAATTCCATGAACTGAGAAGATATCATATCATAGAATGGCTCTGACCGGGAAGGGATCTTCTAAACTAGTTACCATGGAAATTGTCTTGGCATTCTTGTTCTTATGTTAAGTTCTTAAACTGCCACGAAAAATTATTCTTTCCTTAAAATGTTTGGTCACTATTATTAAAAGATTGTTCTTTTTAAAACTTGTATGAATTCTTTCCTTTTGTATTGCAAGTTGAGATTAGGAGAGTGGGATTTGACTGCAGTACTTGTAATGGAACTGTACAGGTAATTCGGAACAGTTAAAACTTTGTCATAGTTGGAACTGTTCCAGGGAAATACCTGGACCTGCACACCCCTAGTACCCACACATATGGTTATTGTTCAACGATCGTATATTATAGTTTTTTCGAATATCAGTTCACCATACAAACCTACCTACTGCACAGGGTAAGTTTTGAAGATGTTAGGAGTCCTTATTCATGTTCTCGAACTCATACAGTACCCACCAACAGAGTTTTGATGTTAAAGGATTTGGATTCAGGATGGTCTAAAATTTATTTACACGAGGTTATTTTTTCTCAGCCAAGTGTTGTCCCAATCAAACCCAGATCAATTGCGTATTACGGAAGGACATCCTAAGCCCGAGGAATTTTCTTCACGAATCAACGTACCTTGCTGATGATTTCAATGATGGTTTCCTCCATATTAGCAACCAGACAGTCCGTGACTTGAGTTCCTTCGTGCAAATTGCTGGTTATGACTCTCGTAGCTTCAAAAATGTCCAGAAGGTACCACTCAGCGATCGCGTGACCTCTTTCATCGTCTCCAATCAGTTCAACTCTGAAGATACATTAAAAATCAATAGTTTTAGAAGTCCAATCAAAAAACAAGTCGATCGAGTGAAGTAGACTGCATACTGGAGCACCCCTGAGTGATCCTTTTATACTCTAGGTACTTTCTCTGGGAAGAGAGAGGTGGAAGGGTGACGTCATGTTCACGTGTACCCCCGTACCTCGTCACTCCATTAGGGTGATGACCAGAGACCTTCAAAATGTGGCACTTATTTTTATAAAATGTGGCAATGTGGCACTTATTGTGGCCGAATGTGGCATTTATTTCAGCTGATGTGGTATTTATTTTTTTCAACTTTCCACCCCCTCCCCACCATAAAAGGGATGTCAAACCATTAAATCATGAAACTTGAAAGCATATCAACTACTGTATTATGTATATCAACTATTTACATGTATTTCCAACATATTTACATGTTCCAACATGTTTACAATTTGTTAAATTCAATTATGAAACAATTTTAAGTGGGCGGCTATTGTATCCATGGATAAATTGAGACAACGGTCGCTCGGGATATATTTCAATTCAGAGAATGATCTCTCTACATCGGCAGAAGTCGCGGGCGCGTACTTCATTGCAAGGACGTCTTCAGCGTCCCACTCTTCCCTGATAGAAGATTCCTTCCCTTCGAGATTCGCGGCTATACCACTCATTTCTTCCCAGCCGCAATTCCTGTCCAGAGCGGCCTGTACCTTGGCGTTAATCCTTAATCCAATGGCTCCTGGGTAGTCGGTGTTGGCGATTTCCTCCATCTTCTCCACAGAGGTCGTCAGGAGAATCTTTTGAGATTGCAGCTGCTCGATTATGTTTGGAATGTTTTTAAATTTTGACTCCAAAAAGAGAAGCTGCGGGAAGAGGGCCGGGTCGTCTATGAGGGCTTTTGCTTTCTTCATCGCACAAAATGTGGCATTTTCAAAGAAATCAACGAAATATGGCATTTTACCGAAAAATGGGCCGAATGTGGCATTTTAGTGTGGCGCTGTGGCAATGTGGCATTTGAAGGTCTCTGGTGATGACTCACTCAAGGGCCCTCGTGTATCTTCTTTATTTAAGAACTAATTATTCGAGATGAGGGTCATAACAAATACCTCCTAGATTACTCACTTCGGAGGAGTCTTCGAACAGGAATCGCAGCTTTCCTCAGGTTTTCTTTTCTTCCGAGACCGTTTAACAGTCAGATCCTGTTTGCTATTGTTGCTGTCTTCTTCACATTTAGAAGCTCTCGTTCGTTTATTCTACAAAATATGATATACGTTATGAAACAAATCAGTTTACAAAAATGTAAAATAGTTTCTCCAAAAATTATATGAAACAAGAAATACCCTTCCCATAGCTAGTGAGCATCAAATTGATAACATGGGAGTTAATAATCCTCTATTGCTGCTTTCTCGTGAGATGAGCCTTTACTATGCATCAACCAATCAGAACGCTTCTGTAGTTCACAGACTTAGTTTTCACAGCCCAGTTTGTAACAGTAATATAACCAGGAGGGAATTTCAGAAGTTCTCTTTTGTAAGGTCTCAAAACCCTTTCTAGTATAACAAAATTCGATGAATTTGTAAAAGTAAAAATATCAATCAAAGTCAACATTTATAATTTTTTTTCGAAAATCCATTTTTGATCCTAACGATTCCTCCGTAAAAAATACCGCTATCGTGGTGCACTCGGCGGGAAAAACTACCCCAAGATCTCTCCTTTCCAACGGTATGTCAGTTTCGAGGTTTAAAAAGAAAATTTCTTGAAAAAAATTGAGTTTTAAGCGAAAAAACGTGTTTCTTTTGGCATATTCCGCTAGAGAGTCGACCTAGTATTATTGCCTTCACTTTTCAAGGATTGCAATAAAAAGTCCACCAAATTACATTTCCACTCGTATTTTACGGTTTGGACCTTCCTGAACAAGTTTGGTACCGTGTCTGTCCATCTGACAGTCGGTCTGTCTGTCTGAAAGTCCTTGTAGATGGCAAAAGCAATACGAAGGTACTGTCCGATTTTGATGTAATTTTCGGCGATGTTCTCCATAAAAATCAAAGTCAAAGCATTAAATTTTAATGTTTTTTTTTAAGAAATTACCATTTTTTAACTGGAAAAAGAAGAATTTTGAGTGGTTTAGGAAAAAATTGCCCGGAGACATTTTTTGTTGCAAATTATTTGTAGAATCGATCCTTGAAGTTTGGTCCATCCAAATGCATAGGGCCCGGGATTGGTGGTTGGACGATTTAGAGTCAGTATCTCTTGTATCAAAACTTGGTTGGTTTTAAGCCTTCCTAATTTCCTTACGCATAGTGACATAAACCTTCTCTTTGACGGGCTGGCATAAGCATAGTGCCAGGTACCAAGGAGGAGTTATATTTACCTCAAACCTTAAGCAACACGGGGCAGAACCTACTTTAAAGTAAGAAGTACCTATTTAAATTCAAATATAGGGAAATTCAAAACGTAGGGCTAAAAAACACCAGCTCTTATGACCTGGAATTCACACAATGAAATGAACAAATTCAACGAAAACTCCTCATTTGACCAGTTTTTTTTTTTTTTTTTTTTGTTTTTTTCCCCCAACTATGAAGATCTAACAACATACTGTTTCAGAGAGATGGGTGTTTTGCTTGGTGATGATTGCTCGCTTCGTTAGATATTGCAAGTTCCAAAATTAACTACATTAATGAAAAAACAAATGGCTCACCTTTTCTGGAAGTTTGGTGGCTGTTTTGAACAGCGGACGAGCGACCTTCTTTCTTTTACTGTCACTGTCTGTTCGGAACAAATACGATTGATCAAACATTTATACAATGATTTCTAGTGCTCTATTACATAATAGAATTGAAAATTATTACACAAAGGTTTAATATTTTTCTATATAGATCACTCGTCTGCAAAGAACACGGCTTTGCCATTGTTACCACCAACCAACTGGAAGAGAAACATCGATCGCATTTCGGTTATTTAAAATTTGAACGGAGATTAGGCCTCTTTTGCGCTACTGTCGTAAGAGGGATCCACCTATGAAGTCAGATTGGTTAGAAAACCCGTTACGCAACCCCGTGCCCCCATGAACAGATTGCTGCTACAATCTGTAGCACTCCATATTCCTTGAATTCTCTGAATTTTTTGGATGCATTTTCGAGCAGCAAACTATGGTTTTCTTCCATATCAGCAAACCCTCTTTCGAAAAAAAAATAAAAAATTGTGAGGCAAATTCCCCATTTTCCAGACCATTCCTTGAATCCTTCTTACGACATAACAACACACCCTCCTGCCTTTTCAACAAATATCCTCATTTAAACATTAGATAGTTAGAACACTTGAAAGAAGTCAATATGTTACATTTCAAGGATAAGGACGCAGATTTAGCCCAGAGACGGAGGCACTTCGATATGGGTCATTTTCCTGGAAAGGTACAATCGGTATCCCAAGATTTCAGAAAACTTAAAGTTCGACTCAAGTTCTGCCAAAAATCATGGATTAACCTCACACCATACTGATTGAATTTCGACGAAAGAACACACAGTGGGACGCTTAATTAATTAATTAAAAATTAAAGAAGAAAACCTATCGAAAGAAACCTATTGGCGTGGTTTCCGCGTAAAGGAGAATACTCGGAACCCCATCTCCGTGAGGAGCGAGAACTGGGAGTTATTAGAGAGTTCCTAAACTGCATCTTGCTTAACGGCGAACGTTACAGGCATCGCCGTTATGAATCTGTCTAGGGCGAGTCAAATCGGATGCTAACCCTAGATGAACGTTAGCGAAAATAACGGCGATGTTGAACAATTTTACGGCGATGACAAAAGTGACGCGAAAGTTAAAGAGACAGGAATTTCTGGCTTCGCCGTTAGATCCTCAGTTCTCTACTGTTGACTGCCTTCGTTTTTCAAGTTCGTTGTTCGCTATTTCAAGTACATCTTGTCAAGGTGTTTGTTCGAGATGGATCATTTTATGAATTTGTACGTTGCGGGTCTACTTTCCGCTGAAGATATGATCACCGTGCTGGAGACGAACGTCGAAAACGTTCCACGAAGTCGGCGGCTCTCGGAGTATGGGCGTTTCTCACTGCCAAGTCTGTCTTACTACAAGGTAAGGAATCGTATTGTTATTTACTGTGATAGGTACTCACACATAGCCTACCGACTTATTGGTATTTTCAACTACTTTGAGTGAGAAGAGAATAGCAAAATCCCTAATTGTGTGCGGTATAAATTTTGTTCCAGATTCCGGGAAACGAGTACCTACCTACTAACGAACATTTCGGAGTTCCCGATGTCTTTTCAGAACAAAATATATTTATTTCACTCAACCCAATATCTATTCAAAATTGTATTCAATATTGTATTCAATAAAACGTAAGATTTAATATAACCTAAGTTATTTCTACCTTCACATTCATATTTCAATATCAAGTCAATTTCATGTTACAATTTTCATCTATCTCGTCATACGTCATCTAACTATGTCGATTACGGATATTAAAAGAATCATAAATTCGTGGTAAATAATTTTTCGGGTAAAAGAAGGTAAGTTGGTATGAAATACGACTATCAGCGTGATTATTTGAGCAAAAATGATCAATTTTAGGGTTTTTCCTAATTTTTGGAAGTTTTTATGCAGATAGGTACACATTTTATAGAATAATTAAAAATTAACTACCTATTTTTTTAACTCAACTATTTTAATTTTAAGGTACCTAACAATTTCCGAAAATGACGATATAATTATTTTTTATTGTTTTAATCTCACTTACTGTCACATGGACATCATCATTCAATATTGATATAAAAATTCTGTTGATAATTTGCTGGGTTGTCAAAAACTCAATTCCATTGGAAATACTTTCTAGACTAGGTTTAATAAAGTGCTACGTAGTTATATTAATTAATATTAATAATAATATCAATTAATATAATTAATTAATAAAAAATCAGTTCGAAAAATAATAAAAAGTCAAAAAACCACTCACTATGACGATCGGACATTATTTTTTAAATATTTACCAGAATTTATATACGTATGTATCAATTTTATTCTCACAATCATTTAATTAACAAAACTAATAACCCACAATACGGAAAAAATGCACACAGCTACTCGGAAACTGAAATATGACTTCGGATAGGTTAGAAAATAAAGAGCGTTCTAAGCTCCTTTTTTCATAAAGACAAGCTACCAAGGTACGTTTAATTTCACACCTAACTCCCCACTGACATGCATCATCAGATTCTGTTAACAGAGTACAAAAATATTTATTATGAATAATTTGTATAAAAAAAAATTTTAATAAAATTTTGTATAAAAATTTACTTGTAATTTTACTAACACTGAATGTTGTCGTTGTTACTCGCTTTGATCTGCCTTACAATCGGGAACATGAGGTGAGGCTTTGTTTTGAAATTGATGTTGGTGGTTGCAAAACTGTTACTGGCATGACAGGTTACCTCTGCTCTAACGGCAGCCCGTTAGCACATCGACGTTAGCAAGATCGCCGTAAGTTAGCGGCCAGAACGTTCGCCGTTATGTGCTCGGACGTTATTTGATCGCCGTAATTTTCTGCGCATGCGCAGAAGGTGATCTACGGTCGCCGTTAGCTTCGCCGTTATGCCAAAATCATCTTTAGGAACTCTCTATTCCAAAAATTGAACTAGAGCGGGACGCAGGTGTAGAAATGGGTTAAACCAACGTGGAGCACGGTTTTTCTGATAGCAACCTAGAAACGTCCGAAAGTAACCAAGTAATCTCAATTTATCGGTTTTTCGAGCCAAAACTTGGTACCAGGGGATTTTTACAGTTGCTGAATACAGTTTTGAGGTTGAAAAATGTAAAGTTTTTAAATTGCAACGGAAAATTCAAATTAAATTGTTAACAACTTGAAAAAAGTCTTTCATCTCTCCAAAAGCCACCATCACCGGCAGATGAGACACAAAATTCCTGGGTGGCAGTTAGGTTTTTCAGCTTTTCCCGCGATCTGGTGCTGTTCTGCTGAAGTGTAACCATATCGCTGGAACCAGCTCAGTAAAAACAAAAACTAGAGACCAAAAAGAAAAAATAATTTCGATTTCTTACCGTTTCACAGAGGGCAGATGAAAGACAGACGGTGACTGTGACACCACAATTTCGCAACTGACACCACTTGCGCACGCTTCCACACAGAAGGAATACGTTTCCCGTCGCTTTCTTTGATAACCTAACGACTAACCTCGCCTATTACAGTGGTAGTAAGACCGCGGGAAACGATAAAAAGCTGCCAAAATACGAAAACACAAAAAAGGCAGATTAAAGACAGAAACCTCCGGACAAGCACATTTTATCCTCCTGCTCGCTTTATTTGCTTCTGAAAAAATCTGCAAACCCATTTTTTTCATATCCAGGTATATGCAATAAAGAATCACTACAAATTTAGGCCGCTGCTTTCATAGGTGATTCACAGTGTTCAAGCAAAGTTGACTACCTAGGGGTCCGGACATGGCAGTTTACTGGACATTTAGCAGTTTAAACTTTAATTTCTATATTTTAGCGTGAATAAGTGCATATTTTATTGATTGCCCAAAGTAGAACAAAGTTGATAGTTTATGGAGAATTTTTTTTTGACACCCAAATCATAAAATTTATGATTTGGGTGTCAAAAAAAAAATTCTCCATAAACTATCAACTTTGTTCTACTTTGGGCAATCAATAAAATATGCACTTATTCACGCTAAAATATAGAAATTAAAGTTTAAACTGCTAAATGTCCAGTAAACTTTAATGTTATTAATTAATTAATGTGCATTCGGAATCTTCTCTGGACAACGATTCGCCCTTTCTGGGAAAATTACCCATATTAGAGATAGTCCCATCAATACCCATCCCACTGATATTTGAGAGAAACTTCAAAAAACGATCTTAATTTTCTTCAAATCAACGAAATTCTCAGGGTATTTCAAAGTAATCACCTTTACTGCTCTCTGGTTTCTTCATTATTCTCTTTCGACCACTTCTCCTAACAGGCGTAGGACCCTCTTCAGCAACAGTTGGGACTTCTAAAGGAGGCAATGCTTCAGGCAGAGATTGTTCGTTCTTTTCATCTCCCATCACTTCTTCAGGTGTGAGCTGTTTCTGTAAACAAGAGGGGGAAACGTAAAGTCTCTTCAATAGTTTTTAAGCGTCCCTCAAAACAGAAAAGAATAGCGCAAAACTTCGAAGAAGTGTTGAAATAAAAGTTAAAAGCGTGGATGTGTTGGGTAGTTCGCTCCTCATATCCCGAACAGTGTTTGGAACGAGTTTATTACAAGTGTAGTAGAAGCCTTACATCAACTAGTTACCAAGCTTACGTATTTTGAAATAAATTACTTCGGAAATGAGAGATTGAGGTAGGCTGTTTAATTTCCGTCGTTTCGGGCCACCTTGGTGTGGGGCTTCATCCAGGCACTCCGGAGCTTCACGATGGTCCATGATGCTAATTCCTGAAGAAAAAATGTGTATACTCAATAACGGAATTGCTTTTTTATAACAACAGTCAATAATATGAATGAGATTGAGAAAAGGAGAGGTTGATATTGAAGAAAAGGGCTATTAGGACTAAGGTATAAACATAAGTAGGTACAGTACGAATTCCCCTTCCACAGTAAGATTTTCATTTTGGAAGTGCAGATTCTCGAGCACATGCAATGTAAATGCGTGTGGAGTAAAATGCTTGATATATTGGAGCTTGATAGGAGTAAAAAGCTCGATAGGAGGAGGAGGTAGGAGTAAAATGCTTCCTGCAGTCTGCAATAACGTCTGCCTTGAGCATTGAAGAGACAAGGAAAACCTCTAGTAGTTTAATTTTCCCTGCCCAACTCTATTTTAGAAAAATTCAACGCCCAAGATACAAAGGAGGCGGTTCCGAGTGTTTTTCGGGCTGAAAGAGAGTGACGGTATCCAGAACGTCACATTCATCAAGTTTCAACTGGGCGAACGAAAAGGAAAACGTCACTCAATCTCAACGTTATCAGAAATTAAGGGCCTTCCTAAGTAATAGGGTGAAATTAGCATTCTTTGTGACCCGTTTTCTCAGCAACTGTATTACCTAGGATCCTAATTTTTTTTGTCTTCTCTATCAGGATCTGCATTGTTTACTGAGTTTTTTTCATGAATTAACATCATCGACATATATTTTTAATTTTCATTTTCCCAAACCCTTATTTTGTGTTCCAGTTTTTCGACCATTTATACAACTAACCTAATGTTTAGGGGGATAAAAAAAACTCAGTGTATACTATAGCTATTCCCTAAGAATTAAAAAAAAAAGCAGCTCGATTGGTTCAGTAGTTGCGGAGAAAAAGGGGCAAACGTGTGTAAAAACGTAGTTTTGAGAAACGGGAGAAAAACGTCAGGGGGGTTGGGCCTCGCTTCGCGGTGCGTCTTGCTCCCCCCCACTGAACGGCTTCACTTTCACATCTGGGAAACAAATTTCTATTCATGACTTATTCCATTACCATGTAGTTTATGGATCTATGGAGTGTATGGACCAACCAAAACAAACAAACAGAAGGGTTCATGAATGTGAGGTTATATTTTGCGTCCGAACGTTGTTTATTGTTTTGCTTTCTGTTTTTACCGATTCATGTCAGTTATCATTCGTTTCTAATTACCTTCAGTTTCCGTTTTGTTATAATGACGAGAGGTAGAAATGTTTTCAAAAAACGAAGAGGAAAAGGTGGGCGAGGAAAAAAGAACATTGAAAGCAGCTCTCAACTTACGATCCAGGAGCTCACTAATCATTTTGTAAAAATATTATCAACAGTTAAATTATATTTGTAAATATATGATTCATGTTCACGACAGTTTACTTATTGTTTGCACCTCAAAAGATGGAATCAGCGTAAAAGCTTGGAAGAATGGAGCGGGGCGTTTGTAAAGATCCAACGCCCAGAGCGGGGAGTGCTAGACGGGCGCTCGAGTGAAATGCCCGACTTTGAGAGCTATTTATGATACTTACATAGTGCCAAACCATCAACTTAATGGTATCAAACGATTCAGTATTAAATAGAGAATTTTTAGGGCTAATAAAAAAAAATGATTTTTTTTTTCAATTCCTGACTTAGGAAGGCCCTTAACTAGAGAACTTTCTACCATGTAAGTTTTTGTTGAAGGAGAGACAATTTTGATTTGATTCATTGGTCGGCTGCATCGTTATACCTTATCGGCTGATATGTAGTCGAGATTCAGCCCAAAATAGGAACTTTATTATTATTATATCATTACCTATTATAATTAATAGTTAGTTTCGACATTTTCCTTCATCAGAAAAAAACCACCTTGACCAAAAAACGCACTCCAGTGGAATGGAGTCAAAAAGGTTGTCTGTTATAGTGAAGAGGAAAGGCATCCACTCAATCATAAAGCGGACCATCGAAAGAACCTAAATTGATACAATCAAAATGAAATTCAAGAACTGTTTTTAAAAACACAAATCGAAAAACTAAACACTGAAAAGACAACAGAAACAAAATTACCTTTCTAATCAACAACCAGATAGTATACATCAAGGAGAAAGGAGAGGTAAGTTCCTAATTGAGTTGTCAATTCTATGTTATGTAGTATGGCTTAGAAGAGCGTAGCTCTAGCGAATAATCAACAAATTTGTAACTACTAAAACTCAACTTACCAACTGGATCAGTCGATAAAACGTTTTTGAAACGTCAAGAGAAAGGCACGAAGAGAATTGCCGAAAATTTTCAAATTCTGAAATCATAACATGGATTATGGGATGGAAATGGAAGGTGGAGACAAAACTCGTCTTCTTCTTCGGTTACATTTTTACTTGTCCATACGCCATCTTGTAGGAATCGGTGGTGGTTTTGTCGGCTTCATGATTACCTAATCAACTCAACTGTTATTTTTTCTACATACCCAATAATTTTTAGTTTTTAAGGTGAGAACTTACCTGTACTTGATGTTTCCCCTTTTTTTAGGTCGTCGATCAACCTTCATAGGAATTGCGGACTTCCATAACCAGCTCCTACGGGTGTCATCGTGATGATGCATGCAGGCCACAGAGTAACGGAGACAAGTAAAGGCTGTGAAATCTCAGCCTTTGTTCAATTACTATTTAAAATTTTCATATTATAAGCACCTAGTATTATTGAGAAGCAGTCACGACAAAAATTAGGATGATATTACTTCCAGCTTTTGTTGTGGGCATTTGAATCTTGATGTGACTAGCAACATCATGAAAATGCTTGCGTCTTGGCATAAATCTAACATCTTCATACGAAGACGTCCGCGTTGAACGTTTAAACGCTTTAAGCTAACGTTTGAACGTTCTAATAATCCTTCGCTGTATTGTCATAAGTGCAAACTCTTAACACATTCAACACGAGTCATTGGCTGAAAAAGTTGCCGAAAAAATGGAGTTGATTTTCTTCCATGTTGTGTATGAGCAGGAAGTGGGTAGGTATTCATGCTGAGAAGAATTCTATTGAAATGAAACCCTTTTGAACTTGGCCCTTGGTTCGCACAGCAGTGCGAATGGGGAATTTGCCTCACATTTTTTTATTTTTTTTTTCGAATGAGGGTTTATTTTTATGGAATAAAACCATAGTGAGCTGCTCGAAAACGCATCCAAAAAATTTAGAGAATTTAAGGAAGATGGAAATTTTAAATGTGGTGGCAAGGTGTAAGAGGCAGCCATGTTTGAAACGTGACGGATATTCTACCAATCTGACTTCAAAGGAGGTTCTGTGGCGCTTACCACAGAAGCGGCACATACACGAACTTTTACCTTCCGAGTAGTGCGCACAAGAGTGCGCCACGATCTGGCAGGAAGAACCCTGACACAAAATTGACCAAAAGAAACAGTATTACTCACTTTTTTACAATACGAATCTATCTACTAGTTTATCAAGCATTATTATTCTTCATCTTCTCTTATTTAGTTTCAAGATTTGAATCACATTATTCGAGTAGCCATTTCACTGGATCGTTTTGTGTGGCATGCTAGAACTCTGTCTGTTGTCGTTGCTTTCGCGTCGTTTTTTTTTCTTTTTTTTCGTATGACGTCAACAATACTCCTCGATTTTCGCGGTGTTTTGTAACAGAGGTTCACTTGTTTAGTCATTTTCTCCTACGGTAATTTTTTTCCGTTGGTTATTCCTAGTGTTAAACGTTATTCTAGGGCCCTATAATAGGATTTGCCTTGAAATTCCAGAATCTAAAATTGAGGCAAATTCCCCATTCGGTCAGTTTTCACATCATTTGGCAACGCCCTCAGCCTCCTTCGACTTTAGCTGTTTTTTGGCAGACTTCGCTTGTTTAGACATTTTCTTCTACAATAATGTTTTCCCCTTCGGTATTCCTGGTGTTGAACGTTATTCTAGCGCCCTATTATAGGATTTGACTGGAAATTCCAGAACCTAAAATTGAGGCAAATCTAAAGGCGGGTTCACATGCGTCGCACTCAGCTACTTTTTCTGACTCTGCGACTCTCTCAGAGATTCCAGTTGGGTGTTCACAGGCGTTCAGTTTCCAGTGGGACGTGGGAGGGAAAACCGACCCCCCGCCTCCAACCGCCCTTTCTCTGACTCTTTCCGACCAAATATCTTATTTTTCGGATTTGGACATTCCCTACCAAAAGTGCTTCTCAGACGAGATAATCTTCTCTTTCCACTCTTTCTGGCCAATCAGCAGGCAGAAAAGCGAGTTGGAATTGGATTTGGTGGTTTCTTGTGAACCCACCTTAAGACCCTGAAGAAAAAAGATAATTTTCTATACGATAATTTCTATGGACATAGGAAAAAAAAGAACTCTTCAAATGTAACTCTACAATACATTTTATTTATTTATATTTATTACAAACAGAAAAATCTAAATTGAAGAATAGCTGAGTCGGTTAATGACTGAATACAAAAAGAAAGTAGATATGAGGATGCAGTGATTCGAAATTTGTAAAACGTTCGTGATATTTGTATATATCTACCTACCGATTCATTTATCAATACAACATAGGACCAGATCTGCCCATGAGTACCTAGTACCGACCGAGCGAATTACAATATGTAACCAACGTAAGTTTCAATAGAATAAATAATATAGCTATTGAAAATAAGAAGGAACTGTTACTACCACCACTCTGCCTTATCACTTTGTTGAACCTTCGCCACTTCTACATTCCACAGTTTGTTGCATTAGCTTTTTGGCCAATGTTTGTGCCTTTAGAGAATCAAAACCTAGAAATTTGCAGCATGCAGTATCATTATCAAAAAACAATTGGTTAACACGTTGAACGCGGAAGAAAACGCGTTGGTCCACTGTGGCAGAGAAATTTTTTTGGCAAAGAGCGCAAAGATATGTCACTTTGATAACTGCTCGACCTCGACCAATTCAGCTCCAGATTGAACCGTTCGTCTTATAAACAGTTCATTTATCACAAAAAACAGCTTTAAAAGAGCGGAAAACTGAGAAAAAAAGAATAGGAGCAGATATTCTTGAACCTTTTGCGAGAGGTGTTTGCGTGACACTGACGCACCCTGCCACAGGGACCCTGGGTTTTGCGTGATATAGACGCGACCCACGTCCAACGTGTTAATAAACATGTGAAATAACAAGCATTCCTCCTTTAAGAGACCTAGCTGTCTGCTCTAAGGTCTAGTATTATGACAATGAGAAGTTACTCTTGTGCTATGGTGGAAAAATGAACTAAATGTGAATTTTTGGCCACACCATGGAAGTAGGAGTATTTGGTGCTGTCCGCTTGATAGTGTGATTCTGCTCGAAGCTGAGGAGCCATTTTTCTGTCAGTTGTTGGCTTTTGTTTGGTTTAGCGTGTTTGTAGTTATAGTATGTAAGTAGGCGACTCAATACTTAATAATGTGTGTAGCTTACCATAATATTAATTAATTATGTTTAGGTAGGTACCTTTATAATTACTCAATCTTCATTCGTAATTAATTAGGTATTAATTTGCCTGTGATAACCAGGTGATGTTGCATTCAGTTGATGAATATTCGATAAACAGTCTTTCAATAGTCGTAAGCTGGTTCAAAACCCAGTTGAGTCACTTGTTGATTAATCCAGGGCCTGAGGTAGGCAACATCGGCGTACAGAGCTGGAACGGCTGTTCCACATCCGATACCAGCCGCAACAATCCCTACTTGTTGGTACCTGAATGGTACCCCTTTTATGGGGCAAATCAGCGGAGAACCGCCATCTCCCTGAAAAAATACACATAACTTGACATTAGCCAAGTTCCTACGGATCACTTCCATACAAAGGAAAGCTCTTGCTTGCTCTTATTGGAAAGTTAGGCTTTCCAACTCAATTTATATTTTGATTAGGATGGTTTAAAAAAAATGGTAGGTATTCTCTTTTGCTGATAGTTCTTTCACGTTAACAATGTAAATACTCACCTGGCAGGCGTCTTTTCCCTCAATACCTCCTGCACACATGACGCTCTCATGTAGATTGAAATACGGTCCCAGTCTGGTGTCTTGTAGCCTTGACTCGCACTCATCTTTCGGAACAGTGGGGAGCTCAATGTACTTCATTCCAAGCTGAAAAGCACCTGGATACATATTTTTTTGTATGAGTTACACTATTATTTACTTTGTATTGGTAGGTAATCACGGGTAAATATCTGTCTAGTTTGGTCAGAAATGAATGCTTTGATCAGAGCACTAACAAGTGGGTTCGTAAAGCGTTAAAAATATAAAATATGAACTTCACGTGATGTTGATTCTTCCGTAATTTTGTTTAAACCTTTGGATAATAAACACTCGAAAATACAAACCGAGTGTTGGGTTGTCTCGTAAATAATTTAAAATGAACATCGACAACCAACAAAACCATACATGTCCCATTTTCGAAATATTTACAAAAATAAGAAAGCTAGTCAACTTTTACTTCCATTTTCCCAGGATTTATTTGTGTTATGTGAGCAATCTGTGTATAGTGGTGGGGAGGGGGGTGTCAACTTCCTAAAAACTGGGGGTTTGACGCCATTTTAGAGATATTTGGTAATTTTGGGCAAATACAGTTTGGAGATTTACTATCGAATTATTCATCTTGTTAAAATCCTTAAACCCTGTAAGTACACAAATTCTGAAAATTGAAGAGGTTATAAGCCCAACAGGCTTTAATTGCGTGTTAACACTTTCCGTGCGGATGATGGTAATAACCATCATGCCGAGTTTCGCGAGTGGCGTATGATGGTTTATACCATCACAGCTCTAAGCATATCTTCGAGCTGTTCATCGTTCTGCTACCTAGTGGATGACTTAAGAACCTCTTTCGGATTTTTCTCGTGCTCAGTAGGTCCTCTTGTCGCCACGAGAGTGCCCCGTTTTCACTTCTGGGGATTCTGTTATCTTTAAGATTTGCGAGTTTGCACTACCGAATTCCTGACAAAAAGGTCTCCCGCCACAGGCGAAAACCAGTTTTTTAGGTCCGCACGGAAAGTGTTAATCTATTTCTCACGATCCAAAAGCTCAAATTAGGCGAGAAGTATGAGTCTGAGCGCTAAATGAACGCACATTGATTTCATCATGATCCAATTCATAGCTACCTTAGGTTAGATTACTTTAATCTCATAATTATGCTGTGCAGAGAAAAGGGCTCATGCGCAAATAAATCACAATTCTCTGTGTGGTTATGGTGGTATCTCTGGATTATAGTTTGACTCAATGGGTTCAAAATTATTTTGTAAAGGTAACAAGAGCTGTTTTCCTCATGTGCTTGGAGCACACTACCTACTAGAGATGGGCAGTATTTAACGTAACACTTAGAAATAACCTATTACTGGGTTTCGTTAATTCTGCTTGGAACCTACTACCAAAACCCTGTTATTGAATAACGTTTCAGGGAAGGCTCCAAACTGTGTGGAGCCAGAACAATAGGTTGGGTTTTATTATCGACAAAGAGGGAAAATACACTAACACGTAAATATGTCAGGAATAACTTGATAGAAAACTCCACTTAGGTAGGAAATAAAAACTAGAGATCAGCGGAATGATACTTTGGAATGGAATAACAATATAACATGATAAACAAACGAACGTAGGTCGGGAATGAAAAGAAACGATACCTTGGAATGGTATGTCGGAATGAGCTACTGAGAAGGTCCCTGTGATAACCTATTAATAAATAACAGGTTATTGGAACCTATTACCAACCAAGAGCAGTAACGGTGGAACCTAATACGCAAATGTAACTGTTTCGCCCATCTCTACTACCTACTCCACAACATGGTACAGAACGCTCTGTATCCGAATTGAGTATTTGAATGAGGAATTTCACCATGTCGGAATTTCCTATTTTTGACCCCAAAATCGGATTCAGCTCCTCTAAAAACCACCTATGGCAAACTTTCAGCCCGAACTTCCTAATTTACGAATAAACAAAACAGTGTAGAAAACACGAATGTTTAAAAAAACTGGGAAAATGACGTCATGCTGGAATAGTTAATTTATGGCCGCTTGAAGTGCTGAGATCGAGAAATCCAGGGTTCGTTCGTAGTGCAGTTTTAGAACTTGTCCAGAACTGGGGGAGTTCTGAAAAATGGCCGCCCAGAATTTCGAACTGTGTTCTCGGATTTTCTACACTGCGAACGCTTCCATGAATCGGAACTGCTGTACCTAATCTGTTATCGCCTAACCTTCTCCTTCATTGTGATAAAACGCTGCAAATTATTACACAGTGGTTTATTTTTTTCTATAATAGATCACTCGCTTGCAACGAAGACAGCTGACATGAATCTCATTTCGAAGAAATAAACATTCTGATTTATTTAATTTAATTCATTTAAAGTTCAACCTTCCTCATATGGACCAAACTGTTGATCCTACAAAACTGTGGGTGGTCTCATTCCATTCTAAAAATTCAATTTTATTTAATATAAAGTATAAAATATTAAATATAAAAATATTATATTTAATATACTATATTAAATAGGTAGGTAGGTACTTAATAGATATACAATATTAAATATAAAAATTTTTTTGTGGAAGAACAATTATTAAGTATTACTTAAATTTAATTCTATTTTATATCAAATAGGTACTAAATAAAATAAAATTTTGTGGAAAAACAATACCTTTAGATCGGCAATTTTCAAACAAGAAGGACAAATGGTACCTACCTAAGGACATACGGAAAAATTTATTTTTATTTATTTAAATTTATTTACTGTACGTACTTACCTTGAAACCTAAACCATCAAATTTTGAAGGAGGGGTGTAATTTTTTTCTTATTCTATTCCAAAGGGTATTTTTAAAATAATAAACTAAAATCAATTCGGAGTTATTTGCTATGAATGAATCTGAAAAAAAACTGGCTTTTTACCAAAATTAAAATAAGAAAGGTAGTTACCTACTACTTTTTTTGGTTTTAATTCATTTTTGAGAAATGGAATAAATTATTTATTTTGAATAGTTGTATCTCCGTTATTTATCCCAACTATAGAGCTTAGGTTGATGTCAAACAGTAGCAAATTTAATCTACATCAAAAAGTTACTTGGCATAAATTATTGAAATCATAATAAAAACAAATAATATAATAGTTTCAAAAAACCGACAAAAGTGGAACAATTTAATGGTTTTCAGCGCACTTCGTCAGTAACAGAGGGTTTTAACGTTGCAAATACGTACTATAAAAATTCAAATAATGCCTGATGAGCCACGTACCCGCCTCTTATTAAAGTTTCTTGAAACCCTCACCAGAGAGCTCCTTTGTAGGTGTCCGGAGTTCTGATAACGAGTTCGAGAAAAAATCCGGAACGCCAGAACCGAGTTCCGAACTAGTCCGGAACTGTGTCCGAAAGTCACTGCGAACAGCGAACTCAGTTCCAGAACTCGGGATTCGTGCACTGCGAACGCGTAAAGCCCTACTGCGCATGCCCGAACTGTTCTAGAACTGTCCCGGACTGCACTACGAACGAAGCTCCATAGTCCCCAGATGCAAAATTTCATGAAACAGTAAAGTTCGAAATCGAAAAACTGAAGAAAAAAATGGAAAAAGCGAGATGGGGAAAATTAGGTTTCCCCTGTTTTTGTTTGATAACTTTTCTCTTAGAAAACACGATTTCGTCGTCCCAATGGGCAACACTGGGAGGAGACAGCGATCTGAATAGCCCAATCAGCAAGCGTTCCCGCTGCACGTCCGTTTTCCCAGTTAGTTTTGAAATCAAAAATTTTGATTGTCTCCCAAAAATAACAGGAGACTTATTTTCCGAAATCAGCCCGATTTTCATCTATCCCACACCATTAACTATTCAGGAAAAATGCAAACAGAAATCGGTGAAATTCCTCATTGTTGTAATTATAGGCTCTTTTTTCTGCCTAGTGTCGACATAACTTCACAGGTCATGTTATTTGTTGACATAAAAAATCCAGAAACATCATCATAAAAAGCATAATTTTTGTACCAAGACCATGTTATTCTATGAATCTATTGGAGATGTGAATTTTACGATGGTAATTCTGAGCAATTATCCGGTCAACTCCGATATTTCTCATACTTAACCATGATATATGTAGAGTAGTAAATATCAATATTCAGACCGAAATAAGTGTCGGAAAAGGAAAATATATTGTGAAACTTACCTTAGTAGTCATCTGACTCGCTATCTGTATCAGCTTCACGAGTGATGTTAGGGTTGAACGTTTGTGGAGGGAGGTGCGGGGAAGCGTGCCTCGATACGGAAACCGAAAACAACATTTTATCGGCCATTTAGCAGAGTTTATGTTTAAAAGAAAGTACTCTGATTACAAAACAAGAGTGCATCATCTATTCAGAGCAATTGGCCATCTGTATAACGGTGAAAACGAACACCCTAACATCACTTGTGAAGCTGATACAGATAGCGAGTCAGATGACTACTAAGGTAAGTTTCACAATATATTTTCCTTTTCCGACACTTATTTCGGTCTGAATATTGATATTTACTACTCTACATATATCATGGTTAAGTATGAGAAATATCGGAGTTGACCGGATAATTGCTCAGAATTACCTTTACGATGAAGCTACACAACCGTCACCGAAATGTCCACCACCGGATCAAAAAAACGCCATCACCATCAACCACTTTTTGTTAGAATGATGTTGAAACAGGGAATCGAGAAACTCAACTGCACTAGTCACTCACGACCTTAGGAGTCACTCACGCCTGGGGTTGCCATTGGAAAAGAGTTTCAGGCTCTATTGAATTATAACTCTCACTCTCCATACCACACACTACAACTACATGAAAACGAAATTCATCGCAATACATACAGCAATACACATTATCACTTATCGAGAAAGGTTACATGGGCATGACCAGAGTTCAGTCCAATCTTCCTGTAGCCATGGAATAAGTTCCATGCTGCAGCCCTGTGGCCATGGAAGAAGGCCTGTGGCTCTCCATTCCTAATTCCTACCTTCATCCACGCATCACTTCCAAACACCACCGGAATACGACAACATCTCATCGTTTCGTCAGGGGCTGTTAAAACCACTCCAATTCCCTCCCTACACTCTGTAACTGCTTCTGTCTACATTAAACCCAGACTTCACTTTGAGACTGAAAGGAGCATCTCTCGACTCCTCATTCATAGCCCATCTCTCCGAAAATCAGCAGGTAGATTTGTTGCTCCACCATACTTGCGCAACAGCCAACCCATCAATGTTTACAGAGATAAAATAGACCATATCCTCGCTCTTCTTGAACAAAATGATGTCCACTTGAACACAGAAGATGAAAATAATTTCAGGGTTTTATCATTGCATAAGCTCACAATTGGCACTTCTATTCCCTCCATTTCCAAAAAATCAAATCTCAGCCAGCTTGAATTGAAACGTCTATCGCTTGAGTATATCGAATCTAAATACCATAACTTCACTAGACGGATCTATACTGATGGGTCCAAACTCGATAATGGCAACACTTCAGCAGCATTTTACTGTGAGACTCTTAGGGTGGCTTCTGGATCAAGGCTCAACAACAATTGCAGCATTTTTCACGCTGAGCTCACAGCTATCCTACTAGCACTGCAACATGTTTTGGACACAATCTCTTCAGCCAATGTTATTGTACTTGTTGACTCCCAATCAGCCTTACAAGCTCTGAAAGCACTCCAATTGGGAGACAACCCTCCTTCCATTTTTCAGCACATCTTGAAAACAGCAGCTGAAATCAAGAGCAGTAGGAATATACACGTATGCTTCCAGTGGATCCCCAGCCACTGCTGCTTGTTTGGAAACGACCGAGCTGACACAGTTGCCAAGGACCTGGCTATCAATGGAGAGAGCTTGATCCACAACAACATACCATATAGTGACCTTGTCAGGATCCTCAAAAAGGAAAAAGTTAACCGCTGGCGCCAACAACACGAAGAGTGGACCATTGACCGTGGCCATTGGACCAAAAACATTGCCCCAGACCCAACCAAGACCCCCTGGTACCGCGCCATAAAGGAAACACCAAAATTTTTCAACACCATGAACAGAGTCATACTTGGACATGGGAATACTCCCCTATTTAAATTTACTGTTGATGCCAATGCCCTCTCACCATTCTGTAACGTTTGCAATGCAATTTCTGACATCAACCATTTATTGAATAATTGTACCAAGTATGACCTCGCAAGGACTCAATTTCTGGTGTCTAACAATATCCTTACAAATATCCAGGAACACATAAAACACAACTTCGACAGCTCGACGCTCAAAGAGATCTTCCTATTCCTAACAGAAAATGAAATTACATTCTAACATTCCCATAACTTTCCAATTACATTCTAACATTCCATTCTAACATTCCATTCTAACATACCATTCTAACATTCCCATAAGCTCCTATTCTTTCCAAATCCTTTCTAACATACCATTCTAACATTCCCATAAGCTCCTATTCTTTCCAAATCCTCTACAATCTGAAGAATCACTGAAGAATTACAATCTGAAGAATTACCTGTGCTTTACGTGGAATCATTCCGAAGGCAATCAACGAAGGAAACACACACACACACTCATCGTTTCGTCGAAAATGCTTCCCGCACCCGCGTCGCAATTCACTCATGTTTTTCCCAGAACGTCAGTACAGAGAACAGAAAGACTTGGAGATTTAAGTTGGAATTAAATTCAAATTCAATCGTTCTAATGTATTCGTTAGTAGTTTGTGTAGTGAAACTTAACTAGTGGTGACCTCCAGTGGTTGACACTAGACGTGTGATTCGCCAGGTACTGCGATACTGTGACTCGATTGATGCGGAATCTCCCGTTTTACCGCGAAATTTGTTACGAATTTCTTCCAATGAGTAATTTCACCGATTTCTGTTCGCATTTTTCCTGAATAGTTAATGGTGTGGGATAGATGAAAATCGGGCTGATTTCGGAAAATAAGTCTCCTGTTATTTTTGGGAGACAATCAAAATTTTTAATTTCAAAACTAACCGGGAAAACAGACGTCCAGCGGGAACGCTCGCTGATTGGGCTGTTCGGATCGCCGTCTCCTCCCAGTGTTGCCCATTGGGACGACGAAATCGTGTTTTCTAAGAGAAAAGTTATCAAACAAAAACAGAGGAAACCTAATTTTCCCCATCTCGCTTTTTCTATTTTTTTCTTCAGTTTTTCGATTACAAACTTTACTGTTTCATGAAATTTTGCATCTGGGGACTATAGATTTCTCGATCTCAGCGCTTCAAGCGGCCATAAATGAACTATTCCAGCATGACGTCATTTTCCCGGTTTTTTTAAACATTCGTATTTTCTACACTGTTTTGTTTATTCGTAAATTAGGAAGTTCGGGCTGAAAGTTTGCCTTTGGGGGTTTTTAGAGGTGCTGAATCCGATTTTGGGGTCAAAAATAGGAAATTCCGACATGGTGAAATTCCTCATTATGCCTGACGATCCAGTTAATCATCCCGATCTCAAGTATAAGTCGGGTAAGCAATGAATTTGATATTTTTTGGCTTAGCTAAGATAATGTAATAAATAATAATAATCTTTGGTTCAACCGGTGGAGCCAAGTGGTTACAACTCATGGCTTCATGACTGTCATAAATCATTGAACCACCTGCTGAAAGTAAATAAATGAAGAAATTGAGGCCAAACTGATGTTCGTTATTGTGGATTTCGGATACTGAAAACTCCTGGTTGTTGTAAAAACCCCCATCCCAACTTCTCAGATTGATGAAAGTTTTGTCTCTTCGTGGTCGTGGAATCCCTGGAGCTAGGTACATCATGTTCGGTGGATCTCCTAATAGGGTACATTTTGGGTGTATTTGTGCTCAACCCACTGCTTTTTTAAACCACATGAACGGGAATTTATGTTACTTTATTTCAAAAAGGAGTTGAGATTACTAGTGTTCATTTTATGGATTTTCTTCTTCAAATTAGAAAATGGTGCGCATGGGTCGGAAAAACTTTATATTGCTATTTTTAATCCAAACTAGACATCATTCTGAGAATTTTGACACCAACCGCTGCCTTTTAGCGTTAGAAGACCTTTTTCTATGTTTATGACGTCACAGTGGGCTGGGGGGGGGGTCCCGCCCAGGCGGGAGGAGCGCGTGACGTCATAAACATTCGAAACTTTGAAAAATCATAGAAAAAGATCTACTCTACCTACTATGGAAGGCAGTTCTCTGGACTCACGATCTTCACTGAACTAATATGGATGGGAATTTGCAGTTTGGCTACTAATAATGTACCTACTTCTTTGTGAAAACTTAGCCAAGTTGGGCCAATCACAAGCAACATTACTCAGAAGCAACAAAACACCAAACTTTTACAAAAAAATTAACAATTTTTCCACTTTTTCTTTTTTTGTAGATCATTCGAAAAAATCGATGCGGGTTTTTAGAGGTTCAAATTTCGACAACTCTTTCGATGTTCTCATACTGAGCCTCGTGTACCTACTCGATCTGTTGGTTTCGAAGATTGTCCACTGAGGTACGTTCTAACTATATATTTGTACTAATAACTAACAGAACCAAAAATAAGTTATGGTATACCGAAGTGAAATGAATTATTATGAATCTGTGTTAAATCTGAAAAATTAGGTAGGTACTCATCTAGTCAAATTTCTTTAAAATTTGTTAGTTGATAACATTTTAAGAAATAAAAGCGCGTTTTATGGTGATAGATAAGCGTAGGTAGAAATCACTCTACTAACTTGCATTGTACTGCCCTGTGGGGTTTGGTTGTTGACGTGGTCGTTGGCTATGAGGTTTAGACGTGGGGTAGTCTCTTTCCGACGCGACAACAAATTCGTTCAGCGTCCCGAAAGGAGTCTCGATCGGGTTTATTTTCAACGTGAAGACGTCTCTAATACCTCCCGCGAGATGTTCTAAGTGGTAAGTGGCTCCGCCGCCAAAATTCAAGTCCAGGACGTAAGGGCGAATGAACCTTTTGGGTGTCGTCTGAGGGATAGATTGAGGTGTTTCAGTCTCCTCACCCGTTTCGTTTTTGCCCCAACCAGCCGCGATGCAGGAGTTCTCGTTGACCACGTCGCCGACCTTCGGTAAACAGATGATGTCGACGTTGATGGCAAATTTGAATGGGGTCGTCGTCACCAGGAGTGCCACATCGTTCGTCACGTATCTGGCGTTGAATTCGCTGTGTGAGATGATCTGTTTTGAAATACAAAAGAAAACATTACGAAAACGTCTGCCATGTCGTGTGGGCTTCCTCATTAAAAATAAATATATTGTTAAGTAATGCATTCCAGGGGGCGTCCCATTGGATAAGCATTAGGTCAATTTAAACCAGTGTCACTCGATGTTGGCAAGAAACAGTGGTCTTTCTCTCTTCCCCCCTCCCCGCACCCTTTCCAACATAACACTATTTATAGCGGCATGGGAGCCTCGAATTTGAAGAGCGTTTTAAAATACATGATCTACGATACCCAACAGGCGAATTCGAGTTCACCTCCCCCTCAAACAAATGGTGCCAGTCTGGCACCAAATCAATACCTAATACGTCGTAACGTTGAACTTTCTTCTGGTGTAACACAAAACAAATCCACGAAATATGCGGTTTATGGTGCCCTGGCACCATGGTGGCACCACTATTAGTTCCATGGTGGTGCACAGAATAATTCATGAAAGGTAAATAATAATAAGGTGAATAATTCCGGAGGTATAATGAGAATTTTCCCTCAATTTCAAAGCCTGGATACAATACATTACTTAGTCAGTTATAAAGGAACTGAAATGTTGAAAAATCTGATATCAGAGAGTTTTTGGTGCCAAAATCTCACGGGTCCCGTTAGGAAGAGACTAGCGCGAGCAACAGAGGATGCTACCCAGTTGAAGGAAGAGGTCTGTTAACTTTGGACAGGGGGGGAGGGGAGGCGCTAGTGCCGGTGGGCCTCTAGAAACGGGTGACTGTCTGGGGGCACCAACCATGATGCGAAAAGATGGTAAAAATCAAGAATGACTTGAAGAATGGGGTATTTCAGTCAATTTAAAAAAAAAAAATTTTCAAATAAGTATGGCTCAGGAATATTGGTAATCGGGTCTGTTCGTCGAGAAAATGTTTTAAAAAAATCAGAGATGCTAAGGAAAGTTGAAGATTTGAATGGTGTGACGTAGCTAGCTAATCGTGACATAGCTAGCCAAAACTGTCTTTGAAAAAAGTATCCAGGCACAGAGAAGAGATGAAACCCTTGGAGGATCTCTTGGATACTACAAAATACTACTCACACACGCGCGCGGCGTAGTGTATGTATGGCCGCCTTTTTTTCAAACGTGTGATCTCTTTAATTAATTTTTCTACCACATGTTATAGTAACATTGAGCTTAAAGTTGGAGTACATAGGTTTCCAAGGGTGCTGAATCCAAATTTGAGGTCAAAAACCTGAATTTCCGACCCACTGAAATACCCCATTGGTAGTGAGAGGAGAGGAGAGGAGGAAGAGTATTGCTGCCTTACCTAGAATGAGTTAGTAGTTAAACACTCTTTTCCCATCACTAGTAATATCTACCTTAGTACACTCATATCTCCCTTCATATAACATCTAAATCTACTCATTTACCTGTGAAACTACGCGGTCCTGATGCGGGTAAGGTTCATCGTTGCTGTTGAGATTCCAAGCACCAGCTCGAACCACAATGTTGTCCAGCTTTAATCTGCAAAGAAATGGGTTGAGTTACTTGAAAAAGTAATACAGTTTGCTCCAAGTAAGATTAACTTCTTTTACGCGTTTTTTTTTCTTCCAAGTATCAATCACTTACTGATTAGCGCAGTGAGCTACTGTCATCACGACGCGTTCGTGGATCAACGATCCCGCGCACATGTAGCGTTTCACTTGATCCCCACCATCCTTTACTTCATTGTGAAATATCGCCACCTAAAACCAAGCGAAATTTTTCGGTAAATCTGTATTAATAACAAAAAAGCATAGATTTTATCGGTAAAATTGGTCACAATACAGCTTTAATTTACCCGCTTATCTGCCTATTCATTCGTCAGTAATATCCGTATTACTACTGTATGTAGGTATGTTGGATGAGGGCATTATTTCGGAAAACACCTAAAGCGCGTGAGACCGAACTTCATTCAGATTTGGTAGGTACTCTTGCTAAACCCTATTACTTCTGCATGTGTCCCTATTACCTTTGCACTTTACAATATATATATATGCATAGGGTTACTTAATATTGCATGATTGTATATAATACGTTGGGTTAGGATGTTGTTTTGGATAATACTAAGAACTTGAGGGACCGAACTAGGGATGTCCGATACTTCAAAAGTATCGATATAATATCGTACGGATACATCTAGAAAGTATCAAAAAGTATCGATACGGTACTTTCAAAAAGTATCGATATTTTGAAGTATCGATACTTTCACAAAATTGGGTGAAATTGTCGTTTATGTTTCTCTCCATCAGTGTGACATCTCTCCATCACGAGGATAATAATTAATATAGAATACACAAGACAATAAATCACTCATTTTGTTATTTAAAACTTGTTTTTGTTTAGGAACTTGTTTTCGTATTGCACTTGTTTGGGTTAACATTTTGGTGGTCCTTCCTCGATTATGGAGGACAGCAGGTTATCATAGAGAGCTGGAAGTGATTTTACATCATCTTTGTTAAATTTATTGAAGTTTGTTGGTCTCCCAACAATGTACGTAGAGACCTACTTGACATGAAGGTACTGTCAAGTAGGTACCTTCATGTCGTAGGTGTTGAAACAGATAAAACGTGAGATATAAAAAAGTATCGCTTCCGATACTGGAAAAAAAGTATCGATACTACGGTATATATCAGGGAAAAAGTATCGATATGTATCAATACTTTTTAAAGAAGTATCGATACTTTTTTAAAAGAAGTATCGATACTTTTTTAAAAAGAAGTACATCCCTAGACCGTACATGATTCTAGGTTAGTTGGCTCACTACACTTAACACGTTGAACGCGGATCGCGTCTATGTCACGCAAATCCCGGGGTCTGTGTGGCTGGCCGCGTCTATGTCACGCAAACACCTCTCGCAAAACAGGTTCAAGAATATCTGCTCCTGTTCTCTCGTTCTCAGTTTCCACTCTTTTCTAGCATTTTTCCGTGATAGATGAACATATTATGAGTTGAACGGTTCAATCCGGAGCTGAGTCGGTCGAGGTTGAAGGTAATTGAGCAGTTACCAAAGTGACACTTTATCTTTGTGTGCTCCTCCGGTAATTTTTTTATGTTTTCACATTTTTCCGGAATAATTCACTCTTTTTAAGGTTGATCGACATTGTTTAATTGTTGGTTGTGTCAATAATCAGCTCAATCCTCTCATAAGTTTCATACTTTCAGTTCGCTATCGTGAAAAAGACACAGTGGTTCGACTCCGATTTTGTTTGTGTTTCCCTCGGTTTTTCTGTTTTGAATCTTTGCCAGAGTACTCTACAAAGCTCCCAAAAAAGAGGAGACTTGTTCTCTTTCCAGGTATGGAATAACTAGGTATTATATTGTCGTACATGATTGATTCCTACCTATTTCTATGCACCGTCAACCTATCTCCCTTGCAAAGGCCGCCAGAATTCGCGTCCAGTGGACGGGCGGCCTGAGCCAACCCACTCACATAGGGGTTGATTTCCCATTCAAACTGGAGCAACTTGACACCACCGCTGGCCGCGTCACGTTGACGCCGAGAATAAATTCTCAAAATTCTCAACTTTTTTTTATGTCAAAATTTTTGGAAAAATGTACTTTTTAATAGGTATATGTTGCTGCTATAGCGTTTCGTCGAAAAAAATTTCTCCGCCACAAGGGACCAACGCGTTTTTTTTCCCGCGTGCAAGGTGTTGACATAATTTGTCCATAAATGGAATTTCGAACTATTTACCGGTAAGTTCACTAAATTTGAATCTGACGTCAAAAATACGAAATTCCGACCCTTGCAAAAACTATTTTATTTAGGTTGAAAGCTTTTATGCAATAGTTTTGGTATACATTTGACTAGTTACCCTTAAAGCGGTAACTACCTAATATTTTACTTAGCTACCTACTATCAATAGATTGAAGGTAGATTGACTTACCATCCAAGGAAACTCGCTCGATTTAGTTTTGTTTTTAGCACCCATAATTCGGGTGTCAAGTATGTCCGATCTCCTCACGCCACATTTCGGCTTTCGACGAGGCCTGGTCGGTGTCCTTTTTGGTTTGGAAGTTGTCACTTCGGGCTCAGAAGTTGTCGTTACTGGGGTGGAAGTCGTTCGAGAGTCAATGGGCCTCTTTGTAGTCTCGACTTGAGGTTTCTCTGGAGGACTGTAGCAGCAGCGCTGAGTGATGTCTTGACACTCACAACTGCACTTGGGTGTGATGAGCCTGATAAACAATTAGTTACAAACTCAATAATTAAATTTAAATGTACCGGTGAATTAGTTAATGCATTCCAGAAGAAATCCTAATCAATGTCTATGGAATTTTCAAGGTACTGTAGAAAGTAGGGAGAGCTCAATTGAGTCCAGCTCCGGTGCTATAATCTACGCATGCGCTAAGTCCTCCAAACTTCATTTTCACTTTGCCGAACTAAAATTTCACTCATCTTGAACAGTTATTGAGAACTGAAGTTTTGTCATTTCAAACGAATCTCAATGTGAACAGCTACTGCGCATGCGCCAACGTAAAATCCTTGCACATTGCATAACTTCCACAATTTTCATTCCGTATTCTGGTATATATTCTGGAAATATTCTGGTATAGCTTTGAGCTTTGCGCTCCAGATGATCGCCATTGCAGTCAGTTTTTTCAAATATTCAGTTGACCTGAATTCAATTTCCTTTTCTTTACGGACATCCTAATACATTCCAGGGGTAGTTGTAAAGGTTTCAATCTCCAAGAATACTATTCTCACCTGTAATTGATCAATCCTGCTCCATCCCTGGTCTGTGTTCCATTCTGGCATTGATAGAAAGGAAGACATCTGCATCCGCCTTTCTCTGGATTAAATCCAATGCCATCAAAAGCGTTTGCAATCAGCTCGTCGTCTGTAGCGCTGAGCACGTTCTCGACTAAAAGTAACACCGTCAGCACCACGAGTCTATCCATGTCTGAGGCCTGAACGATCTGAAAACGGAATCGAATTATTGTTGGTCTGGATTAAAATAATAATTCTTATAAATAGTTTATTGAAGCCTTTATTGAACCTTGAAGATGATAAACTAAAATGTCGTGAGACCGAGGCTCTTGGCGTCAGGCACTCAGAGGGAACCCCTAACACGTGAATTTCAAGTAGGCAAATTTTTACAATTTGTCTTCATAGGAATCCATTTTGAACCATTCTTCAGCGATTTCTGATGTTCATAACTTTTCCCGTGTAATTACCTATTTATTCATTCAATGACGGGCAGAAGATGTCAGCTGACACCGAAGAACTCTTCATAATACCAAAATAACAAGAGGAAAGCTAATTTAGTTGATAAAATTTGTATAAGTAAAGGGTGAGAGTGCCTTAAAAAAATCGTTGTTTTAGCGTTTTGAAGTAAACTATGTTTTTTGTCGTTTTAATGAAATTACCGTTTAACAGTATTAATTTACGGTGGCTTGCAATCAGAACAAAATTTTCTATTAAAAACGGTGCAAATTATTACACAATGGTTTATTTTTTTCTATATCGATCGCATTTCGGTCAGCTATAATTTGAACGGAGATTATGCCTCTTTTGCGATTCACACTCGTGTTTCTGGTTTTTCGTACGTCCAACCCTTAAATTCTCGTAGGGAGCGAACGGTTTCTCCTACAGAGCTCCGCGTGGTCTCAAAAAATTCTAAAAATTCTATAGAATCTTAAATTGATGGAGAAAAAATACCTTTATACCCAAATTTTTTGAGTTAAGGCGTTTTCAAAATTCATTTTTTGACCCTCAGCAGTACGGCGGACGGACGGCCAAATTTGTATTCGATTTTTGGATTCTACGTACCGTACAACCGTCAAACTTTACCCCACAAAGGGGTAACTTTACCCCAAAACGTTAGAATCTTCAATTGTGACGTAAGCGTGGTAGAACTTAGATAAAAGTTAGCTATTGTGTTTTCGTTATTCTCCACATCCCAGAGAATCGATGCGGCTTGCGATGGCGACTTTATCCATGTTATCAGCTGTTATAAGTCATAGTTTCCTGTTCAGCTGTTTTTGTCCTGTTTCTCGTGCTCCAAAATTTCTTCCATATCAGGTGTTTGGAGTGGATTTACTAGGCAAGCCCTCATCATATCACTTTCAATATCTTATTTTGCAAACAAAATACACTAATAAAATTCTCAAAAAAGTGTTTTCTTAGTTATGCCTTTGTTTACCAAAAATTTGATGGTAACTTTACTCCAAAAACCGGGTATCTTTACTCCACTATAAAGGTTGGGATAAAGGTAGCCTCACTCATATTTTTCTTATTTAATCTCGAAAAACATTTGAGTTTTATAATTGAATTTTTATAGTTGAATGTAAGGTTTCTAGTGTATCTCATGTCAGAAGTTAGAGATGGGGAGAAGAAATGAGAAAAAGCTTGGTACGCGCCCCTACCGCAACTTTACAACTGAACACCTGCACTATGATAAGAACATGAACGTGCTTTGTTCTCATAAGTTGTGATTTACAATATTATTTACTCGTGGGTTAACTTTGAAATTTACCATTGCAATTCATTTGAAAGTTATCGAATGTGAAACAGACTTTTTCTGTGATTTTGTTAAGTCATTCGTTTATCGTTTATTGTCCTTTAATATTTCTTTACTTGTAGTCAGTTTTGCTCGATTACCTACATAAGTCTGTCTATACTGGAAGACCGAAATTGTGATCTCTTAACCAGAAATATTGCATTTCAAGCAAATTCGTTGAAATAAATGATCATTGGAATTTATATTTTTCTTAGGTATAACTTGTATTTTTCAAGCTACAAAGTTCAATTTTTCAGAATATATTTTATAATAATATTATAAATATATATTATAAATTCTTGATATTTCAAATTATCAAGTATTTCTGGGGTAATGAATTCAATCCCGACTAGTATCATTGCACCACTGCCCGTTTCTGTAGCGATAACCGTGAGTTTTTCAGAGTGGAGTAAAGATAGACGCACTCGTAGGTAACGTTACTACAACATTTAAACAATTAAATAGGGGGGTTACAATTATCTGATCAATGAGCTCGACCACTCAAAATATTCAGGAAGCCCTGAAGATCAATTCACTTATTTAAAAAATCAATTTAACCCATTTCGAGTGGGAGAAATTGTATTTGGAAATGTTTTGGGAGTAAATCTTGGGGTAAAGTTTGACGGTTTTACGGTACCTTGAAACGTAAACCAACAAATTTTTAGGGGGTGTTACACTTTTTTTTTCTTGGTCGATTCCAAAGGTTCATTATTGAAAATAATAAACCAAAACCCTATGAAATACTTTAGGAAATTTCTATAGGTAGTTCGAAAGTGTCTAAACTTTTAAATTGAGTTTATTGACTATTTGTTTAAAAATTTGTTCGTTACAATAGTTTGTTATATATTCGTGCTGCGCCAGTGGGGAGTTTAAAATTTTAGTGCACAAATGGAACAAATGATTGTGTTTAATGCAAAAACAGTTGACTTATAAAAAGTTGAAAGGTTGGTGGTGTTATAATTGATTTGACCCGACCCTTAAATATTCAATATATTCAATATTACAAATTGAACGGTAATCTTATAGGTTTGCCCGTGAAAAGGTTCGAGAACAAAATTGTTTTTAAAAATCGAAATCGTGAATTCCTAGTGAAAATTTTGGTTTGTTACCGCTCATCACCTTTTCCTAGAGTTAAGTCGGGTCAATAGCAATATTCAAAAAAGTTTTTTTAAAAATAAATAAAACAAATATTGCTTCGATATTATCAGCACGTACCTATGGACCTCGGTTATGGAACAGCAATGCCTTTGCGTTGTAGTTCTAGAGGCCTTGATAACGATGGCGAATTTCAACCTTCCTCGTCCAACCTCTATGAACTCACTGCCCCAGTATTCCCCGAGTCTGATAACAGTTGCATGAGTTATAAAGATATTTTCGATAAATTATATCGTCCTAGATGGAATAATATTGAGACGGGAAACCCCTCGGCTTGGGGGCTCCCATGGTATTTTTGAATTTTCTGAGCGGTTTGGTTTTTTTGTGTCCAAAATTCCTTAAATGTGGATGATAGTTGGAGGCTGGCTATTGCTCAAATTTCGTTGTAGTTGAATCTGAGGTGAATGCAAAAACCCAGAAAAATATCCAATTCCGTGCAATGGCAGAATAACTGAATTGAGCATACACGAGAAGTTTTCTTTTGTTATGTTTTACCTTCTGAGCCGAAGACCGCTGGATGACTGGATTGCCTTGAATACGCACCGGAGCTGGCCAGAGGAGCAATTAAGTTTGTTCTTCCTTCCACCTATAGATAGTGTAAAATCGTCAGTTATTGGCCAGCTGAGGGCATTTGATATCGTAAATTGTTCCTCTGATCTTCCCATTTCTTTGACTTTTGGGATAAGGTCTTCTATCCCACTTCAAGAAACAATTCTACAACTAATTTTTGACAGTGCTCCAAACAAATGATTCAAATATCGTTCATTTTCAATCGCATTTTGACTTCATCGTTTTTCTTCGTGTATTCGATTTTATAACACTTGAACTAGTCGTAAAATTTCATTATTTCCCTGTTGCAAAACCAACATTTTTTGAACGATAATTAGGTCGTAGTTCATCGAAAATTTCTAAGCTAAATTCAAATTACATGTTTTAAGTAAGTTCTTGAAAAAATCATCTTTTCGAATTATTGAGGAAAATAATCATCTTTTCGAATTATTGAGGAAAATAATCATCTTTTCGAATTATTGAGGAAAATAATCATCTTTTCGAATTATTGAGGAAAATAATCATCTTTTCGAATTGTTGAGGAAAATAATGAGCTACGTCTGGAAATTGTTCATAAACACACAAGGTGCTGTAATGCTTAGTTGGAGAGGCTGTGGGGTCCCAAAAAAATCCACTATTTTCCCAGGAAATCAATGGTTTATTGATCAAAATGATCAGAGTCGCCGTTTCATTCGTCCTGAAAATTCAAGTGATTTCCTGGAACATCCTGTGAAGGTGAGTGATATCAGGTTGTAGATTGTGGATGGATCAGGGTGATGGGAGTCCTAAGCGGTGGCTTATTGTGCTACTCCGCGGATTCTATTCCTAGTCAAAGAGTCCTTCGGTAAGGGCCAGTAGCGGTTTGGCTAGATTTGTGCTGGGAAAAGCCTCCAGGGGTGACCCGAGGAGGTGAAACCTGCGATTTGACTGCATTTCGCAATCGAATATTGCAATATCTGGGATCTGGGATATTAGGTTGCTTCCTGGTTGTATTACAACCACGAGTAGTAAGAGTAGCTCGTTATTAGTCAAATTGACTGGCTCCCCCGTTATTAAAAATCGTATCGAACCCTCATGTCGTCTGACTAATTCGATGCAGAAATTTATTTAACTTGATTCAAAATGGAGTACGCTTTTGACGAATCTCCGGCACAGCATTTTCTTGAGGATCAAAATGCAATAGCATTTCTTCATATTACTCCATGTAGAGTTACTGGTCTCTCTCAGGTAGGTAACACCGGTGTGGACGAAAACCAATGCTGATGCCTTGCAGGTTGTACTAGGTACTAGGTGGCCCATCTTAATGGCTAAGGGGTATCTTTGAGTTGTAATTGCATGATGGTATTCGAGCTCTAATGACGACGTACAATTTACCTAAAACTCAATAAAAAAAAGATGAATTTTTGATACTACATCTTTTGCAAAAATGATTATTATTATTAATGCGTTTATTTGTACAGTCTTTCGACATTACAAGGAATAGCATATTATAGAAATGTAAAATAATATAAATTGCTTGACATAATATACAAAAAGACAAGAAATGGATAAAATAGAGATAGATGGATGGTGAAGACATACGAACATGAATACATGAATGGGCACAAAGGTACATAAAGGCATGAAAGGGGTTCCAGAGACAAAAAACGTCTGCCAAGTGGGTGTGGTACATAGCTTCCTCGTATCCATAACCCGATAATATAGATGATCAGATGCATAGTTGTTAATCTCAAAACACCAATCTCTAAGTACCTTCCACTACCCTCATAGGGGACCATCTACACGCTAATCTGAACAATCCTAGAAAATTTCATCAAATTCGGATGAAAAATGTAAGTGAGTAGATGACACCTACATACTAGCACATACATTGTATGTGATTGGATCAAAAAAATACTTAGCCTCGGCTGGGATTCGAACCCGCGACCCCTGGGGGACAGTTGAGGTTACGGCTGTTACAAGGAATTCACGTTTGCGCATGCGCAGTCGCTTCTATCAGTCCGGGGATGATGATTTTCATAGGGGACTATCTACAACCTAATCCACATAATCCCTGAAAATTTCATCGAAATCGGGTGGAAAATGTGGAAGTTATGGCCGTTACAAGCAAATTCACGTTTGCGCATGCGCATTGGCTACTATCAGTACGAAGGTGATGATTTTCATAGGGGACCATTTTAGTACTAGTCTGTAACATCCCTGAAAATTTCATTGAAATCGAATGGAAAATGTATAAGTCAAGGTCGTTACAAGGAATTCACGTTTGCGCATGCGCAGTCGCTTCTATCAGTCCGGGGTGATGATTTTCATAGGGGACCGTCTACACACCAACCCGCACAATCCCTGAAAATTTCATAGAAATCGGAAAATAACTTCGTATAGTTATGCGCGTTACAAGGAAATCATGACAGACGGACAGACACACAGACAGACAGACACGGAACCAAAATTGTTCAGAAAGGTCTAAAACGCAAAACGCGAGTGGAAATTTTGATTTTGGAGAACTTTTTTCTTTCGTCCTTGAAAAGTGAAAACAAAGCTTCCGCTACCTTGGTAGACTCGGAAGCAATAAAGAGAGGGGAAGAAAGATAAATAATATAATAAATCAATAATAATAATATTTTTTCGCGAAAAAATATAATAATAATAGTAAAAACAAGAAATTAAACCATACATTTGAGGTTGTAAAAATAATCCAAACATTAGAGGTCCTTTTCTTCCAGAAAGGGGGGGAAAAAAACAAAATACACCAAACTGCACTGAGTTTACCCTCTGATTCTCAGAGATTCCCTCACAAAACTGTACAACTGGATTGCCCCCTCCATACTCTCGATCACCAGTATGTTACATATATTATCCAGAGATAACAAATCGACCCCGTAAGCCTCAATTATCTGGCCTGCGATCCTCGGGCACACACAAAGAAAGTGCATGAGAGTGTCCGGTTCATCCGAAGAGCACATCGGACATTCCTCAGACGCATCGAAAACGACTCCCCTTCCATCCGCATACACTGAGCACCAACCACTACCGCACATTCTGATTTGGCATATTAATCTTTTGCATTTTATCCCCATGTCCATGTTTGAATAAACTGGAGGAGTAATGGGTGCCAAAAACCTATGTTTCGCTGAAAGAAGACACAGTTATTCGTTCCTAATCCTGTTGTATACACTTCTTCTCCCAGTTCTCCATTATTAATTTTCTATCCCTCTGAAAACCCAGACAATTCTGCTCTAACCAGAAGGAGATACATACTTCGTTTTCAAAGAAGGTTCTCAAGTGGGTGGCCCAATTGTTTTTAAAGCAACCGCCGCCGGTCGTTGACAGAGCCATAAGTCGCTTAAAACAGATTCTTGGCAAGCGATTTTCTTCCATTCGACCGATTTTCAACCACCAATTAAGTGCTCTGTTCATCACTTGAATCTTTGTGTGAGACAAACCTAATTCTGATCTGACCATGTAGTCTGGTGTATTTGTGGGCCGAAAGAAAGCTGACTTGAATGCACCTGTACTCGCAAAAATGATTATAAATTGAGAAAATATAACTTACATTGAGTGATGGGTACTTGTAAGGTCTGATTTTTTCATGCATACTTCCATGTATTTATTTTTCCTCAATATGATAACTAGACAACAAACTAGTGCCTACCTTTTTCTGGAGATGTTTTTTTTTTCCGTGAGGTCACCCCTGAGGTTTGAAAATTCAACCAAGATTAGATTAACATTTGAATTCCGTTTTTTCCTCGTTCCTACTGCCTTTGGTTCATGGGGATAACCCCAAGGCAATCTAAATCCGTGGAAGGGGCCTTTGATGACCTCCTGGTGCGATGTAGGAAGGGATAAAACTAAAACAGGTCTTGCAGATAACGTGGAGGAGGAGAGCCTAAGACTGGAGTGTCCTACGCCATCCTGTCTTGTGTTGAGTCTGCCTTTTCATTCACGTTCCACCCCAAAACCATGAGAATTTTCGTGTGTTTTTGGATCCTCGGTTTGTCCGGAGGCGCCTTTTCCGACAGCTCAGAAGAAGGTTTGAGACCTAGGAAATATTCGCCAGAACTGTGCAATCATGGCGAGGGACGTATCTACTATAAGTAATGATCGATTTCCTTTATTGTTATTAAAGCTACCTCCCAACAAATAAATGAAGAGAAAAATGTCTCCCTTGTTATGGATATTATTTTTCCCATTAAAAGAGAAATTAGTAGAAGGTAATAACTTGAAATGAACTTAGGAAGATGTAGACAGGAAGATAAAACGACAAAGTTATATGATATAAGCACGTAGGTAGTAATTTATTAAAAATGAACATACCACATTGAAAACTGTCGGAATTAAAGAAAAAATTTGATGTCACGGGCTGGAATCGAACCTTGGTCTCCCAGACTTGGAGTCCACTTTTTCGGGTTGAAAAAAGAGTCACACATTTTATTTAAAGACATCAAGCTAAAAGATATCCACGCCGAAGAAAGTTTTCATTTACTCAATATTGACTTTTTTTCGTTGCAAAGAAAACTACCTGCACATAGATCTACCATATACTTATACAGAGTATACCTCACTTTTGGTGTCTTGTAAGTGGAAATTTTCTTGTATTGACATCAAAAAATTACAATTTGATTTTAGGACGGGAGTTTGCGAGCCAGAGAGAGACAACTCTCCAAAAAACCAGCCAGGTGCGTCACCTTCAATACCCATAGTTGCTCCTCTGCCGCTAGGAACCTGTGGTGTGAGGCGTATGAAGAAATCCGCCATTAATCCCGATTGGAAGAGGATAATCTCCAACGTTCCAGGCCTTCCAGGTTAGACTAGATACTAGAATCCTACCTGCCGCATTATCGAATAAAAAATGTTCCGCCCATACACCTTACGGCGCACTTTCTTAGTTACCGTGAACAAAATTTCGAAAATAGGGGTTGATATTTTCCAAAACGCCACGGCTCGAAAACTCCCAAAATAAAAGTATTGTTTTTTTTTCAAAAATTTAAAATAGTGCTGAATTTTTAGAATCGAATGAGACCACCCAGAGCAATGTTGGACCAACCGTTTGCTCTCCATGAAGTTTTGAAGTTGGGTGTTCTTGTCGTGTCTCTCGTGTGAACCAACCAATTTCGAAGATTTCTACCTCCATTCTCGAGTTTCTCAGTCAATCAAGGGTGAAAACAGACCTTCGAAGTTGTCTTGTCTCTCTTGTGAACTAACTAGATTCGATGATTTCGACCTTTTTCCCCCTATTTTTTCGATCATTTGGAGGAACCAATTACAAGTAATTTTTGACAAAAATATGAAGTGGCAACCCCCTTTTTTTAGGATCTTCTCGTGTACTTTTTATTTGCAGGCTTAAAGTTTTTGTTTATAAAATTTTTGCGTGTTTGAAACTCTTCCGAAGTGACATTTTCGGTCAGAATTTGGCTTCAAGCCACGAAATGAATCAATCGCGTCGAAGTTGTGGAATCACATCTCAATAAAATTGGAGTGGAGAACGTAGTCTATGAAATGATGAAAGCTATAGAAAATAATAGACTTTAATAGGCAAACCCTGACAAACTACGTACAAAATTGGATTGAAACGAATTAGAAACCCACAAATTTCAAATAGTTGTCGTAACTTGTCAAACGGGCTGAACACGTATTGTAATAATCACCAGATTATCACAGTATATTTCCTCGAAAGTAAATCGATTACTTCATAAGTAAGAAAGAAGAACTTTAGTTCTTCCCTAGTTCTTGTTTGTTACTGATACCGTCGAAAACGATTTAACTTAGTATCTCATTATTTTCGTTGAAATAAACTAACTTATCAACTCCTTAGGTTAAGACTTACACTTAGGTACGGATTAAAACGAAATGTACAACAAAAATACAACTGAAAAACTGAAAACCTACCACTGAAATTAATTACTTATTTCCTATGTTTTGAAATGGCTTCAACTCTAAAAATACATTGAAATGTTGGGAGTGCCAATGTATCTTCTCTGCCAGAAATTTAGTTTTTAGTCAATTTATCGCTCGTTGAATGTACCTTCCCCAAGATCTATGCTTATTTCTGAGAAAATCGTAGCTTTTTTCAATTGTATTTATTATGAAGCAGTTTTGGCCTTTGAGGAGCCTATAGGCTCTCAGATACACATGTATTAATACTATTGAACGCTTGTTCATTTCAGTTCAGACGTTCTATGGCGAGGTTCCTTGGATGGTCCGAATCTTGGCTGATGGAAATTTCGTTTGTGGTGGAACGTTGATCGCTACGCAAGCCGTCCTTACAGCTGCTCATTGCTTGACGTAAGAAAACAGGGCAAAAAATGTCAAATTTCTAAAATTGAGTACTTTTCGTGTATTCAAGTCAATATTATTACTCTTAATGGTTCGAGATAATAATTGTAGTAGGTAGCTGCACCAAAAAGATAGCACAAGTCCTCAGCTACTCTCTGCTCGACTTCCTACCATCGTATAATATAGAAAAGGAATTGGACACAAATGATTAAAATTACTTATTGTGTACTCAAGTCAACTGTATCGCTTTTCTTCAGAGTCAATATTGGTTGTAGAAAGCTGTTGAATAACAAGTATGTTTGTAAAGCCGGTTTCACATAGGTGCGTAATGTCCGTAATGCGTAATGCGCAAAAAGAGAAGTGGGGGTGTTTCGTTAATGCAGAAAGTGCGTAATGCGGAAAAGAGCGTTCACACATGGAAGAAGGTAGGAGGAAAGCTCAGTCAACGTTAAAAAACGTGACGAAAAATCGCCCCCCGCTTTCAGCACAACCTCTAGGTGGCGAAAGGAAAACATAGTCCCCCGATAGTATACCCCTCAGTCGCTAGAGCGCAGCTTCGTCCCTCCTGCTCATTCCTGCAGGTTTTAAAAAATTGCACCCCATCAATATTACTTGTGGAGTACGATTTTGGACACTCTTTCCCCTATAACTATCATATAGTTATAGAGAAAAGATACCAGGAGAAAAGGAGTAACGGTAGGAATGTACATACCTACCATAAAATGAAAAACAAAAATATTGTGCAAGAAAACCACTGATTGGCACAAAATATGACGAGTGTAATTTCTTTTCAGGATCAAAAACATAACAACAACTTTTTCAATGTAAACAACTAAATAAATTACTACAAAACAAACTACTATAGTTATAAATATAAATTATAAATAAAATAAATATAAATATAATTATAAAATAAATATAAATTAATAAAAAAAAATAAATTAAATAAAAATAAATAATTAAAATAAATAAAATAAATAAATAAAAATAAATAAAAATAAATAAAATTAAATAAAAAAAATAAATATAAATTATAAATTACTAACAAAACTAGGGACTATAGTTACACTACAATATCATCATCTATCATCTGCACCACACTTATCACTGCATTTCTGCTGAGGCGTACCTACTGATGGTCTCAAGTTATCAGAATTTACATCTTCCAACACTATTTCATGTTTTGAATAAATGAAAAGCAAACTAGAGACAAACCACTGTAGATGAACAGAAAGACGAGAACATTAAACTTCAAGAGACGAACCACTATTAAACTGAAAGATGAGAAAACGTTAGCAACGAGAGACATCGGAAAAATACGTTGGAGTAACCATTATCAGGGCTGGGGGGAGGGGAAGCGTTGCGAGCTCTAGTGACAGTGAATAGTACTTCTTAACTCTGTTCGCCACCTAAAGAGAACACTACTGTCGCAATGAGGAGAAAAGGCGCACACAAGAGCCCATTGAAGTGAGCTTTCCTCCTATATTCTTCGATGGTTCACATGGCCGAATGATATAAGAGCTTGACAAACGACGAGATCTTGTTACAAAGTTTACCGAAGTTTGTCCGTAATGCGTAAAATATCAAATTTTTCTAAACGATACACCCTGCTCCCAAAATCGACATCCTCAAAGATCGCTCCCGCCCCAGCCAATAGCATCCAATTACCCACTCGCATTACGGACATTACGCACCTATGTGTGAGGCCTACGGGTGAGTCCCTACTTTAAATTTTCAATTTAAGCTCCAGTGAAATCACTAACAGACCTGCGGTCACCAAATTATACACCAGTACTGCATCCTAGTTAAGAATAACACAGGCATGAATTAATTGGTGGAAAAATGAGTCGTTGTACATTTTAGGGTAAGTAAATTGCCTAATATAAACACAAGGTTTAAAAACGATGTTGAATTGACAAACATCAAAACTATCAAGAAGAGTTTCACGATGATTTTTCGATCTTTCCATTCAAAAATTTAGCAAAATTGGGCCAATCGAAAAAATTCACGTACTTACCTTCTGTTGGACCGGCGGCAACAAATTCGTAGGATACCATCTCGGGTTTACACCGCCGAGATAATTTAATCGAAATCAGATTATCATTACGGTTAGATATGTCAGGAACAAGAAATTGATACCGCGGATTCATCTACAATCTACAACAAGAAATTGATAACTGTGTGACTGACGAGGAAACAAATTTGTTCGGAGAGCTCTGAAACGAGAAATGCGAGTTCTAATTATGATTATGGAGATCCCAATGTTTCCTTGATCAGCAGCATGTAATCGTCAAAATCTGCTCATTAGCTAGGTTTATAAGCAGAGAAACACTCAGAAGAGATATAGAAGACCTGGTAGGAGGTCCACTCAACGTTAATGACATGGTGTAGGGATAGATCTAGTGGGGCTACCTACTGTGTATTTAGACCGTTGGAAACCTCCTAGATAATAAATTATGCTTTATAATTTCCAACAAAAAGGCAGTTTGGCAATTTTCTATTTCCTTGTATTTGTTAACCAATCTAACATTGCAGTATGCGACATAACTTCATCATGTATATAATGTTATTCATCACCCACCATATTAAACAGATTTGTTATTTTATTGATTTTGCAGTAATGCGACAGTCAAAAACTGGGCGGTAGAAGTTGGAGAATGGGACTCGTCGTCGCAAATCGAACCAAAGCCAACTCAAAAACAAACGGCCCGCATCGCCGTCGTCCACAAAGATTTCAATCTTTTGAACTCCGCCAACAACATCGCCATCTTGTTTGTCAGAAATCCTTTTGAATTGAGTGAAACTGTGGGGCTCATGTGTTTGTCAGATACGTTGAGCATGATCGACCCGAAATCTTGTCTTGCAGCGGGTTGGGGTAAAGATGGACAAGGTTAGTTCAAGATCTATTAAATGTATCTACTCAAAATCCCAACTATTGTTGTTTCCTCGCTACTAAAGATAGAGAAGCTTTATAATCGTGCAGCAAATCTAAATAAAAAATGTTGAGTGACAAAATCAGAATTGTCACTCGCAATTTGAATTTCGGAGCTTTCATTAAAATTTAGATTCCGTTTGTTCGTGGCAAAACCATACGACAATATTGTATGGTACCTACAGTATCCCTTCTTTAGTTTACCTTCTTAGTATTATAGTGAGTCACTCTTGTTATTCAATTCGATAGTGTTTTTATTCACCATTAGTAGAAATATAAATTTAATTAAGGGAAAAAGGCGAGAGCGAAAGACACACGGAGACATATGAACGAGAAAGAGAGTTTATTGAGGTGGCAGTGGTGCCGACCTAACTTGGCTAAAAACCCTAAATCTAACAACCATCTTGTGAGTTTGTAGTCTTCGAAATCTTTGAAACTTGTGAGTTTACTCACTTGAAAGGTCGGTACCATGCCCGAACCTTATCCCTCTCACGCTAAAATTTCCAATCAGGGTATCACAAAATCTTGATTGAATATCTTATTAATTATTAATATTCCTTAATTGAATTTCAGGGAAAAAGTACGACTACTCTCCAATCCTCCGTAAGGTAAACCTTCCCGTAATTTCCAACGACGAGTGTCAAAGGAAGCTGAGGACCACAAGCCTGGGAGATCGGTTTGAACTAATGTCCGGTTTCGTCTGTGCTGGTGGAGTCGACGAGCGAGACACATGCCAGGTGGGGGCGGTTTACATACCTATCCTGTTTATAGTAATTCTAGGAGCTAAGACTTGAATATTTAGAGGAGCATCTAGGGAAAGAAAGTGGTGGAACGGCCCTAGCGCTATCTAGACGCAATTAGATGAACCTTCTCTTCTTTTTTGGCAAGACGGATGCACCTCCGTTATCGACCGGTGGTAATATCTGTAGATCCCTGCATAATCTATAGGAAACTAGAAATTTGCCCTCAATGAAAAAGGCAATCAAATCTGTTTGAGGCGTCAATAAGAAAGGCATTCAGTCTGAAATGAAAATCTATGTACTCTAAGGTAAATAATAATTAAAGCAATAATTTTTAAAGCATTGTATTATTTACGAAAGAATTGAAAACACAACATGCAATACCTACATCACATAAGCCAACTGATAAGAGAGATAACCTAGGTTTTTGAGATCCGAATGTTCATCTTATCTCCTCTAGGCAGCGCTCACGCCGTTTCACCACTTTCTCCCCCTAGATGTTCGTAATATTTAGTGGAAGCCTTAATAAATCACTTGACGAAGTCTAGTCAAAGAGATCTCTATCGATACGGGTATCTGTCTACTTCATCCCTTGTAAGATGGACCAGGACGCGGTCTAATGTTATCACCTTTCAAGCTTCTGGCAGTAAAAATTCGAAATCTATCTGTATTTAAATGAACTTTGCTGATGTGGAGCAGCTACAAGGACAGTTCATAGAATTTCCTTATTTTTGCCCGAAGGGAGATCTGCTGGATGTGCTTGAAAAGTTCGAGATTCTCAAGAGTGATAGGTCTGGTAAATGTCTGATTGAGGTGGTCCTGCAGCATGTTTCACCGTTGATGAGTTCATTCCTGCAATAGCTCCCCCCCCCCCTTCACAATGTTACCCTCACCATTGTTTGAGATTGTCATTGCACGATGGCAACCTGGCAAGAGATATGGAAAAGAGAATATAGAGGATGGTGGACCGCACAGCTAGTGCCTAACATTCAGAAATGGACGGACAGGAAGCATGGAGAATTGAACTTTTTAATCACACAATTCTTCACAGGACATGGACTGTTTTATGCTTGTCGACATAAAATGGGAAAGGTAACTGTCCCAACATGTCTGCAATGCCAGAAGAGAGAAGATGATGATGTGCTACCCACTTTTTTCAAATGCACCAAATGGGCGGCTGAAAGAAGCCAGCTGCTACCAGAGCTGAGGTTAACTCCCCAAATTTCAACACCAGAAGCTGTCGCCAGCAAGATGCTGAAAGGTGAGAGGAGCTGGAGTCTTGTGGCAGCGTACACAGAGAGTATCCTGACAAGGAAGACATTGTTAGAGCGAGAGAGAGAAGGGAACACCTGGTCCGTCCCGCCATCCAGAACTGATGAATTGCCCCAGGACTAAGCCTGGAGTAATGTGATAAACAGTTCCAGGCTGAGCATCCAACGCGCGAGAAAAGGAGGTGTTTTTTTAGTGGTTGAATCCCACATAACCTTGAATTATCTAAGATCCAACTCCTCCTGTGGATCTTGAAGATTTTCTCATCTGCCTGCCAAAAAAAAAAGTTTGAGCTCCCTTTCAGTTTGTCTGCTTTGATTGGCATTCGATGACCCTCCCAGGTCTCTTCACTTCTCTGAGCCAATAGGATTCTCCTTTCACTTATCTGCTTCAATCTGATAGGGTACGACTTTCACTTTCTCGACCAATCGGATTCAAGCTCCCTTTCACTTGTGACTATATAAGCGCTATAAGCTCTCTGTGATGTACCTTCAGTTATTGTTTGTTACTGATGATGACCTAACCGTCGAAATCAATTTAACTTGCAACTCATTATTTTCGTGGAAATAGACAATGTTCTTCTCAACTCCGTTTTTATTAAAATGGTTTTCCACAATCTCATCGCGAGTGATTTTATTCGTATAGATTGTTCGTGTTAAAGGCTATGAAAGCACCTGCACGGTCTGGGAGGCGAGCTGATGAGCAGAACTTACCTATCGTAATTTACTAGAGAGTTCCTAGTGGCTATGGTTCAGCTTAGATACAGCGTGATGTATTACACACACACTCTCAATCCGGTGCCATATTGTTACACACACACTCTCAATCTGGCGCCATAACATTACGGTAGAATACATCACTCAGAGGCAATCCAGCGCGCCATATTGAAAACATGGCGGACGATCCGGTTCCGGCGGCGCCGTATCGACCCTACTAGGAACTCTCTATTTATATATCCTTTAGGGCTTCGGAAATAAGCTTTAAAGTTTTTTCCATCACTTTACGGTCACTTGAGACTTCCCTTTTGGACTCATAGTAACCCCAAACTTCCCTTTATATCTACAGCCACACTTCCCTTTTGGAAGTAATTTACTCATCTATGTCATAGATCCAAACCTCCATCTATGAGGTTGTGCCCGACCTCAACTACCCTTTATGAACCAGCCCTCAACTACCTACTTTTGTTGCTTCCATCTTCCCATTAAGGACAGTACGTATCCCTCAAACTTCCCTCAGTAAGCTAGGCCCTACGCCCACTCTTCCTCACTGGACTTGCTCCCAACTTCCACTTGATCAGGCTGTAGTCGATTCCAACTACCCTGTATAGGCTAGACACCAAACTTGACCTTCATAGGATCCATCTGGTGTTATAATGGCCAGGTTTTTCTTTGTTCTTAGGGTGACGGAGGTGGACCGCTCTACTGTCAAATGAAAAACGAGCCTAATAGGTACGCCCTCTATGGAATCATTGCCTGGGGAATGGGATGTGGGGAATCCAACCCAACTGTCTTCACCTCCGTACCTAGCTACATCAACTGGATATCTACCACATTGGAAGATAACATCAACTAAATGAACACATTGATTGTAACTCGGTTAAATTAAATTTTCCATGCTCACCCCAAACTTTTGTTTACTTCAAATTGAAGTACAAGATTATGAAAAAATTTAGCTATTCCAGACTGAATATGGGGTCTACCTACATGATTATTTCAATCATGTTCTTACAATACTAGTTAGCCACTTCCAGAACATTGTACTATGATTTATATAATTGATGTACCAATATACAGGGTGTCCCATAAGTTATCCACCAAACTTGGGAAGGACTCCGGGGTCTGCTCCGCCGCGCCTCCTCCAAAACACCGAGTCTCCCCGTCAAACCGTCGATTTCGTTGAAAAAAATGCACGTTTTTCCGCGTTCAAACATAAATTTGTCCCTTAAATTTGATTGTAAAATATTTTTTGATTATACCGTTGGAAAGCTGATGAAATGCAGCTGTTTTTTAGCTTTTGATCCCCTCTGGCAAATATCTAGTTTTAATGAGGAAAAATCATCAAAATTTTCACACAAAAAAAAAACACAGAAATTGACAAATGTTTAAGTTTGAGGTAAAAATACTACTCTAGCGTTCAGTTTTTCTCGACTGGTCAACGGTTCATCTGTTGAGAAATTTTACGTTCTTTCCAACGGTTTCCTTATTTTTAATTTTTGAGTGAAATTTAAGGGAGTTACGGCCGTTTTAATGGTGTAAGGTCGAAAACACGAAAAAAATCTTAAAACTCGGACTTTAAGAGGAATTTTTTGTTGCAAATTAGTTGTAGAAACTACTCTCGAAGTTTGGTGGATAACTTATGGGACACCCTGTATTATTACAATAACTACCAGAGAAATAAGATTAAGGTGCATTTTATAACAGTAATTTTGAATGAAGGGATAGGAGCTCCATGACTCAGTATATTCTTCTATTAGTTAGAGACCTGAGTACCTACTCATCTATATTTTTTTTTAAATTTTTCGAATAATGCCCTAACGATTGCGCATACATTGCTAAATCGTACAATAATTATAAACACATTCGTAAACTTCAAATATATCGTTACAGAGACCCATAAATTGAGTAATTCTTGATTTTCCCTCGTACTAATCACGTAAAAACCTACCTGAAGGTGCTCAAAATATATCAAATTCCAAATAGAATAAGAATCATTTTATTGAATCTTGTTGAACAATAATTAACAGATCCACAATGTTGGAGTATAAAATAACAAGTACGAATCATAAAGAGTAAATATATATGTATATATGTTTATGAATACTAGAATCACATTTTCTCTCTCTGAATTGCCATCGTAAGTTTCATTTGCGTAATCAAAACTATTGAAATAACAAGTGTCCCATCTGAACTGGACAATAACTTTTATCTCTACTAACGTATTTATGATGTAGTTGTTCTTTACGTGATTCGGCAAGACTCAAGTGTTTTGAGACGGGATGAGGGTTTCTACTACTAGAAGAGAGGAGATTAACACTTCTTTCCACTTTTGACGTAAGCTGAGGATAGTGAAAATTGACGTTATCGACAAAAAAACTTTATCGTAAATTGGTCATTAGGCACATTACATACAGTTGAACTTTGTAACAAAATGTATAAACCTTTGATTTTTGAATAAGCTTCAGGCACTTCATTCAGGCGGATGGAAGAAGAACTCCCGGTTGGAGGGTCGCAAGAGATCGGATGTTCATCTGTGGATTAAAAAGGTGTTAAGGCTAGTTGGCAGTTTGAGGTCGTTTGCTGACTTAACTCTATGGATTCTAGACAGTCCATAAGAATTTCGTCGCCATATGATGATCAGAAGCCTCCGCGCAGGCGTAATTTATGTAGGCATAGAAGTTTTGATTATCCCCTACTTATCGCATCATCTTTACTATCCCGAAGCGACTACTTTACTATACGAGGGAGCTATGTGCTGACTTGACGAACTTTTCACTTTTTCGAGTCCCCTTGACATAAGTTAGGGTCTGTTCGGAACCAAACCGGAACTGAAAAGGGGAGGGGATAGAGGCGAATGGACTTCTCCGAAACGTTCAGGACAGCCTCTCCGAACAGACCCTTTAATGGTTTAATGGACCTGATCGGTTCAGAGGGGTTTGGAGGAGCCCAGAGGAGTCCATTCGCCTCTATCCCCTCCCCTTTTCAGTTCCGGTTTGGTTCCGAACTGGTTTGGACTGTCCCCAAACAGACCCAAAGAGTGGTTATCAAGATACTCCTCACAGTCACCATCTAAGGCTGTCAACAGTTGACACCAGTTACTGGTGACTGGACTCAAGGAAAATATTCAGGTTCTGAGATTCCGATTTTATTTGGGCTTTATTATTAGCGACATTATACATTGCTATCTACCAAGAAATAATTTTTCTTCTATAATTGTAATAAGTTATTGGCCCAACGTTTTTACTTCGTGAAAAAAATTTGATAGATTAGCCCAACAGCTTTTAAAGCGTTTTGTTGGACGATATCAGAAAGAATTATAATTTTTTTAAATACTCCTCGCATCACAGCTTGTTGCAATAATTTGTTAAGTGCATGGGAGTCAGCACTCGAGGAACAAAAAAGATGAATTGAAGAAGAAGATCGGAATCGGAGGAAGCTACACTGATGGATTAAAGCCATTGGAACAGGCGGGCACCGAAGTCCGGACTACCAAAGGAAGAAGAGACTTACAAGGAAGGTTCTAAAGTATGTTTTCAGCGCATAAAACCAAAACATTTGGAGAAAGATTGTTACCAACTTAAACGGAAGTTGGAACATTCAAATAAACAAGGACAGATTTGTAATCATTTGAAAAAAGACAAAAAGGAGTAGGAAAATGTTTAGTTTTTGGACTGAGGAAAAGGTTAAGATGAGGAAAACACTGTAAGAATGGATGTCACTTGGTTATTCCTGGCAATGAGGAATTTCACCGAATTCTGTTTGCATTTTTCCTGAATAGTTAATGGTGTGGGATAGATGAAAATCGGGCTAATTTCGGATAATAAGTCTCCTGTTATTTTTGGGAGACAATCAAAATTTATGATTTCAAAAATAACCGGGAAAACGGACGTGAAGCGGAAACGCTCGCTGATTGGCTGTTCGGATCGCCATCTGCTCCCAGTGTTGCCCATTGGGACGACGAAATCGTGTTTTCTAAGAGAAAAGTTATCAAACAAAAACAGGGGAGACCTAATTTTCCCCATCTTGATTTTTCTATTTTTTTCTTCAGTTTTTCGATTTCGAACTTTACTGTTTCGTGAAATTTTGCATCTGGGGATTATAGATTTCTCAATCTCAGCGCTTCAAGCGGCTGTACATGAACTATTCCAAGATGACGTCATTTTCCCGGTTTTTTTAAACATTCGTATTTTCTACACTGTTTTGTTTATTCATAAATTAGGAAGTTCGGGCTGAAAGTTTGCCTTAGGAGGTTTTTCGAGGTGCTGAATCCGATTTTGGGTTCAAAAATAGGAAATTCCGACATGGTGAAATTCCTCATTATTCAGTGACGACTTAAAACTGGTCCTCACGCTCAAATAATTTGCTTAAGCTAGTCTGTGCAAACTGAACTGAACGAACGGTTGTCCATACGCTGAGCGCTTGTTAAAGTGTGCAGTGTTCTGTTTTTTACAGCAAACCAGGTTTAGTATTATTTAGTTTAAAATTTGCTTAAAAAAAATTGAGCCTCGCCAAGCAGCAAACCCCTGGACCCCCGGATGCTTTTCGCTAAGAGCCTAGGGCTAAAATTCAAGAAACATGGAACATGCTTTAGCCGCGCTTTCTTATTCTGTTGAATTTTTTATTTTTTTAATTTGGAAGAATGCGATCAAACCTATTCTGCTCTTTCGATAGCATTTTAAAAAATCAGTCTTCAGATAGGAAGGTATTTTATAGTTTTAGTGAGATTACAGCATTTCTTGAAATAACTATCGCATAGGTTCCACCACGTTACACAATCCTTAGTTCTGTATCAACGACTTAGCAAAATTTCAAGGAGCATTTAGGATGAGAAGTTGGTGGAACGGCATCAGCCCTGCCTGGCGAGGATTAGATGAACCTTTCGGAGCCCAAGACATACGTTATCTCTCTTATCTGTCGCCCGATGTGATTTGTGAAGTACCTAGGTATCGTGTGCCGGGCTCTGTAATGCTTAATAGGATTCGTGGATGTCAACTTTTGAAGGAGGGTGTAGCGTATCGGAAAATTAGGAAATTTATGGATTACGGACATAGCTACTATGATAAACTTTGTAACGAACTCCTGTCGTTTGCTTACAACTCGTTCGACTCTATCTCACTCGAACGTTATTTCGTTTTGCTTTCTGGTTGTTTCCGAACCATGATCAAAAAAATATTGTTTAGTTATTCATTAATTCCAGGGAACGTTCCATAGGATAAGCATTAAGGCAACTAGTTGGTAGGCGATAAAACTCGCAATTTATTCACCTTCTTCCTGCACAAAACTGTTTCACTCAGTAATTTAGTTAGTACCCCTACCTGTTTTGAGTGAGAAATAGTGGAATCTTTAGCGGCATGCGAGCCTCGAATTTGAACAGCATTAAAATCCATGTTCTAATATACCCAACATTCGAATTAAAACCCCCCATCAAATGGTGCCAGTATGGCAACCCTGGAAAAAACCTGATCGCCGAAATTTTTTGTGGGAAGTTCGTCGCCAGTCAGCGCTGATGCCGTTCCACCAACTTCTCATCCTAGATGCTCCCAAAATTTCATGACTCGATACTGTTCTTAGTGTTATCGTTTCCGAAAAGTGTAACACTTTTTGCCAGTTAGGTCAAGGCTAAAGCATGTTCCATGGTTTTTAAAAAATTTGAAACAACCAGGATAAATCAATTCGTTCAACAATGGAGGGTATGGATGATGAAAAATAGTTTAAATCAAAGGTTACCGAAAATGTCGCAAACAAAACAGAAAATGGTGGCTGAAGAGGAATTTTGTTTTCACAGGCAAATTTAATTGAGGTAGGTACTCCGTGAACCTTACGATTTTCTGAACTATTTACTAGTGAACCAAGCCACGTACCTGTATCAAAAATCTTACTCATTTCCAGGGTACAACTTTCAAGGATACAACTGATAATGGTAGGTACTTCACTGATTAGGTTGGGAGGACGAGAGCGCATGCGCCCCTGGTGTGTATAAAGTGTCTGTCACACACGAGGGAAATTTCAATGAAGTATTTTGACAGCAGTGAGCCTCCTGAATATCCCAGGTGCTCAGTACCTGTCCCCCCTTTATAGTCGGTTCCATTTCAAACCTTCAGCTGTGATCTAACTGCCACCAACAGTACTTTGTTCCCTAGTTTCTGAAAACCACTGTGTCCCTCGGACACTTTATATCCAGGCAACCAAAAAAGTACGTTTTCGGGCTTAATTTTGCCTCAATTTCCAACCGATTTTCGACTTCCGAATTCCACTTTATTTCGCTAGAATATCTAAATTAGCATGAGGATAGGTGAGCGGGGGGGGGGGGGGGGCATTAACAAAATATCGGATTTTTCAAAATTTTGGTTCCTTTATAACTAACTAATTGAAGTCGAACTATGAAATTGAGGGGACATTATCAATATACGAGTGGGCGTCGGTGGTCTAGTGGACAGTGTACCCGACTGCGGTGTTAAGATAATAACCGTCTTGCGGGGTTGCGAGTTCGAATCTGGTCACTAGCAGAAAGTTTTCTGTCCATTAGACGATCGGCAATCTCTCGTTCCAACCCAGGGCGGTGATGTTTGGGAAGCCATGAGCGAGCCCCCTTAGGGAGACAGCTGATGACGTCCGCGACGCCAAGAATGGCAGTCGGACGAAAATTCAACCTGAAATGGTTGCTTACTTTACTTTACTTTTTTTTTTATCAATATACGAGCTCTGGATTTTCATGAATTAAGTATTCTTTTTGCCACCAAGGAACAAATTAATGGTGCCACCAATTACCTACCTAGACTGGCACCGTTGCAGGAGCCAGGGGTAGATCATAGTTTTCGAAATTCTGTTCAAATTAGACACCTTGAGACCCCCATAGAGTACCTACTAGGAGGTTATACCAATTAAATGTTGGTTTGACGAACAATATATTAATTAACCAATCATGTGTCACAAAAACAAATTTACAGTTGCTGCGTGTCTGTCAGACCCTTTATACACAGAGAGTCCATTAGAGAGTTTATACACACCAGGGGTTGAAGATGAGGCTTGAACCGTGTCTAGACGCTCATGCCACCCATCCCATAGCCGATTTCCTTTCCGGGACAAATTTTACTCAATCCAAACTTTTTAGCTGTTTCGTCCAGAAGCAATGATCTACTCGTACGAACTGTTGTGCAAGCCAGTTTGTGTATATTATTTGAGAGTTTGAACCTAGCTTTAAGCACGAATTTAGCTCTCAACCTGATATTTCACCTCAATTTCCGTTATGAGAGCGGTGAGCGAGCAAAATGTTAGCGCATCCCATGAAGTCGGATGTCGCGTTCGTTGACGCTCCTTTGATGTCGCTGATGAACTGGTAAATTTCCGGTTTGTAGGTTTTGAACGAAGTGGCGAACTCGACGACTGCTTTGATTCCGCAGGGAACTGAGACGAAGATGTTCCAGCTGGCGCAGTTCCTGAGGTCGTTGAAGGATGCTGTCAGCGCTATGGCGGCGTCCATCGATTTGTTCCAGGCTCCGTAGATGGACTCCCTCGCTCCAGGAAGACCCTGAGTTACAGTAAACAGTGCGGTTACTGGTTTTGGAGAAGAAGGTTGGATTATATTGTCTTGATAGTCTTATGATAACTATTACATAAATCTATCAGCTTCTTCCAATTCGCCCTATTGCTTGATGTCTGGACTACCCACGTATTTCCTAAAAATCCCACTGAAATTATGCAATATTTTCGTATGTTTTTGCGGAATAAATAGACAAAAACGGTTTAGAAAGCTCTGAAACTGAACATGGTTGTAAAATTATGATTTTGGAGAACCCAAATTTTAGCGAATTTTCAAGGAAAATGAAGTTATTGCAATGGTCTACAAAATTTTAGAATGGAGTTTTTCGAAAAATGTTTACACTGAAATCCGTTTTGGAACATTCTGAAACGATCCCTCAAGTTTTTTTTAGTTTTTTCCAAAATGTTCGTAACAACAAACGATAGGTCAAGTTCGTTAACCAGCAATTTTGGACAACCCAAAGTGGACCAAAATTAAAAAAAAAAGTCCAAAAAAATTAGTTTTTCCCGTTTTTTGTGGTTATTCCCTTCAAAATCATGGTAATATATGGTATATTCGGATTCAGCACAAAATTTCTGATATCAATGCTTTTTTCAAAAATGAAAATTGTCCAAAATTAACAAAAGTATGTATCTATTTATATATATAATGAATACGTGCGTATATTCGTTGTACCCAGAAATGCAGTAGCCGTGTGGGTACTCTATGAGTTCGTAGAGACGATTAGAACATGAATATGGACTCCTAAGATCTTAAAAGCATACCCAGTGCATACCTACAGTATGTTGGTATGGTATGTATACTTAAAATCGAAAAAAAACCAACAATACCCATGTGAGTACTCTATGAGTTTCTGGAGACGAGTAGAGCGTGAATATGGACTCCTAACATCTTCAAAGCATACCCGGTGCATACAGTATGTTGGTATGGTATACTGGCAATTGAAAATACCAAGAATCGTGTAAAAAAAAAGCTTTCTAAAAGAAATTGCAACACAATTGTTGCTTTTCTTATACCATGTCTTCAACTGTAAGATTTCTTAGAAAATTCGCTCATTAATTCATGCTGCATTAATGGACTTTTTTTGTATTTACCTACTGCTTGAGAAGCTACCTACTTTGAAACCTCACCTTTTGTAATAAAGTAGATATAGATTCAATAAGTGACAACTTATTCCCAAAAAAGAAGGTATTATCTGAAATAAGTACCCACAAATAGCCAACCTGTGTTTGTAAAGTGTGACAATCGTCCAGTTCGGCTGCCCTCTTAGATCTGACGTGTATCGGGTTCTGTTCCAGCTTGTCAATAGCGGCGTTCAAATTTTGAACGATTTCAGAAAGTCCTGTTGTCAGGCTGTCGAAATCCATCGGTTCGCTCTGTTCTTCATTGCAGCTCACCTGTTCAAGGTTCATTAAAGTTATTTAAATTAAAGAGCTAAATTGTTGATATAGCCATACCTACATGGAGGCACACTGCATGTAGGTGTGCTAGGAGAAACTTGTTCAAAAATTGAGGCTGTTCGGATTGAACCAGTTTTTAAATTGACCAAAATGGAGCCATCGTTTGTCTACCTTTGGGCGCTAATGAGGAATTTCACCGATTTCTGTTTGCATTTTTCCTGAATAGTTAATGGTGGGATAGATGAAATTCGGGCTGATTTCGGAAAATAAGTCTCCTGTTATTTTTGGGAGACAAACAAAATTTTTAATTTCAAAACTAACCGGGAAAACAGACGTGCAGCGGGAACTCTCACTGATTGGGCTGTTCGGATCGCAGTCTCCTCCCAGTTTTGCCCATTGGGACGACGAAATCTTGTTTTCTAAGAGAAAAGTTATCAAACAAAAACAGAGGAAACCTAATTTTCCCCATCTCGCTTTTTATATTTTCTTCTTCAGTTTTTCGATTTCGAACTTTACTGTTTCATGAAATTTTGCATCTGGGGACTATGGATTTCTCGATCTCAGCGCTTCAAGCGACCATAAATGAACTATTCCAGCATGACGTCATTTTCCCGGTTTTTTTAAACATTCTTATTTTCTACACTGTTTTGTTTATTCGTAAATTAGGAAGTTCGGGCTGAAAGTTTGCCTTAGGGGGTTTTTAGAGGTGCTGAATCCGATTTTGGGGTCAAAAATAGGAAATTCCGACATGGTGAAATTCCTCATTATGACCAAACCCGGAAAAATATGGTAGGGAAACGGAGGATAATCAGTTTCCCCGTCAACTCTACGGTCAGTTTTAAGACGTGGTTTTACCTACTTAACTGTTCAACAATACGACAGAAGAACCAGTTCAATCCGATGTGCCACTATATTAATTCTAATCCATTATTATGATGGATGTATCGAGAAAATCACTTCTTTACGAGACTCATCGCGAAGAAAAAAAATCATTAAAACCCTGTACTTAAAAATGTTAGTTTAGATGCTACCTACATTAAAAAAAATTCTTCTAAAAAATTATAACTCATCAGTAATTATTACTAACTAATTAATAAACTAACTAATTATTACTCAAAAAAATCTAGTAACGAGTAGTTTTGACATTTTATGTTTTTACTTTGGCACATAATTTACATTTTATGTCTTTATTTTGGCACATAATTTTACATTTTATGTCTACTTTGGCACATAATTTTATATTTTATGTCTACTTTGGCACATAATTTTACATTTTATGACTTTGGCCCATAAACGAAAAAAAACGTCACGAAATTGCTTTGGCACATGAACGATAAAACGAAACGAAAAATCGTCACAAAGTTGGTCACAATTGACATTTTAAGTCTTTACTTTGGCTCATAACTAACCTTTTATGTATTTACTTTGGCACATAACTAACCTTTTATGTATTTACTTTGGCACATAAACGAAAAAACGTCACGAAAAAGTGTCACACAATTGACATTTTATGTCTTTACTTTGGCACATATACGAATTGGCATTTTATGTCTTTGGCACATAAACAAAAACACGTTACGAGAAAGCGTCACAAAATTGGTCACGAAAAAGCGGTACAGTTAGTTTATTTAATCTACGAACACGAATGACGAAGATAAAGTTCCGTAGCAACGACTTGGTAGTAAGTGGAAATCATTAGAAAAACTAACTGTAACGCTTTTTCGTGAACGATTTTTGGTGGCGTTTTTCGTGAAGGGGGTCTCAGTCAGTCGACGTTCGTTCCTCGTTCCGGGTCAGTATTTCGCCAAATCGAAGGGGCAAAAACTTAAAAGTTGTACCTAAATTTTAAAGGATTTTAGAAATTCATTAGTCCACGGCCCTAGGGAATGGGGAATTTGCCTCACATTTTTTTTTTTTTTTTTTTTTTTTTCGAATGAGGGTTTATTTTTATGGAATAAAACCATAGTGAGCTGCTCGAAAACGCATCCAAAAAAATTTAGAGAATTTAAGGAAGATGGAAATTTTAAATGTGGTGGCAATGTGTAAGAGGCAGCCATGTTTGAAACGTAACGGATATTCTACCAATCTGACTTCAAAGGAGGTTCTGTGGCGCTTACCACAGAAGCGGAACATACACGAACTTTTAGCTTACAAGTAGTGCGCACAAGAGTGCGCCGCGAACTGGCAGGAAGAACCCAGACACAAAAGTGACCAAAAGAAACAATTTTACTCACTTTTTTACAAGACGATTCTACCTACTAGTTTATCAAGCATTATTAGTCTTCATCTTCTCTTATTTAGTTTCAAGATTTGAATCACATTATTCGAGTAGCCATTTCACTGGATCGTTTTGTGTGGCGGTGCTGGAACTCTGTCTGTTGTCAGAGTTGTTTTCGCGTCGTTTTTTTTTTCGTATGACGTCTACAATATTCCTCGATTTTCGCGGTGTTTTGTAACAGAGGCTTCACTTGTTTAGTCATTTTCTCCTACGGTAATTTTTTCCCCTTGGTCATTCCTAGTGTTAAACGTTATTCTAGGGCCCTATTGTAGGATTTGACTTGAAATTCCAGAATCTAAAATTGAGGCAAATTCCCCATTGAAAAACAGAAATATTGCCGCTGGAATCATCAAATTGAACAATAATTGCCAGAGAAAAATGGGAAAAACCGTTAATTCAATTAAGTACTATGTTTTTCTCATAAAATGTAGCTGAACTTGAAATTTTCAAGGATTTTAGAAATTCATTAGTGCATGGGCCTAGGAGATACAAAAACTGAAAGAATGCCGCTGGAATCATCAAAATCGAACAATAATTGCCAGAGAAATATAGGAAAAACGTAGGAAAAAACCGTTTATTCATTAGTTTTTCCCATTTTTCTTTGGCAATTGTTCGATTTTGACGACTCCGGCGGCAATATTTCAGTTTTTCAATTCCCTAGGGCCGTGCACTAATGAATTTCTAAAATCCTTTAAAATTTCAAATTTGGGTACAACTTTTTAAGCTTTTGCGCCTTCATTTTCTCGAAATACTAAGAACGAACGGCGACCGACTGAGACCCCCTTAATGTGCCAAACTAAAGGCATAAAATGTCAATAAAATATCAAAATCGTTCACCATTCGTAGGAAAGCCCTACATTTATGCATAAATTGTATTAAAAAAACATAAAATTGTTTATATTCGTATGCTTTTCATAGAGTTTTGCGTTTCTGAGTCGTTTCTTTTAGGTTTGAAAACTGAAGGTTTTGGATTGTTGAGTTCAGAAATCACATAGAAATACATAATTCAAGGTTCGAATAGAACAATCTATAAAATCGGCACTTGCCTAGATTCTGGATAGGTTAAATTTGGTTTAGTAAAGAAGGAATCTAAAGTTATTCAAACTTCCACCTACCTGGAGCAAAAGTGAGAAGCAAACCCCGACAATCAGATGTATTGTGTTCATGATGGAGGGCAGGTACTAGTTATTACTCCTGGTAGTCAATACTGTTTTAAACTTCAAATTCCTCTGCGTTGTCTTTGTGTCTGATTCTAATCTTATCGCGGATTAAAAAAGTGAATAAGAACTTCAAGTGGATTTTAAAAGAAGAAATTCACAAACGTCTCATCCGCACTCCTCTTTCGAATGACACATGCTCAATTTTTATCGATCCAATGTATTGTTGTTGGGAGTGATTAAGTGTCTGCCCCTATCGAACAGACACTTAACCTTTTTTTGTTTTCCTTTATCTGAATCGAGAAGGAAAATGTGGGAAGAGGTCTACCGAGTGATAAGTACACAGAAATTCGAGTTCCACCTGGAAATTTCGTAACGCGCACCTGCTAAACTGAACTGTGATGTTTAATTTTCAATGAGGAAGACCTTGGGAATTATTTATGTTTTTGAAAAATAAAGAAATGGGGCTCAACAAGGAATTTACTGAGGTGCGATTATGCTATCTAGAGTATACCGGTTTCTGCTTTTAAATGTGTGGAGTTAGTTCCGCTAGTTATAGTTATAACTAGCGCTAGTTATATCCTATGAAATATGTGATTAATCACAGGAATAATAGGATTAAAATTTTATTCACAATATAAGTATGATTGAAGTCATAATCACAGGAAATTTGTGATTAAATATAGAATTAAAATCTTATTCACGCACTATGAGTATGATTAAAGCCATAATCATAGAAAACCTGTGATTAATCACAGATTTCCTATGATAAATCACAGTTTTCCTGTGATTATGACTTTGATCATACTCAAGTGCGTGAATTAGATTTTATTTCTATCATTTCTGTGATTAATCACAGATTTTCTGTGATCTATCACAGGTTTCCTGTAATTATGACATTAATCATACTTATAGTGCGTGAACAAAAATTTAATCCTATTATTCCTGTGATTAATCAGAGATTTTCTGTGATTAACAATGCATTCTTAATCATACTCAGTGATTAATAGGATTTTAATCATACTCTTACTGTGTGAATACGAATTTAATCTTAATCATAATCACAGAAACGTATTCCTGTGATTAAAAATCTTAATCATATTGATGAGTATGATTTTGCCCAACTCTGAACATAACCATAACTCCTTACAAACGCAAGCAGCACCCTTAGGACTCCACTAACTTCCAGACAACCAAACGACCTAGGATCTCCTAATTTCAAACAATAAATAATAAGTAACAGCTAACCATAAATTTGAAAAAAGAAAAAAAATAGATGGTAGGGTGTGACTAACGGCGCTCCACTTATTGCATAGTTCAACTTTGACGGTCAATTCTGAGGTGAATGCTTCAATTGATCCACTAATTCCTTTTTCTACTCCATCCAGTAGTTAATTAAGAATCGAACGGTATGGTCAATACATTTTGGTTTATTATTTTCAATAATAAGCCTTTGGAATAGAGCAAGAAAAAATGTTAAACCCCCCCCCCCCTCAAGATTTGATGTTTTACGTTTCAAGGTACGTAGAAGCTTTTGGTTGATGTCAGTCACTTCTAAGGGGTGAAAATTAAGGGTTGAAATTTTCAAGAGTGCCCGTGCTCGAAAACTCTCGAAATAAAGGTATTGTTTTTTTCACAAATTTTAAATAGTATTGAATTTTTTAAAATTTTTGAGACCACCCGGAGCTCTGTAGGACAAACCGTTCGGTCCCTACGATTACTCAAGGGTTTTTCTTCGATAAAACAGAATCACGAGTGTGAATCACAGAAGAGGTCTAATCTCCGTTGAATTTCTAGCTAACCAAAACTCGATCGCTGTTCGTTTCTTCGAGTTGTATTCAGTATTGCTTTCTGAGCAACCAGTAATCAAATTCCCATATGTAGCTGTCTATTTTTCGAATCGAGTGTGAAGTGTTTAGTTGTTTCTGATAAACTTGATTGTGAAGGTGTGAAGGCAGTATGGTGTGTAGGTAGTACCTACCAATGGTTGGTAGGTAAAAAAAACGCTGCAAATCATTGACCAAAGGTTTATTATTTTCTGTATAGATCACCCTTCTGTATAGATCCCTCCCTACCAACCGTAGGTACGTACCTACTAGGGCATTTTTGAAAATTTCAACGCTTCATTTCCATTTGGTTGGTGGTTGGGGTTGAAATTTTCAAAAATGCCCTAGTAGGTACCTACGGTTGGTAGGGAGGGTTCTATACAGAAGGGTGATCTATACAGAAAATAGTAAACCTTTGGGCAATGATTTGCAGCGTTTTTCGGGAGGTTTCTTATCGCGATAATTCAATTTTTCTGAACCACGTTCAAGGAGCGCACTGGCCCACCAGCTACGCGCTGTACCCTGCGGCCAAGTGCGTCAGTGTATTTTCATCACAATCGGATCTTTTGTCTTATTGCTTTGTACGGGACAGGGAACTCGACATTTTTCTACTTCTTCCCCAAGGCTTCGGCTCCTACTAATCTACAAGCAATGAATTTCAAAGTAAATAATTGCACGGTGTTATGCACAAACCAGGCAAGCGCCAAAATGTCAAAAATCGAGTTTTTGGTATCAATCGATTCGTCTCGACAATGGGGTATTTCGATGGGTCGGAAATTCAGGTTTTTGACCTCAAATTTGGATTCAGCACCCTTGAAAACCTATATACTTCAACTTTAAGCCCAATGATACTATAACATGTGGTAAAAAAGTTAATTAAAGAGATCACACGTTTGAAAAAGGCGGGCCGCTATAAATGCACACACACTAGGCAAGGACTACGCCGCGCGCCTGTGTGAGTAGTATTTTGTAGTATCCAAGAGGTCTTCCAAGGGTTTCTGTGCATGGATACTTTTTTCAAAGACAGTTGGCTAGCTACGTCACAATTGGCTAGCTATGTCACACCATTCAAATCTTCAACTTTCCTTAGCTTCTCTGATTTTGGTTTATTATTTTCAATAATAAGCCTTTGGAATCGAGCAAGAAAAAAAAAATTTTAACCCCCCCTCAAAATTTGATGTTTTACGTTTCAAGGTACGTAGAATACGAAAATCGAATAAAAAAATTTCCGTCCGTACGCCGTACGCGGCACTTTTCTTAGCAACACTGGACCGATTTGGTTCAAATTTGGTATATGGGCTCCATTTGGGGTCTAGTTGTGCCGCGAAGCTTTTGGTTGATGTAGGTCACTTCTAAGGGGTGAAAATTAAGGGTTGAAATTTTCAAGAGTGCCCTAGCTCGAAAACTCTCGAAATAAAGGTACCTATCGTTTTTTCACCAATTTTAAATAGTATTGAATTTTTAAAAAATTTTGAGACCACCCGGAGCTCTGTAGGACAAACCGTTCGGTCCCTATGAGTACTTGAAGGTTTTCCTTCGATAAAACAGAATCATGAGTGTGAATCGCAAAAGAGGTCTAATCTCCATTCAGATTTTATCGGACTAAAATGCGATCGCTGTTCATTTCTTCGATTTGTATACAGTTTTGCCTTCTGCGTAACCAGTAATCAAATTTCCATATCAAGCTTTCTATTTTTCCAATCGAGTGTGAAGCGTTTAGTTCTTTCTAATAAACTTGATTGTGAAGGTGTGAAGCCATTACAGTGTGGTAGGTAGTACCTAGCTGGTAGGTAAAAAAAAGTTGGTAGGTAAAAAAAATGTTGGTGGGTAAAAAACGCTGCAAATCATCGCTCACTGATCAGATCACTGATCAGCTGAGTGAGCTCCGAAGCCATTTTCAATCCTATTGAATGGAAGTGCTCTTCCAGGCGTCTCCAGCATTCGAGGAGATCTTCTTCACTCTTCAGATCACTGATCAGCTGAGTGAGCTCCAAAGCCATTTTCAATCCTATTGAATGGAAGTGCTCTTCCAGGCGTCTCCAGCATTCGAGGAGATCTTCTTCACTCCTCAGATCACTGATCAGCTGAGTGAGCTCCGAAGCCATTTTCAATCCTATTGAATGGATGTGCTCTTCCAGGCGTCTCCAGCATTCGAGGAGATCTTCTTCACTCTTCAGATCACTGATCAGCTGATTGAGCTCCGAAGCCATTTTCAATCCTATTGAACGCAGGTAGCTGAAATTTGAGAGGGAAGGTCAAGGGAGAATACAGATGGTGGTAGGTGCTATTGATGGAGAACCAGTGATCTATACAGAAGGGTGATCTATACAGAAAATAATAAACCTTTGAGCAATGATTTGCAGCGTTTTTAAAAACATTTTCTCGACGAACAGACCCAATTACCGTTATTCCTGAACCATACTCTTTTGAAAAAAAAAAAAAAAAAAAAAAATTGACTGAAATACCCCATTATTTTCAGATTTTGTGCATTAAAGCGCAATCTATTGACGTCTTTACGAACTAGGGTTGAACGACTGCGCAAAACTTCTTTTTGAAGTTCCATAATTCGCACAAACTAGCCAAGCGTTAGTATTGAGCACAAAGCAGCCAAACGACATGTCGTTTAGCCGCTTTGCGAAAAACTCAGCTGAGGTTTATTAAGGTGTTTTTCCAACGATCCGGTCGTTTTTGCTCGTATAATTAGAGTAGTACCTACTGACTCGCCTCCCATGTTTCCTCTTGCCGTGGCATCATTTTTCGGAGGTTCTATACAAAGTTTTAGTTTCTGTCAGATGATGAGCAGAGGGAGGATTTTATTGGCCTCAAGAAACGATTAGCGCATCAAGAAACGTGAAATACCGAGTTTTCATGACCCCAATTATCAATGGGGAGGCAGGATTAGAAAACAAATTTCCTTTAATTCGATTTTTCTCGAATACGATAACTTGGCGCCTGGCTGGTTTGTGTATCACACCGTCCAAATGTCTTGTTACCTAAACCAAAAAACCATCGAAATTTGACGGATCTAAGACTAATAGAAACTGAGAAATCGTAACTCAATGAAATTCATGAAACTCATTGATCTACAATCCATCAAGCTCATTAGGCTGTCTAGGGACTTTAAAATCCTTTAAAATTTCAAATTTAGGTACAACTTTTTAGGTTTTTACCCCTTCAATTTCGCGAAATATTGACCAGGAACGAAAAACGAACGGCGACCGACTGATACCCCCTTAAATAGTACCTGAAATTTCGAACTATGAATTTTGAACCCACCGCTTCTTTCAATAACTTTATTATTGTTCAAAACCACTTCAGTTTTATTCACTTGAAATGGTTCTATTTCTCGTTTAGTCAAATATTTCTTCTCTCTTTTCCTGTATAATAAACAATAAGAGGGTTTCTAGGTTCAAAAGATCAACAATTTTGAACAGCACGAGAATTTAACATTGCATCACGGGTTTGAAATAACGTTACCTCATATATCATTTTCGACCTGCGTATTCATAACAAAGGTGATCGTAATCAATCATCCAGGTCTAATCCCTATGAAATCAATAAACGGATGGGAAAAGGTAAATAAGTTTCGAAAAAAAACAGATAAAATATCGAATATTGATAGTCTCATCGTACAAGTACGCAAGATTATAATGAAACCCTTTCCGATGTCCTACTTGCGTGTAGTGTTCATTTGAATGTTCAGAAATAAACACGTGCTGGAGCTATGAGATACGCGGCAGTGCTCATTTTCACGACTCTCCTTGCGGTAAATTTCAATTTTTATTATCTATTAATATTTCTACCGAAACATGTTCATTATGAATCGATAGGTGCACTTAACACGCATTGTTTTGTAATGCATGTGAATCCCTCCCCGGTGTTTCCCTTTAGATGGAATTTCCATCATGGAAAGTAGAATTTTCACCAGAAAGCAATGAAATAAATTACCTACCAATTACGTTCATTAAATTCCTACTTGATGAAATTTTACCCAATATCTTTACTTGTGATGATCTTTAGTGTATTAATAACAACCATGAAGTTCTGAATTTCCATCGAAGTAACATTTCAAAATCCGTGTTATGCACGCAAATTTTTGTTCCTGCATAAACTTCGAAACGTGAAATTCACGGTCTCGGATAAAATTCAACTGTAATGCGCAAATTTTGAACAATTTCAAGTTTTTAATCGTTAATTAAAACATTTTCTGGTATTCGTAATAGTACCTACGTAATGATGACAATTTTCGGTCGCCTAAAGCGATACCAAAGAGTAGGAAAAAGTTGATCCAATAAAATACACCTTCTCCGAGAGCTAATGACCGTTAATTTAGATTTTTAAAAATGGAACTAAAATAAAATGGAAGAACAATTAGCAAAATTGAATTCAAAAGAGATCAATAAGTATTGGTCTTTTTCGCTTTTTTGGCTAGTCAAAATTTAAACTTTTAAAGCCAAATGGGGTATTTCAGTCAATTTTTTAAAATTTTTTTTTTCAAAAGAGTATGGCTCAGGAATAACGGTAATCGGGTCTGTTCGTCGAGAAAATGTTTTTATAAAATCAGAGATGCTAAGGAAAGTTGAAGATTTGAATGGTGTGACGTAGCTAGCCAACTGTCTTTGAAAAAAGTATCCATGCACAGAGAAGAGATGAAACCCTTGGAGGACCTCTTGGATACTACAAAATACTACTCACACACGCGCGCGCAGCGTAGTGTGTGTGCATTTATGGCCTTTTTTTAAAACGTGTGATCTCTTTAATTAATTTTTCCACCACATGTTATAGTATCATTGGGCTAAAAGTTGGAGTATATAGGTTTTCAAGGGTGCTGAATCCAAATTTGCGGTCAAAAACCTGAATTACCGAAATACCCCATTAGGTAGGCACAAGAGAGACAATTACTTTTTTTTTGTTTTTTTTTTATTTTGAAAGGAGGTAGGTAATCTAGGTAATTTTGAAGTTAGATTAAAAGACAAAAAGAAACTGCGAAGAATTCAGTCAGCTGTTTGAATAGTCAAGCAAAACCTTCTCAATGGGTTTTGACAAAAGAGGTTATCAATTTCTCCCTTAGAGGGAAAAACATATGGATATGGCCATTGTTGTAGGTGTAATTAGAAAATTAAAATGATGAAATAAAATGCACACAAGATATTTTATGAATAATTTATCAGATGAAGTAGGCTGATACTTTATTTCAATTTTTGTGATCAACAACGCAGCATCTCTTCTAATAATATGTCCCTCCCTACTGCATTTTTCTATAATTAAATAGATTTTTTTTTTTCTAAAAAAAAAACTCCGATTGCACGTATTGCAGAATTTTAGAGAACCTTGCTTCATAGCTGCAGATATGTAGCTATGATTTTGTTTACTAGTATCGCGTTGCATTTCTTGTGGCAAAAAAAAGTGTCGCGAAAAATTCCTTGACCCCCAGCCAAAAGACATATCAATGTCTATGTCAAAAAGTTAGGAGTTTTCAGAAATCGTTACATCCAATATCAATCACCAACCAATAGCGAATCAATCAACCAAATAATCGGCCCATCAACTAACCAACCAATAAATTAGGTAACTAACCAATCAACCAACCAAACTCACAATAAAATGGGTACCTAACTACTACTCTTTGAATGAAAACGCTTTAGTGAGAGAAGTTGAATTTACTGTCTTAACTATGATAGGAGAGCCTAGCCCCCAGAAAGTGTTGTTGGGTTTCAGCGCTACCTATCGCCACTTCAGCGAACTACCATCCTTATCAGCTCGATGTGAGCGTGGTCAAGCGGCATTTCTGAAAAGTAGGCTTACCTCGATGTTACCGCACATTTCTAAGTTTGGCGGCTCTACTTCCCTGCCATTTTAAATTGGGAGGAAAAGGAACTTGTTACTACATTTTTTGTGTTTTGGAGTGACGAATCAAGCAGAATGCATTATTATAGTGGAGATAACTGCAAGTTTATAATCTTGGGATAACTGCAAGTTAGAGGAGCGACGGTAATGCAGTCGCGAGCGTGATCACCTGATAAGATATCAGAAATGGTAGTTTGTTGAAGTGGCGGTAGGTAGCGCTGAAACCCGACAACACTTTCTGGGGGCTAGACTCTCCTAACAAAGATCTTGTTCTATTAGATGGTAATAATCCAAAGGTCAAGGTCAGTTTATTTGAACCAGTCTGAATTGTTGAAAATTCAATTTAGGGCTAATATTCAATAAGGCTAAGGTATTTTTCGAAATGTTGATTTTATCAATCAATAAATTATTTACCCGATGTATTTTTTTTTTTTAATCAAAAAACTTTTTGTTTTAAACAATGTGGAATTTGAAGAAGAAAAAAATGTCCGAAAATATATCACTAATTACTTACATATTTCAGGGGAGTGAATGCTTCAATTTGGAGTCGTACGGAGCTGAAGTCGCGCGAGAAACTTTTGAACTATTTTACAATTTTATGGCTCCGATCCGCGAGGCGCAGGCGAGAATGAAGACCAATTATGACACTACGGGCTCCATAATAAGGTAAGTAACTAATATTGACGTAAAAACCTAATACAGGGTGCGGAAAATTTACTTCCTTTTTTAAAAACTGAATAAAACGCATTTTATGAATCAGAAAGTTTGTAATTTGGTTCTTACAATTTAGGTACGCTATTAAAGGTTTGTTTTACATAGTTTTCAAGATAGGTATATTTTGAGAATTTGCAACACTAGTGGTCACCTATCTGAGCTTATTGACCTAAATATGAGCTGAAGAGGGTCGTGAACAGTTTTTTTCAGGCGCTCAATTTTTAGAGTTACATGGAGAGTTCTCCTTGAGAACTATTTACTTTTTATTCGCATATCGACTGCGTTCTTCAATGATATTGAGAAGGGAGGTGTTCCGGGTCTGACGCCTCTGCCTTTATCAAATCAACACAAATTCACATTCTTTCCTAAGAGACGCTTACTAATGGTACTATAGTTCATATTTTGATTTAAGGAGGTGTATGTCGGTTACTCGTTCCGGATCAGTATTTCGCGAAATTGAAGGGACAAGAACTTGAAAAGATGTTCCCAAATTTGAAATTTTTAAGGATTTTAGAAATTCATCAGTCCACGGCCCTAGGGAATTGAAAAACAGAAATATTGCCGCTGGAATCATCAAAATCGAACGATAATTGCCAGAGAAATTGGCCCTAAAAAGAAAAGGATTATGGATCTTTGAATAATGTTGAATGAGAAAAGGGTTGTGATCCAGTCCAGTTCTATTTGCAAAATTTTTTATTATTTAATTTTTTTTTTTTTTTTTTTTTATTAAAAAAAATTGTTTTGTAAGTGGTGCGTGGATTTGAAAAGTTCGCTACCATGAAATAGAGTTGGAAATATTCTGATGGAATAACCAGAATAAGATAACCAAAATATTATTTTCTTTTATTAATTAAATAATTATAATATAGATGTGAATTGGGTATGGTTCAACAAAACGGAGTGCGGTTTATATCGATTAACTCTTTAATCGTATATAAGGTCCGAAATGAAAAAATGAGAATGGATTTTGGGTATCAAGGGAAACCGCAAAATATTAAAAAAGTCCATTCATGCAGCATGAATTAATGAGCGAATTTTCAATGAAATCATTCAGTTTAAGGTGTGGTCAAGAAAAGGACCAATGATGTTGCAATTTGTTGTAGAAAGTTTTTTTTCCGATTCTTGGTTTATATATATATATATATATATATATATATATATATATATATATATATATATATATATATATATATATATATATATATATATATATATATATATTCTTTACTTGCTTTTACACCAATAATCGACGTCCCGGAAGACGTGAAATCACTGGGCTGAAAGCTGAATCTGGGAGCCCGAGAAGCGTTCTGATTAGGGAAGCTCCTGGACGTAGTTGAAGATGAATGCGACAGATCGCGTTCATGATCACTTGTTCCCAACCTCACACAACAAGTCACCTTGTTTATCACATATTTTTCTCCTTGGTGCGTTACCTGCTGCATCTAAGTAATTAATTTAATAACATTTAAATATATTCGCGATATGTACGAAAAAATCGTGCGATTTTCAATAATACACTCGATTTCAAACGTTTCTATCGGTGGCAGTTGTCGATTGAATATTTGAACGAGGACTCTTTTTTTTTTTTTTTTTTTTTTTTTTTTGAGGCCATTGCAATAGCTTCATTTTCTTTGAAAATTCGCTAATAACACGCTGCAAATTATTGCTGGGTATGCTTTGAAGGTCTTAGGAGTCCATATTCATGTTCTGCTCGTCTCTACGAACTCATAGAGTACCCACACGGCTACTGCAATTCTGGTTACAACAAATATACGCACGTATTCATTATATATATATATATATATATAGCTACAAACTTTTCTTAATTTTGGACAATTTTCATTTTTGAAAAAAGCATTCATATCAGAAATTTTGTGCTGAATCCGAATATACCATAAATTACCATGATTTTCAATGTAAAAACCTCAAAAAACGGGAAAACCCCATTTTTTTGGAGTTTTTTTGAATTTTGGACCACTTTGGATTGTCCAAAATTGCTGGTTAACGAACTTGACCTATGGTTTGTTGTTACGAACATTTTGGCATAAACTAAAAAAAAATTTTTAAACAATTACTCAAGTTATCGTCCGGAATGACACATATATATATACATATGATTTTTGGAAAAACTTCAGGGATCGTTTCAGAATGTTCCAAAACGGATTTCAGTGTGAAAATTTTTCGAAAAAGTCGATTCTAAAATTTTTGAGGCCATTGCAATAGCTTCATTTTCTTTGAAAATTCGCTAATAACACGCTGCAAATTATTGCTGGGTATGCTTTGAAGGTCTTAGGAGTCCATATTCATGTTCTGCTCGTCTCTACGAACTCATAGAGTACCCACACGGCTACTGCATTTCTGGTTACAACAAATATACGCACGTATTCATTATATATATATATAGCTACAAACTTTTCTTAATTTTGGACAATTTTCAGTTTTGAAAAAAGCATTCATATCAGAAATTTTGTGCTGAATCCGAATATACCATAAATTACCATGATTTTCAATGTAAAAACCTCAAAAAACGGGAAAAACCCATTTTTTTGGAGTTTTTTTGAATTTTGGACCACTTTGGATTGTCCAAAATTGCTGGTTAACGAACTTGACCTATGGTTTGTTGTTACGAACATTTTGGCATAAACTAAAAAAAAATTTTTAAACAATTACTCAAGTTATCGTCCGGAATGACACATATATATATACATATGATTTTTGGAAAAACTTCAGGGATCGTTTCAGAATGTTCCAAAACGGATTTCAGTGTGAAAATTTTTCGAAAAAGTCGATTCTAAAATTTTTGAGGCCATTGCAATAGCTTCATTTTCTTTGAAAATTCGCTAAAATGTGTGAAGAGATCACTTACCAGGAGCAAGGCAGGAAAGTGACTGAATGCCGAGCTCGTTCCCAGTCTAGGAGAGGAGCGACGCCTCCCCAGGCCTATTCCGCGGAGCAGTTCGCGGAACTGCTACAAATTTTGCGAAATACTGACTCGGAACGAGGAACGAACGGCGACCGACTGAGACCCCCTTAAAGAATGCTGGTTATTCCTGGACTTCCTCATCGTGGGTGATTATTTGGGTCCTGACGAAGGAGAAATTCGGGAAATCCAACCTTATCCGCCTTCATAGTTTTGTAATAATATTCATTATTATTATTATACAGGTTGTCCAAGTAACTATGTACGCTCCCCCCTCTTGTTTTCTCTAATTGTGTACGAAAAAAAAAAATCTGAACAATGCTATTCTTCATAATTTTTTGCGTAGAATTCAAAAATGACAAAATTGCGCTCGGCGCAATTGCGCAACCATGATGAACTTTGTTTTTTTTCAAATAGAAACCCCCATTTTTTATTGCAGATTCGGATTCTACGAAGGATTTTATGAACGTTTTACTTCGACAACTTTTAGCGAATTTTCAAAGAAAATGAAGCTATTGCAATGGCCTCAAAATTTTTAGAATCGACTTTTTCGAAAAATTTTCACACTGAAATCCGTTTTGGAACATTCTGAAACGATCCCTGAAGTTTTTCCAAAAATCATATGTATATATATATATATATATATGTGTCATTCCGGACGATAACTTGAGTAATTGTTTAAAAATTTTTTTTTAGTTTTTGCCAAAATGTTTGTAACAACAAACCATAGGTCAAGTTCGTTAACCAGCAATTTTGGACAATCCAAAGTGGTCCAAAATTCAAAAAAACTCCAAAAAAATGGGTTTTTCCCGTTTTTTGAGGTTTTTACATTGAAAATCATGGTAATTTATGGTATATTCGGATTCAGCACAAAATTTCTGATATGAATGCTTTTTTCAAAAATGAAAATTGTCCAAAATTAAGAAAAGTTTGTAGCTATATATATATATAATGAATACGTGCGTATATTTGTTGTAACCAGAAATGCAGTAGCCGTGTGGGTACTCTATGAGTTCGTAGAGACGACTAGAACATGAATATGGACTCCTAAGACCTTCAAAGCATACCCAGCAATAATTTGCAGCGTGTTATTAGCGAATTTTCAAAGAAAATGAAGCTATTGCAATGGCCTCAAAATTTTTAGAATCGACTTTTTCGAAAAATTTTCACACTGAAATCCGTTTTGGAACATTCTGAAACGATCCCTGAAGTTTTTCCAAAAATCATATGTATATATATATATATATATATGTGTGTCATTCCGGACGATAACTTGAGTAATTGTTTAAAAATTTTTTTTTAGTTTTTGCCAAAATGTTTGTAACAACAAACCATAGGTCAAGTTCGTTAACCAGCAATTTTGGACAATCCAAAGTGGTCCAAAATTCAAAAAAACTCCAAAAAAATGGGTTTTTCCCGTTTTTTGAGGTTTTTACATTGAAAATCATGGTAATTTATGGTATATTCGGATTCAGCACAAAATTTCTGATATGAATGCTTTTTTCAAAAATGAAAATTGTCCAAAATTAAGAAAAGTTTGTAGCTATATATATATATAATGAATACGTGCGTATATTTGTTGTAACCAGAAATGCAGTAGCCGTGTGGGTACTCTATGAGTTCGTAGAGACGACTAGAACATGAATATGGACTCCTAAGACCTTCAAAGCATACCCAGCAATAATTTGCAGCGTGTTATTAGCGAATTTTCAAAGAAAATGAAGCTATTGCAATGGCCTCAAAATTTTTAGAATCGACTTTTTCGAAAAATTTTCACACTAAAATCCGTTTTGGAACATTCTGAAACGATCCCTGAAGTTTTTCCAAAAATCATATGTATATATATATATATATATATGTGTCATTCCGGACGATAACTTGAGTAATTGTTTAAAAATTTTTTTTAGTTTTTGCCAAAATGTTTGTAACAACAAACCATAGGTCAAGTTCGTTAACCAGCAATTTTGGACAATCCAAAGTGGTCCAAAATTCAAAAAAACTCCAAAAAAATGGGTTTTTCCCGTTTTTTGAGGTTTTTACATTGAAAATCATGGTAATTTATGGTATATTCGGATTCAGCACAAAATTTCTGATATGAATGCTTTTTTCAAAAATGAAAATTGTCCAAAATTAAGAAAAGTTTGTAGCTATATATATATAATGAATACGTGCGTATATTTGTTGTAACCAGAAATGCAGTAGCCGTGTGGGTACTCTATGAGTTCGTAGAGACGACTAGAACATGAATATGGACTCCTAAGACCTTCAAAGCATACCCAGCAATAATTTGCAGCGTGTTATTAGCGAATTTTCAAAGAAAATGAAGCTATTGCAATGGCCTCAAAATTTTTAGAATCGACTTTTTCGAAAAATTTTCACACTGAAATCCGTTTTGGAACATTCTGAAACGATCCCTGAAGTTTTTCCAAAAATCATATGTATATATATATATATATATATGTGTCATTCCGGACGATAACTTGAGTAATTGTTTAAAAATTTTTTTTTAGTTTTTGCCAAAATGTTTGTAACAACAAACCATAGGTCAAGTTCGTTAACCAGCAATTTTGGACAATCCAAAGTGGTCCAAAATTCAAAAAAACTCCAAAAAAATGGGTTTTTCCCGTTTTTTGAGGTTTTTACATTGAAAATCATGGTAATTTATGGTATATTCGGATTCAGCACAAAATTTCTGATATGAATGCTTTTTTCAAAAATGAAAATTGTCCAAAATTAAGAAAAGTTTGTAGCTATATATATATATAATGAATACGTGCGTATATTTGTTGTAACCAGAAATGCAGTAGCCGTGTGGGTACTCTATGAGTTCGTAGAGACGACTAGAACATGAATATGGACTCCTAAGACCTTCAAAGCATACCCAGCAATAATTTGCAGCGTGTTATTAGCGAATTTTCAAAGAAAATGAAGCTATTGCAATGGCCTCAAAATTTTTAGAATCGACTTTTTCGAAAAATTTTCACACTGAAATCCGTTTTGGAACATTCTGAAACGATCCCTGAAGTTTTTCCAAAAATCATATGTATATATATATATATATATATATATGTGTCATTCCGGACGATAACTTGAGTAATTGTTTAAAAATTTTTTTTTAGTTTTTGCCAAAATGTTTGTAACAACAAACCATAGGTCAAGTTCGTTAACCAGCAATTTTGGACAATCCAAAGTGGTCCAAAATTCAAAAAAACTCCAAAAAAATGGGTTTTTCCCGTTTTTTGAGGTTTTTACATTGAAAATCATGGTAATTTATGGTATATTCGGATTCAGCACAAAATTTCTGATATGAATGCTTTTTTCAAAAATGAAAATTGTCCAAAATTAAGAAAAGTTTGTAGCTATATATATATATAATGAATACGTGCGTATATTTGTTGTAACCAGAAATGCAGTAGCCGTGTGGGTACTCTATGAGTTCGTAGAGACGACTAGAACATGAATATGGACTCCTAAGACCTTCAAAGCATACCCAGCAATAATTTGCAGCGTGTTATTAGCGAATTTTCAAAGAAAATGAAGCTATTGCAATGGCCTCAAAATTTTTAGAATCGACTTTTTCGAAAAATTTTCACACTGAAATCCGTTTTGGAACATTCTGAAACGATCCCTGAAGTTTTTCCAAAAATCATATGTATATATATATATATATATATGTGTCATTCCGGACGATAACTTGAGTAATTGTTTAAAAATTTTTTTTTAGTTTTTGCCAAAATGTTTGTAACAACAAACCATAGGTCAAGTTCGTTAACCAGCAATTTTGGACAATCCAAAGTGGTCCAAAATTCAAAAAAACTCCAAAAAAATGGGTTTTTCCCGTTTTTTGAGGTTTTTACATTGAAAATCATGGTAATTTATGGTATATTCGGATTCAGCACAAAATTTCTGATATGAATGCTTTTTTCAAAAATGAAAATTGTCCAAAATTAAGAAAAGTTTGTAGCTATATATATATATAATGAATACGTGCGTATATTTGTTGTAACCAGAAATGCAGTAGCCGTGTGGGTACTCTATGAGTTCGTAGAGACGACTAGAACATGAATATGGACTCCTAAGACCTTCAAAGCATACCCAGCAATAATTTGCAGCGTGTTATTAGCGAATTTTCAAAGAAAATGAAGCTATTGCAATGGCCTCAAAATTTTTAGAATCGACTTTTTCGAAAAATTTTCACACTGAAATCCGTTTTGGAACATTCTGAAACGATCCCTGAAGTTTTTCCAAAAATCATATGTATATATATATATATATATGTGTCATTCCGGACGATAACTTGAGTAATTGTTTAAAAATTTTTTTTTAGTTTTTGCCAAAATGTTTGTAACAACAAACCATAGGTCAAGTTCGTTAACCAGCAATTTTGGACAATCCAAAGTGGTCCAAAATTCAAAAAAACTCCAAAAAAATGGGTTTTTCCCGTTTTTTGAGGTTTTTACATTGAAAATCATGGTAATTTATGGTATATTCGGATTCAGCACAAAATTTCTGATATGAATGCTTTTTTCAAAAATGAAAATTGTCCAAAATTAAGAAAAGTTTGTAGCTATATATATATATAATGAATACGTGCGTATATTTGTTGTAACCAGAAATGCAGTAGCCGTGTGGGTACTCTATGAGTTCGTAGAGACGACTAGAACATGAATATGGACTCCTAAGACCTTCAAAGCATACCCAGCAATAATTTGCAGCGTGTTATTAGCGAATTTTCAAAGAAAATGAAGCTATTGCAATGGCCTCAATAAAAAAAATAAAAAAAAAAAAAAATAATAATAATAAATAAATAAATTAAAAAAAAAAAAAAAAAGAGTCCTCGTTCAAATATTCAATCGACAACTGCCACCGATAGAAACGTTTAAAACCGAGTGTATTATTAAAAATCGTACGATTTTTTCGTACATATCGCGAATTTATTTAAATGTTATTAAATTAATTACTTAGATGCAGCAGGTAACGCACCAAGGAGAAAAATATGTGATAAACAAGGTGACTTGTTGTCATGAGGTTGGGAACAAGTGATCATGAACGCGATCTGTCGCACTCATCTTCAACTACGTCCAGGAGCTTCCCTAATCAGAACGCTTCTCGGGCTCCCAGATTCAGCTTTCACCCCAGTGATTTCACGTCTTCCGGGACGTCGATTATTGGTGTAAAAGCAAGTAAAAAAAAGTTATATACATATATATATAAACCAAGAATCGAAAAAAAAAACTTTCTACAACAAATTGCAACACCATTGGTCCTTTTCTTAACCACACCTTAAACTGAATGATTTCTTTGAAAATTCGCTCATTAATTCATGCTGCATGAATGGACTTTTTTTAAACGCGCGCAAGATGCGCAGCGAGCGCTCAAAGATGCGCAACCCAGTGATTGTGCCACAATTGAGGTGAAGGTAGACCTCAAGTGTCCTGTTTTTTGGACGTAGCACTGTTTTTCTACGCCGAATCGCGTGGTGATATCCCTTTCTTGATTTGGTTTAATTTTACCGCATTTACAGCAGAAATAGTCGCTTTTTGAGGAGTAAATAGTCGATTTTCCGTGGAATCATTTCCTTCACGAATTATTTCTCCTCTGACACAATTTTATAAATTTTATAGTTTTTTACAGTTAAATTATTTATTGCCCTTCTTAAGAAAATCGATGATTTCCAACTCAAAAAGTGACTTTTTTGAATCTAAATGCGGTAAAATGAAACCAAATCAAGAAAGGGATATTACCACGCGATTCAGCGTAGAAAAACAGTGCTAAGTGATGTGCCACACTTGAGGTGGCACGTTCATCTCAATTGTGGCACAATCACTGGGTTGCGCATTTTTGAGCGCTCGCTGCGCATCTTGCGCGCTTTCAAAAAAAGTTGTCGATGTAAAAGGTTCATAAAATTTCTCGTAGAATCCGAATCTGCAATAAAAAATGGAGGTTCCCATTTGAAAAAAAAAAAAAAAAAAAAAAACACAGAAAAAAACTGTTGATCGCGGTTGAGCAATTGGGTATTTCAGTCAATTTTTTAAATTTATTTCTTTTCTAGAGAGTATGGCTCAGGAATAACGGTAATCGGGTCTGTTCGTCGAGAAAATGTTTTTAAAAAATCAGAGATGCTAAGGAAAGTTGAAGATTTGAATGGTGTGACGTAGCTAGCCAATCGTGACGTAGCTAGCCAACTGTCTTTGAAAAAAGTATCCATGCACAGAGAAGAGATGAAACCCTTGGAGGCCCTCTTGGATACCACAAAATAGTACTCACACACACGCGCGGTGTAGTGTGTGTGCATTTATGGCGGCCCGCCTTTTTTTCAAACGTGTGATCTCTTTAATTAATTTTTCTACCACGTGTTATAGTATCATTGGGCTTAAAGTTGGAGTATATTGGTTTTCAAGGGCGCTGAATCCAAATTTGAGGTCAATAACCTGAATTTCCGACCCACCGAAATACCCCATTGCGATGTGCGCAATTTCATCATTTTTGAATTCTACGCAAAAAATTATGAAGAATAGCGTTGGTCAGATATTTTCTCATACACAATTAGAGAAAATAAGATTAGTTACTTGGATACCTACCCTACATTATGGAAAACCTTTCAAATTACCTTACATGGATTAGCGATGGCTCAAGGTCCAACAAATGACCCTAGCACCGGTCATCCTAAGATTTCACCACTTATGTTTGCTTCTACTTATTATTTTTTTGCTCTTTTTCAGAAGTGCGGACGACTGCTTGAAATTGACGAACACGTCCGAGCAAGCGTACTCTCTTCTTGTCAATGCCACCAACTTCGGAGTGGCTGCCGTTGAAGAAATTGGCAACTCCATGAACTCATTAATCAGTTGCTCTCAAGATGCCTTCATTCAACAGCTCAAATGCGTCTTCAACCAGTTGCAGGCCGTTAGGACACAAGTGATCGATCTGCAACAGCAATTCCTACCTTATGCCAACGAAGGAAAAGTCCTGTACTATGAACTAGTAGAGGAATTAGAAGAATGTTTGTAAAATCGGATAAACTGAATTTGAATCCATCATTGCATTAAGCAGCTTATCCAAGTAAGTATTGCTTACTTCTATGTATAATGCTCTTGCTCTTAACTATTTACTGGTGATCTATCTAGGTAAGTAGGTCTTTTGCGATAACTACGAACATTATTAAGGAATAATTCTGTTATCAAAGAAAATTACTTACTGTTGTAGAAGCAATGTTCAACTTCCATAATTACGATTTCTTAAATATTTTCCTACCTACTCAGAATAAATTACAAGTTATTGAAAAACGAATATATTGTTTTCCTTTTTTTGCTTTTTCCCCTCGAACCTCCTGAATAACCCAAGAATGGGAAAAACTGGAAACTCAGCGTGGTGATTAGAGGAGGGTACAATTTTCTTTCTAGATTCCAGAGGTTCATCTGCCAGCCATGGAAGCATTAGAAATCATCGTGAATGGTAGGTATGAAATTACGTGATTGAGAGGACACCTCGTAAACATCTACCTTTTTCTCGGGTTCTGCTCACCCGATTTTCATGACCCGTTCGCCATTTTGTGCTGCACAGTGTTTAGTTCAATGTGATCGTGAGACTTTGTTTTTGACTCACTCTTAACCCTTAATTTCCCACTTGTTCAAAAAATTGTATTTAAGGATATTTTTCAAGATTTTGGTGTATTTCGGCCAACCAATGTCATAGAATTGCTAGTTTTGATCGGGATTTTATGGGAAGTTTCTTAAATTTGATGAAAACTGGTTGGTTTATTTTCAGGAGGAGGGGAGGCTATCGTTATTTTAAAAAATATATTTAGAATACATTTTATCCAAATATGACTGGACGGAACCAGCAGCTTTTTATTCTGAAACATAAGTATTTTTAAAAAAAACTAAAATGACAAACAAACTAAAATTGTTAGCCCGAAAATACCTCCCCCTTCAGTAGTATCTTTAGCTCGGACCTACCTCTACCATGAACTGGGGAACAGTAAAGATCAGTTTCATGAATTAGTTCGGATATATAACAACTATTCTGACAGATTTAATTTTAAATCTTACAGAAAAACAACCCGAGATGTTGATGAAGTAAAAATGGGGAATTTGAATCATATTTTTTTTTTTTTCGAAAGAGGGTTTATTTTTATGGAATAAAACTGTTGATATTATTAAGTTGTTAAGACCAATGGTCTTGGTTTCAAACAGTTTAGCTACGCATCTTGTTGTTCAGGAAAACTTCATTCCTTTTGTATTTTCTGTGAACGAAATATATGTCTCGTTTGTTCTTCACGAATACGTTTTCTAACAAAGGTTATCGGCTTAAAGTTTCCACTGCGCAACTTAAATGGAGGAAGAAGAGCATAGTAAGTCGAAATCGAGCAATGGTATTGTTAAGCTTAACAAGAAAAACTACAAAACATGGGCATTCAACATTCGGCTAGAGCTTGAAGACCAAAATTTATGGGAATTGGTCACAACTGAAGATGACCAAGTTTTCGAAGCATTCTCACAAGAAAAAAAGAGAAAGGCATTCAGGTTAGTCGCTAGGGCAATAACTGAAGATATTCAGCAGGACATTATCGATTTAACATGTCCTAGAATTCTATGGAATAAACTATCGTCTAGATTCCAGCCTATGACCCGACTACGGCGACTTCAAGCTTCTAAATGTCTTTTCACATCCAAGATGCTGAATGATGAGGACATGGAAACATATATAAACCGAGTCTTGGGGTACGCTTCCGAGGTTGTCAAGGCTGGGAGTTCGAGAATAGATCAAGAACAAATATGCAATGTTATAATCAATGGGTTATCTGAAGAATACGAGACAACGGTAAGTATGGTTTGCACATTTGAAGATAAGGACTATACACCTGAAAAACTTGAAAGTTTATTGAGTGGTGAGTACAAGAGGAAACAGATGAAGAAAGAGGAGAGTTGTGAATCAATAGATAACGCCATGCTGGCAAAGAAATTTACGAGAAGAGAGGGGCTCACATGTTTCATTTGTGGTAAAGAAGGTCATATAGCTAGGTTTTGTCGACAAAAAGACGTGATAAATAGAAGTAAACCGAAATTCGAAGATCCGCAAAAATCTTTGAATGCTGTATGTCTCAATGTGTCAAATATTTCTCGAAATGAAGAATGGCTGATTGATAGTGGGGCCAGCAGTCATTTCACCCCATACAAAGAAGATTTTAGCCATTATCAAGCTTTGGATTGTGAAAAAGTGGTCACGCTTGCATCAAATATCGAATGTAAAATTATTGGAATAGGGACAGTCTCAATCATATCTACAACTAATCATGGTAAATTCACACTCAATTTGAAGGAAGTTCTACATGTACCAAATTTTTGTTTTAGACTGCTTTCCATAGCTAAAATTGAAATGAATGGTTACAACATTTTAATCAAGAAAGGAACATGTAAAGTTTATGATGGAAATGAGTTAATCATAGATGCTAAGCGGGGAGAATCAAATATGTATGCATTGAAAAATATAATTTTGAAAGAAAAGGTTAATGTAGGGCAAATAAACAAGAAAAACTGGCATGAAAGATTCTGTCACGTGAATATGGATTCTATTAAAACTATGTACAGGAACGAAATGGTGAAGGGACTAGATGGCACAGTTATGAGATCCCAAGATGTCTGTGGAGCATGCATCAAAGGAAAGTTATCGCGAAAGCCATTCCCGAAATCAAGTTGTCATGATACAAAAGTGCTACTTGAGCTTATCCATACTGATGTTTGTGGGCCAATGCCCGTAGAATCTAATTCAAGGTACAGGTATTTCATAACATTTATTGACGATTTTTCAAGGAAAGCCTGTGTATTTTTCTTGAAAAGTAAAGATGAGGTGCTTAGCTGTTTCAAGAAATTCAAAATTATGGTAGAAAAACAAACCGGGAAGTTAATTAAATCCTTGAGGAGCGACAATGGGAAAGAGTACGTCAACAGAGCTTTTGATAACTTTCTCGAGGAACATGGTATAGAACGACAATTGACAATACCGTACAGTCCCCAACAGAATGGAATTGCTGAGCGTTACAATAGAACTTTACTTGATCTTTCAAGGTCCATGTTAATTGCTGCAAATCTACCGAAAAGTTTCTGGGCTGAAGCCGTGAGCACAGCTACATACATTCGCAACCGGTGCCCTACGTCTGATGATAGTCGAATTCCAGAGGAGAGATGGACAGGAAGAAAGCTAAATGTTCAGCATCTTAGACCTTTTGGATGCAAGGCTCATGCACACATCCCAAATGTCCAAAGAAGAAAATTGGATGGTAAGACCAGAGACTGTATAATGCTTGGTTATAGTGGAGTTTCCAAAGGTTATAGGTTGTGGGATCTTGTAGATAAGAAAATTCTAGTGAGTAGAGATGTAATATTTGAGGAGAACAAATATCCGTACAATGAATCTGAAAAATGCGATTACTCAGAAATGGATCTTGGAGAAAAGGCAACACAAAGTTCTAGAGATGAGAAAATTGGTAAAAAGGGAAAAGGTGATTCAAGACCACACACTAAAATTTCAAAAGGAAAGAGACTAACTGAAGAGGAAATTATTATAGAGGAAGAACAACCCTTGGTGGAAGAGGAATTGCCGTCATTGACAAATAATGTAGAAGAACAGTGTATTGAAGAAGATGAAGTAGGGGAACGTCGGGATGAAACCTCATTTTTGGAAGAAAGTAGTAACATAGAAAATAACAGCGACAATGAACAAGATGGTCAAGATATGGAGTTGAATGGGGATGAAGAGGAGTTGAACAATGAAAACAAAGCTAAGAGACAGAAGTACAATCAAAAGACCTCAATTCCATCATGCTTGCTTTAGCACCTCTCAAAACCCAGATCCTAAAACATATAAGCAAGCCATGCAAGGAATAGACAGAGACCTTTGGGTCGAAGCGATTCAAGAAGAATTGTCTTCCTTGACATCAATGAAAGTTTGGGAGCTGAGTGATTTACCACCAGGAAAAACAGCAGTTGGGTGTAAATGGGTTTTCAAAAAGAAATATTTAGCAGACGGGAATATTGAGAGGTACAAGGCCAGACTTGTGGCGCAAGGTTTCACACAAAAACCAGGCGTCGATTATGATGAAACATACAGTCCAGTGATCAGCCTTCCATCAGTAAGACTTTTACTAAAACTGGCAGTAGAGAATGACTGGTTAGTTCATCAAATGGACGTTAAAACGGCTTATTTAAATGGGGACTTGAGAGAAGAAATTTATATGAAGATACCCGAAGGAGTAAATGAGCCTAATACAAAAGGGAAGGTTTACAAATTGATCAAGAGTCTCTATGGATTAAAACAATCAGGTCGCTCTTGGTATGAGATGTTGGATAAAAAGTTACAGTATGGAGGAATGAAAAAATGCAAAGCGGAACCTTGCATATATTATCAAAAGAAAAATGGCGATTTCAGGATTATATCAGTATATGTCGATGATTTGATCCTTATAACATCCAGTCAAACTGGTATGGAAGAAACTAAGAGAATGATAAGCAACCACTTTGACACCAAAGACATGGGACCACTTCATTATATTCTAGGTATTGAAGTGAAGAAAGCGGATGATGGGTCTCTAACTTTAAACCAAACGAAGTACATAAAGGAAATTTTGAGTGAGTTCGGAATGACGGATTGCAAGCCTGTGAAAACACCACTGGAACCGAACCAATGTCTCAGTAAGGTCGATTGTCCTAGAACTAGAGAGGAGGAAGATGAAATGAAAACTGTTCCTTTTAGACGGTTGGTAGGAAAACTGATGTACCTGTCTCAAGCAACACGTCCAGATCTCGCTTTCGCTGTTTCTAAACTAGGACAGTTTTCATCGAATCCAGGCAAAGTTCATTGGCAAGCTGCTAAAAGGGTTTTGCGATACTTGAAAGGAACGATAAACCACGAATTCAAGATAGCCAAAGTTTTGGAAGGGAATGTAATAAATGTGAAGGGGTTTTCAGATGCGGATTGGGCAGGTGACAAAGACGACAGAAGATCAACTACCGGTCTTCTAATCGAGGTGAATGACACGGCCATAATCTGGAAGTCAAACAAACAAAATTCGGTTGCTCTCTCAACGATGGAATCAGAATTTGTTGCAGTCGTATCATGTAGCGTTGAAATGTTGTGGCTCAACCATGTCCTAAATGAAATTGGGTGTAACCTGCCAAGCGAGCCGCTGATATTCTGTGACAACCAATCGGCCCTCAACTTCGCAAAAGGAAACAGTGTCACATCACATTCGCGACACATTGACATAAAATATCATTTTCTGAGAGACCTGGTGAAGGGTCGAAAACTGAATGTGGATTATGTACCAACAAGAGAAAACAAATCGGACATTCTCACCAAGCCCTTATCCAAATTTCGCAATGAAGAAATCCTGAAGAAGATGGGAATAGAAGAGAAGAAGAAAGAAGGTGGATGTTGATATTATTAAGTTGTTAAGACCAATGGTCTTGGTTTCAAACAGTTTAGCTACGCATCTTGTTGTTCAGGAAAACTTCATTCCTTTTGTATTTTCTGTGAACGAAATATATGTCTCGTTTGTTCTTCACGAATACGTTTTCTAACAAAAACCATAGTGAGCTGCTCGAAAACGCATCCAAAATATTTAGAGAATTTAAGGAAGATGGATATTATAAATGTGGTGGCAATGTGTAAGAGGCAGCCATGTTTGAAACGTAACGGATATTCTACCAATCTGACTTCAAAGGAGGTTCTGTGGCGCTTACCACAGAAGCGGAACATACACGAACTTTTAGCTTACAACTAGTGCGCCGCAAACTGGCAGGAAGAACCCAGACACAAAAGTGACCAAAAGAAACAATATTACTCACTTTTTTACAATACGATTCTACCTACTAGTTTATCAAGCATTATTAGTCTTCATCTTCTCTTATTTAGTTTCAAGATTTGAATCACATTATTCGAGTAGCCATTTCACTGGATCGGTTTGTGTGGCGGTGCTAGAACTCTCTCTGTTGTCGGAGTTGTTTTTGCGTTGTTTTTTTTTCGTATGACATCAACAATATTCCTCGATTTTCGCGGTGTTTTGTAACGCGAAGTTCACTTGTTTAGTCATTTTCTTCTATGGTAATTTTTTCCCCTTGGTTATTCCTAGTGTTAAACGTTATTCTAGGGCCCTATTATAGGATTTGACTTGAAATTCCAGAATCTAAAATTGAGGCAAATTCCCCATTGTGGCTGGAAGTATCCAAGAATATCAGAAAATTTCAATTTTTCAATGGTGTGTGAGGGTTGGATGGTGTATTGTACCTATAAACAATAGTTGAAGTATCAAGGTTGCCAGAAGAATATCGGTTTTGTCTTAAAATGGTTGAGCAGTGCTGTAGAATGCTAAAAAAATCAAACTTCCGAAAAGATACTTCAGGACATTAAGGGTTAACTGAGATACTGCCTCACATGAACCCGTTTTCTAAAAATATTTTGCGCTCAAATTATCCATTGGGAACACTTTTTTTGGTCTGAAATTTCTGTAAGTACCCTGTGATTAAAAATACATTAAAAAACAAAAAAAACTTTTTTCAATTTTTTGCGTTCCGGGTCTCCTGCAGGTAGGTTCTCAAAGTTCAATCTACCGCTGGAAGTAGTGGTAGGAGTTCTCTTCTTCCTCCATGTGACCTCAACAAGGATGTCTTTTTGGACAACTTCCACTTTAACCACCACCTCGGAGCTCGGATACCTTCCAAAGCTGTTTCCCACCTAAGTAACCTGCGTAGAAGTTGGTCTTGTTATGTCGTTTTTTCTCGAATTTAGTTGAACCAATTTGATTAATTTTCGTTTAATTGGTTGCGGTGCGAAAGTCGTAAACATTTTGCATTTGTTGAGTTCATTGTTGGGATATCGCTTGGGTTCAGTGCTCAGAAGATGTGAGAGCAGTTCGAGTGGTCTACTGCACGCCTACACTCTCGAGTCCACGAGCGATCCGTCCCAGCAAGTTAGTACCTACTTAATTCAATTTACCTAAATAGGTGAGTTGTTACGTATGCAATCATCATTTCGAGGTCTAGACGGTTCTTTTTTAGGGGATTCCGAATGATAGTTTAAACAAGCACAGTTGAACAGTTACGAGATTGGGTGCATATCAGGCTCACCATCGGTTCATTGTACCTACCTAGACGCTTGATTCTTCGGTGTTGGTACCTTCCTATCAACGAAACTCACCACAAAAATGTGATCCTTTAGTACAACTCTGCACTTACTCGTAACTAGTTTTATAGGAGATTCTAGCTGTAGGTAGAAACGAATAATCACTCGCGATGAACCTGTGGAAAACCCTTTTATTAAAAAACGGAGTTGATAAGAACGCTGTCTATTTCCACGAAAATAATGAGTTACCTACAAGTTAAATCGATTTCGACAGTTAGGACATCATCAGTAATAAACAATAACAAAGAAATTGTGATGCGAAGAGGTACTTGTAGAAGTAAGTCGATTTCTAACAACTATAAAGTAATTACATCTCCCTACTCTATCGGCCCTTACACTCAGGTGTACTCTTTGAGCGAAGTTCACGTTAGTTTTGGTAAGATTGGTACTTCGAATGAGACGATTCGTAATAACTCCTTTAAACTGAGCCTCTCTGATTGAGTGGGTAAGCATTAGTGATTGGAAGAGCGACTCCACCACTCAGACAGCTAGGCACACATTAGTGATTGGAAGAGCGACTCCACCACTCAGACAGCTAGGCACACATTAGTGATTGGAAGAGCGACTCCACCACTCAGACAGCTAGGCACACATTAGTGATTGGAAGAGCGACTCCACCCCTCAGACAGCTAGGCACACATTAGTGATTGGAAGAGCGACTCAACCACTCAGACAGCTAGGCACACATTAGTGATTGGAAGAGCGACTCCACCACTCCGACAGCTAGGCACACATTAGTGATTGGAAGAGCGACTCCACCACTCAGACAGCTAGGCACACATTAGTGATTGGAAGAGCGACTCCACCACTCAGACAGCTAGGCACACATTAGTGATTGGAAGAGCGACTCCACCACTCAGACAGCTAGGCACACATTAGTGATTGGAAGAGCGACTCAACCACTCAGACAGCTAGGCACACATTAGTGATTGGAAGAGCGACTCCACCACTCCGACAGCTAGGCACACATTAGTGATTGGAAGAGCGACTCCACCACTCAGACAGCTAGGCACACATTAGTGATTGGAAGAGCGACTCAACCACTCAGACAGCTAGGCACACATTAGTGATTGGAAGAGCGACTCCACCACTCAGACAGCTAGGCACACATTAGTGATTGGAAGAGCGACTCCACCACTCAGACAGCTAGGCACACATTAGTGATGGGTAGATCTACATCTCAAGGGAGTCGATTCCTAACGACTATAAACTGAGCCACTCCAGTCAACTCTCCTAACTCAAGCTATCCAAAACCTAGCGTTTCCTTCTTGTCACAAAACTGTATTACTTTTTTCACATAAAACTAGCAGTTTTCCCCCATTTTTCCAAAGCACCTTCCATTTTCGTGGGATTTAAAAAATTATCCATGTATTGTTCTATTACCATTGGTTTTCCCCTCTTTCACGTCATTTGGACAGACATTATATTCGTTATTTGCTTTATAGAGTAGGCAGCAAAGGTCCTCTGTAGATAGAAACATCTACCTGGAGTGGGTAGTTACTTCTTTCTCAAAGCATATGGAGACATAAATTCTGTTGAGTATAAACAAAAATGGGGAATTTGCCTCAATTTTAGATTCTAGAATTTCAAGTCAAATCCTGTAATAGGGCCTTGAATAACGTTTAACTCCAGTAATATCCAAGGGGGAAAAATACCGTAGAAGATAATGCCTAAACAAGTGGAGTAGTGTCAAAAAACACCGCGATGATCGAGGAAAACTGATTACGTCACTTCCAGGGTTTCTCACAAAAAACTTTACTCTGGCGAAGCGTAAAAGGAGTTTCGGCAAATAGTGTCAGAGAATGATAACAGGTAGCGTTGTAGGCACCCTCGTGACTACACGATACGATCCACTCTAAAAATGTGATTCAGATAAGGAAACTAACTAATATGGAAACTAAATAAGAGAAGTTGGAGACTAATAGTGCGTGGTAAACTAATAGGTAGAATCGTATTGTAAATCTTCTTTTCGTCACTTTTGTGTTTGGGTTCTTTCTGCCAGTTTACAGTGCACTCGTGTGTGCTATCAGAGGTAGCGCTGTTGTTGTAAGGAAAAACTCGTCATGTCATAGACTCCCGGTACATTTAAAATTTCCATTTTCTTCTCTAAATTTTTTGGATGCGTTTTCGAACAGCACACTAGGGTTATCGTCCATATCAGTGAACCTTCTTTCGAAAAAAAAATCATAAAATTGCGAGGCGAATTCCTCATTTCCAGTGAAAACTTTGATGTTTTTCGACTAGCTCCAAATATACATAGTTTGCCTATCCAGTATGGTAGCAAAAAGGATTGAACGATTTGTCCAGAACACGCTTTATTTGGCCTTACAAACTATGTCGTATTTGAAGGCATCACTTGGTCTGGAGAACCGAAGGATGGATGATTCAACAGCAGGATCAGCCCCGAGCAACAGCATGGATCCTACAGCTGTCATGGAGTTGGAGCCGACCGCCATGTCTTTGAATCCGCAAGTGGTTATAAAGGAAGAAGAAGCCTCCTCAAGCAGTGGTACATTATAATTAATTTATGGTACTTTTAACACCTTCAGTGCGGATGACCGGTCGACCGGTCATCCCTGCATACCTGCCATACGGACGACCGGTCATACCTAGCATTCCAACTCTCTTTGCGGAGGGGGCCTGGTACCTCCCCTTTTTGATATATTCCATTTTTTGCTTTTTTTCGTCTTCAGTATGAGTTCAACTGTCTAAAACATTGTTTCGTTTTTGATGCCGAACTTTAATACGAATTTTGCGTTCAAATTCACCAATATCGAATTTCAAGCTCGAAAAATGTTCAGTACGGCAGGGTTGCACGACTTTGGGACCCGCATTAAAGGTGTTAAGTCAATATGAATCTTTATGTTTAGTGCAATTGTGAAGAAATCATGTTCGTAAATTTCGTTTTTAGCCTTCCAGGACCTGTACAGTTGTGGAGCTGAAAGGTACGAATACATAACACCTAGTATGGCAACTCGGGTCAAACATACCCGAAGAAAGAAACACAACGGTACGAAGCTCTATTTAAATCATGAAATTTAAAAAATAATAAATATCATTTTTATTTAACCCTCGGGTAAGCGAGCCTTTGAGTGTAACAAGCGCGGGCGGCCCTGAGGGCCACTCTTTGTTGTTTAGCGTTCCTAATTGTAGGATTAGGGCCGCGAAAAGGAAAAAAATGTACTCAAAAACATGTGAGCATTCAAAAGTATTTATTTTTATCAACACAATATAGTTTCTTAATAGTACTGCAATATTCCCCTACATTGGTAATAAGTAGGTATCTAACTTTTTTCTCACTAAAACAACTCAGGAACTCGTAACTTGCGAAAATGTATGTACTACCATCTACCTCCATATATTTTATCCATCTCTTTTCTAGAGAAGATGAAAAAAATGATTATTTCTGACGTAGAATGAAAGTTAGGAAAATTTGTAATGGTAACATTTGATAAAACAATAGAAGTAATAGAAAAAATAGAAGTAGAGAAGATAGATGAGAAGTAGAGAAAGAAAGAGGGGTAGCGGAAATGTTGGAGGAGGTCTTGTAGAAGGATTACCGGGAGTGGGGGTTCAACCTTTCCCGCTAGTTTTCGAATCTGAATTAAAAAAAGCAACGGCGGACCTGAGGTCTGCCCCGCGCCCGCCCCTGGGTTAAATAATTTTCAACAATTTTTTCTTCGATCTACCAATAGTTGTACAATCCCATTTTTTATTGGACCATAGACCCAGTTTAGATCTGATTATGTTCCAATTTTCCTTGAATAAAAAGAATCGCATTTATACAATTTTTAAAAATTTTTATTGGCGTTGTAAAATTGTTACATTCAGCCTTAAGTATATATTGGGTCTGTTCGGAGAGGCAGTCCGGAACCAGTTTGGAACCAAACTGGAACTGAAAAGGGGAGGGGATAGAGGCGAAAGGACTCCTCCGGGCTCCTCCAAGCCCCTCCGAACAGTTCAGGACTGCCTCTTCGAACAGACCAATTATGATAAATTTGTGTTGGACTGAAAAAAAGATTATAACTCAGAAAATATTTACGATAGGCTAACATGTTACCTATATAAAAAAAAATTGCTAGATTGCACATTTATAATTTTTGAATTTTATTTCATTAAGTATTTTTTTCAAATACAAAATTATGACAGTTCTCGTTGTCGGACAACCACCACTCATATTTACTTTATTTTATTTTATTTTTTTCATAGTTGTTCCTTGTTTCCAATGAATCAGTCCCTGTTTCCAAGGACTGGCACTTTTTCGCCTTTGTACCACATATTTTACTCTAACTGGTTTTTGTATAACGTTTTAGTGGTTAAACGTCACGTTTGCGACATCTGCAACTACAAAACTGATCAACGGGCTCATCTTATTCGCCATCAAATGACTCATACAGGTAGGTTTTGGTTATTTGAGAATTAGTTTATTGGGTTTGAAACTATGAATTGAGAAATTACCTTTTCTATCTTCTTATTACAGGCGATAAACCCTTCACTTGTGAATTCTGCGGATATAAAACCGTCGATCGCACGGATTTGATGAAGCACAGGAGAATGCATACAGGTTCGTCTGAATCAGCCTTATTTTTTTATTATCGACTGCGCCAATTTTGAAGAAGCAACAGACTAGGAAACTAGTTCATTCATTGACTCGTTCAAATTAGTTGCCAAGTGATAACATTTGGCAAGGTGGGTAGGCATCTTCCTCTCATGGAATAACGTGGTGCCCGTAACTGGTTTCCTACACGAGGATTGAGATTCCAATAAATGTCGAACTTTCAGAATATTTAGCTATTCTATCTACGGTAATTTCGATGCGACAGGTGTGGCATTTATACGGGACCATCTAGCGACTGAATGTCGTCAAAATCAGATCATCATTGTCAAATCACCTTCATTGTGACCCTTCAGTTTGACGCTTTGTGCCAATGAGTGTCGGAATTTTTTCTTCCCCATTGTTTTTGGTACTGTTCAACAGTGTATTATCATGGAATAAGACTTTTCTGACGAGGAGGAACTGAACCTGCGAATAGATGATGAAGGAACCGATGTTGAGTGAAACTGGGCGAAAATAAGTGAGGAAGACAACGGGAGTAAGCGGGCGGGTGGCAGCTGTTTGCAGATTCTTTCGGTAGAGGATTGACAACTAGGTGGTAGAGGTGTGTCGGTGCAGCTGTACTGGGACTGTGGAACCGAGTATCAACTTGTAACGGTTCCACGCAGTGACAAAAACTCGACCCTTACCGGTCCAGTTCCATGGACCGATAAGATATCTTGAAATGGCTCTGGACCGGGAAGGGATCATTCAGACCGGTAAGGATGGAACCGGACCAATAAGATATCATGGAGAATGGCTCTGAACCGGGAAGGGTTTTGGACCGGTAAGCATGGATCTTGGTCTCAGTTCTGTTTCATGTTGTACCTGGAAGCGCCCTTACCACTTCCATGGACTGAGAATGTAATAGTATCATGGAATGGCTCTTGAGCGGGAAGAGCTCTTCTGGACTGGTTAGCATGGAAGTTGTCTCCAGTATTATTAATTTATTATTGTCATGTCAAGTTCTTAAACTACAACGTCATTATTCTTTCCTTGAATTGTTTGGTCACAATCATTTATAATAAATTGTTTCTTTTGTAACACTTGTTCAAATTCCTTCCTTTTAGAGAATTTTCAAGGAAAATGATGCTATTGTATTGCAAGTTGAGATCATAAGCATGGAAGAAGGACGATAGGGATTTGACTGCCTGCTTCATCCATGTCATGTGAGTGGGATTTGACTGCCGGAATACAAGTGTAATGGAACTGTACCGGTAATTTGGAACGGTTACATCTTTGTCACTGTAACCGTTGGAACCGTTCCAGGGAAATACCTGGGCCGACACACCCCTACTAGGTGGCTCAAGCGCCAGGAGGGTACGTTGCAGCAGGAGGCCGCCCATCGGGGAGAAAGGGTTAAGCCGAACCAAACCTACTAGGAACTCTCTAATATTTGACGTTTAGCATCTGATTGTGCTCCCCTTAGTATTGATCTGTCACTTGTTAAACCCTAAGCAGTCTCTTGCGATGTATTGTCTGCATACTCAAGACAATTTCGTTCAATCCACAGGTGAGAAACCATTTACCTGTGAAGAATGCGGATTCAGAACCGGTGATCCAAAATCACTGAAAATACACAGCAGCAAACACACAGGTGTGATAATTTTTTACTTTCTTCGTTCAATAATCCATAATAAATTAATCAATAATGTTATTCATTACGAAGATTCGTAATTACTCAACTAATACAATAGTTTAACTTTTCAGGTGATAAACCTTTTGAATGCGAAGACTGTGAATTCAAAACGGCGGATCGATCTTCATTGAGGACTCATAAGCGAATTCACACAGGTAATCGCTTATTGGTTGATTTGAACGTGATTTTCGATCCCAATCTGGATATGAAACTTGTCGGCCTTGTTTTGTTTTACTTCATTACTTACTTTCTAGTTTTTTCTGGTACCATTCCAATGTGTATCCGGTTTCAGGTGAAAAGCCGTTTACTTGTGACCTGTGTGACTATCGTACTCGTGACCGAAAGTCGTTGGCTGTACACAAACGGAAACATTCAGGTAAACTACCTATCATTATAGTAATAACATTACTGTGGAGAATAGTGTGTGCGCAAATTTTTTTAAAATTGTCCCATGACACGAAAGTTAAGACATTGTTCTGGGTGTTCTTAAGTCAGTCAAAAGTGAGGACTATTTTTTAGGTTTGTAGAATATTATTTACCTGATTCAATGCAAGTCGCCAATTTTCTCACTCAATCCGTTGTTATGATTACTATAGGAGAAAAGCCGTTCGCTTGCAAGTACTGCGAGTACAAGTCGAACAATCGCTCAGTTTTGACACTTCACGTGAGGATACACACTGGTGAGTGCTCTGCAGTATTCATAGAGTTTTGATGGTTTAAATGTGAATATTCCGACAAAAACGTTGGGAGGGACACCAAAGAATCCTTTCATCAGCACCTCGTGCCCTCTTGATTTGACCTTATATCACAGTGTGCCGAAGTTCATAAAGTATCCGACTTAGGGCAAGGTTTTGCAAAATAGTAAACGGTAAAAACCCACAATTTCCAGTCAATTTCTAATCTGATAACAGTGATATGTGCTGATTGTATGAAGTTGATTAATTTGATCTCACTAATGAGTAGATGTACAAAGAGGCTAACAGTTTCTTCCGATTCCTGAAAATTGCCGTTAAGTTGGTAAATATATGCAAAGATTTTAATAATTTCGAAAATGTACCATTGAGTAGAAATACGGAGTTTAATAGTTTCTCCAGATTACCGAAATTCACCATTGATTAGATATGAAAGAAGTTATTGAATCCCGAGAATTTAACATTGAGTAGACATGCAGAGTTAAATAGTGTCTCCCGATTTCCGAAAATGTACCATTGAGTAGAAATACGGAGTTTAATAGTTTCTCCAGATTCCCGAAATTCACCATTGATTAGATATGAAAGAAGTTATTGAATCCCGAGAATTTAACATTGAGTAGACATGCAGAGTTAAATAGTGTCTCCCGATTTCCGAAAATGTACCATTGAGTAGAAATACGGAGTTTAATAGTTTCTCCAGATTCCCGAAATTCACCATTGATTAGATATGAAAGAAGTTATTGAATCCCGAGAATTTAATATTGAGTAGACATGCAGAGTTAAATAGTGTCTCCCGATTTCCGAAAATGTACCATTGAGTAGAAATACGGAGTTTAATAGTTTCTCCAGATTCCCGAAACTCACCATTGATTAGATATGAAAGAAGTAATTGAATCCCGAGAATTTAACATTGAGTAGACATGCAGAGTTAAATAGTGTCTCCCGATTTCCGAAAATGTACCATTGAGTAGAAATACGGAGTTTAATAGTTTCTCCAGATTCCCGAAATTCACCATTGATTAGATATGAAAGAAGTAATTGAATCCCGAGAATTTAACATTGAGTAGACATGCAGAGTTAAATAGTGTCTCCCGATTTCCGAAAATGTACCATTGAGTAGAAATACGGAGTTTAATAGTTTCTCCAGATTCCCGAAATTCACCATTGATTAGATATGGAAGAAGTAATTGAATCCCGAGAATTTAACATTGAGTAGACATGCAAAGAGTTAAATAGTGTCTCCCGATTTCCGAAAATGTACCATTGAGTAGAAATACGGAGTTTAATAGTTTCTCCAGATTCCCGAAATTCACCATTGATTAGATATGAAAGAAGTTATTGAATCCCGAGAATTTAACATTGGGTAGACATGCAGAGTTAAATAGTGTCTCCCGATTTCCGAAAATGTACCATTGAGTAGAAATACGGAGTTTAATAGTTTCTCCATATTCCCGAAATTCACCATTGATTAGATATGAAAGAAGTTATTGAATCCCGAGAATTTAACATTGAGTAGACATGCAGAGTTAAATAGTGTCTCCCGATTTCCGAAAATGTACCATTGAGTAGAAATACGGAGTTTAATAGTTTCTCCAGATTCCCGAAATTCACCATTGATTAGATATGAAAGAAGTTATTGAATCCCGAGAATTTAACATTGAGTAGACATGCAAAGAGTTAAATAGTGTCTCCCGATTTCCGAAAATGCACCATTGAGTAGAAATACGGAGTTTAATAGTTTCTCCATATTCCCGAAATTCACCATTGATTAGATATGAAAGAAGTTATTGAATCCCGAGAATTTAACATTGAGTAGACATGCAGAGTTAAATAGTGTCTCCCGATTTCCGAAAATGTACCATTGAGTAGAAATACGGAGTTTAATAGTTTCTCCATATTCCCGAAATTCACCATTGATTAGATATGAAAGAAGTTATTGAATCCCGAGAATTTAACATTGAGTAGACATGCAAAGAGTTAAATAGTGTCTCCCGATTTCCGAAAATGTACCATTGAGTAGAAATACGGAGTTTAATAGGGGTGTGCGTCGATGTACCCCGCGCCGATGTACCCCCCGGGCATAGTGTCCCCCGTTATTGTTCCCCCCTGTCATGAAAACCTCCCGCGGGATACAATGACGGGGGCCACTATGCCCGGGGGGTACATCGGCGCGGGGTACTTCGATAGCAACCCGTTTAATAGTTTCTCCAGATTCCCGAAATTCACCATTGATTAGATATGAAAGAAGTTATTGAATCCCGAGAATTTAACATTGAGTAGACATGCAGAGTTAAATAGTGTCTCCCGATTTCCGAAAATGTACCATTGAGTAGAAATACGGAGTTTAATAGTTTCTCCAGATTCCCTAAACTCACCATTGATTAGATATGAAAGAAGTAATTGAATCCCGAGAATTTAACATTGAGTAGACATGCAGAGTTAAATAGTGTCTCCCGATTTCCGAAAATGTACCATTGAGTAGAAATACGGAGTTTAATAGTTTCTCCAGATTCCCGAAATTCACCATTGATTAGATATGAAAGAAGTAATTGAATCCCGAGAATTTAACATTGAGTAGACATGCAGAGTTAAATAGTGTCTCCCGATTTCCGAAAATGTACCATTGAGTAGAAATACGGAGTTTAATAGTTTCTCCAGATTCCCGAAATTCACCATTGATTAGATATGAAAGAAGTAATTGAATCCCGAGAATTTAACATTGAGTAGACATGCAGAGTTAAATAGTGTCTCCCGATTTCCGAAAATGTACCATTGAGTAGAAATACGGAGTTTAATAGTTTCTCCAGATTCCCGAAATTCACCATTGATTAGATATGGAAGAAGTAATTGAATCCCGAGAATTTAACATTGAGTAGACATGCAAAGAGTTAAATAGTGTCTCCCGATTTCCGAAAATGTACCATTGAGTAGAAATACGGAGTTTAATAGTTTCTCCAGATTCCCGAAATTCACCATTGATTAGATATGAAAGAAGTTATTGAATCCCGAGAATTTAACATTGGGTAGACATGCAGAGTTAAATAGTGTCTCCCGATTTCCGAAAATGTACCATTGAGTAGAAATACGGAGTTTAATAGTTTCTCCATATTCCCGAAATTCACCATTGATTAGATATGAAAGAAGTTATTGAATCCCGAGAATTTAACATTGAGTAGACATGCAGAGTTAAATAGTGTCTCCCGATTTCCGAAAATGTACCATTGAGTAGAAATACGGAGTTTAATAGTTTCTCCAGATTCCCGAAATTCACCATTGATTAGATATGAAAGAAGTTATTGAATCCCGAGAATTTAACATTGAGTAGACATGCAGAGTTAAATAGTGTCTCCCGATTTCCGAAAATGTAACATTGAGTAGAAATACGGAGTTTAATAGTTTCTCCAATTTCCCGAAATTCACCATTGATTAGATATGGAAGAAGTAATTGAATCCCGAGAATGTAACATTGAGTAGACATGCAAAGAGTTAAATAGTGTCTCCCGATTTCCGAAAATGTACCATTGAGTAGAAATACGGAGTTTAATAGTTTCTCCAGATTCCCGAAATTCACCATTGATTAGATATGGAAGAAGTAATTGAATCCCGAGAATTTAACATTGAGGAGACATGCAAAGAGTTAAATAGTGTCTCCCGATTTCCGAAAATGTACCATTGAGTAGAAATACGGAGTTTAATAGTTTCTCCAGATTCCCGAAATTCACCATTGATTAGATATGAAAGAAGTAATTGAATCCCGATAATTTAACATTGAGTAGACATGCAGAGTTAAATAGTGTCTCCCGATGTCCGAAAATGTACCATTGAGTAGAAATACGGAGTTTAATAGTTTCTCCAGATTCCCGAAATTCACCATTGATTAGATATGGAAGAAGTAATTGAATCCCGAGAATTTAACATTGAGTAGACATGCAAAGAGTTAAATAGTGTCTCCCGATTTCCGAAAATGTACCATTGAGTAGAAATACGGAGTTTAATAGTTTCTCCAGATTCCCGAAATTCACCATTGATTAGATATGGAAGAAGTAATTGAATCCCGAGAATTTAACATTGAGTAGACATGCAAAGAGTTAAATAGTGTCTCCCGATTTCCGAAAATGTACCATTGAGTAGAAATACGGAGTTTAATAGTTTCTCCAGATTCCCGAAATTCACCATTGATTAGATATGGAAGAAGTAATTGAATCCCGAGAGTTTAACATTGAGTAGACATGCAAAGAGTTAAATAGTGTCTCCCGATTTCCGAAAATGTACCATTGAGTAGAAATACGGAGTTTAATAGTTTCTCCAGATTCCCGAAATTCACCATTGATTAGATATGAAAGAAGTAATTGAATCCCGAGAATTTAACATTGAGTAGACATGCAGAGTTAAATAGTGTCTCCCGATTTCCGAAAATGTACCATTGAGTAGAAATATGGAGTTTAATAGTTTCTCCAGATTCCCGAAATTCACCATTGATTAGATATGGAAGAAGTAATTGAATCCCGAGAATTTAACATTGAGTAGACATGCAAAGAGTTAAATAGTGTCTCCCGATTTCCGAAAATGTACCATTGAGTAGAAATACAGAGTTTAATAGTTTCTCCAGATTCCCGAAATTCACCATTGATTAGATATGAAAGAAGTTATTGAATCCCGAGAATTTAACATTGAGTAGACATGCAAAGAGTTAAATAGTGTCTCCCGATTTCCGAAAATGTATCATTGAGTAGAAATACGGAGTTTAATAGTTTCTCCAGATTCCCGAAATTCACCATTGATTAGATATGAAAGAAGTAATTGAATCCCGAGAATTTAACATTGAGTAGACATGCAAAGAGTTAAATAGTGTCTCCCGATTTCCGAAAATGTACCATTGAGTAGAAATACGGAGTTTAATAGTTTCTCCAGATTCCCGAAATTCACCATTGATTAGATATGGAAGAAGTAATTGAATCCCGAGAGTTTAACATTGAGTAGACATGCAAAGAGTTAAATAGTGTCTCCCGATTTCCGAAAATGTACCATTGAGTAGAAATACGGAGTTTAATAGTTTCTCCAGATTCCCGAAATTCACCATTGATTAGATATGAAAGAAGTAATTGAATCCCGAGAATTTAACATTGAGTAGACATGCAGAGTTAAATAGTGTCTCCCGATTTCCGAAAATGTACCATTGAGTAGAAATACGGAGTTTAATAGTTTCTCCAGATTCCCGAAATTCACCATTGATTAGATATGGAAGAAGTAATTGAATCCCGAGAATTTAACATTGAGTAGACATGCAAAGAGTTAAATAGTGTCTCCCGATTTCCGAAAATGTACCATTGAGTAGAAATACAGAGTTTAATAGTTTCTCCAGATTCCCGAAATTCACCATTGATTAGATATGAAAGAAGTTATTGAATCCCGAGAATTTAACATTGAGTAGACATGCAGAGTTAAGTAGTGTCTCCTGTTTCGTGAATAGGGGTGTTTGCAATAAACAACCAATTAATTCATCGAATGAGGTTTTATTAGGTTCAATGGACTGTAAAAATAGGTAATAAAATAAATCAAAATGTTTTTCCTTAATAGAAATTTCGAGACTATTGGTATCAGGGCTATGGTACCTAGAAAAATTGTGAAGACTTCCTAAAGAGCTCTTTACAAGGTGAAATGCTGAAGGCAGAATATGGTGTTGACGTTTCAAAATGAAATGAAATGAATTTAAAATGGTAATGAGGGGATCTGACCATGTATGGAGATGATTTCGTTTGCAAGAACCGGAGACTGGATCCTTTCTGCGGCGGATACGGAGCTGAAGAGTGTTCTGAAGACAAGCTCGAAGAAAGAAGCTCGTTCCTGAAGGATTACAAAAAAATAAGTGGTCAAAACGGAGATCTTCAAGGGGAAAAAGATAGAGGTACTTGTGGTACTCCGTTGGAACGTACCTTTTCACACAGATTTAGGAGGTTCAGTAGGTGTCCAGGATATATCTCTTGTCCAACCAGGGAGAACGTACGAGAAGAACCAGCCACGAAGATCATTACCAAGAGGATACCTCGAGATCGACGAAACGTGGTAGAAAAAAAATGCGATGGAGACAGATATGAGAGCGGAGCATCAAGCGAGCTCTGAAAGGCAACTGAGCTGAGCTGAGGAGGGGACAGATATGTAACACAGGCCCGGCGATTCCTGTCGTCCTATCAGTTGGACTTTGCTGGATTGTTTATTGAGGAGAGATTAGCCGCAACATCTCCCGATTTCCGAAAATGTACCATTGAGTAGAAATACGGAGTTTAATAGTTTCTCCAGATTCCCGAAATTCACCATTGATTAGATATGGAAGAAGTAATTGAATCCCGAGAATTTAACATTGAGTAGACATGCAAAGAGTTAAATAGTGTCTCCCGATTTCCGAAAATGTACCATTGAGTAGAAATACGGAGTTTAATAGTTTCTCCAGATTCCCGAAATTCACCATTGATTAGATATGAAAGAAGTTATTGAATCCCGAGAATTTAACATTGGGTAGACATGCAGAGTTAAATAGTGTCTCCCGATTTCCGAAAATGTACCATTGAGTAGAAATACGGAGTTTAATAGTTTCTCCAGATTCCCGAAATTCACCATTGATTAGATATGAAAGAAGTTATTGAATCCCGAGAATTTAACATTGAGTAGACATGCAAAGAGTTAAATAGTGTCTCCCGATTTCCGAAATTCACCATTGATTAGATATGGAAGAAGTAATTGAATCCCGAGAATTTAACATTGAGTAGACATGCAAAGAGTTAAATAGTGTCTCCCGATTTCCGAAAATGTACCATTGAGTAGAAATACGGAGTTTAATAGGGGTGTGCGTCGATGTACCCCGCGCCGATGTACCCCCCGGGCATAGTGTCCCCCGTTATTGTTCCCCCCTGTCATGAAAACCTCCCGCGGGATACAATGACGGGGGCCACTATGCCCGGGGGGTACATCGGCGCGGGGTACTTCGATAGCAACCCGTTTAATAGTTTCTCCAGATTCCCGAAATTCACCATTGATTAGATATGAAAGAAGTTATTGAATCCCGAGAATTTAACATTGAGTAGACATGCAGAGTTAAATAGTGTCTCCCGATTTCCGAAAATTTACCATTGAGTAGAAATACGGAGTTTAATAGTTTCTCCAGATTCCCGAAATTCACCATTGATTAGATATGAAAGAAGTTATTGAATCCCGAGAATTTAACATTGAGTAGACATGCAGAGTTAAATAGTGTCTCCCGATTTCCGAAAATGTACCATTGAGTAGAAATACGGAGTTTAATAGTTTCTCCAGATTCCCGAAACTCACCATTGATTAGATATGAAAGAAGTAATTGAATCCCGAGAATTTAACATTGAGTAGACATGCAGAGTTAAATAGTGTCTCCCGATTTCCGAAAATGTACCATTGAGTAGAAATACGGAGTTTAATAGTTTCTCCAGATTCCCGAAATTCACCATTGATTAGATATGAAAGAAGTAATTGAATCCCGAGAATTTAACATTGAGTAGACATGCAGAGTTAAATAGTGTCTCCCGATTTCCGAAAATGTACCATTGAGTAGAAATACGGAGTTTAATAGTTTCTCCAGATTCCCGAAATTCACCATTGATTAGATATGAAAGAAGTAATTGAATCCCGAGAATTTAACATTGAGTAGACATGCAGAGTTAAATAGTGTCTCCCGATTTCCGAAAATGTACCATTGAGTAGAAATACGGAGTTTAATAGTTTCTCCAGATTCCCGAAATTCACCATTGATTAGATATGGAAGAAGTAATTGAATCCCGAGAATTTAACATTGAGTAGACATGCAAAGAGTTAAATAGTGTCTCCCGATTTCCGAAAATGTACCATTGAGTAGAAATACGGAGTTTAATAGTTTCTCCAGATTCACGAAACTCACCATTGATTAGATATGAAAGAAGTTATTGAATCCCGAGAATTTAACATTGGGTAGACATGCAGAGTTAAATAGTGTCTCCCGATTTCCGAAAATGTACCATTGAGTAGAAATACGGAGTTTAATAGTTTCTCCATATTCCCGAAATTCACCATTGATTAGATATGAAAGAAGTTATTGAATCCCGAGAATTTAACATTGAGTAGACATGCAGAGTTAAATAGTGTCTCCCGATTTCCGAAAATGTACCATTGAGTAGAAATACGGAGTTTAATAGTTTCTCCAGATTCCCGAAATTCACCATTGATTAGATATGAAAGAAGTTATTGAATCCCGAGAATTTAACATTGAGTAGACATGCAGAGTTAAATAGTGTCTCCCGATTTCCGAAAATGTAATATTGATTAGAAATACGGAGTTTAATAGTTTCTCCAGATTCCCGAAATTCACCATTGATTAGATATGGAAGAAGTAATTGAATCCCGAGAATTTAACATTGAGTAGACATGCAAAGAGTTAAATAGTGTCTCCCGATTTCCGAAAATGTACCATTGAGTAGAAATACGGAGTTTAATAGTTTCTCCAGATTCCCGAAATTCACCATTGATTAGATATGGAAGAAGTAATTGAATCCCGAGAATTTAACATTGAGTAGACATGCAAAGAGTTAAATAGTGTCTCCCGATTTCCGAAAATGTATCATTGAGTAGAAATACGGAGTTTAATAGTTTCTCCAGATTCCCGAAATTCACCATTGATTAGATATGAAAGAAGTAATTGAATCCCGAGAATTTAACATTGAGTAGACATGCAAAGAGTTAAATAGTGTCTCCCGATTTCCGAAAATGTACCATTGAGTAGAAATACGGAGTTTAATAGTTTCTCCAGATTCCCGAAATTCACCATTGATTAGATATGGAAGAAGTAATTGAATCCCGAGAGTTTAACATTGAGTAGACATGCAAAGAGTTAAATAGTGTCTCCCGATTTCCGAAAATGTACCATTGAGTAGAAATACGGAGTTTAATAGTTTCTCCAGATTCCCGAAATTCACCATTGATTAGATATGAAAGAAGTAATTGAATCCCGAGAATTTAACATTGAGTAGACATGCAGAGTTAAATAGTGTCTCCCGATTTCCGAAAATGTACCATTGAGTAGAAATACGGAGTTTAATAGTTTCTCCAGATTCCCGAAATTCACCATTGATTAGATATGGAAGAAGTAATTGAATCCCGAGAATTTAACATTGAGTAGACATGCAAAGAGTTAAATAGTGTCTCCCGATTTCCGAAAATGTACCATTGAGTAGAAATACAGAGTTTAATAGTTTCTCCAGATTCCCGAAATTCACCATTGATTAGATATGAAAGAAGTTATTGAATCCCGAGAATTTAACATTGAGTAGACATGCAGAGTTAAGTAGTGTCTCCTGTTTCGTGAATAGGGGTGTTTGCAATAAACAACCAATTAATTCATCGAATGAGGTTTTATTAGGTTCAATGGACTGTAAAAATAGGTAATAAAATAAATCAAAATGTTTTTCCTTAATAGAAATTTCGAGACTATTGGTATCAGGGCTATGGTACCTAGAAAAATTGTGAAGACTTCCTAAACAGCTCTTTACAAGGTGAAATGCTGAAGGCAGAATATGGTGTTGACGTTTCAAAATGAAATGAAATGAATTTAAAATGGTAATGAGGGGATCTGACCATGTATGGAGATGATTTCGTTTGCAAGAACCGGAGACTGGATCCTTTCTGCGGCGGATACGGAGCTGAAGAGTGTTCTGAAGACAAGTTCGAAGAAAGAAGCTCGTTCCTGAAGGATTACAAAAAAATAAGTGGTCAAAACGGAGATCTTCAAGGGGAAAAAGATAGAGGTACTTGTGGTACTCCGTTGGAACGTACCTTTTCACACAGATTTAGGAGGTTCAGTAGGTGTCCAGGATATATCTCTTGTCCAACCAGGGAGAACGTACGAGAAGAACCAGCCACGAAGATCATTACCAAGAGGATACCTCGAGATCGACGAAACGTGATAGAAAAAAAATGCGATGGAGACAGATATGAGAGCGGAGCATCAAGCGAGCTCTGAAAGGCAACTGAGCTGAGCTGAGGAGGGGACAGATATGTAACACAGGCCCGGCGATTCCTGTCGTCCTATCAGTTGGACTTTGCTGGATTGTTTATTGAGGGGAGATTAGCCGCAACATCTCCCGATTTCCGAAAATGTACCATTGAGTAGAAATACGGAGTTTAATAGTTTCTCCAGATTCCCGAAATTCACCATTGATTAGATATGGAAGAAGTAATTGAATCCCGAGAATTTAACATTGAGTAGACATGCAAAGAGTTAAATAGTGTCTCCCGATTTCCGAAAATGTACCATTGAGTAGAAATACGGAGTGTAATAGTTTCTCCAGATTCCCGAAATTCACCATTGATTAGATGTGAAAGAAGTTATTGAATCCCGAGAATTTAACATTGAGTAGACATGCAAAGAGTTAAATAGTGTCTCCCGATTTCCGAAAATGTACCATTGAGTAGAAATACGGAGTTTAATAGTTTCTCCAGATTCCCGAAATTCACCATTGATTAGATATGAAAGAAGTTATTGAATCCCGAGAATTTAACATTGGGTAGACATGCAGAGTTAAATAGTGTCTCCCGATTTCCGAAAATGTACCATTGAGTAGAAATACGGAGTTTAATAGTTTCTCCAGATTCCCGAAATTCACCATTGATTAGATATGAAAGAAGTTATTGAATCCCGAGAATTTAACATTGAGTAGACATGCAGAGTTAAATAGTGTCTCCCGATGTCCGAAAATGTACCATTGAGTAGAAATACGGAGTTTAATAGTTTCTCCAGATTCCCGAAATTCACCATTGATTAGATATGAAAGAAGTTATTGAATCCCGAGAATTTAACATTGAGTAGACATGCAGAGTTAAATAGTGTCTCCCGATTTCCGAAAATGTAACATTGAGTAGAAATACGGAGTTTAATAGTTTCTCCAGATTCCCGAAATTCACCATTGATTAGATATGGAAGAAGTAATTGAATCCCGAGAATTTAACATTGAGTAGACATGCAAAGAGTTAAATAGTGTCTCCCGATTTCCGAAAATGTACCATTGAGTAGAAATACGGAGTTTAATAGTTTCTCCAGATTCCCGAAATTCACCATTGATTAGATATGGAAGAAGTAATTGAATCCCGAGAGTTTAACATTGAGTAGACATGCAAAGAGTTAAATAGTGTCTCCCGATTTCCGAAAATGTACCATTGAGTAGAAATACGGAGTTTAATAGTTTCTCCAGATTCCCGAAATTCACCATTGATTAGATATGAAAGAAGTAATTGAATCCCGAGAATTTAACATTGAGTAGACATGCAGAGTTAAATAGTGTCTCCCGATTTCCGAAAATGTACCATTGAGTAGAAATATGGAGTTTAATAGTTTCTCCAGATTCCCGAAATTCACCATTGATTAGATATGGAAGAAGTAATTGAATCCCGAGAATTTAACATTGAGTAGACATGCAAAGAGTTAAATAGTGTCTCCCGATTTCCGAAAATGTACCATTGAGTAGAAATACAGAGTTTAATAGTTTCTCCAGATTCCCGAAATTCACCATTGATTAGATATGAAAGAAGTTATTGAATCCCGAGAATTTAACATTGAGTAGACATGCAGAGTTAAATAGTGTCTCCTGTTTCGTGAATAGGGGTGTTAGCAATAAACAACCAATTAATTCATCGAATGAGGTTTTATTAGGTTCAATGGACTGTAAAAATAGGTAATAAAATAAATCAAAATGTTTTTCCTTAATAGAAATTTCGAGACTATTGGTATCAGGGCTATGGTACCTAGAAAAATTGTGAAGACTTCCTAAAGAGCTCTTTACAAGGTGAAATGCTGAAGGCAGAATATGGTGTTGACGTTTCAAAATGAAATGAAATGAATTTAAAATGGTAATGAGGGGATCTGACCATGTATGGAGATGATTTCGTTTGCAAGAACCGGAGACTGGATCCTTTCTGCGGCGGATACGGAGCTGAAGAGTGTTCTGAAGACAAGCTCGAAGAAAGAAGCTCGTTCCTGAAGGATTACAAAAAAATAAGTGGTCAAAACGGAGATCTTCAAGGGGAAAAAGATAGAGGTACTTGTGGTACTCCGTTGGAACGTACCTTTTCACACAGATTTAGGAGGTTCAGTAGGTGTCCAGGATATATCTCTTGTCCAACCAGGGAGAACGTACGAGAAGAACCAGCCACGAAGATCATTACCAAGAGGATACCTCGAGATCGACGAAACGTGGTAGAAAAAAAATGCGATGGAGACAGATATGAGAGCGGAGCATCAAGCGAGCTCTGAAAGGCAACTGAGCTGAGCTGAGGAGGGGACAGATATGTAACACAGGCCCGGCGATTCCTGTCGTCCTATCAGTTGGACTTTGCTGGATTGTTTATTGAGGGGAGATTAGCCGCAACATCTCCCGATTTCCGAAAATGTACCATTGAGTAGAAATACGGAGTTTAATAGTTTCTCCAGATTCCCGAAATTCACCATTGATTAGATATGGAAGAAGTAATTGAATCCGGAGAATTTAACATTGAGTAGACATGCAAAGAGTTAAATAGTGTCTCCCGATTTCCGAAAATGTACCATTGAGTAGAAATACGGAGTGTAATAGTTTCTCCAGATTCCCGAAATTCACCATTGATTAGATGTGAAAGAAGTTATTGAATCCCGAGAATTTAACATTGAGTAGACATGCAGAGTTAAATAGTGTCTCCCGATTTCCGAAAATGTACCATTGAGTAGAAATACGGAGTTTAATAGTTTCTCCAGATTCCCGAAATTCACCATTGATTAGATATGAAAGAAGTTATTGAATCCCGAGAATTTAACATTGAGTAGACATGCAGAGTTAAATAGTGTCTCCCGATTTCCGAAAATGTACCATTGAGTAGAAATACGGAGTTTAATAGCTTCTTCAGATTCCCGAAATTCACCATTGATTAGAAATGGAAGAAGTTATTGAATCCCGAGAATTTAACATTGAGTAGACATGCAAAGAGTTAAATAGTGTCTCCCGTTTCCCGAAAATGTAACATTGAGTAGAAATACGGAGTTTAATAGTTTCTCCAGATTCCCGAAATTCACCATTGATTAGATGTGAAAGAAGTGATTGAATCCCGAGAATTTAACATTGAGTAGACATGCAAAGAGTTGAATGGTGTCTCCCGATTTCCGAAAATGTACCATTTAGTAGGTATACAAAGAGTTTGTCCCGGGTCGTGAACATTTACCATTGAGTAACTATGTATTTAATCTTATGTATTTAAACGTATTTTGCAATTACGACAGGTGAAAAGCCGTATGCTTGTGAAGCGTGTGATTACAGAGCCACTCAGAAAGCTGCCCTCGTCTCCCACATGAGGACTCACACTGGTTCGTATTTTACTGAGTACTCATCCACTTAATTATTTACACAAAATTACCCAAATCATGTTTTACTACTTAACATTAACTACTCACATGGACTAGGCGGTATCTGTAGAGGAAGTGGCAACTCCTGCTAGGCGCGCTGGTGGTAAAAGTGGTTTCTTTTTTCGAGTGTCATAGTGTAATTGATAATTTTCAACATTTATTAATTATGTTGTTGAGTTGGATGATATGTCATCTGTCTGATATGAGATAATGTCAAAAAGACCTCTTTTTCTATTACAAAAAGGACCCAAAAACCCAGAATAGTTTCGCCCACCAACAGAAAAAATTTAAAAAGTTGGCTCTCGTGAAAAGTAGATGTGATCTCTCAAAGGTAATTTTAATCAGAGCACTCTATTGGACGTACGAGAAACTACTTTTACCACCAGTGTGCCTAGTGACGAGTGTCTATATCACACCTACAGCATTAGTTCATGAATCCTCCGCTAGGGATAATAATGCTTTTTCCCTTTGAATCAGGAAAAGAAGTTTTTCTTGAAGCTCAGTTACCTATTTTGGTAAAGCTTGAGATAATGCGATGCAGCTGATTCAAGGGAAAAATGCTTTACTATATCTAAATAACTAACTAAATGGCGCTACAGGCCAGGGTGGTCCTTGGCCTCCTCTAGGACATCTTTCCAGCTTGTACGATCTTGTGCTGTTGTCATCCAGTCGTAGCACTCGAGCCGTGCTGCGTCTTCTTCTAAATTGTCACTCCATCTTAATCGTGGCCTTCCTCTCTTCCTTGTACCATTCGGCGAGTTAACAGGAGCTGCTTAGCCGGATCGTTATAGCATTTACAAGTCAAATTCACCCTTTTACAAGTCAAATTCACCCTTTTACAAATCAAATCCACCTTTTTACAAATCAAATCCACCCTTTTACAAATCAAATCCACCCTTTTACAAATCAATTTCACCCTCTTTTGAGTAATGCGAGAAATGCGTTGAAGGGCAAAGAAATGGAACTGAATACAACAAAATAGGGTTTTTTTATACATAATATATATTATTATGATATATACCGTCAAACTTTACCCCAACGGGGGTAACTTTACCCCAAAAAGTGAGAATCTCTGGGATGTGGAGAAACACAATAGCTAACTTTTATCTAAGTTCTACCTCGCTTACCTCACAATTGAAGATTCTCAGTTTTTGGGGTAAAGTTACCCCCGTTGGGGTAAAGTTTGACGGTTTGACCGTAATATCAAAAATTTCCAACAACAAAAAGCAGGTAGGAAAAAAAATCAACATAAGAAGGTCCAGAAAAACAAAACAATCGAAAATTTGTTAAACCAAACCTTGCTACATGTGCTACTGAACGATTCTGACCAGTGTTGCCAACAAGCGGCTACCAAAACCCCCTGAGCCAACCTCGAAAAACCCCCAAATCCCCCCAAAAAAGAAAAACCCTAAAACTTAAGGATGAAATAATATCAATTAATACAATGCAATTTTTTTTTTTTTAGTAGTAGATTGTAATTCAATAATGATTTGAGGGCGGAGTGGATCTTGAAGACAATGCAATTATTGTATTAGCGATATACGTTTCAGGTCATACAGGTTTTGAAAAAAACATTAAAAACATTTTTAAAAATAAACTAGTTTCTTCAGGTAGGGTAATTTTTTGTACAAAAAATCAAAATGTCAAACAGTGAGGTCGCATTCGACCCCCATCTCCAAAACCTTCTCAATTTCTTCAAAACTTCAAGTTTGCTAATAGTAACGAGCGTGAACGGACGAATAAACTTCAAGAATTTATCAAAGTGTGTGTTTGCGAAAGATCAAAGATCGAAACAAGTTTGTCCTCCAAAACTCCAAAATTATAGTCCCATTGAGCCCACGATAGACATTGGTAAATTCGGTGAAGTTTTTCACTCCATTGAATGTATATATTACCTGCTGCTATTTTAATTGCTTATTCATTTTTATTCTACCCAAATCCCCCCGACTCGTCGGTAAAAACCCCCAAAAAAAACCCCAAAAGATTTCTCCCCCCAAAATCCCCCCGTCTAGAAAAAAAACCCCCAAATTTGGGGGGGAAACCCCCAACTTGGCAACACTGATTCTGACTGACTCATATCTAATTATTATGATACTGAACCAAAATAATATTCACTTCCACAACTGAGAAACGTCGACAAAGGTTATCGTCAACACACAGAAGGAATACTACACAGAATGAAGGAATACTAGGGTAGGTATTTTCACGAAAATGGAATGCCACAAATCCTATTTATTTGCCACCGCCCCATTTCTCGCATTACTCAAAGAGGGTGGATTTGATTTGTAAAAGGGTGAAATTGATTTGTAAAAGTGAATTTGATTTGTAAAAGGGTGGATTTGATTTGTAAAAGGGTGGATTTGATTTGTAAAAGGGTGAAATTGATTTGTAAAAGGGTGGATTTGATTTGTAAAAGGGTTAATTTGACTTGTAAATGCTATATCATCCATTCGGAGAATATGGCCGGCCCACCTTAATCTTCCCCAACTTCACGAATTTGACAACGTCAAAATCATCGTACAGCTGGTAGAGCTCTTCATTGTGGCGCCGCCTCCATTGTCCATGGTCGAACACGGGGCCCAGTATTCTCCGAAGGATTTTTCTCTCAAAAATTCTAAGGGCGTTCTCAGATTGCTTTGTCAAGACCCACTTTTCTGAAGCATATCGACTGCCCCACTGCAAAACCCTGTAAGTTCCAATTTTTCCAAAAATAAGGCTTTGAGCCTTTCCGATAGATTGTGCTCTTGCACACATTATAGTGTCGCCAAAATCGGGCTATGGCTTCTCATTTCTTTTCTGTGGTGAAATTCAATAACCTGTAAGCCAGGTTCATATGTTAAAAATGTCACAGTTTTTTTCGTCTCCTGGAAACTTTTTGGAATTGAACATACAGGGTTTTGCAGTGGGGCTGTCGATATGTCAGGACAGGGCGAAGCAGCGCCTTGTACAATGTGTGTTTAACCCTCCTGGAGAGTACTCGGGATTTCAGGAGCGGCAATAGTCCAAAATAGCATCGATTAGCAGCTAGTGTTCTTGATTTTATTTCGATCGTACAATCATTATTTTCGTGGACAGAGGAACCAAGATATTTAAAAACATCAACTACTTTACTATCCCTTTACTGTCCCTAGCGGAGGAAATATGAACTAATGCTGTATGTGTGGTTTAGACGTTTGTTGCCTAGCAGGAGTTGCCACTTCAGGAGCATCTAGGGAAAGAAAGTGGTGGAACGGCCCGAGCGCTATCTAGCGACGATTAAATGAACCTTCTCTTCTTTTTTGGCAAGACGGATGCACCTCCGTTATCGATAGGTGTTAATGTCTGTAGATCTCTGCCTAATCTATAGACAACCAGAAATTTGCCCTTAATGAAGAAGGCAATCAAATCTGAGGCATCAATAAGAAAGGCATTCAGTCTGAAAAGAAAATCTATGCACTCGTAGGTAAACAACATTAATTTTTAAAGCATTGTATTATTTAAGAAAGGATTAGAAACACAACACATGATACCTACATCACATAAGCCAACTGATAGATAGATAGATATAAAAAGATTTATTTGACTTCTTTACAGAGCTATGGATAAAGTAATATGAAATCTTATTAGAGTGATGGCCTAGGCCGTCCACTGGGTTGGCGCTGGAAATTCCTATAAATGCATACATTTTTTCTTGTTTTCTTTCAATTTAACTTATTATTTCTCACATTAATGATTAAATTTTGTAAATTAGTAGTTGAATTGCTGAATCAAAAACTAGCGGTGCTGCCACGCCTCTCTTGCGAAGTTGTTTTTAGCAGTTCCAAGCATTGTAGCCTGCTCAATCGCACGTGACCCGAACCATTTTTTTCTCATTTCGAGAAGCACTGAGCACCTGCCCATGAAATGAAACAAATCTTCTTCTTCCCCACTGTTGCACATGGCACATCTCCGCGTTTGTCCCTGTCGCCATGGTACATTGTTTAGAAACAAAACACCACCTCTCATCTTGAAGCACCAGCGTATGTGCCACATTTTGTTGCTCAACATGTACAAAGGTTCTTCGAAGTTGTTCCCTCCAAGCAACTCGATGTAATGGCTATGATGGATCGATGCCTGGGCTCCTGAGATATAGTCTTGTCTTTCAGCAAAAATTATTTTCTCTCTTATACGTTCTACTATCAATTTTAATTGCTTCAAATCACACGTCTCCAGATTCATCTCAACATTGTGCTTCGCCGCCATTTCTGTCCAAAATTTAGCCCATGAGACCTTCATTTGTATTATGGCTTTTGCCATGCGCTTTGGAAGACGAGTGTCTGGTAGAGCCAACACCTTTGTCACATAATTGATGTGTAGGGTCAATGTGACCGAGTATATTGACATCCTGCCCGTTTCAAGATATAATATATACAAAGGTGTATGCCTGGGTAGACCAAAGAGCCTCCTTAGGAACCGATGTTGCACTCTCTCCAATGTTTCATATTCTTGATATCCCCATGATTCTGCTGCGTATGTTAGAACTGTTCGTATTGCAGCGACAAATACTTGATATTTTTTATTAATGGGAACGCCATCTGTATCCATCAGCTTCTTCCACGTGGTATTTATAGCACAGTTTGCTGCCATTCTTCGTTCTTCTAGGTGTTTACTGTTGGATAATTTGATGAGAATGTCACTCCTAGGTACTTGTATTGGTTCACCACCTCTATCTCCTCACCACGGAACCACCATCGCTAATAACATAAGCCAATTGATAAGAGAGATAACCTAGGTTTTTGAGCTCCGATTCATCTTATCTTCGCTAGGCAGCGCTCACGCCGTTCCACCACTTTCTTCCCCTAGATGCTCCTTGCCACTTCCCCTACAGATACCGCCTAGTCTCACATGGTATCCATGAGACAAATTTGCAGAGCTAGGATGATTTCTGATTCCCCTTAGAAAACCCAAACTTCTATTATTCCTTCTTGTGTAGAAACTGCTATATTTTTCAGGCGTAAAACCTTATGCGTGTGACATTTGTGATTTCAAAACCGGCTACCGCTCAAGTTTGATCACTCACGTTGGGACGCACGTCAGAGAGCTGAAACAACACCTCTTCCTCGACCCGCTTGTGATCGCCCAAGTGAGTCATCAAGTCAACATTGAAGAACCGGAACCACCAAGCGCGAGCACAGAGGTTGCTCCATCAGAACCTGAACCATCATGCGTATGAAAATATATTTCAGGGTGCGTATTTGCGAGATCATTTCGTTGCAATAAACAGTTTTCGTTGGATTCATTACAATATTTTGGTTGTAGTTGAACGATCATAATGTAAAAGTTTGACAAATGCGCTGGGCGTATAGGTTTCCAATTTCGTTACTGTTATAAACAACCTCATGAAAAGTATCTTCGGGGGCTTGGCATCGTCTACAGGAAGTAACACTATAAGTACGTCAACCCGAAGAATTTCGATTCTACAATTAATTTTAGATCGAAAATGCCTCTTAGCAATTTTCGTTTAACCTCTTGTTTTTCCAAGTTTTTTTCAATTTTAAGATTTTGTTTTTTTGACCTTATGTCACTGAAACATCCGTAACTCCCTTTGGATACAGTAAAAAATTAAAACTAGTTATACCATTGGAAAGAGCGTTAAATTTTCTATCTCCCTGACGGAGAACCAAAGTGTTTTAAATAGGTAAAACGGGTGAAAAAAGAACTTGAAGAGGAAAAATAGTCAAATCTTGAAAATCTCAACTTTTTTCAAACGCTCATAAGTCTCCCCGCTTTCCAGCGTGCAAATGCTTGCCTGTAAGCCTAAAAGTTGCACCAAAAGCTCACCTTTCCAATGGTTTAGTCATTTTTATATTTAAAGTAGGATTTATTACAGAAATTTGTGTTTGAACGCGGAAAAACGAGAATTTGTTCAACGGAATCGGCGCTCCGGCTAAGACGATCTGAGGGTTTCGGGAGGCCTCACCCGTTTCGTCCATTTAAAAAACTTTGGTTTTCCATCAGAGAGATAGGAAATTTAACTCTCTTTCCAACGGAATAATAATTTTTTACTGTATCCAAAGGGAGTTATGGACGTTTTAGTGACATGAGGGCAAAAAAACGAAAATTAGTAAAAATTATCCGGAAAAACCGGGGAAAAATTTTTTTTCGGTCTTATAGTGTTCGTTCCTCATTGAATGTGTTGAAACTGGGTGGTTTCTGCGACAACCAGATTTGTCATGAGGGCAGGAATGGGGTATCCAGACGGATATCACTCATATCCTCCCGAAAGTCCGAAAAGTAATTGGCCTTCATTAGCTCACATTTTGCGTTCTACCTACCTGAGCAAACCTGGTGCTGATTGTTCGATAAGACTTTCTACACTGTTCAATCTTTCATTTATGAAATTTTGAATTCATAATGAATCCAAATCTCAACAATCAATTTCTCCCAAGAACTGTATCGGGTGTAGTTCGTTATCCGCCCCCATTTTGTTCTCTCTTTTGAAAGCACACCCGACCTCCTTTTTCAATTTTTGAGGAGTGTTCCGTAAACTAGATTTCATGTACTGTATGAATAATATACCGCACTTATGTTTTCAAATACTCCAAGCAATGAAACTAGACATTGAAAAAAGTGGGGGGCGTATACCGAACTATTTCCCTAGAGAAAAAGTTCGATAACCGCCCCCACGACCGAATTGCATTGATTCGGCCTGGGACGTTTTCTTGGGAGATATTACTGGTGAGGCAGAGAATAACTTTGATCGAAAGTTAAGAGGTTGAGATGCGATGCTCATAAATAAAATAAAAACGATGTTGACTGTAGCAGCATAGCAGCATCAAGAATTTGTATGACCCAACCATAGAATAATACAACACCACAATATGTGTCAGAAGTAATAATCATATTAATAAATGAATTATTTAAACCAAAAATGTGTTTTCTATTTAACTATGTGGGGGCGCATACCGAACTTTTTCACTGGAGAAATAGTTCGGTATTCGCCCCCACTTTTTTCAACACCTAATTTCCCAATCTTAACCAATCAAAAATTATAATTCGTCACGATTGTGCTCAAGAAGATGAAATCTAGTTTACGGAACACTCCTCAAAAAATGAAAAAGGTGGTCGGGTGTGCTTGCAAAAGAGAGAACAAAATGGAGGCGGATAACGAACTGCACCCACTGTATCAAATTCAGGAATCGTTATCGGGCTATTTGTGCAAGAATACATACTAATTTAATATTGTTTGGTCTGAAAGAGGTGCCTATTATGTTAACATGGAACATGTTTTTGCTTCGATTTTAAGCTCGGAAGTATTATGAAATTTTGACTCACATTTAGATTTTGATTGGAACTCAATATTTTTTCACTCTATTGATCGTTTGGGTGAAATCTCAAAGTAGAAATTACTTCAACCACTCCATACGCCCTCGCAAAAGCATGTTCCATGTTGTCCGCTGCGCAGAGCCGTTGTTATCCTTATTTACTTCGATTTATTTGTTTTAAGGGATTGTGAAGTTGTTTTATTTTTAAGGGAACATGCATCTATTTTACCAATTGTTACAATCCTGTTGATTTCAACTTTCTTCAACAATATTTTTCCAGACGATTTCCGTTGTAATCTCAACGGGAAAAGCTCGAAACTATATTTTTGTATTTGTAATGAATGTTTTATGAATGATTACCTACTGAATCAATAGTCTAGCTTTCGTCAAACAAAATACCGTAGGAAATCATACTAACGCCATAAAAGTTTTTAAAATTTTAGGTATTAATTTGCTTGTTTGAAAAATTAACGTAATAGAGACTGCTAGGGTATTACTGTTATACTATACCTCCGACTGGTCTTGAGAGTTGGCGGATTATTGATGAGCAATATCACTTATTTATGTTCAGTCGTTTTCCATGGTTGATTAAATTTATATTTTATTAGAAATTAAAAAAAATGTTATTTTGTTGTTACTAAAACGTGTCGGATAACTGAATAAATTGTACATATTCTAAAGAAATTGAGCGTCGAGTGTTTTCATCTGCCTAGTTTCCAGTTTTATTCAGCTACTAAAAAGAGATGCTCTTCATAGGGAACCATTTACACCCCAACCCGCACAATCCCTGAACATTTCATCGAAATCAGGTAGAAAATGTCGAAGTTATTTGCCCATGCGCAGTAGCTACTTTCCATCCAGAAGAGATGCTTCTCATAGGGAACAATTTACACCCCAACCCGCACAATCCCTGAACATTTCATCGAAATCGTACAAAAACTTCGTATAGTTTTGCCGGTTACAAGAATTTTATGACAAACACACACACTAAAGGTTTACTGAAATGCGATTCACATAAGCAAGAGATTGTCCATGATTTGGTCCATCATGGCCGACATTCAGAGGGATCTTACTTTCACCACGATGATGACGTCACTAAAGCTTCCGAATTCAATTTAAAATTAACCATTCGTGTTCTATGCAATATCATCAGGTTTCTTCACAGCTAATTTTCCAATTTCAGATACCAAATTTAAAAAAATAAAAGGGTAATGCCCATTCTGAATCCATAAATGTCAACAATTTTATGAAAAACGTTTTGCTTCCGAGTCTACCAAGGTATTTTTTGGTAGTTCAGCAATTTGAAGAAACCATCGCATGCGCAACGGAAGGAATATTGTCGAATAAGGGAAATGAACAGTTGAAAACATGAAATACGAGGTCAACCAGACACTCTATTTATGACAAACAAAAAAAAGCTTTACAAAACTCGAATCCTCTTAATACAACAGTGATGATTTGATTTCACGATTTACTTCATTATCTATCAGAATTATTCAAACGTAAAGATGCAAATATATTCAACAAAAGTATAAAATCTGAAGAAAAAAGGAACAACGAGATCTGTATTATCAAAAAAATGAAGTGTTTTACAAAAGTTGTGGGTATAATTTACCGGCAACGTGATCGACCGGGAGGAAATAAGAATCAAGTGAGGCTACGCTTCAAGATCGTATACGAAAAGAACTTGACTGCCTCTGAGACCTGCGTCGATGAGCGTTTGTTCAGGCGCGGTGTCCGTTTCTAGAACCCTCTTGGGGAAGTTGGTGGCGATTTCGAAGACGTCCGGAGACGAAGGGTGGCAGAAGACGAAGTTGTAAACGTCCTGGGAAACGAGATGAATTCAATTACGCCCGTGTTTGATAATTATAAACAATAATTGTAAGTTAAATGAATAAATTTGAATAAGAAGGGATCTTGAAGGGGGTCTCAGTCGGTCGCCGTTCGTTCCGGGTCAGTATTTCACGAAAATGAAGGCGCAAAAACTTAGAAAGTTGTACCTAAATTTGAAATTTTAAAGGATTTTAGAAATTCATTAGTGTACGGCCCTGGGGAATTGACAAACTGAAATATTGCCGCTGGAATCATCAAAAATCGAACAATAATTGTCAGAGAAATATGGGAAAACCATGTAAAAACCGTTTATTCAGTAGTTATTCCCCTTTTGGTTTATTATTTTCAATAATGAACCTTTGGAATCGACCAAAAAAAATTTTTTTTTAACACCCCCTCAAAATTTGATGGTTTACGTTTCAAGGTAGGGTGGAGTGGGGTAAATGTGGAAATGGGGCAAATGCGGAAATGGTTTTGAAAATGGCGCCATTTGAGCGCCTTGCCTCAGAAACCTTCTCAATGTGTACCCAGTTATGTTGGTAACCCTTACCTGTCGGAAAAGGCGGGCTCATTGGTCATAAAAAAGTGGAGGAGAAAAAAATTAAATATAGCGTTCTGTTCGTATTGAAATGGGCTTTGTTTGCATTTACCCCATTAATGCAACTAAATGTTTTTATGGGATTCGCAGGCCGTTTCCGCATTTGCCCCGATTAGTGGGGCAAATGCGGAAGTCAGTCGGAAATTTAAAAAACACAGTTTGGACCATGAGAAGTAAATCTTTTGTACAATTTGAAGAGTGCATCGTTATCTACGTAAAATAAGCTACTCATTAAAAAAAAAAGTGAAAATAGCGTTTTCAAAGGAAAGTTACAGAGGATCAAAGTTGAACTATTGACATTTTGGGTCGCAATTGCCCCACTCCACCCTACGTAGAATCCAAAAATCGAATAAAACGCTGCAAATTATTACACAACGGTTTATTATTTTTGTATAGATTTATCGTCTGCAAAGCCACCGACCATCCAGCATGAAGAAAAACATCGATCGCATTTCTGTCAGCTAAAATTTGAACGGAGTTTTTTATTGCGATTCACACTCGTGTTTCTGATGTATCGAACGGAAAACCTTTAAATTCTTGTAGGGAGCGAACGGTTTGTCCTATAGAGCTCCGAGTGGTCTCAAAAAATTCTAAAAATTCTATAGAATCTTAAATTGAAGGAAAAACAATACCTTTACATCAAAATTTTTTGAGTTAGGGCGTTTTCAAAATTTCAAAATTGATTTTGGAACCCTTAGAAATGACCTACATCAACCAAAATCTTCGGGGCACAACTAGACCCCAAATGGAGCCTACATACCAAATTTCATCAAAATCGGTCAATGCTAAGTGGCAAAAGTGCCGCGTACGGCGTACAGTGGACGGACAGCCAAATTTTTATTCGATTTTTGGATTCTACGTACCTTGAAACGTAAACCATCAAATTTTGAGGGGGTGTTAAAATTTTTTTTTTCTTGGTCGATTCCAAAGGTTCATTATTGAAAATAATAAACCAAAAAAGGCGGGCCTCCATGAACGCAAACACACTACACCACGCGCGTGTTTGAGTAGTATTTTGTAGTATCCAAGAGATTCTCATTTTGGATAGCGTTACTTTACGGTTCAATCGTTAGCATTACCTACGTCTGCCGTCTGTAATCGGTTGTTTTCTGTTCGCTTCGTATGTGGTTTCGACTTATCAAATTTTCAGCTAGTGTATCGCCCACGATTTCATTCTTTCTTTCGTTTTATATATGATGGAAAATAAGAGGAAGATCAACGTTCTGGAGCCTCAATTTGAACCTGCTACCAGTAAGAACATTCCAATCCCTTCTCTGTGCATGGATACTTTTTCAAAGACAGTTTTGGCTAGCTACGTCACAATTGGCTAGCTAAGTCACACCATTCAAAACTTCAACTTTCCTTAGCTTCTCTGATTTTTTAAAAACATTTTCTCGGCGAACAGACCCAATTACCGTTATTCCTGAGCTCTTTTGAATTTTTTTTTTTTAATTGACTGAAATACTCCATTATTGTCCGATTTAGATGATTCCGGTGGCAATATTTCAGTTTGTCAATTCCCTAAGGCCGTGCACTAATGAATTTCTAAAATCCTTTGAAATTTCAAATTTAGGTATAACTTTTTTAAGTTTTTGCCCCTTCAATTTGGCGAAATACGAAGAACGAAAAGCGACCGACTCAGACCCCCTTAAACTTTAATCCTTACCTTCAATTTGTGGGTTTTTAGGAACCTGCGCTCTATCCGTTCGCCAGATGGCAATTTGAAAACTACGGACAGAGAATCCGGGTGGGTAGCTTCTGGTTCAGTAGGGATCTCCGAAGCCAGGTCTATTTTTGCCCGTTTGATAGCCTGCAAATGTGAACAGTATATATTGCGTTCAACAATGCGGAAAAGAAGCGCACAAGGACATCTTATATGTGATGTCTGATCAGAATAGGTTTTTACCATGGATAGTAAAGGGCAATATTAAGATTAAGTAAGAAACTACTGCCAAGGGAGCTGGGAAGTTCAAAACAGCCAAGATTAGGGTGGGGAATAGCTGTAACATCTACTATAGGAGATGGTAGGATACAGGGAGTCTACAAAACAGGCCTCATTCCTTCAAGGGGTCGATTCTAACTAATCAGCAACAAATAATGTCTCAGCAATTTTTTTAGAGGCTTCTTTTCCGAGTTATTTCAGTTTTTAAGTTTTCTTTCTCGTGATTTTGACCTTATGTCATTAAATTGGTGATAATTCCTTCAATTTGCTGTGATAATTACAATTTGAGGTTGGAAAGAACATTAAATTTCCTATCTCCCTGATACCAAATAAAAAATTTTCATTTCAATTTTACGGGATTTTTTTTAATAAAGCAACTTGAAAAGTGAACTTAGTAACTTTTCGTTTTTCAACGCCCGTAATGTCCAAATAATAGGCACTATAGATTAAGCTATTCAAGGCCACTCCTTCATCAATCAACTCTGCATCTTCATCTGGCAGTTCAACAGTATCGTCAGATAGAATAATGAAGACTTAATAATATATTGGAAATAAGGTGAACTATTATTACGTCTCTCTTTTCTTGCTCAGCCTGTTCTCGCGCTTTTTCTTCCCTCAAAGCATTCTGCTTCCTCTCCTCTTCTTCATTCTTCCGCCTCTCCTTTTCTTGGTCGACTCTGAGGGACTCCAAATAAGCTGCATCTTGCTCCCTTCGAATTCTCTGCGTTAAACTTCGGGCAATCCTGAAATTACATACAACGATTGCAATTGAAACTACAAAGTTAGGTCTCTAGGGAAATTGGAATGAAGAAGGTCCAAGAGAACTATACTCCTCCCAGGGCCTGGATGGCAAGAAAAATATAGTTTAGACCGGTGTCGGGTAAAACACCCATCAATTTCGAGACTAGATTGAACTGTTTGAAAAATTAGATTGTAATCAGAACCGAAATAACGAAGAAACAACTCAACCAAACAAACGATTCAACTCTAGTCAAGGAACAAAATGGACGAGGACCAGGCTACCTACCTATTAAGGGTTGATGACGAGTCTAGAGAGAGCCCATGGCGGCCATCGTGACTAAATATCAGTGGAAAGGCTTGTACCTTGGGATGCTTGTACCTCGGGACAATGCTTAAATCAATTAGAAAAGAGGCACAAAAAAAATTGGACTGGGCTCCAATCATCTTTGGATGTGAAGGCAACACCGTGTATGTGCCCCTTTTTCTGTTATCACCGACCATGTGATGATGAAAATTCTTTGTTTGTTATCATCGGTCCCAAAGTTTTGTCTTTGCTCCATACCACGATCAATTGACAGAAAGATAAGTTTGAATTTCTTCCACTTGCAACTGCTTTCCTTCAATTCAAGGTTCATCTCTATGATTTTGATGTTTTTAAAATGTTATTATATCATGATATGTCAATAATTAAATTTTTTGGAAAATGTCAAATGTTTGTACCTTGGGACACGTTGAGGTTTGTACCTTGGGACACAATATTTTTTCGTTTTATGTTATTTATGTTCGGTTTTGGTCTAAGCTACCATGTTAAGATGTTGGTCCATTCATGTGCAGATGCCACGATCAAAGGATGGGGTGAATCAGCAGCCAGTGGATGGGCCTGTTGTGATCAGCTACCTCTTTACATTTCTGTCCATTTACTTCCTTAGCTCAGTGGTAGCGAGCTCCGACTCAGAAGTGTAAATATAGTTTAGTCGGAACGATAGAAGATCGATCCTCGGTCGAGGGAAGTTAATCTTTGATGATTCAACAAAGTGGCGCAGTCGTACAGACCCGAATGGTTTCCTCAGCATTCTCTGGTAACAATAATAAATTAGTGTTGTCATCAAAACAACTTCCCCCAAGACACGAGTCGAGCCACAGCCTATTCAGACAAACGTTGAGGTCAGCAGATGCCCCGCCCCATTCATGAAGAAATAATAATAACAAAACTCCGAAGCCAGTAAAAAAATATAGCGTTCTCACTGCGTTGAATAAGGCCGGCTTAAGAGCCCTCACCACCCTGACTAAGTAACGGAGTAACTAAGATTTTCCAACAGGGGAGAGTCAACGGAAGTCAATGGGAGATGCGCCTGATTTTTTTAAAAATTTTTAATCAAAAGTAGACCTCACCTTGAGAATTTTGACACCAGCCGTTCTCTTTTTGGATGAGTAGATCTTTTTCTATGATTTTTCAAAGTTTCGAATGTTTATGATGCCACGCGCCCCTCCCGCCTGGGCAGGACCCCCCCTGCCCACTGTAACGTCATAAACGGTCGAAACTTTGAAAAATCATAGAAAAAAGGTCTTCTCACGCTAAAAAGCTGTGGTTGGTAACAAATTAAATACAAAGTGAATTCTAAGAATGAGGTCTAGTGTAGAAAAATAACAATAAACAGTTTTTCCGACTCCTGCGTACACGACATTTTTGATGGTTCAACAGGCCAATGGTCGAAAAGACAGCAAGATTTACCAATAATGATTATTTTAGTTGATTATTCTTTGAAGCATCTTTGTTTGACTTAATAATACTCATCCCGAACATGCCGTTTGTGATAAGATTCTATCCTAAGATCCTATTTGTGTGATAGCAATGTAAAAGTAGGTAACCAAATTTTGCTACTTGTCTATGTTTGAACTCCTTTAAAAGGATATTTGAAAATTAAAGTCTGTTTTTGCGATAACTAATGTTTAAATAAAATATTTCGAATAATTTAGGTGGTTTTCTTCTAAATTTATCCTTCTGTCCCAAGGTACAAACATGGGTGTCCCGAGGTACATACACTGTTTGTACCTCGGGACAAAATAGACATTTTGAAAAATCAAGTTTTATGGTATTTACACTTTTTTCAAAATTATGGTTTATACATTTTATTAAACCTCAAGAGTAGTAGAGAATAATACACCCTTCCGTTAATTGCTTAATTACTTTTGTCTGTGAAAAAAATGTAATTGAAAAAATCGTCCCAAGGTACAAGCCTTTCCCCTAGGGATGGCAACGATATATCGATGTATGAAATATATCGATAGACTAAGGTTGATATATCGATATTATCGGTCAATATCGATGTATTTACCGATATCGCGACTTGTTTTCACAAATAAAAATTGATATAAAAATGAATGGATAAAGAAGGACGCCTGTACCTGTATAAAACATCAAGTAATTTTATTCCAACTTTTTTAGGTAGGTTGACCAGCTCAAACATGATGTGTACATTAACCCTTTAAGGACTGATTTACGGGACGCACGTTGGCCACCCATGCCTCTATTAAAATTGCATCGCCGACCCCACTGGCCTGAATTATTTCGCCAAAATCGGCGGGTGCGCTGCGCTCGCAGTTTTTCTTATATTTCTCAGCTCAGCTTTATCAAATTTCTTTCGAATTCTTACACGATGATCTTTATATATTTATTGATGTTATGAAAAGTCAAAATTGAAATATAAACAGGCATTGAAGGTTTATAGTTAACAGAAACCAAAAAATTATATGTAATCAACGTTCTACATACTAGTCTTTCTCATCACTAAGACCATACGTAATAATTTCGCGAATCTCATCATCAACTATTCAGAATAGTGGTAGTAACAACAAAAATCCATTAGATAGCAGGAGAGGTGAGAAAGAGACACATTCTTGTAGAAAAAACAGGCGACGGATATATACGTCGCTGGGCCTCCTGAGCAAATATATCCGTCGCTGGGCCTACAGAGCAGATTGAGGCCGAAGGATATATACGGCGCTAGTCCCTAAAGGGTTAATGGCCCTACAGTGTTACTCAGGGCTCAATTATTTGACTTGAGCCAAAATGAATGGTATTAAATGAATGGGGTTAGTTCCGCTAGTTATAAGAATACAATTATTATCTACGTACCGTATTGGAGAATCCGTCGTAACCAGCAAGTCGAGTACAGGAGGCGAGCGCTTTCGATGTAAAGACATCATCTTCAGGCCGTCGAGAGAGTACTAAAGTTTGTCAGTCCGTCGTTCTGTTTATATAGTCTGGGTGAAAGGGAGGTAGGTAAAAGGATTAGAAAGGAAAGGGGACCACATAGTAACGAGACCACGTGGTGAAAGGTTGTTTGTCTGTCATGTCAAGTGAAAGGGAGAGATAAAACTAATCCTATTAGCTAATTGTACCTTCACCACCTGGTAGGTGGTGACCACGTGGTCTTCTATTCTAAATTATGAATATATTATAAACTAGCTTACTTAACTAAATTATTGATAAAATGATTAACTTATATCTATATCTATTTCTAACTTTTTTTTTTAAATTTTTATTTAAAAAAAAAAAAAGTTAGAAATAGATATAGATATAAGTTAATCATTTTATCAATAATTTAGTTAAGTAAGCTAGTTTATAATATATTCATAATTTAGAATAGAAGACCACGTGGTCACCACGTGGTTACCATGTGGTTACCAGGTGGTGAAGGTACAATTAGCTAATAGGATTAGTTTTATCTCTCCCTTTCACTTGACATGACAGACAAACAACCTTTCACCACGTGGTCTCGTTACTATGTGGTCCCCTTTCCTTTCTAATCCTTTTACCTACCTCCCTTTCACCCAGACTATATAAACAGAATGACGGACTGACAAACTTTAGTACTCTCTCGACGGCCTGAAGATGATGTCTTTACATCGAAAGCGCTCGCCTCCTGTACTCGACTTGCAAAATGAATGGATCCGAGTCCAGATTAAAACTACCTATTATACGAAGTAAAGCAGGTTTTCACAACAATGGGGAATTTGCCTCAATTTTAGATTCTGGAATTTCAAGTCAAATCCTATAATAGGGCCCTAGAATAACGTTTAACACTAGGAATAACCAAGGGGAAAAAATTACCGTAGGAGAAAATGCCTAAACAAGTGAAGCCTCTGTTACAAAACACCGCGAAAATCGAGGAATATTGTTGAAGTCATACGAAAAAAAAAACGACGCGAAAACAACTCCGACAACAGACAGAGTTCTAGCACTGCCACACAAAACGATCCAGTGAAATGGCTATTCGAATAATGTGATTCAAAACTTGAAACTAAATAAGAGAAGATGAAGACTAATAATGCTTGATAAACTAGTAGGTAGAATCTTTTTTAAAAAGTGAGTAATATTGTTTCTTTTTGTCACTTTTGTGTCTGGGTTCTTCCTGCCAGTTCGCGGCGCACTCTTGTGTTAATCCTTTGTAAGCTAAAAGTTCGTGTATGTTCCACTTCTGTGGTAAGCGCCACAGAACCTCCTTTGAAGTCAGATTGGTAGAGTATCCGTTACGTTTCAAACATGGCTGCCTCTTACACATTGCCACCACATTTAAAATTTCCATCTTCCTTAAATTCTCTAAATTTTTTGGATGCGTTTTCGAGCAGCTCACCATGGTTTTATTCTATAAAAATAAACCCTCATTCGAAAAAAAAAAAAAAAAAATGTGAGGCAAATTCCTCATTATTTTCAATTTGAAAGGATCACGCCTAAAGTATACCCCAGTCCATTTATAAATCGAACATTGCAATGGCGAAGGTATTTACGATTCACGTTTTCCCCCAAAATTTGCAACACCGAAAACCCTGTGTTACTGACATAGTGCTCTGAAACCATGAATTTTTCGAACTTTTCAGTTTTCAAACTATGAATTTCGATCATTCATACCCAGTAAAACTTTTCAAGTAGGTTAAATACTTACTTCAACCGGATTTTCCAAGTAGATCTTCCGATATGTCGAGTACGTATATCGACAAATTTTCTTTTCACCTACCTACTTACTTCTACAAGTTTTTCGAAGTATAACGGTCTTCCTATATGTCGATAAATGTCTTCCTAAATGATGTTTGTATTGTTTTAAAACGATTAAATTCACCTACCTACTTCAACTCGTTTTTCCAAGTAAATCTTCCGATACATCGAAATATCGATACATTTTCTCTGATACATTGAAGGTATCGATATCTTATTGACGATATATCATTCGATCAGTATATCGATATATTTCAGTCGATATGCCATCCCTAAATATCACAAAGTTGTGGGGTTTTCTTCCCATTACAAAAAATTCATTTTCACTTAGGTTAAGAACAACTGCTGTGAACTAACATCTACACAAATAATCACTGATGAATCAAGATGAATATTACCGTTCTTGACGCGCATTTTCCAGGTAACTGTCATTCACAGAAATAACAGCTGTTAGACGGTTGATAAGCTCATCTGCGTTTGTAGGACCTTCCATTCTGGAAAAAAAAAATCGAATAATGAAAACTTGACTGGTACCACTCAAACAAAACTTCACCTTGTGAAACTATGAGTACCTACAGGTAGAATGGGAGAGGTAGTAAAGAACATAGTGGGATGAGGAGGATTATTTCACAAAAATGGTACCTAACCATTATACCTACAAATTTCCACAATGGGTAATTTAAGGTGGAATTTGAGTAATTGCTTCCGAGTCTACCAAGGTAGCGGAAGCTTTGTTTTCACTTTTCAAGGATGAAAAAGAAAAGTTCTCCAAAATCAAAATTTTCACTCGCGTTTTGCGTTTTAGAACTTTCTGAACAATTTTGGTTCCGTGTCTGTGTGTCTGTCATGAATTCCTTGTAACGCGCATAACTATACGAAGTTATTGTCCGATTTCGATGAAATTTTCAGGGATTGTGCGGGTTGGTGTGTAGGCGGTCCCCTATGAAAAACATCATCCCCGGACTGATAGAAGCGACTGCGCATGCGCAAACGTGAATTCCTTGTAGCGGCCATAACTTCTACATTTTTCATCCGATTTCAATGAAATTTTAAGTGATGTTACAGATTAGTATTTAGATGGTCCCCTATGAAAATCATCATCCCCGGACTGATAGAAGCGACTGCGCATTTTTTTTTATCTAATCACATACACCTACTCACTTAATTTTTCATCCGAAGTTGATGAAATTTTCTAGGATTGTCCAGATTAGCGTGTAGATGGTCCCCTATGAGGCTAGTGGAAGGTACTTAGAGATTGGTGTTTCGAAATCAGCTACAATGCATCGGATCATCTATACAATCGGGTTACGGATACGAGGAAGCTATGTGCCACACCCACTTGGCAGACGTTTTCTCTTTCTCATTATCAAACGTACGGAAGCTTCGTATTCGTGCAGCAAGTCAAAAATATATAGCTTCTCCAAAATTTTCATTCAAATTTTTGCGTTGACAGTCCCCTACGAGTTACATTGACGTACAGGTATCAGAAAACAAACTTGATTTTCATGAAATTTTGCCAACGAAGTGATCGTCCGCTTTTGCTCAAATTTGGAATGTATAGCATTTTCCAGTTGAATTAAACCTTTTTCCAAATGAATTAAACCTTTCCCCAATACAATTAAACTTTTTTCCAAAATAATTAAACCTTTTTCCGAAACAACTACACCTTTAGCGGGAAAATAAGGAATTGCAAGTATATGAATCGCGAAACAGTTTAATCATGAATTAGGTTGAATGAATCGCAAAAAAATGAACAACAAAGGCGTGAACACAACCAACTTCTTTTTTTCAATAGAAACACTCTGGTATTTCCCACGTCTCCGTCTGACAATCTGACTAGCGATAGTAGTTTCTGATGAACTTGATTCACTTTCTATTACAGCTCCGCGCCTTCTCTCAACAACAATAATTGAACTTGAGCTAGAATCGCTAGCACTCATGATCATTCGTTCGAACAGAACCGTAGGTACGGCAGAAAGTGGTATGCGGCTAGGAGAAACTGTGGTCAAACGACGTTGGGTCATCAAGGAGGAATAGACGGAGCATACCTACGAAGGAATCCCTTCTAAGTGATATCACTCGGAAGGGATTCAACAGTGGTGTCATCTTCATGCTCACTGACATTTCACTGATAGTTATGTCGTTTATTTATTCTCTATTAAGTACATCCCCTTCTTTTGAGAGGTTTAATTGTTTCGGAAAAAGGTTTAATTATTTTGGAAAAAAGTTTAATTGTATTGGGGAAAGGTTTAATTAATTTGGGAAAAGGTTTAATTGTTTCGTAAAAAGGTTTAATTCATTTGGGTAAAGGTTTAATTGTTTCGTAAAAAGGTTTAATTCAACTGAAAAATGAAGACTACAGGGGAAGAACGCACCAAATCGATTTTTTGCGAGAAATAGGTTATGACGGTTTCTTATAGATTTTTTCACGGCGGACTCGATGGTGACAACCAAAATGGGCAAAAACGATCCAATATCAGAGAAAAATGCGAGAAACGAAACACCGTACAGGGGAAGAACGTGCCAACTTTCGGGCTCCCTCCCTCAGGTCGTATTCCCCTACCTGATGGATCTCTGTGATTCACGCATTCATGCGATTTCCTGGGTTTCACAGTATTATTTTCGATTGTTAGCGGCGATCATTATAATTTTCTTCATACCAATAAGTTTATATGAGACTAGGGTTTGTTTTCTTGAAAACGGTGAAACAAAAATGAATTTCCTGGATTTTATTCTATTAAAGTATTTTGCAAAACTTCTTCGTAAGTGAACTTTTGAAAATACCAAATCATTATATATATTATTAAAATGTCACGAAACCGTTATGCCCTGATAAAGAGAGAAATCTTATGGTAGGATACTATGAATAAAACCAGCAATACACGTTCATGGTGCGTTCTTCCCCATTACAGAAGGACCTTTGCAACTTTGGATAGCAATATGGAGTTTTAAAATACTTTTTGCAGTAGTTTTGATTGTACCACCGCATTCTATAGTACGCTGAGATACAAATTCCATTTTTTTAAATTGCATCGACCAAATTCGAACTAATATTGGGTTTTTGCCGGAAAAAATGATTTCCTGAAAAGTTCACAAAATGGGACATGGTGCGTTCTTCCCCTGTAGTCTTCAAATGCTATATTTGCTGATATATTGCTTGCTGAAGTTGCTGATACATTGCTTTCTATAGCAAAATATTCATAAAATCAACGAAAACGTCTAAAATGTAGAAAACTTGATAGAGAATACTGGTTCCCTGGTGAACACAATAATTTTCGAACTGACTGATTCTGTCACTATGTATTCTTTGCGTGGAGGCTTCACAACTCGGTAATCGCTAAAAATCCGTTTCCATCATAATACCCGTATAAATGAAGAAGCACAGTTGAAGTAAATACTTACGGGGACTCTCGCAATATCGGAAACCACAAAGACAAAAAACCTTTCTTAAAATCAAGTTTCAAGCTCAAATACAATCACCGTCCGGCATAAATCCCAGTAGGTAAAGTACGATTGAAATAAACATACAAATACGGAAGATAAGAATTCACCTACACAATCCTGAAAGTATGACTGGATTTCGAAGGAAATGACAAAACGAGGATGTCAAAAGAGATAGAACACGATATCAGCAAGTGATAATAAATTGTTGACTGTCCGTTTTCACGACTTTCACTGTCGATGTTTCACTCTCGATGTTTTTGATACATCGATAATTTGGTTCGATGTTATCAGTGTCGAGGAGTTGGTCAGATAACATCGTTATACATTTGAACTGCTAGAAGAGATACTGCAAGGAGACCAGAGAAATGAAACTCCAGACCAGATAACCTCTGAGTTTACTTTGAATTAGAACAAAACCTCTCACCTATCGTCCATCATTTTATAACACAACATAATTACTGGAAAACAATAAGAAAAAAAACCTCTTGATGCTTGAAAGAATTGAATTGGAAAAGGTACCTACCTACTAGAGAAATCGAAGAAGTGAATGAAAAATCGGAAAAATGTATCACGAACGACAAAAATAATAATAGAGTAGGTACCCAGGTTACCCAGTAACAAAAAAATCACGTTAGAAGAAAACATTCGATGTTTTCTATCTCCATTATAATTGTTATCATTCATTAAAAGGTGATTCTTCTTATAGCGAATGAAGGAAGAGCAGCTTTTCAAGTTTTTCCCTTGATTATATTTCGTTGACAAGTGAAAAAATATTTCCTGCTTGCGAAAAATATCGATATTTTACCTACCGATGTATCGAAAATTTTCATACGATGTTTCACCGATATTGATGTTGCTAAGAAATATCACATCAGTCAGTTTTTTGAACGGAAATGGAAATGTGAATCACAGAAATTCTTTTTCTTCTTCACCTACTTCCCACTGGCAAGGACGGAGTCCATCCACACCACTGGTAACCTCGAAGTTTTATAAAGCTGCCTGAAATAACTACTGAAGCAACTGATTTATTCAACTTGTCAAAATGAGGTACTATGTATGAATTCCTCTTATCTTTCCCAAACAGAAGTCATGTAATTGTCAAATAATGAATTGTGTGATATAGCATTTCCAAGACAAATTCAACGTGATTGGGGACTGGCTGAAAAAAATATTCGAAACGCAGTAGGTAGGTAGGTAGCTACCTATACATAAAACAAGATCATGTTTTATTAAAAAAGAAATCAACAAAAAATATAATTTATAGCATTTCCAAGTCAATTCAACTTTTTCCTAGATGCAGTTTTCAGAAAAAATTTAATTTATTGATTCAAATTTTCAAAAGACCCTTTCACCATTTTATTTATTCTTTTTTTAAGTGAAAAAAATCGAAGATAGACTTTTTACAAGTAAGATTTTCAACTTTAAGACTTTTAAAATATTAATTATGTAAAGAAGTGATAAAAGTTTTTCTTTCAAAGAAATGTTGATTTTTTAAAATTATATTTTTTGTTGATTTCTTTTTTAATAAAACATGATTTTGTTTAATGTACTTATAGGTACCTACCTACTGCGTTGGAGTATTATTTTCAGCCCAGACCCCAATCACAAACAAGCATTTGGTACTATATTTAGGGCTTGTGCGTATTTTTCGTCATTTCCCTAAAAATGGTGAAAAGGTTGAATTTGACTTAGAAAGGGTTGAATTTGTTTTGGAAAAAGTTGAATTTGACTTGGAAAAGGTTGAATTTGACTTGGAAAGGGTTGAATTTGTTTTGGAAAAGGTTGAATTTGACTTGGAAATGGTTGAATTAGACTTGGAAATGGTTGAATTTGACTTGGAAAGGGTTGAATTTGACTTGGAAAGGGTTGAATTTGACTTGGAAAAGGTTGAATTTGACTTGGAAAAGGTTGAATTTGACTTGGAAAGGGTTGAATTTGACTTGGAAAAGGTTGAATTTGACTTGGAAAGGGTTGAATTTGACTTGGAAAAGGTTGGATTTGACTTGGAAAAGGTTGAATTTGACTTGGAAAAGGCTGGATTTGACTTGGAAAAGGCTGGATTTGACTTTTTTTTTTTTTTTTTTTTTTTGGAGTTGGAGGTCTTTTTGCGAGCTGATCTTCAGACTCCTTCCACTGCGACCTAACGAGGTCTATTGTGGAGTGCCTCCAGGCTATATTAGCCTACTAAGAAGGGTTTACTGAAAACTCCTTCCTCCCACTTTTTTGCAAAGCAAAGAAGATCAGTGTAGGTCACCTTAGAAACGGTGTCAGGCGCTAGGACATCACTTCCAAGGGTTGTGAATCTAGCTCGACTCAGTGCTTCACAGTAGCACATAATATGTTCGGCATCTTCCGTTTCCATATCACAGAAGCGGCAGATGTCCGTTGTTAGTTTGCCAATCTTCTTTAGGTGATATCGAAGTGGGCAGTGGCCTGTTAACAGGCCCACAAGTATTCTGATGTCCTTTTTAGGCATAGCTATGAGTTCGTTAGCCCGCTTTTTCGAGAACGTCAAGAATAGTTTTGCCTGTCTCAGACCTGGGAGGTTCTGCCAGTATCTTACTCGCTCGTTTTTTTCCCAGTTTTTAACCACGTTTTGTAAACAACTTTTAGTGGTTCCCAAGATCGGTTCTGGCCCTATTGGTAGGGACTCTGAGCCTCTTTTGGCAAGGTTATCAGCAATTTCATTACCCTCATGACCTTCATGACCGGGAATCCATAGAAGGGTGACCTGGTTGTTCTGGGCCACAGTTTTGAGGGTATTCAGGCATTCCCAGACCAGCTTCGAATTTATGGTATATGAAGCAATGGCCTTCAAGGCAGCCTGACTGTCTGACAAAATGTATACTTTGGCTCTGTTGAGATGCTTGTTCAGCATTTCTTCAGCACATAGTTGAATTGCATGGACCTCTGCCTGAAAGATTGTGGCATTCGTCCCAAGAGACTTTACGAGGCTGGCCGAAGGGCCTTTAATGCCTATGCCAGATCTTCCACACATGACTGATCCATCTGTGTACCACACAAGAGAGCCCGGTGCAAAGTTGGGCATCCCCTTTTTCCAGTGGTCTCTGTCATTGATGACCACCTTAAAAGGGATTTCGAAATTTTGTTTTTCTATCATAAGATCAGAGATTGTCAGGGCCATTCCACATTCATCTTTCTCAAGGATCCTATGGTGGCTGACCCTCGATCCCGGTCTTATGTATCCCAGCCGCAGCAGCCTTGCAGCCCCCAGGAAGGCCACTCTTTGTACATGAATATGTAACGGCGAGAGGTCCAGGAGTACCTCCATTGCTGCAGTAGGGCAGGTGGGCATAGCGCCGGTGATTCCCAAGCATGCTTGTCTTTGGACTTTGTTAAGGGTCCTTTGGACTGCTGTTTGGTTGGTTTTGGGCCACCACACTAAGGCAGCGTAGGAGACTATGGGCCTGATGATGGCTGTGTATAGCCATTGTATCATCCTTGGCTTGAGTCCCCAAGTTTTGCTAAACATTCTCTGTCCAGCCCATAGGATGTATCTTGCCTTATCGACAATCTTTTTAATGTGTGAGTTCCATGTTAGTTTATGGTCCATGGTAACCCCCAGGTACTTAACTTCCGTTGTAGTGGATAGTTTAATTCCACCAAGGTTAAGCACCTTAAGGTTCAGCTTTCGCCTGTTGGTAAAAGGCACCAACACTGTTTTATTTGGGTTCACACGTAAACCTTCTGTTGTACACCACTTATGAATGATGTGTAGGGCTCTTTGCATTCTATTGGATATGGCACAGTCGAATTTGCCCCTTACTATTATGGCCAAATCGTCTGCGTACCCTATTGCATCAAAGCCCTCCTCCTTAAGTTTAAGGAGAAGAGAATCAACTACAAGTAGCCATAGTAAGGGGGAGAGTACTCCCCCCTGTGGGCATCCTCTTGAAGGGATGATAGCAAGGGAACTTGCCCCTAGCTCTGAGTAAACGATCCGCTTGTTTAGCATGACCCTGATCCATTTTACTGTTTGAGGATCAATGTTCTTCTCGTATGCAGCTTTCTCTATTGATGCATAGGAGGTGTTGTCAAAGGCACCTCCTATATCCAGGAAGCAGCCAAGAGCTAGTTCTTTAGCCTCCAGAGCTCCCCAAATCATGTCAACCAGCTGGCTCAGGGCAGTCTCCGTAGATTTGCCTTTCTGGTAGGCATGCTGGGATCCCTGCAGAGGTCTTATGGAAAGAAATTCTTGTTTTATATTTTGATGAATCACTTTTTCCATAACTTTAAGTAGGAAGGATGAGAGGCTAATGGGTCGGTTATCCCTGGCTTGAGACGAGTTTTTACCAGCCTTTGGGATAAAAACAACCTTTACCTTCCTCCACGCTTCTGGAATATAAGCGAGTTGGTAGCTAGCCCTGAAGACCTTAACCAGAACCGGAGTGAGTACCCCCATACCATGCTGTAGCATGGCTGGACACACCCCATCCAGCCCCGGAGTCTTGTACGGCCTAAATGAGCTAATTGCCCATTTTAACTTCTCAGGTGTCACTAGTTTCTTTGAATTACGTATTACCCAATTTGAAGGGCGACAGTAGTTAGGAACATTTTGTTCCAGGTTCCCTTCAGGTAATACGCTGGAGCCAGGGAAATGTGCTTCCAGGAGCACCTCAAGGGTCTCCTTTGCGCTCTTTGTGAACACCCCATCTGTCTTTTGAATACAGCCCAAGGGTATGGGCCTCTCCTTAGAAAGAATCTTCTGAGTTTTGGCAATGGTCGGTTGGTCCTCCATTCCCTCACAGAAGTCCCTCCAGGATTTTCTTTTGGCTTTTCGTAAGGCTTTGTTGTAGGCAGTGAGGGCTTCAGTATAGGCCTCCCAAGCCCCCCTACTTTTAGCCTTGTTGAAAAGTCTCCTCGTCTTCTTCCTAAGCTTGTTAAGCTCATTGTTCCACCATGGGACGTTTCGGTTCGTTGTTCTAGTTTTAACCGGACAGCTTTCCTCATAGCATTTGTGAATTGCTGAGTTAACTGAGTTAACAACTCTCTCCAAATCTGCAGTTGTTTGGATTTCTGAATCCAGCCCTATGAGTTCATCGTCTAATAGGGCCTGATACATACCCCAATCTGTATTTTTGGGGTTTCGGTAAGATTCACTGTACACATGTGAATACCTTAGCTCAAAGGCTATGATTTTGTACTATTATATACTATTATATACTATTATATTATATTATTATTAGCATTTGGTACTATATTTAGGGCTTGTGCGTATTTTTCGTCATTTCCCTAAAAATGGTGAAAAGGTTGAATTTGACTTAGAAAGGGTTGAATTTGTTTTGGAAAAAGTTGAATTTGACTTGGAAAAGGTTGAATTTGACTTGGAAAGGGTTGAATTTGTTTTGGAAAAGGTTGAATTTGACTTGGAAATGGTTGAATTAGACTTGGAAATGGTTGAATTTGACTTGGAAAGGGTTGAATTTGACTTGGAAAGGGTTGAATTTGACTTGGAAAAGGTTGAGTTTGACTTGGAAAAGGTTGAATTTGACTTGGAAAAGGTTGAATTTGACTTGGAAAGGGTTGAATTTGACTTGGAAAAGGTTGAATTTGACTTGGAAAGGGTTGAATTTGACTTGGAAAAGGTTGGATTTGACTTGGAAAAGGTTGAATTTGACTTGGAAAAGGCTGGATTTGACTTGGAAAAGGCTGGATTTGACTTGGAAAAGGTCCTAGTCATGCTATATATCTTTACTTTTGTCTGTTTGTTTTGTATGCTAATTTTTCCAAAAGCTGATGTTTAATTTTCATGTTGCTCCCGAGTATACTAAGGTGGGTTGTTTTCACTTGTCAAGGTTGAAAAAAAAAGTTCTCCAAAACCAAAATTTCCACTCGCGTTTTACGTGTCAGACCTTCCCGAAGGATTTTGGTTCCGTGTCTGTCTGTCACGAAATTCTAGCCACAGCCATAACTTCTAAATTTATCATCCCATTTCGATGAAATTTTAAGAGATTGCGCGGGTTGGCGTGTAGATGGTCCCCTTTGAAAACCACCACTCCCAGACTGATAGTAGCTGCTGCGCATGCGCAAACGTGAAATCGTTGCCATAACTTCCATATTTTCCATCCGATTTCGATGAAATTTTCAGGGATTATGCGAATTGGGCTGTAAATGGTCCCTAATGAAAATCATGCCCCCCAAATTGAAAGTATTCAGTGGGCATGCGCAAACGTGAATTCCTTGAAACAGCCATAACTTCTACATTTTCCAACAATATTCAGAGATTGTGCGGGATTGTGAGGGTAGTGCAAGAGAGAGTGCACTTTGAGATTGATTTTTGAGATTAACTACTAACGCATTGGATCATCCATACAATCGGGTTACAGAAACGAGGAAGCTATGTGCCACAACCACTTGGCGGACGTTTTTCATTTAATTGCATAAAATTTAATCTTAATTTATTATGGAGCCATCACCACCTGCACATTACAAAAAGACGCTTGGTATACTCATTGAGTAAAACCTCCTTCGAGCACTGAAGAAGGTAATAAATTTACTGAAACCTCGGAAAAGAAAGAGTTGATAATTCCAGTGGACCCCATTCCCAATCAGTTGACGTAGTAAAAGACAAAAAACCCAAAAAGAAATAACGATTTTGGGAGGTAAAATATCACAAAAACCTTTCACATGCTTGTATCATAATGGCGTTACATAACCTATCACTTTACAATGGGGGTGCGCCTTGTTTTTTTTTTGTTTGAATTTTAATCGAAAGTAGACTACATCCTGAGAATTTTGGCACCAACCGCGACCTTCTAGCGTGAGTAAATCTGTTTCTATGATTTTTCAAAGTTTCGACCGTTTATGACGTCACGCGCCCCTCTCGCCTGGATGGGACCCCCCAGCCCACTGTGACGTCATAAACGGTCGAAACTTTAAAAATTCATAGGAAAAGATTTATACACGCTAGAAGGTCGCGGTTGGTACCAAAATTCTCAGAATAAGGTCTGCCTCAGATTAAAAGTAACAATAAACAGTTTTTCCTACCCAGGCGCAGACCCTATTAGAGAGTTTTCGCCACGTCTTTTGTGACGACCGTCCGCGTGTAATATCCATGCAACGGTCTGAAAATGGTGACTGCGCATGCGTGACGACTCGGACAGCGAGCTCGGTCGTCTTGGACGCCGAGAAATGCCGGCTTTTCGCGGCGTCGAGAACGACGGCTTTCTTGACGACTCTACCCTTCATAACCTCATACTTTTATAACCAATTTCAATTTAGATCGGATGAAGCAGGATTTTGTTTTGTGTTCGGCGGTCGACTCCCGTGTTTTGGTTCTCGAATTTAGCTTTTATTTGTAGAACAGTTTTCTTTTTCCCGGGAATTATCAAGTTTTTCATCTCTCGAAACAAACTACTCGTCATCAGAATTCTGTTATCTTCGCGTCAAGATCAAGTGAATCCAACGTATACTATTGTTGACTCTGTGCGAATTTTACATTGTTTAAATGCCAATGAAATTTCTGAACAAATGCACCCTTGTTTTTCATTTAATGTTGCACATTATTCATTCATCTACCAACATACCTAACTACAGATCTACAATAAACAGACAACGAGTGGCAGTTCACGTAAGTAGGTACCATTTAAGATAGTTCCGTTTGCTGTGATCATCGTACTTGTAAGTTGCATGTCAAATTGGAAAAAATGCTCTTACAACAGTTATCAAGTTCATTACCTTTGAAAAAATACCTTCTTTTCACACAATAGTAGGTATTTGGTTAATTATGAATGTCTGCATTTAGGTGTTACGTGCATAGTTCGTACATCTATCCTAGTATGATAGATCTATACTACCGTTTTTGGAATAGTCTGCACTTCCTGGTAGGTAGAAACGAAGTACCTACCTACTCTAAATTATCTATAGATATGTTACGGACGTGTTGTTAGACAAATAAGGAACCAGTAGAAAGGTAGCAACTGCAAAACCGGTAGTAAGGTATTATAGACCAAACAAAATGCAGTGAGATCTGGAAAAGCTAGTGTTGTTCACTACTTTCTAAAGGTAAAAACGATCAAAATCATCAGTAGGTAGGTTTTTATACAGCAATGTAGGGTCAGAAAGGTATGTAAATAGGTACCTATCCAAGTAGTAGTAAATTTATTGCTTTTTCAATACGGCAAATATTCTAATTTTCGATCTGAAAAACTCGTTTCGAGACCCCCGGGAGTCTGAATCAGCTGTTCGCCATCGGCCATTTTCAAGTGACTTCACAGGTCGGTAGCAATTTAGCGTCACTTCCAGAGTCCGCACCTTATTTTGTGACGACTCGAAATCCACCAAAAAAGTTAGCATCTGCGTCTGCTGGCCCCATCTGTCTCGAGTCGTCACGATCTCAAGTCGTCGCGCCTGACGTGGCGAAAACTCTCTATTATATGGTCTGTTAGGAGAGGCAGTCCTGAACGGTTCGGAGGGGTTTGTAGGAGCCCGGAGGAGTCCATTCGCCTCTATTCCCTCCCCTTTTCAATTCCGGTTTGGTTCCGAACTGGTTCCAGACTGCCTCTCCAAACAGACCCATAATTAACCTAGTTGAAATAAAATAAGTACAAATACTTTCAGGCACAATCGGACGTACCTGGCTACCAGAGTCATTCTGGATTCTTTATAGACGATGACTCCGACGAAAGGGTATATCGAGGTTTTCAAAGTGTGGCAGACTCTTTCGCCTTCGCCGCTGGAGGCGTTGCACACCCAGAAGAGCGCATGGCCGTTGATGTATTCGATAACTGATCGGTCGGCGAGCGTCTCGCTGAAACACGATTCAACCACCTTTTCTCATCCGATAAAATTGGAATTTGTCAGTTTCTTTAACATAACAGCTGTGATCAGGTGCCCTAACCTGCGAGGGAGGGACTCATATTCACCGTGTAGCCCAGTCAAAATGTGTCTTTCACAGGAAAATTACGGGGAGGTTTCCAATTTCTTCGAAATTAATAAGTTACAATATGTACTCGGCTCTGAAAGTAAGTTTACTCACCGGCAGAATTTGATGCAATCTTGGTTGTTATCTTGGTGAAGGTACACGACTAGAAATCTGTAATAAAAACATCAACAAAAGATCACTTTGGGTTAAAATACTAAAAAGGTTCATTAATTCTTTACGCAAATAACCATCATGTGCTTCGGACGGACAAACGAAGAAATGTACACGTTATTATAAATTACCTGAGTTCTTGTTTGGCGTCGTTGAGAGCCTGGCTGTACGAGCCCTGGTAGAACACGGGGTGGACTCTCGTGAAGGTCTCATTGACCATATCGATGAATTTCAATACATCGCCCACAGGATCTGTCACCACTGAAAATGGGCAACAAATAAATATCGTGCCAAATTGAGGAGCTTGATTCCGAAAGGTGCTGTTTTAGGTACTTTTTGAAAACAAAAGAAGTGGATATAGTACTTTTTGAAACAAAACGGATAAGAGATCGCCATTGTGCTGGACATAGTACCTTTGAAAATTAGAGAGAATTTTCACCCTCGTTTTTCAAGGGAATAGATTATCTTTTGCTCCAAAACGATCGCATTTTAGTGAAGAACTACTCCCTTAAAACCCTAGGAAAGTGTTCAACTCAATTTCGATAAACATTATTTTTAGTACCTTTTGGAATCAACCTCCTCAATTAGAGTCCGGAAAATATGCGACAAAAAAAAAATTTCTTTTATTTTACTCGCGAATAGCTCAAACATAACCTTCATTCATCGAATCAGTCAGACACGATCGAAATGTAACAAAACAAAAAAACAACATATTTTCCATTTTTAATGATATCAATCATCAATATTTTACTAAAAAATCTGAGTATTTAACTTTTAAGTCTACCCTTAACTTTTTCGATTCTCGCTCTCACTTTTGTATGGCTCTTGCTCCCACAAAATGCGAATAACTCAGGAACATCAACTTCAGCGTTGGTGGATGAACGGGATTCTTCCTCGAGTATATTTACAGATGAAATTGAAGGAAATTCTCGGGAGGATCGAACTGAAGTGTCTTGAGAACCAGAAAGGTTTTTCTCATAAATTTGATGGTCTGTTCGGAGAGATGGTGTTGAGGTGCAAGGCCTGCCATTGAGTTGTGAAGGATGTGGGGCACAAATGACTATGGCACACGCCCTAAACTGCAAGCATGGCGGACTGGTGAAACAAGGCCACGACATGGTACGAGACGCAGTTGCAGGAATGGCAAGCCTAGCATGGAGAGAAGTGGGTGTCGAACCCGTTTTGAAGGAACATGATGATGGATCCCCCGCACTGGTAGCTGACATCAGAGTCCACGGCCTATGGGACAGGGAGAGGACGGCGTTTTTGGATAACCGCATTGTTAATGCTGATGCCTCCTCTTACCAGTCTCAAAGCTGGACTGCAACAGCCAACCGGGCAGCCCAAGACAAGCACAGGAAGTATGATCAGGCGGCTGAAGATCTGAGAGCTTCATTTACTCCATTAGTGTGCTCGTGTGAAGGGGTGCTGCAAGTGGAGTTCCAAGCCTTCCAGAAGAGGCTCGTGAATGTGCTTGCTGAAAAATGGAGAAAACCAAGATCTGCCATTGCTGGATGGGTAAGAACTAAACTCCAAATATCGATCATCCGTGCAGTCTCCCGACGTCTTCGAGGCTCGAGGAAGAGCATCAGATGCCTCGGAATGGGGTTAGAAGACGGAGCACCCCTGCCCCTACTAAGAAATTAGAGAAGAGGCCGCTCCCGAAGTTCAGAGAGAAAAAAAAGGAATATTGAAATATGAAAGAAGAACTCTTTATGCCTTTATTGCGCCTCTTCTGTGCCCATCCGTTAGCTTCATCCTTGTTAATAAATTGTTATTTGAATTTCTGAACCAGTTCAGAACCAAACCGGAACTGGAAAGGGGAGGGAATAGAGGCACTTGGACTCCTCCGAACTCCTCCAAACCCCTCTGAACCGTTCAGGACTGCTTCTCCGAACAAACCTTAAAATATACAGGGTGTTTCGGTTAAGGGGGGTTAACCAACCAGGGTTCGATTCTACTAATTTGCGAATTTTTTTGTCTCTTGACTTTTTTAACCCCCTTAAAATCGGACTTTTTCCACTTTTAAGAGGTTTTTAGTATTTTCTACCTTACGCCAGTAAAACAACCATAACTCCCATGTTTTCCAGTCAACATTCAAATGTAATTATACTATTGGAAAGAGCGTTAAATTCTCTATCCCCCTAAAAATTTAGGAAATGTACAGTTTCTTCAAACGTTTGCAAGCCTAACTGAAACTGCCCGTTAATTTTCCACTGTAACCCCTAAAGTTGACCTAAAAGCTCAGCTTTTCAACAGTCTAATCAATTTCATTTTGAAAGTAGGATTTATTATAGAAATCTGTGTTTGAAACTTGTGACGACCCTACATTTTATACGGGACATACCAATTGGTTTGTTCCCAATTTGTTGGAGCTACGCCTTTAGAGATATACGATTCATAGAGATATGAATCGATATCCTCTTCGGGCCGGCTGATTAATCTAATCACTGGTTTGAAGGGGTAGGGTCGTCACACCCTCCTCTGACTAATTATGAACAATAAGGTGAATTTCAATCTGAAATTCATCCTATATTGTTACAAACTCGGAAAAAGTTGCATTTTTTCAACGGAATCAGCGCTCTGGCTAAGACTATCTGAGGGGTTCGCCGTTCGCCAATGGGAGAATCGGGCGAGGCATCCCGAACAACACAAATTTCTATAATAAATCCTACTTCAAAAATGAAAATGATCAGACCGTTGGAAAGATGAGCTTTTGGGTCAACTTTTGGGATTACAGTGGGAAATTAACCGACAGTTTCAGTTAGGCTTATAAACGTTTGAAAAACTGTACATTTCCGAGATTTTACTATTCGGGCTCATTTTTTAACGTCTGAGTCTTCTTTTAAAAGTTTTATTTAGCACTAGGGAGATACAGAATTTAACGCTCTTTCCAACGGCATAATTACATTTGAATTTTGACTGAAAAACGAGGGAGTTATGGCTGTTCTTATGGCGTAAGGTCGAAAATACGAAAAACATTTTAAAAGTGAAAAAAGTTGGATTTTAAGGCGGTTAAAAAGAAGTCGCAAATTAGTTAAAGAATCGAATTCTGGCCGGTGGTTCGACCTTAACAGAAACACCCTGTATTACAAATTTTAAGAATCGGATGAAACCACTTGGAAGGCCAACCATTATTGTAAAATTAATCATAAAAATCATGGTAGTTTACAATAAGACAATATGGAGTTGAACTTACTTCGCCTTGGTTCACTCCAGAATATGCTATAGGCGAATTTCAATATTGACATTAGTGTGTTGCAAAACTGGAAGACGACTGAGACAATGTAGCCTACTGGTCCGCCCCATCTAGAAAAAACAATCGAGTAACGTGGCAATAAGTATTCAAAACAGTTTCAAGCAAAACAAGAACGAATGCAAAAAAACTCAGGGAAGGACAAGAAACCTACGTTTTCTCGTAGGTGGAGCAAATGATTCATTAGAGTAGGTATTAGTACGTCCAAGTAGATCACTGGATTTTCAAGTGAAGAGGAGGGATTGTAGTCTTATGCTCAACACGAATTTAAATTAGTACTTAGCGGAGTTAAGGGCTATTTGCACATTTGTGACCCGCAGGTCCAGCAGAGTTGGGCAAAATCATACTCATGATTACGATTTTAATCACGCGAATACGTTTCTGTGATCATGATTAAGATTAAATTCGTATTCACTCGGTGAGAGTATGATTAAAATCTTAATCACGGAGTATGATTAAGAGTAGAAGAGCGTTTCGTGGTCTACCAAAAAAACTTTGCATCCGTGTGGCGCCCCCTAGGTGGCGGATACGCGAAATATTGAATGAATGAATGAATGAATGAAAATGGACTTTTATTTCTTACAAAAAAATAATATCTGATACTTCTCTAGATGCTAATAATACATAATACAATTTAGATTCACAAAATCCAAACACGGAATGGCTCAATCGGCCGTCATCCGGGTTGGCAGGCGTTGCTACATTAAATAGCTATGACGACATTTAGTTTTTTATTATTTTTTGTTTAAATTAAATAATTAATTATTTCATTTAGGTTTATGGATATTTTTACAAATTACTAATTCGTTTACTGTAGGAAGAGCTTATATTAATAGTTGAATTGCTGCACTAGTTGGAATCGAAAACTCCATGCCTCACGACAAAAACCGGCTATCTGGACGAAGTTCGGCTGCGCAAGTCTCCTCGTAAACTCTTCTCGCGACATCTGGCCCACCCCACTCCATTTTTTCCGGATTGCACTTAAAATTGGGCATTTTGCCAGAAAGTGGAAGATGTCTTCCACCTCGTTCAAATTGCAGAGTGAGCAGCGTTGGGCAAGCTGTGAACGCCACGGCTGGAAATTCAGGTATATCAGGCCTCCTCTCGCCTTGAACACCCATCTGGCCTGGGTCAGGTCGAGACATCCATTGTAATCCGGTAGGTGGGTCAGCGTAACTTCCCGGTAGTGACAGTGGAACTGTGAGGCCTCTATCCTAGCTCTCAAGTCTTCCCTCTCCCTAATCTGCAGTCTCTCGAACATCTATTCCCACTGGCTCCTCCAAACCCGCCTATTCTCTGCACTGAGCTCGATCCCCACCTGAGTGGCCAGCTGTTGCCATTCTATAAACCAAGAGGATCGCTGTCTGATGACCTCTTCCGCCATCATTCGAGGCAGCCTGCCCTGAGGGAGATTGAGTGCTCTGAGCACATATTTCACATGAATCCTCAGAGCCTGCAAAAACATGGATGCTTTACCTATTTCATAGGTGAGCATGTAGAGAGGCGTATTATGCGGCAGCCCAAACAACCTCCTGGAAAAACATATTGACACCTCTCGGCCTGTAGATACCTCTTGAATCCCCAAACCTGAGCTGCATATAAGAGAACAGACTTGGCAGTGGCGTTGAAAACCCTAAATTTATTCTCGATAGTGACTCCCTTTGCGTTTAGTAGTTGGGCCATACTATTAATTGCCATGTTGGATGCCGTCAGTTTTCTTTCCAGATGCCGCTTATAGGAGAAATCATAGCGCAGGAGGACCCCCAGGTACTTATATTCATCAACTACTAAAACCTCCGTTTCATTGAAAGTCCAGGATTCAGCCCTCGCTCTACGACCCCCATTTCTGAATATGAGTATATTTGATTTGTTCATGTTAATAACAAGACCCCATTTCAGACAGTAGTCAGCGATATCATTGATCATCAACTGGAGAGTCACCGGATTTGGAGCAATCAGTAGCAAATCATCTGCAAAAGCTAGAAGTTTTATCTTTCTGCCCGCAATCATTATGCCTCCACCCAGTGTCTCCCACAGATCATTAATAAACATGTCAAAAAGGTACGGACTGAGAAGGCAACCCTGCCGAAGACCAACTCGCGACCCAAACCACTCCGAAATTGCACCATCCATGAACACTGCTGACATTGGATTACTGTAAATACCCTCAATCATTCTGACTATTTTTGAGGAGACTCCCATTTGGTGCAGCTTGCGATACGCGAAATATTAACGATCGAGTTAACCTTCCATGGTGAAACCTTGGCACGTAAATTGGAACCATGAGAAATTTTATGTTCGTGTAGTGCCATGAAATTTCAATTTCGGAAATCCACGAATTCAAGCTGCAGTAGGCAGGAAATCATGTCACTTTTGAGGGGAGAAATTCCCGAAAAATTACTGTACATGCGGGAATCTGCTTGATGATAAGAGATAATTAGTTCTATGTTCTCCAGAAGAATGCGCCAAAGGGATGCAAAGTTTCTGTGGCAGACCTATACATTGTTTGTCACAGAAAAACTGTGATTAATCACAGGAAATCCGCGATTAAAATTTAATTCACGCAGTATGAGTATGATTGAAGTCATAATCACAGGAAATCCGCGATTAAAATCTTATTCATTCACTATGAGTATGATTGAAGTCATAATCGCAGAAAATCTGTGATTAATCACAGGAATAATTGGAAGACATTTTTATTCACGCACTCTGAGAATGATTAAACTCAAAATCACAAGAAACCTGTGATCAATCACAGGAAATCTCTGATCATAGGCTTCCTGTGATTGTTACTTTATTCATACTCAAAGTGCGTGAATAAACATGTGTTCCAATTATGCCTTTAATCATTCTCATAGTGCATTAATAAAATTTTAACCCTATTATTCCTGTGATTAACAATGTACTCCTGTATACTCCGTGATTAAGATTTTAATTTCACTCTAAGTGTTTGAATACCAATTTAATCTTAATCATAAATAGATTACAGAAACATATTCCTGTGATTAAAAATCTTAATCATATTCATGACTATGATTTTGCCAAACTCAGAAGTCCAGTCACCTTACGTCACCACGTCGACCTGCGAGAATTCGATTCTTTTTTGTGTTTGTTCAAGTCCCGATTCAGAATACAATATAGCATTGTAAATCTCATATACCAACCATACGTAATGGTGAAATCATTATATCGTTCCGGTAAGCCAATTTAGTTCGATTACTTTCTTGAGGTATATTATTGGCGATACCAGAGTTAGATTAATTTTGTTTTACTCGCATTTTCGTTTTACGAAAACAAACAGCTAGAGTGAACAAGCGCCAATGCTAAACTTTCCTCAGAGTGTTATCATTCGGCTTATCTTTCCACGAAGGTTTTTTCATTGACGAAAAGAACGTGCCATGGCGAACCAATGAGCGCACAGCATTAATTCGCTTTCCTTCAACGAAAACTTTTTTAGGATTTTCGGAAAACGAAAAGGTAACTTCCCACGATACGAAAATGCCTTTCTCGTAACGGAAAACACTACACGGAACGAAAAACCATACCGTAACTAGGTACGAGAAGAGAAATATCTACGGGAAGTACAAAAAAACTCAGTTATTCAAGACTTCAAGAAGTAAACAGAACACTAACACTCTTCCTTTTATATGTTTTTTACAGTTCCATGTAAAATATTGAATGAAGGCAAAATTAAATAAATATCGAAGTTTTCCCGTCACAAAGTAGATATTACGAGTGGTGGTGTGCTTGGCAATATTTATATTTGTTTGAACTCACCACTGCTTCACGAACGGTGAATTCAAATCAACCACCTAGACACGGTTCTGAGGCGCCCCATTCCACCCTGTTCTCAACCCGATTAAAAACCGTATCCCGATAATCCCTAAACCGGATTACAAGAACCAGTACGAGTATATTTTTGCACGATAGAAGAACGTTGAATACTACCGATTATCGCAGATTGAGTTTACCCCCCGAAAGTACTAATTCAGAGTAACTCACTTGCCGCCCCCAGCACCACCCCGCTCCGCCAACTTCTTCAGTCCATTGTACTAATTCCACTCGATTTTACTATTGATATCCCGTTTTACATCAGAGTGCTGCTGTTACATTACAGCTGTAATTCAGTTCATTATACCCGTCTTTATACCGATAATTGCCGTACTCATTCTCCCGTATCCCGAGGTAAGAACAATATCGACACCTGAGCGCCCAAAGGGCCAAACTGCTTTCCGAACTACTATTTCTAAAACGCAAGCGATTGTAACGATGCCAGTGTATATGAAGTCAACTAGGTTTTGCTTCCGAGTCTTCCAAGGTAGCGGAAGCTTTTTCACTTTTCAAGGACGAAAAAAAAAGTTCTCCAAAATCAAAATTTCCACTCGCGTTTTGCGTTTTAGACCTTTCTGAACAATTTTGGTTCCGTGTCTGTCATGAATTCCTTGTAACGCACATAACTATACGAATTTATTGTCCGATTTCTATGAAATTTTCAGGGATTGTGCGGGTTGGTGTGTAGACGGTCCCCTATGAAAATCATCATCCCCGGACTGATAGAAGCGACTGCGCATGCGCAAACGTGAATTAGGAATTTCACCATGTCGGAATTTCCTATTTTTGACCCCAAAATCGGATTCAGCACCTCTAAAAACCCCCTAAGGCCAACTTTCAGCCCGAACTTCCTAATTTACGAATAAACAAAACAGTGTAGAAAATACGAATGTTTAAAAAAAAACGGGAAAATGACGTCATGCTGGAATAGTTCATTTATGGTCGCTTGAAGCGCTGAGATCGAGAAATCCATAGTCCCCAGATGCAAAATTTCATGAAACAGTAAAGTTCAAAATCGAAAAACTGAAGAAAAAAATAGAAAAAGCGAGATGGGGAAAATTAGGTTTCCTCTGTTATTGTTTGATAACTTTTCTGTTAGAAAACACGATTTCGTCGTCCCAATGGGCAACACTGGGACGAGACGGCGATCCGAACAGCCCAATCAGCGAGCGTTCCCGCTGCACGTCTGTTTTCCCGGTTAGTTTTGAAATTAAAAATTTTGATTGTCTCCCAAAAATAACAGGAGACTTATTTTCCGAAATCAGCCCGATTTTCATCTATCCCACACCATTTACTATTCAGGAAAAATGCAAACAGAAATCGGTGAAATTCCTCATTCCTTGTAACAGCCGTAACTTCAACTGTCCCCCAGGGGTCGCGGGTTCGAATCCCAGCCGAGGCTAAGTATTTTTTTGATCCAATCACATACATCTACTCACCTAATTTTTCATCCGAATTTGATGAAATTTTCTAGGATTGTCCAGATTAGCGTGTAGATGGTCCCCTATGAGGGTAGTGGAAGGTACTTAGAGATTGGTGTTTTGAGATTAACTACTATGCATCTGATCATCTATATAATTGGGTTATGGATACGAGGAAGCTATGTGCCACAACCACTTGGCAGACTTTTTTTTTGCAATTTGTCCGAAAATCTATGTAATATTGAATTCCAAACCGTTTTTTGAATCATGGCCCTTCGGACTTCTGACTTCGGAAACCGATTTCAGTTTGGCCCTTTGGGCGCTCAGGTGTCGATATTGCCTAACCTCTTGGCTGATGAACGCTCAAATTCAACGTAACAGTTCTAGCTCTAAAATTCCCTTATGGAAGGCGTTTTCTCATTGATGTACCAAATATCGATTGATCTATGATAATAACAGGTTCTGTGCCAAACTGACATGGTCTGATTGAACCGGTTAGACATACAACGAGATTTATACATTATTATAGATTATAACTTTACCGTGGAATTCCCGAAGGAGGGGAATAGAAAATGTGCTGCACAGCTCCTTCGTTGTCTACAGTAGGCGGCGCTGCCGTTTCCGATGCCGCAAAAACCGAAGGGCGGCCTTCGCTGATGTTCAGCTGATCCTGGACGGCCGCCTCCAGGTCCCAACTGTGCCTTTGAAGTGCGTCTCGACATACGGACAGGTTGTCTATACCCGTCAAGTCCTAAATAAAACATAATCTTTCAATTTACCAGGTCAGAGGTTTGTTACAATCATATAACATCCCAAAAATTTATTTCAATAGAAGAAGGAATGTTTTCTGCTCACGCCGACGTTTCTACCAAGTATCTGTATTAAATCATAATCCCCAAGAATTGAAACTCTTGAGGTTCCATCCAAACCACAACATAACAGAATATTACGTAATACCATTGTCACCTGCAATGCTAGGTCTACTTCAACGAAACACAAATGACAAGTAATAGGTGTGTTCCAATAAGTATTTTACACAATATCGTAAGTATTTACAGAACATATTGTTGGGAAACTGTCGCCTTGTTAGCGAAAAGATTATTGTATATGTTGATTCTTTAAAAAATGTGGTTGTCGAGTTCGGTTCTGAAAACGTGATTTGGATATTAGTTCTCTCTTCGAATAAATCGTCAAATTCACTTGTTGTTCCGGTCTCACTTTCTAACATTGGTGTCAGAAGTGGGATCGTCGAACATGGGAGATAATGAGAATGGCGGAGACGAATTGGGAGGTCAACGGTTGAGAAGTGGTCGAGTTGTAAGAATCTCTGGACCTGCTACCTCGGACCATGTTGAACATGGGAGAAATCCATCAGATACTGAAGGGAATCGCGACCTGCCAGATGGTAATGAAGTCCAGCAGCTGGCTGCTGAAGTAAGAAGAATACAGCAGACATTGGATGAGTCTAGAGATGGCGTCAATGCACAGCTACGAGAATTTTACGAGGATGTTGTAAGAGAAGTGCAGGAGTGCATGACCTCAGAAGATCTGGAGACAACCAGGACCAGGTGAGACGACAGATGGTGTTGAGTAGAAATTCAATAAAGCCTGGTCGGTATGATGGAAAAGCTATCTGGGGAGACTATTTAGCGAAATTTGAAAGAGTTAGCAAAATTAATGGTTGGGAAGGGGAAGAAAAGGCTGTACAGTTGGTATGTGCGTTGGACGATGCTGCTCTTGCTGTGGTTTCTAACCTGGGACCTGAGGCCTCCTACATGCAAATGGTGACAGCCCTAGAGCAGCAGTATGGGACAATGGGTCGAGAACATTTATTCATGGCTCAGTTAAGGAATCGGGTGCAGGGGGTGAAAGAGGACTTGACAGTCTTTGCAGCGGATTTGGAGACACTTGTACGAAAGGCTTTACCAGGGGGGACACCTGCCGCCATCGAAGTTATAGCCTTACAACAGTTCTATGATGGTATAAGGAGTGTAGAGCTTCGGAAGCTCGTACTGGCTTACCCAACAACCACACTCAGGGGAGCTGTGGGGTATGCGCTGCAAGCAGAAGCCAACCTTCTTCGAGCCAACTGTGGTGTCAATCCAGTCACAGTGGGTGGTATAGAGAGTGAAGAGGTGGAGATACGGGCTGTGAGAAGAGAAGGAGCGAGGAGGGGTGATGGTGTATGTTGGCGTTGCAATGGAAAAGGGCATGTGGCACGATATTGCCCCACTGTGCTTTGTTGGACGTGTCAAGCATCCGGTCATACGTCCTATGATTGTCCCAGGAGCCAACTGGCGGGAAACGGAACGCAGTCATAGGTGGAAGGGGGCCTGTGACATGCGGTGGAATTAAACAACCCCAGAGTCAGAGTACAAAAAGTTCACCCATTGTCTACAGAATCAGTTCAGCAGCGTCAATCCTTGTCAGAGGACGCATCAACGGCAAAGCCTGTAACATGGTGGTTGACACTGGCGCCATGGTAACCATTGTAAGACGTGGGGTAGTGACCATACAACCAAAATACGGAGCTATGGAAAAAGGGCTCGTGCTACGCACAGTGACAGGCCAAGAGTTTCCGGTGGAAGGCAGAGTAACCGTGCAAGTGGGGTTGGATGAGGAAAAAGCAAGAGAGCACACAGTTCTGGTGGCTGACATAATGGATGACTGCATTCTTGGAATGGACTTCCTCGCAAAAGCTAAGTGTAAGATCAATGCGGCCACAGCAGAAGTGATGATGGAAGAACCAGAAGAAGATAAAAACAGCACATACGATGTGAAGAGAGTACAAATAGAAGCAGAAATGGAGTGGAAGGAAGAGCAGGGCAAAGATCTTGAGGTGGCCCAGGTGCGGAGGTGGGTGCAGGATGGTGTGCGTCCAAGTTGGGAAAAAGTGGCTACTTATGGAACCACAGCCAAAGCATTATGGGCTATGTGGGACAGTTTAGTCGTTGAGGAAGGGGTGCTGAAGAGAAAATGGGAAAACGATAGAGGTACAAAACATGCAATGCAAATAATCGTCCCTCGGCAGTGTCGTCAGATGGTGTTGCATATGGTACATGATTTGAGTCACTTTGGAACCAGGGGAATGGTTACTGAACTGAGAAGAAAATTCTGTTGGATAGGATTACATCGGGATGTGAAGGAATTTGGCAGAGCTGGTGTAGGTTGCAGGGAACCAGAAAGGAAGCGAACGAAGAGAGCCCCGTTGCAGGAGTATCGAGTAGGAGTACCGTTTGAACGTGTGGCTGTGGACGTCATTGGTATGTCGCCGAATTCAAACAGTTCCAGGACATACGCAGAGGCTCTACGACAGAAATTAGATGAGGCACACAGTATGGCGAGAGAAGCATTAGGAAAAGTGGCGGAGGAAGCGAAGAAGAGATATGAAGTAGGTACGAGTTGAGACACCAAGATACAAGAAAGGGGATAAGGTGTGGTCGTATAATCCAACCAGGAAAAAGGGTCTGGCACCAAGGCTTCAACGACCATGGGTGGGGCCGTGTATTGTGTGCAAACGAATCAATGATGTAATTTATAGGGTCAGGCTCCCAAACGGACGGCAAAAGATTGTCCATGTGGATCAGATGCAAGCACACCAAGAGTAAACGGAAGGATGTGGTGTTGGGAAACTGTCGCCTTGTTAGCGAAAAGATTATTGTATATGTTGATTCTATAAAAAAGGTGGTTGTCGAGTTCGGTTCTGAAAACGTGATTTGGATATTAGTTCTCTCTTCGAATAAATCGTCAAATTCACTTGTTGTTCCGGTCTCACTTTCTAACAATATATTTACTTATTTATATACTAATACATTTCTATTGTCGGAGAACAATTAACTCTCATAGATGAGAAATGTAACAGGAACTGTTCCAAATAGGTAAACGTATTATTAAAATATACTATATTATATTAAAATATAATACTACTTTGAACCCCACCAAATAACATGGGTGAAAATATACGAGACGAAACCTCTCTGCTTTCCTGATTTTCACAGAGAAGTTTTTGAACGAATATGCCTAATTAATCATTGTACGGAATCTTTATCGTTATCTATGCAACATGCCTATTACATAGTACTTCTCAAGTATTATTCTTTCTATAACAAACTTCATCAACCGAGCAACCTCTCCACTTTTGGATCAAGATATGATAATACTTCGGTTGGTTAGAACAAACCCGTAGGTATGTTAAATTCCTTATTCGAGTATGGGATAGGTAGTCAATTAACTACTACTTCTTGACCTTGGAAGAAAGGTAATAACATAAGGACAGAAAATCATCAAGTTGACACACCATCTTTTTTTTGCGAAATTTCAAATTGTTGGCAAAATTGAGGTTCCTCCATGAGGCTTTTAAGGAATTTGTAAAAAAAATTGGATACGCTCCAAATTGGAGTAGATAAGACAAAAAGAACGCACCAGAAATTTGACAAATTCCTTCCTTTTGCTAAGACAGGATGTAGGCGAAGTGTCCACGTAATTGACCAAAATACAAAGTCAACCCTACGATATTGCGTAATAGGCTGTAATATTGTGCTTGGTTTGGAATGAAGCACGAGTCGGATTGATAAACATCGTAATAAGAATATTATTCTGTAACAGAACACGCAACCGTTTATCATACATTTTCTTTGGTGTGTGAAAAACCCCCAAGAACTGATCATTCTTGACCATTCATACATACTTAAATAGGTAGGTACATAATATGTACCTCAAAGACATTTTGTCTTTGAGGGGAGTTTATTAAAAAAAAAAAAAAAAAAAAATATGTACATGCTCATATTATGAGCAATAAGATCAAGGTCGGCTGATAGGAAAGAGATATATGATAATAAATAATACCTCATTCGATTTTCATACATTAGAATACGAGACTTTTGATGTTTATCATAAGCTTCATGATATTTTGTAATATATTGAGACAAAAGTCTGAATTATAGATGTTCAAGTTCAACTTATTGATTTTTGGATTGTAGTTCATTCAAAGTGATATAAAAGTTACTGTTCCGTAGGTACGTAATTCACTACACTGTATGTTCCTTCTGTGCCTGTTTTTCTTGAAATAACTACGATACCATTGTAGTGATGCCTTATTTTTTTCGTAATTAGAGGGAAATTGTGAATTATAGACATTGTAACCAAGTAAGTTCCCCTGAACTGTCATATTGATACTGTGAAACGTCTAGGCTGACTCGTTTGTTCCTATATTCATGTACTGTAAGACAGGCATCGTTTTGTAGTAATGAAATTTTTTTTAGACTGTCCAGGAATTTTTTTCCACCCGGAAAATGAGTCTTGTTTTACAAAGATTTAGGTACTAAAAGTACTAATGTTCCTAATGACCTCAATGGTGATTATTTTTGGGATATTTTTCATTGAATAAATCCAATAACTATTACCGATGTGGAATTCAATCATTTCATTCCCCAATTTCCCGAAAACGACCTTTGTTTTGACCCATTTAACACGATTTTTTACTGGTATTCGTCACATCGACGAATGGGTTGCAATAAGCTCAAAAAAATGGGGTTGCACTCCAGGGTTAAATAGGTAGGTACATAATATGTACCTCATGTATGTACATGCTCATATTATGAGCAATAAGATCAAGGTCAGCTAATAGGAAAGACCTTCAGGAAACGATGATCATGGAAGATACCTTCGGAGTTTATTTCTCACGATAAAAACATAGGTCGACATGAAAATATTGGAAGGTACCTAGTGTACCTACTAATTCTATGACGATAATAGTTTTGTCGACCACTATTGTATGTCATTGACATTCCGAGGGAGTTTCTTATCGTGTCATCTTCAAGAAGAGATTGGAAATTTACAAATTTAGTTCAAATTTGATCCGTTTAGCATTGAAAACACTCCGGTGTTTCCTGCACTGCAAGGCGACCACCAGCTGAAACTAGCGCGTCTGACTCAACATAAGGACGGACAGGTTGTACATCACTGTGCACCGACAAATTCAAACTCAGAACCAAACGCTCAAATATCCTTCAAAAATCCTCAGTCCCACCAGCTCCAGGTACGCAATTTCCCTTTTCTTTCGCAATTCTGCCTAAGACCTCACCTGAAATTGGACGATTTTCTCCGTCTGGTCGGCTGTGAGGTCCAAGTCATCCATTTCACACGAAAACAACGATAAGAAACGAATTCGCGGTTTATCTGGTCCGAGGATGACTTTCGACTGAGTTTCCGGATTCGACTCAGTACCTGGAGAAACGGGCCACGAATTCTCCAAGCTATTTCTTCATAATTTAAAAGAAGAATCGCGATTACAGAGAACTAAATTTTCGTCTTTCTCATCACATCACCAAAACGCACCTTTTCATAACACTTTTCATCGTCACTGCCAACAAAATAACCAAAACAAACGGCACCTCCCGGCTTGCAAAACTCGACATGATTTGTGAAAAAAGAAATAATTAAATGTAAAATTTGTCCATTTTTGATCTACTTTGGTAACTATTGATACATTTCCAAAAATAACGAAGCAAAAATTGGATTGATTATGTTCATAATAAACTGGAATAGTGTTTTAGTGCACAGTTTTTCCAGTGAAGCGCTAAATGCCATGGACCTAGTATCCAATGGACCGGTACTCCGTGCTCAGAAAATGCGTGCGGAATCTGAAAATAGGCATGTGGCGGTTCCGAGGGGCGTGGCATTCCCCCTGAAGTACCGTAGTGTAGAGGCTCCCCCCACCTCTTCACAACTTTGGCTCAGTTGGTTAGAGCGTCGGTCTGCGACGCTCAAGGTGTACAGTTCGAATCTAGGCCACGCGCGGATTTTTTTTTTCAATTTAATGTTATTTTTGTAGTATGGTGATGAATTTCAACCTGCTGATGTATTAAATCAGTATCTAGAGGGAAAGTATTGTACCTTGGGACGATTTTTTCCATTACAACGTAATTTAGCAATTAAAGGAAGGGTGTATAATCTACTACTCTTGAGGTGTAACTCTCGTGCCTCCTCGTCACGTACTGGGACGATGGGCGCCCCCACCCCAGGACTCACTTTAAGCCACACCTCCCAAGTACCGTTCCCCCACCATACTCACTACCAATTTCCACCAGCACGGCGATGGGTGGTGAAAGGGGTGGAGGCCCGGTCCATGGGATATTAGGTCCATGCTAAATGCGTTCAATTCTTATCACAAAATTGATTAAAAAATAGGGACACCGTCGTTTTACCGTCGTTGATAAATTTGGTTTGGCAGTCCGTGGAACATGTGTTTATCCATGGACTTATCCATACCTAGTATCCATACTAGGTCCATGTGTTTATCTCTCTCGTCTTTTCGGATGTCTCTCTCTCACACCCCTCCTGTCCTTCTTGAAACGTGTCTACGCATTGCTGGATTATTGATCGGTCTTTCGTCTTGAATTCTGAGCTGTACAACACAAGGTAAACCTTATTTTGTGCTTGGTTCTGACAATCAACTCCATATTTTTCGGGAAAATGCATGAAAATCTGACAGGCATTTATTTTGAACTCGGTAGAAAAGCAAGAGTAGCCGGCGTCACAGAGCCCAATCCAACCTCATATGCCCTTGTTTCCTCCAATCTGTCCACTCTCAAAAAATATTTTAAAATAAATCGGCCTTCGCAATTTTTTACTCTCAAAATCCGTCTTGTTCCGTCCCTCCTACAACGTTCGAAAGAGTTTCGTAGTTTTTCTCGGCCGTTGCCAAACCTGTGAATCTTGCAATCACATTCTATTTATATTTGAGCTATTGTGAGGTATTAAGAATTGGCCGGGAAAACTGCCTTCTCCTCCCATTTGCGAAACATTTCAATATTTTTTTCAAGGTGAAATTTTCTCATAGTCCGTGGAACGTCAATATCATCCCGTTTCGAGATGTAAGTTAGCACCTTATGAGTCGAGCTAGGGGGAATTTCCAACCTGCTGGTGTGGGGGCGTTTATTGATTTATTATCCTTCTGTGGGCATTTAAAAATAACCTTCGTAGACAGTTATTTCCTATTTTTATCGTATTGATCTACAGAATCTTTTTGTTTGACTCACTATTTCTCTCTTTTCGTTTTGTTCCTAACTCAAATTTTAATACTTACGTACCTACTTATACTACTTTCCTTCCCTCTGATCCTTTGTGCACTTTATCATAATCAGGTGTAGTAGTAAGCATTGCTTAATAGTTCCTGCAGGTTTTCTTCTTGCTGGTAGGCTCACAGTTTATAAATCACTTATCTTTATCCCCTTATTTTTCCATTTCCAGCATTTTCGGTTCTTTGAGTCATTCAACTGCCAGGGTTCCATCTTGGTGTATGAGCCATTAAAATAATCAATAACACAGGTTGCCACGAATTTTCATCAGTTCACTTCAGTTTTGTACTTTGACGAGTATCAAGCACTGCCACATCAGACATTTTTCTGCTCTTTAGGCCATAATCTGGAAAAAAGTATAAAACAACGTTTTTCCTATCCTTGATTCTCTCAATGGGTTATTTCAGTCAATTTGAAAAAAAAATTTTTTCAAAAGAGTATGGCTCAGGAATAACGGTAATTGGGTCTGTTCGTCGAGAAAGTGTTTTTAAAAAATCAGAGAAGCTAAGGAAAGTTGAAGATTTGAACGGTGTGACGTAGCTAGCCATCTGTCTTTGAAAAAAGTATCCATGCACAGAGAAGCGATGAAACCTTCGGGGGACCTCTTGGATACTACAAAATACTACTCACACACACGCGTGGCATAAGTGTGTGTGCGTTAAGGGAGGCCCGCCTTTTTTTCAAACGTGTGATCTCTTTAATTAATTTTTCTACCACATGTTATAGTATCATTAGGCTTAAGGTTGGAGTATAGTGGTTTTCAAGGGTGCTGAATCCAAATTTGAGGTCAAAAACCTAAATTTCCGACCCACTGAAATACCCCATTTAATACTGTTCCGACCCGCCACCAATCTCATTATCTTCGTAACAAGAGGTCCTTTATTTTTGCAGGAAAAATGACATCTGTATGCCCACTAGCCCAGGAAAAAGTCTGGTTTGATAAGCCGAAATATGACTTGGCTGAGAAAAAGTACTATGAACGCTTAGCTAAGGTAAGCTATCTTTAACTGATAACCTGGAAATATAACTTGTATATTATGTACTCGATACGATCTCTTGATTTTTGTTGTCTTTTGTAGTTGTAAGTTCCTGTACCTATCGCATACATTGTTGCCTCATTCTGCCAAGAATTCGTAGGATAAAGACGTTGAAAGTTTTACGTATTTCGCGTTAGAAGTGGCTGAGACAGTACTTTGCTGAGTTAATTTGTGCAGTGTGTTGAACTTCAATATGGAAGGTGGTAAAGGAGGAGCGAAACCTCAACAACAGAATAAGCCCAAGCAAAACAAACCCCAACAGAATCAAAATAAGAAAGGGGGAGGAGGCGGAGGGAATAAAGGACAAGGGAAACCTCCGGGTGCTGCTAACGCCGGAGGGCCTAAGCCAGCGAAAGAACCTCAAAAGGTTGATGCACCAGAAGTCCCCCCTGCTGCCGTTGAAATAACAGAGCCTGCTAAAGTGTCTGGCGAAGGAACACCACCCGCAGTGCCTGCTATAGTAGCTGAAGAAGTGAAGCCTGCTGCTGCACCAAACACTGGATCACCCCCAAGCCAGAATCCTGCCCCAACAACACAGTCAAATAAACCTGATAAGTCTCCTGAGGAAGGGAAAGACGGTGGTAAAGGGAACAAGCAGAACAAAGGTAACAAATCTAAATCGCCAGCTCAGGGAGGACAGCAAACCAAAAACTCCAACCCAGGGGGTAAGGGTAATCAAGGACCTCCTGCAGTACCTCCTCAAGTGGGCGAAAAAGCTGAAGGAAAACCAGAGAATGCGCCAAGCGTCAAAGCTGATGCACCCAAAGTTGCAGAAGAAGGGAAAACTCCTGCAGTTGTGTCAGCTGCACCGCAACTGTCTGTAGCTGAAGACCAAGGTAAAGAAGGTGCAAGAGGTAAATCTCCCTGTAAGAATAATCAAAATGCGGGGAAGAATCAAAAAGGTGGAAAAGGAAGTAAGGGTGCTGCAAACCCCCAGAACAAGAACGCTTCACAGCCGCCAGATGGACCTCCCAAGCCTAATCAATCATCTGATGCTCCAGAACAACCCAAAGAGCAATCATTAATTACTGTTCAGCAACCGAATCAAGGAGGAACTGAAAAGGTACCAAATCCGAAGGATAATAGCAAATCAAGTAATCCTCAGAAATCCAAGTCTCAAACTAAAGGAGGTGGTGGTCCACCTAAAGCAGAAAGTATTCCAGAGCAAGGACCTCAGTCAACTTCAAGTGAGTTGATTCAAGACAAGAGTAAAACTATCCCTGCTGACAACCTTCAGTCCTTCGCTGAGAAAGCGAAATCACCTGCACCTAAACCAGCCAACAAGGTACAAGCAGAAAAGTCCAGAGCAGAATCCCCTGCCAAAAATCAACAATCACAACCAAAAAACAAAGGGAAAGGTGGTCAGGGTAATGCCCCTCAGCCCGATAAACATGCAGTCGAAGCAGCTCAACAACCAGCTTCCGTTGATGTAGCGCCAACAGCTAAGGTTGATTTGCCTAAGAATCAGCAATCTTCTCCCCAATCCCTCTCTGCTTCTGAACAACAAAAAGAATCTGACCATAAAAATGATCAACCGAAAAATAAAAATCAGAAGAAAAACCAACATCCAGACAAGAGCACATCCTCCCCGCCTAAATCAGATGGACCTCTTGCTTCTCCCACAACCAGTGATCAAAATTCGAAAAAGTCTAAATCACCTCAACCATCTGCCCCCAAAAATGTGCCCTCTGCGAAACCTGCGAACGCACCTTCTCCTAAAAGTTCTCCTGATGACATCGTTATTGACGACGACTTTGAGCCTCTCTTTGCCGATGTGCCTGTCCCACCTCTCAAACCTGCTCCAAAGGAATCTCCCAAAGATACTCCTAAACAATCAGTTGCTGAGGCACCTAAGCCCGCAGCCAAAGAGCCGCCTAAACCAAATGTAAAAGAACCTTCTAAAGCATCAGAACCACCTAAACAGGCAGCCAAGGATTCTCCTAAATCAGCTGTAGCTGAACCTACTAAGCAAGTTGGGAAGGAAGCACCCAAAAAACCAGAAATAACTCAACCTTCCCTCGAAGTGGCATCTAAAAAACCAGAAACTCCTAAACCTACAGTTAAAGAAGTGTCTAAACCACCACCACCTCCGCTCGAAACTGAAGATGGTGATTTTGAACCCCTGTTCTCAGATTTCACCGACTCTACTAAAGCGTTAGTTGGGGTTGCTTGTCCCTTCGTTGATAAGTTTCCTCCTCTGACCCCTCCCACAGCTGCTCCCAAAGGAGTGAAGGATGAAAAACCTCAAGCCCACGTCGGAACAAAACCGGCGCCTGAGGCCTCGAACCAATCACAACAGCAGCAATCCAAGAAATCCAAATCGCCCCCCAACAAGGCCCAAGCTCCACCAACGAGTATCCAAAACATACCTAAATCTGCTCCAGTCGAAATTAAAGGAGCTTCGACCCCTTTGGCAAGTTCACCTTTGCAAACTGAACCTGCATTGCCTGAGTCATTCAGAGACAAAGTTCTGGCGGACGTCAAATTGTCTTCTAGTCCGAAAAGGTCGGTGAGCCCAAAACTGGCTTCTAGCCCTAAACTGTCCTCGAGCCCTAAAGTTGTAGAAACTCCGTTAAAGAAAGAAGAAAATAAGAATCAAGCCAACGAAAAGAACAAACCCCAATCTTCACCTGTGAAAAATGATCCGGCCGTGGTCGTTCCTACTGAAATTCCATTGAAACCTGAAGAACCCAAACCTGCTGCTAATGAGCCAGCTAACAAAAACGATAAGAAAGCTGCAAATCAGAAATCACCTCCTCCTAAAGGTCAACAAGCCAAAAATCAAGAAGCGTCCAAAGTCCCAATTGACAAAAAGGAGGCTGTTGCACGCAGCACGAAGGTAAACTTCGTGTTGCTGCTCAACCCTAGCTGATTATTTTGCTGATCATCCCTTCCATTAACATAGGACTGGGGTTGCCAACTTTCTTCGTATTGTTTTTATTCAATGTTTTCATCTTCCATGATTTTCCGTTCACACTCATTCCTTATACCAAAAGGAATGTTTCTACTTAAACCAAATAAGTTTTGCTAGATTAAATCATTTGGCTGTATTTCATGAAACTTGAAATCAGTCTTTCTCCTACAAAAATCCTTGTGTAAGGTAGGTGTTTTCTTGAATCTCCCAGTTTTCAATTAACGTTGTTTTATTTCAGTTTGTCTCAGCTCCTTGTCTTGTATATTGTTTTCATCGTCATATAACTTGAATAAGAGCGTTTTTTTATGAATGCAATAAAGTCAACGTCAGTCCCCAGTCCAGTGATTTGGGGAAATTTATAGCCTCGTACCTTTAGAGAGAAGTGGTCCCTAACCACCCCATCCACCAAAATTACCTTTTTTTCAAGCTCCTTCGAACAAAACCTACCTCCATCCCTTAATTTGAGACTTCAGTCGGTATCAAACGAAAACATCACTTGTCCTCAACATCATTCTTATATTTTTGTTCTCATCACTTTACTTGGCAACCCCAGGCTCTAGAAATCCTTTTTCGTGTTTTCCTAATAGCATGGATTTATCCATACATGGATATTCAAGGAACTAAACATGATGTCAATGACGAACCTCTCTATTTCTCTTTGGATTGTGAAATTGTTTCGCTGTGTTCAATTCGTGTGTTTGTCGACTGTATTTTTTCCTAATGAGTGCTCTCCCCTTGACATGTATCGAGGAAAACATTATCTTGCCCTTAATTGTTAAATTTCATGGATCAGCTCTATAATAAAATTCTTCAATTTCTTCAGTAATGTACTTATAATAGAAGTGCCTGTTTTACGAAATATCGGTTCTTGTACCTTCCTTATTCAATCTCAACTTAGGTTTGGAACTATACTATTTATTACAAAAGTAGATTATGGGATGAATACGTTTGGTCTGGCAAGCATCTGCTTGCTCATGAGTAATAATTGATCGTACTCTTGAGTGGGCAACCTTCCTATTATTCTGTTCAGAATTTACATCATAGAGTGGGGAACGAGCATTCACTTAGAATTCGCGTTGCCTTAGTTTTAGCTAACTGCTTGATTTTCTTGTGATTTTTTTCTGTGCAAGCTGCCAAAAGGAACCCCCAATCCTAACCAATCCCAAACTGTCAAAAAGGACAACAATCCTCAAAACAATCCCAAACATAAGGAGGTGTCCAAACAGGCTGATACTCCCTGTTCAAAAGCCAAACATCCCTTTGACCACCCGGTAAAAACTGTGGAGCCAAAATCCGGCTCGAACCAGAATAAGAACTCGGTCCCCAAGATGGCCGCTCAACCGCATGGCAAAGCAGATGCGCCTGTCAATAACAAGGTGGCACCCGATGCCCAAATGGGGAACAAAGTTCAGCCTGCTACCACACCTGCTCCCGTCATTCCCACTGATCCCAACGCACCTGAACCCACTGATAAAAAAGAATCGAAGAAATCCAAAAGGAACAAGAAAGAGCGTCATAGAAATAGGGATCGCCAGGAAAAGGTGAGCCCTGATGTATGGTTGGTATTCATGATAGCCAATCATCAGTGTTTATATATTTTTTGGTCCAATTGGTTTACAATCACCTGTAATACAGTTTATGGAAGCAAATTCGCTTCAATATGGTTTGAATCAGAATATGAGTGGCCCTCAAAAGCATAGCAAAGCGGATGCGCCTCAATAACAATATGGCACCTCATTGTAGGTTGGGCTGCCTATGCTCTAGGTATGGTGACATCGAGTTCATCTCCACGAAATGTTTTCATTCATGTGAATAATCTATTTACATCTATTATACTTAGCAACTTCGTTATACAAAAATTACAGTTTTGCTGTTCATATCAGGGGTTAGACACTTCGGTTTTATTATAGCTAAACTTTTTAACTTAGTAGATGAATAGTCTGAGCTGGGAGATTAATTTTCACCTTTCTATCTTCATTCTTATATCCTGAATTGTGGAATTTTGCTGATCAATTGTTGACCTTAGATCACTCTTGTGACGTTTTAGCCTAACAATTGGATCATTAATGTACTTGTTATCAATGGGGAATTTGCCTCACATTTTTTTATTTTTTTTTTCGAATGAGGGTTTATTTTTATGAAATAAAACCATAGTGAGCTGCTCAAAAACGCATCCAAAAAATTTAGAGAATTTAAGGAAGATGGAAATTTTAAATGTGGTGGCAATGTGTAAGAGGCAGCCATGTTTGAAACGTGACGGATATTCTACCAATCTGACTTCAAAGGAGGTTCTGTGGCGCTTACCACAGAAGCGGCACATACACGAACTTTTACCTTCCGAGTAGTGCGCACAAGAGTGCGCCACGATCTGGCAGGAAGAACCCTGACACAAAATTGACCAAAAGAAACAGTATTACTCACTTTTTTACAATACGAATCTATCTACTAGTTTATCAAGCATTATTATTCTTCATCTTCTCTTATTTAGTTTCAAGATTTGAATCACATTATTCGAGTAGCCATTTCACTGGATCGTTTTGTGTGGCGTGCTAGAACTCTGTCTGTTGTCGTTGCTTTCGCGTCGTTTTTTTTTCTTTTTTTTCGTATGACGTCAACAATACTCCTCGATTTTCGCGGTGTTTTGTAACAGAGGTTCACTTGTTTAGTCATTTTCTCCTACGGTAATTTTTTTCCGTTGGTTATTCCTAGTGTTAAACGTTATTCTAGGGCCCTATAATAGGATTTGCCTTGAAATTCCAGAATCTAAAATTGAGGCAAATTCCCCATTTAATGATAGACCGGGAGCCGAGGCCAAAAACGGTGACTTACGAGTTGAAAGCTACAAACCAATTTTTATTAAAATGTCCTCCAAGGTGAGTAAAAAAATGGATTGCTGCCACTCCAAAGCCCCGTCTTTCAAAAATGGCGGCCGTTTGAAATTGTCAAATTTAGGGAAATGATGACTTACGTAGTTGATGGCTGGAAATAAATTCACTTGCAAGAACTAATTATCCAAAAGTGGAAAATACATCTCTGCCACCCTAATTCCCCGCCCCTGTACAGGCAGAGTCGATCAAATTTTGTCAAAATGTTGACCATTTTTTGACTTATTAGTTGACGGCTGAAATTTTTGTAGTAGGTTGGTATCCACGAGAAAGAAACAAAAAACTATCTCTGCCCTCCCCACCCCCCGTCTTCCGCTCAGCAGAATCGATTCAAAATTGTCAAATTTTGACACAAATTTTGACTTGTTAGTTGACGCGTGAATTTTTCTTTAATAGTTCTCTATGGATATCTGGTTAATAAAAACCATCTCTGCCGTTTTGATTCCGCGTCGTTCGTTCAGCAGAGATGGTCCAAAATTTGACAAAATTTGGTCCCAAAATTGAGTTATCGAGTTGATGGCTGAAATTTATTTTGCGAGTAGCTAATTATTAGTTCTTTCGAAATTCCTTACTCTGCCATTCTGATTCCGCGTCGTTTATTCAGCAGAGATGGTCCAAATTGGTCAAATTTTGGTCCAAAAATGGACTTATTAGTTGATGGCTGGAAATTGCATAATTATCTCCTACATGCTACTGTAAGACAATAAAACACACTCTGCCATCTCGGAAACGCGTCGTTTGTGGAGCAGAAGCCAATATGTACAGGAATATGTGTGTAAAAACTGCAGGGTAAAAATCAGCACCGAAAAATTGACTTATGAGTTGATGGCTGAAATTCATATTGCGAGTAGGTAATTATTAGTTCTTTCGAAATTCCTTACTCTGCCATTCTGATTCCGCGTCGTTCATTCAGCAGAGATGGTCCAAATTGGTAAAATTTGGGTCAGCTAAAATTTGAACGGAGATTAGGCCTCTCTTGCGATTCACACTCGTGTTTCTGATTTATCGTACGTAAAACCCATAAATTCTCGTAGGGAGCGAACGGTTTGTCCTACAGAGCTCCGCGTGGTCTTAAAAATTTCTAAAAATTCTATAGAATCTTAAATCGAAGGAAAAACAATACCTTTACATCAAAATTTTTTGAGTTTTTTCGGCGTTTTCAAAATTTCAAAATTCATTTTGGAACTCTTAGAACTGACCTACATCAACCAAAATCTTCGGGGCACAACTAAACCCCAAATGGAGCCTACATACCAAATTTCATCGAAATCGGTTAATGCTAAGTGGCAAAAGTGCCGCGTACGGCGGACGGACGGCCAAATTTTTATTCAATTTTTGGATTCAATTTGGAAATGAAGTAGAATGTGAATAGTGAAGTTAGCTGCTGTTCCTTCTACAGGCTCTTCTCGCTGCGAGCACATCAACATAATGTTAATGACTGTCTGTAGCAGGCGGGTTTACAGGTAGAAACACATAAAGTGAATCTCACCCTTGCGTCATTCGGCCAGCATGCAGCATGCTTTGTTGTAGCTAGTGCCAGGCTATGATTTTGAGTAATTTACTAATTAAAAGTACTCTTTTATCTACAAGCCTTGAGTTTAGCTAGATTTTACTCGGGAATTACGTGGCATTCAAAACTACACAGATAACCAAACACATAAAATTCGATCATCATCTGCCGGACTAAATATTCTAGGTAGAAACAATTTTGGGGGGGTGTTAGACATTTTTTTTCTTGTTCGATTCCAAAGGTTCATTATTGAAAATAATAAACCAAAAATCGGCCGTAGTTCACAGGATGGACATTTCGGGAATACCTAGGTACCTTCAGTACCGATGAGTGAGCCTACATCGGTTCAATACCTAATTACTATTACTATTATTTTTTTTTCTTTTGATTGTTCAAAATTATCTTGGTACAATAAATTAGACCTTGGTTCCAGTTGTTTTGGTCCAGTTTCTACCCAACTATTTCTTCAACTTATCCTTTAAAAACATTTGATAGCCTCGCATACCTATTCCACTATTTGAGTGTACGCAAATATTTCGAGAGGTATACTTTCTATGGTTGTGGCTCGTTAATTTAATATCTTGCATAATCATAATCATTATAGTCATTAGATATTCCATAATCATGAGCTCAAAACGGTATTTTTGGTTCGGGTTCCTTCGACCTCTAAGAATCTGTACAGTAGCAGTAAATGTAAAATAAATAGGTAGCGAACGATAGGTAGATCACCCAGAGCTCTAGGGCCAACCGTTCGCTACCTATTTATTCTACATTTACTGCTACTATATAGATTGTTACATACATGTTTGGAAATCCTGAGGAATGAGCACACAATACTAATTAACCGAATTGTCAGCATTTAATTTCTAACTCACCTATCTAAACAATAACTTCGTGGATGTGAGAAGAGCATATTTCAATCAATAACTATCACTTATTTAGACCAAAATAACCTTTTTTCAATCGATTTTATGGAATTAGTAGGGCAAATTCCTTCGCGCTCATATTATTGATACTCTTCTAAAATACTGGGAAAACCACAGTAGGCCCTCATAAACAAATTGTACAAGTTCATCATAATTATGAGTACTTATCTATGTATAACTATTCCTAGTTTAGGTACGAACTAAAACATTTCTAGTTGACGGATTTTTCATGCTTTGCATAAGTAGGAAACCTAGTTGGTAATTTTTACGCAGAGGTTTACCATTTTCAATACGTAATTACAAACGGAACAAATGAATAGGTGAAAACCTACTCAACCACTTTATTCTAGTATACCCTGATTGATCGAATCCAAAAACCCCAGTACTTGGCAGTTTTATGATCAATGGATTATAAGATATTGCTTCCGATAGTACCAAGGAGACCGTATAGTCATTAGATATTCCATAATCATGAGCTCAAAACGGTATTATTGGTTCGGGTTCCTTCGACCTCTAACAATCTATATAGTAGCAGTAAATGTAGAATAAATAGGTAGCGAACGGTTGGCCCTAGAGCTCTGGGTGATCTACCTATCGTTCGCTACCTATTTATTTTACATTTACTGCTACTGTACAGATTCTTAGAGGTCGAAGGAACCCGAACCAAAAATACCGTTTTGAGCTCATGATTATGGAATATCTAATGACTATAATGATTATGATTATGCAAGATATTAAATTAACGAGCCACAACCATAGAAAGTATACCTCTCGAAATATTTGCGTACACTCAAATAGTGGAATAGGTATGCGAGGCTATCAAATGTTTTTAAAGGATAAGTTGAAGAAATAGTTGGGTAGAAACTGGACCAAAACAACTGGAACCAAGGTCTAATTTATTGTACCAAGATAATTTTGAACAATCAAAAGAAAAAAAAATAATAGTAATAGTAATTAGGTATTGAACCGATGTAGGCTCACTCATCGGTACTGAAGGTACCTAGGTATTCCCGAAATGTCCATCCTGTGAACTACGGCCGATTTTTGGTTTATTATTTTCAATAATGAACCTTTGGAATCGAACAAGAAAAAAAATGTCTAACACCCCCCCAAAATTGTTTCTACCTAGAATATTTAGTCCGGCAGATGATGATCGAATTTTATGTGTTTGGTTATCTGTGTAGTTTTGAATGCCACGTAATTCCCGAGTAAAATCTAGCTAAACTCAAGGCTTGTAGATAAAAGAGTACTTTTAATTAGTAAATTACTCAAAATCATAGCCTGGCACTAGCTACAACAAAGCATGCTGCATGCTGGCCGAATGACGCAAGGGTGAGATTCACTTTATGTGTTTCTACCTGTAAACCCGCCTGCTACAGACAGTCATTAACATTATGTTGATGTGCTCGCAGCGAGAAGAGCCTGTAGAAGGAACAGCAGCTAACTTCACTATTCACATTCTACTTCATTTCCAAATTGAATCCAAAAATTGAATAAAAATTTGGCCGTCCGTCCGCCGTACGCGGCACTTTTGCCACTTAGCATTAACCGATTTCGATGAAATTTGGTATGTAGGCTCCATTTGGGGTTTAGTTGTGCCCCGAAGATTTTGGTTGATGTAGGTCAGTTCTAAGAGTTCCAAAATGAATTTTGAAATTTTGAAAACGCCGAAAAAACTCAAAAAATTTTGATGTAAAGGTATTGTTTTTCCTTCGATTTAAGATTCTATAGAATTTTTAGAAATTTTTAAGACCACGCGGAGCTCTGTAGGACAAACCGTTCGCTCCCTACGAGAATTTATGGGTTTTACGTACGATAAATCAGAAACACGAGTGTGAATCGCAAGAGAGGCCTAATCTCCGTTCAAATTTTAGCTGACCCAAATTTTACCAATTTGGACCATCTCTGCTGAATGAACGACGCGGAATCAGAATGGCAGAGTAAGGAATTTCGAAAGAACTAATAATTACCTACTCGCAATATGAATTTCAGCCATCAACTCATAAGTCAATTTTTCGGTGCTGATTTTTACCCTGCAGTTTTTACACACATATTCCTGTACATATTGGCTTCTGCTCCACAAACGACGCGTTTCCGAGATGGCAGAGTGTGTTTTATTGTCTTACAGTAGCATGTAGGAGATAATTATGCAATTTCCAGCCATCAACTAATAAGTCCATTTTTGGACCAAAATTTGACCAATTTGGACCATCTCTGCTGAATAAACGACGCGGAATCAGAATGGCAGAGTAAGGAATTTCGAAAGAACTAATAATTAGCTACTCGCAAAATAAATTTCAGCCATCAACTCGATAACTCAATTTTGGGACCAAATTTTGTCAAATTTTGGACCATCTCTGCTGAACGAACGACGCGGAATCAAAACGGCAGAGATGGTTTTTATTAACCAGATATCCATAGAGAACTATTAAAGAAAAATTCACGCGTCAACTAACAAGTCAAAATTTGTGTCAAAATTTGACAATTTTGAATCGATTCTGCTGAGCGGAAGACGGGGGGTGGGGAGGGCAGAGATAGTTTTTTGTTTCTTTCTCGTGGATACCAACCTACTACAAAAATTTCAGCCGTCAACTAATAAGTCAAAAAATGGTCAACATTTTGACAAAATTTGATCGACTCTGCCTGTACAGGGGCGGGGAATTAGGGTGGCAGAGATGTATTTTCCACCTTTGGATAATTAGTTCTTGCAAGTGAATTTATTTCCAGCCATCAACTACGTAAGTCATCATTTCCCTAAATTTGACAATTTCAAACGGCCGCCATTTTTGAAAGACGGGGCTTTGGAGTGGCAGCAATCCATTTTTTTACTCACCTTGGAGGACATTTTAATAAAAATTGGTTTGTAGCTTTCAACTCGTAAGTCACCGTTTTTGGCCTCGGCTCCCGGTCTATGACTCATTAAGTTAAATCATTAGGCGAATTTTTAAAGAAAATTCTGGAAATGAAGATGTCTTGGGAAATCCTTACTAGAACATTCTAGAACGAATCTTGATTTACGATTTGTGATGTCGATTTGGGGACCGAAGATTTAGCGAACACCTCAATGGCGAGCAAATATTGTAGTTTGGTTTTTGATCAACTCTAGTTTGCCTGTTCAATATTTTTTGGTATTTTACAACTGGAATAAGGAAGTACCAAGTTTGATGTTTTACGAATGATGAGGAAATGTTTAAGAAAAAAAGCTGTTCAGAAATCAGATATATGGACCGTGTTATGCAACAACCGTCTAAGTCGAATTTTGGCCAAATTGAGATAACTTCAGATTTCTCTTCTCTGGAGGTATCTGTGTTACCTCCAGTTGTTATTACTGAAAAATTTCAGCTCATGGCCCAAGAATTATCGACAAAAATTTATTGTTCAACAGTCTCATTACCCAAATCTCTATTTCGCAATAATCATCTAATTCCGGGTGGGAGGTATTAGTTAAGATTCCAGCTATGCAACAACCGTCTAAGTCGACTTGGATGGTAGTTTTCTCTGACTTAAAATCTTACTGAAAGCGTCGAAGTCGTGATAGGTGACTGTTTCGTTGTTTGTCGCCTACAGTAAAAATTCGCAGTAGGCGTTTATCATCTATTGGCTGGTTATTTCATTTGTTTGATCTGCTGTACCATGTTTTGCAATAAACGCAAATCTCTCAGGAAGAGGGAATCCCACTGTGGGATGGGATCATGCTCATTCATTAGGAAATTTATCTCCTAACTAACTTCAACGTCATACGTCGACGATCTAATAGGGTGTGCGCCTGGGTCGGAAAAACTGTTTATTGTTATTTTTAATCCAAACTAGACCTCATTATGAGAATTTTGGTACCAACCGCGACCTTCTAGCGTGTGTAAATCTTTCCCTATGAATTTTTGAAGTTTCGACCGTTTATGACGTCACAGTGGGCTGGGGGGTCCCGCCCAGGCGAGAAGGGCGCGTGACGTCATAAACGGTCAAAACTTTGAAAAATCATAGAAACAGATCTACTCACGCTAGAAGGTCGCGGTTGGTGCCATAATTCTCAGGATGTAGTCTACTTTCGATTAAAAATCTAAAAAAAATCAAGGCCCCCATTGTACGGGCCGATTCATGTGGGGGGCAAAATCGGAGCAATAGGACGGTCGTAATGAAGCTTCACCTTCTTCACTCGGAGGCGTTTAGTTTAAATGCCATTACATTAAAATATTTACTCTCAAGTTGTTTCCTGCCGAATTCGGAGATGTGGAGTGCTTATTAAAACACCAAGTTAGACAGTACACTCTTGACGATTATGTGAAAGTAATGGAAGGCTTGCAGATAGAAAAACAAATTTGTAGTAAACAAGATCGAGAAGGAAGACTTCTTTTCTGATAGAAGAGAGAGAGCAAACCCCCCTAAAACGCTCTGTAAAATGAGAGAGGGCAACGAAATGCACTCAATGTTGTCTACCATGTAAGTCCTCCCGAAACGACTCGAACAAGGAAAACCCCTCTGAAAAACCCAGAAAAATGAGAGAGGGCGTTTCAGGGGGTGGGGGGGGGGCTTTGCTCTCTATTCTATCCTACTGTCATCGAAGGATAGGTACGGTTTAGTAGACATGGAAGAGCCGGAGGAGGAAAATGTTCCCTGAGTTCCAGAAAGTTTTATGATTGTTTCTTTCTTAAATTACAATTTTATGATTTTCAAAAAAAAAATTGAAGAAATTATGATGGTTATTAATTCAATCATAGTTTTAAGAATAACGGCAATCATAATCTCTATGCAGGAGTGGAAAGAAGAGCCTCTTTTATCGCTTGAATGGTTATTGTATAAATGGATCACTCTATGAAATCAGTTATGCAATAACCAATTTATCAATGTTGAGTACTCAAAATTTCATTGGAGAGGATTTAATTTTGATTTTTCAAGGAAAGCAGATCGTACTGGTTCTTTACAAATGAAAAAAGTGCAGTAAAATAGCAATACGTAAAGTGAAGGCAGCATTGTAGGAAAATATGCGTTTACCAAAATTAGCTTTTTTGAACTTAGATGGTTATTGCTTAACACGGTCCATATGTAATCGTAGTACCTATATTGGGAGCGAAATTCCTTCCAATTTGTTAGTGATTGGAAATGGTGTCCTTAGCTTGGAGGAAACAGAGTTGTGAAGATAACAACTGTAGAGCAGCGTGAGTGAATTTACTTGTGATTTGATAGTAATCCATGGTTATTATACTATGAAAGCTATCTTCACATCTGTGGATGAGACGCTTCCTGAAGAGAGGCATTCTTTTCCGATTATTATTACGATAATTGGCTCCACTAGAAGGAATCTTATGCTCAAAATTGGTGTGATTACTTAAATTTGAGTTCTAAATAGATTTTCTATTAGAAACAACCACTTTTTTCCAAAGAACAATTCCCTATTCAGTGTGCGAACTACCGATTTACTGATATTTCCCGTATCTTAAGAAGACCTCATGATATACCTTTATTAGGATTATAGAATTTACTACAGACTTCTTTGTGTATTAGGTATTTAAAACCGGTGGTAAAAATCTCAAAGTGAAAAGGTCTACCGATTTACTGATATTTCCCGTATCTTAAGAAGACCTCATGATATACCTTTATTAGGATTATAGAATTTACTATAGACTTCTTTGTGTATTAGGTATTTAAAACCGGTGGTAAAAATCTCAAAGTGAAAAGGTCTACCGATTTACTGATATTTCCCGTATCTTAAGAAGACCTCATGATATACCTTTATTAGGATTATAGAATTTACTACAGACTTCTTTGTGTATTAGGTATTTAAAACCGGTGGTAAAAATCTCAAAGTGAAAAGGTCTACCGATTTACTGATATTTCCCGTATCTTAAGAAGACCTCATGATATACCTTTATTAGGATTATAGAATTTACTATAGACTTCTTTGTGTATTAGGTATTTAAAACCGGTGGTAAAAATCTCAAAGTGAAAAGGTCTACCGATTTACTGATATTTCCCGTATCTTAAGAAGACCTCATGATATACCTTTATTAGGATTATAGAATTTACTACAGACTTCTTTGTGTATTAGGTATTTAAAACCGGTGGTAAAAATCTCAAAGTGAAAAGGTCTACCGATTTACTGATATTTCCCGTATCTTAAGAAGACCTCATGATATACCTTTATTAGGATTATAGAATTTACTATAGACTTCTTTGTGTATTAGGTATTTAAAACCGGTGGTAAAAATCTCAAAGTGAAAAGGTCTTCATTTGGAACAACTTTGGAGTTTCGCTCTTTTATAAAACAGTAGAGTTAAATCTAAGAGCTTAGATTAAGAATCGTTTTGCCTTTTGAAATGGTAGATTTATACTCGTGAAAGATTTTTCAGATTCAATATAAGATTTGCGTGAATGAGGGTTTTGTAAATAGATACTCTGGTGGAACGTGGTTGAGATGGGTCTCGCATGACGTCATCGTGGCCTCCTCCCCAGGCGGAAAAAATATTTTCGAATTTCCTCACTTCCCCATCGACACTTTTCTTAGTTTTTTTTACTGTTGACTAACCGAATAAAAATCACGATTCTAATCTTAGGTGTTTTGTTTTCTCTTGTCTTTGTTTTTTTGAAGGGCGCCCCAACACAGAATGGTAACCCACTTAATTCATTGGCAGGCGAGGTGGCCAAAGCGAGGCAACACATCAAAAACAGTTTGCAATGTGTAAGCTAAATCATTTTCCCTATCCTATTCCAAGTTGAAGCATCCTCTTTTTTTACTCATTGGCTGCCATTCTGCCGAGTTAAATAGTTCAAACAATCGGAAATCAGCCCAGATGTAGGTAACAGTTTATTGATCAAAGCCAACTACGTCCACCTTATGTCTTATCACTGTCATTTCACGGTGCCAATGATAACTCCCTTCGATGTGAGAGAATTCCTACCTGTCTAATGGAGAATCGTCCCTAAGCTGTTCAATAATTGCTCCTCTATTAATCGGTTATCTGTTTGGAAATAAAATTATGAGACCTGGCAAAATATGACGTTGGGTAGGTCCTAATCAGGTAGAAATGATAAAGAACAAATCCTTGATTTTTTTACGGTATAAGTATCATGGAAGGGTAGGTCAGTGACCTCACTTGTCATAGTCCATCAGAAGTGAACTAGGTGTTGATAAACTGATAAAAACGTCTGCCAAGTGGGTGTGGCACATAGCTTCCTCGTCTCCAAAACCCGATTGTACAGATGGTCCGATGCATAGTAGTTAATCTCAGAACATCAATCTCTAAGTTACTTCTACTACCCTCATAGGGGACCATCTACACGCTAATCTGGACGATACTGAGAAATTTCGTCGAAATCGGATGAAAAATGTAGAAGTTATGGCTGTTACAAGGATTTTACGTTTGCGCATGCGCAGAGGCTACTGTCAATTCTAAGGCCTTGATTTTCATTGGGGACCATCTACAACCTAATGCGCATAATCCCTGAAAACTTCTTCGAAATCGGATAGCAAATGTGTAAGTTATGGCTGTTACAAGGATTTTACGTTTGCGCATGCGCAGCGGCTACTATCAGTCCGGGGGTCATGATTTTCATAGGGACCATCTACACTCCAACCCGTACAATCCCTGAAAATTTCATCGAAATCGGATGAGAATTATATAAGTTATGACTGGAACAAAATGACACGGAACCAAAATTGTTCAGAGAGGTCTGAAACGTAATGCGAGTGGAAATTTCTATTTTGGAGAACTTTTTTCTTCAACCTTTAAAAGTGAAAACAAAGCTTCCGCTGCCTTGATAGACTCGGTAGCAGTACCAGCAACTAAGTGGGTAATTTATTAGGTTTCAATCACTGGTGATTTCAGTAACACACGAAATTCCGTCCTATATTGCTGAAAACGTTTGGTCGTTCAGTGATGTCACAATTCAGAGCTAGTGCAACAGAATCCCTTAGCTGCAAAATGAGCGTTACTATCAATTTTTATTTGAAAGTACCTAATCAGTTGAAACGATTGATATCTTAATTAGGTACTATTGCTCGGAACATTTTTTGCAGTTAATCTTACATTAAATTTTGAAGTAATCGGGACTTTGAAAGTAGGACCACACTGCCAGTATGAAGCTACTTCATTGGCTTATCAATTTGGCTCGAACAGAGTTGCCTGTATGGCGAATAATGTGCTCGTTATCACAGCAATGGTTCACACTGTAGAAACGAGTTGATCAAGTCGATTTTTTTGGCAAAAGAGGGTTCGAAAAAAGGGTTAGTAGGACCCTCGCCAGCAATTGGCATTTCGAAAAACGCCTGCAAAGAAAAGGTCAAAAAATGGGAAGCCCAAGATCTTAATATACTCTGGTCCAAAGAAACTGATAGATACAGACAGACCAGAATGCTTATCACTTCATATGATCCTAAACAAGCCCTATGGCTCACTTCCAAAAGTCGAAACACCATCAGACTAATGATAGGCATTCTAACGGGGCATTACGACTTCCGTAGGATGCTAAACATCATGGACAACAGAATTTCACCAATGTGCTCTTGCGAACAAGAAGCTGACTCCGCTGAGCACTTTTTATGTAGATGCGACCGCTTCTGGAGGTCCAGAACGGAAGCATTCGGTCACCACATCGTGGAACGTGCATCCCTACGAGAAATTTCCTGGAAAAGGATAAAAAAATTCGCAGATCTCAGCGGAAGATTTACTGACTCCAACACGGGGTAGCCGGCGGAATCCTTTTTTTTTAAATAAAGGGGCCTCGCAAGAGGGGGAGTATAAGCCATTGGAGCCTGAAACTCCCTTCCAATGGCAACCCCGGGAGTGAGTGAGTTGACCAAGTTCACTGGTTGGAGCTGTGCTGCGTACTTACTCTAATATCTTTAGGAAAGAAATTACAGTAAAGAGAGCTTTATTGAAAGAAATATCTCATTTTTAATTGAGGAAAAATATTCTCGATGGTTCGAGACCAAATCAGTGTTGCAACTATTCAATTACCTACTCACAGCGAAGGTATCAATATGGAAGGTTGATTACATGGATGCTACACTTACCTTCACAAAATTATATCAAGGGTAATTTTCCAATGGGTGGCTCCATGACGTCACCGTAAAATTTGGTACGTTTTTGAGGTTTGGTCACAGTAATTATTTGTAATTTGTATCCAATTTTTCTGGAGTAATCTCTGCATCCAGTTTTGTGGAGTTTCACTTTCATATCATCGTGTAAAAGAGACTTTCAAATGTATATTTTTACGATTTCACTTCTCTTGGACTATGACCCTAATCAAGCTTGTTTCTTTGCTTTACCAATATCTGAAACGACAATTTTCAATGTACTTCGTGGTATAATGGTTAGGTACTCGTAATTACTGTGGTATTTATAGTCAAGACGATTCTCCAATAGATGGCCGTACTTCCTTGACACAGATCTGCTTCTCTAATTTTCATCTTGGTCTCACGTGAACCAATTGTATAAACTAAAACTGAAAATTACCATTGAATTTCCCAACGATGTCTTTATTTTATATCCGTTACCATTTAATACACACCAGTCCCGCAATTTTTTCAGTTTTTTTCATAAAATGCCGTAACTCTTTCCCCTCTTTATTGTCGAGATGAGATCAAATCTTCATTTTCTTCAACCAATTCACCCATTTCCAGTATAATTTATTATACCTTGAACCTGATATTCCTGTTGAGTTACTTCATTTCATGGAAGGCTACTGTAAGACCTAAATTTACTACCTACCTTCAAAAAATCAAACGATCATAAATCTCACTAACTGCTGACGTAGATGCTTAACAGCACGTATTTTCTTGTAGTTTGCATTCTGTTTTGCATGTAATTTTCCTCTTTTTCCGTCGTGTTATTATTAGTTGTCTATGATAAAAACAGCTTTCAAATATTGCATTTATTCCGTAGATACTGTACTTGGATTTCTAATTTAATTTTCCGTTCAATGTTTCCTTTGTAGATCGATGACATTGCCAACATGACATCACCTTCCGCAGTGATTGAAGTCAGTAACAGACTCAATTCCCTTGAGAAGGAAAATACAGATCTCAAGCAGAGTAAGTTACTAGTATGTATATAATACAAGCATTTTTCGTATAAACTTCTACAATGACCTAAAGAGAAAAGTGTCGTTGTACACTTGTAAATGAGGTGATATTGGTGGTCTTAGGGCCGGGGGTACAACACCCGTTTAAACGTCACTCATCGATTAAACTACTGTTTAAACGGAGAATGCAGTTTAGGGCTGGGGTACAAGTTCCTAAACTACGCTTTTAGTTCCTGATAAGAGCTAAACTAAGACTAAAGTTAAACGGTCGCTGATGGCCGTTTAAGCTGAGCTTAGTGGGTAATAACGAGAAATATTGTTACCAATGTGGTGGAGTATTTTGGTTGAGGTTGAATTTTATTAAATATATTGTAGTAGCTGCTCAACTATGTTACATTATTCACTGACGATTTTAGTGTAGAAGTTAGTCTGTACAAATATTCATTAAATTTAAGGAATACCTAGTCGGAAAAAGCATTCAACAATTTGAACATTAAAATAGGAAAATATTCCAGCGTTTTATTCAAGTTTCAATGAACTAAAGATAGTTATTTCAAGAACGGAATCAAGAGAGGTAAAGTCACAAAAATTATAAAAAAGGTACATTTGTGTATTTTTTGGAAAAAATATACAGAATATCTCAAAACATTATTGATTTGTGATAGGTAAAGTCATTTAATAAATAGATATCACTCAGGTCCTTCACTCAGTTACACAATAATTGATACCTACAGAATAATATTGCATTGATAAAATAAAATGGGAAAGTAGGAGGAAGCGACCATTAGGAATAGGGCAGCACCCTACGTAGGAGACGTATCTTCAGTTGAACATGGTAATCACCTGAAAATAAAGGAATGGGGGGGTGATGAAAAGAGTTGTGAAGTAGGTAAGTAACTATGAAGAAGACGTGAGAAAGTACTTAAAAGAATGCATCTATAGTATTACGAGCAATTTGAGCTACATGAGTTGCTGTAGGTACCTACTTGCTGGTTTTGTAGGAGTGCTTTTTGGTAATACATTTTATCAGGTATTCTACCGATCGTTATGATTATTTACGTACATCAACCAATATTCGGAACAAAGTTGCTTGCTAGTGAAAGAAATAGTAGTTATCACTACTCACTTTCACATTATCGTCGGAAGTATTCGGCATGCAAAATTTCTTTTAATGATAAGAAATAGGATAAAATTAATATGTCGAAAGTACTCACCACATCTTCGAAAAACCGGTTCTTGGACGGGAAGACTCTTTCTTGAATAACCGATTTTTGGGTCGATCATGAAAGTTATTACGTCGTTTTCATCATTGGTTTGTTTTTATTTATTTTCCAACACTCCTTTCTTTCACCACTAGTGTATTACAATAAATAGAAACGCTAAAATGAAGGTTTTTGAGCCGATTGAAGTAAAAGTCGTCCGCACTTTTATTCTAGCAAAACTCACATTGAGGTTTTAGGTTATCCTGATTAACGTGAAGTTGATGTTTATTCCAACTTCTGCCTTGAAATTCATCAAAAATTTGCAGTTACGAACATGGAACAGCATGGAACCTTTATAGTTCCATGCCGTTTTGTTCTCTTCCTCTTCGTCTTCGTCGTCTCTGGATTCCTAAACTCCAGTTTCTTAAACTGAGCTGATAAGGACTTGTACACCCGCCAAACGGGATCTGTAGTTTAAACGGTGTTTCAAAATTAAGCTAAGCTTAGCTATGTCCCCGTTTAAACGATGACTTGTACCCCTGGCCCTTAGGGCCAGGGGTACAACACCCGTTTAAACGTCACTCATCGATTAAACTACTGTTTAAACGAAGAATGCAGTTTAGGGCTGGGGTACAAGTTCCTAAACTACGCTTTTAGTTCCTGATAAGAGCTAAACTAAGACTAAAGTTAAACGGTCGCTGATGGCCGTTTAAGCTCAGCTTAATGGGTTAATAACGAGAAATATTGTTACCAATGTGGTGAAGTATTTTGGTTGAGGTTGAATTTTATTAAATAATATTTAATTGTCAGTGAATAATGCAAGTATTTGGCATGCTAAATTTCGTTTAATGATAAGAAATACTACAAAATTAATATGACGAAAGTACTCACCACATCTTCGAAAAACCGCTGTTCTTGAACGAGAAGACTCTTGAATGACCGACTTTTGGGTCGATCATGAAAGTTAATTCGTTGTTTTTATAGTTGGTTTGTTTTTATTTATTTTTCGACACTCCTTTCTTTCACCCCTAGTGCATTACAATCAATAGAAACACAAAAATGAAGGTTTTTGAGTCAATTGAAGTAAAAGTCGTCCGTATTTTCATTCTACCAAAACTCATATTGAGGTTTTAGGTTATCCTGATTCATGTGAAGTTTATATTTATTCTAACTTCTGCCTTGAAATTCATCGAAAATGTGCAGTGACGAACATGGAACAGCATGGAACCTTTATAGTTCCATGATTTTTTGTTCTCTTCCTCTTCGCCTTCGTCGTCTCTGGATTCCTAAACTCCAGTTTCCTAAACCGAGCTGATAAGGACTTGTACACCCGCCAAACGGGATTTGTAGTTTAAACGGAGTTTCAAAATTAAGCGAATCTTAGCTGTGTCCCCATTTAAACGAAGACTTGTACCGCCGGCCCTTAGACTATCAATATGCTTCAAATATGTCATCCATGACACTCTTCTCTCAGTGTCTTCAATGCCTTGTTAATTGTATGTCAGTATTTTATCCGATATCTTCATAGAATCCAGGTAGAACAGACATTATTCACACACTGTTAATGATAACTTCGTAGGGATCTTCCTCGCACAAATTTATTTGCAAAAATTACAAAAAGAGTAGTTTTGTGAACGTATGAAAACTAGGCATCAGCGTTGAACTTTCATTGAATTCAGAGCTTTCTAGTTCCTACTCTTTATGAGTTGCTAATCAAAGTCTTGAATCTCATTATCTTTACTAATTCATTATCTCTTCCAACAGAGGTTGGAGATCTTACTGCCCTCCTGGCCAAACTTGAAATCAGAGTCAAGGATTTGGAGAAAGGAAACAAATCCGTTGGAATGCAAGCTGTTACACCGAACTCTACTGTCGCCTCTCAAGCCGTCGCCAAGGCTGCGCATGCCGGCTCTCAGGCGTCCGCCAACGTCAAAACTGCTGGATCCCAAGCGAAATCCCAGCCAGCCAAACAAGACGACGACGACGACGGCGTTGACCTTTTTGCTTCAGAATCTGAGGTTCGTTATACTCACCCGGCATACGTTTCTAAACCCCCAGTGCCCTTTTCATCCCCCTCTTCACCAACTTCAAGGTCATTGCTCCCCACTTTTCAGGCTTCACTGCAATCAGCTGGAGGGCCAGTCCATGGGATACTAGGTCCTTGCTGGAAGCCTCTGAAATGATAACCTATCTCTGATCTGTAACCTCTGTTGACTGTGTTTTGAAATTTATTTTGTATTTAAAAAAAGTCCATTCATGCAGCATGAATTAATGAGCGAATTTTCAAAGAAATCATTCAGTTTAAGGTGTGGTTAAGAAAAGGACCAATGGTGTTGCAATTTGTTGTAGAAAGTTTTTTTTTCGATTCTTGGTTTATATATATGTACATATATATTTTTTTTACATACTTTTACACTAATAATCGACGTCCCGGAAGACGTGAAAAATTTTGTGCTGAATCCGAATATACCATAAATTACCATGATTTTCAATGTGAAAACCACAAAAAACGGAAAATACCCATTTTTTTGGGAGTTTTTATGAATTTTGGACCGCTTTGGATTGTCCAAAATTGCTGGTTAACGAACTTGACCTATGGTTTGTTGTTACTAACATTTTGGCAAAAACTAAAAAAAAATTTTAAACAATTACTCAAGTTATCGTCCGGAATGACACATATATATATACATATGATTTTTGGAAAAACTTCAGGGATCGTTTCAGAATGTTCCAAAACGGATTTCAGTGTGAAAATTTTTCGAAAAAGTCGATTCTAAAAATTTTGAGGCCATTGCAATAGCTTCATTTTCCTTGAAAATTCGCTAATAACACGCTGCAAATTATTGCTGGGTATGCTTTGAAGATCTTAGGAGTCCATATTCATGTTCTAGTCGTCTCTACGAACTCATAGAGTACCCACACGGCTACTGCATTTCTGGTTACAACAAATATACACACGTATTCATTATATATATATATATAACTACAAACTTTCCTTAATTTTTGACAATTTTCATTTTTGAAAAAAGCATTCATATCAGAAATTTTGTGCTGAATCCGAATATACCATAAATTACCATGATTTTCAATGTGAAAACCACAAAAAACGGGAAATACCTTTTTTTTGGGAGTTTTTTTGAATTTTGGACCACTTTGGATTGTCCAAAATTGCTGGTTAACGAACTTGACCTATGGTTTGTTGTTACTAACATTTTGGCAAAAACTAAAAAAAAATTTTTAAACAATTACTCAAGTTATCGTCCGGAATGACACATATATATATACATATGATTTTTGGAAAAACTTCAGGGATCGTTTCAGAATGTTCCAAAACGGATTTCAGTGTGAAAATTTTTCGAAAAAGTCGATTCTAAAAATTTTGAGGCCATTGCAATAGCTTCATTTTCCTTGAAAATTCGCTAAAAGAAGAAAAAAAGAGCAAGATAAGGATAGCACAACAAACAAATGAAGCGCTAGCGTGGAATCTCGGGGGTGCCCGATTGTCGATTACAACAATAGTTTTGATGGTTTTTTTTTCAACAATGGAGTTGTATTACTCTTCGAATTTTCAATTTGCCCACATGCTCATTTATTTTTACGAATGCCAGCTGAACAATGTTTCTGGAAAATTCACAGTTTGGATTCTGCAATAATTCTGGGAATACATTATCTCAACGCATCAATCGCGTCGATCGTATCAAAACAATCAATTATTGGCTAATATTGACAGTCGGACACCCCTAGTGCAACCTCCACTCGTGGTTATTGTTCCTGACCAATGCGCAGGCGCACGGAAAGGGCGGAAGACGGACGACGGTATAAAAATTCCTTCCGCCGACGGGTTCCGTCAAGATGGCAGCCACCATACTCAACCGGGGAAAATCAGTCGATTAGATTGTGATATTTCTTTCCGTCTTTTCCGTTTCCACCCTCTTCCATCCCATGTGAATCCAGCTTGACAGGTATGAGTGACAGTTTCTAGGTCTCAATATGCGTCTCTATGTGAAAATTCTGGGGCTACAAAAACTGTGCTTCACTCCTCTGTCGCTGGTGTTTCATTTTGCCTATGGCGTGAGGAATAGCGTGAAATTTTTGGAAGTAGAGGAAATATGTGGAATGTGAATACAGAGCCTCTGGTGTACTGTCTCCAATACCATTTGATTTTAGCATTCATTTTTGTTACTAATTATTTTTTTTCCAACAGGAAGAAGACGAAGAAGCTAACAAAATCAAAGAACAGAGATTGGCAGAATACGCAGCTAAGAAATCGAAGAGTAAGTAGTAACAAGAATTTTGATTCCTACTGTTCTTACTTTTTTAATAAATTTCTATACTATATTGAGAGTAACCCACAAGTTCAAGAGCATCTAGGGAGAGAAATTTGTGGAACGGTCTGAGCGCTGCCTGGCGACGATTAAATGAACCTTGTGGAGCTAAAAACCTACGTTATCTCTTTTCAGTCCACTGATGTGATGACAACTCGGTAATATCGTTGACACATTTTTTCGAGAATTTTAGCAGTTTTGCCTTGGTGATTTTCCGCAGACAGCAAAACACAACCACGGAAAAGCAAAACAATAGTTCAGAAACAATGTTTGGGTGAGATCGAGTCTAACGAGTTGTAAACAAATGATGGAAGTTTTTTACGAAATTTATCAAAGTAGCTCTGTCCATAATCCGTAAACTCTCTAATATCCCATTTTCAAAATTGTTTGTTGACATCCGTGAAGCTCACTCCCACCTCATCATTTCGTTCTATGGAACCTGGCTTTAGGAATCGCCTACATCATATCAGGTGACTGATAAGAGAGATAACGCATGGTTTGAGCTCTGGAAAGTTCATCTAATCATCGCTTGGCAGCGCTCAGGCTGTTCCACCAATTTCTCTCCGTAGATGCTCCTCACAAGTTCAGGTTATATTTTTAACGAAAGTATATTCGTTTCCAAGACTTCTGACACCAAGTGCACGTTCTTACGATAAGTACAGTACCTAATTTATATTTTAAGATTTTTCGAAGTTGTGTGCATCAATCATCACACGTCACCTTTGGTGAGCGGTGCGATGTGACGTCATTGGCGCATGCAACTTTGAAAAATGATGTAATGGAAGTACTCATCGTAGGAAAGTGCGGTTGGCGAGGACAATGAGGAATTTCACCGATTTCTGTTTGCATTTTTCCTGAATAGTTAATGGTGTGGGATAGATGAAAATCGGGCTGATTTCGGAAAATAAGTCTCCTGTTATTTTTGGGAGACAGTCAAAATTTTTGTTTTCAAAACTAACCGGGAAAACAGACGTGCAGCGGGAACGCTCGCTGATTGGGCTGTTCTGATCGCCGTCTCCTCCCAGTGTTGCCCATTGGGACGACGAAATCGTGTTTTCTAAGAGAAAAGTTATCAAACAAAAACAGAGGAAACCTAATTTGCCCCATCTCGCTTGTTCTATTTTTTTCTTCAGTTTTTCGATTTCGAACTTTACTTTTTCATGAAATTTTGCATCTGGGGACTATGGATTTCTCGATCTCAGCGCTTCAAGCGGCCATAAATGAACTATTCCAGGATGACGTCATTTTCCCGGTGTTTTTAAACATTCGTATTTTCTACACTGTTTTTTTTATTCGTAAATTAGGAAGTTCGGGCTGAAAGTTTGCCTTAGGGGGTTTTTAGAGGTGCTGAATCCGATTTTGGGGTCAAAAATAGGAAATTCCGACATGGTGAAATTCCTCATTTTAGAGTCGAATCTTCGTTTGAAAACATGAAAGCTTCCCAGGCTCACGAGTAACTCTCAATAGTGGAGTGCTGTGTACGATTATTTGAAAAGCTTCCTGTGGTGCGCTTGATAACAAAACCTATTATTATATTTCTCTTGTGTCGTAGAACCAGCTCTAATCGCCAAATCAAGCATCATCCTCGATATCAAGCCTTGGGACGATGAGACTGACATGAAAGAAATGGAAAAGCGTGTCCGTGTGATTGAAGCCGACGGACTGCTTTGGGGAGCCTGTGAGTCCTTTTTCCATAATATATTCCAAAAGAGAGCTAAGTGATGCCAGAAACTATCTATATGCTTCGGATAATCCGATCTACATGAAATGTGCGCCATCATTGATTATTCTCAGCGGTTCAATATATTGGTGGCCTGATATGTTTTTTCTGTAATCTAATGAAATCAACTTGCAACTCCTCATATCTATTTAACTGGGCTATCTCCTCATGTACGTGTTGATAGGTAAATATCTAAGTATTTACCTAAAATTGGAACGATGCAGAGAATATTAGCATGGACCCTGTGCAAGGATGACAAGAAGAAGTTCCTACATTAAAATCGCGCGAAAACGGCTAGTTTCAATTTTGCTTCCGAGTCTACCAAGGTAGCGGAAGCTCTGTTTTCACTTTTCAAGGACGAAAAAAAAAGTTCTCCAAAATTAAAAATTTCACTTGCGTTTCACGTTTTAGACCTTTCTGAACAATTTTTGTTCAGTGTCTGTGTGTCTGTGTGTCTGTCTGTCATGAATTCCTTGTAACGCGCATAACTATACGAAGTTATTGTCCGATTTCAATGAAATTTTCAGGGATTGTGCGGGTTGTTGTGTAGACGGTCCCCTATGAAAATCATCAACCTCGGACTGATAGAAGCGACTGCGCATGCGCAAACGTGAATTCCCTTGTAACGGCCATAACTTCCACTTTTTCTACCCGATTTCGATGAAATTTTCAGGGATTATGCGGATTAGGTTGTAGATGGTCCCCAATGAAGATCATCACCTTCGGACTGATATTAGTCACTGCGCATGCGCAAACGTGAATTTCCTGGTAACGTCCATAATTTCTACATTTTCTATCCGATTTCAATGAAAATTTCAGGGATGTTACAAATTAGTATTTAGATGGTCCCCTATGAAAATCATCATCCTCGGACTGATAGAAGCGACTGCGCATGTTCAAACGTGAATTCCTTCTAACGGCCATAACTTCTACATTTTCCATCCGATTTCAATGAAATTTTCAGGGACGTTACAGATTAACTTGTTTTGATGTTTTGAGATTAACTACTATGCATCGGATCATCTATACAATCGGGTTATGGATACGAGGAAGCTATGTGCCACACCCACTTGGCAGACGTTTTTTTCTATGTTGTTAGGATCACTGCCAGTAGTGTATACCCAAGTTTGCAGCTTCGAAAAACCTGTGCTCGCTGCGTGACAGCCAAAAAACCTCAAAATTTTCGGACTTTTTTTTGGTTTTTGGCGTATATCTCCGTCAAGGTGCATTTTACAAAAAAGATTACCCACACCTTTGTTAAAGTAGACAAAATTTGCTAACGTTTGAGACCAACCGTACGTCTGATAGTTCCCGAGATACAGCTTTACAAAAAATGTTCACTTTTTCGAAAAACTTGAAATTTAACCATTAGGTCCACTTTAGACCCAAATATCGGGTCCCCATCTTACAAGGAAAGCCACACAGAGAGATGTAGCAAATTCAATAAGCTTTAGTTTAAGCGCAAAGCGAAGTCTATGCGCCTCATAGTTTCCTCACAATGCTAAAAAGTCTGAAATTTAGGAAAAGTGCATTTTTGGGGAATTTCATCTCCTGAGTTTTCTTGGCACGAAGGAGGGTAGTTTAAAAGGGAAACCCATCTATGCTAACAAAGCTGACTTTATATTTAACCCTTAATTTCCCGCTTGTTCAAAAAATTTGTTTTCTCATACAAGCTAGATGAATTTTGACAAATCTGTAGAATATTTGAGCAGAAGGTTCCTAAAAGGCCCTATTCCAGTCTGTCAGCTCAAGAATGATCTCTCCAAGAGCCACACAAGCGCTACTGAGTCAGCAGAATCTGTCTTTAAACCCTATTTTGTTGGAGTAGAAGATGGAGACTTGGAAAAATCCTCGTGGGATGATGGTGTATATTATTTCTCACAAAGTAATATATTCAAGGAATAAGGTGGAAAAGTTCACTTCATAGAGGGATCTGTGTTGCCTTTGACGGTGGCTCCATCTCTGACGAGGAAACCCAACTATTAGCCTACAAGTTGAGAAATGAGGGCAGAAGATACCTCGAAGGCCCTAATATAATCTGTAAACTCGAGAATTATTTTGTTTATTTCGTTTTCTTACACAGTCGAATGTTGAAGTATCAAAATAGCCAACAGCTACCTATCAGTTTTGTTTTAAAAGTGGATAAATGTTCTAGGTAAAAATCGGACTTCCTGAAAGATACTTCAGGATATTAAGGGTTAATGTAATATAAACATTTTGCGTTGTGCAAAATTTATTTACAAAGGAGAATGAAATTATGTTGTACGTCTTCTCTTTTTCCGATCATTTGGGCCGCTTCGTGGGTGGTTCGAAGTCGTCCGGTTCGTTTCGATGACGAGAGTTTGTTACGAAGTTTACCGAAGTTTGAACGTAGGTAATGCATAAAATCGAGAGTTAAGAACTATCATGTGCTATCTTACTTTTTTCAACTTTTCAGGAGAGACAAAAAACCGATTTGAAGGGCTACATTCGACTTAGTTGCTGTTTTTTAAATATTTTTACGTTAGTTAAGTATTAGAATCCGACGATTATCAATAGTTTATTCAAAACTGCAATAATAAAAAAATGCATTAGATAGCATGTGATAATTTCTGAAATCTAGAAGATAGCTCTTGATACATACCAAGTATTATAATGGTACTTTCAATGAATTATTAAAGTCTTGAAATAATGGAACTGGTGAAAGGGTGAATTAATGAAATTGGTGAAAAAATAATCTTTTATTCTAGCACATAGGAATTACACAACCTCGTAAGTTGGATACTTGTGAATTCATGGTTTCTTTTAAACAAAATTTCTTTTCTTTATCCGTTGCTGTCGTTACAGTCGATAAGTTGCCATCAGTCTTTCAAAACAATCAATTAGTATAGGTTGGACACAAAAATTACTGCAACTTTTCAAAAGAAGTTAGATCTTTTTGCATTCTAAGAAGGAGAAAAATGTGAGTTCCTTCAGTGATTCACACAGCTAGCTCAAATTCCATCTGCCTCATTTTTTGTCTCTTAACTTCATTTTGTAGTATAAAATTAGGTACTTAATTAATAATAAACTTAAACTAAGCGGAATTACTGCGTAATTTGATTTAAAAAACAATAGTATTTACTTACCGGATGGAGAAAGCAGGACCTTTTGTACGCCACTGTGTAGATAGCTCCTGATAACATTTAAGGTTTTGGATAGCACATGATAGGTTTTTAGGCGATTGCGCGCAATCTATTGAGATTTTTGAAGAACTGACACCGTAGCACGAAAGACCGCGAGATTCCGCGTCGATCGATATATAAAACTCATTTTGGCCAAAAAATGAGATAGCACATGATAGATCTTAACCCGCGAAATACCCAATTTTTCAAAACGATACGCTCTGCTCCAAAAGTCGACATCCGCATAGATCAGTCCCGCCCCATCAATCGTCTCCAGTCAATAGCATCTAATTACGGACTCCTCATTACGGACATTACGCACCTATGTGAATACGACTTAAGTAGCGTAATAGTTCCTTTCTGGTCCCACAGACCAGTGCTGAGCACACCGATTGATGAGTCAAGATACCTAACGTAGTAATTTCTCCCTTGTTCCAGCTAAACTTGTACCTCTCGCATACGGTATCCACAAACTTCAGATCAACTGCGTCGTCGAAGATGACAAGATTTCAATTGATTGGCTGCAAGAAACTATCGAAGAAATCGAAGATTTTGTAAGTTTCAGATTCGATTCTTGTAATTTTATTGTTAACTAAATATGTGAGGCGGAAAGCGAAAAGGGACCTCTTGTCGGCAAAGCTGATTTCGAGGAAAAGCTAAAAACTGGAAGAAGGTCGAAAGTATCGATTTTTCACTTTCTATCGATTACCCTAGATTACAAAATTTAGGGGTGGTCTGGCTGCCTCGTTCTTTCATCACTTTTCTTATGGTATTTGGTGCGCTGAATCCGAATCTGACGTTAGTTTTTTTGTTTACGTCGGATTTTCAAGGTATAACTAGTTTTAAGATTTTTCTAGTTCTCACTTTTCTTATTTTTTTAGTGAGCACTAGGGAGTGAACACTAGCATTTTTTAGTGAGCACGGGGGAGTAAATCATAATGAGGAATTTCACCATGTCGGAATTTCCTATTTTTGACCCCAAAATCGGATTCAGCACCTCTAAAAACCCCCTAAGGCAAACTTTCAGCCCGAACTTCCTAATTTACGAATAAACAAAACAGTGAAGAAAATACGAATGTTTAAAAAAACCGGGAAAATGACGTCATGCTGGAATAGTTCATTTATGGCCGCTTGAAGCGCTGAGATCGAGAAATCTATAGTCCCCAGATGCAAAATTTCACGAAACAGTAAAGTTCGAAATCGAAAAACTGAAGAAAAAAATAGAAAAAGCGAGATGGGGAAAATTAGGTTTCCTCTGTTATTGTTTGATAACTTTTCTGTTAGAAAACACGATTTCGTCGTCCCAATGGGCAACACTGGGAGGAGACGGCGATCCGAACAGCCCAATCAGCGAGTGTTCCCGCTGCACGTCTGTTTTCCCGGTTAGTTTTGAAATTAAAAATTTTGATTGTCTCCCAAAAATAACAGGAGACTCATTACCGAAATCAGCCCGATTTTCATCTATCCCACACCATTAACTATTCAGGAAAAATGCAAACAGAAATCGGTGAAATTCCTCATTGGGAAACTCTTGTTTTGTTAAGTGATTTTAATTCAGTTTTACAAACGAAACACAGGCGGCGAAGTTTTCTCTACATAGATGCCGGCGATGAAACCTCTGAGGTGGAGGAATAACCAAACATTGTACCAACTATTGATTCATCTGAGCCTTCATGAAACAGATTTACACCGTCAACTTTTCTGCAGTTTATTGTGTTTCAATTTGTAATACTGAATTAAAATCACTTAACAAAACAAGAGTTTCCCAATTATGATTTACTCCCCCTTTGAGTACCTATTTTCGATCTTACTCTTAATAGGTGACAAGTATAAAAAATGTAGAAGAAAGGAAAATCCATTTGAGGAAAACAGATTTAGGAACGCACATACTTATCTCGAAAAATTAACTAACGGTTTTTGTGAATTTTCATCTCAGTGCCATGAAAAAGCTCATTCCTTCGATATTAATGGGTTTAGGAGGCTGCGATTGGTCTCATTCTCCTCTGGGGTGTCCCCCCTACAAAGTAAAAGCCCGAGAAAATTTTTTTTTAGCCTAAATTTTTTTTCAAGTGGCAAAATGTAAGGGAAAACCAGAAGAAAAAACGTTGAGAACCGGTATTTTTTTATACGTTTTGTGAAAAATAGGGGGTTTAACACAGTTTTACTTAAAAACTAAGTACATATTTGGATTCTACATGGAATTTCCTATAAGTCTGAGTACTTTTTGAGGAGATTTGAGCAAGATGAGTTTTCACTAAAAAATTAAGAAAAGTGAGAACTAGAAAAATCTTAAAACTCGCTATATCTTGAAAATCCGACATAAACAAAAAACGTCTGCCAAGTGGGTGTGGCACATAGCTTCCTCGTATCCATAACCCGATTATATAGATGATCCGATGCTTAGTAGTTAATCTCAAAACACCAATCTCTAAGTACCTTTCACTACCCTCATAGGGGACCATCTACACGCTAATCTGGACAATCCTAGAAAATTTCATCGAATTCGGATGAAAAATTAAGTGAATTAGATGTATGTGATTGGATCAAAAAAATACTTAGCCTTGGCTGGGTATCGAACCCGCGACCCCTGGGGGACAGTTGAAGTTACGGCTGCTACAAGTAATTCACGTTTGCGCATGCGCAGTCGCTTCTATCAGTCCGGGGATGATGATTTTCATAGGGGACCATCTACAACCTAATCCGCATAATCCCTGAAAATTTCATGGAAATCGGACAATAACTTCGTATAGTTATGCGCGTTACAAGGAATTCATGACAGACACACAGACAGACAGACACGGAACCAAAATTGTTCAGAAAGGTCTAAAACGCAAAACGCGAGTGGAAATTTTGATTTTGGAGAACTTTTTTTTTTCGTCCTTGAAAAGTGAAAACAAAGCTTCCGCTACCTTGGTAGACTCGGAAGCAAAAACTGACGTCAGATTCGGATTCAGCGCACCAAATACCATAAGAAAAGTGGTGAAAGAACGAGGCCTCCAGACCACCCCTAAATTTTGTAATCTAGTGTTATTGATCCTTGGACCCTCTAGAACCCAAGTGTATAGGCCTGAAAGATCGAATCGAATCGAAAGTAACCTAAATAAGAAAATATCGATTTAAGAATCTAAGAATTTAAGGTAGCATTTTGAAGTTTATGGTCGTTTTTCTCAAAATCCATTTTTTCTGTTATAAAACACTGAAGTACTGCAGCTGCGTCATTTTTTGAGCTACAAGGATGCTTTTGGTCTTAAATTCTTCATAAATCTGTACAGATTGAGAAAATGGCAATAACTCAATTTCGACGAATGCCGACAAGAGGTCCCTTTTCGCTTTTTGCCTCACATATTCAGACTTGTGAATAATTTCTACTTTCGCACATTGCTGGTTATTTGAAACTCATCCGAGTAATAAATCGGAGTACAAATTGAAGATCTCATGTCGTGCTCTACTATGTAGAATGCTCCAATATGACATATTAGCACATTGTGCTCTACGTAGATGAAGATATTAGAATGCTCTAATATGTAGAATCATATCCTTGAAGTTGGTCAATCTCTTTACGGTTCTGAGAATCCTTACTACACCTTCTCTATCTGCTCATTTCTTGTCGCTCCAACCAGTAAACCTACTATATAATTTTCTCCTTTTCAGGTGCAAAGCGTTGACATCGCCGCTTTCAACAAAATCTAAACCCCTCGTTTGAAAGAGCAGCCCTTGAAGAGACTCGACTGTGTGATTTTTATACCGATTGGAGTGTTCTTTATTGCAATATAACTAATCCAGTAAATCAAACATGTAGCACTACTCATATTATCGTCAATACTCATTAAATAATGAATGTATAATATTTCGATGTTGTGGTTGTACTTTAAAGATTTTTTTTCTTTCAAAACTAGAGCCATACAGTTTTTGAATTTTTATTCGTGAAATAATAAAACAACAATTTACTCCCCCTGATGTCTGAGTCATTTATCTTCCTAAGTTTACAATCAATGTAATGATGTCTGCCAAGAGCACAAAGTGGCTAAAACCTTGAAGTTGCGTTGGGGAAAGATCTGTTCTAACTGAAGAGTTGCGTCAGAGCAGAATCTGCGTCAAACCTTAAGGTGGTTTAGAGCAAAATCCATCTCTAACGTTATTGTTGGGTTAGAGTAGAATCTGTCACTGACAGCTGAATCTGTGTTGAATCATCAAAAATGAGGAATTTCACCGAATTCTGTTTGCATTTTTCCTCAATAGTTAATGGTGTGGGATGGATGAAAATCGGGTTAATTTCGGAAAATAAGTCTCCTGTTATTTTTGGGAGACAATCAAAATTTATGATTTCAAAAAATAACCGGGAAAACGGACCTCTTCAACCTGAAGCAGGAACGCTCGCTGATTGGCTGTTCGGATCGCCATCTTCTCCGGGTGTTGCCCGTTGGTTTGACGAAATCTTGTTATCTAAGAGGAAAGTTATCAAACAAAAACAGGGAAAACCTAGTTTTCTCCATCTTGCTTTTTCTATTTTTTTTCTTCAGTTCTTCGATTTCGAACTTTACTGGTTTTGTGAAATGTTGCATCTGGGGACTAAAGATTTCTCAATCTCAGCGCTTCAAGCAGTCGTAAATGAACTATTGCAGGATGACGTCATCCTCCCGGTTTTTTTAAACGTTCATATTTTCTACACTGTTTTGTTTATTCGTAAATTAGGAAGTACTGGCTGAAAGTTTGCCGTAGGAGGTTTTTCGTGGTGCTAAATCCAATTTTGGGGTAAAAAATAGGAAATTCCGACATGGTGAAATTCCTCATTAACTTCCCTCGACCAGGGATGATCTATCCTTCCGACTAAACTATGGTAGCACACAAAGGGGGGACCACAATGATTACAGAACATGCTCGGACAGAAATAAAATTTAAATATTAAATAAATTTAAATATTCTTAATGCGTGCGGAGAGTTGCCCCACATAATCACAAGCGGCGGATTCTCAGTGTGGCAAGACTATTCGTATAGCACCAGGTCAGATCTTTCATGACAGTCAGGTCTTTCATAACCTAGTTCGATTTGAGCGTTGGGGCATTTCACTACGGAACAATTTCTAGTAAATTAACGTCAGCTTTTATTACAAACGAGGTAGGTAACATCGAAAATACGTCAATACTACGAATGCCTTTGATTAGGGTAGGTACATGCGTAACAAACATCGAAAATTTATACATCCACGGTACCTAAAAACAAGAATCTGGAATATAGTATAACAACGAAAAATTATTTTAATTTTAATCGCTTTGAAACTGTAGTTTTGTGGAATATTTACAAAAATAGGTAGTTATATCACACGTTTTCAACCAGAGTGGGTAAAGAGACTGAATGAAGATTGTAGAGTCCGATAGAATCTTCGTATACGACCGCATAGAGGAATGGCACGTCATCTCTGTAGGTTTCTTTCAAATAGTTTAGATCATACACTGATGGGAAGCTCGAGGACCTGCGAACATCGAAAGTAGAGAGTTCTTGTGAATCGTCAACGGTTGATTGCCTAGTAGAGAGCTTATGCTTCACATGGAGGCGAGCTCCCTTGAACGTGAATCTATGGAAAACTAAAGTTGGTGCTAACCTCCCCTCTTTTGTTTATGGGACCTGACTGTTACCATGGAAACAGAACCTCCGTGGATTCTGTTATCATAACCTGACACAACACCCATTTTGACTGTGAGAAGTTCGCCACCATTTTTGTTCATGTTGAAGTGGTTATTTCCACAGACGGTGCCTCCCGCGGTGGGTCCGTATGAAGCAAAAACTCTCTATTGTTTACAATAGTTTCCGCATTAGTAAGCCACAAGAATCAATGGGTCCTAAATTAAGGAAGAACACGAAATTGCATGATAGTGGGTCAGTAGGACCTGAATCGGCTCAAATGAGCTTTCAGTCCAATGTTAAATTTGTAGAAGGTAAGTATGAAAAAGATCCGGAATAGCTTTGGGGCTTCCAAATTCCCATATAGTCAAGACAACTGGGCCCAAAATAAAAGTGATGAGCTCGTCACAGGCTCATCATATTATGATTTCCTCAGTTGTCCCGAAGAGGCTCCTTATCGCATTTAAACTTAGTAGGATGGTACAAAATCAAATTTAGTATCAGAGATTACTCTGCTGATCGTGGGTCTTATTCGGTTCCAGAATCTGAACAAATCAACTCCCAGAAACCAATCATGATTTAGCATGATAGATCACTCTGCAATCTTGCTGCAACGTTTAGATAGAAGCAATGATGGTATTCACTCACTCTGTGACAATCACTCGGTAGTTCGGAAGTAACCTCACGGACTTCTTAAAAGGTTGATTTGGAAGGTAGACGTCGAACGAGACTTTGATGAGTTCCTTTGTAGATTCTTCGATTGGACCGAATATCTGCAGAGACTTCAGGACATCATCTGTAAGGAAAACGTGAATAAAATGTACTTATTCTACTATTTCGAAATGTTAATTATGGGTAGTTTAGGGGATTTTGAAGTAGAGGAAGTGTTCTAGTTCAATGTTTTCTCACTAGAGTGTTCTGTTGAGTGGAAGCGTCTTCCCCTTTTTTAAAGATATTCCATCTTGACAGGAGAGTCAAAGCAAATTTGTACCTAAACCGGAGTGACACGAGTAAAGACGACGAGTAGGGATAGTAAGCAGTTCAACTGACGAATTTTCATTTAGAATGCATTAAAGCACGACCTGCGCGAGATTTGGCAATGCTGCACACGCTTCCCCATTCAGGCTAGTACTAAAGAATTGATCTTGTAGCTACATTAATTATCCTTAATTATTGAACAGAATGTGATAGTTTAGTCATTAGGCTGTAAGCCAAGAAATAATATTAGTATGACATTATTTTTTTTACCAAAGTTTATAATTATTTTTACTAAGTTTTTTACTAAAATTTTTTACTTACAAGTTTTTCCTTTTAAATAATGTGTATGAACTCACAAGATGACCAATCCAAATCCTGGTCGTTATCGAGTTGAAGTACCAAAAAAACCATTGAAATAGGGGAAAATGTGAGAGGCGGCTATTAGCTGCCCTGCGATGTGTGACTCAAGAGAGCACGAGCGGATGAAGGTTAAAGCTAAGCGCACACTAGAGGCGGCTCGCATCGCAAAAATCCGCCTGGATAAGTTCAATGGGATTTAAACTGAGGTGCGCACACTGCAGCCGGGGTGCAACGCATTTCTCAAGGCGGTTTATCCCTCGGACAAATGCAAACCCTTGCGATGCGATGCAGGCTGCCTCTAGTGTGCGCTTACCTTAACACTGCGGCTTCAACACAGGAAAACCACAAAAAAAAAGGTGGAAACGGGAAGTTTTATTTTCTCCACATTTTGTGGAGAAAACCACAAAATTTCTCAAAATTCAAGGACCTATGAGCGTAGCATTAAGAATACGATTTTGAAGGCACCCATAATAAGATGAAAAAGAACACGATAAAGGTACTCACGGACACCAGCACGTTGATCTTCATAGCTTAACAAAGAAGAAAACGATTTTGATCGGATAGTTGGCTCCATCAAACCCTCCTTGTAAGACTTCCACGAGACAGAAACTTCTTTATCAGCGGTGACGTGACTAGTTGTGGCTGCTTCGTCCACTTTTGGTTCACTGTTTGCCTCATGTTGTCCTCCATCCTTATCTACTTCAGCATCTACTTCCTCTGGAACTCTTGAGCTTTCAGGAATCGAAACGTCCTCAGTTGTGGACTCAACAACATTGGACCCTGAAGTGGACTCGTCAATCAACTCAATCGTCGGTGAATTAGTGTTCTCATCACAAATAGACACTGGCGATTGAGTGGATCTATTGGGAACTTCTGAGATATCCTCGGGAACTTCCGAGATGTCCTCGGGAACTTCCGAGATGTCCTCGGGAACTTCCGAGATGTCCTGAGAACTTTCGGACGCAATGTCCACGGAACTTTCTGCCGCAACATTCGAACTCGAGGAGTTAGCGTCAAGAGCAGACACATTCCTTGAACTCACAACTTCTGATTTGGTCGAAAGACTAGCAGCTTCTGTGTTTGGCTGTTTAGTAGATAGCCGTGATTCTGTTTTCACAGGTATCCCAGGCTTCACATCTTCTACTATCTCGGAGATTTCAATTACTCTCGTCCTTTTAGGCGAGTTCAGACCTGCAATAGCCCCCAGAGCCTTCATCCTCTTGAAGCCTGGTTTCTGTTTGACTTTGCAGTCCTCCTCATCCGAGTCTATACACACGACCTCAGTCACAGTTGCTTTAGGTGAACTCCTATCGTAATTGAAGTTCCACCTCCGTCCTCCATTAGCTCTCCTCACGTAGGGCCTTCTGAAAGGCCTTCGACCTCTAAAATCCCTATTGAAATTATTAGTGAACGAATTGGCCGAGTTCATTGAGTTGAAGCTGTTAGAAACGTTGAAATTATTCATCGAGCTAAACCTATTCAATCCACCGAAATTCATCGGTGGACTGGGAAACATATTTGGACCTCCACTAAAATTTTGAATAAGAGCCTGAGAATTCTGCATCAAACTCATAGCCAACATTTGCATTTGACAAGCTTGTTGCAAAGCAAACTTCAATTGACCTTGCATTCCGATATTATTTTGCCGAAACTCGGTTAATTGCCCAGGGTTTTGATTATTGACAAAGTTGTTCAGTGTGTTATTCTGATTACCATTCCAGGGGCCACGAAAATTATTTTGTCTGTTGTTATACTGGTAAGTATTTGATGTAGGGTTGGTGAAACCATCATTACGGTTGGTGGAACCATCATTACAGTTGGTGAAACTATTGTTACGGTTGGTGAAACCATCACTGTAACCTCCACCATGGTTGTCATAGTCTCCATTGCTGTTAAAATTATTCTGGTTCGTTCCTTCGTGGCTCGGGGTTACAGGGTTGTCATCTTGACCATGTTCAGACGTATTGAAACGGTACGGTCGAGAGGGTTGTTGCGAAAATCGATTGGCATTTCGTTGGTACCACGGATTCCTCCTATAATTGTTCCTCATACGGTGAAACGAGTAACCGTAAGGATTCCTAGAGAAATTAGCAGGCTCTCGACCGTACTGAACCACTTGACTGAGGCTCTGAGAAGTATCAACGTTTCCAACGGGAGTGGCGGAACTTGATTGAACTGAAGAAGCATCATCACGGTCAAGTACACTGTCGTACGTCTGCACATTGATTCGATAGTGTGCAAACTTAGGAACGATGTTCTGAGGAATGAAACGTAGATCTGGAGCATTGATGAAGCATGCGGACCCATCATGACGCGGAATAGCCTTCATTATGGTGTCTATCGTTTTATTCCCTAAGTCAAACATATCAATCAATTTTAATTTCGTCGGTTTTTGGTCATTCTCTTCGGAAAACTCAGTATTCACAAAGACGGGAATAGTTAAAAACCACTTCCTCCATTTTGAGGGGTCTTTATTGGCAGATTTTTGACAAATGAATACAATGTCGTCATCTTCTTCTTCTGAATCCATGAGGTCTACAGTATCCACTTGTGAAGCCATCTTGACTTCAGTGATCACAACTTCAGGAGTTTCATCTTCATCTTCGTCATCAATTTCAATTACATCGTCTTGTTCGTCTTCAACAATGTATAAGTCAAGAGAAGAGCCTCTTTTTTTGAGTGGATCCAGGCCACTCGCAGACAATTTGTCTGTTGTTGAGGCATCTGATTCGTCGTGTATTTCTACATCTGATGACGCTTCCTTATCAGTACCTACTGATGAAACGTCCACAACCAGTGAAGGGGGAGCTCCGGAATCAGTGTTACCAACAGTTTCTTCGCCATTTTCTTTACCCTCAACTGCAGAGGATGCTACACATTCTTCATTATTTGCTTCTGATTCACCACTAGACTCTTTACATTTCGCTACATCTCCAGCAGGAATTTGAGATTCCTTCTCTTTGTCAGCTCGATTCACATCTGGCGCATCTTTAGAAGCCACCTTGGCCCCTGACTGCCCATCAACTTTCTCTCCAACGGCATCATTCACTCTGGAAGCCACTGTTGTCGACGGTACACTTCTTTTCTCAGCTATATTGACCTGGTTCAAATGAATGTCTTTCTCATAGGCTGTCAGAGTGATCTCTTTATCATGTCTCAGTACTCTGTACCCTTTTCGAGATAAATGAGAGTACACGCGATACTCTTCGAGGCTACAATGATCGCCTATCACCAACGAGTAAGTTTCTTCGAGGCTTAGAGGGACGTCATCTCGGAACAATTCAAGGGCGTTCTGAAAACGAAACACCAAAATTAGTTACCCACTAATAATAAATCAACAGCAAATATTGAATAGTAGACAACACATTTGTTCAATTCTTCAGGTAGGTTAGTGTTTTGGGCATTCGAGAGCAAGTAGTCCTTAAGAGCGGGCTGCCCAATTGGCCATGTTTTCTGCTCCCATAAGGAATCAACGTTACTTTCTCGACATCATAGCTCCTCGAATTATGCACCGTTTTCCTAGATTTTTTTATTCTTCAAGGTAGAGCAATCTCTGAGCGATCGGCCTTTCGACTTAGCAAGAAAAATGCCACTGAGAGCGTCAATCACCTTTCGAGGTGGAGGGTAGGGAGTTGCACTGTTCAAGTGGTCTTTTATTCTTTGACCGATGAGAAATCGAGATTCCGACAAGGCGGATCTCTTTCTGAGATCCCAACCTTCATTTCAAGCGCCTGAACATTAGAAACCGTCCAGTTTAAAAAAAGTTATGATGTCGGGAACATGGGCTTGCAATTCGGCGGCATTTTCCCAGTTTTAGAAGGGAGGAATCGAGAAACAGTTCGAGGCTTTCCCAATAGAGTTCTCTTCTCTCCCCTTGGGTGGAATGGCACGGCATTGTCAAAGGACAGTGCAAGCTACCTGAGGGGTCCTAACTAAAGATAGATAATCCCCTTGTCATTGTTGATATCTCGGAGGAGGCCTCCTAATTAGAAAAGTCGAAGGGTTTCTTAAATGATATTCGTTTGAAAATTTTCTCCATTGAAATCCGTTTCAGGCAATTCTAAAACGATTCCTGAGTACCTACGCATTTTACAACCATTTTTCACACTTACTCACGCGAATTTGAGAAAAAAATTACATTTTTAAACAGAAGGGAGAAACGTTAATTCAATTTTCGCATGAGGAATACCTTTTTTCATTATTCTTATTTTTTCTATCTTCTATTTCCAGAATAGATGTATTGTGTAACTTTTGGTTTATTATTTTCAATGTGAAACCTTTGCAATCGAGCAAAAAATAAAGTCTGCCAAGTGGGTGTGGCACATAGTTTTCTCGTATCCATATCCCGATTATATAGATGATCCGATGCATAGTAGTTAATCTCAAAACACCAATCTCTAAGTACTTTCACTACCCTCATAGGGGACCATCTACACGCTAATCTTGACAATCCTAGAAAATGTCATCGAAATCGGGTAGAAAATGTGGAAGTTATGGCTGTTACAAGGAATTCACGTTTGCGCGTGCGCAGTGGCTACTATCAGTCCAGGGGTGATGATCTTCATTGGGGACCTAATCCGCAACATCCCTAAAAATTTCAATGAAATCGGATGGAAAATGTAGAAGTTATGGCCGTTACAAGGTTACGTTGTCCCTCACTAGCTCTCGATTGTCGAGAATATAAGAAAGGGGTTAAGAGCGGGCTGCCGAAGAAGCGCCAACTAGTGCGGCGGTGAAAATTACAACTGACTAGAATTTCCACCTCCGCACTAGTTGGCGCTTCTTCGGCAGCCTGCTCTTAAATGGGGGCGAAAAGTCCACCCTTCCACAAAACTTACGACTTCGCCCGAAGGATCCTGATGAGTCGAGCCCTATTGGAATCTCGATCTCAATTTGGTCAGCCTTTGAATCAAACTTCAATTTGAAAAAACGATACGTTAACGCGTTCAGACCGGGGCTCAAAACCCAGATTGTCCCCAGGACCTAGCAAGCAAAACAGTCGCACTGATGAGAAGCCGGCATTTTTGCGTGATAACATGCACTGATATCCGAAACTGAAAGGTTGGGACGGTAAGGTGGGTTCATTCCGAAGCGATTGAGACCAAAAAGAACCCTGTGGGGGGAAAATGAACTATTCAGAGAGTTTTGAAAAATGGGACATGAATCATGAGTTCATGGATCCACCGTGGAAGCAGCCGTACCAGGCGAAGGTTTTGCGTGGATCCAGGGTGGAAGCAGCCGGTCTGAACGTGTTAAAACGACACAGTCCGTCATGGAATTAGCATAACTAGGGACGGCACGATACCACAGATATATCGGAGTATCGATACTTACTTGGTATCGATACCGCTATTAGTATCGATACTTTTGAAGAAAAAAAACGTATACCGATATATTGGTATCGAAACTTTTGCTTAAAATATCGGAGGTATCGATACTTTCTGGACGATACTATCGATATTTTTGCCTAAGTAGAATGATTAAAAAAACACCAAATCAGTACCCAGAAAAGAATACCACATTTTTTCTGCCACTCAATGACCTCAGAATAGTATGAATTGAAATGATCGCTTCTAATATTATTCATCGATATTCAATAACCTTACTCGCATTTGCATTTTTCATTTTGCTGGTTTTCTTTAATTTTATTTTCGTTTTATTTTTTATTCACATTTTAAAAAATTTCAAGTGTAGCCATTTATTTAGGGTTACGGCAAATTTTTGTTTTTACTATTTGATAATGAATATCATTTGTTTTGTAACTGATTTATTAAGTGATCCTTACCATTTGTAGTGGAAGAAAAAAATCATTTCATTAACCCTTAATCTCCCACTTGTTTAAAAAAAAAATTTTTGCGGAGTTTTGAATTCAAATTTAGATAACATTTGAGCAGAAGGTACCACAAAGGCTCTATAGAATCTGTCACCTCAAGAAGGATCTTTCCAAGGGCCACTCGAGCGCTATCTGCGTCAGCAAAATCTGACCATACGCCCATTTTGATAGAGTAACAGAAGGAAACTTGGAAAAATCCTTGGTGGGATGTTAGGATCTGATATTTCCCGTAAAGTACAGAACCAAGGAATAAGGTGGACAAGATTCACTTCACAGAGAAATGTGAGCTGCCTTTTCTGAGAAAACCTAAACTAATAGCCTATAAGGTGAGAAATGAGGGTAGAAGGTACCTCAAAGGCCCTATTAGAGTTTGCCAACTCTTTTAATCAGTGTAATTATTAATACGTTTTTTACAAAAATTTGCTTACTCCATATTTGGAGTATCAATATACCCAATGGCTATCACTTTTAGTTCAAAAACGCTGCAAATTATTACACAATGGTTTATTATTTTTCTATAATATAGAAAAATAATAAACCATTGTGTAATAATTTGCATCTTAATACATATATTATAATACATCTTATATTATAAGATCTTAATACATATATTATAATACATCTTATATTATAAGATAGATTTCTATATAAGATTTTCTATATAGATCACTCGTCTACAAAATCACCAACCATCCAATATGAAGAAAAAAAAAAAAAAAAAGAAAAAAAAAATCACCAACTATTGATTACATTTCGATCAGCTCTAATTTGAACGGAGATTAAGCCTCTTTTGCGATTCACACTCGTGTTTTGATTTATATATATATTTCAATATAAACCCTTAAATTTTCGTAGTAAGCGAACGGTTTGTCCTACAGAGCTCCGCGTGGTCTCAAAAAATTCTATAGAATCTTAAATTGAAGGAAAAACAATACCTTTATATCGAAATTTTTTGAGTTAGGGCGTTTTCAAAATTTCAAAATTGATTTTGGAACCCTTAGAAGTGACTTACCTCAACCAAAAGCTTCGGGGCACAACTAGACCCCAAATGGAGCCTACATACCAAATTTCATCAAAATCGGTCAATGCTAAGTGGCAAAAGTGCCGCGTACGGCGGACGGACGGCCAAATTTTTATTCGATTTTTGGATTCTACGTACCTTGAAACGTAAACCATCAAATTTTGAGGGGGTGTTAAATTTTTTTTCTTGGTCGATTCCAAAGGTTCATTATTGAAAATAATAAACCAAAATGGATAAACTGTTGCAGGTAAAAATCGAACTTCCAGAAAGATACCGCAGGATATTAAGGGTTAAATAGAGATTTGTTGCAAATAAAAATTTGAATAAATTTAATATGAAATTGATTTTTCATTTTTATTACATTTTAAATGTTTGACTTTTATTACAGTTCGAATTATTGGATTTCACTACATTTTAAATTAGTGGCTTTTATTAATATATTGATAATATAAATATTTCTTAATTATTGGGGTTTTTATTTGGTTTGCAAAATCTAGGTGAATTAATTTGAAAATATTGGGGTATCGATACTTTGAGCCGATATTATCGAAGTATCGATATCTTATATTATCGGTATCGAAAAGATATCGGGTATTGATACTTCCTGAGACATATTATGTCTTATACCAGATACCAAGTATCGGTACGATATTATCGTACCGAAAGAAGTATCGATACTTCGAAGTATCGTGCCGTCTCTAAGTATAACTAGTTCTTTAACTTGGCGATATTCTCCCGTTGATGTAATTTCAGTCAATAAATTTGGTTATGAATTGAGTAAAGCGCTAAAACTCAATTTATAAAGAGAATTATCAAATATCAATTCAGATATCAAATTAAGCACTGTCCGTGAAATTGTTCTGTATTCTCCCCAAAAATATCAACGTTTATAATTTTGATTTTCCTTAATTTTTTCACAAAATGTGAATTTTTATTATTTTTTTGAAAAAAACTGAAATGGCAACAAGTATTCTGCCCTCCTTAGTAAAAACGTCCTATGTCCATTTTTCGAGTTTCGAGAAAATCGCGTTTTAGTTTCGGCTTCTGCGCCACCCAAACCATTGAAGCTTGAGATTTCGTTTTTTGACCATCATCTCAAGCTGACCAAAACGAAATCTCAAGCTTCAATGGTTTGGGTGGCGCAGAAGCCGAAACTAAAACGCGATTTTCTCGAAACTTGAAAAATGGACATAGGACGTTTTTACTAAGGAGGGCGGTATGATTCTAAAGTGGTCATAATTTATTCTGCCAAACAGATCCAAATCAAATGAAATTTATCCTAAAACATAAATAATCAAAAAATAACCAAAGCGATTTTCAACTAACTGAGGAATCGTAGTTAGGAATTCATGTTTACACGTAACACAAACAAACACGAAATCAAAATTGATCAGCAAGCTCTGAAATGCAAAATTCGAGTTTGGAAAAGCAAGATTTTGAATGACTCAATTTTTTTGACCTTAACACGACAAATCTTCCTCGATAGTGAGTAAGCAAAATATCATGTAAATTGAAAATTGTATGATAATTACAGAGGCCTACCGTTTCAAGAAGAAATAACGCTTCCTCAGGTAGCAACCAATCTTCAGAATCGACGGTGTGTCCAAATACTTCCCAAAATTTTCCAGCCCTCTTCGTGACCTTGGCTTTTCCGACGTCAGACAACCAAATCGCAGATAATAAGCTCGTTCTATGAAAATAAATTAAAATACTATTAGTGAGGAACTTCACAAGTTTGCTTAGTCATCAATCATTATGTTACCAACGAGATTTTGAATATTTCTGGCACTATAAACCCAAAATGTCAATAATATTTCCTCAAAAAACTGTGTGTAAAAAAGAGCCATGCGAAGAAAGGCATCCACGTTATATCAACCAAATCCTTCTCTGCTTATTCGACCTGGGCTTTAACTTCATACCCTGATTTGTAAATGATTTCTCCTCGCAAGGAGACCATATTGTTCCAGTGGTTTCCAAGACGCATAGTTTCAAATTTCAGAGCTCTAGGATGAAGAAAGAAGTCAGCTCTAAGGCTCACACAGCTGATTTGATGTTCCAGAGTTCGTTTCTACCAGTATCAGTGGTCTCCAAGAGGTTAAGTTTCGAATTTCAGAGCATAGAATAGCATTCTATGACATAGCTGGACCCTTTTGTTCATATTTATAAGATGTTAGAAGAAGTTGCATTACTTCTTTATGCAACGTTAAACGGGTAGCGATTCGGTGCGTCAATTTCCAAAATTATCAGAAAGTTCTGGATTTAGAATTTAAATCTGGACTACTTCACATTTTCCACACAATTATGGAATGTGCCTTTTTAACTAAGTTCCTATACTGTATAATTATACTCTACCGAAATAGGTTAACCGTGAAATACGAAACTGCAAGCGTTATAAGTTCAAAGAACAACATTAATACTAACTTTTTCTCGATTCTTTCACTTCCAACCAAATCGTGGTACGTCTCGAGCGTGACTTGAATTTGTTTGTTCTCGAGCCAGCTATTGTTGGGAGCGTATTCCTTGCATCCGGACGGGATGTCCTTCAGTGAGTTGTTTTTGAGATTGATCACATCTTTGCCGCTGAAACATGATTTGGACGAACTTGCTGGAGTGAAAAGACAATATGATTGTAATGCTGTATTTGTGCATTCGTAGCACGATCACACAGTGAATTTAGATCTCATCAATGAGAGACATCGAAAGACAGCACCTACAAGAGCTGAAGAGACATCACGAGCTTGAAGCTGAACTCGTACTACTCAAATAATCAAATAAATAAATATTTAGAATAACAAATGTAAAATAACACCACCAACCTTAGTAGTTTTTTGGTTCTATTCTGCAACATGATGAGGTAGGTGTTCAGCTTTCACCCACTTACTGAGCTAGGAATATCGAAAAGAGCGAAGCCATGATAATTCGCATCTACACTGGAAAAATTAAAAAAATAGGTAAGTATTACCTACACTGACTAAATTGCCAAACAAGATGGTAGGTAGTTCAATGAAAGATGATAAATAGATGGTACTTCGCACTCTATAAAAACTGTTATCTTTAAGCAAACCTCAAGAGATAAATAAAATTAGTAAATGCGACAAAAGGATTAATACTCACATTTTGTGTACTTACATTTGGCGTGAGTTTATCTACGTAAATTTTAAAATTTAAATAGGTACTTCAAAAAACAAAAACATGCACGATGCAGGTTCTTCTTCTTCTTCCAAGTTAAATGCCCTGACCGCAGCCATGCCGGACAAAGGCATACGATGCAGGTTGATGATAGATTGTTGTTGTTGTTTACATTTCGTCTCTTGTTCTTGGGTGTGTTTGCTATTTGGTTTTCATGATTGATGAAAGTGTTTTCATGATATCTCGATGGGCAGAGACGCAAATAGTTTAAAATAGAGTTGGAACATTAATAATGAACTAATGAAACTTGTGCTCGTCATAATCCTGAGGGATAACCACAGAGT